>CAJGYO010000018.1:55789133-57114089 GCA_904845875.1 Miscanthus lutarioriparius
GGGGTTTGCTAGTTAGGCTTCTCAAGGCAATTATAAGATAGGTGACCCTCTTTACCATAGCGAAAACACTTGTTGGGAGTTCTATGGGCACTAGTCTTCATGGGAGTGTTGTTAGACGCTCCCTATCATGGTGTCTGTTGGCCACTCTGCTGCTGGGGATGCTGATTTCCATTCTGCTACTGGTTCTAGTTGCGTTGAGGGTACTAACCATGATTCCACTGATTGGATGGTCCCTGGTACCTCTGCTAAAAACCTTGCTAAGGGTTGGGGCACGGACGAGTATTGCTTCCAGAGGCCTGTCCCTAAAGCCTCCTCTTCTTGGCCTCCATCTCTTTGCGCTTATTATCAATAACAATGGCACGATTCACCAACGTCTGATAATTGGGGTATGTATTGAACATAAGATGGAGTTGCAGACCATCATACAGACCCTTGAGAAAGCGGCATTGCTTATCGGCATCATCGGCCACCTCATTCGGAGCATAACGTGACAACTGAGCAAATTTGTCATGATACTCAGCTACGGACATGGATCCCTACTTCAGAGCCCTAAATTCCTCCTACTTGAGCTCTATCAATCTTTTAGGTATGTGGCAGGACCTAAAATTCTCTCTAAACTCCTGCCAGGTGATAGGAGGAGCATTGGCGGGACGTCCATACTCGAATGCCTCCCACCAATCTTGAGCTTCCCCCTGCAGTTGTCCTGACGCGTACAACACCTTCTGCTGGTCATCGCACTATGCTATGTTGAGTTGCTTTTCCACTGCATGAAGCCAATCATTTGCTTCCAGTGGATCAGTGGCATGAGAGAACATCGAGGGATGGCCTTCAAGAAATCACCATGCTTATCACGCGGTGCTCCACCAACTGGATGGTTCTGCTGATTCTGCACCAACGCTTGCATGAGTTGTGTCTGCAATGCCAGAAGTTGCTCAATTGTCGGTGGCGGTGGTGGTGGTGGATGTGGGGGAACACCTCCATGACCTCGGCCTCTTCCTCTTCTAGACATCTGCCATCCAACACAAATATTCAAATTTTAGAGATTTCCATGTTAGAATATATTCTGAAAATTTTCTGGATGAGTTCCAACATCAGCAGCTCGGTAAAACAGTAATATCTTGAGTTCCAGACATCCAAAAGAGATGTACTTTATATGGTTGGAAATCTTAAGAAATTATATACAACTTTTATATAGACTACATTCCCAGATTCTATCGTTAGTTTACTCAAAAATAGGATACAACCGAAACTGATCTAGATTCCAGACTGTGCAGAAACTTTATCTTGAAAAAGCGATATCTCACAAACCAGATCAGATATAGAGGTGATTCCAGAGGCATTGGAAATATAATTAAGTCTATCTATTCCCATAAAAATTTCATAATTGTTGGTCAAGTAGATTTTAATTGGCTTTGAGATAAGTGAAGACTGCTCCGAAAAATAGATCCAAGAGAACAAGATGTACCAAACTCAACTATTTATTTATTGACTCAAACTTTAATATTCTTAACTATGGAACTTGCGTACATGCCCACAAAGTTCCAGCACTCATTACAAATATCCAACTCACACATAAACATAATAACAAATCAACTAGGCACTCCAAAGTTCACACCGCACTAATAGACTCGACTCAACTTGACTCGTTCTACTAATGTTTTATTACATAAAAGGGACTCCAACATCTATGGGCGAGGTTTATGGGGAAGCTCCTCGTACATCTTTGGTAGGTTGAGGCACACCCTTTGCTCATCTATCGCCTATTGGTGTCTCTTAATGGTCTCCTGTTGTGCCTTTAACTGATCTTCTAGTCGTTGAATCTTTGCTACTGACTCATACCAAAGTCTATCATCACTTGGGTAGTTGGATCCATGCCCTGAGGGTCCATCATTGCCCACTCCAACTCAGGGTGTTGGTGAGGAAGGAATCGATATTGGTCATCCTTCATATCCTCAAATCGACGACCACAAAGACCCATGCAGGCTGCAGTGGCTGCATCTTCAATGCTATCCTCCATGGTGGCATAGTGAGCGTGATGCGCATTGTTTGAATCCAGCTGATATGTGCATTTCTGTTCATCCTTGATGGAGATGCACACCCTGGTCTTCCAATAGGTGTCCTCTAGAGGGTGCGTGTGCTCATTGTAGACGTACTCCACAGCTGCATCCCAATCACCGTAGTAGGTCTGGAGAATCCCCATGAGTCGGTGGTGTGAAACGGAGGATTCACACCCCAGCTTATACCAGACCTTTGTAGTCCATCCTAGGGGAGGGATCGGCTCATCCTCTTCAATGGCGTATTCCTCCTCCTCCTCATCGGACAATAAGAAGACCTCCACCTCTTTGGGTTCTTCCTAGACTGGCTCAGGCGTAGGTGTTGGCGAATCAAATTCTCATTCCTGGGGTTCCTCCTCCTCAAGCTCCATGGACAAACCACGAGGTGGGTAGTAACCTCTGGTGCTGATGCGGGCGGTCTTACTGGCATGAGGCATCTACATAATTAGATTTAGTTAGGTTAGAACCAATAATTTTCATAACAGAATAAGACAAAAGAAGCATAAAACTTTAGCAAATAGCAAGGGTGAGATGTAATGCATGAAATGAGTGAAGCAAAAGAAGCTAAAACGACCATTGCTAACTAGGCTTGCGTCCTACAGTCAACACGGCTCTGATACCAATTTGTCATACCCGATTTTAAGGATAAAATGGGATGCAAAATCTTATGTGCGCCCAGAGATTAGTCACACACATAAGCCAACAAATTATGAATAGTATCATTAAAGTGTTTATTACATCACGAATAAGACAGAGTCTTCACATAAATATAGCGGAAGTATAAAGAAAAGATGTCTCGCGGAAGCTCCATATCACAGGGACGTCAACTGGTTGACCACAAGTCTAGTAATCCTCAGGGAAATCATCATTACCATAGCCATCTGTTACATATCTGGGATTTTTATCCAAATAATAAAAATAAAAAAGCATAAGTACATGTCATACTCAACAAGTGTAACACGGGGTTCATGAGGCTCAAAAGGCTTGACACAGGTTTAACAGCATTCAGCTTTTAGTTGTCACAATTTTAGCTTAAGAGTAACAACAAGTTGTTTCAATTCCCAATGCTAAACACATGATTAATGTAAACATGAGTAATGAATAGCATAAACAGGTAATTCTTAGTGTTCATCTATTCCATAAATGTTCCAAGGCCGCTCGTGATCGTGAGCACGGCTGATATACTAGTTTTACACTCTGTAGAGGTTGTACACTTTCCCTGTGAGTCGTGATACCCATATGCCTAGGTTAATTACTCCCAAAACACTTCTAAGGTGAGCAGGCAAGGGTCACTATGAAGCCTTTCAAATGTTCGTCTAACAATTTAGGGCCATTAGATTCACTCAGCAAACAGATGTAGAGCCCGCCTTCCCGATGGCACATTGACGTGCAGCCTATACACATGGGGACAGAGGCCACACTATACCCAATTCGGTAAGCCATTCTTACACCAGTAAAGGTAACTACTAACAAGCTAGAAAAGGTCCTCATACTAAGTTAAAGCTAGAGCCATGTAGCCCTCATAGCTGTACTATAAGTCCCGGATGATCACTTACAGATAAGTCCTTAGGGAGAGGAATCTGAAGCATTTAGAAAGTAGCTAAACATTCTAGCCCCCTATTTCCAAGTTGCTAAAAAGTCACATTTTAATGTTTATTGCATATACCATTAGTCAAGTTTCAAGATCATGGTTTAATTGAGCACTAGCAAAGCTACCGAATGCATATCCCGTAGGTGACATGGTATAAGTTCAATTCTAGGAAATCCCTATCAAGGCGACACATGCAACATGAATTTAATGTATTAAAGTAAATAGGAAACAAGGATGATCCCATGCTATACTTGCCTTGAGCAAAGTACTCTTGCTGATTTGCCACGTCAAAGTAATACTCTTGGTCTCCAACGAATTGCTCACCGTCTATACTCGATAATCACAGCAACAAGCATCCAGAAGCAATCATGCATAGCAAACAAAAGCTATAGACTAGAACAGTACACCAACAACATAAAATTAGGATGAAAAGTTTGGAAAATGAATCTACGTCTCGCTATGAACACACAGACGCGAAGATCACAAAAATTAGAGCTAAAACAAAGAAGTTATGAATTAAACAAGATTTCCTTTAGTAAAATAATAGATTAAATCTAACCTCAAATTTTAAAAGTTGAAAACCTACTTAGCATTAGTATGAACATGTAGATTACTTAATTATGAACCTAACACAAGTTGAACGGATCAAATCGGAGTTAAAACGGAGATTTTATGGCTAAAACAAGATTAGTGGCAAAACTGCGAATAGGTGAAAACGTATTTTGAATCTAAACTGAAGAAACTACACCATCAAAAGAAGAAAACGAAATCTGGAAAGATGCTATGGACTGTGGGTTAAGATCTAATTAATTGTAAGGGGTTTTTTTGTAAAAACGTCAGTGGAGGGGTATCCTTGATCTTGGGCCGCTGGATTAGATTCAGATGGTCGGGATTCAATCGGGCGGGGAGGAGACGACGGTGGCCGGCCGTAATAGGACGGACGCGATAGTGCCATGGCCAGAGAGGCATAAAGCTCACCGGCGATGTCGGTTTAGAGCCTATAGTGCATAGTTTTCTGAATGGAGAGATCTAGGAGAGAGAGGAGAGGATGGGGAACTCACCAGAACAGAAAAAACAAGCGGGAAAGCGACAAAGGGCAACGCAGCGCTCGGTGAGGCGGACGGCAAAGGCGGCAGCTAGGGCTACGGAGACTCGGGGTCTCGGTGAGGGCGATAGCTTGCTCTAAGGTGAGATAGGGAGTCGGCGTGGGCTCGATCGGCTATTTATGAGGCAGGGCAGACTTGGGAGGCACGCCACCCCGGGGACCCGTGGCGGGGACGGACACGGTCACGGTGGTGTTGAGTCCTGCTCAAACACGAGCTAAAGAAGACAACTCCAACATGTGGGCCAGAGCGGTCAGTGAGAGGAAGGAAAGCAGGAGTGCAGGAGACTGCACAACTAGGCCGCCTGCTTGCTGGGCCGTGCGGGAGAAATAGGATGCGGAGAACAGGCCAGCGGAAAGAATGGGGCGGGCCGAGGGAGATGGGCTGGCGTGGAGGAAAGGAGAGGCAGGCCCGTGCGGGAGTAGGCCGACCTAGGCTGAAAACAGGGAAGGGGAGGAAGGGAAATTCATTTTCCTTTTCCAATTTTCTAAACTAATTTCCAAACAAGTTTTGAATGCAAATTCAAATCATTTTGAAATTTGATTTCAAACCATACAATACAAAAGTAATATGCAGCAGCATGAATGCACATACATGTATGTAGACCTATATTTGATTTTAATTTGATAAAATTATTATTTTCCTAAATTCTAATGCTCACAAAAATGCATAATTAAATTATTTTCTCCTATTTAAAATTGTGCAAATTTTAGGGTGTTGCAAGCATGGGTTGGTTATGGCATAGAAGGTTTGGTCTTGTTGGAATGAAACAATTGAACAAATTGATTAAGCATGATCTAGTAAGTGGCCTAGAAGATGTCACATTTGAGAAGGATAAGCTATGTAGCGCATGTCAAGCCAGAAAACAAGTTGGTAGCACATATCCTAAGAAGAGCATGATGAGTACATCTAAGGCATTTGAGTTGTTGCACATGGACTTGTTTGGACCAACCACATATACTAGTATCGGTGGAAATAAATATGGATTTGTGATAGTGGATGATCTTACTAGATACACATGGGTGTTCTTTCTTATTGATAAGAGTGATGTGTTTGCAACCTTCAAGACATTCGTCAAGAGAATACATAATGAGTTTGGAACAACCATCAAGAAAGTGAGAAGTGACAATGGTAGTGAGTTCAAGAACACTAGAATTGATGAATTGTGTGATGAGTCTGGAATTAGGCATCAATTCTCGACCAAGTACACTCCACAATCGAATGGCCTTGTTGAGAGGAAGAATAGAACTTTAATTGACATGGCAAGATCAATGTTGAGTGAGTACAATGTGAGTCATTCATTTTGGGCCAAAGCAATCATCATGGATTGCTACTATAGCAACCGCCTCTATTGTCACGCCATGATGGAGAAGACACCATATGAGCTCTTGAATGGTAGAAAGCCCAACATTGCATACTTTTGGTTTTTTGATTGCAAATGCTACATATTGAAGAAAGACACTAGATCAAGCAAGTTTGAGAAGAAGTGTGATGAAGGCTTCTTGCTTGGTTACTCCACTGCTAGCAAGGTTTATAGAGCTTGGAATTTGGCTAGAGGTACTGTTGGCATTTCTTAGCGCAATCACCAAGTATGGAGGTTTCAAGTCCATCCCTGGTAATTGCGCTAGAAATGTCTATTGGTATTTCTTAACACAATCACTAAGATTGAGTAAACCTTAGCGATGCCACCAAGAAACACCAACTACGATAGTTATTGATGATTACAGAAAATATCTGCAAGCGCACGGATCTATCGTTGTGTAACACCCTAAAATTTGAATTTTTGGAAATAGGGCTAAAAAGATTTAATTTGGAAATTTTGTGCACATGAAATATAGGAAAATAAAAAAATTTCATTAAATTAAAATTTATCATAAGGCATAGCAACATGGATGTGCATACATGATGATGCATTTGTTTCTTTGAATTGTGTGGATTTGATTCAAATTGAAAACATTCAAAATGCTTTTGAAAAATAAATTTGAAAATGGCTTTGAAGTAAACGAAAAGAGGGGAAAAGGGAATTGGAAAATAAAAGAATTTAAAAAGGTTGTAAAATTTATTTCTGAGAACTTACCAAAATTTCTTATTTTTAATTAAGATTAAAAGTGTATTTGAAACTCCATTCAAATTTGGTTTGGTTCATATTTGAAATAGGTTTTGAAATAAAAGAAAAAGGATTTTTACTCCTTCCCTCTCCTCTCCTATTCGGCCCAAAGCCTGCTGCCGGCCTGCTTCCTTCTCGTTCTCACGTGGCCCATCCACTTTTCTTCCCCGTCACGGCCTGTTTTCTCCTTCGCTCCTGCTGCCCACCCAGCACACCAGCCCAATCCGCGCCGACGTCGACCGTTTCCCCTCTCTTGGTCGCTGACATGCCAGGCCCGCATGTCAGGCACTTCGTCCTCCCCGTGCGTATCCAAGCCGGACTCCGTCGCCGCTGTGTCCGTCTCCGCCTCTGAGCCGCCTCGTTAGTGCCATGCTCTCCAAGCTTCCTGGCCCCTTAAATAGGAGCGCCATGCCACCCGCATCCACCCGAGCACCCGACGCCCCATCCCACCCTAGTTCGCAGTCGCCGCGCCGCAACCTAGCGCCGCCATTCGCCATAGACCCACCAAGCCGCACGCTGCCTCCGTCCTCTCCACGCCACCGAGGATCACTGAGGTGAGTTCACAGTCTTGCCCTCCTTCTCCCTGTGCTATTCCCATCACGAACCGAGGCCTGAAACACCGTTTAGCGAAGCTCCGGTGAGGTTCGGCCATGGCGTCGCCGTGACCCCTGCCCTGACCATTGTTCCGACCAGCGACGCCCTTCCTTCCCTCCCCACTTCTAATTAGGGCCATTTACATCTAATCCAATGGTCCAGATCAACCGGTACCCCTTCGCCGGTCTATTTTGCAAAAGAGCCCCTTCTTTTGTTGCAAATCATGCCCGCGGTCCTTATGTCGATTTAAAAATCAGGTTTTATTTATTTTAATTCAAAAATCAAGTTCCACTTATTTATAGAATTGCCACTACCTTCTATAGGCCATAAAATCTCCATTTTAACTCTGATTTGACCCGTTCAACTTGCGTTAGGTTCGTAATTTCATAATCTACATGTTCATACTACTAATAGATATGTTTTCAACTTTTAAAATTCAAGGTTAGATTTAATCTATTATTTTAATAAAGGAAATCTTGTTTAATTCATATCTTCTATGTTTTAGCTTTGATTTGACCTATTCAAGTTGTGCTAGATTCATTACAACGAGATCTATGAAATGTTTATCAAGTCACTATTTCTAGAATTTCATGGTTTAAACTTTAATTTGAATAATAATTATGCAACTGGATTTTATAAATAAAATATGATTTGTTTTACTTTAGTTTTATGATTTAAATCTAAATTTGATTTAATTCAATTTATATAATCTTTTATATAGTTAAAACATATGAAGCTTATAGTTTTATATTTTCTCTTATGAGCAAGTCTTTCGGTAGTTGTATCTTTTCAATCGTAGCTCCGATTAGAGTGATTTTCACGTCTGTGTGTTCGTAGCGATGCGTGGAATCATGTCTCAAACTCTTTTAC
Organism: Miscanthus lutarioriparius; assembly: GCA_904845875.1. Taxonomy (NCBI): domain Eukaryota; kingdom Viridiplantae; phylum Streptophyta; class Magnoliopsida; order Poales; family Poaceae; genus Miscanthus; species Miscanthus lutarioriparius. The sequence continues at coordinate 55,797,453 of CAJGYO010000018.1, forward strand.
TTATTTTGCTATGATTGGTGTACTATTCTAATTTAGATCTATTGTTTGCTTCGTGTATGATTGCATAGATGCTTGTGTGGTGCTTTATGATCATGTCCAGTCAGTGAGCTTTACGTGTTGAATCAAGAAGCAGATCTTTGAAGATTTGGATTGGAAGAAGGATCTAATTTTAAGGCAAGTATAGCATGGGATCTTCCTTGTTGTCCTATTCACCTTAATATCATTTAATTTATACTGCATGTGTCTACCTTGACTACCACTAAGGATTTCCTAGTACTTTGTACCTTGTGCCTTGACACCTATGGGGTATTGCTTTAGGTAGTATGATGCTAGTGCTCAACTACAACCATGATCTTGTAACTTGACTAATGGAATATGCAATAAACATTAAAAGATGCTTTTTAGCAACATGGAATCAAGGGGGCTAGAGCATTGGGTTGTTTTTAAGGTGCTCTAGATTTCTCTCCCTAAGGACTTATTTGTAAGTGATCATCCGAGACTTATAGTTCAGCTGTGAGGGCTATATGACTCTGGCTTTAGCTTAGTATGAGGACCTTTCCTAGCTTGTTAGAGGTAACCTTTATTGGCGTAAGAATGGCTTGATGAATCGGGTATAGGACAGCCTCTACTCTTATGTGTATAGCTGTGATGGAATTGTGCCATTCGACAAGGGGGTTCCTATATCTGTTTGCCGAGTGAATCTAATGGCCCTAACTTGTTAGACAAACCTTTGAAAGGTTTCATAGTGAACCCTGCAGACCTTCCTTGGTAGTGGGTCAAGAGGCTGATCACCTCGGGCGAAAGGTTAAATCATGACTCATAGTGAAAGTGTACAACCTCTACAGAGTGTAAAACTGGTATATCAGCCATGCTCATGGCCACGAGCGGCCTTGGAACCCTTACGAAATAGATGATGAACATAGATGATACTGATGATAAAGATGCTCATTAATGGTCAATTGTTTATTCTATTCATTATTCATGTTTACCTGATCATGGGTTTACAAGGGCTTGTGATAAACTTGTTGCTACTCAATTGCTAAAAGATGACTCATTAAAAGCTAATCGTAGTTAAACCAGTGTCAGCCTTTTGAGCCTCATGAACCCCATGTTATATTTGTTGAGTACGACATGTACTTATGCTTGCTTTACTTTTTAAATCTTTGGAAAAATCCCGGATGGGTACCAGATTGCTAGAGTTTGGAGAAATTAGGCTTGTGATCAACCAGTCAGTTGTTCCTGTGGAAGTGGAGTCTTCACCTGAAGATCGGAGTTGTCTTTCCGCTGTCTATACTCTAAGGTTATATTCCTTATACTAATACGCTATGTATTTAAGCAATGTCTATTGATATTACCTTTATTTGTAGCTATATGTGAGATTTGACTTCCTGGGCTCACATATGGTGTGTATCTAGTTTTGTCCTTAAAACCGGGTGCTGAACGTTGTAGCATTTCACCCGAAAGTACTCAGGGTATCGTCATTTATATTTTCACAAAGGAGGTCAAGGTATAAGAGTTAAGCATGGATATGAACAAGATTACATACTTGCATTATAAACCAATAGTTCATGACAGGGGTAAAAATGGTATTTCAAGGATAGTGGACACACATCTGGGCTAACCTCAAGGATAAAAAGAAAACAAAGAATAAAAGAATATTCCTAAGTGGAGCCGACATGGTCAAATATAGCCGTGCAAAAAATAGTTGATGATCATACAAATTACATTATTAGAGCTAGAACTAAGTGTAAGATGGATGGGGAGATCCCCGGGCACTGGTCTGCCAGCAAGCCATGGAGACTTTATGAACTCCTACATGATACTCGAATGTGGGGGATTACAAGGGACAGACAGGGTTGTCACCACCTGCCGCCTAACCCTCAACTGGGGGAGCACTGTCATATTCGAAGGTTCCCGTGCACCCGAGCACCATGCCCATGTACAAAAAAACTACCCATATCCCCCTAGGACTCTAACCCTATAGATCGACAAGCATAGGACATGGGCAAACCCGAAGGAACGACGAACCGCCACCTCATCCTAGCTCTACTTCTACTCATACAAGTCATATGAATGGTTAAGCATAAAGTTGAACATGTTAAGATCATAACATACAAACTATATGCTAGTTCACATGCCAAGATTATAACATGAAAAGTATAGTCTAGTTCATATGCACTACTATATTAAAGAATGAGAACAAGGCTATGGAAGAACTCTTCATAGTATTCATACCAAAGTAGCTCTTGCCTAGCTCACAAAATACTACTAAAAAACAAAAGAGTACAAGTAGAGAAGTGAGGTGTGTAGCTCCAAATGTTGGTGTGTGTTGGAGAGGAGCACTACCCCCTTATTTATACTAGCTAGAGGTCGATTTAGGGGGAGATAAAATAGGAAACTAGCCTAAACCGACCCCAAGTGTCATCAATGCACCGCCTGTGCACGGTGGGGCCAGGAGGAGGTGGGGGCGGTGCGCTCGCACCCCTAGTGCGGTCATACCCGGGCCATCCCTCCTCTGCACCGCCTTCACGCTACGGGCTGGTGGCTAGGCCTAGGCCCCTCCCACGTCGATGCTTGGCCTAGATTCTTCATTAGAGTGGGCCTTTGCCTTGTTCTTTGATGTAGGATCTGCATTACGCTTTCTGGATTGCGCATTTTGACCATACTTCCCATGTATTTTATGTTTATGACCTGTAAAACACTAAGTCTCCAATACATGTGAAAATATGTCAATAGTAAAATCATGTGTTAAAAGTTTGTTTGTTTCTCCTATTTTGGATATTAATTGGAGGTCAGATATAGTCATTAAGGACCACCAATAGGTACTCTTGAGGAGGTTCATGATGTGGAATTTGATGAAACTAATGGTTCCCAATAGGAAGATGAGAATCTAGATGATGTGAGAGGCACTCAATTAGCCAATGCAATGAAGAAGATGGATGTTGATGATATAAGGCCTAGAGAAGTGATTGAAGTTGAAGATGACAAAGATCAAGTGCTCTATAACTCAAATGTGCAAGCTAGTGGTTCTCATGATCAAAATCAAGCTAGTTCAAGTGGTGCTCAAGTGCAAGATCAACAACAAGTAGCAAGTACATCATCTCAACCAAATGATCAACAAAGTGCAAGCAATCAAGTTCAAATGCTCCAACCAACCAATATTGCAAGAGATCATCCTTTGGATTCTATAATTGGTCATATCTTAAGAGGTGTGCAAACTAGATCAAGATTGTCATCATTTTGTGAGCATTTCTCATTTGTGTCATCCATTGAACCTAAGAAGATAGATAAAGCCTTGAAGGATGTTGATTGGGTAAATGCTATGCATGAAGAGCTAAAGTTCACAAGAAATTAAGTATGGAAGTTAGTTGAGAGGCCTAAGGATCATAATGTGATTAGAACCAAGTGGGTCTTTTAGAACAAGCAAGATCAAGATGGGATAGTTGTAAGGAATAAAGCAAGATTGGTAGCATAAGGCTATACACAAGTTAAAGGTCTTGACTTTGGAGAAACTTATGCCCTGGTTGCAAGATTGGAAGCAATTAGGATCTTATTAGCCTATGCTTGTGCCCACAACATCAAGTTGTACCAAATGGATGTGAAGAGTGCATTTCTCAAAAATGAGCTTGTGTATGTTGAGCAACCACCAAGTTTTGAAGATGAGAAGAAGCCCAACCATATTTACAAGTTGAGAAAAGCTTTGTATGGATTGAAGAAAGCACCAAGAGTATAGTATGAGAGGTTGAGGGACTTCCTACTCTTAAAGGGATTCAAGATGGGCAAGGTTGACACCACTCTCTTCACCAAGAAGATAGGCAATGACTTGTTTGTGTTGTAAATCTATGTTGAAGACATTATCTTTGGATCATGCAATTAAGATTTTTGTGAGGAGTTTGGAAAGATGATGGCCAATGAATTTGAGATGTCCATGATTGGAGAGCTTAGTTACTTCCTTGGTCTTCAAATTAAGCCAATGAAGAATGGCACATTTGTGAGTCAAGGCAAGTACATCAAGGACGTGCTTTGTAGCACCTGGTTGTAAAAACAAAACCAGATACACACCATATGTGAGCCAGGAAGTCAAATCTCACATATAGCTACAAATAGAGGTAATATCAATAGACAATGCTTAATATATAACATACTTAGTATAAAGGATATAACCTTAGACAGCAAACAGCAGAAAGACAACTCCGATCTTCGGGTGAAGACTCCAATTCCACAGGGACAACTGACTAGTTGATCACAAGCCTAACTTCTTCAAACTCTAGCAATCTGGTACCCATCTAGGATTTTTATCCAAATAATTGAAAAGTAAAACAAGCATAAGTACATGTCGTACTCAACAAATATAACATGGGGTTCATGAGGCTCAAAAGGCTGACACTAGTTTAACTGCGATTAGCTTTTAATGAGTCATGATTTTAGCAATTGAGTAGCAGCAAGTTCATTCACAAGTCCACATAAACACATGATCAGGTAAACATGAATAGTGAATAGCATAAACAATTAACCATTAATGATCATCTATTTCGTAAGGGTTACATGGCCGCTCATGACCATGAGCATAGTTGTTATAATAGTTTTACACTCTGCTGAGGTTGTACACTTTCACTGAGTCCTGATTTACCCTTTCGCCCGAGGTGATCAGCCTCTTGACCCACTACCAAGGAAAGTCGGCAAGGTTCACTATGAAGTCTTTCAAAGGTTCGTCTAACAAGTTATGGCCGCTAGGATTCACTTGGCAAGAAGATGTAGGAACCCCCCTTTTGAATGGCACAATTCCTTCATGGCTATACACATAAGAGTAGAGGTTGTCCTATACCCGACTCGGCAAGCCCCTTTTGTGCCATAAAGGTAACCACTAACAAGCTAGAAAAGATCCTCATACTTGACTAAAGCCATAGCCATGTGACCCTCACAGTTGTACTATAAGTCCCGGATGATCACTTACAGATAAGTCCTTAGGGAGAGGAATCTAGAGCACCATAATAACAACCCAATGCTCAAGCCCCCTTGTTCCATGTTGCTAAAAAGCATCTTTTAGTGTTTATTGCATATCCCATTAGTCAAGTTACAAGATCATGGCTTTAGTTGAGCACTAGCGTCATACTACCCAATGCAATACCCCATAGGTGACAAGGAATCCAAGATATCAAATAGCTAGGAAAATTTACTACGTTTTCCAAGGTAGACACATGCATATGATTAAATTATTAAAGTGAATAGGACAACAAGGAAGATCCCATGCTATACTTGCCTTAAACTCAGATCCTTCTTCTAGTCCAAACCCTCAATGAATTGCTTCTGTATTCACCATGTATAGCTCATCGATTGGACACGATCATAGAACACCACACAAGCATCCATGCAATCATACATGAAGCAAACAATAAAACTAAATTAGAACAGTACACTAGACAATAAAAAGGTTTGAAAACTAATCTACGCATTGTTACGAGCACGCATACGCAAAAAGCACTCTAATCAGAGCTATGATGCAAAAGAAACAACTACCGAAAGATTTAATTCATAAAGAAAAAGAAAGCTTTAAGCTTCATTTATTTTAGCAACATAAAAGCATGTATAAGATAGTTCAGAGAATATCTAAATTGAATTAAGCCAAATTATATTTGATTTGGAAAACCAAGATAGATCTAATCTTATTTTACTTAGAAAAGATCAAAGTAGAAAATCTAAGTTGCTTTTAATTGGAAAACTAATTGCATATAGATTGATCAAATTAACATTTTATTTGAAAGCATAGAGCATGCTAAACAATGCTACTATAACTTAGATTATGTCATTATGAATCTAACGCAATTTGAACTGGTCAAAACGGAGTTAAAACAAAGAAGTTATGGCCTAAACAACGCTAGTGGCAAAATTGTAAATAGATGAAAATGTATTTTGAATCTAACCGAAGGAAACTACGCTTTCCAAAGAAAAAGACGTATTCTGGAAATATGCTATGGACTACGGGTTCAAATATTCAAAAGCCGAGGGTCTCTTTAATAAAAACTTCAGCGAAGGGGTATCTTCTAATCTAGGCCGTTGGTTAAGAGATGGACGGCTCTAGCGGGTTCCAGGACTTGATGTCGCCGGCACAGTGCCGTAGATGGTGGCGCCAAGGCCGAAGATGGCCTGACCTAGCTAGATTCTTGCCGGTACAGTGTTCCAGGCGGTCACTGGCTAAGGGGAGTGCACAGGGAGGGAGAGCGGAGCACAATGAATCCATCTAGGGCATCGGTGAAGCTAGCGGATGGATGGAGGCGACGCTAGGCACAATTTGGTGGCTCGAGTTCGTCGGTGGAACCCCGACAATGCGAAGTGAGAGACAGAGAGCGAGAAGGAGGGCGTGGATGATACCAGCGGCCCACTTACCATCTTGCGAAGCTCAGGAGGGTGCTCTAGTTGCTGGTGAAGCGGCAAGGCAAGCACGGCGGCGTCAAGCTTCTACTCGGCGAGATCCAAGCGACGGCGCTAGGGCTCAAGGCGGCATAGGGGCTTGCATTAGGGATCGGTAGGGAGGCGGTGGACACGAGGCTGCTATTTAAGGGGCGGGTGGCGTGCGGGTCACACCAACCTCCATGAAAATTGGCGTGGCGGTGGACTCTGACTCGGAGTAGAGCCCGGCTTGGGCACGAGCAGAAGGTGGGAGATGAGGCTGACACGCAGGCCTAGGGTGGTAGTGGCATGGGGCATGGGGCCTGCTCGTTAGCCAGTAGAGGGAGAGACGGGGCGCGGACTATGTGGCTTGACTGCTGGGCCGGCCCGCTGGAATGGGCCGCAAGAGAGGGGAAGGGAGCTGGGTAGCGGGTTAGCACGGGGGAGAAAGGAGGCGGCTCCGGAGGGAAGCTGGGCCTACGGGGAAGGCAAGGCTGAGTAGGCCAAAATCCATGGAGGGAGAGGGGAGTTAAAGAATTCCTTTTTCTTTTTTCTTTTCTAAATTTCCAAAGCAATTTTCAAATGAGTTTTGAATTCTCTTTTGAGTTTTGAATCAAACCACTCAATACAAAATAATATGCAGCAGCATGTATGCACAAACATGTAGCTAGACCTTATAGTTGATTTTAATTTAACAAAAGTTATTATTTCTCTAAATTTTAATGCTCACATAAATACATAAATAAATCAAATTAACCTATTTGTAAATGATGCAAATTTTAGGGTGTTACATGCTCAAGAAGTTTGGAATGGATGATGAAAAGGCTATTAGTACACCTATGGGGAAAAATGGAAATTTGGATAGTGATGCTAGTGGCAACATGGTGGATCAAAAGATGTATCGATCTATGATTGGAAGCCTACTCTATGTGACCGCATCAAGGCTGGATGTGATGTTTAGTGTATGCATGTATGCTAGATTTCAAGCCTCACCAAGAGAAAGTCATTTGAAGGCAACAAACAGAATATTGAGGTACTTGAAGCATACACAAAATGTTGGATTGTGGTATCCCAAAGGAGCAAACTTTGAGTTAATTTGTTATTCGGACTCTGATTATGTGGGATGCAAAGTTGAGAGAAATGTCGCAGAACCGACCAATTTATAAGAATACAAGTACAATGGCAATCCGCATGCGGTCGCACTGTCATACTTGAACCCATATAAACCCGGTAGTCCGTCGAGTACCACGACGGGTCTCGATAAACGATTTACAACAACCAAGATCGTACAGGATTCAACATACATGCCACATATTACATAAAGTTCACAGATACTTTTCATCATCAGAGTACGAATAAAAGTTATTACAAACCGAGTTTGATAAATAAAGCGGAAGCAAATAAGTTCGAAGATAAAGTTTCCAACATAGTTTGATACAGTGCCAAGCTAGATCACGGTCCACAAAAGCAAGGATAGGAATTACTAAAGAAGCCTGCCCAAGGCTTACTCCTCATCCACAGCGGGATAGAAGCAACTCTTGCAATAACCATGATACATAGTGCCATCTGCAACAATGGGAAAATAAACCCTGAGTACGAGAAGGTACTCAGCTAGACTTACCCGTCATGAACCAGAAATAAAATGACTCCAAGGATTATGCAAGGCTGTATAAGTGGACGTAACTTGACAACATTTTGCGAAAAAGGCAACTGATCCGTTGTACAATTATGATTCCTTTACCAAGTTAATTATCACTATCCATTTCTAGATTAGCAACTATCCTGTGCCAAACATGTGGTATATCCTTTAGAAGCATACAATAGTAACCATAGCAGGTATTGTAATTCCATTTTCATCCGAACCATCATGTTCCATAACACAGTTACTATGATGTTGGAGCTAGCCAAGTTTCTCACTATCCGGGAGAGACGGCGATTCGAATCGATTTCAACCAGCTGGGAATTTATTCCTAACACAAACCCAGGTCTACCAGCCACGATAGCCTTAGGTCACCTTTGGTACAACTCCGGTACACATTTCGCGGGGGTCCGTACTACGCCGCATACGATCTGGAACACCAGATGCCGGGATGCTCAAGCCAAGCCTACCCTTGGCCTCAGTCTGATCGTTCCCCGGAAGGAGCGCACAAGGAACGATTCCGGCCGAGTTGAATTACTCGGCTTCCGGCGGTCGGAACGAATTATCCGCCAGCTAAGTGAGAGGCATGCGTTCAATCTTGTCAGAAGTTCCAACAAGCAGTACGGTCCTTGATCAACACAGACGGGATAGATCCACACCCAAGACCTCCATGTCTTGTTGCTTCTCTATCGACATCCCTTTGGTCTCCAATTATATTAACCATGGTTCTTTTCCACGATAGCAATTTTAACCAACCGTGTTCTCGGTATCAACCTATATCTCGCGGTGACCGGAAATCACCCGACTTCTACCGGTCTAAGCATGGCTAAGCATTTATTCGATCTGGACCTATACCGGTTAAAGGTGTAATATCCGGACAAGGAATGTACATGCATCAAGTGGTTTCATTCAACTCTTATAACCTAATGCAGCAATCATAAGTACTTAAGTAAATATTTGTAAATTCTTTGGGAGACTTATAATGCTCAGGGCTTGCCTCATGAGAAGAAAGGAAGTAGGGCGGTGGTCGGGGCACTCGGAAGCTCTTTGAGGTTTTGCTCCACGCCTTCGAGGAGCTGCGGCCATGCGGATCCTCCCGCTGGTTCCTTCCTCTGCTTCTTTGAATTCCAGCAACGTGATCTCTTCCTCCGATCCTAGATGCATGAGTATGGCATAAGTATTACGAATGCATATATGTTAACAAGTGCATCATGTTTATTGAGTAGGTGCATATCTCTTCTCGGTTATTTAATTATCTTTCCATAATGCATCGATTATACCATAAAACAGCAGCTACTTGTTTTACTCATAACGGGAGTTCTACAAATCCAAATCCAATGATCCTGAACTTTCTGGAAAGCTTATCAAATTCTCTACAACTTTGTTATTAACCATTTTTACAGTACACATCATTTTCAACATGCCACTCATCAAACTCTAGAATCAGTCCGGAAACTATTCAACATGCAACATAAAGTAACGATACTTCTACTTCATGCAATCATTCAAAATTTGACAACATAGAATTCACCAACAGTTTAAGCATACCAATTACATTTAGAATCATATAATGGTGAAGCCCAAACTATTTACTTAATTGCCTTTATCATTTTATTTATATATCTAGGTTAAATAATAAATATATATCAGAAGTACTTAATAAATTCTCAAAATTTTACAGTGCCTTACTAATGCTATCAAAGGACTACTATAAAAATTTCATGTCATTTTACCAAGTAGAACATCCTATGCAAAAATGACAAGGCAGCAAGGCTTGAAATAGCATAAATGGAAAACCCTATTGAAAAGTGTCAAGCAACAGATTTCCTATTTTTCTTAGCATCCATATGGTACTAGGATTACCTCCAACAAATTTCATGAATTTTGGACTCATAAATAATTTATAAAAATTTATGCAAGGATTGACTATCCATAAAATAAAAATCTATAACTATAAATCTTCCCATGCACTGGTCCCCAAATTTTTACCAGAGCTCATATATGCTAAGATTAGCTTACCACAAAAATTTCATAATTTTTGGAGCATAGGAACTCTAGATATAAAATAAACAAATTTGAATGCATTCAAAAGCACACTTCAAATCCCTATTTAAATCTCCAAAAATTTCTACTGTAAATGTTAAAAACATATTTTTCCTAAATACTACACTTCCTGAGGAACACCCACAAATTTATTTCACAATTTTTGGAGCTACCAAACTGGAGGTATGAAAATCACAAAAGAAATCAAAAACTGGAATCAAATGAGCTATCCTTCAATACTGCTGTCGCTGACCGGTGGGACCCGGTGGTCAGGGGACCCCACATGTCATCGACTCGAAGCAGAGCAGCGGCGCTACTTGGCACTGTGCGACTGCGGCTCTTTGACGGCGAGCTTCGCCGGCGATGACATCTATGCTACGCGATCTACGTGACCTAGCGAAGCTATTGAGCCACTTGGCCGGCCTTATCGTCGACTCTAGAGCTGACGGCGGCGACCATGGCGGAACAGCGAGGCTGGACCATGGTGGCACGCTGGTGTGGGCTACGGTGGCTCGAACGAACGCTGCGCTGAGCATCACTGAGCTGTGGCGGAGCTATCTAGTGCCCTAACGCGGCCTGGGATGGACGGTGGCGACGTGGCCACGGAGACGGGGCTCACGGCGGAACTCCGGCGAGCTCGCATGCGTTGCGGTGGCTTACCAAGTGCTGTCAGCGGCACGGGAGGAGGCAGTGCGCTGCTGGGGTGGTGGTGGAGCTATGGCAGTGGGGCTAGAGTGGCTAGGCATGAGTTGTGCGCGGCTATGGCGACGGCGAAGCTGCGGGAGCTCGGCGGCTGCTGCTGCGAGGAAGAAAGGCCGAGGCGAAGCAAATGGGGGCGCGGGACGGCTCGGGCAGACGCTGGCGTGATGAAGGCGCGCTCAGGCGCGTCGTGGCCTGCGTGGTCAGGGCGTTGGCGACGCGCGGCCGTCGCCGCGGACACGCGGCGTTCGCGCTCTGGCGCCGGTCGACCACCGATCGGCTTCGATTCAGTTCGTCAGTCGCGACATGCCGAGCCTGACGACGAGTTTTGACATTCATCTAACCGCTAAACCGTTGCTCCAATTCGTAAACGATCTAAATGACTTTCGTAGTCCTAAGTACTAGCTACAAATGTTGTTCAATCATCTTGTGCTAATTCGCAACCGAAACTGAGAAAAGTCATCCCCAAAGTGAGCCTGTCAGTCGGTCAGTGTTCATGACTTAGCGAAATTTGCTAAGTGCTGAAATCAGTGATTTGATGATTTTTGAAATCCAAATTCACACATGTTAGGAGCTGAATCAATCAATGACCCAAAAATAAAAGTTGTTCCTTATGTCAAACACTACAACTTTGATTTAGTGAACTCCTCCATGCAAGGTCTCTAACACATAGTTCAACTTTGGTCAAACATGTCACTTTTGAATGATGAAACACATCAAAGCATGGCTTAATGACCAAACTAGCCCTAGCCCTAAATACCAAAGTTGTTCATGATGATACTCTAAGCATGTTTAAGCAATTTGCAAGGTCATTTAAGCATTTCATGTAGTAGTCACTCATAGAGCTATCCAGGTCAACACATGTAATATTACTTATGTGCTTGATCATGAAAGGTGACCTTCATGAACAAGGTTCCTTTTGTTAACCTAAGTGTAGCTAAGGTGTTTTAGTGACTAACATTACCCACTTGCATTCATTTGCACATGATCATATGCATATGTTCCAAGAAACACGAAATAACAAGCAATGTTTCATATGTTTCGATCACATGTTTCAATTGTAAATGATGATTTATGAATGCTTGATGCTCATGCTCATGTTATGCAAGTCAAGTTATGCAAGGCTAACACCCGAGGTGTTATAAGAAAGAGCACATCGGGCACATGTCAATTATTGGGAGTTGTTGTGCTCAATTACTTTGGATGAAGGCTACTTTGAATGATTTTGGAATCAAGTTCAAACAAGTGCCATTGCTATGTGACAATGAGAGTGCTGTGAAGCTCACCAACAACCTAGTTCAACATTCAAGAACAAAGCGTATAGATGTTCATCATCATTTCATAAGAGGTCATCAACAAAAAGAAGACATTTCAATTGAGTGTGGGCACCGATGATCAACTTGCCAATATTTTCACCAAGCCACTTGATGAGAAGAGGTTTTGCAAGCTAAGGAATGAATTGAACATACTTGCCTTCTCAAATATGTGTTGATGCACCCCCCATATATGTGACATGCCTCTCCTTCGAGCAGAGCAAGGTAAAATTAATTGACATGTCATTCATCCATTGCTAAGGACTTGTTTAGTGCATCTAGTCATTTGTCACTTGTCTTAGGCTCATTCATGAAAATCAAATGAATTTGATGCTTGTATGGTACCACTATTGCTTCTATTTTTGAAATAATCTAGTGGTAGCATATGACATGTTTGTGGGCTTGTGAACCTAGTGTTTAATCAAGAAAGCGAGCTATAAGTGTTTAACTCAACATTGTCAAGATAACCCTTGAAATGAGGTGTGAGGAAGCTTGCCATTGGATCAAACTGAGTTAAATATCTTTTGAAAGTAATCTAGATTGAACCAAATATGGGAAAATGATCCTCACTCAATATGGTTTCACCTCAACCTATCTAAAATTTGATCTCACCTTTTGTGTTAATTAATGACAAAGGGGAGAGAGATTCACAAAGATACTAAGATAGGGGGGGAAGTTTGACAAAGGAAGGGGATTAATTAAAATTTGAAGCACACAAGTAGGGGGAGCAAGCTCATAAACTTGTATGTTGCATTTGAATGTGCATTACATATGTTTGCTTGCATGACACAAGTTTTTAAAATTCCATATCCATGCTTCTGTGGTGTATGCTAGTTATAAGATTGATTGATGAAATGAAAAACTAGCATGCATAGGATGATAGTTAGATGTGCCTTGCATTTGTTTTCACAAGTGGTACTAGAGCCTTGCTTATAATGTTGATCTCATGAGGTATCTAGTGTTTGTGTTTTGCAAGTGCTATCTAACCAACCACGGTGCTAAGGATGGTGTTAAATTGGCAACTCCGATTGGTATCGTGCTTCAAAGGTCCATTGTTTACACCTTAGCATCATTTGTTAGACATCACTCTCCCACACTTCCTATCTATGCATATGTGCAAGCTTTCAAATCCAAACTCTTAGCACATATGTAGGGGGAGCTAATGCTACCAATTTGGGTTTATAAAACTTGTCCATATCCTTTACACATGGTAAAATGCTTGGGCAAGAAACATGAATCCAAAAAGATTTTATTGAATATCTTTGTGAAAAGGTTGTCATCAATTACCAAAAAGGGGGATATTGAAAGCCCTAGTTTGGTTTTGGATAATTGATGAAACCTAGTATACTAACCCTTGTCATTAAGTGTTGTGATTGAGATAGGGTTGGTATACACCAAGTAATGGAGCTGATGATGGTCATGGTGATGGTGGTGACCAAAAGAGATGATCAAGTGCTCCAACTTGGAAAAGAAGAAAGAGAAAAACAAAAACCAAGTGATGATCAAGGCAAAGGTATCAAATAGGTTTTTGTTTTGGCACTCAAGACACCATAGAGGTGTGAGTGTATTTAGGATCGATAGCCATATTATAAAGAGGGGAATCTTTGGCTAAGCGTTATCGAGTGCCACTAGGTGAAGTCATAATTCCATATGCATTAGGGACCTAGTGTGCTAACTAATAACCATTGAAAAATGCTTGAAAAATGCTAACACAAGCACATGGTGTTGTACACTTGGTGGTGTTGGCACATTTGCAAAGGAGAAGAAATTGGATGCAAGGTGGAAGCTTAGGACCAGTTGGCTTGGGTTGGACCAATTCATTGTGAGAGTAGGACTAGTTCAAACTAGTCCGACACCCAGCATAGGACCAGTTCGCTGCTAGGTCCTTCCTCTCTATTTGGAGCATGCGTGAGTCGGACCGAGTATAGGTGGGGCGTCGGACCACACAAGGTTACTGTTCATGCGACCATACACAGTTGAAGGAGCGTAGGACTAGTTGAAGTAGTCCAACGCCCTAGCGTAGCACCAGTCCGACGCTTGTCTTTCGCTCTCTAGAGCTCTCGGTGTTGGTTTTTGTGGATGTAGGACTACGGGTCAGACTAGTCCGACTGGGTTCCAAAGTAGTCCAACTCAGGCATGGCAAGGACCTATTGGAGGCACCAATGGTCAATTTTGAAAGAAATGACACGTGGTGATCGTTGGTGGGTCGGACTGGTCCGATGGTCTCGACAGACTAGTCCTATGGTCGGTTTGTTGGCGGTTTTTGTTGGCAACGGCTCCTTGAGACAAGGGGGCTCTATAAATAGACCTGGGCTAGCTCTAGCTCCCTTTCTTGCACATTTTCATCAGTGATACATCCTTATGAGCCTAAGCAAACACCTCCCACTCATGTCCATCATTGATTCACCATCATAGTGAGATTGGGAGTGATTCCTAGTGCATTTGCTTGAGTGATTGCATCTAGTGGCACTTGGGGATCGTTGTGGCTGTGAATTTCTTGTTACACTTGGTGGTTGCCACCACCTAGATGGTTTGGAGCAATAGAGGAGCAATGGTAGGAGTTGGTGATTGTTTGTGGCCATCTCCCCATGATTGTGAGGGATCTTGTGCCTTCATCAGCAGAGAGCCGAAAGGTAACTCTAGTGGATTGCTCATGTCATTGAGTTACCTCACTTGTGGGTAGGTTCTTGTGGTGTCAAGTGTTGGCTAGGTGTGTGATACCTATTAGCCACTGAACCACCAAGTGTGGGTTGACACAACAGGGACTAGCGTGCGGGCAAGCATGTGAACCTCGGGAGAAAAAATGATTCTCTTGTGCATTGGAATTCTCCCGGTGATTGATTGGATATTCATTGTGATTGGTTCATCTCTCTTGCCATGGTGGTATAATCACCTCACACTCTCTTGTATTTACTTTGTTTACATTATTGCCTAGTCAAGCTCTTTAGTGTAGTTAGTCTTTAAGAGCTTGTTAGTATGGTTAGTGAGACTCTTTAGTTAGTCTTTGAGAGCTCACTAACTTAGAGAGTAGTGACATAGCATTTGTATGAACATAGACATCATAGCAACTAGAATTGTTGGTATAGGTGGCTTGCAACCCTTGTAGAGCTAGAGTAAAATTGCATTTTGCCATTTAGGTTACTAAACTTGTGCTCTAGAGAATTTGTAGAGAATTTTATAGGCTATTTGCACCCCTCTAGCCATTTAGGACCTTTCAAGCTCTCAAATCTCAAAGCTAAATATTTCATCTCTATCTCAAGGTTGCATCTTCATATCCTCCTATCTCTAAGTTTGATCCTAAACCTATAGCTACACTTAGCAAACTGAGCTCTAAACATAGCTATCTTGAGCCAAGTAAACCACCTAAGCCACCCTAGGAATGTTTTGCACATGCATAGATCACAGCTCAACACATCTAAGCTTGAAACCCAAGATCACCCAAGAACATAGGTTCTGTCGACCATTTGATGGAGTGTCTGTCAAAGTGGACGGAGTGTCCGTCAGCTCTAGAAGACCACCCATCAGAAACTTAACTCCTATCAACCCAAGTCAGCGAAGAGTCCATGGTATCTCACGGAGTGTCCACCAGTGTTTATAGCCAAGAACCACACAACCCGAGAGCACTGAGTCCTCAACTGAGAGTCCATGACCCTTCACGGAGTGTCCGTTGATTTATAAACTCAGCAACCTACAAAACTCGAGACCTCCTAGTTCCTACCAGAGTATCCGTTACCTCCAATGGAGCGTCCATCAATCCAAATAGAGTCAAACCAGACCAAGGACACCTCGAAGCTCAACCTGACGGAGTGTCAGCCACATGGGTCAAAGAGTCCATCAAGTTAACAATAAGGATGAAGTTGTCTAGATAGCTTACCCAAGAGGTCAACAATACTAGGTTAAGCTTAGATTCAAATAGGGCAATAGTAGAGCCACAATTAGATGTCTCTTCCCATTTTCTAAGCCAAGTCTTTAACCCTAGTCCCGTCAGTTATCCTCAATCCTGACCTTCGTCTTCTTTAAGGAACCAAGTAGTGTGAGGACGTGTTTGAGTTATCGTCTACAACCTTGAATTCGTTCCAGCGGCAAACCAGCCAGGCATCCCACCACTATGAACCTTATTTTGGATACCTATTGTGTTTCATTATGAGTTATGCATTTCATGTAGATTGGTTAATCAACTTAATGATGCTTCATTAACTTAGAACTACTCATTAATTAATTAGAGCCTTCACTTGATTAATGGGCTTGGTAACGTCTAATTGCTTACTTGCTTAATAATGGTAGAAGACAAGTGTGAGAAGGGAACTCATACTTGCGTGTGTAGGATGTTACACCAGGATGATCAATTACTAAAATGAATGAGGGTTATAACTTGTCTATCTTCCCTAAACTTGATTAAGGACCACCTAATCTTGATATATGAACTTGATGATCAATTTGGTAATCTTGCTCAAGCGAGGGGTTGGTCACTATGAGCATGGGATCTCAAGTGACATATCTCGTGGAGCAGTTAAGGAACGTGCATTGGGATACATGAGTCTGAGTAACCTCCCGTATAGACCACATGTCGGATATGGCGGCGGCAAGCCAAGTAACTAATTGTGACCGGTCTATCCATGAGACTAGCAAGAAGGTGGCGTCGGTTAGATGGTGGTAGCATTAACTAGGGACCAGTCGAACCTTTCATGGGATATTCGGGCCAAATTAGGGAAAGGATGGAAATCGTGAGGCAACCCTTACTCTGGATCCAGAGTATGGTGGTTAGTCCTGTATTTTCGTGTGGGTATAATTTGTACACCTCTGTAGAGTTTTGAAAGCCTAAAGTCCTTCAGGACGGAACCCTTTGGTTGTTCCTACTTTCTATACCCATGGTAGTGTAATGAACCGAATGTGATGAAATGTTTACATGAGATGATCATTTACCCTGCTATCATGAATCTCAATGTTAATACTTCTAATAACAAACTCATAACATGTCATCTAAGAAACGCCATATGTTTTTCTGCAAATGTACAAATTCCTAAAAATATCCTTGCATCCACCAAATACTTGTATGTTGGAATTAAGTCCTGCGAGTACGAAACGTACTCACAGTGCTATCGTTAAGTTGTGTTGCTGGTGTTGTTGCCTTGGTTGATGTGAGGTAATGCTTTATTCACCATAGCATAGTAGACCTTGGAATGAGCTAATCCAAGATGAGCTACAAGTTCACTCCGATAAGTCTTCGAGTGAGTAGCCGAAGAGATAAACCTAGAGGGACCAACTCTAATAAATGGTGTATACTTTGTGTATCATGTATCTTTGTAATTATAATGATTTGATAGTTGGGCATGATGTTGAGCTTATGTTGGATGGTCTATCACATGGGGTGTTCTGTGTCACTCGACTGTTACAAAGATCCTACAGCGTGCCGGGCGTCGCGTTGGTCGGGCCTGCGACCGCGACAGCGAGTATCGGAGCGGTGGTTGACTTACATGAGCAATACATTTGTCAAACCTCATATAACCTTAATGTTGTGCCCTAGTAGTTCTTTACCTAATAATCTCTATGCTTTAGCGTTAGCACTATGAGTTAAAGTAATCCTTATCTCACTAGTTAATCTAGCCTCTTGCTCTAGACATGCAAACTATTTCTCAAACCTAGTAGTGTTTAGATCATGGGATTGGGAGGGAATGCTAAGAATTACCCAAGAACTCGAGGGTCGAATCTAATTCGCCCTAAGTATTAGGCATGTTATGTTAAGAGAGTCAAAGAGAGCGGTCTAATCCCTCTATCCTTCCTAGCCTCTTTGAGTCCCCTATCCTTTTTACCATGGAAGTGTCCCTAAGCCCAAACTCCCAACAACCTTTAGAATCCCAGCGCAACCTTGTGATCCTTAATCTTGTCCTAGAAAGTTTTTGGCAAAGTCTCCCTTGTATCTTAGCCTTATCTCCCAATCACAGAGACAGAAGGATATAAACAAAGTAGCATAGGTAGATGCCATAATACAGACAACAGATATAGTGCATCCAACACTGAATAACTTTAGTATATCCAACTGGACAAGCAAATTCAGAAGTATCAACAACCTATCATGATGGACAGAGAGACAAACCAAGTGTTTCAAACCATGACACGACATAAACCACCATAGTTCATTATCACGAAGATCAACCGGCAACTAGTTCTAGATCGAGACACGATAACTAAATATGGATATCACTCATGTCCATGGAATACTGATGGAGCAGCAGCTAGCCAGAGGAGTCAACCCTGAGACCCACGGCGACGTGAAGCACCACAGCCATGGCCTCAACCATGGCCCCGACGAGTAGAAGGTACTGACGAGGAAGCACCTGTAAAAGACAAATGAAGGGTAAAAGATCAAAGAATTGGAAGTTGAGTAAAGAGTTGCAATATGGAATACAGAAGCATGGCAAATGGCATCAACAGGAAAATGAAGATAAGAAAGTCACCTGCAGCACTAGAGCTGGAAGCAAAGGAGGGATCGTAGTACATCCCCGACGAAGGCGGCATGACCTCAAGCGGCACTGGACTATCATGAGGAATAATCTCCAACAAAATAGGCTCTATACGGCCCAAAAATGATTGACTAAGAAACTTGAAAACTCCATAACAAGAAAGATAAGGTTCTAAGCTCAAGGCAGTATGAGAACAAAATTTATTGGAACATACCTAGGGAATTTGGCCCTAGAATTCTGCAAGCCATTGGAGATGACTCCCAAGCCAGATACGCCTCATTATCAAGCAAAGGCCAGTAAACCTAATGAGGGATCTCGAAAGTGCCACTAAAGGGCCAACCATCCACTCTAGCAAGTTGATCGAGTCACTAGACAACACCGCATTGATGATCTAAAAAAAGAGCCAACCAACGACATTGTCATCACCTCAGGCACAAGGTACCACGGTGCACCTTAGAACCTCAAAGATCATCTTCGGAAGCCTTCTCAAGCCTCCCTGTGGACTATAAGCAGATGTCTCCTGATAGAGGAAGCCGAACACCTCATTTGTCCCCAACACCGGAAGGTCAATAACAAACTTGCCCCGCTTCATACCATGGTAGCTCAACTTCACAGCAGCTGCAAAGTCCTTGAACTTAGCCTTGAACCTACATGTGCCAGTCATCTAGATCAGCTTCTCCTTCTTAGCTTGAACTTCGAACGTGGCATAGAACTGTCAGATCACTGCCTTGTTCCAATCTTGCTTGAACTCAAGGATCCTCCTCCAACCCATGACTCCAAGAAGGTCAACCAAGCTACTCATGTGAGCAAAGGACTCCAGTTGAGACCAGCTTAGCCACTCTCCTTGGTACAACATGTACTGGATCCTAGTAAGGAAGAAGGGAGTTAGAGAGTCCCTACCTTGTCCAAAGTGCCTGGAGGGACCAACACTAAAAAATGGTGTATACTTTGTGTATCATGTATCTTTGTAATTATAATGATTTGATAGTTGGGCATGATGTTGATCTTATGTGCGATGGTCTATCACATGGGGTGTTCCGTGTCACTTAACCGTTACAAAGATCCTACAGCGTGCTGGGTGCCGCGTTGGTCAGGTCCACGACCGTGACACTGGGCATTCTTCATGGAAGTAGGATGTCTACCAAAGTTGTAGTGATTTGTGTTGTAGACACCTCCACAAAAGGTGGGCCCCTCCTAGGCAGAAGCATTTGTCTGTGACAAGGCTCAAAATCATAAAGTCTAATGTCATTGATGCTATAACGTTTCTTCCTGGAAAGGATGTATTAGAAGTTGACAACGCACAAATCCATGTAGGTTGTTTGGGTGTTGATAGACAGTATGTCATGAAAATATAGGCTGTCGATCGATGCTTTGAACTATGCAATTGCTAGAATTTTGTCAGGTTATCATGGACTATCCATTAGTGATCAAAGGACTATCATCGACTGACAACAAAACCCAAAAAATGATGTTTTGTCATGCAAGTTTTGAAAATATGAAATTTGAATACAGATTATGCTCATGATGGGCATGGTTGCTAGAATGCATGACCAGGTCATGACAAGGCCAAGATAAATTAAGAGGGAGGGAGCTTAGGGGCTGAACATGTGCTTGCCAGATTTGGGGGTTTACTTGATCACCATGCAGTGGTATTTATAGAGGAGAGCAAGGGGGTCATTGTAAGACCACTTAAGGGGTTGTCCGACCCCCTTCTCCCTCGCTTACTATTTATCTTTGGCATTTATGTTCTTTGATTCCTATATGTCATGATAGAGCAAAGGAGCAAGATTCTAGGTTCTTTTAATGGTCGCCTAACACATCCAGTGCCCTACCAACCATGCCAAAGGTGTTTTGCCCTCTTCCTTTGTCTCAATCATGAATCATTGTGTTTTAGTGCTATATAGTAGCAACATATCATGTTAATAGGATTGTGTGGTCTCCTAACTTCATTCATGGTAGATTGATCCCCAATTGTTGCACTTGCTATAATCTTTCTTCCTTGACCATGTTATTGAGGAAAGGTCATTATAGGAACCTAGCTTTATCTTGTTGTCCTCGCCATTTATACTATTAATATATCTTTGCGGTGTTGATTATTTATTTGTATCCTTCATGTTTCATCTTGTTATGAATTATCCCTTATTTGGATTAGCTGGTAATATTTAGATACTTGGAAATTTAATGTCATAATCTCAATTGATTCCATGTAAAAATTCAAAAACCATAGAATACTTCAAAGTGAAATAGTACAACAATGTAATGTGTGGCATACCACCCTCTAGAGGAACAAGTTGCATACATGTGTGCATAGTTTAGGATCAGTTTGTACATGGGAGTCTTACATTTCCTTAGTGATAGATATATGCCTATGAAATTTCCATCATCTACTCTAATTTGTCTAATGTCTAAGTGATCAATATGTATTAGAGTATAAGTCCCACAACCAACAATTAAAACAATGAAATAATATAAAATAGGGTAAGTAATAAAATCTAGTGCATAGCTGAGAATAAATAAATAAGCTCAATGTAATATTGATTCTGACATAGCCGATACACCAAACTAAGTAAATTGCCACAATGAAACAAGACACATACATTTGAAAGTACCACACAATATTTGATGACAACGAAGTTGCTCACACTCTAGCAAAAGAGAATATTATGACGCTTAACCCACATATATAGGATGAACTAATAAGCCACCATGCAACTTTTCATACTAAATGGTGTATAAAACCTAGTTCTTGTTTGCATTTATCATCCACTGGGTATCAAGAAGATCTCCCATCTTATCACTAGTCCAGTCCAAGTGGCCCCCATCCGCCTCCATGGTCGGAGGCACTAAAGAACTACTAGCTCCCATCTGCTCTTGTTGCTGGCCAATAGCCAAGGTGGCCATCTAGCTGTTGCTGCTACTTCCATGGCCAGTGCGGTATAGGAATGGTGACTAGGACTGGGCATTGTTCATGGAAGTAGGATGTCCACCAAAGCTGTACTGATTTGTGTTGTAGACACCTCCACCAAAGTTGGGCCCCTTCCAAGTAGAAGCATTTGTCTACGACAAGGGCTCAAAATCATAAAGTCCAATGTCATTGATGCTATAACGTTGTTTCTTGGTGCCGTTTTCTTTCCTGAGGAAGTACTTTTGAGCATGGCTAGAAACCTGCACTAGGGTCTTGGTGGTAACAAAGTGCCTAGAGATGATCTTCCAATTTCCACGACCGTACACATGTAGACCACGGAGGAATTGCCTACAATGAGGTAGAGTTTGAAGTGAACTAATCAGATAGAAATTTAGATTCCATTTCCATATATATTCATGATTGGTAAAAGAAAAATATTATATAAACACCTTATCATAGTAATACCTCATAACCTATGCTTAATAAGGGTACTAAAACTTCATGTGACAAGCATTAAAAATATGTATGAGATGCTTTAAGGATCTTGCAAATAACTAACCTATGCTCGTCTATGGTCCAAAACCTCCTAGTGTGTTGGGTCTCCTTCCGAGGAGTTGGCTTCCTCTGTGGAGTTTCCTTCACATTCCTCGTGCCGAACATCTCCACATATTGATAACCATCGAATGCTTCCATGTTGCCCATGGATGGATTCCCCACAAATACCCCAAAGGGTTGATTCATGAGGTTGCTACTTGCTTCCACATGCTGGTTGCCACTCTGCAATGTTTGCACCATCTCCACCATGACATCAATGTACAAGTTAGTTACCTGATGCTTCTCCTTGCTAGGGAACATTGCCTGGAGCTCATCCACAATTTGATTGTGCTTCTTGTTCATATCACTAGCATAATTGTTATTGGTGATATCCCTTGCAATGAGAGATTTCACCATCTTGGTCTCAGAGGCACTCCACTCTCCCTTGAACTTGGGATCCATGTGGTTGAGTACTATGTAAAAATTGGTAGTTTGAGCTAAGAATGAGGGTTGTTGGGTTGTGGAGATTGGCAAACACCAAGGCTGGTATTTATAGGCCTCATGTGAATCTTTTTGTCCTAATTTTGATTAATTGGACAATTGACTTTGATATGAAGGCAAAGTTGAGATTTTGATAACAAAGTCAAAGAATATTATACACCCTATATATATAGTATATCTCTACTTGTGTGACTTTTTTTTAAATGCATTAATATTTAGTGCTAGAAATTTGCTATAAGCACCATATACACATTGTCAACTTGCCAACACCAACAGTTTTCCTATGCAGAGCACAAACTTGAGAGTAGAAAAGGTAGAGAAACACTAGTGCAGTCTAGTCTGGTTGTGGAGGTGAGGTTTCAAGGCAGACCCATGTGCGTCCAAGTATGTTGCCATTGACGGGGTGACATGTGTGGTCATGCATGCCCATACCGCCACTGAACTCATTCCTAGGCACATAGGATAGATTGCTACCAGCATCTGGTTTAGCTACTATTAGTTGACTACATCATCAATGGGGAAGTCTAATGATTGCAATGCTTCATCTCACACATGTGATATATATTTATCTATTAAAATATCTTGATGTGCTACTGCAACATAAATGATCATGAACATTTCGAATCTTGTAA
The DNA here is from genome assembly GCA_904845875.1 of Miscanthus lutarioriparius. Taxonomy (NCBI): domain Eukaryota; kingdom Viridiplantae; phylum Streptophyta; class Magnoliopsida; order Poales; family Poaceae; genus Miscanthus; species Miscanthus lutarioriparius. The sequence goes on from CAJGYO010000018.1 coordinate 55,820,567, forward strand.
TATATGCATATCTTTTCTTGTGATATGGTACATAATAGTTTTATTTGGCAGATGTACCAAATGAATGTCAGTATAAGTAATTTTGTTAATTGGAAGTATACAACTAGGTTAGTGTGTGGTTGGTTTGGTCTTCCCTGTTTTCTTGAGAAGTTGTTTGGAATGATATGAGAAGATATGAATTGCATGTTTTCTTCAGACCTTCATGATTTATGGATGTGTGCAGGATAGATTTGACTAAATAATTTGGTAACAAATGTATTTGATTGCGTCATAGATGAGTCTTTGTTGATCAGTCGCAAACCACTAGTGGTCTTTCTATCAAAGGCTATAAGTGCTCATAATAATTAGTTGACACAAAAGAGCAAGAATTAGAGTTAACCTCAGTAACTTAGTATCTTAAATATTCAAAAACCTTTTTATGCTCACATATTTTCACTTTCATTTCACCTTGGGTTCAGCCAGCTCACAAACCAACAGTATAAATACAATAAGTGGAATAGTTATGTTCATCTTGGAAAGTAATATGTCCATGCAATGATATTCTTAATTGTCTTACCAACCGACAGTGATAATCCATAATCACAGCCGGTTTGCATCACCAGCCGATGGTGATGATGTGCTCCTCATCACTGCCGCCTCACCATATGAACCGGCAGTGAAGACATTTTCACCACCAGTTCGTTGTATGATACGGCGGTGATAACCATGCTGCAGTATAAATAAATTTATCACTTTTTCAAATAAAGTTAGATGAAAATAAACTTTATATCAAAGTTGTAGATCTCGATGCAATCAATAAATTTGTAGTTGATGACTTTTTCATTTGAAACCATGTACGATCCCAGAATTCTATTTAAAGCGCTTAAATTTGGAAATTCAATTTTTTTGAATTGAACAAATGACCCTAGATGAAAAAACGACCAAAACCAAAGTTGTAGATCTTGATGAGATATACAACTTTGTAGTTGACAACTATTTCATTAAAAATCATTTATAGTCCCAAATTTGTATCTGAAGCTTTAAAATTTTAAAAAAACCAAATTTTTCAAACAACCTCGGATGAAAAATCAACCAAAACCAAAGTTATAGATCTCGATGAGAACAACTTTGTAGTCGATGAGTTTTTCATTTAAAATCATTTGAGGTCCCAAAAGTCTAGCTGAAGTTTTGATGTTTTGAAATTCAAATTTGTTAAACGACCTGGGATGGCGAAACAATCAGAATCAAAGTTGTTTATGACTTTTCATCTGAAACCGTTTAGTGTTCTAAATATTTATTTTAAATCCTAAAAAGTGAATACTAGGGGAATGGATATGCTATGTAGACACAAATAACTTAGGGCTGGAGTGGCTAGAGGAGAGTGGTTAGAGAAGCAATGGACAAAGGTCTCAGGTTCGAATCCCAGCACTACGTACCATGAAAAATAGCATGGAGTTGGAGCTGGAGCAGCTTTTCGATACCATGAAGCTGGAGCTAGTGGGGGGCTTCGTAGGATTGAAACAAAATTTTTTGCTATTTTTTGGCCCATTTTGGAAAATTTTAAAAATTCAAATCACTGTCTACTGGTAATACGAACTGACTGTGATAACCTATTATCACCGTCGATTATAAACCGCCTGTGATGAGAATGTCATCACCACCGACAGCTTACTGTTGAGACCGAAAAGCGCTAGTGATGGGCTTTACGAACCGCTTGAGATTGGTCAATCTGTAGTAGTGATGTTACACATAAACCTACTTATTGACAAAAGTTTCCTCAATTTACAAAAAAAACAAACTACTTTAGACTCAAGATATAATAGCCTTGGTCCATCATAGTAGAAATGCGTATATTTATGATGAATTTTTAGTGACAAATCAAAATCGTGTCACAGAACCATGCATAACTATGATAAATTTTTTTGCCATGGATCATTGATGATGGACTTGGGCGCTGATTATTTATGATGAACTATGATATCGTCACAAATATTATCATTGAACACCACATGATATCATCATAGATCACACGCGTTGCTCGCATTACTCATCTGTAACGCTCTATTTTCGAACCATAATGAACACGACTTTGTCATCAAATCAATCACTCATATGTGACACTCCATTTTTGAACTATAACGAACACCTCTTCGTCATTAAACCATTTAGAGAGCCGATGTGTTAAGATGTTTGCCTTTCTTAATAATGGTTTCTAGAAAACTCAAAAATGCATAAAATTAAGTGCCTCTCAAGACTTAACCCATAACGATTAGCTCACACAAAGCCTCGCTACCACTTCAATACACATTCACTGGTGAGTATATATAGGATGTTATCTTTTTGTATGAATATTTTGTAATATTACATTGGATATAATATTTTGGCTAAATAAATTCAAATAAAAAATGTTTCAGCTATAAAAGTTTTAAATCTATAGTACAACTTCGGTAAAGGATGTGTCTCAATCTAAGATTGCTTAGAAATATCAAAATTTTGAATCTCAAAATATATAAATTTAAAATAAGTATTTGAGACTCCAAATAATTTCAAATAAAAAACTTATCAACAACATAATTATAGATTAGGTGGACCTCTATAATTTTAAATTAACTATGGGTTGTTTGAAAATTTAAAATTTCAAAATCTATGACCTTAAACAATATTTTGGAACTCTAAATAGTTTCAGATCAAAATGTTTTCAACTAAAAGTTGTAAATTGTGTGGAGAGCTACAATTTTAACATAAAGTTTGTCTTCATTCAACTTCATATAGAAAATTTATGAATTATTTTTATGCATCTTTAAATATTAGAAAACAAATGGTCTAAACTAGTGCCATGTGTAATTGTAGGCCTACCTGGCTAGGCCCATCATGCTACGTATTTGTTGGCCCACCATGTCGTTTACAACAAAACCTAAAAACCCATAAAAATAGATGTTTCTCAAGGCTTGAATCCACAACGTTCAACTTACACAACACCTCCATATATTGCTGTACTACACACTCATTTGTGATTATATATAGGATGCTATCTTTATGTATGAATATTTTATAATATTATATTGAATATTTTAGCTACTAAATAAACTTAAATAAAAAATTGATTATAATTTTTTAAATCTACTCAAGCAGTACAGCTTCGGTATAGGATGTGTCTCCGTCCAATATTGTTTGAAAATTTCAAAAAATAAATCTCAAAATATGTGAATGTAACACAAATATTTGAGATTCTAAATAACTTCAAATAAAAAACTTATCAGCAATAAACTCATAGATTAGATGTAACACCCTAAAATTTACTTCTCTTGAAATAGAGCTAAAATGATTTAATTTTGTATTTTTATGCTCATGAGAACAAGGGGAAATAATAAATTTTCATTAGATTAAAATTTATCTTAAGGTAGAAACGTGTTTGTTGCAATCATGTCGGTTGCACCTTGTGTTTCTATGTGTAAAATGTGTTTTTTTAAATACGTTTAGGAGACCAATATCTATCTCTAGAAATTTTTCAGCTTCTTTCTAGAATTTAATTCCTACTTTCTTCACCTTAATCTTTATGTTCCAAGTTCCCAACAATCTTTTCATGGGATCCAAATACTTTATTTGGGTTCCTCGTATTCCAAAGTGTCTTTGGAAATTTTTCCCAAATTTTTTGAGGTCTCAGAGTATTTTTTGTGGCTTAAATATCAATTCTGGACTTTTCTAGAATTATTTTATTCGTGGAATTAATTAATTCCAAAAATAAATAATAAATCTCATTTTCCAACCAACTCTCAAACCCCATATGCAATAATCCTAATAAATCTCAAAGGCCCATGCATTTATTTACTAATGGGCTTTAATGATTATTTAGGTCAATTAGTAAATATGGTGGGTGCAACATCAATTAGTACCATATTGCTAGTTGATGTAGATGTGAGGAGTTTTTCTCCCTATAAATATATACCAACCTCTTAGACAAAGCACACCAAAACTATCATAAGAGAAACCCCTAGTTTGATAAATCCCTCGTGTAGTAAATTAGATTTTTCTCCTTCTCTCGCCGTCACCGTCGCCGTCGCCGCCGCACTGCCCGACGCCGTAGACCCGCCGTTGACCGCAAGAAGGACCTAAGTGAGTTCACCATTTTCTCCTCTTGTTCCCTATGCTCTCGGCTCGTCAAACCATGGCCACCAGGGTCCAAACCGAGCGCTCCGGGGAGCTTCTCGCCGCCGGTAATGGACCTCCGCCACGCCGATTTTCCTTTCTAGATGTTGACTCTCTCTCCCATCCTTTCTAATCTGAGCCGTACAGATTCAATCCAACGGTCCAAGATCGCTCGTACCTCTTCATTGGGTTTATTTGCATAAAAGCCCTTGCAGTTTCACATAATATAACCCGTAGTCCATGGCGCACTTCTACAATACGTTTTTCTATTCCGAAAGCGTAGTTTCTTTCTAGTAGATTTAGAATATGTTTTCTCTTTCAGAAAGCGTAAAATCCCTCTATTAGATTCAAAATATATTTTCTTCTTTTGAAAACGTAGTTTCTTCGGTTAGATCCAAAATATGCTTTCATATATTTATAGTTTTGCCACTAGTCTTATTTAGGCCATAAAATCTTCGTTTTAACTCCGTTTTGATCCATTCAAGTTGCACTAGATTCATAATTGAGTAATCTACATATTCATCCTACTATTAAATAAATTTTCAACTTTTGAAATTTAAGGTTAGATTTAATCTATTATTTTATTAAAGAAAATCTTGTTTATTTCATAACTTTGTTATAGCTCTGATTAGAGTGCTTTTTGCGTCTGTGTGTTCGTAGCGAGACATAGATTCGTTTTACAAACTTTTTATCTCGATTTCATGTTTGGTGTACTATTCTAATTTAGATCTATTGTTTGCTTCGTGTATGATTGCATGGATGCTTGTGTGGTGTTTTATGGTCATGTCCAGTCGGTGAGTTATACGCGGTGAATCCAGAAGCAATTCATTGCAGGTTTGGACTAGAAGAAGGATCTAAGTTTAAGACAAGTATAGCATGAAATCTTTCTTGTTGTCCTATTAACCTTAATATCATTTTAATCATATGCATGTGTCTACCTTGGCAACCATAGTAATTTTCTAGCTATTTGATATCCTAGATTCCTTGATTCCTATGGGTTATTGCATTGGCTAGTATGATGCTAGTGCTCAACTAAATAAATGATCTTGTAACTTGACTAATGGTATATACAATAAACATTAAAAGATGCTTTTTAGCAACATGGAACAAGGGAGCTAGAGCATTAGGCTATTTTTATGGTGCTCTAGATTTCTCTCCCTAAGGACTTATCTGTAAGCGAACATCCGGGACTTAAAGTACAGCTATGAGGGCTACATGGATCTGGCTTTAGCTCAGTATGAGGACATTTTCTTGCTTGTTAATGGTTACCTTTATGGCGCAAGAGGGGCTCCGACAGGTATGATCTCGGCCTACCAAGAGGGTGCACTTTGGTTTCTTGGTATTTTATTAGTCACTCCTTGGAGGCGGTTCATGCTTATTGATGGGAAACCTTAGCGGATCTAACTTGTTAGATAAACCTTTGAAAGTCTTCATAGTGAACCCTGTTGACCTTCCTTGGTAGTGGGTCAAGAGGTTTGCCGCCTCGGGCAAAAGGGTAAATCACGACTCATAGTGAAAGTGTACAACCTCTACAGAGTGTAAAACTAGTATATCAGTCATGCTCACGGTCACAAGCGGCCTTGAACACTTACAGAATAGATGATGAACACTGATGATACTGATGATGAAGATGCTCACTAATAATTATTGTTTATGCTATTCATTATTCATGTTTACCTGATCATGTGTTTATATGGACTTGTGAATAAACTTGTTTCCACCCAATTGCTAAAAGATAACTCATTAAAAGCTAATTGCAGTTAAAGCAGTGTTAGTCTTTTGAGCCTCATGAACACCATGTTATATTTGTTGAGTACGACAAGTACTTACGCTTGCTTTATTTTTTAAATCTTCGGAAAAATCCTAGATGGATATCAGATTGCTAGAGTTTGGAGAAATTAGGCTTGTGATCAACCAATCAGTTATCCCTATGGAAAGTGGAGTCTTCACCTAAAGATCAGAGTTGTCTTTCCACTGTCTATACTCTGATGTTGTATTCTTTATACTAATACGCTATGTAATAAGCATTGTCTTATGATATTACCCTTATTTGTAGCTATATGTGAGATTTGACTTCCTAGGATCACATATGGTGTGTATCTGGTTTTGCTCTTAAAATCGGGTGCTACAAAATGGTATCAAAGCAATGCTAGCTGTAGGACGCAAGCCTAGTAGAAACTGATCGTTTTAAGGTTTAGAAGTTGCTATAAAAACCCTTGCTCTATGAACCTTGATATTTTCTTCTCTACTATATCTCTACCCTTGTTATTCTTCTCTTACCTTGGTGCTTATTTTGAAGTCTTTGTGCTCATCTTCACTCCTTGATTTGATATGCTTTTAGAACTGTCCCTCATCACCTTCTTGTGTAATCTAAAGATGAGTCTTAGGATTGTTACCCCTAGTACAATGAGGATGATAGTATCGCAAGTTGAGTCAATGAATGAGTTGTGCACCTTTATTGCTTTGTGTGAATTGTCATGGTGCTTATGCTTGTTTTGAATCTTTATAATGATTGCAAAGATCTTGTTGCGTGTTTCCATAATTTTATTTAGTTTATAAGCCTAAGGTATAAGGATTAATGAAATAAATAGTCAGGTTTTCGTTATCTCCTGTTTTCTCTATCTTGTCTTTCGGAGCAAGCTACCCTTTTATGTCCCGTAGTTGATTTTCTTAAGGGGTAGCCAAGTTGAAGAATTTGCAAGATGAAGTATCATACATTCTAGTTTGCGCAGTGGAAGCATGGTGGGCCCACAACCCATAGGTCCTAGGATCAAAACCTTTGGAGGAACAAATACCTTTGGAGGAGATCAATAAGATAGACAATCACGCTTATGCCAACTATCTAACTAAGAATGGTCCAAATGCTCAAGGTGCCATATGAAGTTCAGTTATGCTCTCTAGCTCTCACTTGGAAGAATTGGTTAATCTGATGAGAAAGATGGTACTCAACGATGTGAGAGAAACTCAGAGTCTTTAATAATAAGGTTTGATTAGAGGTTCAAGGGAAGTTTATCCAAGACCATCAAGATATTGATAGTGTTACTGGAGATGGTTTAAGTTTGGATCAAGAGACCTCAGCTAAGTATTTGAAAAAGTAAAAAAATAGGTTAAGGTAAAACCTATGTATTAGCTTGGCCAGATCAGAACAAGAGTTTTTTATATCTACTATGATGCACCTTATCAAGGTGTGGGATGTGTCCTTATGTAAGAAGAAAAAATAGAGGTTTAAGCAAGAAAACATGAGATGGAACATCTGACGTATGATCTGGAGTTATCCATTATGGAGCATGGAGGTACTATCTACTTGGGCATGATAAGTGACATCTATGAGGATCATAAGAATCTAAGGAACATCTTCACAAAGTTGGTTTTGAGCATATGACATCATCATTGGTTTGGTATTGATCAAGATTATGACTTGGAAAAGTGCTATCACCTAGGGAAGAAAAAGTCGTTGCCGATGCCCTTAGCAAAGGAGAGATTAGCTAAGAAGATTTGGAGAACACCATGGACTTAGAATTGTGTTTGAGAGTTGAGCAACTTAACCTGAGCATATATAGTCATTAATGTTTTAAAGTTGGTAATAGAACCTACTTTAGACCAAGAAAGTAAGAAGGCTCCGTTGGAAGGTGAACATATGAAAAAAGAGGTCTATTAAGTATGGACTAAAAAGGAAAGGTGGCCTAGTGATTGGAGTTACCTGAGTATTATTTGGAGTATCTGTTAGAATCTTGGAATCAGTTTGGTAAGATACTTGAAGTAAGGTTAACAGGTATGTAAAGTAAAGTGGGATCCTTATCAAGACGATGGAACTACACGACAAAATAGAGAAGAATCCAAAGGCGAAGAATTTGTATCTCTTTTATCACCATCTTCTGAATCTCGAGGATGAGATTCATCTTAAGGGGGTACAATTGTAACACTCTAAAATTTGCTTCTCTTGAAATAGAGCTAAAATAATTTAATTTTGTATTTTTATGCTCATGAGAACATGGGGAAATAATAAATTTTCATTAGATTAAAATTTATCTTAAGGTACAAACGTGTTTGTTGCATTCATGTCGGTCGCACCAGGTATTTCTATGTGCAAAATGTGTTTTTTTAAATACATTTAGGAGACGAATATCTATCTCTACGAATTTTCTAGCTTCTTTCTAGAATTTAATTCCTACCTCCTTCACATTAATCTTTATGTTCTAAGTTCCCAACAATCTTTTCATGGGCTCCAAATACTTTATTTGGGTTCCTCATATTCCAAAGTGTCTTTGGGAATTTTCCCCAAATTTTTGGAGGTCTCGGAGTATTTTTCGCGGCTTAAATATCAATTCTGAACTTTCTAGAATTATTTTATTCGTGGAATTAATTAATTCCAAAAATAAATAATATATCTCATTGTCCAACCAACTCTCAAACCTCATGTGCAATAATCCTAATAAATCTCAAAGGCTCATGCATTTATTTATTAATGGGCTTTAATGATTATTTAGGTCCATTAGTAAATGTGGAGGGTGCAACATCAATTAGTACCATATTACTAGTTGATGTAGATGTGGGGAGTTTTTCTTCCTATAAATATACCAACCCCTTGGGCAAAGCATACCAAAACTACCGTAAGGGGAGCCTCTAGTTGGGGAAATCCCTCGTGTAGTAAATTAGATTTTTCTCCTTTTCTTGCCGTCGCCGCCGCGCTGCCCGATGCCTTAGACCCGCTGTCGACCGCAAGAAGGACCTAAGTGAGTTCGCCATCTTCTCCTCTTGTTCTCCGTGCTCTCGACTCGTCAAACCGTGGCCTCTAGGGTCCAAACCGAGCGCTCCGGGAAGCTTCTCGTCGTCGGTAATGGAGCTCCGCCGCGCCGGTTTTCCTCTCCGGACGGTGACTCTCTCTCTCCCTCTCCTTTCTAATTTGGGCTGTCCAGATTCAATCCAACGGTACAAGATCGCCCGTACCCCTTCGTCGAGTTTATTTACAAAAGAGCCCCTGCAATTTCGCGTAATATAACCCACAATACATGGCGCACTTCTAGAATATGTTTTCCTATTTCGAAAGCGTAGTTTCTTTCTAGTACATTCAGAATACGTTTTCTCTTTCAGACAGTGTAAAATCCCTCTGTTAGATTCAAAATACGTTTTTTCCTTTTGAAAACGTAGTTTCTTTGGTTAGATCTAAAATACGCTTTCATCTATTTACAGTTTTGCCACTAGTCTTATTTAGGCAATAAAATCTTCGTTTTAACTCCGTTTTGATCAATTCAAGTTGCGTTAGATTCATAATTGAGTAATCTACATGTTCATCCTACTGTTAAATATATTTTTAACTTTTAAAATTTGAGGTTAGATTTAATCTATTATTTTATTAAAGGAAATCTTGTTTAATTCATAACTTTTTCGTTATAGCTCCGATTAGAGTGCTTTTCACGTCTATGTGTTTGTAGCAAGACGTAGATTCATTTTAAAAACTTTTCATCTTGATTTTATGTTTAGTGTACTGTTCTAATTTAGATCTATTTTTTCCTTCGTATATGATTGCATGGATGCGTGTGTGGTGTTTTATGATCATGTCCATTTGGTGAGCTATACGCGGTGAATCCAGAAGCAATTCATTGAAGGTTTGGACTAGAAGAAGGATCTGAGTTTAATGCAAGTATAGCATAGAATCTTTCTTGTTGTCCTATTCACCTTAATATTATTTTAATCATATGCATGTGTCTAGCTTGGCAACCGTAGTAATTTTTCAGCTATTTGATATCCTGGATTCCTTGATTCCTATGGGTTATTGCATTGGGTAGTATGATGCTAGTGCTCAACTAAAGAAATGATCTTGTAATTTGACTAATGATATATGTAATAAACATTAAAAGATGCTTTTTAGCAACATAGAACAAGGGGGCTAGAGCATTGGGTTATTTTTATGGTGTTCCATATTTCTCTCTCTAAGGACTTATCTGTAAGCCTCATCCAGGACTTACAGTACAGCTGTGAGGGCTACATGGCTCTGGCTTTAGCTCAGTTTGAGGACTTTTTCTAGCTTGTTAGTGGTTACCTTTATGGCGTAAGAGGGGCTCCGACAAGTAAGATCTCGGCCTGCCAAGATGGTGCACTTTGGTTTCTTGTTATCTTGTTAGTCACTCCTTGGAGGGGGTTCATGCTTATTGATGGGAAAACCTTAGCGGCCCTAACTTGTTAGATGAACCTTTGAAAGGCTTCATAGTGAACCCTTCCGACCTTCCTTGGTAGTGGGTCAAGAGGTTAGCCGTCTCGGGCGAAAGGGTAAATCACGACTCACAGTGAAAGTGTACAAACTCTGCAGAGTGTAAAACTGGTATATCAGTCGTGCTCATGGTCACGAGCGGCCTTGGATACTTACGGAATAGATGATGAACACTGATAATACTGATGATGAAGATGCTCACTAATGATTATTGTTTATGCTATTCATTATTCATGTTTACCCGATCATGTGTTTATATGGACTTGTGAATAAACTTGTTTCCACCCAATTGCTAAAAGATGACTCATTAAAAGCTAATTGCAGTTAAACCAGTGTCAGCCTTTTGAGCCTCATGAACCCCATGTTATATTTGTTGAGTACGACATGTACTTACGCTTGCTTGACTTTTTAAATCTTTGGAAAATCCCGGATGGATACTAGATTGTTAGGGTTTGGAGAAATTAGGCTTGTGATTAACCAGTCAGTTGTCCCTGTGGAATTTGGAGTCTTCACCTGAAGATCAGAGTTGTCTTTCCGCTGTCTATACTCTGAGGTTGTATTCTTTATACTAATACGCTATGTAATAAGCATTGTCTTATGATATTACCCTTATTTATAGCTATATGTGATATTTGACTTTCTGGGCTCACATATAATGTGTATCTGGTTTTGCTCTTAAAACTGGGTGCTACATCAGGTCGGCCTCTACAACTTTGGTATTGACCATATGAACATTCAAGATTCATTTGAAAATTATAAATTTTGAATTTCAAAATATAAGTTCTTAAAACACATGTTGGAACTCTAAACAACTTTACAAAGACAAAGTTGTAGACTATGCTGATAACTAGAACTTTGGTACAGTGCATGTTAAACATCTGATATTGTTTGAAAATTTTAAATTTTAAATTTCAAAATCAGTGAATTTAAAATAATATTTTGGGACTCTAAATAGTTTCAAATCAAAACCTTCTTTGACTACAAAGTTGTAAATTGTGTTGATAGCTATGAGAAAAGGAACAAAAAAAATAGAAATAAGGGAGCAAAAGTGCTCAAGCGGGACTCCAAATATAAACCTTTCATTCACTATGGGCGACATACACCACTCAGCTATAGACTTGTTTTGGTATTATAAAGGAAAGTATCTTATATAAACGTGATTTATGATCAACTAGATTGACATCAAGAAAAAAGAATAGTTCACCTTTTTGTTCTAATCTAAAATTAAAACTTGTACCTGATATTTCTCCCTTGTGAGAACTCCCAATTTGATGGCTCTTCTTTTAATTTTTCTACCACACCTGTTCATTTAATGGCGTTCATTTGTATTTCTTGGATGTTCTTCATATGGACTGTTTTCTTCTACCCAGGAAATAGAATAACATTTTTTCTTGAAATAACGATTGGTAATGTGTCACCTGGTTTTTCAAAGAAGACCTAGCACTACCTATATGTATGCCCAGGGTGTCCACATAACTTATATCGTGACAAAAATAGAAAATATTAGAAACAATGCTTTATTATATATCATAAACATAATTACATTAAAATTTACATGTATAACTGAGCACAACAGAAATTATTCTTAATCTACATTTTAGGCCTCCATGCTCCATAAGGACGGTTGACATGTGGAGCACTCGCCTAGTACTCATGGAACTCCTTAGGAGAACCTTTGGGATTTTATTGATTGTAATGCAAGTATAAGTGTAAGTGCACCATGCTTAATAAATATAACGTGAGCTTACGCATGACTCAAAGGTCTAGACTCGGTTGTACTGCGGTAAACATTTTTAGTTTTTTTGCGAATGGTAAGCATTTTTAGCTAGTCATGTTTTATTTATTAAACCTAAGTTGCCAGGTTATGCTTAGGGTCCCATGTGAATTGATGTAACACCCTACGTCCAAAGTCTACTTATATGGCCCAACTCCATACATGGAATAGGCCTACATACATATAGCACCACTCTTATACTTTCATCCTAGCTTTGTGTAAAGGGTTAACCTTAAGGTACTACGTTTGAAATGACAAGGAGCCCTCGTCCTCCTAAACTTCCAAAGTGTTACCATACGACATTAAGCTCAGAGCCCCTAAAGTGAGAAAGAAGAAGCTTCAGAGTTTCTCGGTGGCAGCAGCTAGCGGAGTCTTATGGGAGTGGTACTTCATCGGGCTCGAAGCAATCATGGGGCTCATTGTCTAGGTCGGATGACCTCCATTCTACGAAACAAAAGGAAGCTTCGGGGTCGAGAAGAGGGGAAGAAGTTACCTCACCTCTAAAGGCAGCCGCATCTTATTCAGGCAGGGCTGGCATTCTGGTGGCAACAAACACAAGCCGCCAACTCTTTCAAACTAAGAAGGGTGACTCTCAGTGCACGGTGTGAAAGAGGAAGTCAAAGGGCTCCGAACCTAGCACATCACTGACGCTAAACCTCAATTTGCCGCCCATCGACACGTCAGCGTTAGTCCTGATGGGTCTGGTGACTTCGAGATTGAACTAGTTGGATAGGAATGTGGAAGGGTGGGTGTGGCTGCTTCAGAGGAACTGCCAAAGAAGCAGAAACGATCCTATACTCAAATAGATGCAAGATTGGTGGCGGCAGCCCCGCCGGGCTCAATGAAACTCTTGAGCCTGAACTGTCGGGTCTGGGGTAGCCCGAGGCAGTTCAAGAAGTCCATAGCCTTGTATAGCTTCATCGTCCGGTGGTGGTTTTTCTTTCAGAAACGAGATTGTTTGACAACAGTATCAGTATGGAAGGTTTGAAGACAAGTTTGGGCCTTCCTAATGGGGTGGGAGTGGGAAGCTATGGTCATGGGGAGGACTCGCCCTCCTCTGGATGCATGAGGTCTGCGTGAAGTTATAGACCTATGATAAACATCCTGGTTGACCCAATCTCGGGTGCAGAGCGCTAGCGTTTCACTGGCTTCTATGGCGAAGCGCAGAGAGAACGCAGATACAAAAGTTGGGAGCTAATGCACTTTCTAAGTGTCCAGAGCAGCTCTCCCTGGATCTATGTTGGGGACTTCAACGAAACACTGGATGCTCAGGAGCGGTTTGGTGGTGTGACAAGGCTCGAGGGGCAGATGGATGGCTTTCGGGATGATGTTAGTGTGTGGTTTCTCTGACCTTGGCTTCTGTGGATTTCCATACACATGGGACAACCGTCAGCAGGGTGATCAAAACATCAGGTTCAGCTAGATAGAGCCTTTGCAGATGTGGTCTTCTCTGATATGTTCAAGTATGATCATTGTTGCTTGTAAAGTGAGTGTTGCCGTAATAAAAGAAGTAGAGGCAGAAGGATGCGGAATTTGAAGTATGAGAACATGTGGCGTCGGGATCCCTCATATTTGCGATTGTTGGAGGAAAAGTGGGGGGATGCAAATACCAACCAGGATATGAACCAATTGCAGACTGTATTGGGTGGGGCAGATGCAGTTATCGTTCCAAGATTGGGAACTCACAGTTTTTGGCTCAGTCATATAGGATCTAGTGAGTTTGCACCAGGAACTGGAGGACGAGCGGAGGTGATCCCTTTTATATGGGAGAGAGACAACTTATGTCCAGAATAGCAGAGTTACTAGCTAGAGAAGAAATAATAGAGAAACAACAACGCTCGAGGATCACCTGGCTGAAATTAAAGAAGGTGATCGGAATACCAAGCTATTCCAGGCCAAAGCGAAGGAGCATGCAAAGTGTAATCAAATTAGTTCTTTGTGCTCAATTGATGGTGTTGTTGGTTACAGGCCAGGAAGAGTTAGAGGATATGGCCTCCGCCTTCTATAGGGAGTTGTTTATGGCCCAGCCAGAGTCGGACCTAGAGGAGGTGTTGGTCCATGTGCCGGCCCGGGTAACAAATGTGATGAATGAGGTGCTGGAGAATCCATATACAAGCTCTGTTCATGATGGGTGCCGATAAGGCACCAGGGCCTAATGGTTTTACAACAGGTTTCTACCAGGCTCACTAGGAAATTGTTGGCCCAAGCGTCACAAATATGTTGTTTTGAACTTTCTGAATGGTGGGCTGATGCCGAAAGGAATAAATCAAACAACAATTGTCCTGATTCCAAAAATAAAGCATTCGCAAGATCTCAAGAACTTTAGGCCGATTTCGCTCTGGAATGTCGTTTATAAGTTATGCTCTAAAGTGCTTGCTAATAAACTTCGGGTGTTTCTGGATGAGGTTATTTCTGTAGAACTAAGTGCGTTCGTTCTGGGACGGTTGATCATAGACAATGTGCTTGCTGCCTGTTAGTGCACCCATTATCTCAAGAGGAAGAAAGGGAAGACTGGGGCGTGTGCTATCAAGCTGGATATGGCAAAGGCTTACGACTGGGTGGAATGGAATTATCTACATGGAATTATGCTATGATTGGTCTTTTCAGTGAGCTTTGTGAATATCGTTGAGATGTGTCACTTTAGTGTCTTTCTCAGTGCGGGTGAATGGCCGACTTTTTTTTAGATCAAAGGCATTCACCCAGCTTTTATTGAAAGCTTAACGAAAGTCCAAGATCCTGCTGGGAAAACCAGCTTACAAATTAAACACTAAACCCTTCAACAAACTCTATAAGCTACACAGCAAAAGATTTACCATCAGACCTCTAAACCAAAACATCAAGTTTGAAACCACCAACATTCGGACCAACATAAGCAGACAAAAGACAAACACTCGCCACAGCTACATTGCCACAGTGGCATTAGAAGCAACTATGGCAATGTGGATAACAGGCATATGCATTGGCAGGACTATCAAGCCCTTTCAGACCTTCTAGGAGTATTCGCCAAGGTGATCCTATTTCCCCCTATCTCTTTGGAGGGACTTTCTTGTCTCCTAAGGTCAGTTGGGCCAGTGCATCTCTTAAGGGGGAGTACATGTGGGTATTCATGCCCCTTGGATTTCACATCTTCTTTCACCGACGATTGCTTTGTTTTTTCAGAAGTGTCACGGAGGGGGCCGATCGGCTACAGGAAATCTTGAACATCTACAGCAAAGGCTCGGGACAGTTGGCGAATAAAGATAAATCAGCTATGTTTTTTAGCACCAACTGTGAGGATGCAATTAAAGTAGAGGTGAGATCAGTGCTACAGATCGAGACAAAAGCTTTGGCAGAGAAGTACTTAAGTCTGTCAACTGCTCTGGGGCGTGGGACAAAGGGATCCTTTGAGTACATGCTGAACAGACCGAGGGGCTTGGAGTGGATGCGAAGCAAGCTGTGCCGGCAGGGAGGTGCTGCTAAAATCAATTGCACAAGTAGTTCCTACATATCCTATGAGCTGCTTTCTAGTCCCCAAAGATACGTGCCGAATGATGAGAACGGTGATCTCCAATTATTGGTGGGGCGGCTTAGCAGATAACAGGCATATGCATTGGCAGCGCTGGGCGGAACTGCTAACAAGGCTGAAACCATATGGTCAAATGGGTTTTCGAGATCTAAAATTGTTCAACCTAGCTATGTTGGGGAAACAAGGGTGGAGACTGATTGAGGATCCAAATTCGTTGTGTGCAAGGGTACTGGAAGGAAGATACTATCACGATTCAGGCTTCCTAATAGCTACATGGAAGAAGCACGCAAGCCATATGTGGCAAGCGATTCTGGCAGGGACGGTGGTGTTACAGAAGGGGCTCTTGTGAAGAATTGGAGATGGGAGTTCGGCGAGTATATGGCAAGACCGGTGGATCCCAAATCATTTTGGCGGGAGATCGATCACCATACCTGATAACCCGCAAGCTAATGTGGTGGACCTCCCGACACCGAGCTGATCAAACAAATCTTTGTGGATGGTGATGCTCACGCTATTCTAAGTACACCTATTAGGGGTACTAGGGACGATGCCTGGGCTTGGGAACCGAAAAGATATGGTCTTGCTAAAACTTGGCTGAATTGGCTGAAAAACATTGTTCTGGCTGAATTGTTGTGAGAGAAAAACACTGTTCCGGTTGAAAACACAAGCTGAATAGTGTGGATTATAAGGTAAGCCGAACGGAGCCTATATGGTTCGCTTGGCGTATCAACGGATTTATGATGATCAGTGGCAACAAATGGAGGAGGACCTGGCATCTTGGTCTGGTGATATAACTTGGAAGCGTATATGGAGGATGTGTGTTCCACTGAAGGTCCAGGACTTCTGGTGGCGGGTAGTGAATGGCCATTGCGAATTGCGATGTCTGTGGGGCGGAGGAGTCAATAAAGCATGTCCTTATGGATTGCACAGTAGCCAAGTATTGTTTGGGATCAAGCAAAGGTACTCACAAGTGTTAAGGTGCCGACGCTTGCACCCTCTCACTTGGGCGCATGAGCTAGTTGATCCCGGTTTTTGCTCAGGAAAGGATGCTGCTGTTATTTTATGTGGTATGTGGACATTGTGGATGGCGAGGAACAAGCGGCAGCATGGTGAGGAAGGGGTGCCGATGAGAGTGGCAGTACGTGCAGTGGGCAAAAGAGCCTTTGACCTATGGCAGCTGCTCCAGACAAGGTCATTGGGCCTGCATCGAGAAGTCCACAGTGCTGACAAAGGCTGTTACCCAGGTGGATATGATGAAGTGCAATGTTGATGCTTCTTATAATCTTATCATGTCGGGGATCGTACAGGAGCGACGGGGGTGGTTCTCCGGGATCACGAAGGAAGGACAAGCGATGGAAAAGTGAGATGGTATGAGCATTGTCTGAACGCGCTAGCAGCAGAGGCAATGGCTTGTCGTGATGGAATGCAGTATGCGCGTGAGCGTGGGGTGCAGCGATTCCCGCTAGAAATTGATTGCCATGTCCTTGTTACTCTTTGGGAGAAGCGCACAAGCCTAAAGTCTAAGATTGATCCTTTACTACATCAGATGGCTCATGAGTGTGCTAGATTGGTATCCTGTAACAGACCGGTGGAGGAGTGGCTTATAACCCCACCAGCTGTACAGGATATCATAAGTGATGATTGTAATCCTCTTCATGGCTAATATATTAAGCTCAGGTTAGCCTAAAAAAAGAGACGTGTATGTTGCCGTCAAAAGGTGAGGGGAGCGGGTGCGAGCGCTAGACCAAGCCTGGCTTAATAGAAATGGTCGCCCCTTCCTTTCCAGCTAGCTAGGCCAAAAGCCTGTCGATGGCCAGCTAGAGCCTGGCTAAGAGGCATGTTCATAACCAAACACACCCATAGAGATTACAAAAAAAAAAAAAAAAAAATATATATATATATATATATACAAAGAGAGACGATGCTTACCGAGAGAATTTGAGAACCGCTTCTCCCACTGGGTCCGTTAATGCCAACCTCGTTCGAGGGATGCCAATTTGGTTCATCCTCTACTCACATCCAATCTGGTTGGCTTGTCTGCTACACAAGAAGGAAAAAGCTGTGTGCGGGTCCCTATAGCGACGTCGCAACTCCTGCACTCAACACTTTCAAGAGAGGGCAGTCCCCGCCGCCCTGGTTGCTGCGGAGCCGGGGTTTAAAAAAAAAACTCACCAGCTAAGTTCTAGAGGCAGGGGAAAATTATGTGCCGGCGCTTAGACAAACAGGCCCTGTGAATTCGTTCAACTTGAAATTACAGAGCCATGCTGCTGGCCTGCTGTTGCTAAACACCAGAACTAACGCTCGCGGTTAAAAGGTTGGTGAATGAAGAATGAACAAACGCGGTGCCAGTGCAAAATAACAGGACAAGTGAGAGTACAAAATGTACACTCTATGGTGGTGATATACATTAAACCTCTAACTGCCTGTATAGCCTAACTCTCTTTAGAAAGTGAGAGAACTAGCATAGACCACTAGGTCAACGAAACCTAGTTCCTTCACCGAACTTGCCCTCAACAGAATAAGCAATCTCAGCTTCTATAGCAATGTCTTCACAGAATATGGCCCCAAACAGGCTCACAACACCATAAGCACCATACTGCGCTTCTCCACGGGGCGTTGTTGCTGGAAGAACTTTTCAATAACCTAAACGGTCATTCAACGCAGTGCGACCATCACCAGTTTGACCTACAGAAGATTCAACAATGGCATTAACAATGGACCCAGCATGCTATTGATTGGTAACACATTAGTAGAATTTCCATACCTTCAGGTGGCACCCATGTTTCAGAATCTGGTTTGGCTTCAAGGAAATCTGGTCTTGCTGGGCCCAATACACGTTTTTGTTTCGACTTCTTCCCTTCTCTCTTGCTAGAATGTGGTTCATTCTCATTCTCCATTTCTTCCGAGATCTGTAAACCACGTTTATGCTTAAGCAGAAGGGCCACAGCATCAGCAACTGATGCTTCACTTTCAACCGAAGATGAATTTGCCTCGCTGGCAACTGACTGGTCAGCAGACTTTCTCTTCCGTAAAATAAGCCCAGGGGCGGCCTCTTCAAGCTCCTTTCCACTGCCTGAAGAAAGAATGGTTTTCCGGTCTTTGTAGTCCACAAAATTATCAGGCTCCTCTGCATCAGACTTTTCTATATTTATGAAGTTTTCTTCAGGTTCTATGATCCTTTTGTCACCAAGCCATTGAGGTTTTGGCATGGTGAATGCAGGTCTGCTGCCATCTTCTTGGTTCTTAGAGGCATCTGTCTGTAATTTAGCAGGTTTATCTGTGCCTACTTCGCTAGAAGAATCCTTGGGTTTCTCCGCGGCTGTAGCTTTTCCAATTTTATTTTGTTTCTTTGATTCTAGTCTTGGATTATCATTCGATGTCAGAGGTTTCGCTTCTCTTGGCTTTAGATCCCTCTTAGAAGCTGCTTCTCCCATAGGGTCAGCTATTTTCAGTAGGTAAACTACTCTGTCCAGCTCATCCTGAAGATCAGAGAGTTCCTTCTGAATTCGGGCAATCTTACCATGTACTGCAAGATATCTCAAATTAGCAAGATAATAAGACAGAAATGCATCTAAACAGGAAACAAATGCAGAAATAAGTGTGCAGCAATGCGTAACTTTTAGGTTTGTTCATCAATGTTAAAGACTAAACATATGCCTCATGGCAGAACAAAGCAATGCTCATCCTGAGAAAATAGCACAAGTGCAACATCATATACTCTGGTAACTTAATTCTACATCATGTATGCTTCAGCCACTTAATAATAGAATAGAGTTACCATTTTAGTGAAAAATCAATAAATAAACATATATCCTTTTCCTAAATGCTTTTGTGTGCACATAAGTGGATCCTCTACAGTAACACATTAATCAGAGCATAAGACTGTGCTCAAGCCACAATTAGAATTCCCACAAGAATTGGCAGCTCTGGCACATAACTGAATTTCATGAAATTCAAGGTCATGACCAAGGTTCTCTATAGCTTAGGGATACTTGCTTCCATTGTTATAGAATATGGAAGCTAGTGATTTTGCAAAACTGAAGGGAACTGCTCTCAAATAGAGACCTAAGGAACCTTCCAGTTAAGACTTCTAGGTAGCAGGTATAGCCGTATAGGTCTCCCTTTCCCATGTTTTTGTTACTTAGAAAATTTAATACAGTAATTTCAATGATTCTACTCCATACAAAAGAAGTAGCAAACAGACAACCATCAGGGTCACTACTGATGATATCAGGCTTGTAACAAATGTCAGTAGTTAGCCTAGTGTTCATGTTTTCTAGTTACCTACTATAGCTATTTACTATTCACTGTCATTTTCAGGTTCCTTGGCAACCAAGTTGATCATGGTGCCTTGGCAACCAAGTAGGAATCATAGCATCTGCTTTATGCAGTTAGAATATGCTAAGGAGTAGGTACACCACTTGCTTATATACGCAGTGGTTAGCATCTTTTGTATCTAAGTTGTTATTGCAATTCAATACAATCCAAGCGGCCTGTTGGCCAAGCTGCCCTCTGGCAGCCCCAGTTCTACTTGTGCCGAATTACCTGTGATCTGGTGATCTACGCCAACAATTGGTACCAGAGCTCCAGGTTGAGAGAAAGGGAGAGGCAAGGCCACCTCCGCAGAGAGAGCAGCAGCAGCCGCCGCCGCCGCCGAGCAGCGCAGCGCAGCGTCCGCGCAGCAGCAGAGGCAGAGGAAGGCAGCGCCAGCAGCAGCAGCAGCAGCCGCAAAGGCAGCAGCAGCAAGCTTTCGGAACGCGGCCGCCACGGCCGCGGCTCTGCGTCGAGAGTTGGTGGAGGAGGATCCGCCGCGCGATCGCCGCCCGCTTCCGCGGAGGAGCCCGGAGCGCGAGCGCAGGCAGACGCGGTCGCCCGATCGGGATCAGGATCGCCGCCGCGGACGGGCCAGGGGCCGCTCGCCGGTGATCCAGACCGGATACAAGGATTCTGGCTCGAGCTCCACCTGGCCGATGCTCACCAAGTCAAATTACCATGAGTGGGCCTCGATCATGAAGCTGAAGCTCCAGGCGCGGCAACTCTGGGACGCGATCGAGTACCAGGACCTGCCGTACCATGAGGAGGAAGCGCCACGGTGGAGGCGATCATCGCCGCCGCCGTGCGCAGGAGATGCAGATGCCTGTTGTGTCGAGAAGGATCGCCAAGGAGGCCTGGGACTCCATCGCCGCCGCGCGGATCGGCGTCGATCGGGTGCGCCGCGCCACGCTCCAGCGACTCCGCAGCGACTGGGAGAAGCTCGCCTTCCGTCCGAGTGAGCAGATCGAGGACTTCACCCTTCGCTTGATGGCCCTGAAGCAGCAGCTTCTTCTCCACGGCGACAACATAGATGAAGAGCGCGCGGTGGAGAGGCTCCTGCGCGCCGTGCTGCCGAAGTACGCCCAACTCCGGATCGCCATCGAGACGCTTCTCGACTTCCAGGACCTCACCATCGAGGAGGTGTCTGGGCGTTTGAAGACGGTGGACGACATGGAGGCGCTGGCCGCGGAACCGGCCGCCATCGGCGGTCTGCTGCTGACAAGGGAGCAGTGGCGTGCCAAGGAGAAGGAGGAGGCTGCCGCTTCCGCGTCAGGCAAGGAACCGCAACGTCGTCCACGCGGCGGCAAGAAGCAGCGCGGGAAGGGCAATCACGGCGGAGGAGACAGAGGCGGTGGCGACGATCGCGGGGCGGACGACGACACCTGCCTCAACTATGGTGATCGCGGCCACTGGGCGCGCGACTGCCACCAACCGCGCCGTGGTGGTGGTGACCGCGGCGGCGGCGGTGGTAACCAAGGCGGAGGAGGCTACCGCGTTGGAGGTGATCGCGGTGGTGGTGACCGCGGAGGAGGCAACCGCGTTGGAGGTGATCGAGGTGGACGGCGCGGTGGTGGGCGTGGCGGTGCTGCGCACGTCGCAGAGGCGGAGGATGATGATGGTGCTCTGTTCCTCGCCCACGGCTTCCTCGAGCTCGACGAGAAGACCGAAGCCGTCTGCTCCAAGGCCACGGCTTCCCTCGACATCAACGAGCCCCGCGCGCGTGTCTTCCTCAACACCAGCACCAACGAGGAGGCGCTCGACGGCTGGTACCTCGACAGCGGGGACACGCATCACATGACCGGCCGCCGGGAGCTCTTCGCCGAGCTCAACACCACGGCGCGCGGCATGATGCGTTTCGGCGACTCCTCTCGAGTGGAGATCAAGGGGACCGGCTCCATCGTCTTCCAGGCCAAGAACGGGGAGCAGCGCGTCCTCCATGGCGTCTTCTACATCCCAGCGCTCCGGAACTCGATTATGAGTTTGGGCAGCTCGACGAAGGAGGCTCCAGGGTGGAGATTGAACATGGAGTGCTCCGTATCTGGGACCGGCGTGGTCGTCTTCTTGCCAAGGTACATCGCGGGCCCAGTCGGCTGTACATCCTGCACTTGGAGGCCGCGCAGCCGGTGTGTCTTGCCGCCAGGAAGGAGGACGAGTCATGGAGGTGGCATGAGCGCTACGGGCATCTCAGCTTCGAGGTGCTACACCAGCTCGGCAAGCAGGAGATGGTGAGGGGGATGCCGGTGATCAAGCACGCGGAGCAAGTCTGCGACACCTGCGTCACCACCAAGCTCCGCCGCAAGCGTTTTCGCAGCGCGAGCTTGACACCATGTATGCAGCGCCTGGACCTCGTCCATGGCGACTTGTGCGGGCCGGTGACGCCGGCGACGCCAGGAGGGCACCGCTACTTCTTGCTGATGGTGGACGACGCCACCCGCTTCATGTGGGCGGTGCTTCTGCCGACCAAGGATGCTGCTGCGGATGCCGTGAAGCGGGTGAAGGCCGAAGCAGAGAAGGAGACCGGTCGTGAGCTCAAGGTGCTGCGGACCGACAATGGAGGAGAGTTCACCGTCGGCGAGCTGGCGCAGTACTTCGCCGCCGAAGGAGTCAAGCGGCACTACAGTGCACCACACTCACCGCAGCATAACGGTGTGGTGGAGCGGCGCAATCAGACGGTCGTGGCGACCGCACACGCGCTCCTGAAGCAGAGGTCCATGCCGGCCAAATTCTGGGGGGAGGCGGTGATGACGGCGGTGCATCTGCTCAACCGCGCGCCGACAAGAAGCTTGCAAGGCAAGACCCCCTATGAGGCCTGGCACGGACGAGCGCCGGCGGTGAGCTATCTGCGTACATTCGGCTGCGTCGCCTACACAAGGGAGCTCGGGCAGCTGCGCAAGCTCGACGACCGCGACAAGGCTGGGGTCTTCATTGGCTACGCCGAGGGCGCCAAGGCCTACCGGGTCCTCGATCCGGCGACAGGACGCGTCAAGGTGAGCCGCGACGTGGTGTTTGATGAAGGGCGCAGCTGGGATTGGTCCAATTCGGCCGCCGGGACGTCTGCTTCCGCCTCCAGCGACTTCGACATCGAGTTCTGGGGAGTCGACGCAGACGGAGCTCCGCCGGACACACCGTCACCGGCTCGAGGGGAGCACGATCCACCGCCTCCTCTCGCTTCACCCGGCCGGCGGAGACCGGAAGCGAAAGCGGACCCGATTGAGTTCGCGTCACCGCCGAGGGCGGCGGCGATCGCCTTAGCGCTTTCGACGACGGCGAGCAAGCTGCGGTACCGTACCATGCCCAACATCGTCGGGACGCGCGCCACACCGCCGCCGGCTTCACGTCTCTTCGCCGAAGCTTCACCTCAAGCACGCGGGTGAAGCCGCCAACTTCAGCGGAGGAGGAAAGGCGATCTGCTGGCGAGCCGCCATGGAGCAGAGATCAAGGCGTTGAGCGAGAACCGCATGTGGGAGCTTGTGGAGCTTCCTCCGGTCCACCGCCCATCACTCTGAAGTGGGTCTACAAGCTCAAGAAGGACGAAGCGGGCGCGGTGACCAAGTACAAGGCGCGCTTGGTGGCACGGTTTAAATCCGGCGAGGAAGGATCGACTTGACGACGTTTGCTCCGTGGCGGCGCGCATGGAATCCATCCGAGTCCTCCTCGCGCTGGCGGCCCAAGAAGGATGGCGCGTCCACCACATGGACGTCAAATCGGCCTTCCTCAACGGCGACCTCAAGGAGGAGGTGTACGTGAAGCAGCCGCCTGGCTTCACCGTCGCCGGGAAGGAGAAGTTGGTGTACCGTCTGCGCAAGGCTTTTTGTATGGCCTCTGGCGAGCTCATGAGCTTGGGCGCCAAGTCGGACGCCACCCTCAAGGAGATGGGTTTCAAAGAAAGCGACCATGAAGCTGCGATGTGTGAGCGAGAACAGGGGGGAGGCTGCTGGCGATCGGCGTCTATGTTGACGACTTGATCATCACCGGTGCAGCGCTCAAGCCATAGAAGGTTTCAAGGCTCGGATGAAGAAGGTTTTCGACATGAGCGACCTCGGCTCTCTGTCCTTCTACCGGGGTCGAAGTACACCAAGATCCGGTGGGATCACTCGAGGCAAACCCATTATGCCAAGAGGATCCTTGAGCTAGGAGGTATGGATGCTCGCAACCCCCCCATACACCAATGGAGGAGCGGTGAGGTTGAGCAGCAGAGAGCACTGCAGCTGCAAGTTGATCCCACCCAATACAAAAGATTGGTGGGCGGCTTGCGCTACTTGGTCCACACAAGACCGACTTAGCCTTCTCGGTGAGGCTTTGTCGATTCGATTCATGGAGAGGTCAGCTGCAGAACACCAAAGTCGCTATCAAGCGCATCCCGAGATGTGGGTGGTACTGGAGTTTGGCTTTGCACTACACTAAGGCTCCGGGGAGAGCAAGGTTTGTTGGGTCTTTGCTGACGGTGACTTGGCTGGGGACATTGACACCAAAGAAGAGCACTAGTGGCACCCTGTTCTTTCCGGGAAGCAATCTTGTGTCTTTGGCAATCGGTGAAGCGAAGGTGGTGGCTCTATCTAGTTGTGAAGTGAGTACATTGCCACTACCACAGTGCAACACAAGCTATTTGGCTATCCAGTCTTTGGCGAGACCTCCTTGGAAGGAATGTGGAAGTGGTTGAACCGAAAGTTGATAGCAAGTCTGCACTTGCTCTAGCCAAGAATCCATCTTTCATGAGAGCTTGATAAGCACATCGAATCAAGTATCACTTCATCGAAGCGCTTGGAAGATGGATGAAAATATCGGGCTGATCACATATCCACCCTTGATCGATCACGGTGGTCGACATTCTAACCAAGTCTCTTGGAAGATCAAAATTTGAAGAGATGAGGGGAAGAATTGGGCTCAAGCAGATCACTTCCAAGGACCACAAGGCTAAAGGGAAGAATTGTCAGTAGTTAGCCTAGTGTTCATGTTTTCCAGTTACCTACTATATCTATTTACTATTCACTGTCATTTTCAGGTTCCTTGGCAACCAAGTTGATCATGGTGCCTTGGCAACCAAGTAGGAATCATAGCATCTGCTTTATGTAGTTAGAATATGCTAAGGAGTAGGTACACCACTTGCTTATATATGCAGTGGTTAGCATCTTTTGTATCTAAGTTGTTATTGCAATTCAATACAATCCAAGCGGCCTGTTGGCCAAGCTGCCCTCTGGCAGCCCCAGTTCTACTTGTGCCGAATTACCTGTGATCTGGTGATCTACGCCAACAAATATTAAAATAAACAAAGACCCATGAATGATCAATAGAAGTAACTGGAGCGTACGATCATACCTAATTGAGATGACAAGCCACTCATATAAGCATCAAGGTCATCCCTGAGATCTGGAGTATCACTCTGAGACAGCTTATGCTTCTCTTCTTCGAGCAATTTTGTTTTACTTTCAATATCATTGGTGATGAAAATTTTTTTCTCAAGAAGGCTATCAGCAGTCTCAACTGATTGTTGCTCACTTGATTTCTGACTAGATTTCTTCTTCGTTCGATCATAAAATTCATCATCATCACTAAATTATTTAACAATCCATTAGTCAATATATAATAATATAGCATTCTAGCTTTAAGCATACTACACATTAGTAAAAGGTATAAGATACTAAGATCCCAATGCATAAATATTATACATGATGTAGCAGTGAGCAGTCACAGGTCAAACTTATCAGTGTACATACCTAAGAATGTCATCTTCTTCCTCAGGACTTGCTTTATGGCTGCCACGCTTTGCCATTCCAGAACGAGCACCAATACTTTCCCGTATACTGTCATTTAAAGTTTCTTCTAGATTATCTAGCTCCTCCATAATCTGAAAAAAGATAAGATTTAGACCTGCTCACTAGACGAGAAATGGACAGTGATAGCATATAAACAAATGTAAGCATGTCCTCACCTGAGATATCCGTTGTTCATTTCGTGCAATTTGTGTCTGTTGACCTTGGGTTAGCCCACCTTGAGAAATGTCCTTAACTCTTATTGCATCAATTTCTTTTTTCATGTTGGCAATCTGAAACAAAGAATAGCAAGTAAAGATTCATGGAAAGCAGAAATACAATCGTGTAAAAAATCAATCACTCCGCAGGCATGATTACCACAAGTGCACAGCATCAATAGCAGGACCCTCTACAACTAAACAACGCATGAGGCAATATGCTTGCAGCCTTTTCTTTAAGCAACTGGAGGATTTGGCATGAGGGTCCTCAGCTAGCTGAAGAGATTGTCCCTATTGATTTCCCAGAACACCAAAATGGCCAGGGGTTTTAAGGAACAATTGCATTAAAGCCCTTAACAGAAGTGTAAAGCAGGGGCCCTTAAAAAGTGTAAAGTGCTCTATGAGGAAAAAAACTTAACAATTGTCCATACCCAAAGCAAGGACTTCCTGAAGATGATAGAACTAATGGACAGCTAGCAACATGATGGCAGCCACTGCCTCATACTACTCTTGATTCAGCACTGTACAAACATAAAGTGGTATGCTCGATTTTTTTACATTCTTACTATCCAGCATAGCACTGACAAAACCAAAATTAGGTTCTAGTTTACTTTAGAACAGGAAAGAAGTTAATGTGTGTTCAAGCCCTTGACTCATCAATTGCTGCATGGTGTATGAAGTGAGGCTGTGTAACTGGACATCCCATCCCAAGATCTGTCGGCTCTGGATGCTCCCTTCTCAGAAGAAGAGGTGTGGAAGACGATAAGTTCACTACCGTCAGACAAAGCTCCTGGCCCAGATGGCTTCACTGGCCAATTCTATAAATCATGTTGGCCAATCATCAAGGTAGATGTAATGGCTGCTATCTCTGCTGTGTGGAGACGTAAATTTGGGAATTTTGAAAGACTCAATTCTGCATTCATTACTTTATTGCCAAAGAAAGAGGAAGCCACAAGTATCAGGGACTTCAGGCCAATAAGCCTAGTGCATTCCTTTGCCAAACTTGTTACAAAAATCTTGGCTAACAGGTTGGCAGGAAAGCTGGACCAATTGGTATCCCCCAATCAGAGTGCATTCATCAAAGGTTGCTTCATACAGGACAATTTCATGCTTGTGCAACAAACTGCCCGCTACCTCCATCAGCAAAAACAATCCTGGATTCTACTCAAATTAGACATCACAAAGGCTTTTGACACAGTGTCCTGGCCTTTTCTTTTGGAGGTCATGAGACACTTGGGTTTCGGACCTATTTGGTGTGATATCATCAGTGGGTTATTATCATCAGCGTCCACTCAGGTACTCCTCAGTGGCAGTCCCGGGGAAGCAATTTCGCACCGACGAGGACTTAGACAGGGAGACCCGCTGTCTCCGATGCTTTTTATCCTGGTCATGGATGTCCTCAGCTATATGGTTAAAAAGGCATCTGAGGAAGGACTAATGCAGCCACTGGCTAGGAGGGACTTGCAGCACCGCATCTCTTTATACGCTGACGATGTGGTGATTTTCCTACAACCTTCGGCTAATGACATTGACATTATGCTGGACATTCTTCAGCTGTTCGGAGATGCCTCAGGGCTGAGAACAAATATGCAAAAAAGCAATGTTTTTCCCATACAGTGCTCAGAGGAAGATAAGGCCTTTTTACAGGACCGTCTCCCTTGCCAACTTTTGGACTTCCCTTGCAAATACCTGGGGGTTCCCCTCTCACTGCGCAAATTGAACAAGCAGCAACTCCAGCCAATCATAGACCGAATTGCAGATATGCTGCCTGGTTGGAAAGCGGATCTGCTCACAAGGGCTGGCAGAAAAGTGGTGGTTCAGTTTGTGCTCACATCCATGCTGGTATATTTAGCCATGGCGATGGATCTTCCTCCCTGGGCCCTTAAAGCCAATGACAAAATCCGACGAGGCTTTCTTTGGAGAGGCCGGAAGGATGTGAAGGGAGGTCACTGCCTGGTGGCTTGGCCTAAGGTCACCAGGCCAACTGAACTTGGTGGTCTTGGTATCTCCAACCTGCAGCATTTGGGTTGGGCCCTCAGGATGCGTTGGCTATGGCTGCAGAAGACAGAACCTGATCGACCGTGGGCATCTTTTCAAATACAGGTTCACTCCTCAGCAAAGGCTTTCTTCTCATTGGCCATAATTTCAGAGGTAGGCAATGGCAAAAATACCCTGTTCTGGACTGATAGATGGCTGCATGGTCAGAGCGTAGCCCAACTGGCACCTAATCTATTTCGGACAGTCTCTAAGAGAGCAAAAACGAGGACAGTTCATGAAGCTCTTGATGAATTAAGATGGGTTCAGGATATTCAGGGGGCACGTACAGTAACTGTCATGTTAGAATACCTCAGCTTATGGGATTTGCTATCAGAGGTAACATTACAGCCTGAGGTGGATGACTCTCATATTTGGTGGTTCTCTACCTCAGGAACATACTCTGCAAAATCTGCATATGAGGGGTTCTTCATTGGGGCCATGCAGTTTGGTCCATGGGAGAGAATTTGCAAAAGTTGGGCACCAGGTAAATGCAAGTTTTTTATGTGGTTAGTGGCACACAACAGGTGCTGGACAGCAGACTGCCTCGCAAGAAGAGGGCTGCCTCATCCTGAACGCTGCCCACTGTGTGATCAAGATGAGGAAACTATTGACCACCTGTTATGCTCTTGTGTCTTCTCCTGCCAAGTATGGTACAGAGTTCTACAGAGGGTTGGTGTGCAGGATCTGTCCCCCCGTCCTGCAGATATCTCTTTTGACGACTGGTGGGCGAGTACAAGCAATAAAATTGATGGTCAGGCAAGAAAATGGTTTAACACCATCGTTATCCTTGGGGCTTGGTCACTATGGAATCATCGTAATCGATGTGTCTTCGATGGAATCAATCCTAACCTTGAGGATGTTTTGGTTTCTCTGAGAGATGAGCTGCATCTTTGGAGTTTGGCCAGTGCTCGAGGAGTTTCACATCTCCTGGCATCTGTGCCTACCAATGAGTGAACTCTTGTTTTTTCTTTTGGTCAAGGGTCAAGTTTCTTAATCTGCTAGTGAGAGGTTTCTGTACTAAGTTTGAGTGTGTGGGTGTGGGTTTGTTTGTGATGCTGTAAGACCACCTTTTTCCATTCTTCTTAATATAATGATACGCAGCTCTTCTGCGTGTTCGAGAGAAAAAAAAGGCTGTGTAACTGGCATGAAGCGTAGTGTGATGGCACTGTAGCATGGGCCCTGCTCATATAGCCGCGCTTTTGCACAACTAGTCGTTTATTTCTATCCACTGGTTGATTTTTCTCAAGTGGCATCACCCTGATATATCAAAGATAGGTTTCATTTATCAGATTCTTGTAGAAGGTTCACAATAATTTGTGACAACAGGCATGGCCATCGACCCAATAAACGAAAATTACTTAATAATGAATCAAGTGAAGCAACAATTAATGCCAAGTGTAGGTTACATGTACTACAACACAACACTGTGGGTCCACTATAAGGACCCATATGTGTCCTATAGGACCTGCTCCAGAACATGTCATCTGGATCCGTACAATAAAGAGTTTAAAATTAGTTTTCACACTTCTAAACAGCAGGCAGTATGGAACACAAGCATAGCTCTAGTGATGATATAACTACTAATATACTCTACATGCAGTTTAAGAAGAAATTACTACTCCAATAGCTCCATTAGTGTTTCATTGTTGGAAACCAAACAAAAAATAATGGAGACAATGGAAGAATATTCCAAACATAGACATTTGTTCCTCAGTCATCACAGTATCACCAAGGCATTTGAAAACATAGCACATGAATCGGGATCAAAGGTGTGTTCCTCAACCTGCACACCATCCTCCCTAGAGGGTCAGGTTGAACAGGGTTGACATCCCCGAAGAGGCAGGGTTGCTGTCTTTGCCTCATATTAAGGAACAGTGGAGAGGAGAAAAGGGGGAGTGCAAGAGATCGTCGCTGCCAAGATGCTGGAGGTGGAAACCCTGTAGAGGACTATGGACACCGGCTTGAGTACGTTTCAGTAGCCAAAGCAAATTAGGGAAAATAATTGAGGGCACAGAAGGAAAGAGGAGCCCATGAGCAATCAATGTTGCTAGTAATGGTTTGAGAAGCTGGCCAGAGGTGATCAATTTGTTGCTGGCAGCACTGGTTTGGCTAGGAAAACAAAGAGAGAGCAAGGAGAAAAGGGAGATGGTGTGCTTGTGCTAGTCATGAGAATGGCTTAGGGTCACAATGGTGGGCTGTATGGGCCAGCACATAGCAGCCAATTTAACTTTTCTTTCCCTTTTTTCCACTTTCTTTTTACTTTGCGATCAATCTTAACTTGTGCATGGCCTATTACATCTCACCTATCATGAACCCAATTTAGTTGAGATCAGTTGATCCCAACAAACCTATTGACCTTCAATTTTAGATATACCTGCGACCTGCAATCCACATCACTGGTCGACCCAGGTTTCTGGTGAGTATGTTTGAAAGAGTATCAACTGAAAATTAAACTGGAAAAGGCTGTGTATGAGTCCTAGTATTTATTGGCACATTCGCATGAAACAATATTAAATTTTTCACCCAAGTAGAGTACGGGATAAATGAGAACTTGCAACGATATACAAGAATATGAAATTTCAGTACAAGTGCTTACCTTCTCCATTCGTTTTACTATCTTGCTACGAGTTTTCTCTTGTCTATCAGTAAGCTGACCTTTGTAGGTTTGCCAAGTAATTTCATCTGCATCATCCTAAGATCCAAGAACATGATCAGTAAAAACACAAAGCAATATATGAAGCTGAATTAGGAAAGTGGTGCGCAGCTTAAACTTGAGAATACTTCCATCAAAAGCTCTGATCTGAAACTAAAAACACAACCAGCTGTGGTAAACAAACAACTAACCTCTGCAGACTCTTCTATTGCATCCTCTGCCATACCCCATGAGATTCCCTCTGCCAAAACTGCTTGAGTTTTTGCACGTAAAACGGAAGCTTCACGATCAAGCATATCTTGCTGAATTCTAGCATCCCGGAGCTTCTGCAAATCTTTTTCCTGACATGCAAAAGAAGCAAATGAATATAGGAAACTGAAACAATAGGATAGGTGCAGGTGCTTACAGGATTTGAAAATGTTCCTCATAACAAAATGGTTAAGAGGCATCAAGTCTAACAGTTACAGCGAACACAATTACAAAAGGATAACTAAACTATCTAGGATTCCATATAAAAGAGTCCATACATTTTTTGACAAATTATCTTAGTTTACCACTGAAATAAGTTGTTTCTATAAGACACATTTCAGAACCCTTTGTAGCCCGAACCATGGTTCTTAAGGTGTAGCCTAGTCATCCAGGCGTGTGCGGGTCCTGTGTGTCCCCTTCGCCTTAGCAGTCTGTATGGCGTCGCCTGAGCTTCCTGAAGGATGGAGGCGCCCTCCATAGGGGTGTGCTTATGGGAAATAGAGGGACCAGACGCGAGAGGGATGGGCAGGCAGGGAATCTAAGGGGGGAGTGTGAAAGGGGCGGGCAGGAAAACGATAGGGAAACCGAGTGATGGGGCGGGAAATCAAGGGTTCCAAGTGATGGGGCGGGAAATCAAGGGTTCCAAGTGGCTATATCAGTTAATCGATGTCCTCGAGAGGGGAACAGAGAAAGAAAAGGGAAAGAGGTCGGCGCAGAAGAAACAGTAGAAGATCCCCTGCCAGGGGGTGACCCACACATCTCCGCTTGTCTGAAACCACGTTCATGTGCATCTCCGCTGGTCCGCGATCCGTGCGGCCCTGCCTCTCCGTTGGTCCATCTCTCCTGCGTGCCTCAGCTGTTGCGCGACCCGTGCCTCTCCGCTGGTCTCCGCACATATGTGACTCTGCTTCTCCCCTCCTCTCTCCAGTCAACACCTGCTCAATCTTCATCACCCCAGTGACCAGGTCTTCCCTTTCCCTCTGCTCTGTTGCCTGTGCTTCCTCTGCTCTAGTGCTTGTTTGTGTTTGACTGTTTGTGTTTGGCTTGGCTTGGCTCTGCTTAAATCTTACAGCTTGACGGGTTGTGCTTGGCTCTTCTCTGCTCTGCAGCCAACAAGGCAACAAAATAATGGAGAGTCCAGCTGCATATGATCCCAAGAATGATCCAAAACGAAGGCCCCTGAACTCGAATGATCCTGGATGGGATTATGGATATTGGGCAGACCTTAAGGAGCAAGATAAGGTGACATGTAAGCTTTGCGACAAAAGGATTCTAGGAGGAATTAAAAGGTTTAACAAACATCTAGCTGGTGGCTATGGAGATGTGACTTCATGTCCACAGGCTGGCACTCAACTAAGGAAAAAGATGGGAGAATACTTGGATGCTGCTAACAATGCTGATGAGTTTGATGATGGATATCGAGATGAGAGCCAAGAGTTGGGTGTTGCTTGTTGAAAGATTCTGGACCTTGAATACTAATTTTTCTTGTTCACTACTCATTATCTTATTTTGTAATGTGGAGTTTGAAATTGTGGACTACTATTGATCATGTCAACTAGTATACTAGGTTTGTTTTAGGATGTGTCTACGGCATTGTGAGGGGGTGAATCAACCATGGCCCAAACACTGCTCGAAAGAACCTAAAAAAAACAGTGTCAAAATCCAAAGGCAAACAAATCATATAGCACACTTTTCCTGATTTACTATTGGATAGACCAATACGATATCAGAAGTATCACCAAATCAAAAGAGGAACATAATGTATTTAATCTTGTTTTCTTTTTCATCTGAACTTATAGCCTACCCCAACTTGCTTGGGACTAAAAGGCTCTTTTGTTGTTGTTCTTCTTCATCTTCTTTTTCATCTGAACTTAACCTTGTTTTGTATCTAGCCTACACCAACTTGCTTGGGAATAAAGGACTTTGTTGTTGATGCAACATCATGAAGTAGAAATACAGAGCAACAGGCTTGTTGCATTGTCAATTCACTTTTGACAGCATGAAAGTAAATATTTGGAAATGAGAAAAATAAAGAGTGGTAGATGAGCTGATTGAGCTTCAGAATCTTACTGGAGGCATTAGCTCAGATGGTCCTTGAAAAATGTACAATCGTGATGATCTAGTTAATACATAAGAGCTAAGTGAGTCCCAGTATGTGAAAAAAAGGACACCAGATCAATAGAGAAATGTAAAACAGGTTCCCAAAAGGTACAACCTTATAATAATCAAAGGGAAGCAAATTTTAACTTAGTATACAAGAACTAACAGGGACATGATACGAAATTACAGATAAAAAGTGTCATTTATTTATCAACATTATATCCTTCTGCAACCTTGTTGACTTTCTATTTACATTTGAAGGACAATTGTCAAGTATATAATCCAGTCCTAGTTTTATAGAATCTAATATGCATACTGAGTAAACCATAGCCACAGTAATGTAAGACATAATCTGCTGCTGATCTCTCTTTCTCTCTTTGTTTGCTGCACAGCAGATTTGGCAATAGGTCATTCTCTGCTATCCTAGTTGCTGTAGCAGTAGGGCAATAGGCCACCACTGGTACATTAGTTGGTAGCTAATACATCAGTCATGTCTTGGTAGTGAGCTGAGGTAGGAATTGTACTGCTACTACTAGGAGTAGTTGGGGCTGTACTCAGCCATGCTCATGTGTACCTTATAATTGGTACATGAGTTGTATATACTCTACCACTATGCAATAAAAAAAAGCAGTTCAGTTGCCACAACCAGAGACAGAGCCTTGGCCAACGTTGGAGCTTCTGCAGTGTGTGTGCGCTATGCTCACCCCTTCTTCTACCTCTAGCCATAATGAGTGAGTGTGTGTGCTGGTAAGCTTACTGCTTAGCTGTGCAGGGCAGCGAGGGACAAACAAGTGGTATCGGAGCCGTGCAGGTTCGCCTGCGTCGCCGGACTAATCGCCGGCGATGGCACCTGGCTCGGAGACGGGTGACAGCAGCGGAGCTGCGGGAGGCGGCAGTGCTGCTGGGGCTGCCCAGCCACGACAGGATATCGTCGTGCGCACGGTGCGGGAGGTCAGCGGCACTACTTGGCCACAGCAGACTCGCACCAACTATGGCAACTGGGCGGTGACCATGAAGGTCAAGCTCAGAGCCCGACGGCTTTGGAACGCCATCGACAAGGGCACCGACATAGAAGAAGATGGCATGTCAACGATGGAGGTCATCCTCGCTGCCGTGCCGACGGAGTACAGGGAGCCGTTAGGGGCGAAGAAAACTTCTAAGGAGGCGTGGGAGGCCATTGCTGCGATGCGCGTCGGCTCTGACCGCGCAAAGAAGACGACGGCCTAGCTGCTAAAGCAGGAGTAGTACAACCTCAAGTTCCGCGATGGTGAATCGGTGGAGGACTTCTCCCTCCGCCTGCAGTCGCTCATCAGCAAGCTGGGGAGCTACGGCGTCACCATCAACGAAGAGGAAGCGGTCTCCAAGTACCTCCACTCTGTGCCGGTGAAATACATCCAGATCGCTCTCTCTATAGAGACGATGTTGGACCTATCCACCCTCACCATTGAGGATGTGACCGACCGTCTGTGGGGGGTGGACAAGCGCATGGAGCAGGCCACAGCAACGACGGACAGCGGCAAGCTACTGCTGACAGAAGAGGAGTGGGCTGCCCGGATGAAGGAGAAGAAGTCCGGGGAAGCCTCCTCTAGCCACGGTGGCGACAGCAAGCGCCGCGGCAAGGCTTCTTCGGAGAAGACGACGATGATCGACCCCAACGCCTATCAGCGCTGCGGGAAGACAGGCCATTGGGCAAAGGAGTGCCCAAATCGCAAGCAGGAGAAGAAGGCCGAGGTTCATTTGGCGCACGCTGATGATGATGAGGCCACTCTCCTGATGGCGACGTTCTGTGCACTGCACGACGTTGAGGCCAAAGAGAAGGGAGAGGTGATGGTGGTACAGGAGCACGGGAAGGCTCTGAAGGCTGTCAACCTCGACGAGCCACAAGCCCAAGGCCACCTCGGACGTGTGGGCGACGAGCAAGAGCAGCGGTGGTATCTGGACTCCGGCGCCAGCAACCACATGACGGGTTCCAAGGCGGCCTTTTCCGAGCTCGACGGCAACGTGACCGGGACAGTGAGGTTTGGTGACGGCTCAAGGGTGGCAATCCGAGGGCGCGGCACCATCATTTTCCGATGCCAGAACGGCGAGCACCGCGCGCTGACGGACGTCTACTACATCCCCCAGCTGCGCTCGAGCATCATCAGCATCGGGCAGCTGGACGAGCGCGGCAGTGAGGTGCTGATCAAGGAGATGGCATCCTCAGGATCAGGGACCGGGAGCAGCGTCTTCTCACCAAGGTGAAGAGATCCCGGAACCGACTGTACCTGCTCGACTTGAAGGTGGAGCAGCCCATCTGCCTGGCTACACGGCGCACGGAGGAGCCGTGGCTGTGGCATGCCCGGTATGGCCATCTCAGCTTCGACGCTCTTGGTCGGCTGGAGAAGATGGTGACTGGGCTGCCTCACATCGAGCACGCCGGCGAGCTGTGACAGCTGCTTGGCTGGGAAGCAAAGAAGGTTGTCGTTCCCTCGAGCTTGTCCATGGTGATCTTTGTGGGCCAATCACGCCGGCGACGCATGGAGACCGCAAGTATTTCATCTTGCTCGTGGACGACTGCAGCCGGTTCATGTGGTTGCAGCTCCTGACGAGCAAGAACAAGGCGGCGGAAGCGGTCAAGAAGTTCAAGGCGCGCGCGGAGGCGGAAAGCGGCAAGAAGCTGCGCGTGCTGCGGATTGATCATGGCAGCGAATTCACCTCTGTAGAGTTTGCAGTGTACTGCGCGGATCAAGGTGTGGTGCGCCACCACACCGCGCCGTACACGCCGCAACAAAATGGCGTGGTGGAGTGGCGCAACCAAACAGTGGTCGGCATGGCGAGGTCGATGATGAAGGCTAAGAAGATGCCTGCGGAGTTCTAGGGAGAGGCGGTGACCACGGCGGTGTTCATCCTCAACCGCGCGCCCACCAAGGCCCTGAAGGGCAAGACGCCGTTCGAGGCTTGCATGGACGCAAGCGGAATGTGTCCTTCCTCAGGACATTTGGTTGCGTTGGCCATGTCAAGAACACAAAGCCCCACCTCAGCAAGCTGGAGGACAGAAGCACGCCCATGGTGATGTTGGGCTATGAGGAGGGCAGCAAGGCTTATCGGCTCTATGATCCCAATGGAGGCAAGGTGGTGGTCCCTAGGGATGTAGTGTTCGATGAGATGGCTGCTTGGGATTGGGAGGATCAAGGCGCCGGGGAAGCTGCTGGTGTCAGCAGCACATTTGCTGTCGAGCACCTTGTGATCCAAGGAGGAGGAGATGATGGCGCTGGAGAGCAGGCTGCCGTTGGAGAGCAAGCTGCTGGAGAACAGGCTGCTGCTGGAGAGCAGTCTCCACCAGCAGTGGCGCATTCACCTCCACCACAGTCCCCTGCGACGGCAGCACAGGGGACACCCCCACTGAAGTTCGCATCACCACCCACCGACATCGACAAGTTCGTGGATGCCTTCCATGACGGCGAGGAGGTTCGATTCAGGCGGGTGGACAACATTGTCGGCGAAGGGGGAGCTCCTAAGGTGGCTAGCCGGCTTCTGGATGACCCAGAGCTACTCCTTATCAGCGCAGAGGAGCCGCCGACGTTCACAGTGGCTGAACGCGTCGCCAATTGGCGCCGGGCTATGTTGGAGGAGATGAGGGCGATGAGGACAATGGGACATGGGAGCTGGTGGATCCACCGGTGGGCTGCAGGCCGATCGGGTTGAAGTGGGTCTACAAGGTGAAGCAGGACGAGCGCGGCGCCATTGTCAAGTACAAGGCTCGGCTCGTCGCCCGCGGCTTCGTCTAGCGTGAGGGCATCGACTTCGAGGAAGTCTTCGCTCCGATGGCGCGCATGGAGTCCGTTCGCTTGCTGTTGGCCATGGCAGCAGCGAAGGATTGGCATGTCCACCACCTCGACGTCAAGTCTGCGTTCCTAAACGGCGAGCTCGCGGAGACAGTCTTCGTCAAGCAAGCTCTGGGTTTCGTCGTCAGGGGCGCTGAGCACAAGGTGTTCAAGCTGCGCAAGGCGCTCTACGGGCTTCGGCAAGCTCCAAGGACGTGGAACGCCAAGCTCGACGCCACTTTGGGCGAGCATTCACTCGTTGCGCCACAGAGCACGCGCTCTATACACGGCGATGGGGAAGGAGGAGCTCGTCGTCGGCATGTATGTGGACGATCTGATCGTCACTGGAGCGCGTGTGGAAGACATTGAAGCATTCAAGTGCCAGATGGCGGTTCAGCCAAAGATGAAAGATCTCGGCGCGCTCTCCTACTACCTCGGCATCGAGGTGAGGCAAGGGAAGGAGAGCATCTGGCAGGGCCAGCGCGCCTATGCGGAGAAGCTGTCGGAGCGCAGCGGCATGGCGGAGTGCAAGCCGTGCGCAACTCCAATGGAGGAGCGGCTGAAGCTGTCCAAGCACAGCACGGTGGCGAAGGTGGACGCGACGCGCTACCGGAGTATCGTCGGCGGGCTGCGCTACCTCACGCATACTCGGCCGAACATCGTGTTCACAGTCGGGTATTGCCGGTGCTTCGAACCACCAGCTAGTAAATTTGTATCTGCGCGTCTGGCCCGGATGATGTGCTCGGAGGACACAAGGATTTATACTGATTCGGGCAAAATGTCCCTACGTCCAGTCTGTTGTTGCTCGTGTTACCGGCACTAGTTTATAGTAGGAATTACAAATGGACGAGAGAGGGAGAAGGTCCCAAGTCTCCGATGAAAAGATCGAACGGAGTTGAGTCTTGTTGAGCTCGTTCAGCCGTGTGCTCGTGCCTATCTCTTTTTTTCCCCTCTTATGTTGCGTTGTGTTCCCCCTTTTATCGAAGAAGGGGAAGATGCAGGTTACATCAGAAAAAGAGAGAGAGAGAAAGAGGGAGAGAATCGAGGAGAAGCCCTCTAGGACCGCCGCGTCCTTCTCCTTCATGCGGGTCCCGCCGACGCTGTAGATGGTGACGGGGACGGCTCCACGTCGGGCTCCTGTTCACCACTGGTGCCATGCCTCGACGTCATCAGCTGGTCGTGGCGTTCCATCCCGTCCTCGTGGACGGCGTGGTGTGAACTGACGTGCTGTCGGTGACGTCAGACGGGAATTAAGCGACAAGGCATACCACGCAAATCCACATTGGCGATGCGCGAACCCAGGCGTGCTGTCGTGGCCACGGGTCATGTCAAGGTGTGTCCGCGCCCCTTC
The DNA here is from genome assembly GCA_904845875.1 of Miscanthus lutarioriparius. Taxonomy (NCBI): domain Eukaryota; kingdom Viridiplantae; phylum Streptophyta; class Magnoliopsida; order Poales; family Poaceae; genus Miscanthus; species Miscanthus lutarioriparius. The sequence goes on from CAJGYO010000018.1 coordinate 55,858,654, forward strand.
TGGTGTCAGAGGCTTAACCCAGGCCCACACGCTTGGACCCATAGTGGTTGGGGGTGGTACGGACCCCGCCGGGCGAGACGGAACCCACGCCCGAGGGGTCGGGCGAGACAGAGCTCGCGCCCGAGGGGTCGGGCGAGACGGAGCCCGTGCCCTCAGGGTCGGAAGAGACGGCTTCCGTATCCTTGAGGTCGGGCGATACGGGGCCCTAAAAGGTCCTAATGGCTAGAGGGGGGGTGAATAGCCTAATAAAATTTCTACAACAACACTTAACCAAATAGTTAGACAATTATGAGGCGAAGCGAGTGTTGCGCTAGCCTACTCAAAAATGCAAGCCACCTACCACAATTCTAGTTTCGATAGTGTCAATTCACACAAGAGCAATGACACTACCCTATGTTAGTGTGCTCTCAAAGGCTAACTAAAGAGCCACACCAACCAAGCATGCAAGCTCTCACAACTAGCTACACTAAAGAGCTTCTCAACTAGTTTGCGGTAAAGTAAAGAGAGTGATCAAGAGGGTTATACCGCCGTGTAGTGGTAGGAACCAATCAATCACAATAATGAATACCAATGTAGACCAATCACCTCGGAATCAAATGATGAACACAATGATTTTTACCGAGGTTCACTTGCTTGCTTAAGCAAGCTAGTCCTCGTTGTGGCGATTCACTCACTTGGAGGTTCACGCTACCGATTGGCATCACTCGCCAAACCCTCAATAGGGTGCCGCTTTAACCAACACAAGATGAGGATCACACAAGCCACAAGCAATTTACTAGAGTACCTTTTGGCGCTCCTCCGTAGAAAGGTCAAGAACCCTCACAATCACCACGATCGGAATCGGAGACAATCACCTCCTCCACTCAACGATCCTGTCTTGCTCCAAGCCGCCTAGGTGGCGGCAACCACCAAGAGTAACAAGCGAAATCATAGAACGAAACACAATCACCAAGTGCCTCTAGATGCAATCACTCAAGCAATGCACTTGGATTCACTCCCAATCTCACTATGATGATGAATCAATGATGTAGATGAGTGGGAGGGCTTTTGGCTAAGCTCACAAGATTGCTATGTCAATGAAAATGTGCAAGCGCCCTTGAGCAAGCCATGGGGCTATAAATAGAGCCCAGTGAAATAGAGCCGTTGTACCCCTTCTTTGGGCACAACGCTGGGGTGACCGGACGCTTCGGTCCGATTGACCGGACGCCGGCCCTCGGCGTCCGATCACGTGATTCACGCCACGTGTCCCCGCTTCAAGCGGTCGATTTCAGCGGTCATGGTTGACCGGACGCTTCGATAAAGAGAAACCGACCGGACCAGCTGGAGCCTGACGTCCGGCCGAGAGTCTGATGAGGGTCCAAATCCATTTTCTTCGACCGGACACGTCCGGTCCACCTCGACCGGACTCGGCCCGACCGTCCGGTGGTATATCCTAGCCATTTGTCTGGTTGAGTCGGTATGACCGGACCACAGCGATCGGCGTCCGGTGCTTACAGGTTCGGCGTCCGTCGATCCATCGGACCGACGCCTTGACATCATTTCGATCAACTCCATTTCAACTCTTACTTCTTCACCCTTGCTCAAGTGTGCCAACCACAAAAATTTTGCATCCGGTGCAATAGAAAATAGACATTTCATTTTCCGAAAGCGCGAATCCCTTCTCATAAGTTTCGGCGGGAGGGAGAGAGGGACCCAAACCCATCTCAACCCTACAAACACCTTGTGCACATGTGGTAGCATATTTACACAAATATTATCAAGGGTGTTAGCACTCCACTAGATCCTAAATGCATATGCAATGAGTTAGAGCATCTAGTGGCACTTTGATAACCGCATTCCGATACGAGTTTCACCCCTCTTAATAGTACGGCTATCAAACCTAAATGTGATCACTCTCTAAGTGTCTTGATCACCAAAATAAAATAGCTCCTACAAGTTATACCTTTGCCTTGAGCTTTTTGTTTCTCTTTCTTCTTTCCAAGTCGAAGCACTTGATCATCACCATGCCATCATCTTTATCATGCTATGATCTTCATTTGCTTCACCACTTGGAGTGTGCTACCTATCTCATGATCACTTGATAAACTAGGTTAGCACTTAGGGTTTCATCAATTCACCAAAACCAAACTAGAGCTTTCAGGCCCGCGCCCCAGGGGTCGGGCGAGACGGAGCCCGTGCCCTCAGGGTCAGGGGAGACGACTTCCGTACCCTCGGGGTCGGGCGATACGGGGCCCGTGCCCGAGGGTTCTGGCGAGGCAGAAACCGTCCCTTCGAGATCGGTCGAGACTGAAATACGTCCTTGGTTATCTAAGCGAGTTGTCGTCCGCGTTCCTCAGATCCCTTCTTCGAGTATCCCTAATACTGATACCCGATAGGTATGTTAGTCGGTTCATGAAGGAACCGCGTAAGGATCACTAGACGGCGGTGAAAAGGTTGATGTGCTACGTCAAGGGGACGCTCGATCAAGCGATCATCTTCCCTAAGAGTGGCGGCAAGGGTGGGTTGCGGCTCACAGTCTTCAGTGAGGCACCCCCCAAGGCAAAGGAAGGTGAGCTGGAGCTCACTGTTTTCAGCGACGCAGACATGGCGGGCGACATCGACGGGCGACGGAGCACCTCTGGTGTGCTTGTCTTCCTTGGAGCAGCCCCCATCGCCTGGCAATCGCTGAAGCAGAAGATTGTGGCACTGTCGACGTGTGAGGCGGAGTACGTCGCAGCGGCCACGGCGGTGTGCCAGGCTGTCTGGTTGCGCCGGCTGCCGAGCGAGCTGACCGGCAAGGAAGCTCACCCGCCAGCTCTGATGGTGGACAATCAGTCCACCATCGCCCTCGCCAAGAATCCTGTCATCCACGACCGGAGCAAGCACATCGACACCAAGTTCCACTTCCTCCGGAACTGCATCGATAGAGGGCAGATCGTCATCGAGTTTGTCGAGACCAGCAGACAACTCGCTGACATCCTCACCAAGACACTCGGACGCCTGCGATTCATGGAGCTGAGGAAAATGATTGGCATGGATGAAGTCAAGACTTTGGGTTAGCAGCAGAATTAGGGGAAGAATTGTAAGACATAATCTGCTGCTGATCTCTCTCTCTTTGTTTGCTACACAGTAGATTTGGCAATAGATCATTCTCTGCTATCCTAGTTGCTGTAGAAGTAGGGCAATAGGCCACCACTGGTACATTAGTTGATAGCTAATACATCAGCCATATCTTGGTAGTGTGCTGAGGTAGGAATTGTACTGCTACTACTATGAGTAGTTGGGGTTGTACTCAGCCATGCTTATGTGTAACTTATAGTTGGTACATGAGTTGTATATACTCTACCACTATGCAATAAAAAAAGGCAGTTCAGTTGCCACAACCAGAGGCAGAGCCTTGGCCAACGCTGGAGCTTCTGCAGTGTGTGTGCGCTGTGCTCACCCCTTCTTCTACCTCTAGCCATAGTGAGTGTGAGTGTGTGTGCTGGTAAGCTTACTGCTTACCTGTGCAGGGCAGCGAGGGACCAACAAGTAAACCCTAGTTTTTTTTCTTGCATACACAAGAGAACTGCACTATCATTGAATCAAGAACTCAAGAAGAACATAAAATATACAACGCACCCAAAACTCACACAACCACACAATATGGAACCCTAGTAAAACAAAAACAAAATGGTGAAGCCATGGAGCATTAGCAACAAGAATATAAACACTGTTTAACATTAATATATCAAACTACCAATGCCTTTTATGTGTATTAGTTTGACCAGAGAATATGCTTAACTCTAGAATAAGAACGGTATGCAACCAAGTTGTTTATATGCAGAGTTGCAGACATAAGAAGCCCTAGAGAGATAGCATTGGGAATAAATGAACACCACAATGCTGCAATTTATGAAGGAACTTCAGGATATGAAATAGAAGATAAACAGAAAAGAGAAAGAAGTTCTCTAGAATTGAACACAAGGAATGGCCAAATAGTTAGTTAACAAGCTTACTTACTGCCCAAATCGAATTACATCTCCAACATGAATCTCTGTGTACAGCTTCTTCTTGATCTGCTAGTTCAGTCCATATATCATTAAAAAGTATAATAAGACAATAAACAGGTAAGTCCAATAATTTGAAAGAGGCCTGCCAAATAAAGATTCTAAATGCATGTTTGGAACGCAGGAATTTCACAGGAATCAGTTCAATTTTACAGAGAAAACGCAGGAACAGGAATTTTTCCCATGTTCCAAACAGGCCCTAAAAGGTTAACTTTAAGAGATTACAGCATTAGCATTGCAGATACTATTCAACAACCCAGTGTATTCTGCTTGTGTGACTCTAAAGAAGTAAAGAGTACGAGAGCAAATGAACATGTGACAAATTAGTCTGCTGTTACCTTTTCCGAAAAGAAATGGGATGTATGGGCATAAAACAGAGCATAGGATACAAACTGTTCAATTTTTTTGTAAGGTCATAACGTGGCAAATTTACAGTGTAAACTGGCAGTGCAACACCACAAACAAATATAGTACAGCAACATATGAGTGCAAGTATACTACCAACACAAATCACACTGCTTTCTGATCAAAATCAATGTGAAATGACAGAATGCGTTAATGTAGTTTCATTATGTAAAGTATAAAGATATTAAAACCATAGAGGATTTATTCAGAATACATATTACCAGACTTTTATTGATAAAGGATCCATGTGTGCTTCCAAGATCATAAAGGAAAACCTTCCCATCATTTCTAAACTGCAAAACTAATAAAATGACATAAAAGCAATTCATGAGTGGACTGCTTAGGCACTAAAAAAATCCATTGTGACAAAGTCCATAAATTTGTAAACATCAAAATAAGAGGAATATTGCACGTAAAGAGAGCATTTCAAGTAACCAATTTTTATATAAGGGAAATATACTAGAAGCACTTATTTAAGGAAGAAATCAAATGTGCAACAGTGTTAACCCAGTCTACCAAGTTTTCTTTTACATTTCTTTCTAAAATATAGGGATAGTGACATCCATATGTTATAGCTTCTTAAGTAAATGCTAGCTCCTCAAGAAATAACATGGCCTTGTCCATAACATGTTAGTATCATAAGTTCATAACAAATAAAACTTAATTTGCTACTTCACCTTATATTGTCAGTGTGAGCCATCACTAGTTGAGATTTAACCAATAGCATGTGCAGGCCAGCTGCTGGGACAAGGCGGCGGCTAGGAGTCATGGGGAGGAAGCTGCTGGCCTGCACTGAGAGGGAGGGAGGGAGGGACGTGTGAAGGAGAAGAAGACCAGGGCAAGTGACAGACAGATGGAGGAAGAAGATGTCGCTGGCCTGTAGGCTTCAATGGATGGGTTCACAGCGTTAGCTGCTAACGACAGGATGCTGTTTTCATGTAATGGTTCATTTCGGAAACAGCATTTTATCAGTGCAGTAACCAATTTTTCCTTTCGCAGACTATGGCTAAGTCAAGACTGATAAAGAGAATGGCTAAAACGTACCAGCATGGAAACGAGAAACGGTTGGATGCTCCAATACAAAATCGCACAGATCAATTCGACCAAACATGTAAGCTCCTTTCTTGGACCTGCAACATATGTGTAATACAGGTCATTCCACCAACCCTAGTCTTGGTAATACCAATAAACAATATAACTTTTATCTCAGCAGCAATAGCCAGAGCAGTGAACAAAAAAAGGGTAAGCAACCTTAACCCTCGTTTGGGTACTGAGGGTTATTCGTTTCACACAACTAAACAACCACATAATCACGAAATAAAATATCACTAAATTAGAAAAGAACTGATGACAAGATGGGAATTGCAGACTCACAAGTCAAGTTGATCAACGATCTTCCCGTCCTTGAGCACCTCAAGGAAGAAGGGGTGACTCGGCGCGGTGCTCCACTCGGGAATGGCGTACGGCGCGCGCGCCCTCTGCTGTCTCTGCCGCTCCACTGGCGACGCGGCCGCTTCCTCCATCACGGTGGTGCCGGAGGAGGCCCCGCTGGTGTTGGGCGTCTCCTTCTCTGACGAGTCGCTCACGCTGGGGCTTGGGACAGCGCTTCCCTCAGCCCCCGCCGCCTCCGCCTCCAGCTGTGGTGCCGGCGGGCCGGGTTTTGGGGGCGGAGGCGGCGGCATCGAGGAGGATGTGCTAGGGTCAGCGCAACCGTTCACCTCCGCTGAGGACAAGTCGGGTTCGGACGTCGCGTCCGGCCGCGCCGTCGGCGGCGAGGGGTTTGGGTGCGGAGGCGGCGGCGGCGGCATGGAGGCGGATGACGAAGAGGAGTTAGGGTTTCGCGGCGGAGGCGGTGGCATGGAAGGGGTCATGGCTGCGGCAGTAGCGGAGGGAGGACGGCAGATGGGCACACGGCGGCGACTCGGCGAGGTGGGAGACGAGTTGCGGGGTCGAGTCGAGCAAGCAATCTTCGCCGTTGGTTTTCAGTGCTGCGATAAGAACTCAAATTAGAAATCACCTACATGCTACAGGTTCGATTTCGATAGATCGAGGGCCGTTCAAATTTTCTGGTCTAAAATTTTATCGGTTAAAGTTGAGAACAAATGCTTTAGATTATTTTAGTTTAATTATTATATGGTTTAAAATAGTCTTTTTGGTTGGCCAAATTTTAGTTTAGACTTTCGATCCTAAAGTGTAAGTGGTTTAAAGTTTAATGGCTAAATTTTAGACCATAGAATTAAAGAGGACTTTAGTGCAAACTTGATTTTGAGACCAGGATTGTCTTACCTTACTAGCGAGGGCCAGCCTTACCTTATCGACTGGAACTAGCCAAATTGGTTCTCCTATAATAGCAAGGTGCTCCCTCGGTCCTTAAAAAGTATCATTTTTACTTTTCAAGAAATCAAATATTTTTAAACTTTGATCAAATATACACAAGAGAAAAATACTATTTATGTTGCATATTAAGTATTATTAGATTAATTATTTATATAAACCTAGTCAAACTTAAGAACGTTTGGCCAGCACAAAACCCTATGCGATATTAATTTTGGGACAGAGGGGGTATTTTCTTACTTACACAAGTCAGAAGACAAGCTAGTCTCTCGACGAGACAGTTTCTCTTTCTATTTCCTAGCTAAGCAAGGTGAGGTGAGGACAAGTTAAATAGTCTCCACGCGCGTCAGCTAACGGCAACGCCTTTGGAAACCCCAAGAGGGCAGCGAAATTACTTATTTGTCCTCGCTGCCTTTCTTTTGGCCTAAACTCGTCTCCCCTTTTCAAATGCTCCCTCCACTCCACCTATGCAGTCGTTGCCTCTCCCCTATTCTCTTTCCTACGTGTTGTATCATTCCCGTTTCATCAACAAAAGAGTTCTTCCCCATTGCACGACAAATCAGATTAGGTATAGTTTGGATGTTGTTCACCCATTCTACGTGAATCAATTTGTGTTGCTAGGTTTTGATGAGATTTGTGCCCTCCCCGTGTTCTTGATTTCGTGTCTTCATCTTGTAGGAGAGATCATGATTGGTAGAAAATTGGATCTAGTGTATTTGTGTTAGTTTTAAGATGAAGTCAAATTACTACCCTCCTTGGTAATTTCACATATGCACTATGACCAATGACTAGATGCATGTTTTGTAGTTTTATGGAGTTGGATTGATCTAACTAGTTATTGTTCTCTCTTTAAGTTTGTTGATGAAATGGCTAGCAAGGTAATTTGGGGTAGGGTCCATCAGCTGATTGTATGGGGTGTTGACAAAGAAAGTGGGTCAGAACTAAAGGTGGCTACTAATGAGAAGTTTCAAAAAATAGTAGAGGCTAGGTGGGATGAGAAGTAAATGGATGTTAGCATTTAAGTACTTGAGAAAGACAGATTGTCCGAAGGCTTGAATATAGATTAAAGTTCATGCCAAAATGAGTCAAGGATGACATTAATAGTGAAATGAACTCCCTACTTTTGAGTGATAGTATCCTATAGCTCAAGAACACACTCCACTCACATAATCACATGAGAGATTACATTTGGGGTGAGATTGTGAGTGATATAGTGCATTGCTTTGTGAGTTAGCATCTTGTGGCACTAGTTTCATCATTGTTGTTGCATGGTGTTCTTATTATTTTTTATAGTTGCCACCACCTAGATGGCTTGGAGCAGCGGGACACCATGAGCACTGCTTGGTGATTGTGTGGGGGCTTTGGTGAAAGATTTGTAAGAGACTTGGTACTCATCCTCTTAGGGATCATGAAGAGCAACTCTAGTGTCAGGATCTCCTCCCTCTTAAGTTGCTTACCTAACTGTCGAGGTTATGATCCCTAGGTGTCTCAAGGCATCGACTAGTCAACAAGCCGAGCGGCCCACGATACAAAAGCCGCCTTGAGCCCAAACGATCGAGGTCCAGCCAAGCTAAGCAGACTAGGCCAAGCGCTAAGGATGGGGTCTACCACGACCTCTTTCGTCTGCTTTAGCCGCACGCCGCACAAAGATTCATGACCTCTCCACCATCCCGACCCCTAGGAGGTACGGGGAGAGGCTGAGCCCAGCCAAGCGTGCCTGCTCTAACAAGAGCAGACACGCCGCACTAACCCCGCAAGGACCGAGGGGACATCGGTCACCTCAGTCCGGTCAGACGCCATCCATGCGCCACGCAGTAGAGACAAGACAACACCGCGCCAAGCGGTGACGGCAGGTATAGAGAACCATTGTACAAATATAGCCCAACAAGACGTATGTACGATCCCACCCACTACAGGATGGGATCCACGATGAGGGCTTTGACTTGGAGGACCGTCCAAGCCAACGAGGGCCACGACCCAGGAGCCCGGGATCGTAGCCACCAACTCTTCCACAGCAAGACGATCGGCGACCCGGGGGTGGCTACCTACTCTCGTACAATGCCTCCAGATGATTAGGAGGCGATGACGAAGACCACGGCGAGACCACATCGCGTAGGATAGCTGGCGAAACACCACCGTGCCCACAGTGCCGCCCTGACCGACACTATGGCACCATGTCACGCCATGCCACAATATGAGCACAAGACCATGACGACAGCCATGCCAAGACCCATCTAAAGTACAAGAGGTCATAAATTGGAAGGCCCCGACTTCGGTTTATGAAGTTTGGAGTTTTCTAGGGTTAGCAGGTTACTATCGTTGTTTCATTTCGGATTTCTCCAAGATAGCTAAACCCATGACCAGACTACTTCAAAAAGATGAAAAGTTCAGTTGAACACCAGAGTGTGAAGCAGCTTTTCACACCCTAAGGACCCTGTTAACTACAACTCCTGTTCTAGCACAGCCTGACATTGAAAAGCCTTTCGATGTGTTCTGTGATGCATCGGGTATAGGTTTGGGATGTGTGCTCATGCAAGAAGGAAGAGTTATTGCCTATGCTTCTTGGCAGTTGAGAAAGCATGAAGTCAATTACCCTATGCACGATTTAGAGCTTGCAGCAGTGGTTCATGCATTGAAGATATGGAGACATTATTTGTTGGGCAACGTATGTCACATGTCGCCCTGGGCAAATTTAACCGAAAACCGAAAACCGAACCGAAAGAACCGGAACCAAAACCGAAAGAACCGAAACCGAAAAATTCGGTTCCTTATTCGGTTCCTGATATTGAGGAACCGAAATAACCGAAGAAAATTCGGTTCCTACTCTCGGTTAACCGAATTAACCGAAAGAACCGAATTACATGAATTATACTTCACTTACTTGTATTTGTAAGATTATGTTTGGTTTATGTGTAGTGTTTTATATTTGAACTGCTATATATTTGTGTTATTGTATTGCTATTGTTTTTTATACATTATTATTATGAAAAATGAACACAGTGTTGCATAAATTTGCCTTACAACAGGTATATTTATTGTTGTCCTGAGGTCTTTTGAAAAAATTCGGTTAGTTCAGTTAGAACCGGAACTGAACCGAAATAACCGAGAACCGAAATGCTCGGTTCCTAAATTTTTTTGGAACCGATCGGTTCCCATTTTCCAGGAACCGAATTTCATCAATAACCGAGAGAACCGAACCAAAACCGAACCGAGAACCGAACGCCCACCCTTAGTCACATGTATACTGACCATAAAAGTCTCAAATATATCTTCACTCAACCTAAACTGAACATGAGACAACAAAGATGGTTAGAGCTGATTAAGGACTACAATTTGGAAGTGCACTACTGTCGGTGCAGAATGTGACCAACTAGTAAATATTTGTAGTTTTGTCGTACGTTGTGATCGAAGATGGCCTAGCACTCAATGACACAGGATTTATACTGGTTCAAGCAACGTGCCCTACGTCCAGTTTGGATCGGTCAGTGACTTTATTCCTGAGCCCAGGTGCTCAAAGTTTACAGTGGGGTTACAAATGAGAAGGAGAAAGATGGGGTGTACAAGAGGTCCGGTCGGCTCCAGTCGGAAGGGCCAAGAACAACAGGAACTATGCTATGAGCTAAGTGTTCAAGCGCGTGCTTGAGGTCCAAACTTGGCGGTTCTGTGGTCGTGGACCAGTGAACTTGGTTGAACTAATGGGACTAAGAAACGTTCTTCAAAAAGCCTTAGAGAGAAAAAAAAGCCTCTCCCTTCCTTTTATAGATAAAGGGGATGGCTTTACAAGTGAGGGTACATGTGCTATAGAGCTTTATTGCCCATGTTGGTGGGTACAAGATAATGGTAGGCGGCCACAACACTGTTGATGTTACTGTAGAATGTCGGATGCACGTGGGAGGTTGCGCTGCCTTGTTCAGGAATGGTAGACGTCGGTACCTGCAAATACTGTTTGATGCCTAGAGGCGTGTGAGGAGTGTCACCATATTCACCCCATACGGTAAATCCTGGCGCCCACAACACTATTGATGCCTAGAGGCACGTGGGGGCCTTACCGTATGGGAGTTTTAACGGCGCCTACAATATTGTAGGGGAAAATGTCGGCGCCTACAATACTGTTTGTGTTAGGGTGGTTGTAGAGTATTGTTCTTGCAGGTGTACAGGATATGGTCCATGGTATCATGGTTTGACTTATGCGCCCTGGCTTGCTTTCTCCGTTCGCCCCTGCCTCCTTTCGAGCGGGCGTTCCTGGTCGGATGGACCCAGTCTGCTCTGGTCGCGCCAGTCAGAGGAGCGGTGAGCAGGGTTTCTGCGCACCCCAGTTGGAGACACGGGGTCGGAGTCGAAAGTAGCGCTTTGGGCCAGGTCTTCCGATCGGAGAGGCCGTTCGGAGGCGGCTGGAGTCCAAAGCTAGCGCTCCGGTCGGAGAGGTGGGCCGAAGTAGTTGACGAGCAGGCGCCGTTCCTCTTCGGCCAGACCTTCCGGTCGGTGACTGGACCGTCCTTCCGGCCTGTTGTTTTAGACTCTTGGGCCGGCCCATGAGTTGTGTGCTGTCTTCTTGGGCCGAGCCTGGGCATGGAAGCCGGTCCCCGAGGACCCCGGGTTTATGAACCCGACAACTACCATCCGGGAAAAGCAAATGTTGTAGCAGATGCACTTAGTCAAAAAATCTCATTGCAATACTTTGGAAGCATTGTTGGAAGATATATTTAATTTGTTACATCCTGTTGTGCTGCACAATATCACTGTCAGTTGTTCACTTGAGAGTAAAATCATGGAACTGCAGAAGACAGATGTAGGTGTATTTCACATAAAGAGAAAGATGAAAGAACAAGAAACCAAGCATTTCAGGTTAGATGAAAGAGGTGTGCTATGGTTTGAGGACTGACTTGTGGTACCGAAAGACCATGAGCTTAGAAATCAAATTTTAGATGAAGCTCATTCGTCCAAGTTGTCTATCCACCCGGGTAGTAGCAAATTGTATCAAGATTTGAAAACCTATTTTTGGTGGACCAAGATGAAAGAGATCGCCGCCTATGTCGCTAGGTGTGATAATTGCAGTAGAGTAAAGATTGTTCATTTGTTAAAGGCCTTCCAATGACACAGCAAGGTCATGATTCAATATGGGTCATTGTAGATCGCCTAACCAAATCAGCACATTTTATACTAGTTAACACAGCGGATCGCGCAGGGAAATACGTTGAACTGTATGTTTCTCATATTGTGAGGCTACATGGAGTACCAAGGACTATAATCCTAGATTAGGGACCATAGTTTATAGCTCATTTTTGGGAGCACTTACACCAGGCTTTGGGGACTAAACTAATCAGAAGTTCAGCATACCATCCACAAACTTCTGGACAGACCGAGCGAGTGAACCAGATCTTGGAAGACATGTTGAGAGCTTGTGTTATATCTTCCAATGGTTCATGGGAGAAATGGCTACCTTTAGCTGAGTTCTCCTACAACAACAGTTATCAAGCAAGCATCAAGATGGCTCCTTTTGAAGCCTTGTACGGTCGGAAATATAGAACTCCTTGAAATTGGATTGAGCCCGGCAAAAGAAGATACTCTGGTATTGATTATGTCACTGAAGCTGAAGAGTAGGTGCGCATTATCCAACAGCATATGAAAGCAGCTTAGTCAAGACAAAAGAGTTATGCTGATAAAAGAAGAAGACCACTGACTTTTGAAGTGGGAGACTATGTATACTTAAAAGTATCACCCATGAAAGGAGTACAAAGATTTGGAGTGAAAAGAAAGCTTGCGCCTAGATATGTAGGGCCATACAAGATTACTGAACGGAAAGAAAATATCGCTTACAAGTTACAACTTCTTCTTGAGATGAGTGCTATATTCGATGTCTTCCATATTTCTCAATTGAAGAGATGTCTTCGCATACCTGAGGAAGCCATTGCACCCACCAACATTGAGCTCCAATCGGATTTGACGTATGAAGAGATACCAATCCGAGTGTTAGAAGAGATGGAAAGAGTAACATGGAGCAAGGTCATTAAGTTCTACAAAGTGGTTTGGAATAACCATGGTGAACAAGATGCCACGTGGGAACGGGAGGATTACTTACGCGAGGTTTATTCCGCCTTTTTCGAAGAATGGTAGGTCTTGCAAATCTTGGGAGGAGATTTCTATAAGGGGGAGGGGCTGTAACACCCTAGGTGTTAAGCTTGCATTAGCCTTGGCATTGCATGAGCACAAGCATCATTGATCATTCATGAGCATGAGTATCTCAAATATTATCTCTATGTTTGCTTATATTGCATGTGTTGTCACTAAAATGCTTTACATATGCTAGGGTTTACATGTAACCAATGTATAAAATGTGCGTAGAACCTTAGGAGTACCTTAAACATGTTTAGAATGTCAATAGGAACAACTTTGGTATTCGTGACTAAGGCTAGTTTGGTCTCTAAGTCATATCTATAGTGTAAATCATCATTTTCAAGTTGTATGTTGGACCTAGGTTGAACTATAGCCTAGATTGTTTGCATGGTAGTGCACCCTTAAGCAAAGTTGTAGTACTTGATTAGAGCAACAACTTTTGTTTTTGGGTCAAGGTCTAATTCTATGCCTAACATGGTCAAATACGGCTCACAAGTATCAACATTGTACTGTTTTTGGAACTTGGATTTTTTTTCTAAGTCAAATTGATTTCACCGTTTCAATGTGCCTGACTTTGTGCTGATTTAACTTCCTAACCATTGCGAATTAGAAGATGGTTTCTAAAGAAATGTTGTAGCCCTTGCATAGCTCTACAGTGTTTGTTTTCACGTCTTGCACTAATTCACCATGGATTAAGCGCTTAACCTTCCTCATTTCGCGCTGTCAGTCGCACAGTTGGGAGCTGATGGCTACAGCCACTGCACCGTGGGTGGCCGACCGAGCGCAGAGCCTGGCCTCCATGTGCCGGCATCAGGCCCCCGTCGTGGTAGGTTGGCATGCGATATTAGGGAAGCCACGCTACTCATTTCACTTGCTCAAGCGCACTCTCTCCCTCTCTGCTGATCCCTCTCGTGCGCGCAGCGGAAGCGCTCTTGCCGACGAGCCACCGCACCGCTCCGCCGTCGCCTTGCTCCCTCGCTGCTGACTATTGTTGCATCTAGCTAACCATCAGCTTTGCCATCTTCCTCTCTACCTCCTCGACATAGTAGCAGGGCCAGGCAAGCCATGGTGAGGGCGAATTCGCCGTTCTTGTCCTCGCCGGAATCTCGGTTTCCATGGCCACCTTCACAGCGAGCTCGCCGCTGCTCGGCTCCATTGCTCCTTCTTCCATCTTCTTTGCGTTAGAGCTAGATAAGGGTGTGGCCTAGCTTCTGGTGTGACCCTATGGAGAATCGTAGCCTTACCGGCGTTGAACACGATGGCCAGCGCCGCCGCTCTCACCGCCGCACCACCGTGCACGTCGATGAACCCCGTCGGTGCTTTCCAACTAACCTAGGTAGCGTCGGTAGGTTTGCGTGGTCACCATAGAGCCAATGCACTTCTCACCGGGCCTTGCCGTGGCTAGCAACGGCTAGCACACCTCCGCGTAGCGTCGTCGTGCCGCCATGGCCGTCGATGAGCACGCTCCAGTGCATCCGCGCTTCCACCACCTATACCCGTCGACGCGGGAGAGTGTGAGGAACATGATTGTGGGGTTGGTTTTGCCGGAAAGCTCACCGTCGATGAGCTAGCGTCGGTCAAACCACTCCCCTGTCTCGGTTCGGCTGACAGGTGGACCCGCTGACCCTTGGGTCCCATGCGTCAGCGACTGCATGTTAGGGTTTTGTTTATTTCTTTTCCAGATTTTGTGCTAACTTTGGAAAATCATATCTAGAGCTAGGAGTGTCCAATTTTGGTGAACCAAATTTTGTTGGATTCCTCTTGAAGTGTAGTATTTTATAAAAATATGAAATGCACTGTTTCTGGTATTTTTCTAGGTGAATAAAATGTAGCTAGATAAGTGTTTTTTAAATGTTTGCAATCTTGTAAAATGTATAACTTGAGCTAGGAAAGTGACAAAATTGTGATTCCAATTTTTCTGATCTTGTGTTGACATGCTCTAGCTAGGAAAAATAATAAACTTATAGTAAACTTGATTGGAGTAGGGTCTTCCTATTTATATATTAATAAATGGTGTTTTCTGAGGAAATTTATTGGGATAAAAATAAGTGACATATTGCCATGTTAATTTTTGTGCAATATTATGGCACTAGGATGAAGCTAAGAAAAATATAAAATCTATTGCTTGACACTTTTCTAAAGGGTGAACTATCTTTACTAAAATAAACCTTACTAGCTTGTCATTTTTATAGTGGATGTTACACATGTTCAAATGGTATGAAATTTTTAGAGTAGTCTGTTGGGAGAATTTGAAAGCTACTGTAATTTTTAGAAAATTTATTGTGCAAATTTGGTATATGTTTGTTATTTCACATAATTAATAAAAGCATTTAAATAAATAAATTGGGCTTGACCATGATGTTTTCTATGGTGCTTGTGATACATATAAACTATTGATGTTAGTAGTAAGGCCTAAAAGCAATTGGTTGTAGGCAACTAATTAATTATTACTTTATAATTCAACTAGATGGCTGCATGTATAGTTTTGGTTGAGTTGATAATTTTATGATGATAATAGTCTTTTCTATAAAACTTGTTAATAACAAAGTTGTAGATAATTTACTTATCTACCTTGTGTTCAATTTTCATAGTCATAGGCCTTATGGTTTAAGAATTATGGCTGTTAGAAGTCTGTTGTCCGAAATGTTTGCTCTCTGGACATATTTGAATAATTGAATTGT
This sequence comes from Miscanthus lutarioriparius, assembly GCA_904845875.1. Classification (NCBI taxonomy): domain Eukaryota; kingdom Viridiplantae; phylum Streptophyta; class Magnoliopsida; order Poales; family Poaceae; genus Miscanthus; species Miscanthus lutarioriparius. Next base: position 55,874,216 of record CAJGYO010000018.1, read on the forward strand.
TTGACCTAGATAACTGTTGAATCACATTAAGGGTATTAAAATAAAGTTGTAGACTATTTTATAAGCTTTCCAAAATGTTCACAACTATATTATTTTGATATATATAACTCTAGTTATGATCAAAACATATAGCTGCTCTCTTGTAGTCCAGAAAATAATTTACAGAAGTATTTGCTTAAGTAATAGAGAAGAGATATACACCTACTCAGTAGAATAGGATGCACTTGTTATTACTTTAATACCAAGCTATTGAAAACACTTATGAGGATGCATTCATCACGTTATATCATATTATACGTGTCATCATATCTGCATTCGTGATATCTTATTCCATGCTCATGTGTATAGGATCGTACGAAGAGATAATGTTGTTGGAGTTCAACAAAGAAGAGGAGGGTCGGCAGGAGACTCCTCAAGCTACAGCTCTAGGAGAAGAGGAGCAGACTCCCGAAGATCTCCCTGTGTGCCCGGAGCACCGGCCAACCTCTTTCCTCAAAGGCAAGCCCCAAAGCATTCTAAGTCTCCTTTATGTAGATCCTGGATCGAATATATGCTTAGCCATGGTTAGACTAGTAGAAGTTGGGTGATTTCCTGTCACCCACGAGATATAGGTGGATACCGAAGCATGGTTGGCTATATTTGCTATCATGGAAAAGAACCATGAGGTAATGGAAATGGAGGTCGGGCAAAGTCTATGTGTAGGTGGACTCATGTGATTTTGTCTGTGCCGATTAAGGACCGTACCGTTGTTGGCCTCATGCTTCCGCTACTATTTACCAAACTTGGTTTGTAATAACCTTATTTCGTACTCTGATGAATGAACCATATTTTTGAACTTTATGTAACATATGACATGTATGTTGAATCATGTATGATCTTGGTTGTATGTGGATCGTTAATCAAGACCTGTCGTGGTACTCGATGGACTACCGGGTTTATATGGGCTCAAGTATGACAGTGCGACCGCTTGCAGGCTGCCATTGTACTTATGCTCTTATAAATTGGTCAGTTTTGCGATACACGGACCCTCTTGGCCAAGGATCACGACAGGCTGGACACGAAGAAGTCATCCCTGGGGACTCATGATCCCACCGAGGACATCAAGCCAGCAAGGGTCGGCCCAAGGCCGCCCGAGAGGTCAACTCGCACCAGCTACGACCGCTCTAGGGATTGCAACAACTCTGCCATGAGCAAGTGCTCGGGGGTTCACCGCGCCCCGAGCAATGATAGCCAGGCTCATGATAGCTTCTGGTACATCGGTCAGTCACGTCAACTTTGACCTTAGCCTCTATACCCAAGCACATCCACATACACGTGCAAGCTCGCCAATAGTTGTAGAAACTTAGAGCCGACCAGTAGAGCAAACCAGGGAATGTGATGCCCATGCATTCCATCATAATACTGCTTAAACTCCCGAGTGACTCAATCCAACTTGCGCTAGTAGCCGGACATGACTCACTCGCGGGGGCTGCACACATAGGCGCATGCACATGATCCACAGTGTAGCACTGTTTGTCATCATCCTAGTGACTGACCTGGTCTGAATTCTTTCCAATCATGCCTCACACCATGACAAACCGGTGACCCAAGTATCGATTTCTCATTCGCACAAAAGGGGTCACTCTGGCCAAGCCTCATGGACCAGCTCCTGGGCAAGGCCAGGCACCCGCGTGCGAGTCTGAAAGGAAATGGGGAACTCGTTCGCTCAATGACAGGAGAACGAAAGGAAAGAGAACTCTTGCCGCTCACTCGCTTTCCCCTCGCATCTTGCTGGATCTGTGACCTACCCTCGATGTCTCACTACTTCGTCGGATCACGTATCTTTTAGTCCCACGGGCTAGCCCCCCAGGCTAAAACATGCATGCACGATCATAGGACTAGGGGACAAAGCACATTCCAATGCGAACAAAAAGAAAGCAAAAGAGCGATAGAATGACAAGGGAATGCGCCGACCATGCATCATATACATAGAGCCCAAACATGTTTGTTATAGGAAGGTTATACACAAAACCCTAGTCACTTACAACAGAAAATCTCATACACCGGAAGACTAGTACTGGCGGTGAATGCAGGCAGCCGACATCTTGCTCACGAGGACCTCAGCACCTCCAGCGGTGGCACTACCGATGGTGAGGACATCGCTCTCGGATTTCCCCAACATGTATTCTCGTTTGATGGCATCAAAATTGATGCCACCATAGTGCAAGTTGATCAACATCAAGGTGGCATGAGTGCCACAATGAACTCCCTCGAAAATCAGGGAATCCACTTAGAGGTGGGCCTCATCAAGGCGAAGCACCAGCCGGGCATTCCCCCATCTAGCGCCGAGCACGACGTCGCAAAGAGCCTGTCCGGAGGCGGTCAGTGCTAATAGCTGGTTATCCATCTCCAGCACCCTTTGGTTCGTAGCTGCCTTCTCCTCCTGATCCGAGAGTGCCCTCATGCACAACCCTAAAAAGAAATGGCTGGTTCATGACCAGACACAATGACAAAATAGAGACACAATGTAGAGTAGAAGGGGCTCACCGCTACAGGCGGAACATAGTTTCTGGCACTTAGCCTCATGGTGTTGACGCCCCATCTCAGTTATGTCCTGAGTAGCACCAGCTAAGATGAGCTCTGTCTCTTGGACAGCCAATGTGTCCTTGAGGCCAAACTTCTAGGACATTAGAGCCTTGATCTGGGACCGAGCCTGCGCCTCCCGATGGGTCTGTTCCTCCCTCGACCTCAGGGAAGCCTACAACTCCCCACGCAAGCGCCGCACCTTGGCCTCTACTGCATCCAGACAACCATGGTCGATGGCACCTCCTGCTTGTGCCTGATGGGCTAGGCACAAGAACTGAGACTTATCCATCGAAGTCTTCATCAGCCCCTGTAGAAAAGAGGGGCAATCAGACGATCGCAACAAGAATAGAACAAACACAATGGAATCGAAAGACCGGAAGGCCTACCTGCGCCTGGGCCACCATCTCGTCGGTCATCTAACATTGGGCCTCCTCGCCTAGCTAGGCAACCACGGCGATCATGTCGCCCATCCTGGACAAGGTCGCCTAGACACCCTCGTGGCTCTAGGAGGTAGCTTCCCTCGCGACTCGCTTGGCCACATCATCCACCATGAACAGAGCCTCGCTGGAGTTTGTGGGGTGTGGCCAAACGAAGAGATCTTCACCTAGCTCAAGGTGCTCCTCATGCAGGGGAGGAGTCGCCATGGCCCGTTCATCGAAAGCTGCTTCCATGGGCGAGGGGCTGGTAGCGGGCGACGAGCCTGTGCCCCCCTCTAGATCAATGACCGTGTCAGGCCCTCCATCAGCCGGCCTTTTCTCCTCGGCCATGCTCGCCTCCACTCTGGCACGGGAGTGCCCCCCCACCAAGGTGGAGCCCTCTTTAAAAGGCAAGTGTAGGGCTATGACGGGGGGAGCCTGGCCAGCAACCTAGAAACCACACCGCCCCCCCAACAATGGTTATGACCAAATGGGAGAATGCACGATGCTCATCGATGGCCTTAGGACTATGAACCCCGGAAGGGGTCCGCTGCGCTAAAAAAAGCCATCAAAACCAGGTGGTCGAACACCATCAGCGACCCAGATGAAGAATGAATAATGGAAACATGACATACCTAGTGGAACATTCCACGAAAGGTGGGGCAACGTGCCTTCCTGAACATGGCGCCGTAGGTGGAGCCATGGTAGGGGACGTCGCCGACAATGCCGCGGGACCAGAAGCTAATGAGGCCCCTCCGGTCGTAATGGAGGCACTCGCCTCCTCTTCACCATGCCCTCCGGTGACTCCCACCACTGCGAGGACAAGGGGTGCTTAAGGAGGTCTCCATCCTTCCCTCTAGATGCCTCTAGGGAAGGGCAGCGGCCCTCAACGTCTGCCCTGAGCTCGGCACCTATCATCACCATATCCTCGATGTCCTCCTCTCGGGTAGGGGCCTCATCCCCTGCCAAGGAGGGATCAATGGGAGCCATAGACAAGGAGCTCATGTCGACATCCATGATGGCACAGGAGCATTTTGGACTCAGTCCTCGTGGCGACGACGGAGCTGGCCGCTTCCGGGTGGCGCCCACATCCACCGTACCAACCGAACGGCCAACACTGCTTGGCCCAACGGTGTCACTGGACCCCACAAGGCATCAGGAGTGACACGCAGGACCACTAGGCCCTCGTCCTCGTCCCCAGAATCCTCATCGTCGTCGTCGTCGTCATCATCATCATCATCATCGTCATCGTTGTCAGACAACGACGCCCTATGCTTCTAGCGCTCAGTCAATCTCTTTGCCTTCTCCTGTTGGAGGTGCTTCCTCTCCTCGGTGGCTGCCTTCTCCTAGGCAACGTGCTCGGTGCCCCCGGGGCAAGGGAGATGAAACCAAGAAGCGAATGAAGGCATGGGCTGCCAAAACAAGCCCGATGAAGCCAATGATTTCAAAGCAAGAGGAAGGCGCATAAAGAAAACCAACTCACTAGATCTGGCTGCTGTTCAGCCAAGAACGTCTCCACCACATCCCCAACTGTGACGACAGTCGTGGAAGTAACAAGCAAGGAGACCCACTTTGTGACTTCACTAGCCTCGAGCATCTCCATGGTCTCACGATCAAAATCCTCGGCCTAGTGTAGTCGCATAGCAGGCACACCTGCTGCTTCAACGACTAAACCCGTCGCTCGACCATGGTCCTTAGGATTGTGATGCCACTCAGACCAGCGGACACCCGGCTCCCATGGATCTTTAGGATCTTCGACGACCGACATATGTCGCACCCCTGTTGGTGGTCTTTACAGATCAAATCGGACCACCAATTAAGACACAAAAAGAGGAGAAATAAGCAATCTTAAACACATATGCATTTACTATTAACCAAGTTCCACATGTATTTGGAGAACATTATTTTGCAGGTCACGAGCACAAATACATGAAATAATTCACCAAAAGGCGCTTTCCGATGTTGATTTGCGCAAAGGAACAAGGGAGACGCCCATCAAATCAATTCAACTAGGGCAAAGCATTGTGGGGAGCAATTCTGGTCCAGCCCATGGCCTACCATGCAAAGGTGGTGGCAAATGGCCATGGTCAAGGGGCGGGGTGGCCGACCCCCTGTTGGTGCTGCTCAGCCATGGAACCATTCTAAGGCAGTGGGAGCCAGGGATGCGCTAAGAATAGCCTCCAAGCACCGCTTAGCTCCTGTATAAATAGAGGGGTACCCCCCCTCTCAAGACACACAACACATTGAGCATCACCTCACACACCTCACTCACTCTTGTAGTTTTTCCTTTTTAGTAGTAGCTTTAGAGCGAGGCAAAGCTACCTTGGAGAGCTTGGCTCCTTGGAAGAAGAGACCTTTGGGTATGAATAGAGATATGAGTTCTTCCAAAGTCATGCTCTCATCTTATATTTATAGTCACACTTATGAACTAGAGTATAGTTGTTTTGTTATAATCTTAATATATGAACTAGTGTATAGTTTGTGTGTCATGAGAATAGCATACACAACTTTATGCTTAACAATTCATATAACTTATATAATTGGAATTAGAGCAAAGTTGAGGTGGCGGTTCATCATGCCGTCAGGTGTGCCCAAGTCCTTTACCTATTGATCCATAGGGTCAGGGACCTAGGGGGATTTGGGTAGTTTCTGTATATGCAAGCATGGTGCTTGGGTATGGAGAGACAGGTGAATGCATTGTCCCTTTCCACGGTTGAGGTGTAGGCGGCAGGTGGTGACAGCCCTATCTATCCCTTGTAATCCCCCACGTTCGATTGGGGTGTAGGAGTCTAAATTGTCACATGAGGTTGCTGGCAGACCAGTACTCAGTGGCCTCCTGACTTGCTTCACACTTAGCCCTAATACTAATTATGTAACTTGTATGATCATTAACTAATATTTGTATGACTATATTAGACCAATGCCTGCTCAACTTAGGATTATTCGTTTATTCTTTCTCCTTTGAGAAATGCCCCTGTGTGTCCTTTGAGGAATGCCAAGTGTGTGTCCACTATCTTGAAATCACCGTTCATACCCTTGTTATAAACATTGGTGTACTTGCAAGCATTATTATTCAAGTTCATATCCATACTAGACTCTTAATCAAATGCCTTCCTTTGGGAAAAATATAAATAATGATACCCTGAATACTTCTAGGTGAAATGCTACAATGATAGCTCCATGCACTTGCAGATAAATATCTAAAATTGTTAAGGAACTATCAAGGTTATTACTTAGTGGCATTGCTAATCATTAGTGATGACGCTAAGAAATACCAACAAGCACTTCTTGCATAGTTGCTGGGGATACAAACCTATTAGCTATGCTAAAAAGTGAAAACAACCCCAACTCCATGACGCCAACCTCACCAGCGCAGCAACCGAGAAGCAGGGAAGAGGGGTGTAGTCATCGTCACGAATGTAAAACCGATTCCCATGCCAGCCAAAGTTTGAACTCCTCAACGACAGGCACGTGTAACTATGGGACACCCCATGGCGCATCTAGATGTTCATTCCCCGACGGGGGCCAGAACATCACCGTCAGAGCCGTGCACCTTGTGGGTCTTGACTTTGAAGATCCGCCGGAACAAGTCCTTGTTGGGCTCAATCCTCAAGAAGGCCTCACAAACGACAACAAAGCCTGCCAGCTAAGACACCGTGTTGGGAGGAAGGTGTTGCAGCTGGACCCCATACTCACAGAGGAAGCCCCAAAGGAAGTTCGACACCGGAATCGCAAACCCACACTCATGAAAGTCAGTGAACGACACCGCTTCATCTAGTTCAGGAAATAGAAGCGCCTCACTGGCGGGGGCTCTCCACCTGGCAACCTCCTTAGGCAGAAGGACACCCTTCTCCATGAGCCATTGCAGCTTCGCCTTCGTTACCACCAAAGGTACCCACTCACTCATCTCTAAGATGCAGGAGGAAAGCAGAACGATCGCAATCACTCCGGACTAATGGTGGGGTGGCTACGCACGGCCTAGGAGGAAAGCGGAATGATAGTTATCACTCCAGACTAATGGCGGGGTGGCGGCGCGTGGCCTGGGTAAACCTCTCAAACCCAATCTCCCAGTTATTTTGCTCTCTCTCTTTTGAAGCAGATGGCGACTAGAGGTGGAAACAAAGGTAAGGGGTAGGCCCAGGTCGAGGGGGACTATTTATGTGGTAGCTCCAAGGGATGCAAACCGTGCCTGAGCGGAGTCCACCCCTAGACAGGCCCCACAAACCCTCAGTAGACGAGGCACCATGCCGTAACGCGTGACCACATGTGAGGGCACCGTTAAGTCATAGTGAAACCAAGGAGGTCGACCACCCCTAGGATTCGCGCGTGGAGCGGACCTCTGTCATGGCAGCCATGCGGCAAGGCACCCATTTAGATACAGGCAGGCACCATTAAGCCACACCATAGCCCAAGAGGCAACAAGCCCTTGGGTCCACATGCAGAGCGACCCACCGTGACCATGATCCCGCGTTGTATTTAGGAATCCATCTCTTCGACGGGTCCTTAGAAGTGCTCGAGGCCACAAAGGGATAGGGGCAGGGAGAAGATGAACCCCCCACGGCTCTAATTGGTGGTGTGGAGCCACACAACTATCTCTCTCTATGTTTGAGTCATCTGCTTCGAAGTCGCCCAGGTTGACCCCTCTAGGGGGAGGCATCTTGCCCTTTGACCGCTGCGGAGGCAGTCGAGGACCGAAGGGTTTAAGGGCCGACGATTTATGGGATGTCTCTTGATGAGGCATAGCCGAACTCCACATTGATTGGGGAGGATATCGGGTTCTGCTCGAATTACCCATTAACCCCGACGAGGCGCGCCGCTCCAACCACGTGTTTATGGTGGACATGCCTCTCCCCGTGCGGGGCGAAAACAAACTTGTCCAAAATAGGGCATCACGACCCCTTAGGGTCAAAAAGGGCATTAGAGAAAAAGAAGATGGGCGGGCGCAATCCCACGAAGGTATCAAGGCCAAGCCTCAATCATCCTTTCTTAGTGCCTTGACCTTCAATCGACATCGATCCCTTTAAGAGGTCGACAAAGCCAAATGGTCAAATGGATAGCAACGTATCCTACCAAAAGCCACAATCTAAAAATGTGCCAGGTCGAGATAATGACCTTAGGTCAGGGAATGCATCTTAGAGACCCCAACACCATTCAAAAACAAGGCTAGGACCCCACAATAAATGATAGAAAACACAAGCCGGAGTTTAAAAGAAAAAAATGTATAGCTCAAATCCACTACAAACAGACTCCGGCACCAAAAACTCGAACGACCCGAAGAAAAACCGCAAGTGAGTTTTTCTTTGATCCCCAACGAATAGGCTGAAAGAAGGCTTGTGGGATGCCCCCTCCGCCATTGCAAGCAAACGCAACAGAGAGGAGCACCTCGTAAACCTGCTCCCAACACCACAGCTCCTGGAGCATAGGACACAGGGGAGAGAGTAGCTATAGTGCCATTGTCTCACAAGGATAGGGGTGGCATGGTGGAACTGTCCACTACAAGGACTTCCCCACACATCCGAGCCAAGAGGCAAAGGAGAACGAGGAAATTGCAAAGCTGCGGTTCTGGTAACTGTTGGTATTTCTTAACATCCACAGAAGTTAATCCGCAAGCGTACAGAATTACCGCTGTAGCTTTCACCCGGAAGTATTTAGGGTATCATATTTCCATAGTGAATGGAGGTATTTCTTCTAGCTAATTCGTCCAAGGACAACACAAGGATAGCTGATGAGGGTGGAGATGGATTCCTATGGCTTTAGGGTCTAAGAATAGATAAACTCTACTTCAACTTGCTTACTTCGGGCACCGGATTGCACCTGGTCTGCCAGGTGATGACGGCCTCTAGCTCTACGCCGTACCTGAATGTGGGGGATTACAAGGGATGGACAGGGCTATCACCACCTGCCACCTACCCCTCAACCAGAGTATATGAGGCAAACAAAGGTAGGCTCTAGCCTAGACACCACGTCTACGCTATCGACTACTACTCTAGCATCCGCGTAGGGTTATCCATCTTTATTAGGGCCCTCTACTAGAGCATCCTCCATGGGACGGACGATGAACCTGTAAGCAAATATGAGTATAGCTTAACTAATGAAAAGACTTTTATAACCAAAGGAAACTCAAACACTTACTAAGATACCCGTTGACGTACAAAGTCGGTGTTCATCGAGGTACAAGTGGGGAGACACCGAGAAGTCTGGCTCTTCCCCAAACTCTCCCTCACATCTCTCCCTATTTCTCTTCTAGAGCTAGCTAGGGCCTAAGCCCATGGAGTGGTGATGCTCTTCTCTTGCTCTTGTGCTCTTGTCTTGTGTGTTATTCAAATGAGGAGAGGGGAGCCTCCTTTTATAGGTGGAGAGGAGGGGGCTCTTTGAATAATGCTTCATCCCCTCATGGCAAGTGCAAATTGCCTTGTAGGTATGTTGAATCTGCCTGACACCTTGTGAACCGCCTTTGGAGAGGCGGTACGAACTGACCTGGCAAGGTTGGGATCGAGGCAGGCCACCATGGGTGTGGCCGCACCATGGGTGTGCCCGCGCCCCTCTTGGGCCGCCTTGAGTCCAACTTTGTCAGGGGGTCTTCTTTGATCTTCTAGAGTGGGCCTATGTTGGTGTTCTGCAAAGATAAGTTGATTTGATTTGGGTTTATCCTTGTTCTCCACTTGTTTGGGCCTAGTTTTGCCTGGTTGTGGGCCTCTCTTCTCTTTTGCTATGTGTAGGATGGAAATGTGCTTTGCGTGATTGCGTATTCTTGGTCATATTTTCTTGCTTTTCATATAAGTCATCCTACAAAAGATAATTCACCAAAACTAGTGGAACTTGTGAGTTGTAAGCCCTAATTCTAAGTTTGGTGACCATTTGTGTAGATTTTATGTGAGAGTTGGTGGTTAGAAATAGGAGTTATGGACCACCAACAACTCCTCCACACTTAGCCCTTTGCTCGTCCTCGTGTAAGGACTAAGATGGGTCATCTCCTTGATATGACATCTGCATTCAAGTTATTCCAAGCTTCTCCTGCACTCATGAACTTTGAAGTGTCTACCACATTATCTTGGGTAATTGAATAATGGAACAACATGGATTCAAATCCCCTTGCATCAAGCATCTTAGAAACTTGGGTTTTCATTTGATTTTGAAAATGTAAACATAGCTTAGCTCCTCAAACGATTCTCTTGAATCACTCAAAAATGTCTTTGGTTCCTCACAAAGGCATATCATAGTGTTGCCTTCTTTCTTTCCTACTTCTAAAAAGCTTATATAGATCTTTGGGTAGGGAAAGATATGAAGGCATATTTACTCTGCATATTTTGTTAAGTCAAATCTTGGATCCAAGGAGAAAGATGTCATACCCTTAGATCAAGAAGTGCGAGTGTGGATAAAATAATTCTAAATCTATACTATACTCCTTTTGTAGATATAATCTCTCTCTAGCTTTTTATTTTGAGACATGGCTATCAATTTTTTTCTTCTTCTTTTTTATGAGCCTTTGTGTGCCCATCTTTTTTTCAATACTTTGTGACCTTCATGTGTCCCTATTTTTTTTCTTCTTGGACCTTCATGTGTCCAATTTTTTTAATACTTTTGCATAGCACATGTCTCATAAACCACATATTGAGAGAGAGATCACTATTTGTAGAACCTAGAGTATTTATTTCTAAGACATGTTTTTGTCTACTCCCAGTGTAGGAGTAGATATTTTGGTGGATGGAGGCATGTTTTAGCGTATTCCCAGTGTAGGAATAGCTTATGTATGTGGGTGTACGGGATCTTGATCTTGGGGGCATGATAACTTTCTCAACAAGGGTCAACAAGACTTGACAAAACTCAATACAGGAATAAGTAGCATATTTTTTGAGGTTTTCAGCTCAAAGCACTAGATATGGCTCTAGTATGAATTTTAAATACATTGAGGAGCATGCTATTTGAATTTTGATTTTATAAAATAAATCCCAAGTTCTTCACATAATAGAGCAAGGTTCATTTTCATCCTACTATATCTCATATTCCAATTACTTAGATAACATGGGGACCCTAACAACCCAGGTTTTTGGGCGACCAAAAATACGAGGTTTTTAAAATTTTCCTGCAATGTGTGAATCATGTAGTCGCCAGGTCAAACCTTAGTCAAACCTAGGAGAGCTTATCGATAATTTGTTGCATTCATATAGACTTTGATTGTAGGAGTGTGCCTGTGTTCTTGAGTTGGTTTTGAGTTGAGTCTTGTTTTAAGTTTGGAGTGCACAAATCCATAGCAAAGTTCCCCTCAATCTGATTTGAATTCCCCTCAAATCTCTTTTGAATATCTCTTAAATTCGTTGAACCATAAATGGGGAACCTCCTATCTTTCCTAGCAAGGAATTGGAGAAAAATCCTTTCTCCTCATCTCCTTGAATTCCTCTCAAGTCCCTCTTAAATCCATCTCGAATCCCCATCTGATTCCCTCCCAAATCCCTTTTGAATTTGCTCCAAATTCCCTAAGTCAAAATTCCTAAAAGGAAAATCCATTTTCCTTTTCCTTTTCCTTTATTCTCTCATAAAGCCCACCATTCCTTTCCTCCCCCCTTGTCCTGCCTGGCCCATCACACCCCAGCCCACAGCCACTGCGGGTGCCTCGGCCCAACTCGCCCCTCTCTCCACCCATAGGCCTAGCTTGTCAAATAGACCAGCCTTCCTCGCGTGACCTCTCTTGGCCCAGCCCAACCACACCCTTAGCCTAGCTTCTGCCCCATAGGCCTGAGCCCCGCCCACGTGGCCCACCAGGCCCAGTAGCCGCGCACCCCCTACACCCGAACCCTAGGGAGCGCTCGCTCCCTAGGAGCCACCGCCGCCACCTGAAGCGGAGAGCTTATGCCCCCTCCTCGATGTCAGCGTCCACCAACCACGTGCCTCCCACTGTGACTGGATGCATATCACGTGTCCGTGAGTACGGACATTGTTGATGGTAGTTAACAACCATTATAAGCCATCAATAAAGGATGAATAAGGGCATAAATATGACCACCAACAAAGGTTTAGGGGTTTAAACTAACAAATAGGACACCGCGCTGAGGCAGAGAGGCAGAGGCTACCAAGTGGGGCTGGCCAGCCCCACCTACAGGCCGCCCGGCCCCTGGGGCCCACTGTCAGCCTCCCCGTTGCAATGTTGGTTCTCCACCACCTCCTAGGTTGCATCTACACCGTCCTTTAAGTCAGTTTGATCCAAGGGCTCACGATGGACACTTTGGCCTATATATACCAGCCCCTACCACCCCCTGAGGCATAAGTCATTTGAGTAGATAGAAACCCTAATCATCCTTAGAGCTCCAACATATTCTAGGGCATAGCTAGTTAGGCTAGGTCTAGAGGGAGGCAAGCAGGCTTCGCTTGGATTCCTGATCGTGTCAAGAGCGTGGTTTGGTATAATCTTTGTACCCCCCTCTTTTGTATCTCCATTACTTTTATATGCTTGCTACAATTGTTATGACAATATCAGTATTCATCTTATTTATGTTCTTCATTATAATATTCATTGTCTACTTTGATTATATGCTTAGTATAGTTGGATTATCATCATGTTCATGCATAAGTTCGTATAGCGCTCACTCTAAGCATACATGGGTGTGTGGTTGACATTGTGTAAGCATGGTGCTTATACATTGTTTACCTATAGATACACCCTATATTCCGGGTCATGTGGTAGATCGCGGATGTGACACTCCCGTTGAGTCCTTTGTAGCCCACTCCCCGAATATAGGTGCACATAGGATGCGATTACGATGGAAGACAAGCTCTGTTCTTAACCTTCCTTAGTAATATCCCTTATGTGTAGATATGATGATGGTCTTAGCAATGACTACTAGGTATAATTGCACTAATCAATGTATGCTTTGACTAGTAATTAAGAATTACTTAGGAATATTTCTCTAATACTCTACCTGACCATGCTAATGCCATAGAAAGGAGTACTCTGAGTGATTTATCATTATCATTGATTAATACTTATCATATATATATATATATATATATCTTATCCTATGACTTACCCCTGTTATGAGTAGAATATTGGTTATGGTTTACTTCTCCATCAATAGTATAAGTTATCAATACATGTACATGCTAGACCTTCCCTGTGGTAAAAATATAAATAATGATACCTAGAATACTTCCGGGTGAAGTGCTACAATGGTATATTATCTTTGTGCTTGCAGATTCCTTTTCATTCATATCTATATATATTCTTTTTAGTCACATGAAATAATAAAGAACTACTTAATATCATTCTAGTAGTAATACTAGGTAAAACCAACAAGCATCTCTAGCACCATCATTAGGGATGACAACCTAGTACAAGTAATGCTAAGAGATGTAGGCATATTATAGTTGACTACTAAAACAAGTGACAAGTTAATAAATACCAACAAGCATTTCAGACGCCGTTGCTGAGGAAGGTAGCTAGGCAAAGGAAGTATTGATAAACTTATACTTATTGATGTGATCAAAATAACCATTGACCTCTGCTCAAATAGGCTTACCCTTATTCTGTCAACTTTAGTGTATCTTATGTAGGGTAATGTATGACCGGTTTTGACCTTCCGACAAATTACATTGATGATCCAGAAGCATCACTTAAGAGAACTAAGGCTAAACTTAAGAAAGTTTTAGCTTTAGAGTCAGAAGACAACCAAATAAGGCGAAGCTTAACACCAGAATTTGAAGCCATGGCTAACAAGATTCTCCATGAATTTTCTGCTCCAATGACGGCCAACATCTATACTGGGCCGATAACCAATGTCGGAGACAATGGATTTGAACTCAAGCCAGCTCTCATCAACATGGTGCAAGCAAGCCAGTTTTGTGGAAAGGCATATGAGGATGCGAGTGCTCATCTCCAACACTTCCTGAAGATTTGTAGCACTTTCATCATCAAAGGAGTGACCAGAGACGCCATACTACTTCGCCTCTTCCCATTCTCACTTTTGGGGAAGATGAAGCAATGGTTCTACACTAATAAAGATAGAAATACTATATGGGATAACTGCTCCACTGCCTTCCTAGCAAAGTTCTTTCCCATAGGTAAGACCAATGCTCTACGTGGGAGAATTTCAAGCTTTCAACAGCAACATGATGAATCTATCCCTGAAGCATGGGAACACTTCCAAGAAAGCCCTCACCATGGGATGGATAATTGGCTACTCATGCAAACATTTTACCATGGGTTGACCAACAGTACCCATGAGACTATGGATGCTGCTGCTGGAGGTGCATTCTTGTCACTCACACTCCCAGCTGCGATAGCTCTCGTAGAGAAGATGGCCTCCAACCAAGTCTAGAATGAAGAATGAGTTCAGACAAGCAAGACAGGTGGGGCTATGTATCAACTCGAGGTGGTAGACATGTTGTCTGCCAAGATAGACCTACTGATGAAGAAGCTCAAAGACCGAGCCAATGAAAAGCAAGAAGTCATGCACATTCATGATTCTCGCATGATGTGTGAAGAATGTGGAAACACTGGGCATTTAGGGAACAACTGTCCTGAAATTCATGAGGATGCAAACTTTGTCAACAACAACTACTTTCGCCCTCAACAGAATCAAGGATGGAATCAGCAACAAAGGCCAAAGTACCAAGGTAATTACCAAGGTAACCCTCAAGGTAATAATTTTAATAATTTCAATCAATCACCCTTGAGAGAATTAATTTCTAGCCAAGCTAAAATTATGGAGAACTTATCTAGAAAACTAGCTTCCAATGATAGAATATTAGAAAACATGAGTAATAAAATGGATAACCTCTCCTCTACCATTAAGAACCATCATAGCTTTAATAAAATGATAGAATCGCAAATAGCTCAGCTGGCTGCTGCTGTTCCTCCGACCGAGAAAGGTAAGATTTTAGGGCAACCGGAAGATCTAGAAACTGCAAATCTTGTCGATATTCATAATGCAACATATTACTGTATACAACCATCAACAAGAAGGTGGATAGATTATTCCTTGCCTGACAAGAAAGGTGATCTAGGGAGACCTATCATCCCCATCGCTATTGGATGAGGCGCGCGCTTCCTTTGCACACGATGGCGCCTAGGGCATCACTCGACGGGATGGCACTTGCTGAGGGAGTGCTCTCCCCCTGTGAGGTAGTGCAGCGCATCAAAGAGGTGATGGAGCCTTCGCGCGATGACGACGGCGCCCTCCTCGAGTTTGTGTATCCGGTGCCGGGGCACCCTCCGATGCGGCTAGAACCGGGGTACATCATCTTCGTAAGTTTTCCTTCCTCATGCCTCCTTTTTAGTTGAACCCCCGGCCCCTTGATACTGACATTGAGATTGGGGGACCAGCCAAGGAACCTCATCCTTATGGATCACCTGGCTCCGCTGCCAAGGGATTTGTCCATGATGGTGGTGAATCGTGCTGAGGCCGAGCGGTAGAGGAAGGCGAAGGAGGATGAGTGGAGGAAGAAGTAGCAGAAGCTACAGGCATAGGAGCGAGGGGAGGACATGGACAGTGATGACGATGATGATGAGGTAGTTGCCAACACCAAGCGAGATGATCTGGAGAGCGAGGAGACACTAATAGGCATCCGCTCGTCCTTGTAGGGGTCGGGACCCTTCCCATTTCATGTAGGGGAGGACACATCCATGAGGTTGAAGGAGGCGGGCCGGACCGTCGGCCTACCCCAAGAGCTAGCAGGGGTGGGCGGATCTGCCCCTGCGCCCGAGGTGCCAACGGAGGAGGTTGGCTCCGCCACCGAGCCCCAAGATGTAGGGGGAGTGAGCCCCTCTGCCTAGGAGCAGGGGGCGGGTTCGAAACAGCCCCGCCCCGATGAGGCAGAGCAGGAGTCTAGGGGTTCGCCCCCCAAACGGATCTGTCATCCAACAGCGCCGATGTAAGTCACCGGCTCCTCTATTTTCTCTATTTTTAGCATGACTTATGCCTTTCCTTTCTAGTAACGTCTTGAGGTTGTGTCACAATCCTTTGGCGGTAACACCATAGAAGAGCATCACCCTTCGAGTGAGGCGGCAACCATCGACTGATGTCGCACCCGTCTCGGGTAGGAATGGCGCCGATGTTGTTACACCACCGGTCGGTCAGGCCTGTGCCCCTGGTGGGACAGGCAGGCATAGAGGCTTGAAGGACACCCTCAGAGGTCACCGAGCAACCAGCAACGGAGGTGATTCCACCTCCTCCGACGGGACAGACCGAGCTTCCGACCGCACTCATGGCGCCGACCGCTGCAGGTGCAACGTAGCCGGATGAGGCTCCACCGATGTAGGTGGAGGTGGTAGCAGCTATGATGGGTGGGCCATAGCCGGATGCTGTTGTGGCTGCGCCTGAGGTAGTGGTGCGACCCATGCCCCCGGTGGCCCAAGCGACGGAGCCTAATGTGGGCCGAACGGAGGGGGCCATGGCCGAGGAGTCCCCAGGCATCATGGTGGCCGTTGAGGAGACCAACGAGGAGTCGTCCCTTGCCCCGACATCAGGAGGCAGCCACTCGCCCTTGCGGGGTGAGCCTCTGCTATGGTGGACGAACCCGCGAGCCCGACGTCAACAGTCTTCACCCTTGACAATGCTACCGAGAGCATGGAGCGGGAGAGTCTCGACAAGGGGATTGCGGTCATACTAGAAGCCTTGAATGATGCTAGGGGCGCCTCGCACGATGTCATCATTCCCACTGGCCGAGTACTCACTTGATCTTGCCTCTCGCCCTCCTCTTCCTTTATGTATTTTTGTGTTCTGATCATCATGTTTTTTCTAGTCCCTTATCGCTCGCATCCAGGAGGAATCCCTATTCCTTCACGAGCAGAAGGAGGCCTAGGACTGCCTCATCGAAGAGGTATGGCTGCGCGAGGATGTGACCGCCTAGCTCATTGCCGCCTAATAGAGGGTGGCCGAGCTGACTCCCCTTGCTGAGGAGGCGGACCGTCTCCGACTGTAGGAGGCCGAGGCCCATTGGGACGTGGAAGAGGCCAAGAGGGCATTCGAGGCCCTATCGGTGAGGGTGTGGCAGGATGAGTAGTGTAACACCCCGGTCCAGGGTTTAATAGGATTAATAGGATACTCGTACCAATAAGTTGCAATTTCTTTTCTGGAAGCACATCTCTTAAGAACTCCAAGGTTAAGCGTGTTTGGCCTAGAGTGATGGGTGACCGACCGGGAAGTTTTTCCCGGGGGCGCATGAGTGAGGACAAAGTGCGCAGAAAAGACTGGTGTTGGTCTGTGAGGACAGTCTATGTCCTAGGAAAGCTATCAGATGTAAGTGGGCCTGGCCTCGAGGAGGCGGGACATTACAGAATGGTATCAAAGCCGACCCTTGCGGTTTCACGGGCGCGTGTGTCGGTTGCGCAGGCATGGTGCGCATGACTGGTGTGGACCCAGAGTGGTCACCCAGCATGGCACATGCGCTGGCACTAGACACACGGACGTGGCCAAGAGGGGACGTTCCTGGCCTAGGGTTGACCGACGAGGACGTCGGTCTCCTAAGGGGGTGAGGATGTAAGACCCCGGTCCAGGGCTTAATAGGATTAATAGGATACTCGTACCAATAAGTTGCAACTTCTTTTCTGGAAGCCCATATCTTAAGAACTCCAAGGTTAAGCGTGCTTGGCCTAGAGCGATGGGTGACCGACCGGGAAGTTTTTTCCGGGGGCGCATGAGTGAGGACAAAGTGCGCAGAAAAGACTGGTGTTGGTCTGTGAGGACAGTCTATGTCCTAGGAAAGCTATCAGATATAAGTGGGCCTAGCCTCGAGGAGGCGGGACGTTACAAGTAGGAGGCTACCAAAGTATGGAGGGAGCGGGACGAGCTGCTCTAGAGGGATGCTAAGACCTGCCAGCGGATCCTCGACCTCCTGGCCGAGGCTAAGAAGGAGCGGGAGTTGAAGCTGGGAGCCGAGGAGAGGTTCACGGCCCTAGAGTAGACGGTGAATCTAGATGCCGAGGTGGTCTCCCGGCTGTGTAAGGAGCGCGACAAGCTATGCCAGAGCACGGAGAGGCTCCGCTTGGAGCACGGCACGGCACACGGGGAGCACGATTAGGCCGTCCGAGAGCACGACACCGCGTAGTAGGAGATCAACTCCCTCTAGGCCGAGCTTGGAGCCATGGTAGCCCAGAAGCTAGAGGCCAAGGACCTCACTGGCGGGCTAGCCACGGAACTCACCGAGGTGAGGAGCAACCTCTAGGCAGAGAGTGATGAGCACGGTATCATGAAGGCTGCCCTCGGCGTAGTCTACGACGATCTACAGGTGGTGCGGCTAGAGGGGACCAACTCGCTCGTGGCCCATGCCGTCGATATCACGGCGCGGGTGCGCCAGTTCAAAAGGGGTGCTCTTCACGCCGGGGTCACCTAAGCCTTTGCCGTTGCCCGCTCTCATTATGCAGACAGCATTGACTTGGGGACAATGAGCCTTGGCTTTGTGCCTGGCTACGAGGCCTCCGAGCTAGATGAGATTGATATGGCGGTGGCTCCTATTATGCGGGACCTAGTGGACAAGGTTGAAGAAATAGTTCTCCCCCAAAGGGGTTAGTTAGTCAAATAGGTCGGATGAATATTTTTGTAATCTATCGACAAGTGCCGACCCCTTTGTATCTTAAAAACAAATTCATAATTTCATTTTGTTTGATTGAACTTGCTTTCCTCCCTTTTTGTATCCGAAAAAGGGGCTTACGTATTCCGACCCTTCCATTCATTAAGACCATATGGCCCAAATTGTAAGAGGGAAACTTCGATCACGCTGGTGAGCAAAGACACCGTAGCCGCTGAGGCGTAGGTTTTTTGCAGTCTGACCAGGCATGCCCAGTTATTTGTTTTCTCAAACCTTGCCACTAAACTTAACTGTGAGGAAGAGGTCTAACACGGCAACTATTTCAAATAAGGGTGTATTTATACCCTTATCAGCCCCCGAGTGAGATCCAACCCCTTGCCGCCGCTGGGGTCGAATGTCACTGAAGATCGAGGAGAGGATAGCGAAACCAATAGGAGAAAGCATCTTTTGTATTTGCACGTACCCCTTCCCTAGGATCTTAGCTATCATTCTGTGACTGTGTGTTCGGTCTCTCTGCAAGTCCAACTTTCCTCAAGCCCCCGTGCGTAGCAGGGGTTTGGTCGAGGGTCGGCTCATTTTTGTGATTGTCGCCCCGTCCGAGGTTTCGACAACCGAAGTGGTTGAGCTTATATCACTTGCCTCGATGGCTCGAGTGACGTGCTCGGTGAGCTCGCTAACGGGTATGTTCGAGTGGAATCCAGTTCCATCACTCATGACGGGGTCAGTAAAGCCCTCGTGTGGCATTCCATTGCTCCTTAACCCACCTTCCAACAGGTTCTCCCTCAATGGGGATTCTATGGGCTCGGCTGGAGGTAAGGATCAAATGAGAAGGTTGAGATGACCTTGTCCGCTTCTAGGCGAGATGGGCGGAGGCCGCTGGGGCTCATCTGCGTTTTCTCCCCTAGCTCTTGTTCGATGCGAGGTGGCCTCGGGCCTTCCACGAGCCGGCCTTCGAACCTCGGTCTCTCGATCTAGGATTGGGCGGCTCAAGCCCTCGAGCCCCGTGGGGTTTGGTTGGAGTCGGCCACATTTCATGCGTCACACCATCCTCGGTTTCCACAACCGGAGGGGCTGAGCTGACGACACTTGCCTCAATGGCTCGAGTGTCGCGCTCGGTGAGCTCACTAACGGGCATGTTCGAGTGAAATCCGGGTCCGCCATCCACTGATGGGGTCGGCAGAGCCCTCATGTGGCATTCCACAACTTCTTAACTCACCTCCAGGCAGATGCCCGAGCCGTTCGATAGGCTCGGGTGCCCGTTGGCCTCTTCTCGATGGAGATTCTGTGGGCTTGGCTCGAGGTTAGAATCGAACGAGAAAGGTCGAGATGTCCCTTTTCGCTTCTGAGCAGGGTCGGGCAAGGCCGCTGGGGCTCATCTCGGTTTTTCTCCCCTAGCTCTGTCTAATGCGAGGCGGCCTCGAGCCCTTCATGGGCTAGCCTTCGAACCTCGGTCGGTTGCCGCTCATGTCAAATGAGACGACTACCGCTTCGTGACGCGACGTGAAGCATTGTGATGCAGCAATTGCATATGCAATGCTTGAATGTATGGGATGAATGTATGAATGAATGTATGAGTGTATGAATGAATGAATGTATGAATGAAAATGGATGAATGAATGATCATATAATGGAAAAGAAAAAGTGGGGCTCGGTAATGTTACCTCGATGGCATGAGTGACGGGTTCTGGGAGCTCTTACCGGATATGTCCGTGAGGGGTCCAGGTCTTGCATTCATGATAGGGCCGGTGTAACCTGCATGAGCATCCTAGTCTTTCGTATCTATCTTTCGGCAGCGGCCCAAGCCGCTCAATCGACTTGGGCGACTTGACAGTCTCTCCTCAGTGGATATTTCATAGGTAGGCCCCTCCAAACCCATCCTGAGAAGGTGGAGGCTAAAGCTTGGAGTGTGGAGACAAAGACTCTAATCATGCTGGTGAGCAAAAACGTCGTAGCCGCTGGGGCGTAGGGTCCTAGCGATTCGACCAGTTTTACTCAAAGTTTACGACCGCACACCATGCCTCTAGTTTTTAAACGTAAGGAGGGGTCGGGCAAAGAGGATGTCTAGCAAATAGACACTCTCGCCAGCCCTCGAGCGATGTCCGACCCCCTACCATTGCTGGGTTCAGAGGCTCGGCAGTGAAATTAATACGAAAAGTAAGGGTGCTTATCTCTCGGTGGCGGTTTTGAGTCGTTCGATCGACCTAGGCACCGATTTTACCTCGATGGTAAGAGTGATGGGTTCAAAGAGATATGAGCTTGATCCTGTCTGCTCCTTACATGTTTCTTGTTAGTGGCAAAGCTATCCGATTGACTCGTGTTACCTATTGAGACATGATTTTCCTGCGTAAATAGAGGATGAGAACATCCCACGCAAGAGTTTAGTTAGGCAGATAAGCCAAGCGACAAACTTGTGCAAAATGGACAAGCTCTCAAATTTTGTTATAGCAAACAACTTTTTAGCTCTTCTCCCCCTTTTTTGTAAAAAAGGTTTAGCGCATTCTAAACCTTTTCTTAGTTAAGGTCACAAAACCTTGGAGTGCAGGTGGGCCAACCCTGATCACGCTGGTGGGCAAAGACGACATAGCCTCTAGGGAGTATGTTTCTCATAGTCCGACCAGTTATACTCAAAGCTTGTTCCCGAAAACCTAGCTCCTAGGCCTTAACGTGAGAAAAAGGGGGGAGGCACAGAGAATGTTTGTAGGATAAATGAACTTATATCAGTCCCCGAGTGAGGCCCGACCCCTTGCTATTCTTGGGGTCAGATGTCATGAAGGACCGGGGAGTTTTGATAACAAAACTGATAAGGGAAAGTGTGCATTTATTAGGGGTAAAACCGACGTAGCTACTCGATGTTCCAGGCATTGGTGAGGATTTTGTCGTCAATGGTCTTGAGCTTGTAGGCGCCTAGACGGAGCACCTTCGTAACTACGTACGGTCCCTCCCATGGTGGGGAGTGCTTGTGGTGATCCTTGTTGCTCTAGACGAGGCGGAGGACCAGGTCCCCGACGTTGAAGGCCTGCTGATACTTGGCTAAGCGGAGGAGGGCAACATCGCATGCTTCATCCAGCTGGTCTAGGCTCCCCGTTCATCGTATGCCCTGATCCTTGGCGCTCCATAGTCAAGGTCGGTTAGGAGGACTGCCTCGGAACCATAGACGAGGAAGAAGGGTGTGTAGCCGGTGGCTCAAATGGGAGTTGTCCTCTGGCTCTGGAGTACCACAGGAAGCTCGGTGACCCATCGTGCGCCGAACTTGTTCAACCGGTTGAAGATCCTATGCTTGAGGCCCTGTAGGACCATGTCGTTTGCACGCTCGACTTGCCCGTTCATTCGGGGGTGCGCGACGGTGGCCCAATCGACCCAGATGTGGTATTTATCACAGAATCGGAGGAACTTCTTGCCGGTAAACTACGTGCTGTTGTCCGTGATGATGGAGCTAGGGACTCCAAAGCGATGGACGATGTTAAGGAAGAACAGTACAGCTTGCTCGGACTTGATCGCAGAGATTGGCCGAGCTTCTATCCACTTTGTAAATTTATCTATGGTGACGAGAAAGTAGGTGTAACCTCCGGACGCCCTCTTGAGAGGTCCAACCAGATCGAGCCCCCAGACCATGAACGGCCACGTGATGGGGATCATCTGGAGCGCTTGGGCCAGGAGGTGAGTCTGCCGAGCGTAGTACTGACACCCTTCGCAGGTGCGCACGACCTGCTCGGCGTCGGCTACAGCCAATGTTTTCCTAAATGGTAAACGGTCTTTACACGGCCGCCCTTCATTTAGCGTTTAGACTATTTACACGATGTTTAAATGAAGTTAAACGGTCTAAATGGTTTTGTACTTTTAAAAAAAATACATATAATTATATATGTGCCTGTAAAAAATCAAGTATTCTAGCATTTATACATATTTATCCGAGTAAAAATCAATTATTTTGGTATGTATATATATTTATGCATGTCAAAAGAATCAAATATAGATATTTATGCATGTAACATATCAAGTGTACACATTTATAAATATAATAAACTTAAGTATACAAATTTATCCATACAAAACTGAACTAGATTTACCTCGTGTTCGCCTAAACAGCCATTTAAAAAGCTATCTAGCCCGTTTAATACTGTTTTTCTCCATTCTGTTTAGGCCGTTTAGACCGTTTTCCCCATTTTTGACCATTTAAATGGTCAACCGTTTAATTTCCGTTTACCTCCTAAACAAAACAGTTTACCATCGTTTACCATTTAGTGGCCGTTTAATCGGCCGTTTAGGCGAACACTGGCTACAGCGGTGGGCCAGTAGAAGCCCTGTCGGAACACGTTTCCGACCAGGGTTCTTGGCGCAGCATGGTGACCGCAGATCCCACCGTGGATATCACTCAGCAAATGCTTCCCCTGTTCGATTGGGATGCAACGCTGTAGGATCCCGGTGTGGCTTCGCTTGTAGAGTTCGCCCTCCACAAGAACAAAGGACTTGGCACGATGTGCGAGCCATCGAGCCTCTGTCTTGTCCATCAGTAGAGTCTCGTGAAGGAGGTAGTTGAGGTAGAGCATCCTCTAGTCGACCAGAGGGTCAGGCTCTGTTGCTGGGTCCTCTTCGAGCTCCATGACTTTGGGGCTGGATGGAGCCGATGGTTGGTCAGCCCCTGAGCCTGGATCGGGTGACCGTCAACGGCCTATTCTGACCCCGTGTAGCGAACTGAGGGCTTGCGTTGGTCGCTGGCGAAGACAACCGTTGGCACCCGCTCTCTACCAGACGTCGCCTTCACAAGCACGTCGACCGCCTCGTTGAGGCGCCTTAGGATGTGATTGAATTCGAGGCCATCAAACTTGTCCTCCAGCCAGAGGACCTCTCGGCAGTATGGCAGCATGACTCCTTCAAGACTTGATCAACGACTAGCTGTGAGTCTCCCCAAACATCGAGACATCGGATGCCCAACTCGATGGCAATGCGTAGGCCATTGATGAGTGCCTCATATTCGGCCACATTGTTGGAGGAGGGGAAATGGAGATGAACCATGTACCTCATGCGTACCCCAAGGGGTGATACAAAGACCAGCCCCACACCAGTGCCTTTCTTCATCAGCGATCCGTCGAAGTACATCGTCCAGTACTCTTGATCGACGACCGCTGGTGGCATTTGGACCTCGGTCCATTCCGTGATGAAATCAGCTAATGCCTAGGACTTGATGGCCGTCTAGGAGGCATACGCAATGCCCTGACCCATCAGCTCAAGTGCCCACTTTGTAGTTCTTCCTGTGGCATCTTGGTTGTGGACGACTTCACCGAGGGGGAAGGACGTCACGACTATTACTGGGTGTGATTCGAAGTAGTGGCGTAGCTTCCTCTTGGCAATAAGGACAGTGTACAGGAGCTTCTAGATTTGGGGGTAGCGGGTCTTAGAATCGAATAGGACCTCGCTAATGAAGTACACAAGCTGCTGTACTTTGAGGGCGTGCCCCTCTTCTTCCCGCTCTACTACCAAGGTGGCGTTGACCACTTGCGTGGTGGCCGCTATAGAGAGCAGAAGTGGTTCTCCATTGGTAGGAGGAACTAGGATTGGGGCCTTCGTCAGAAGCTACTTGACCATGTCAAGTGCCTCCTGGGCCTTGGAGGTCCATTCGAAGTGGTCGGCCTTCTTCAGAAGTCGATAAAGGGGGAGACCTCGTTCGCCGAGGCGCGAGATAAAGTGACTGAGCGTGGCGAGGCACCCTATAACTCGTTGCACCCCCTTTATGTTCTGAATTGGACCCATCCTTGTGATGGCTGAGATTTTCTCTGGGTTGGCTTCTATACCACATTTGGAGATGATGAAACTGAGCAGCATACCCCTTGCGACCCCAAAAACGCACTTCTTGGGATTGAGCTTGATGCCATTTGCTTGGAGTTTTGTGAAGGTTTGCTCAAGATTGGCAACGAGGTGGTCAGCCCATTTGGATTTGACCATGATGTCGTCAACGTAGGCCTCAACGGTCCATCCGATGAGGTCCCTGAAACACTTGAGCATGCAACGCTGGTATATAGCTCCAGCGTTCTTTAGACCGAACGGCATTGTGACATAGCAGAACGATCTGAAGGGGGTGATGAAAGATGTCATGAGCTGGTCGCAATCTTTCATCGTGATTTGATGGTACCCAGAGTATGCATCAAGGAAGCAGAGGGTTTCGCACCCCGAGGTTGAGTCGACTATTTGGTCTATGCACGACAAAGGAAAGGGATCCTTTGGGCATGCTTTGTTGAGACCCGTGTAGTCAACACACATCCTCCATTTCCCAGTCTTCTTTCATACAAGAATGGGATTGGCTAACCACTCTGGGAGGTACACTTCCTTGATGAATCCGACCACCAAAAGCTTTGCGATCTCCTCACCGATGGTCCTGTGTTTCCCCTTGTCGAAGCGACACAAGCGTTGTTTCACCGGCTTGGAGCCTGGGTAGATCTTCAAGGCATGCTCAACGACTTCCCTCGAAATGCCTGGCATGTCTGAGGGTTTCCACGCAAAGATGTCTCTGTTGGTGCGGAGGAAGTCGACGAGCGTGCTTTCCTATTTGGTGGAAAGCATGGTGCCGATGCGCACCACTTTGCCCTCGGAGCTGCCAGGGTCTATGGAGACCTCCTTGGAGCCCTCCACAGGCTCGAAGGACCCGATCGACCGCTAGGGGTTGGGTGCTTCTTCGGCGACCTCCTTCTTTAGGAATGTGACCTCTCCGGAGGCGACGATCGCTACGACGTGATCGCAGCACTCGACTTCGCACTCATAGGCGCGCTGAAAGGAGGTTCCGACGGTGAGGACCCCACCTGGGCCTAGCATCTTCAGCTTGAGGTAGGTGTAGTTGGGGATGGCCATGAACTTCGTGTAACATGGTCGTCCCAGGATGGCGTGGTAGGTTCCGTGGAACCCAACCACTTCAAAGGTGAGGGTCTCTGTCCTATAGTTGGACGGACCCCCAAAGGTGACGGGCAGATCGATCTGCCCAAGTGGCATGGCATGTTTTCCAGGCATGATGCCATGGAAAGGCGCTCCGGTTGGCCAGATGCGTGCTCGGTCGACACCCATAGTGTCGAGCATCTTGGCATACATGATGTTGAGGCCGCTGCCTCCATCCATCAGTACTTTGGTGAGCTACTTCATGCTTGTGATCGGGTCGACCATGAGCGGGTATCTCCCTGGTTGTGGGACGCTTTCTGGGTGGTCGGTCCAATCAAAGGTTATAGCGGACTCTGAGCACCGGAGGAAGGTAGGTGTGGCCGGTTCGGTCGTATAGACCTCACGGCGCATGACCTTCTGGCTGCGCTTGGAGTCGTAGGCCACCGATCCTCTGAAGATCATGAGGCATCCATTCGGCGTTGGAAAGACGCCATCCTTCCCCTTGGCGTCGTCTGTGGTAGGGTCAGGATCCTTGCCGTGCAACCCTATGTTGGAGCCCCCAGACAAGAAATGCTTCATGAGGCCACAGTCCTTGTACAGATGCTTGACGGGGAAGGCATGGTTCGGGCATGGCCCCTTGAGTAGTTTTTTGAAGTGGTTCGGAGTGCATTCCATGGGCTTTTGACCACCCCTACGGTCAGCGGCGGCCACGAGAGAGCCCTCGTGCTGTTGCTTTTTCTTCTTCTTGGCAGAATGATTGGAGGTGCCTTCGTCGACATCCTCGTCACGCCTCACCTTGCCATTGAGGCGGTCGAAGATCGCTCTAACCACTTCTTTGCCCGAGGCATGGCTGGTGGCAATGTCGAGGAGTTCCTTGGTGGTTCACGGGCCCTTGCTTCCTAGCTTGTGAACCAAGGACTTGCAGGTGGTCCCAGACAAGAAAGCTCCTATAACATCGGCGTAGGTGACATTAGGTAACTCGTTGCACTATCAGGAGAAGCATTGGATGTACCCACAGAGGGTTTCCCTGGCCTTCTATCAGTAGTTTTTGAGGTCCCTTGGGTTTCTAAGGCACTTGTATGTGCCCTGGAAGTTTGCCACGAAGATCTCCTTCAGGTCTGCCCAACTTTAGATTCTGTTGGACGGAAGGTGTAGCACCCGGTTTTAAAGACAAAACCAGATACACACTATATGTGAGCCCAGGAAGTCAAATCTCACATATAGCCACAAATAAGGATAATATCAAGAGACAATACTTATTACATAACGTATTAGTAAAAGAAATATAACCTCAGAGTATAGACAACGGAATGACAACTCCGATCTTCTAGTGAAGACTCCAAATCCACAAGGACGACTGACTAATTGACCATAACCCTAACTCCTCCAAACCAGCAATCTAGTACCCATCCGGGATTTTTATCCAATGTATAGAAAAGTAAAGCAAGCATAAGTACATGTCGTACCTAACAATTATATCATGGGGTTCATGAGGCTCAAAAGGCTGACACTGGTTTAACTATGATTATCCTTTGTTAAGCATAATTTTAGCAATTGGTTGGCAACAAGTTTATCCATAAGCCCATAAACAAATGATCAGGTAAACATGAGTAATGTATAGCATAAATAATTAATCATTAGTATCATTATCCATTAGTGATCATCTCTATTCCATAGGGGTCCAAGGCCGCTCGTGACCGTGAGCACGGCTGTTATAACAGTTTTACACTCTGCAGAGGTTGTACACTTTCACTATGAGTCGTGATTTACCCTTTTGCCCGAGGTGATCAGCCTCTTGACCCACTACCAAGGAAGGTCAGCAGGGTTCACTATGAAGCCTTTCAAAGGTTCGTCTAACAAGTTAGGGCCGCTAGGCGTATGTGGCCCTTCTCTAGGAGTGGCACGCGTGGGCACGCAGCACGGTACACACATCCTAGCAGGAAAGGAAACATACCCTCATGCGCCATAAAGGTAACCACTAACAAGCTAGAAAAGGTCCTCATACTGAGCTAAAGCTAGAGCCATATAGCCCTCACAGCTGTACTGTAAGTCCCGAATGATCGCTTACAGATAAGTCCTTAGGGAGAGGAATCTAAAGCATTTAGAAAGTAGATAAACACACCAGCCCCCTATTTCCATGTTGCTAAAAAGTCATGTTTTAATGTTTATTGCATATACCATTAGTCAAGTTACAAGATCATGGTTTTAATTAAGCACTAGCAAAAACTACCCAATGCAATATCCCAAAGGTATCAAGGTACAAGATATCAAATATCTAGGATATCCTTATTGGCAAACAAGGTAGACACATACAATATGAATTAAGTGGTTAAAAGTGAATAGGTAACAAGGATGGTCCCATGCTATACTTGCCTTACACACTGATCCTTCGGTAAGCTTTAATCTTCACGTCCTTCTTCTTTTGGATCACCACGTGTATCTCACCGACTAGACGTAATCGTAGAACACCACACAAACATCCATACACATACATGCATAGCATATAATTGCATCTATATCAGAACAGTACACCAATCATAGAAAAATAAGTAAAAGAGATTGAAATACGATTCTACGCATCGCTATGAACACACAGTCGCGAAAGGCACGCTAATCGGAGCTACAATTGAAAAGTTACAACTACCGAGAGATTTGCTTAATATGTGGAAAAGAAAACTATAGGCTTCATTTATGTTAACTATATGAATTCATATATAGAAGATATTTATAAATAATATAGATTAAATTAAGTCAATTTTAGATTTAAATTATAAAACAAAAGTAAAACAAATCATATTTTATGTATAAAACCCAGTTGCATAATCATTAATCAAGATATAATTTAAACCATGTTATTTCAGAAATAACAATATAGTAAACACTATTACTAATGCGTAGATCTCGTCGTTATGAATCTAACGCAACTTGAACGGACTATTTCGGAGTTAAAATGAATAAGTTATGACTTAAACAAGTTTTCCTTTAATTAAATAATAGATTAAATCTACCCATGAATTTGAAATAGTGGAAACATACCTAACAGTTGTATAAACATGTAGAAAATGTAAATACGATCCTCACGCAATTTGAACAGGTCAAATCGGACTTAAAACGCAAAAGTTATAGCCTAAATAAATCGAATGGCAAAACTGTAAATAACTAAAAACGTATTTTTGGAACCAACCGAGCAAAATACGCTTTTTAAAGAAGAAAGCGTAAACTGAGAAATACGTAATGGACGGCAGGTTCTATTTTGAAGAAACCGAGGGATCTTCTGAAAATTAGCCACGCAAAGGGGTATCGGTGGTTCTGGATCGTCGGATTAGATTTGAACGGCGGTGATTTGATCGCGCGGGGGAAGGATAGCCGGACGACTGACTACGAAGGTTCATGTGACGGTCACCATGGCGGCGAAAAGCTCACCGGTGTCCATGGTTCCGGTGATTCCGGCCATCTCGCGTTCAACCGATTACACAGGGACATACTACGGGATCTTGCGGATTCAACTAGGTACAAATGGAAGACGGAGAGCACGTCATGGTGGCGTCCCACGGCGGCACCATTGCCGGCGGCATCGGGTACTCTCTGTTACGGCGTTCTAGGGCGCAATACGATGAATGGAGGGCATAGGGAGACGGAGAAGCTCACTGTGAGGTCAACAGCGATGGTTGCGGCGTCCGAGGAAGCTCCGAGGCGGTGGTTCGTCAACGGCGGCGGCTGGAGAGAGGAAGAACGCACGGGTGAGTGGAATCCGAGCAAACCATGACCAAAACCGAGAGATGGTGGTACCTACAGGTGTGGAGGAACACGGCGGAGATCACCGGCGCGTCGGCGACGTGGATTGGGCACCGGAGTAGCGGGCTACGGGCGGCGGTGGCGAGCTCGAGCGCGGAGGGAAAAAGGGAGAAGAAGGGGGCTCGGCACGGGTTTTTATAGGCGGCGGGCGCTGCCTAGATGGAAAGGGAGCGGGGCGCGGGCGGATTGGGTGCTTGCCTTGTAGGGGCGCCGGCGTGGTGGCTTGCCGTACACGGGCGCACCATTACCGGGAGCAAGAAAGGAAAGCACGCACGCGAGGAAGGAAAGGGAGGTGGCGGCTGACGGGCGGGGCCAGCAGCACAGTGAGAGGGAGGGAGAGACAGCGCGTGCGGGCGGCCGACGCGCGGGTAGGCCGAGCAGAGCAGGCCGAGCGGGCTGCGCGGAGCAGGCCATGCGACAAGCTGGGCCGAGGCCGGGAAGGAGGGGAAAGGAGGGGCAGCTGGGCTGAAAAGGTGGGAAGGAAGATTTTTTTTCTCAAATCAAATTCTTTTCTATTTCTAGTTTTCAATTCTAAGCTAAATTCAAATTAAATTCAAATATGTTTTCAATATACTTTTCATCTCAAATATAAATGAGCAATTTTGGTAAGTTTCCAAAAATAAATTTTACCATTTTTTTTAAATCCTCTTATTTTCAAATTTTCTTTTCTTTTATTTCAAAGCCATTTTTAATTTCATTTCAAAAGCATTTTAACCATTTTGACTTTTCAATTAAAACCACTCAACCAATAAAATGCAATGGCATGTATGCTCAAACATGTTGCTACCTTATGATGTATTTTAATTTAATGAAAATTTTTATTTTCCTATATTTCATGTGTACAAAAATTCATAAATAAATCATTTTAGCTCTATTTTAAAAGAGGCAAATTTTAGGGTGTTACTATTCCAACCACGTTCGTGCCGAATCGGGCAAGAACAATGAAAGGTTGCGGATAATGAAATCATCATTATCCGCACCACCGGCTTGGCAGGCAAGCCGATAATCCTTGAGCCATAGTCCGGGGTTTGTTTTCCTAGAGTACTTCAGGATGTTGGTTGGTGATTGGTACCTTGATGGGAAGGCAACATTGAGGATGTTTCACCCAAAGGCCTGAGGCCCCGGCAGGCCAGGGCTCAGGCTTCGGTCCTCGCTGCTGTCATAGCGTCCGCCACGACGAGGGTGGTAGCCACGACTAGCTCCATATCTTGGGTCATCATAGGTACACCTGCAGGCTTCGAGGGTGTCACATGCATCATGGTTGTGACCGAGACGCTAATGCACCGGGACCACGGTGCGTTGTCTGTCGCCTTGTGGCACCTGGTGGACCGATGTGTCCCTATCATGACGCTCTGAGGGCGTGCGCTGGCTAGCGTTGAGCTCGCATCGCTGAGACAACGAGCTTTCGGCCTTCTGCGCCACCGCACGCTCGAGCAGCCTGCTAATCTCGTGGTGGGCCCAATGATCCTCGGGCGTCGTAGCCTCTAGAAGGCCATGGAGCAAGGCCGCAGCAGCGGCGATATTCTGGCTCACCCGGGCAAAGCGAGGGAGGGTTTCGTCATCCACGATGATCCTCTGGTTCACATCGTAGGCCATGGCGCGTGCGCGCCCACCATCTCTGTGGCACTCGATCTCCTGATCGAGCTCCACACATTCCTGCTCGAGATGGAGTCGCGCTTCCTTGAGCTCTCAGTGTTGGGCTTTCAGCTGCTCCACCGACATGCGAGGTGGGGCCGCTGTCTCCCCCTCGTCCTCATCATCGTGGTCGTTCGTCGGGGTTGTCTCCTCCTTGGGGATGCTTTCGACGTGTCCCTCAGGGGTACCGGTCATGAAGCATTCACGAGAGGGGTGATGGCTTCCCCTATTGGAGTCAGAGCCAGAGGGTGATCTTGGCTCCTCTACAAGGAGGTTGTGGAAAGATTCCGCGATGGGTTCGACTACCCCCATGAACTCATCGTTCGCGGGAGATGGAATCATGCGTTGCGCCACAAGGTGGCTAACGGTTTCCGCGGTGTTGCGAAGACCGAACGGGAACACTATCGGGCGCTACAGATGAGGCGTTCTGGAGAGAGTGATTCCCCTCCGATGAGCTGTGCCATGATGTTGGCAAATGAGAGGGTGAGGCGACGCAAGTCCTCCCAGGATGGCCGAGGTTCTAGGAAGACGCCAAGCTGGTGCTCAAGCCTCCCATAGTCGAAGTCGAGGGGTTGGCTGCTTCTGAAGGCGCAGGCCTCCGACGCACGCAGCGCAGCTCCTCAATCATCTCGGTGATCACGTCGAGGCTTGTGGAGTTGAAGGGTTGAACGACGACGGGCGCCCGCGTCACCTATCCCTCCATTATGACGATGAAGTCGAGGTCCCCGAAGTGCATGTGTGCGCCCGGGACCTAGCTGATGCCGTGATTAGCCATCCGTGGCCTGATTATGAATGTCGGGACGCAGAAAGGCCCCTACCTGGCGCACCAACTGTCGGTGTTTCGATTAAACACCAACGAGTAAATTTGTGTTATTGCGCGTCTGGCCTAGATGGTGTGCTAAAAAGACATAAGGTTTATACTGGTTTGGGCAGAATGTCCCTATGTTTAGTTTGTGGCTACTGCTCATGTTATTTGCATAGAAAAGTTCATAGTAGGGGTTACAAATGGGTGAGAGAGAGACATGTCCCAAGTCTCTGATGGAAAGGTTGAATGGACGCTAAGAGCTCGGTTGCTGCTCAACTGTGTGCTCGAGGTTCGAGCCTAGTGGTTATGTTGTGGTGTGTGATGCGGTGAATCGATCCCCTCCGTGGGGTGCCCTACTTTCCCTTTTATAGGCCAAGGGAGAAAAGAGGAAAACGAGAGGCAAAGGAAGTCCTTCAAGGAGCCGGGTCTTCCTTTTCCTCCGTGTGAGCCCCGCTAACATGGCAGGCCCTGACAGGAATAGCTCCACGTTGGGTGCATGTCCGCTGACCCTAATAGGGCTGTGCTGGGCGTCTGTCCGCTGACGATGCCATGTCCTGGCATTGTCAGTGGGTTGTCACGTCCGATCCCGCCCCGGCGGGTGGCGCGGCGGACTAGCACACCGATCAGTGACCATAGCAGGCAGCGCAGTGACCGCATGTCTGTTACTGTAGGTGATGCGAGTTTGCTTCTAGACCGTAGTGGTTGTCGCGAGCTTCCATAAGGATCCCTGCCCAAGGCCAAATGACGGCACCCACAACACTATAGGGCAAATGTCGGCGCCTACAATACTGCTTGGGCTCTGCCATGCCTAGAAGGTCGCAAAGCACCCCTTTGGCATGGCCTAACGGTACTATCCTATAGGGGCGCTGGGTACGGTCCTCGGTGTTGCGGTTGACTTTGAGCGCCTTGCCTTATCTGCTCCATGCGTTGTTGTAATGGAGTCGTGCGCAGACGTCAAGCGAGGTGGAGCTAGCCCTCAGACCTCGGGCGAGGCAAAGCTAGCCCTCAGATGTCGGGCGAGGCAAAGCCATCCCTTAGACCTTGGGTGAGGCGAATCCTGCCCTTAGACATCAGGCAAGATGGAGCCAGCCCTAAGATGTCAGGTGAGGCAGAGCCAACTCTTAGGGGTTGGACGGGCGGAGCCAGCCCTCAGACATCGGGTGAGGTGGAGCCCGCCCTCAAACGTCGGGTGAGGTGGAGCCAGCCCTAAGATGTTGGGTGAGGTGGAGCCAGCTCTTGGGGGTCGAACAGGTGGAGCCAGCCCTCAGACATCGGGCGAGCCAGAGCTTACCCTCGAGGGTCGGATGAGGCAGAGCCAACCCTCGGGAGCCAGCCGAGGCGGAGCCCGTGGCCTTGGTGGCTGGATGAGGCGGTGCCTAGTGAGAGGTGCAGTCGTGCTCCTGATCACTTGGATGAATCAATGCTGATGGTTATTAGCTCCTTCTCTTTGGGTACCCTACTATTGGTCCACGACATTCACCTACCTAGGATACACTTAGGCTTTCCTTAGCAATCCTAATAGTAAATATAAATTCTAGCCTTCTGCCTTCCTGTGGGAAAAATATAAATTCGACACTTGATACTTGTCGATAGAATATCGTTGGTAGTCCTCCGAGGGGGCTGGGCCACCTCTAATGGTGCGGCCCATGTCTTGTCTTGTGGATACCGAGGGCCATACCCCCATAGCTAGTCCCCGAGCCTAATAGTAGGTGACGTAGTCACGTGGTGCCACGGTCAGAAAGTAGAAGAAAGGCAGAAGACAGGCCGAGCAGGCAACCAGTCCATGGGCGGAGCCCTGAATTAAAAAGCGCACATTCACCGCAAGGTGAAGTGTGCCCACTTAGTCTCTGAGCCTGCTGGAAGATGAAGAATAAATCTTGTAGCAGGGTCAAAGAAAAAGAAGTCTGAAAGCTTGCCAACGTTGTATGACATGCTCATATCAAGACCCTAGATGTGCTACCCAAGATCAGCACCCTGATTCGAACATCATGGAGCAGCTTGATAGCACACCAATGAGATGTAGCAAGATCCGACCATCAACCGAGGAGCCCCCAGTGTAGCTGGTGACGTCCAAGCACCGAGGAGCCCACGGTGTAGCTAGCAACGTCCGAGCACCGAGGAGCCCTTGGCGTAGCTGGTGACATCCGAGCACCAAGGAGCCCCTGGCGTAGCTGGTAATGTTCGAGCACCGAGGAGCCCCTGGTGTAGCTAGCGACGTCCGGGCACTAAGGAGCCCCCGGCATAGTTAGCGACGTCCGAGCACCGAGGAGTCTCTAGTGTAGCTGGCGATGTCCGAGCACCGAGGAGTCCCTAGCGTAGCTGGCGATGTCCAAGCACCGAGGAGTCCCCGGCATAGGTGGCGATGTCCGCAAGGTGAAGTGTGCCCACTTAGTCCTCGAGCGCGAAGAATCCGAACGCCGAGGAGCCCCTGGCGTAGCTGGCGATGTTCGAGCATCGAGGAGCCCCCGGTGTAGCTGGCGATGTCCGAGCACCAAGGAGCCCCCGGCATAGCTGGCGACGTCCGAGCACCGAGGAGTCTCCGACGTAGCTGGCGACGTCTAAGCACCGAGGAGTCCCTGGCATAGCTAGCGATGTTATAGCACTGAGGAGTCCTCGGCATAGGTGGCGATGTCCGCAAGGTGAAGTGTGCCCACTTAGTCCTTGATGAAAGGTCCTTGTTGGTTTTGGTAATTGAGTGACAACCTAGGTGGACTAATTGTGTTTATGTGAGATACACAGGTGATTAGTCCACAGGTACATGTGTATGAGCAATGGCTTGGAGATGTTGCAAAGCTCACACATGTGATGATGAAGGAGCTTAACGCACATGAGACATGACATTGAGTCATGTGATCAAGGTGGAGAAGATCAAGACAAGACTTGGCTTGATGGACCGGTTGCAAGCGTGAAAGGCAAGTCAAAGGCTTTGGAGTGATGGACCGCGTGGCGGTGAAGCTTGAGCAAGACTTGGCGCCGATGGACGATAGCAACGGTGAAGAGCAAGTAGAGTCAAGATCGATGAACCAATATGATCATGTGATGATATGAAGTGGATCATATCATTGTTGATCGTGTTGGTGCATGTGTTGCATCGACATTGAAGGAGATGGAATGGAATGCGCAAGGCAAAGGTATAACCTAGGGCATTTCATTTCACCGGTCATAGGTGTGTAGAGAAGTTTATGACCGGGTTTAGGATAGATGGCCGTACTATCAAGAGGGGCAAACTTGTTTGCATATCGGTCATCTAGTTCCACTCGAGTGATCTAACTTTGCATTGTCGCTAGGATCGAGTGGCGTGGCAAGTTGAGTGGTTAACATCCTTTGGGAAATGATTGTGAAAATGCTAACACACATACACATTCGGCGCTTTTGGGAAAATAGAATGCCTATTTTCTATTGCGCCGGATGCAAGTTCTTGTGGTTAGCACTTTGGAGCAAGGGTGATGAAGTTAGAAGTGAAAACGAGTTAGTCGCGAAGATGCTGGCGTCGGTCAACTGACCGGACGCTGGATCTGAATGCACCGGACATTTGGCGAGCTGCCGCGTCCGGCCAGCCGACGACGACGATGACGCAGAAGCTGGAGTGTGACCGGACGCTGGCTGCGTCCGATCAAGTGTGACCAGACGCGTCCGGTCGAGGTCGGTACCTTATTGGAAACGATCGGACGCTGGGGGTTCAGCGTCCTGTCAGTTGAAAGCTACTGCATCCGGTCAAGTCAAGTGACCGTTGGAACCGGGACATGTGGCCGTCTGCGGGCGACCGGATGCTAAGGTCCAGCGTCCGGTCAACACGACCGGAGCGTCCGGTCGGCCCGACCGTTGCCCAGTGAAGGGGTAACGGCTAGTTTAGCCCTTGGGGCTATAAATAGAAGTGGCCCTCGGCCATGGTCAATGAGCACCTCAAGGGACTTAGTGCCCATGCTTGTGAGTGCTTGGGAGCCCTCCATCACACATATACTTGATAGTGATCATTCGATTGTGTGAGTGAGCGATTCTAGTGCGATTGCATCGTGAGGTTGCATCGAGTGGCACTAGGTGGTCGTGTTGCAAGCCGGTGGTGCTTGTTACTCTTGGAGGTTGCCACCTCCTAGGCGGCTTAGTGGTGGTCTCCGTCGAAGCCCGCAAGAAGCTTGTGCGGCGCTCAGGAGAAGTGCTTGTGAGGGGTACTTGTGCTCGCGCATGGAGTCGTGAAGAGCAACTTTAGTAAAGCGTGTCATTGAGCTACCCTCACTCAAGGGGTAGGTTCTTGCGGTGCCCGACGTGCGGGCTTAGCGGGTGATGCTAATTTCAGCCGAACCACCAAGTGAGCCGGTCGACACAACGGGACTAGCGTGTTGGCAAACACGTGAACCTCGGGAGAAAAATCATCGTGTCAACCTTGTTCTTCCCGTTGGTTTGCATCCCCATTACACAAGCTTCAAATTACTTATATATATATATCTTAAGCTTGTGTAGTTGCTCTTGTAATTAGATAGCTTGTGTAGCTAGCTAATTACCTTCTTGCTTGTGTAGCATAGAAGTAGCTCCCTTGCGTGGCTAATTTGGTTTTAGTAACCTTGTTAGTCACATTGCTTAGTTTGTGTAGCTAACTATTTGCGCTCTCTAATTAGGCGTTGGTTGCCTTGTTATTGAGCATTGCTAGTGAGCTTAGTTAGCTTTGTGCTTTTGCTTACTAGCATGTGTAGGAGCTCCCTTATTACTTAAAGTACTAGTGGCATAGGTTTGTGTGACCTTGCTCCTAGAATTGTTTAGGAGAGCTCTAGCTAGCCCGGCACCTTAGTTGCTTTATTAGTATCTTTGCAAGGTGCTAGTGAACACATATAGAGGGGTGTAGTCTTGGCTAGACCGATTGTTTTAATTCTGCATTTATATCGGTTAGCCGACGCGATTAATTTTAGAAAAGACTATTCACCCCCCCCCCTCTAGTCCGCCATCTCGACCTTTCACTTGAGCACAAAGAATCCGAGTGCCGAGGAGTCCCCGGCGTAGCTGGTGATGAAGCACGAGCAACGAACAATCCGATCAACTGGTTGGCGGTGAAGTGAGCATTGAGTAGAAGCGATCGGTGAATAGTCCGATCAACTGGTCGGCGACGAAGTCCATGAACCTAGCGGTCTGACCAGTTGATCGGTGGAGAAGTTTGAGCACCAAGTGGTCCGATCACCTAGATGATGATCCTGCAATACAAATATGTAGAACGAGTAGTACATGATGTAAAAATGTATGAACTTTGGAGAAGAATCAGCAATGGAGATGAAATAGCATATGCAGCTCGGTGATCAGTTGGTGTGAAGATGTATTTATATTTAATATAAACCAGCCGACCAGTTAGTGTGTAGCTGAGTCTCCAGCCCTAGCTAGCTCGTTAACCATAACGCGGAGTGCAGAGCCCGTGTGCGTGTAGGAAGAAAAAAGCGTTGCTAAGGAGCCGCTGCCGACCACCCATAACATAGAGGGCAGACGCTCGTGCACGTGTAGGGAGAAGCCGAAAACAGGGCCATCCGAGCGTCAACATGACTGTTTGGGGGTTCGCCTTAGACTTAGTTGTATGTCATCTTTAAGATGGTATACATGAAAGAAAATCATTTGGAGAGCAAACATGGAGAAAACAGCTCGGAGAAACATTATGGCGATATACGAAGATTAGAGAATATTTAGAAGAATATTAAAGCATGACTTAGCTTTAGACAGAATGTCTGGTCAGAGGCGTATGGCCTTATCTGGTCGGCGTTGACGAAATTGCCCAGCCCTCGAGCTTTCCAAACAGTCATCATGGCGGCGGTCGTGGTTGGCACAGCGTCGTTCTTCACGGCGATCATCATTGCAATGTGGTAGGTGGTCAGAGTCAGTAGTTCGGGCGACGTCATCCTTATGTTACTGGTTGGCGACGCGGGCAGCTCGCCTGATGGCTAGAACAGAGTTGATCTCGTGTTGGAGTAAGACGGACGTAGTCAGAGCTTAGCGGTGTCCATCCATGTGGTGCTATCTTAGAGGTCCAGAGAGCGTCGCTTGTATACGGACTCTTCACTGCTTTCTTGTTAGCAGATGGAAACGTACGCACCCTGGGATGTGTACATCTTGGATTTGGATTGCTCAATAGCTTGCTTGCCTGCTGAAGGTAGACTGATGCGACAATGCCGGTGCAGAGGCAAGCAAGCCACCACGTGGCGCCGTACGTGCCTCACATACCCATGAAGTCAACCTCAATGATGGTGTGCTTTAGATCTTCTAGAGTTTTTGCTGTCGTTTGTGGATGGATTCCGTCACCAGGAGTTTCTTGGAACGACGACCGGATAGACACATCGGTTCGCAGCGGAGGTTGCCGAGTTGCCGTCGTAGCAGATTGATTCCATAGCCGGTTGGATCTTGTAGATGCGCATGTGCTCTTGATTGCTAGCTGGTTGATTAATCATCTTGCATGTATGGTGCATGCATATGTGCAAATTGGCTTGCATGCATGGTTTTGTAGATTGAAACCCGCGTCTGGTCTTCTTGACTGGTCGTTGAAGTCAGCCATCATGGTGTATAGGATCCCGATGTCATGGTTGTTGGCCGTAGCTCAAAACCAAACTCATAGGAGCAGATTCCCAAGCAGGCACCACCGTGTTCAAGTCAGAGGCGGGGA
The DNA here is from genome assembly GCA_904845875.1 of Miscanthus lutarioriparius. Classification (NCBI taxonomy): domain Eukaryota; kingdom Viridiplantae; phylum Streptophyta; class Magnoliopsida; order Poales; family Poaceae; genus Miscanthus; species Miscanthus lutarioriparius. Next base: position 55,912,440 of record CAJGYO010000018.1, read on the forward strand.
TCCTAATCGTGATTGGCGTACTTGCACCTCCCCAGCCGTAGCCCGTATGAGCGATTGGGTGCCCGAGGCTATAGCTAAGAACGCGCTGTTGATTTGAGGTCCGTCTGGCTCGCCATGGGATCAAGCGCACACCCCTACCTAGCGCGCCAACTATCGACAGAATATCATCAGCAGTCCTCCGAGGGGTATCCCACGAAGGTAGATTGATCGGCAGAGATGCGTGTAATCGAGAACAAGAAGGCAACAGAGACACATGAGTTAGACAGGTTCAGACCATCAGTATGACGTAATACCCTACTCCTGTGGTCTGTTGGATTGTATTGGCTATCATATGATATTGCGTGAGTTTGGAGGGGGTCCCTGCCCACCTTATATAGTTTGGGGGCAGGGCTACAAGTCGGTTAGATCTAGAAGATAACCAAAAAGTAATAACAAATTACAGGAATCATGGGATCTTACGTATCCTAATAGATCTCGTAGTATCTTCAGGATATCTTCCCGGTGTCTTGCGGGAGGCACTGAGCAGCGTCGTGTCCCACAAGGCTTCATCTTGTGGGCTAGGCCACCCCTGGGGGCGCAGCCCATGTGGTCTACCATGGGTATCCGGGGTTGTACCCCCCCCCACAGTACTCACTGAGCGAAGTGCTACGCGATAGTTCTGTGTACTTGCGAAATTCCTCCAATAGTTGTTAAGAAGTATCAACACTAGTGAAGGTCAGCTCTAGAGGACACACGAAGGTCACTCTAGCTAGAGTCTTTTCCAACTCCTTTTCCTCTTTCCACTAGCTTGATTCCTTCCCTTGTGGTAGTGGAATCGAACCGTTACAAACTTTCTAAGGTACACCACAATCTCTTGGGTGCTCTCTGATGACGCCTAGCCATCTAGGACCGAAAAGTCCATGAGTAACAAATGCAAATCATGAGATTGACAAATATGCACAAGTGCTCAAGGGTGGCTTGCTCTCAATTTTGAATCTCACTCAACCCACAAGATGGATTTTGCAAATTGGATCAATCACTCACTAAGAGAGGGTTGGAGACTGTTCTCAGGGCTCAAAACATGTATAGAAGTCAGCAGAATCAGAAGCCTCCAAAGGTGGATGCTTGGGGGTATTTATAGACCCCACTCAAAAACACGTCCGGTATCAATACGAACATGTTCGGTATTGCCTGCACACCGCCAACAGTCACTCAGTCAGTGGCACGTGTGAGGTGTCAGAACTCTCGGTGATTTTCAGAACTTCCAACCCCCGAAACTCCCGACGAACCAAACCGAGAACACCGAGAGTTATTGTGGTCAGGCCAATATCGGACATGTCCGATATCATACCGGACACGTCTGGTATTTGCTGCCATAGCTAGGTCAAGTCAGCTCTAGTGTCACTCTATCACTCAAACCTCACATGGGTTGGCTTGAGCACTTATGAATAATCATCTATCAACATGATGCATCCCTCTTAATAGTACGACATACCTATTTACTCAAGATCAAATGAAAACAGAATTTGAACCGCTTGACTTGATTTCTTTCAAACCAAATGCCATAGCTTCCGATCTTCAACAAGTGAGGGTGTCAATCACGTTAACTTTGATTTTCTCCTTGAACAAAGCCATCTTGAGCATGTGACTTGATTCCAAACAACAAATGTGAGTAGACTTCAAATGTATCAAATCACTTCAACAATTCATTCAATATTTGATCCTCTACTTCAATATGACCATCATGGTTTGATTAGTACCTCGACTAAATGCAAGTACTTCCTTCTTCACCCTAGCTAGGTTCCTCAGTCACCAAGCCATCGCTTGCCCTTCACCCTTGCTTAGTAGCTCGAAGCCTTTCCTTGCTATCTTCACCATCTCAAGCCATCAAGTCACACCTTGTGTTGAATCATCCATTAAGTTCAATTATAATTGTCTTTCATTGTAGCAATCTTTAGAATGTGAGACCATTCCATATGCAATCCCTCATGTCTCGTTAATCAAAATCATCAATGTGCTTGCTTTCACATTATTCATAGAAGTCCCACAATGCGTAAGCCTTGCATGAATATCTTTTGCATTATTGTCTTGTGTTTGAACTAGATTGTTTATACAACAACGCATCATTTTAGCTTTCATCAAGTACCTATGAGATATCCCATTTCATGTCCAGCACATAGGTTAGATCTTTAATCATGTTGTCATTTAATCATCCAAAACCCACTAAAGGGCTTGGTGCACTTTCAATCTCTTCCTTTGTGATGATTGATGACAACTTGATTAAAGCTTACAAAAAGATATTAGACATTTAAGCTTTTGGGTTCAATGATTTATGATAGACTCCCCCTTAATATGTGCTTGTGAATAGAATTCATAAAATGACCTCAAATGTCAATAGCACATATTAAGACACATAGGAGACTCCTCCTAAATCATTGCATCCGTGGGGTGCAAGTGTGTGTGACAAAAATAAATCCGTGATGCATATGACAGGATATATCACACAAGAATAAATATACTAGCATCACACCATACATTTTCACTCTAAAACACTACTAGGAATATCCACTTCTATGACGAACAACTTTCATCACTAAAGGAGCCAAATTCGTCATAATTTTAATTTTAGTTTTATGATGAATTTATGACAAAAAACGGTTCGTCATAGAAGTCACGTTGTTGACGGTAGTTAAACATTCATCACAAATCGTCAATATAACTTGCATAAATGGCTAAAATAGATCACCAATGTAGACTTAGGGGGTTTAAACTGACAAATTCCATGAGTTTTAGTGAATCTGTGTTTCTAGCAGGATTTAATCAGAAAACCATCAAGGAGAACCTCTTCGTCAAAGGAAATCACGGAATTCCATCGCGTAACCGATGTGGGAAGACTCTAGAAGACTCCAGGAGGCTTTTCCACCAAAGCGGGGCACATGTCACTGACATATGGGGCCGGCCAGCCCCACATGTAGGCCGCCGGCCCCTATGGGTCCCACCTATCATCCTCGTTGCTACATCGGTTCTCCACCACCTCCTAGGTTGCATCTACGCCGTTTATTCAAGTCAGTTTGGTCTGAGGGATCAGGATTGATGCTCCGGCCTATATATACCTACCTGCACCCCCCCTCAGGGCATTATGCATTTGATCCTGAGAGCTGAGAAGCCAGAAACCCTAATTCATATTTCCACCAGGATCGAGGCTAGCAATTAAGAGAAGATTAGTCCATGATAGGATCTAGTCTTGTATTAGAAATAGTGAGATAGAGTGTGAGGGAAGAGTTTCGGAGAAGTCTTGGCCTGTCGTTGCTCTCTCTACGGCTTGTACTCTGGTGGAATCAAGTACTTCTTGAGCTTGCTTCTGAGATTTCTCTGGTTATCGACTTCTAATTCAAGTATCTTGTTCATATTGTTGTTCAGGTTTGCGACTCTCTTATGAGTATTTTAATCCTTGTAGCTCCTAGGTTAAAGTAGTATTCGTAGTGTAAGCGTGGTGTTTAGACTCGGTTACTCGTAGATGTACCCTATTTTCTGGATTGGTGGTAGCTCACAAGGGTGACTCTTATAGCCTTGTTGAATCCTCTGTAGTCCACCTCCCGTTAGTAGGCCTAGCAGGACCTTGTTACTATAGAAAATATACTCTGCCTGTGTTTTCTCTAGTAATATCCCCAGAATTGAACAATAGAAGACAAAGCTTACCGAAGTTAGAACTAGAAGACCTTAGCAGTCTCCTCTACGCTTCTATTATCTAGCCTTGATTGAGAAGTTGGGTTAAGTTAGAATTGGTTATTCTCACCCCCGTTCTTTTGGGTTCGATATAAAACTGCTCTTTGCATTGCATCCTAGCAAGTAGATAATTTTTAATTTAAATTTTTTATCATTTGCTTGCTTTGGTCGTGGTTGTCATCAATCACCAAAAGGAGATTGTAAGGAAAATTACTGGTGTTTGATGACCACCACAACCAAATTGAAGTGAATGAATTTGTGCGTTTGTTTTGAGTCCAATAGCAACGAAATGAAAGTGCTACAACGGTATAATATTTGTGCACTTGCTGATTATTCTGTGTGCATTAAATTATACCAACACCCAGTGCGTCAGCCTTTGCATGTGGGGCGCTCATGCGTGTGATAGGGTCACGACTTGCGTTTGGCCGAGTGAAAAGCACATCCGTGCACAAGGCATTGTCGCTCCCCCATTGGCTGCTGCTGGTTCCACCGTTTGCTCTCGACTGTTTGTTGTTTGCTGCTCCGTTCGCTGAGAAGGAGCCGTTGGATAGAGAAAGCTGTGGGGGCTATGCGTCAGTGAGAGTGCTGGAGGGAGCCTCCTGCCGTTGGCTTTCTCGTGCGCTGAGAGGAGGGTGGCCGGTTGGACCAGCTACATGGGGTCGGCTATTTCTCTCCTTCCGCCTTCTCTCACCCTCTCTCGCTCACTCTTCATCATTATTATTTGTTGTTTGCTACTTTGTTTGCTGTAGTAGGAGCCGTTGGATAGAGAAAGCTGTGGGGGTTGTGCGTCAGTGAGAGTGCTGGAGGGAGCCATTGCTCCTGCCGTTGGCTTTCTCGTGCGCTGAGAGGAGGGTGGCCGGTTGGACCAGCTACATGGGGCCGGCTATTTTTCTCCTTCTTCCGCCTTCTCTCACCCTCTCTAGCTCACTCTTCCTCATTATTGCGAGAACCAAAAAAAAGAACAAGCTTTCCTCTCATCTCTTCCTCCCAAAGCTTTGTGCTTACCCTAAGTGAGAGATTGAGGATTTAAAGTGTTGATCTTGTGAGATTGAAGAGCATCTCCTCTCCCTCTCCTAGCTTGTTGCTCATTTAAGAGAGGATTTGGGGGAAACCCTAGTGTATGCATTTGAGGTTGCGTATTTGGTGGCACTAGGTGATTCTTGTAATTGTGGATTTCTTATTACTCTTGGTGACTGCCGTCACCTAGACGGTTGTTGATTTGTTGATTGGTGAGGGGATTTGGTGATTGTGTCCGCCCCCAATCAAAGTGCTTGTGAGGGGTTGTTGTGCCTTTCCCGACAGGGTGCCAAAGGCAACTCTAGTAAATTGCTCATATCATTGAGTTACCCTCACTTGTGGGTAGGTTCTTGCGGCGCCCAATTATTGGGCTAGGTGTGTGATACATATTAGTCGCCGAACCATCAAGTGTTGGTCGACACAACGGGGACTAGCATGCCGGCAAGCACGTGAACCTTGGGAGAAAAATCTTGTGTCCATTGTGATTGGAATTCTCCTGATGATTCATTTGGTATTCATTGATTGGTTCATTGTCTCTCGCCACGACGGTATAATCACCTTACTCACTATCTTGCATTTACTTTGATATATAGTTGTGTAGCAAAGCTCTTTAGTGTAATTAGTTTGAGAGCTTGCTAGTTTGTTGAGTAGCTTGTCTCGTGAAGCTCTTTAGTGTAGTTAGTTTGAGAGCTCACTAGTTAGATAGTAGTGACATTGTCATTGATTGATCTAGATATATTAATCAACTAGAATTGTAGTGTAGGTGGCTTGCAATCCTTGTAGAGGTAGAACAAAATTGTATTTCGCCTTATAGGTTACTAGCCCTTTGCTCCAGTGAATTTATAGAATTTTTTAGGCTATTCACCCTCTCTAGCCATTTAGGACCTTTCAATTAGTCGACTCATAAATAAGTGTCTACAATGAGGGCTTGCGAGGCTTGTAGAGGAGCAGTGATCCAAGAGCTCGACTCAACAGGGACGTAGTTTGTTAGCAAACAACCAAACCTTGGGGTAGAAACAACGGGGACGTAGTTTGTTGACAAACAACCAAACCTTAGGGTAGAAATCATCGTGCCACTTGTTCTTGTTGGTTTGCCTACTACACTTGTACAATTCACTTTGTTTAATCTATAGCTTGCGTACTTTTCTTATTTCAAATGACGTTTTGACTTTTCCAGTATACTATATTTGAGTGCATAGCCAAATCTACGTATCTAACATCTAGAGGGAGTATTCGTTAAGTTTGATTAGCTCGATTAGTTAAGTAGCATAATTGGATTGTGTGTTCTAATGTTTAGCTTGTTGCTCAAAGTAATATCAGACTGAGTAAAATACATCCATAACGAGACAACAAACTTCAATAGTTCAATTTCAGTCACGTTCCTGTTCTAGCTGGAAGCCGAACTCGAAGAGCCGAAGAGATTACACACTTAGCATACGGTCGAATGATTCGCTGACACGTCAGACGTTCATCTATCTCCATTCTCGGGCACAGGGAGGCCTCAGCGCCACACGCTCGCCATCCGCTGACCGCTGCTACCTACTCGTACCTGTAGATGAAGTCGGAGTTGCCGACCATGGCATTGAGCACCTGCGAGACGAGGAAGCCGCTGCCGGCGAGGACGGCCACGATGAGCAGCGCCGTGACGGGGTTCTTGAGCAGCTCCACTATGGGCTGCAGCACCGTGTACGCCACCCCTGTGCTCACCGTCACCACGTACAGCGCGTACCGCCGCATGTTGTCCCAGAACTCCTCCACCAGGGGGCCCTCCGGCCCCAGCGCCAGGGCGGGGCCGGCACCCGCGGACAGGGCCAGCGCCACGGCCACGCCCGCCGTGATGCCGCCGATGAGCGCCCACGTCGGCAGTGGGCACGTCCTGCCGCCGGCGGCGCCGGCGTCGTTATTATTGCCGGCCGCTGCGAGCTCTTGACGCGGGTGGCTCTCCTCCGTAGCTGCCGCGATGCTTTCGTGAGGTGCTACGGCGAGGAGGCGCTTTGCGTGCCGTTGTGGGGTTGGTTCAGAGGAGGAGAGCCGAGCTCGGACGACGGCGGTGGCGTTGAGGCCATGGCCGCGTCCGGGAGAGAGGCGATGTAAGTGGAGGGCGCGGTGGAGAAGAGAGAGCTGGTTCATCTTGTGCAGTCTCTGGTCTTCGACTGCTTGGTACCTGTTCTTCGTGATAAGCCTCTACCAAGTTCTGATAGACCTCTGATCGTGTGGGCCAGCTCTAGCTCTGGTTCCACGCCGCCTGAGCAACCATGGTGGACTGGTGGCCCTGCGGAAGCCGGACCAGATATTCCTTAGTTTCCTTCTAAAGCAGATGAGCTATAGTTTGTTGCACCGTTTGATGCGTAAACGCTGTAGGAAACCCGGGGTTAGTTTTTTTTATTAATTACACAGTACACGCACAACTACCTCTACGAACGAAAGCACGTAAACACTAACCTATGGTATCTTCGAAGACTGGACCGATAAATCATCGATACGAGATTGACGAAGTCACCACAGACGTCTTGTCGTCGACGGGAACACGAGATTGACGAAGTCACCACAGACGTCTCGTTGTCGATGGGAACGTCGCCTACCACAAAAAGTATGGAGCCGTTAAATCCTAGACACCTGAGACTCTTATAACCACTAAGCTACGTAGCCTTGGGAGCACGCCAAGCAGCAATGCCATGACAATTTACAAAGTGCCTTCGTGCTAAATTGTCAGGCTGGAACCATAAAACCGCACTATCTATGAGAAAGAACAGAAGTTCATGATTTCTCACTTGAATTTTTCCAAAACAAAATGATTTCTCACTTGTTCTTCTAAATAACGCACTAAGCATAGCACACTCAAAGAGATATTGATGGTTACTTCACATCCAACACAATTTTCAAAAACAAGTCATCATGATCGTAACTCTATAATTTCACATTTGATACAATTGTTTTTACTGTACCGAAGCACTTCAGTTTGTGCAACTCTTCAGCCCCAGGGTGTAGATACACACATGAAACTCAACACGATTTGAGTCAGACCATCGCCCATGAAACAAATCATCAAAAACAAAGCCTAAATGAACTATGGATCTTTTATTGACGATAACTAACATACAAACCACCATGAAGATCTATCTTCAGTGGACTCCCCAATTCAGGCCTTGGAAGGAGCACTTTCCTTGTGGAATATTTTGTAGGCATCGCTGTAGACAGCTACTACATTTGATACAACAGCAAGAACAATCATGAAGACCGCCAGAATTTTGTCCCACTTCTTGGCAATGCCTTGTGGATCCCTGATATGCCAAAAGTAAAAGGGATTAGAGGTTACCAGAATTGAGTGTCTTTCAACAACTAACCATCATGGCAGCAATTGTTGTAAAAAAAATCATGGCAGAAACCAATCCATAATTTCGTACAAATTATAATCCAGCATCTATCAGGTCAACTACATATTTAAATATTAGCAGCGTGTACCTACAGTCATAATCCACAAATATATCTTAGAGTAACCATAGACAGGGTTTATTTTCTTTTATTCTCATTCCCCACATGCTCAGAGGTCCATCTGGATGCTAGAACTAGAAAAAAAGTACACCAAACTAGGCGAATAAATCTGCTGGAAGGAAACACAGTTACAACTATTCTGAACAAAGTTTTAACAGCATCAAATTACCTTAAAGTGATTGCAGCTGGGAAAATAAAGGCAATACAGACAGCAGCAGTTGCCCCAGTAAACTGAAAGGCATCCCAAATACTAGGAATGAAGATTGCAGACCCAAAAATCACTAGGAGGAGCAATGCTGTCATTATGCCAAATCTTCTGTTGTCAGAAGACAGAGGCCTTGCAGCGGAGAAGAGGAGCCCATCCAAATTAAGCCTCAATGCATGGAATATCATGGGGAACACAAGCATAAGGTGAACAGCATAGCTCACTCTGACAGCATCGTTTAGAACTGAACTGTATGGGATCCCAAGATTTGAATCAAAATTGGAGAGCACATCAGAGAGTGTAGATTCACCAAAGAGGAGATATCCAAAGAAACTTGTTGTGATGTAGATAGCCGAGCATAGTGTCAATGATGTATGCACTATTGGCTTGATCTGGGAAGAGTCCTTTAGCTCATTATGAATTGGGTGAACTGCAAAAATGTAAATCAGATCTCCTTAGACAGCTGAGAAGCAAGCAATTTTTTCTCTGGGACTTGTTTGTACACTAAAGACGTCAGCTCAAACAAGTTGTAGGGATAGCTATCAAATTAGCCTATGACTATTTATTCATTTTGTCATTTACATGTGTTTTTATGCCCCTGACATTCACATTATTCGTCATCTCGTCATCTGCAACTTTCCAGGAATGCAACTACAAAAATAGCAGTGTGCACCTTTTCCATTCTGTTTGTAATAAGATTCGTTATCTGCAGTCAGAATTAGAAATTGCTCATACCATTGTAATGGCAAACATAAGCGGTGACAAGAACCGGCACTGCTGTAAAAAGTTCCCAAACAGATGCCAAATCAGGAATAGTGGGAAACAACTTGGGCATTGGAATTTGTCCACCTATCAACTTGATGATAGCAATTCCTGCAGTAATAATAACGAATACAACCGCCAAAGCAACAGATATTGTGGATGTATAGCTCAGTGAATCTGCAAGAGAAAAATTAAAAGAAACGCATGTTCTCAAATATACAGTACTGAACCAAATATCCATTAACCTTCTAGAGCCTGTAATAACTTATTGGTAGTTCAATTGCTTACCAATACGCTTCAAGCATGCTAGTGGAGTAAAAACACAAAGGGTTGTAACAAGGAGAACAAAGAAACGCCCATTCCACCAGTGTATTCCAAACCATCCTTCTAACACACCATAGTGATGCTCACCACCAGAAGTGGTTCCAGAAAGCACATCACCTGTGGTAAACAATGAACATTTGTATGTCAGTAGGAACTAATATCCACAGTTTAAGGCATCAACTGGGGAAACATTGAACCGTGAGGCAATCATGGTAAGCTACCATCAAACTGGGGAAACATTGAAGGAGTAGCATTTTATCAAATTTGAAGTATAAAATGCAGAACTGAAAATGTTAAAGGCATATGATACTAAGTGCTTCTGGTTGGCCACAAGTGAAACAAACTCACATTTCCTTTCAGACAGTATCTATGGAATGGAATATCTTATTCTAGAATTTACACCAACATCCCATGGGGTCTCAGACCTTATACAGAAATAGGAAATGCATATGCTACCAATTAACAAAGATGTTTTCCCGTAACGGGCCGAAATTTATTGAATGCAAAAATAGTCAATTGCCCAAAATTCCATTTCTCGTTCGGTGCGCATGCTGCACAGGAAGCAACAGTGGAACAACATCTGCTCCTAAATCCACGGTCAAGACTCCAGAACAATCCGAAAACTAATTGAGCTAACTTGCAGTAGAATATGTAAGTTCAATTTCTCAAACCAAGGACCAAGACACCACAATCCTAAGAAATTCAATGAGGCAAAGAAGAAGAAAAAGATGAATTGCGTCGAAACTGGCTGCGCCCAGATGATGTGTTTCGTTTACCAATAATGATCATGTAGACGATCATGACCCCGACGTTGTTGATGACGACGCAGACCTGGAGCAGCCTCCTGCCCCACAATCCGAAGGCGTTGCCCATGGCCGCGCTGTAGGAGCGCGCCCCCACGGCGCTGCTGAAGCGCACGAGCAGCTCGATGGAGGCGTCGGTGAGGAGCGCGGCGAGCACTATCATGACGAGGCCGGGGACGAGGCCGAGCACCTTCATGGTGGCCGGTAGCGCCATGATGCCCGCGCCGACGATGGTGGTGGAGAGGTTGAACACCGCGCCGGCGAAGGAGGCGCCGTCGAACTCGTGGAACGCGGAGGCACCGGCGTCGTCCTCGTCCCCATCCCGCTTCGTGGGGAGCAGCGGGTCGCTGGCTCCCGCGAAGCGGTCGTTAGCGCCGCCGCCGCCCATGGTCAATCTCCCAAAACAGCAGATTCTTGGAAGAAATTGTACACGCACACAAAAAAAAAAACACCAAATTATTGGGCAAGGTCACAGAAAGGGACTATAGAAAAGCTAGGATCTTTGTATCAGCTGTTGGCTACTGACACTCGTACAAGAAATTTCAAGAACTCAAAATTTTCATCAGTAGCAGAATCGCCACAAATCTCGCGGAACAGGATAGGAGATACAGCAAGCCAAGCGAGGACTTCGATTGGCTGCCTGGCTGGGTAGAGATTCTCTCCCGTGCCGTTGAAGCGACGGAAGTGGAGCGTATTGGCTGAACAAATGGGTAGAACAGGAAGAGGATCAGGAAAAACGTGCTGCCACGGCTCTCCGCCTCTCCCTGTAAACCGCGATACAAGGACGTGGGGAGGAGGAAGACCCGAGCAATTTGATACGGAGAGGCCCGCGATTTGGTTTCGGTGATAGTGGCTGTAAATCTGCTGGGCGTCTCTGTTTAGACCTGTGGCAATTTTTTGCTCCGTTTTTTTGTACTATTTTTGGAGTAGTTATACACTGTATTTGTCGACATCGTAAACCTGGGATCTGGTGGGTCTGTTTCTAGCAAAAGCTCGGTCTAGTAGAAGATGTTGCGAACGACGCGTAACTCCTGGGTCGGCCCAGATATTTAAAACGACAGGCCAAAAGAGCGATCCAGTCTCCGATCGGGAGGCCTGGCCGAGAAGGGACGGTGCTCGCTTCCGACTCCGACCCGCTTCTCCGACCGGAATGTCTGGCCAGGGAGGGCGACGTTCGCTTCCGACTCCGACCCGCTTCTCCGACTGGGAGGCCTGGCCAAGAAGGGCGACGCTCGCTTTCGACTCCGACCCGCTTCTCCGATCGGGAATACAATTAACCTCTGCTTACACCTCTTCTCCGACCGATGCGGTCGGAGCCGACTATGGAACAACCGACCGGGGATGCCCGCTCGGTGAGGACCAAGGAAACGGGCGAAGCAAGTAAGGCAGGGCGCTCAAGTCAACCACAATATAGAGGACCGTACCCTGCACACCTGCAGGACAGTACTGCCAGGTCATGTTAGAAGGGTACTTTATAACCTTCCAGACATGTCCTGAACACGAACAGTATTGTGAGCGTCGACATTTGTCCTACAGTATGGTAGGCGCCGACATTTGCTATACCAAAAGAACACGATGGAGCCTGCCACAGGCACCTGGGCGTTAACAGTATTGTGGGCGCCGACAAACCGTCTTGTACCCGACGACGTGGGCAACAAGACTAGGTAGCACAGACCCTCTCTTTCTCGTACTTGTAAGGTCATCCCCTTCTTCAATAAAAGGGGATGCGCCATCTCCTAACGAAGAGGACGAATCTTCCGACGATCGATTCGGACAACAAACAACAACGACAGACGGATCATTCCGATTCACTCTCTGCTAGCTTTAGACACTCTAAATCTACACAGAGCACACGTTCGAATACTTAGCGCACGTAGGAGCTCCCGTCACTCTCGGCCCTTCAGTCCAGAGTCCGACCGGACCTCTTACACCCCCATCTTACTCCTACTTGTTTGTAACCCCACAGCAAACTTCGAGCACTTGGGCTCAGGAATAAAGTCACCGACCGACTCAAACTGAATGTAGGGCACGTTGCCTGAACCAGTATAAACCCGGACTTTTTAGAATTCGACCATCATGGAAAGTGGGCTTCGGTGATTTGCCATCCCACGACGGCGCTTCACCAGCTTGCCATTATGAAACACGACCCACTCGCAAGAATGCCATCCGGTGAGTTTAGAACCATTTTCTTCCTCTGTTGCCCCTGTCCCTTTCACCGGAGCTCGTCACTTGATTCTGTGCCGGCCAGATCGAGGCCAACGGCGACAATTCAGGAGCACTTCCTGTTTGTGACCGATCCGATGCAGAGCCACATCGACCAAGACACGATCGGCCGGTTGGCGGTTGGCGGCTGGCGGCGATGCCCAACGCGCGCATCACCTTCTCCACCGTCGTCGCCGGCCACCACCACATGTTCCCACACCGGCGTCCCCGACGATGAGGTCGCCCAGGCGTCACCTCGTTCATCCCTACTACCGGACGGCTTCGACGGCCGGGTTCAACCACGACAAGCACGACCACCACGGCGTCAACGCAGCGTCAGGAGGAGCGCGAAGTCGGGTCCAAGACGCCGCTCCATCGTCGCCCCGCCTCGCTAGGTGGGGCACCCCGTGACGCTGCGTCGTCGTACACCGCGCTCATCGGTGGGTCCCCATGGTGGCGTGCAGCGCAAGACGGCCCCCCATGGGCGCTATATTTGGGTCAAGCCGCCACGGTGTTCGACGTGTACTACCACTACTTCCTGACCACGGCAAGGCCTCACGACTCTCTTGCGCGAGAGACATTGTGGACCCTCACGCCGCCGTCGCTTTGCCGGGCCTCCCACCGCTTAAGGCCGACACGATCCGTCCTTCGTGTCCATGGCCTCGCCGGGAGACGAATTACTACGGACTTTCGACATGCTACGCGACATCTTCACGGTGCTAGACGAGCGAGCATGTGCCCACGGGCGGTGCTCGTGGACACGTTCAACGCGCTTGAGCCTGGCAAGCGCTGCGCGCGTGGTGCCGGGTTCAACCTCATCGCCGTGGGCCCGATGGTGGTGGGACGAACCGTGCGAGCCATGCGTGGAGCTGTTCTAGCCCAACGACGCCACCACGTACATGGATCGGCTGGGACACGAAAACCAAGGCTCCGTGGTGTTCGTGTCCTTCAATAGCATCCTCTCGTTGAGCAAGCGGCGGGACGAGGAGTTGAGGCGTGGCACGGAGGCCACCGGGCGGGCGTACTCTCTGGTGGCGCGCAAGGGCAACACGGTGGTGGTGGGAGTGATAGCGGGCAGGGGAAGGGGATGGTGGTGGAGTGGTGCAACCAAACGAAGGTCCTGTCGCATGGCACGTCGGGTGCTCCGTCACGCACTGCAGGTGGGACTCGACGCTGGAGAGCATCACGGGCGGCGTGCCGATGGTGGCCATGCCGAGGTGGGCGGACCAGCCCACCCTGGCAGCACTAGTGGAGGCGTTTGCGGGCATGGGCATGCGTGCGTGGGTGGACGGCGACGGGGTGGTGGGGCATGGTGAGCTCCAGCGGTGCGTCGAGATGGTCATGGGAAGCACGGACAGTGTTTCCGTAGTGAGGGCGTGAGCAGAGTGTTGGAGCCAACGCGCCAAAGAGGCGCCCGCCGTCGGGGGGACATCGCAGAGGAATCGCCGTGCTTGGAGAAGATGAGCGCTAGTTGAAGAAGAGCGCTCGTTCCATTTTGCGACGCATCTGTTTCGTCCGAGCAGCATCCTGTGAAACAAAAAGGAAAGGGACAGGGCAGAAGAGGAAGAAAAGAGTCCCAAAGCACTCCAATGGCATTTTGGCATGGTGGCCATGTTTCATAATGGCGATCCGGCAAAACCCCGTTGCGAGATGGTATTTTAACGAAGCCCACTTCCCATAATGGTCGAATTCCAAAAAGCTCGTATAAACCCTATGTCATTGTGTCGGTGCAGAAAGTGACCAACACATAAATATTTGTAGTTTTGTCGTACGTTGTGATTGGATGTGGCCTAGCACTCAATGACACAGGGTTTATACTGGTTCAGGCAACGTGCCCTACGTCCAGTTTAAGTCGGTCGATGACTTTATTCCTGAGCCTAGGTGCTCAAAGTTTGCAGTGGGGTTACAAACGGAAGGGAGAAAGATGGGGGGTACAAGAGGTCCGATCGGACTCTGGTCTGAAGGACTGAGAGAGACAGGACCTCCACTATGTGCTAAGTGTTCGAGCATGTACTCGAGGTCTGAACCTGGTGGTTCTGTTGTGGTGTGTTGAATCGATGTAAGTGAACTGATCTCTTTCCTTTGGGAGAAAGTGCGTCCCCTTTTATAGATGAAGGAGATGGCGTTACAAGAGAGAGAGAGTGTGTGTGTACATGTGCTAAGTCTTGTTGCCCATGCCGTCGGGTACAAGATGATTGTAGGCGGCCACAACATTGTTAATGTCATATGCATGTGGGAGGTTGCATCGTCTTCTTCCGGTATGGCAGATGTCGGTGCCTGCTACACTGTTGATGCCTAGAGACATGTAAGGGGTTTTACCATGCTCGCCTGGTAGGGTAAATGCTGGCGCCCACAACACTATTGATGTCTAGGGGCATGTAGGGGAGCCTTACCGCGTTTGCCTGGTATGGGAGTTGATGGCGCCCACAACACTGTAGGGCAAATGTCGGCGCCCACAACACTGTTTGGGTTCTGACATGCCAGGTAGGGTGCAGCGTACCCTTCTGACACGCCCTGTTGGTACTGTCCTGTAGGTGTTTAGAGTATGGTCCTCGGTATTATAGATGACTTGAGTGCCCTGCCTTATTCTCTCCATCCGTTTCCTGGTCCTCACCGAGCGGGCGTCCCTGGTCCGTTGGTCCTAGTCGGCTCTGATTGCGCCAGTCGGAGAAGAACTGTAAGCAGGGGTTTGGCGCATCCCTGGTCAGAGACGCAGGTCAGAGTTGAAAGTGGTGTTTGGCTAGGCCTATCAGTCGGAGAGGCCGTCCGGAGGCGGGCCAGAGTTGGAAGCGGGCGCCGTTCCTCCTTGGCCAGGCCTTCTGGTCAGAGATTGGATCGCCCCTCGGGCCTATCGTTTAGGTATTTGGGCTAGCCTAGGAGTTGCACGTCGTTCGCAACGTTGTCTGCTGGGCCGAGCCTTTGTTGGGAGCCGGTCCATAAGGGACCCCGGGTTTATGAACCTAATAGGAGCCCCCGAGCCCCCAGGCGATTCGGGTAGAATCATCTAGGGGATTTTTATCTTGGCGGTGGGTGCGCGCAAGCGCACCCGTAGGTGTAGCCCCTGAGCCCTCGGGCGATTAAGGTAGAATTGTCTGGGGGGGTTTCGTGTTGCCAGCGGGGGAAGTTTTTGTTTTGTCAGCGGGTGCGCTCGCGTGCACCCGCGGGTGTAGCCCCCGAGCCCCCGAGCCCCCGGGCGATTCGGGCAGAATCGCCTGGGGGGTTTAGTCAGCAGGTGTGAGTGTGTGCACCTTGGTCGAGTCAGAGTTGTTTTAACTAAGGCGTTGGTCATAGGCATCAGGATCGGGCGAGACGGGCTCGCGGATCCCGGTGTCGGGCATAGCAGAGGGATCGGGCGAGGCGGACTCGCGGTCCCGTCGTGCGTAGCCAAGGCAGTTTAGGGATCGGGCGAGATGAGCTCATGGATCCTGGTGTTGGGCGCGGCCGAGGGATCGGGCGAGGCGGACTCATGGACCCATTGTGCGCAGCCGAGGCAATTTTTAGGGATCGGGCGAGATGAGCTTGCGGATCCTGGCGTCAGGCGCCACCGTGGGATCAGGCAAGGCGGACTCGCGGTCCTATCGTGCGCAGTTGAGGCAGTTTAGGGATCGGGCGAGGCGAGCTCCTAGATCCTGTCGTTGGGAGTAGCTGAGGGATCGGGCGAGGTGGACTCGCAGACCCGTCGTGCGCAGCCGAGGCAGTTTAGGGATCGAGCGAGGTGAGCTCGTGGATCCTAGCATCAAGCGCAGCTGAGGGATCTGGCGAGGCGGACTCGCAGACCCATCGTGCGCAGCCAAGGTAGTTTTAGGGATCAGGCGAGGTGAGCTCACGGATCCTAGCGTCGGGCGCAGCCGAGGGATAGGGGGAGGCGGACTCGCGGATGCTGGCATCGAGCACAGCTGAGGGATTGGGCCAGGCGGACTCGTGGACCCGTCGTGCGTAGCCGAGGCAGTTTAGGGATCGGGCGAGGCGAGCGCATGAATCCTGGCATCGGGCGCAGCCGAGGGATCGGGCAAGGTGGACTCGCGGACCATCGTGCGCAGCCGAGGCAGTTTTAGGGATCAAGCAAGGTGAGCTCGTGGATCCTGGCGTGGGGCGCAGCCGAGGGATTGGGCGAGGTAGACTTGCGGACCCATCATGCGTAGCCAAGGTAGTTTCGAGATCGGGCGAGGTGAGCTCGCGGATCCTGGCATCGGCCGCAACCGAGGGATCGAGCGAGGTGGACTCACGGACCCATCATGCGTAGCCGAGGCAGTTTAGGGATCGGGTGAGGCGAGCTCTCGGATCCTAGCGTCAAGCGCAGCCGAGGGATCGGGCGAGGCGGACTCACAAACCTGTCGTGCGCAGCCGAGGCAGTTTAGGGATCGAGCGAGGTGAGCTCGTGGATCCTGGCATCGGGCGCAGTCGAGGGATCAGGCGAGGTGGACTCACGGACCCATCATGCGTAGCTGAGGCAGTTTAGGGATCTTGAGCCCCTGAGCCCCGTTGGGCTTGGTAGGGGTCGGTTGAGTTTTGTGCATTACCCCATCTGTGGTTTCTCGCAACTAGAGGGGCTGAGCTAACGTCGCTTGCCTCGAAGGCTCGACTGACGTGCTCGATGAGCTCGCTAACGGGTACATTCAAGTGAAGTCCGGGTCCATTGTTCGTGATGGGATCAGCATAGCCCTCATGTGGCACTCCACTGCTCCTTAACCTACAACCCGGCAGATGCCTGGGTCATTCCAGAGACTAACCCGGGTGGCCCGCTGGCCTCCCCACAATGGAAATTCTGTGGGTTTGGCGGGAGGTTAGGATCAAACGAGAAGGTTGAGATGACCCTATCTGCTTCGGGGCAGACTAGGCGAGGGCCACTCGGGGCTCATCTACATTTTCTCCCGTGGCTCTATTTGACGCGAGGCAACCTCGAGCCCATCGTGGGCCAGCCTTCGAACCCCGGTCAGTCGTTGCTCATGTTGAATGAGGCAACTGTCGCTTCATGACGCAACACGAAGCGTTGTGATGCATTTAACTGCACATGTGATGCCTCGGATATATGGAATGAATGCGTGTATAGATGAATGAATGATTGCAGATGAATGTTTTATATAAAGAAATAGTGGGGTCGGTAACATTACCTTGATGACTCAAGTGACAGGGTTTGTGGAGCTCCAATCAGAAATGTCCGACCGGGATCCACGCTCGTCGTTCATGACAGAGTCGGTATGGCCCACATGGGGTGTCCCTTTGCTCCTTACCTGTCTCTCAGTGTTTGCCTAAGCCATCCTGTCGACTCAGGAAGCCCGATGGTCTCTCCTAGGCGGAGATCCCATAGTTGGGCCTTTCCAAGTCCCACCTAGGAAGGCGGAGGGCCGCCTACGCGTGGTGGCGCTTTCTTTCTCGCACCCAGCGTGTGGTAGTCAGGGTGCGTCCTGTCTGACCAGGCGTTGTTCCGTCAGTCAGGGTGCGTCCCATCGGTCAGGGCGTGTCCTGTCGTTTCCCATCTGCATTGAATGGGGGAAGGGAGAGGGTTTCTCATGCCAATCCTTTCACCTTTCCTCAACTGCTCCGCCTCTTCTTTAAATAGGGGAAGGGAGAGGGAAAAGGAGAACTCACAGACCCATTCATGATTCTGGAGCGAAATGTCGAGTTGGAGGTCACCCAACGTAGATGAGATGGTGCTGGCCGCCTTCATCGAGAAGGGGCTGCTTCCGCCGAAGGAGGTGGCGCATTGGCGGGTGCTATACATCGTTGGCTTTTGTCACCGTCTGTGAGGCCTTCTTTTGGATGGAGCCGTATGTAGACTCCTTCCGGTGAATCTTCTCCGGGCGAGCCTTATCGAAGGGGAAGCCGCTCAGGACTGCGCTGGTGGGGGTTTCGCCCTTATGGCCGCTCAGGTAGGCCAGTTCATAAAGTTTGATGAGACGTCCTCTAGCCAGGGCGGCCATACTTCAGCGGGCGGCGTCCCTGTCCAGGAGCTGCCTCGACTACATGAGAAGGTCCGGCGCTCCATTCTCTTCTACTAAGCATCTATGGGTGCGACGTCCTTGAGGTACCTGTTGCGCTCACCGAAGTCGAGGGAGCGGAACCGGGCGGGGTCCTTGCGGTGGTGGTTATGTCTGGCGGCATGTGCCATGGCCTCACCTTTGGCATCAGCCGATGCCGCCAAGGGGCCATAGTAGCATTTAGAGCAGAAGTAGTCAGCTAATGTAACCGTTAAGTTTGTGGGGGAGCCCCCGTGTGAACAGTTTTTGTATCAATGAATACATTAGTTCTGTTTTGTGATAGAATCACTATCCATTCCATGTTTTTTATCCTAGCATAGCTTTGTTTTTATCCTTTCTTTTTCGCACCTGCCCGTTTGTTCTGTAGGCTGCAACTTTAAGAACCCGGGCGTTTCCCGCTAGGCTCGGCTACTCGTAACCGTAGGTCGTGGCGGGGGGTGCTCGGTCAGGAGTAAAGACAAAGTCATGTAGGGTAATCAAAGGAATGAAATGCCCTTTCATTCAGGCAAAAAGTTTTTACCATGTAATAGTAAAAGAGAGGTAGTATTTAGTATTGTACCCTCATGGAGCCCCCGAGCGACCTAGGCTGAAAGTGTTCAGTCTAGGGTGCTTTACAGGAGCAAGTGTTGAATAAAAAGCGGCAAGACCAAATTTAGGGGAAAAACAACATAGCTGTTCAATGTTCCAAGTGTTCGTGAGAACGTCGCCGTTGTCGTCCTTCAGTCGGTAGGCGCCCGGTCGGATCACTTCGGCCACCGTATAGGGACCTCCCCATGGTGGAGAGAGTTTGTGCTTCTTTGTTGATTGGGTCCTCCGAAGTATGAGATCACCGACTTTGAGGATCCTCCCCCTGATCTTCCTTTCGTGGTACCTGTGGAGAGTTTGCTAGTAGTGAGCAGAGCGGATGATGGTCATCTCGTGGGCCTCCTCGAGTAAATCGACAGCATCTTGCTGAGCCTCCGTGGCTCGGTCACGGTCGAATGCCTTTACTCTTGGGGTGCCGTGGTCGAGGTCAGAGGGCAGCACTGCTTTAGCTCCGTAGGCCAAGAAGAAGGGTGTGAACCTTATGGATCGGTTCGGGGTCATTCTCAGGCTCCAGAGGATCGCTGGGACCTCTGCAACCCATCGCCCGGCGTACTTGTTGAGTCGGTAGGAGATGCGTGGCTTAAGTCCTTGGAGGACCATGCCATTGGCACGCTTGACCTGACCATTAGTACGTGGATGTCCGACCGAGGCCTAGTCGATCCTGATGCCGTATCCATCATTGAAGTCCAGGAACTTTTTCCCGGTGAAGTTAGTTTCGTGGTCAGTGATGATACAGTTAGGAACGCCGAACAAGTAGATGATGTCGAGGAAGAATTTGACCACCTCCTCCGAGCAAATGTTGGTGATGGGTTTGGCCTGTATCCACTTGGTGAATTTGTCGACCGCCATGAGCAGGTGAGTGAAGCCGCCCGAGCCCTTTTTGAGGGGTCCCACCATGTCGAGGCCCCACACCGCAAACGGCCAGGGGATGGGGATGGTTTGGAGCTCCTGTGCCGGCAAATGGGTTTGCCGAGCATAGAACTGGCATCCTTCACACCTGTAGATGACTTCCTCCGCATCTCATAGCACGGTGGGCCAGTAAAAACCTTGGCGAAAGGCTTTTCCAACCAGCGACCTTGGGGTCACATGATGTCCATAGATTTCTATGCACCAGTGACCTTGGGGCGTGGTGGGCCAGTAAAAATCAGCGGCTTTCTATGCGCCAATCGTGATGTCTTCGCATGGAAGCCTTCTGACATGCTGGCATACCACGGGAGGTCACCGAGCATGCATTATGCCTCGTCTCGAGCTCAAAGCCCACCAAGCAACGCCTGCGTCGCTTTGACAACGAGAGGCACAGGGCCATAGGCGAGGAGGTCACCAAACTCCTAGTAGCCAGGTTCATCAAAGAGGTATACCACTCTGACTGGCTTGCCAATCCTATTCTTGTTAAAAAGAAAGACCGAGAAATGGAGAATGTGCGTTGATTATAGTGGCCTCAACAAAGCATGTCAGAAGGATCACTTTCCTTTGCCGCGCATAGACCAGATAGTCGACTCCACCTTAGGATGCAAAATTCTCTCCTTTCTAGATGCCTACTCAGGCTATCACCAGATCATAATGAAAGAGTCCGACTAGCTCGTGACTTCATTCATCACCCCATATGGTTCGTGCTGCTACGTAACCATGCCTTTCGGCCTGAAGAACGCTGGTGCCACCTATCAATGATGCATGCAGCAATGCTTCACCGATCAAATTGACCCACTCGACCAGCCTGATCAAGTCGAGAGGCCAAAACCAACAATTGCCATCTATGTTGATGACCTAGTGGTCAAAACTGCTCAAGCTTGCGACCTGATCGCAAACTTGGCCACAACATTCACGAACCTCCGAAGGTTCAACATCAAGTTGAATCCTGAAAAATGTGTTTTTGGGGTTCTGAAGGGGAAGCTGCTAGAATACATCGTGTCCAAACGCGGCATCGAGGCCTACCCCAAAAAAATCATGGCCATCTCCAACATGGGCCCTATACGCAATGTCAAGGGTGTACAAAGGCTCACCGGCTATTTGGTCGCCCTAAGCCGGTTCATCTCCCGGCTAGGCGAGAGGGGGATGCCTCTCTACAAGCTTCTCAAAAAGATGGACGCATTTGTCTAGACTGTGGAAGCACAACAGGCTTTGGAGAACCTCAAAGCATCACTGACGTTGGCCCTAGTCCTTGTCGCTCCCGAACGGGGAGAACCCCTCCTCCTCTATGTCACGGCAAGCAACCACGTGGTGAGCGCCGTCCTAATCATCGAAAGGGAGGATCCGGGACGCCACCTTAAGGTCCAATGACCCATATACTTCGTCGGGGAGGTACTCACCGATGCCAAGGTTCGGTACCCCTAGGTGCAAAAACTTATATACGCCATGCTGACGGCGACCTAGAAGCTCTTGCACTACTTCACCGACCACGAAGTCTTGGTCGTCACTTCATACCCGCTGGGAGACAACATCCGCAACCGTGACGTCGCGGGATGAATCTCCAAGTGGGCACTCGAGCTAATGGGCCATGACAACAGGTATATCCCCTGCATCGCTATAAAGTCTCAAGCTCTCGTGGACTTTATCATTGAATGGACAGAGGTCTAGCTCCTGACCCTAGACATCACCCACGAGTACTAGACGATGTACTTCGATGGGTCCTTAATGGCGCCCGGCTCAGGGGCTAGAGTGGTTTTGATCTCCCTGGATGGGAGCAAGCTCCGCTACGTGATCCGCCTCCACTTTTTGGCCTCAAACAATGCCATGGAATACAAGGCCCTCATCAACGGACTGCGCATCACCATCGAGCTCGGCGCTATGCGGCTCTACGTCCGTGGCGACGTGGAGTTGGTCGTCAACCAAGTCATGAAGGAATCCTCTTGCAAAAGCCCCCTCATGGTAGCATACTGCCAAGAGGTGCACAAGCTCAAGGACAAATTCCAGGGGATCGAGCTACATCATGTCCCCCGAAAGGACAACGATGCCGCTGATTTTCTCGCAAATTTGGCTGCCAGGCGGGTTCCGTCTCGAGACGGGGTCTTCATCAATGACCTTCATGAGTCATCTATTTGCATCCTAGAGGGTCCAATCCAGACACACCCCAATGCCAATCTAGCGCTTGGGGGCTCTGACCTCGGCGCCTCTGTGACAACATCGCGTACCGACGTTACCGTGGTAGCACTCGATCAAGCAGACTGGCGAGCACCGCTACTCGCCTACCTCCTTGAGGAGGTTCTCCCACCCGAAAGGACTAAAGCACGATGGATCGCTCGACGCGTCAAGACATTCGTCACATCTAGCAATGAACTTTACAAATGAAGTCCGTCAGGAGTACTCATGAAGTGCATCCCTGTCGACCGGGGGAAACAACTCCTCCTTGAGGTCCATGCCAAAATCTACGGACATCACGTGGCCCCAAGGTCGCTGGTCAGAAAAGCCTTTCACCAAGGTTTTTACTGGCCCACCGCGCTATGAGATGCGGAGGAGGTCATCTGCAAGTGTGAGGGATGCTAGTTCTATGCTCAGCAAACTCATTTGCCGGCACAGGAGCTCTAAACCATCCCCATCACCTGGCCATTCATGGTCTGGGGCCTCGACATGGTAGGACCCCTCAAAAAGGGCCTAGATGGTTTTACTCACCTACTCGTAGCGGTGGACAAATTCACCAAGTGGATAGAGGCGAAGCCCATCACCAACATTCGCTCGGAAGAGGCCATCAAATTCTTCCTCGACATCATCTACCGTTTCAGCGTTCCTAACTATATCATCACGGACCACAGAACTAACTTCACCCGGAAGAAGTTCCTAGACTTCTGTGATGGATACGGCATCAGGATCGACTGGGCCTCGGTCGGACATCCACGTACTAATGGTCAGGTCGAGCGGGCCAATGACATGATCCTCCAAGGACTCAAGCCATGCATCTTTGACCGACTCAATAAGTACGATGGGCGATGGGTTGCAGAGGTCCCAGTGATCCTCTAGAGCCTAAGAACGACCCCAAACTGATCCACAGGGTTCACACCCTTCTTCCTGGCCTACGGAGCTGAAGCAGGGTTGCCCTTAGACCTCGACCACGGTGCCCCAAGACTGAAGGCCTTCAACCATGACCAAGCCATGGAGGCTCAGCAAGACGCAGTTGACCTATTCGAGGAGGCTCGTGAGACAACCGTCATCTGCTCTGCTTGCTACCAGCAAACTCTCCGCAGGTACCATGAAAGGAAAATCAGAGGGAGGATCCTCGAGGTCAGAGACCTCGTACTCTGAAGAACCCAATCAACCAAGGAGAAACACAAACTCTCTCTACCATGGGAAGGACCTTAACGGTGACCAAGGTGATCTGATTGGGCCCCTACTGACTGAAGGACGACAACGGCAACGTTCTCACCAACACTTGGAACATCGAACAGTTACATCGTTTCTTCCCCTAAAAATGCGGTCTTACCGCTTTCTTTCATTCAAATGTTTGCTCCTACAAGAAACCCAGCCCAAACACTTTTGGCCTGGGTCGCATGGGGGCTCCACGAGGGTGCAATACCACCTCTCTTTTTTACTATCATATGGTAATACTTTTTGCCCAAATGAAAGGGCATCGCCCGAACAAAAGGTAATCCGTTCCTTTAATTACCCTATGTAACTTGTGTTTTAAGTCCCAACCGATCGCACCCCGCCACTACCTATAGTTATGAGCAGCTGAGCCTCATGGGCCACGCTTGGGCTCTTAAGGTTGCAGCCTACGGGATGAACAGGCAGGTGTGAAAAAGAAAGGATAAAAATAGAGCTATGTTAGGGTAAAAACAAAGAACAGATGGGACATGCTTCCCCTTACGAGTGATTTCATCACAAAACAAAATTGATGTATTCATCGATACAAACAATTGTTCACACAGGGGCTCCCCCACGAACTTAACTTTTACACTTGCTGACTACTTCTACTCTAAATTCTACTATGGCCGCCCGCGTGGCATCAGCTGATGGCGCGACCGACGAAGATAAGGGCTGCTCGCTCTCCGACGGGGCGATGTTCAGTTCGGTCAGAGGCAGGACAACCCTCGCTTCTGACTCCGACCTGGTCTCCACTCCATCCATAGGCTAGACAATGTCTTCTTGACGCACGCCTTCAGCCACGCTCACATGGCGAGCCTCCATCACCCACTGCGTGGAGACTTGCTCGGCAACCATCTATGCGCATGCCACCAAGCTCTCCCCGAGTGCATGGATGGCATCCGCGCTCTAGCCGTCGACATACCCTCTGCAAATGGTGGCGAAGTCTAGGTCCGGGTGGTGTGTTGCCACTGAAGTCAGCACCCCCGACGTCCCGTAGAACATCCCGTCCGAGATGAGCGCTCGACCTTCATTTGGGACCTCCGCCAACTGGATGGTGGGCGTACTGGTGCACGACGCTGACCCGAACAATTCTAAGACAATGACCTAGGCGATGTTGCGGATTTGGTCGAGCTACCCCTCAAGAGCACACCGCTCTTCAAGGGACTTGGCTAGCGCCTTCACACTCTGACCGATCGCTGCCTTGGTGGTCTCCAGCTCCCGCTCGAGAGAGCCAAGCTTTCTGCCCAGTTCTAAAAAAAGGACAACAAGTTTAGAAGCAAAGGAAAGGAGAAACCAAGGCATCAACCACAGGCGGAATAGGTACCTACCGAGGCAGGTGTTCTCGAGGATGGAGAGTCCTTCCTCCTGCCGGGTCACCTGCTCAAGCAGTCGGGCGTTCAACTCCTCCGTCCCAAGCACCTGCCCTTAGAGCGCAAGCACTTCCTGGTCGACCTCCGACTAGGCCTTCCGCTCTATTTCTAGAGCATCCAAGGACTTCTAGAGCACCGCCTTGGTCTCCGCCAGGTGGACCTTCACTGCGTCAAGTCCTTGCTTGGTAGCGGCCGCTCGTTACGCCGTGAGCAGTTTCACCGCCCGCACCCCCATCGCCTCGGCCCACGCTCCCATCGCCTCAGCCGCCCGGTCTTGGGACTCACGGTGGGTGGACTCTAGCTGGCACTCGAGCTCATCAACCCACCATGACATCGTGGCTTCCCACTCCATTCGATTGTGCTCCTCCTGGAGGAAATGGGACTTGCAGATCGACTTCGCCTCTAACTCCTGTAAAGCAGAAAGCACGCTAACACAACCGGCGGAAGGCCAAGGAGTTGAGGAGAAACACTAAAAGCACAAAAGTCTTAACCCGGAGATGCATGGTAGGTCGACTGAGACCGCCTGATGGGCGAGCTCAACCCGCTCCAAGGCCTCCCTGAGCTTCTCCATGGTTTGGGCGAGATCAGATTCCATCGACGGTCCTCTCTCCTCTAGGAAGTGCCAGAGCGCCACCTCCTCCTCGTCGCCAAGGATGAACTAAGCCTTCCTTGGGTTGCCAAGGCAGGGCCACACCAAATTGTGGGTCGCCCTGAACCTGCTGGAAGGCCCAGCCGATGTCCAGACCATCGCCAACTCCTACGACGGTGGGATGGCTGGCGGCTCCACCCTGGCACCTACCTCGCCGAGGGAGGGGATCTCCACGATTTTGATTTTGTGGCCCGCCAGTGGACATTCCCCCTCTGGCCTGGCTACGTCCCCCCCCAACACCTCTAGCTCCGACTAGGAGGGCGAGCTGTGCGTCCCTCCGCTAGGCGAGGCAGGGAGCCCGGTCTCCCTCCTCTCTTCCGCCGTGATGGTTGGGGGAGGGACCATGAGGGTCACCTCCGACCCAACCTCTGCCATTGCCACCGAGATCACCGCCATCACCGCCGCCGCCGCTGCCACCATACTCATGACCAGTCGAGAGAGCTCGACTCACAGAAGGGAACGTCGCCCCACCACCAGTCTGCTGTCCCCGCCACTCATCATGGCTCGCTGCAGGCTGGGTCTCCACTCCTCCTGCACGGGAGGCAGGGCGATGCTCAATCCCACCACTACCTGGCCACTGTCAAAAAGGTACAGGTCAGTCGCACTCAAAGAACTTAACTGTGAGATCAAAAGAAACATGGGTACATACCTAGTCGAAAGGGGCAGCGCCCTAAAGCCCCGACCAGTGGGCAATGAGCCCACTAGATGAGGACCGCTCACGGGTCATGGCTTGCACCCCTCACATTGATCGAGGGAGGTGCCAACCCGGTCGGTTCCTGATTGGCCAGTGACGCGCCCACCAGAGCAGCTGGCGGGGCGTCCCCCCGTTGTGGGTCGCGCACATGCGTCGACCCCAAAGGCGCGGGGGTACGAGCCTGCTCCTCCGACCATCTAGCGTGCCCGCCATGCTCAGAGCAGGGGGCGACGCCAACGATGCCTCCGAAGGGTGCGGCAACCGCTTCACCTCTCGCCCACCGGCGACGTCTAAGCTCGCAGCACGCTTCCTTGATGGGGGAACATCGCCGTGCCTCTCTGCGTCCTGCCCACCGCTGGCAGACATGGTCGTAGGCTCATCACGCTTCGCCGAGGTCACGATGACATCCCGGTCTCCATCCTCAGAGGACCTCACATCGCCACCCAACTCCGTGGGCTCCTCCGACTTGAGCTCCGCCTCCACGTCGCTCCTATTTTCCCTGGCACGCACCCGCTGGGCGATCTCCTTCTCCTTCTTGTGCCTCCTCTAAGCCTTCTCAGCTCTCTTCTTCTTCTTGGCGTCTACTGCCTCCTTCTGGGCAGCTTGCCACCCCATGCCCTTCGGCCCCCTCGGAAGATGCGGCTGGGATTTGTAATGAACAAGTCCCTACAAAACGGATGACTCGAAGTTAGAACAAAGGAGGGAAAAAGGGAAGAGGACACAGAATAACAAGAGTGGAGCATACTAGATTGGATAGCTTCCCGGCATGGAGAGGTCCGGGCTTTCCTTCGAGGGTCTCTCGAGCCTTCAGATGCAGCACCCGGTCGAGCCGGCTCTAGACTTTGTCCTTCACCAACTCCACCGGCGACACGCGGTTGGGGTCCGTTGGGCCGGAGTACATCCACATCGGCCGCCTCCTCTCTGCCAGTGGGGTGACTCGATAGCGGAAGAAGGTGTGGAACACCCATACCCCGTTAAGGCCGTCCTGCACCAGCTTCTAGAGCTCCACCTCAATGACCTCTAGTTTGTTCTATCGACAGGAGGGCCCCATGCCACCCCCTATTGGAGTCATAGGAGGTGTACGTGGGGTAGGAGCCCGGTGGCCTCGGCTACTTTTGCAGCACGAAGCCCCCAACCCGTGCTTAACTGGGTGGCTTCCCCTCCGACAAGGCTCGCCCGATGAAGATCCGCCAAAAGAAGTCCACGTGTGGCTCCATCCCAAGGAAGGCCTCGCAGATGGTCACAAAGTCGGCGACATGCAGCACCCTAGTCGGATTGAGGTGTTGTAGCTCCAAGCCCCACTTGATAAGGAGCCCGTGCAGAACCAGTGCGCGGGATATCCTAGCCCGCACTCGTGGAAGGCAAGGAAGGAGACAACCTCGCTAGCCCAAGGTCGCAGAATAGCCTCCCCTAACATAGGAGCCCTCCAGTGCGCCACCTCCTTCGATAGGAGCAGTCCCTTCTCGGCAAAGGTGGCCAGCACTGCCTCATCCACATTGGATGGCTTCCAGGTCGACATCGTGCTTTGGACTCACGAATGGATCTGTGAGTTCTCCTCCCCCTCGCTTTACCCTCTTTTCTCCTAGGAACCGCTGTGGCACACGAACGCACTGGATGAGAAGGAAGAAGGAGGAGAGGCAGCAGTTGGAGAATAGGCGAATGGTTGGGATGAAAACCCTCTCCCTTCCCCTATTTAAAAAAGAGAGACAGATGCAGTTGGAGAAAGGCGAAGGATTAGGGCAAAAAACCCTCTCCCTTCCCCTATTCAATACGGATAGGCATGCGGTGAGACGCGTCCTGACTGATGGGACGTGCCCTGCCTGACAAAATGACGCCTGCTTAGACGGGATGTGGCCTGGTCATGGCCCACCACTACCGCACGACGGGTGCAGGAAACAAGGCGTAACCACACACAAGCGGCCCTCCGCCTTCCTAGGCAGGACCTGGAAAAGCCCAACAATGGGATCTCCATCAAGGAGAGACCAATGGGATTCCTGAGTCAATCGGACGGCTCAAGCGAATGTCGAGAGACAGGTTAGGAGTAGTGGGACGCCCCATGTGGGCCATGCCATCTCCGTCATGAACGATGGACACATATCCCATTCAGACGTATCCGATAAGAGCTCCTCAAACCCGTCACTCAAGTCATCATGGTAACATTACCGACCCCCACTATCTCTTTATATGATCATTCATTCATCTGCTGTCATTCATACATTCATACACGCATTCACACATTCATTCATTCATCCCATACATCCAAAGCATCGCATATGCAATTAATGCATCACAACGCTTCGTGTTGCGTCATGAAGCGGTAGTCGCCTCATTCGACATGAGCGACGCCCGACTGGGGTTCGAAGGGTGGCCTATGAAGGGCGCGAGGCCGCCTCACGTCAAACAGAGCCAAGGGAGAAAAACGCAGATGAGCCCCAGTGGCCC
The DNA here is from genome assembly GCA_904845875.1 of Miscanthus lutarioriparius. Classification (NCBI taxonomy): domain Eukaryota; kingdom Viridiplantae; phylum Streptophyta; class Magnoliopsida; order Poales; family Poaceae; genus Miscanthus; species Miscanthus lutarioriparius. The sequence goes on from CAJGYO010000018.1 coordinate 55,940,961, forward strand.
TCACCCCATCTGCTCAGAAGCAGACAGGATCATCTCAACCTTCTCGTTCGATCCTAGCCTCGAGCCATGCCCACAGAATCTCCATCGAGGGGAGGCCAGCGGGCCACCTGAGTCGGTCTCTGGAACGGCTCAGGCATCTGCCGGGAGGCGGGTTAAGGAGCAATGGAATGCCACATGAGGGCTATGTCGACCCCGTTACGAACGATGGACCCGGATTCCACTCGGACATACCCATTAGTGAGCTCACCGAGCGCGTCACTCGAGCCATTGAGGCAAGTGATGTTAGCTCAGCCCCTCTGGTTGCGGAAACCACAGACGGCGTAACACACAAAACTCAATAGACCCCTACCGAGCCCAACAGGGCTTAGGGGCCCGTCTCACCAAACCCCTCGGCGTGCTTGACGCCTTGGTTGGCGACTCTGACTCGCCCGATGCCTGGGACCGCGACTCCGTCTCGCCTGATCCCTTGGCCGTGCCCGACGCCTTGGTCTGCAACTCTGACTCACCCAATCCTTCGGCTGCGCCCAATGCCTGGATCCACGACTCCGACTCGCCCAGTCCCTTAGCATGCCCTCAGGACCTATAAAGGGGCCACGGCAAGGGAACGGATCTCACTCAAAAGCTATGCCCACCAAGGTGTGCTCGCACGCACCCGCTGGCAAATCGATGACCCCCCTAGGCGATTCTACCTAAATCACCCGGGGGCTCGGGGCTACACCCATCGGGTGCGCTCGCGCGCACCTGCTGGCAAAACAAAAAAAAACCCCGCTGGCAAATCGATAAACCCCCTAGGCGATTCTACCTAAATCGCTCGGGGGCTCGAGGGCTACACCCTTCGGGTGCGCTCGCGCGCACTCGCTGGCAAAACAAAAAAAATCCCCCAGACGATTCTACTCGAATCGCCCGGGGGCTTGGGGGCTCCTGTCAGGTTCATAAACCCAGGGTCCCTAATGGGCATGCTTCCCAGCAAAAGCTCAGCCCAGCAGACGACATTGCGAACGACTCCCAACTCCTGGGCTGGCCCAAATACCTAAAACGACATGCCGAAAGAGCGATCTAGTCTTCGACCGGGAGGCCTAGCCAAGAAGGGACGATGCTCGCTTCCGACTCCGACCCGTTTCTCCGACCAGAAGGCCTGGCTAGGGAGGGCAATGCTCGCTTCTGACTCCGACCCGCTTCTTCGACCAGGAGGCCTAGCCAAGAAGGGCGACGCTCGCTTCCGACTCCGACCCGCTTCTTCGATCGGGAATACACTGAACCTCTGCTTATAGCTCTTCTCCGACTGGCACGGTCGGAGCCGACTGGGGAACAACCGACCGGGGACGCCCGCTCGGTGAGGACCCTGGAAACGAGCGAAGCAAGTAAGGCAGGGCGCTCAAGTCAACCTCAATACCGAGGACCGTACCCTGCACACCTGCAGGACAGTACTGCCAGGTCATGTCAGAAGGGTATTTTATAACCTTCCAGACATGTCCTGAACACGAACAGTATTGTGGGCGCCGACATTTGTCCTATAGTATGGTAGGCGCTGACATTTGCCATACCAGAAGAACACGATGGATCCTGCCACAGGCACCTGGGCGTCAACAGTATTGTGGGCGCCGACAAACCGTCTTGTGCCCGATGGCGTGGGCAACAAGACTAGGTAGCACACACCCTCTCTTTCTCTCACTTGTAAGGATGTCCCCTTCTTCTATAAAAGGGGATGCGCCCTCTCCCAACGAAGAGGACGAATCTTCCGACGATCGATTCAGACATTAAACAACAACGACAGACGGATCATTTCGATTCACTCTCTGCTAACTTTATACACTCTAAAGCTACACAGAGCACACATTCGAATACTTAGCGCACGTAGGAGCTCCCGTCACTCTCGGCCCTTCAGTCCAGAGTCCGACCGGACCTCTTACACCCCCCATCTTACTCCTACTCGTTTGTAACCCCACAGCAAACTTCGAGCATCTGGGCTCAGGAATAAAGTCACTGACCGACTCAAATTGGACGTAGGGCACGTTGCTTGAACCAGTATAAACCCTGTGTCATTGAGTGCTAGGCCACATCCGATCACAACATTCGACAAAACGATAAATATTTACTAGTTGGTCACTTTTCGCACTGACAGTAGTTCTTGTAGCTCTATGATTAGTTTTTTTTTGCGAAGCTATGATTAGTTGGTTTTAATGTTATGTCAATGTCAATGCTCGGAGGGGTTAGTTGTCGTCATCCAGTTTTGTCATGTAGAACATGGTGCTGTATGAGTAAATAATAATGTTGCGCAAAAAACGCAAGCCAACCACGTTTTGTGAAAATAAAGGAATATATCATTGACCAAGATCCAACTCATATTCCAAACCAAACCTTAATCAAATCGCTGAAAGACAGTGAAAATTGAATCCAGGTAGCCCTGAACGCCAAACTTGGCAAAGACGGAACAATCTGTCCTTGGCAGGATTGCGGTGAATCAGTCCTGGTCACTACAGTGGGTGCGACCTGATACATCTTGAAATTAGATTCTGTATCGATCATTATTAGACACGAGTTGTTCTAACTAGTATAAGCACCATAAGTCACTACGATTGAAAATGATATGCTTACATCAGCATTTACCGAAACAAAGTTCAAAAAGGCTATGTTCCAAATGGAACGCAATAAAGCTCCTGGTCTTGATGACTTCCCTGTAGAATTATGTCAAGTATTCATGAAAGTGATAAAGGCGGATTTAGTGGCGCTTTTCAATGATTTTTATGAAGAACATCTACCGCTCTTTAGTCTAAATTTTAGGGTAAATATCCTTCCACCTAAGACTAAACATGCAAAACAAATCCAACAATACTGACCAATATGTCTTCTTAATATCATCTTTAAAATTTTCGCAAAAGTTGGCACAAACAGAATCAACAAAGTAGCACAAATAGTGGTGAGTCCATCACACACGACCTTTATGCCAGGCAGAAACATAATGGAACGCGTGGTCATATTACACGAGACCATTCATGAATTCTACACTAAAAAGCTTAATTGAGTGATTATCAAAATTGACTTTTAAAAAGTGTCCTTCCTACAACAACCCTTGAGAATGAAAGGCTTCTCTCTTAAATACTCCCTCCATCCCTAAATAAATCAATTCCTAGAATCCGTGTCAGTCAAACTTTTTTAAGTTTGACTAACTTTATAGAAAAGGGTAACAACATCTATGTCATAAAATGAGTCCTTATAAAAATATATTATATGGTAAATCTAATGATACTAATTTGATATCATAAGTTTTAACGTTTTTTTAAGAAATTCGGTCAAAGTTTAAAAAGTTTGACTTAAGATAACTCTAGAAATCTATTTATTCAGGGACAGAGGGAGTAGTACAATTAGATTGAGAGCTTTGTCACTGTGGTAGTGTGGGTATCAAAGTCAATGATGACATTAGACACTACATGCAAAAAAAAAGGTCTACGTCAAAGGCGACCCAATATCACCTATTATGTTCAGTATCGTAGTAGATATGCTTGCACTCTTATTTAAAAGAGCAAAGGATGAAGAACAAATAACGGAGGGGGGTCATCCCGTAACTTGGAGATGATGGCTTGTTGATTCTATAATATGCTAACAATAACATTATCTTTATGGACCACGACTTAGGACAAGCAAAAAACATAAGACTTTTGTTGTGTGTTTTTTAATAGTTGTTTTGTTTTAAAATTAACTTTCAAAAGAGTGAAATCTTTTGTTATGGCGAAGCAAAAGATTTTGAAGACCAATACATAGAGCTCTTGGAATGTATATACCTTCAGATATTTAGATATGCCAATGCATCAATGGAGGGCATGAATGCTTTTTTTTGGAGAAGGTAGAGTCTTATTTATTCAGACAACATAATGTTTTGAGGTACAAAGATAAAGTCTGGTCTCCCAGGAAGCCAAATATGTCTCCCTGGTGCCATTGTACAAGCACTTTTAGCAAGAACATGTGCCTCATTGTTATAGACTCTACCCTCATGCTTAAAAACAACTTCATGAAACAAAGTTCTTCTAGCATTAATTTCCTTCAAGATGGTGGAGTAAGCACACAAGCTTTACTTCTGCATATTCATTATTACCTCCATACAATCTGCAGATATTACACATTTCTTTGCACCCAGATCAAGTGCCAGCAGAGTTGCTTCATTGCAAGCCAATGCTTCGAGGGAAGGAGTGTCGACAAGACCATTAATAACCATTGCACTGGCAGCAACATAATTCCCTGAGCTGTCTCTACATATGACTGAAAGGTTCTTATTTGGTTTTGGTAATTATGTGACAACCTTAGGTGGTCTAATATGTATTTGAGTGAGATACACAGATGATTAGTCCACAAGTACATCATGTGTGAGCAACCTATGCCATGGAGGTGAAATGTCTTGGATGTGTTGCAAGACTCACACATGTGATGAAGGAGCTCATTGCATATGAGACATGACATGGAGTCATGTGACCAAGGTAGAGAAGATCAAGACAAGGCTTAGCTCGATGGACCGGTTGCAAGTGTGAAGGGCAAGTTAAGTGATGACTTGGCGCCGATGGACCGAGGCAACGGTGAAGAGCAAGTGAAGTCAAGATCGATGAGCCAATATGATCATGTGAAGATATGAAGTAGATCATATCATTTGGTGATTGGTTGGTGCATGTGTTGCATCAACAATGGAGGAGATGGAATGGAATGCGCAAGGCAAAGGTATAACCTAGGGCATTTCATTTCACCGGTCAAAGGTTGAGTAGAGAAGTGCATGACCAGGTTTAGGATAGATGACCGTACTATCAAGAAGGGCAAACTTGTTTGCATATCGGTCATCTAGTGCCACTTGAGTGATCTAACTTTGCATATGTGTTAGGATCGAGTGGCGTGGCAAGAAGAGTGCTAATGCTTTGGTAAAATGTTTGTGAAAAGCTAACACACATGCACAAGTTAGTGAACACTTGGTGATGTTAGCACATTTGCAAAGGTGGTGAAAAGGGCAAAGAAGAGGAGGCAAAACTGGGCTCGGTGTGCTGCTTGGGTGGCACCGCCACCCTTAGGGCGGTACCCACCTGGAGGCCGAGAGAGAGGAGTTGGCTGGTGCCCTGGGGGGGGGCACCGCCACTGCCTGTCCGATGGCACCGCCACCCTTAGGGCGGTGCCCACTAGACCAAGGTCGATAGCAGCAGTGGGTGACTCGGTCACCACCGTGTCTGGCGTGCACCGCCGTGTGGAGGGCTGTGGCACTGCCAGGGGCTATCTAGTGCACCGCCCCTTTTCGGCGGAGAGCGGGAGAAGGCGAGGGGGTCACCGCCGTGGGCACCGCCGTGCCTAGGGTGGTGCACCGCCCTATTTTTCCAGAGACGTGGTGTTTCGGGTGGTTGGCCTAGGTGGTCACCGCCACCCCTGTCCGGTGACCAACCGTTGGAATTCGACCGTTGGGGAGGGCACCGCCATGTCTGATGCCAGGCACTGCCATGTCCAGTGTCCTCGTAGAAACCAGCAGCTTTGCTTCAACGGCTCTATTTGGCTTGGGGCTATAAATAGAGGTGGAGCTCGGACTTAAGCTGGTTGCTGAGCACCCTTGAGCCTTGGTGGCTTGTGTATATGTGTTTGGATGCCCGCTAACTCACTTGTGCTTGCAAGAGTGCGATCCGATTGTGAGTGAGTGCGATTCTAGTGCGTTGCATCGTGAGGTTGCATCAAGTAGTACTAGGTGATCGAGTTGCAAGCCGGTGATGCTTATTACTCTTGAAGGTTGCCACCTCCTAGATGGCTTTGTGGCTTGTGACTCCGCTGAAGCACGCGAGAAGATTGTGCGGTGCTCCGGAGGAGGATTTGTGAGGGGGATTGTGCTCACCCCGTGGGGATCGCGAAGAGCAACTCTAGTTGAGCGTGTCATTGAGCTACCGTCAGTTTCGGGATATGTTCTTGCGGTGCCCGATGTGCGGGCTTGGCGGGTGATGCCAATTAGCCGCTGAACCAACAAGTGAGCGGTCGACACAACGGGGATGTAGCTTGGTGGCAACCAAGTGAACATCGGGAGAAAATTACCGTGTCAACATTGTCTTCATCATCTTCTCAGTGGTTTGCATTCCACGAAACACAAGCTTGTATTACTTTCATATACATTGTGCGTGTGTAGTTGCTCTTGTAATTAGTTGGCTTGTGTAGCTTGCTAGTTACCTTCTTGCTTGTGTAGCATAGAAGTAGCTCCCTTACGTAGCTAATTTAGTTTTAGTAACCTTGTTAGTTACTTTGATTAGTTTATGTAGCTAAGTAATTTGCGTTCTATAATTTGGCTTGTGTAGCCTTGTTATTGAGCATTGCTAGTGAGCTTAGGTGGCTTTGTGTTTTTACTTACTATATTGTGTAGGAGCTCCCTCGATTGGCAAAGTACTAGTTACATAGGTTTGTGTAACTTTGTCACTAGAATTGATTAGGTGAGCTCTAACTAGCTCGGTACCTTAGTTGCATAATTAGAATCTTTGTAAGGTGCTAGAGAACATACATAGATGGGTGTAGTCTTGGCTAGACCGATAGTTTTATTTCCGCATTTATTACGGTTAGCCGACATGATTAATTTTAAAAATGACTATTTACCCCCCTCTAGTCCGCCATCTCAACCCTTCAATGACACCAATAGCTCCTTTGTTTTCGGAACGCGCCACCGCACCATCAACATTAAACTTCAGAAAACCTTCAGGAGAATGTATCTATCTGGGAGTGGGCTACTTGTTTCCTATTGTTTTTGTTGTTTTACTGTCTTCAGAGAACCCAGCTAGTTCCATGTCATCCATGAATTTTGAAATAAAATTAAATGTTGATAGGGGGCTTTGGAATAAATCTTCATGTAATGCCTTCCGCCGGGCTCCCCAAATTGCCCAACAAATGATTAAAAGTTTCTGGAAATCCTTTTTAGATAATGTTTCTTGCATAGAAAATAACCATAGCTTTGGATTATCAATCACAGATGTGGCAATATGTTCTGTGAGCTCCTCATCTACCAGTGCCCAAACACACCTTGACATTGTGCAATCAAAAAGAGCGTGCCTCCATGAGTCAATATTGGCCCCACATATTTTGCATCCACACTGGTCACTCATGGACATTTCTTTACGAACTTCACCGGTGGATAAAGAATTATGTGCAAGTCTCCAAGCAAAAATATGAATTTTTGATGGTACCTTGACCTTCCATAATGATTTCCATCTCTTTCTAGTTGCTTCCTTGTCTGAACTTTCAGCATTAGAGTCAAGCCAATCTTGTCGTTGATTCCTAGTATGGACAAGCATTCTGAAAGCAGATTTAACAGAGAAAACTCCACTCCTTTCATAATGCCATGCCCAAAAATCATCTTGTCGGGAATAACTTAAAGGAATGTTTTTAATTACCTGGGCATCAAATTCATAGAAGTACTTCTGTATGACATCCTCCTTCCATTGCATAGATATGTTGTCTATTAACTCACTAACATACCTTGGCGGATTTGATGCTTTAACTGCAATGGGCTTCAGACCACCAGCCCTTGGTAACCAATTATGGTCCCATATTCTAGTAGTTTCACCATTACCAATTCTTCTAATCAAGCCTTGTTCGAGTACGTCTCGTCCATCAAGAATAGCTCTCCAAATTTGTGATGGTCTACTTCCCAGGCTGCATCTAAAAAATTATTATTAGGAAAGTATAAAGCTTTCAGCAGCCTGGCACTTAGGGATTTCGAATTCTGCATGATCCTCCAAGCCTGCCGGGCAAGTAGAGCCAAATTAAACATCTCAAAATCTCTGAATCCGATCCCGCCAAGATATTTAAGTTGAGTTATCTTTTCCCATGACACCCAGCAGGTTTTCCTCTTCCCTTCCTTACTACCCCACCAAAATCTTCGAATCATTGCATTGATTGCTTGACAAGTCCTCTTGGTAGCCTAAAGCATCCCATAGAATAAGTAGGAATTGCTTGAGCTACAGCTTTGATCAATACTTCTTTGCCACCGGCTGAGAGACATTGTTTCATCCATCCTTGCACCTTATTCCATACTTGATTTTTTAAATATTTGAAGGCCCCATTTTTTTGACCTGCCCACATCAGTAGGTAATCCCAGGTATCGTTCAGTAAGAGCTTCATCATGCACATTGACCTTTTGTTTCACCTGCTCCTTTGAGTTCTCACTGCATTTTTTGCTAAAGAAAATTGATGATTTATCATAGTTGATTCGTTGGCCTGATGCATCATAATAATTGGCAAGCATTGATTGAACTCCTTCCGCTACATTTGCTCTCGCCTTGAAGAATAGAATACTGTCATCTGCAAAAAACAGGTGGTTTATTTTTGGAGCATTTTTTGCCACTATAATCCCCATATCATGTTCCCTACTGTTATTTAAAAGACATGACAAACCTTCAACACAAAGAAGGAAAAGATATGGAGAAATTGGATCACCTTGTCTGATTCCCCTGGAAGGTTTAAATTTTTCTAATTTCTCTCCATTGAACAGAATTGAGAAAGATACAGTAGTGACACATTTCATGATTAAGTCAATCCATCTTCTGCTAAATCCTAGCCTTTCCATGATGGCTGATAAATATGTCCATTCAATTCTATCATATGCCTTTGACATATCAAGTTTGAGAGCATAGTAGCCACTCTGTTTTGTGCAATTCGTTCACATAAAATGCAGACATTCATAAGCTGAAATTATATTGTCAGAGATGATTCTACCAGGGACAAATGCAGATTGCTCTTCAGAGATTATCTCAGATAGGACAGACTTGGGGGGCATGAATGCTTAAGCCCCTAAGATTTATTTGGAGTTAGTTGGAAATTTTTATTGGGCCAAGCCCATATATTTCAACAGAGGGCACCACCCTCCTGCTCTCAGAGTGGGCCGAGCACGACGAAGATCCTCTCGTCTCATTTTCCAAAAAAAAAAAAATGAAGATACTCTCGTCTCTTGCAAGGCTAAGGAGGGGCTTCAGCGTCACCGTCCATGTGAAGCTCGTGCCGTACAACCCGTTCTACCTGGACATCTCAGTGCTGTGGTCGACCAGCCGCGACATGGGGCAAGGCTTTCGGTGGATCCACTTGGTGGAGAACATCTCCCTCGACTTTGATGCCTTGCGCGGCGACGGCACCAGCTTCGTGCTATCAGATTGGCATGATGGGGATAACCTGCAGTGGAAGATTGTTCCCTGGTGTGAGTCTCCCTACACAGCTTACTAGTTGCTACAGCTTTTGCATCGTTATATGTTTGTTTCCTAGTTATGCTGTTAAATTGTTTTTTGGAACAAATTACTGTTGACAATTTTGCTCAAACAAGAAGCACAACAAAGGCAAGTGGACAGTGGAAACTGATAGCTTATCTGTGGGATATTCTATATACAACATTGAGTAGAGTGAGGATTATTTAGGATTTGACACTCCATATCTCAACGACGACACAAGTAAAAATACAATGTTATATTTGGAGTTATTCCCCCATCTGCAGTTTATTATGCAAGGGATTAATGTTATAATTAAAATTTTCAAAATGGGCTAGCAATTCTAACATATCGTTTTTTTTTTTGACAATTGCGAGGGACATTTTAGCTACCATTTCGCTAGCTCACTGGCCCAGTTACTGCTAGAAGAAACAACTCGTTCTTTACAAATACACCATGAAACAGCAAACCGGCAAGTGTAGCAGCGTGGAAAGTTTCCTTCAAAAACGAAATTATCCTACATTTATGGAGGATAAAAGATCTTCATACAGATTATAGATTGGTTCAAGGCTTTGTAACTCGGGTTATTGCTATTTAGAGTAACTTCAATAGTCTCTTTATATCGTTAATAATGGATAGGAGTATAGAGATTTTATTAGAAACAATACACCATCTAACACAGGCACACAACTTCTCTAGTTAGATCTTCAAATATAGTCATCCTCTATTCCTGGTTTCTCGCTAGCCAAAAGATTGAGAGCGAGGTTAGCTCTCTAGAACAAGCCCAATATATAGAAAATCTATTGAAGAGTGAAAAAATATAGAAAACGATTTATATTTAAATGGCTCTCCAGATAATGATTTAATGATTAAATTTTAAAAAGACTCCTGAAGATGCTCTTAAACTTTTTATGCTCGAGAGTTTGGCTATTGTTTAGCTCCCTCTTTTTGTTTTCTCTTTTGCATTTTCCTTTTTAGCTTTAAATAGTTTCTCTTTTCTGTTTTCTATCTCGTTTTCTCCATCTTTCTTTGTGTGCGTGTGGCTAGCTCCTTGCTAGCACGTACTATTGGGCTGTCATTTTTAATAGAAAATAAGCTTCCGGTGGGTTTTGCCCCCACAATTCCTGGTTAAAAAAAGAAAAGGAGTACTGGGTTTAAATGTGCCTAATTTGCATGATTTAAATATGTGGCTTCTCGCCGGATGAATCTAAGATATATAGGGCATGTTTGGAATGGCTTATTTTGCTAGCTTAAAGTAGGTAGTTCCAAACGCATTACTTGTGGCTAGCTTCTCTTAGAAGCACTTTTACCACACAAAACCTGAGAAGATGAGAAGCCAACTAGGAGAGGCTTTTCTTTCACGCCACCGCCTTCTCGTCTACCCCACAACCTCCACATCCATAGTGTCCTCCACCTCTCCTTGCTCCCCCGGTGCCCTTTGCCACCCCTCGCGCCCCCGGCACACCTATGTGGCCCCTTGAACCCATGGCAATCTCTGGTCCCCCCAACATACCTCCGCCACCGAGCTCTCTCTGCTAGCTCCTCTGGTCGCCTTCTGTTCGGCGTCAGTTTTGATCTGCAACGCCTCCTCCTTGTTGGCCCCGGGCTCCTAGTAGCGCGAAGCATGGCAGATGACCAATGGGCAAGGACGAGGGCGCGATGATAGAGCTTCGGCAGTGGAGAAAGGGGTGGACACAATGATTGGGCGGTGACGATGGCTGAACCGGATAATTAGGGTGTGCCAAACACCCTTGCTTAACGTTTCTAAAAAGCTCCTATCCGGGTTGTAACCCCGGAGTATCTTGGGGCACCGATTAGTTAGCAGGCCACGCGGCCCACAACTCAGCGAAGGCCCGAACAACCGAGGCCCAACCGAGTCGAATGCATCTATGCTAAGGTCGACCACGACCCCTCCTCCAGCCTTGACCGCACGACGCTCACACACGACATCTCCCTCGTCACGACCCCTAGGAGGGACAGAAGAGGTCGAGCCTAGCCCGGCACGCCCGCTCTGATAGGAATGAGCATGCCACACTGACCCCGTAAGGATCAAGGGGACAACAGTCACCTCGGCCCGGTCAGACACCACCTCTATGCCATGCCGCACCGACGAGAAAACACCACATAGCAAAGGCAACGGGTACGAAACCCACCGTCCAGATATGGACTGACAAGACGTATGTACGATCCCACCCACTAGAGGATGGGATCCACGATGAAGGTCTCAACACAGAGGCCATTCAAACCGGCTGAAAGCCCCGACCCCGACGATCGAGGACGTGGCCCTCAGCCCCATGAAACGACTAGGCGATCGACGACCCGGGGCGGCTATTAACTCCCGTACGACGTCCCAGGAAACCAGGAGATGACGACAAAGGCCATGATGGATACCGCATTGCACAGGATGGCTAATGAACCACCAACGAGGCTATAGTGCCACCACGGTCGGCACAGTAGCACCACATCACACCCTGCCACAACATGGCCAGAAGACCATGATGATAGCCACAACCGAACGTGCATCAGAAGACGGCGTAGCTTGCAAGCCAAGTTAGCTAGGCCCTCCCTTAGGCTCTCGATCCCTCGGTCAGGAGAACCTCCTCTTTGTACAAGCAATGGCCCCGAACTCTATATAAGGGCAGCCAGGGCACCCATCTCGACACGGTTCACATCCTCTATCATTCCATTCTTTCACCATTGTAGTAGGGCTCCTAGAGCTTCTCTTCAGGCAGCCCTTCGCCTAGCGTAGATCTTTCCATCTCTTTCACTATTCTTTCACCCCCCATAGTAAGAACTTCAGAGCATTCAAGCGAGGAATATGCACTCGATCATCTTTGAGACTAGACATAGAGCTCTGGCCTGAACCAGTATAAATCCTCGTGTCTATTGGATGCTACCATTGTCTTCTTAGAGCAGCATGACAATCATATAAGTTTACTAGTCATGTTTACAAAACAGCGACAGTTGGTGCACTAGGTAGGGGACAGTCGCGCACTCTCGATAGTTGAGTAGGAAGCGATGGCTCCTCGCATCGTCGCTGAACTTGCTGGCGGAATGGCCCACGCCGGCCACATCCACCGTGAAAACTACGTGTTTACTGGAGTCAAAGGGCCAGCGCCCACGCCCATCTTCAGCCACGGTCCAGACCTCCACCTTGGAAATCTAGATCCCGCGGCCTACGGTGGACACACTCTCGGAACTGCCCACGGGGGTTGCATCCTAGAGTTCACCAACATAGGGGGCCCATTGCCCTCTCTCGTCACTGGTCATGGCCAGGACTTCCACCCAGGAAGCCAGATGGCCATGGCTAATGGCAACCTCGCCCGAGGAATGGCCCGTAGCGGCCACATCCCCTCAGGGAACCACGAGATCGCCTAAGCCAGCAGGGCAACGCCCATCACTAGCTTTTACCTAGTCCAGACTAGCCGCGTGGCAAAACTAGACCCTACGGTAGAATCTCACCCCAGACAGCGTCTCCGCCATCGGAACGCAACAAGCCAGGGCGTGCATGAATGATGAAACTACCCGTCGCCACGTGGCGGCATCGTTAGTAATCAAGCCGCTAACCGGCACCACACCACGTAGGGTCAAGCTCGGAACCAGGATCCGATCCTGCATAACGGGCAAGCTGCGCAACACGCTTCGGAGGACTATCAGCTGTCGCTCGGAGGCGCGTGCATCCGAGAAAGAGGGCCCCTGAGCACACCACACGTCGTGACAAGCGGATCGAACTATGTTACGCTCAAGGCCAGCTTCCACAGCGATAGGTCATGGCAGTTCCTCGTCAGAAACGGCAGCTCCACCTAGACGCGGAGACACAGCGATAGCGACGCCGTTGTGCAAAGAATATTCAAGCACCGGAATGCTACAACGTGCCGAGTGCGAATAAGCCCTCATCGAGGGCTCATAGGCCCCTCGAGGACGTCATGCTGGCAAGAATTGGCCCAAGGCCGCCCAAAAGGCCGTACCACGCCAGCTATGACCGTTCAAAGCGGTAAAGAAGCGTCCCCATCAGGTCACAGCCTAGGGACTATGACAACTCCATCGCGGGCAAACGCTCGGGGGCTCGCAGCGCCTCGAGCAACAACTCCACCATGAGCCAACGCTCGGGGGCTCGTCGTGCCCCGAGCTACGGCCACCAGTTCATCGCCAGCTTCTAGTACATCGGTCAGTAACATCCACCTTGACCTTAGCCTCATCACCTAAGCACATCTGCATACACATATGAGCCTACCAATAACCACAGAAACCCGGGGTTGACCCTTAGAGCAAACAAGGTAGCACGATATCCACATAGAATGTCCCAGTAGCGCTCAATTCCCAAGTGACTCGATCCGATCTGTCCTCGCGGCTAGAAACGACTCACTTGCGGGGGCTACACTCGCAGACATACACACACAATACCCATGGCGCAGCACTATTTGTCATTGCCCTAGCGACCGAGCCGCCCGCTCACTTTCTTCTCACATCGAACTGGATCTGCGACCTACCCTCGACATCACAATGCTCCAACAGACTGCGTACCCTTTAAGCCCCATGGGCCAGTGCCCAGGCTAAAATACGCACCCATGAGCGCGGGACCAAAGGGGACGAAGCACATTCCAATCCAAACCAAAAGAAAAGCAATGAGGCAACCTAACGGCAAAAGAATGCACCAATCACCTGTCCTTCAAGCAAAACCAAACATGTCCATTACAAACCGACTATCCATAGAGCCCTAGATGTCCATGACAAAATCCTACACCCCGAAAGATTGGAGCTGGCGGTGAACGCCCACACCCGACACCCTGCTCGCAAGGGCCTCCACACCGAGAGCAGCAGCACTCTCAATGGCAAGGATATCGCTCTCGGACCTCCTCGAAGCACGCCCTCGCCCGATGACTTTGAAATCAACACCACCATAGTGCGAGCCGACCGACACCAAGACGGTGTGAGCACCACGGTGAACACCCTCAGAAATTAGGGAATCCACGCGGAGGCGAGCCTTGTCAAGATGAAGAGTCAGTTGGGCACTCCGCCGACCGGCGCCAAGCACAACATCAGAAAGAGCTCATCTGGATGCGGTCAGCGCGGCCAGCTGGTTGTCCACTTCCAGCATCCTTTGGTTCGCGGTCACCTTCTCCTCCTAATCTAAGAGTGCCCTCGTGCGCAATCCTGAGAAAGGATAACTAGTTCATGGCCAGACACAACGATGAAATAAAGACACAATGCAAAATAGAGGGGGACTTGCCGCTACAAGTGGAGCGCAGCTTCTGGCACTCAGCTTCAAGGTGCTGATGCCCCTGCTCAGCCATTTCCTGAGCAGCGCCACTCTTGGACAGCCATCATGTCCTTGAGACCGAACACCTGGGACGTTAGAGCCTCGATTTGGGACCGAGCCTGTGCCTCCCGGCGGGCCAGCTCTTCCCTTGATCTCTAGGAGGCCTCTAGCTCCTCATGCAAGCACTACACCTCAACCTCCACCACGGCTAGATGGCCGTGGTCGACGGCACTCCCCGCCTATGCTTGATAAGCCAGGCGCAAGAACCAAGATTTCTCCGCTGAAATCTTCATCAGCCCCTGTAGAAGAGAAAAGCGATCAGACGACCGCAACAAGAGCGAAACAAGCACGGTGGGGGCAGATGGCTGAAAAACTTACCTATGCCTGAGCCTCCATGTCGTCGATCATTTGACACCAGGCCTCTGCGCCCAACCAAGCCATCGTGGCAGCCACGATGCCCATCTCGGCCAAGGCTGCCCGAACCCTTTCGTGGCTCCGGGAGGCGACTTCCCTCACGGCCCGCTCAACCACATCATCCACCACAAATAGTGCCTCACCAAAGCTCGTCGGATGGGGCCACAAGAAGAGATCCTCGTCTAGGTCAAGCTCATCCTCGAGGGGTGAGCGCAAAGCCGCAATGAAGGGCCGCCTAACCATCACACCCAAGACAGCACCATCGCCCAATGACTTTGGCCGCACGAAAGGGCATGCGCCGCTTCCCGAGGGCCTTAGGACCATAGGTTCCAGCTAGGGCCCCCTGCATCACGAAGATTGACAAAGCTCAAGTAGCTAAACGTTGGCGACATACACCACAAGGGAAATTCAAAAGAACAACATACCTAGTGGAGCTCTCCACAAGAGGTAGGATGATCTACCCTCCTCTCCCCTCCCCCCGCGTAGCTCAGCAAAAGGGGTTATGGTAGGAGGCGCCTCCACCGACGCCGCTGGGCCAAAAGACGGTGAGGCATCCTCGATGGCATCGGCAGCACCAACCTTCTTCGCGCCGTGGTATCCAGCGGCCCTGGCATCCCCAGGCCCTGATGATCCCTCACAAAAAGCTAGGGATGTAGGAGGCCCGACCACCGTATTGGTGAGGAGGCGCTGGAGGAGGTCTAGGTCCTCCCCCTCGGGAATCTCCAGGGAAGAGCGGTACTCCGCTGCATCCACGGCGAGAGCCTCAGACCCTGGTGAGAAGGAGGCGACAGGAGCCACATGCGAAGAGCCCTCCTCATCGTCATCGTCATCATCATCGTCCGACGTCGAAGCCTCTCGCTTCTAACACTCCATGTGCTTCAATGCCTTCTCCCGTCGGAGGCGTTTCCTCTGCTTAGCAGCCGCCCGTTCCTGGGCAGCACGCTCGGCGCCTCTAGGACAAGGGAGATGGAAATAGGAGCTAAACGAAGGCATGGGCCGTGGAAATAAAACTAATCAATCAAGAACCCTCGATGGAGAGGGGAAAATGAATCAAAGCGACTCACCAGGTTAGGGCGACGGCTCACCAAAAATGTCACGACGACGCACTCGGTCGAGACCATGACCCCTGTGCCGACCAGCCTGGCCATCCGCTCTACAATCATATCATCTTGAAGCTCCTCCAAGGCTTCATGAGTCGGGTCTTCAGCTTCGACATAATCACACAGCAGATGAGCCCGCTGCTTCAACGGGAGAACACGACGCTCGACCATGACCTGAAGGATCACGACACCATCTAGACCAGCCGACACCTAGCCCTTGAGGATCTCCAGGATCTCCGTCACCTCCGCCTAGCGCCTCTAATCGCATACCCAAACCTAGGAGGCCGACCTCACCGGGGGAGCAATCGAGAAGGGGAGCAAGGTGGCGGAGGCATCATCATGGATATAGAACCAATTCCCATGCCAGCTGGAGTTTGAACTCCTCAACGGCAAGCACGGGTAGAAATGGGACACCCTAGAGCGCATCTGGATGTTCATCCTGCCCATAGGGGCCAACGCTCCACTGGCAGACCCCAATGTAACGTCCCACCTCTCCGAGGCTAGGCCCGCTTACATCTGGTAGCTTTTCTAGGACATAGACTGCCCTCACAGACCAACACCAGTCTTTTCTGCGCACTTTGTCCTCACTCATGCGCCCCCGGGAAGAACTTCCCGGTCGATCACCCATCGCTCCAGGCCAAGCACGCTTAACCTTGGAGTTCTTAAGAGATGGGCTTCCAGAAAAGAAGTTGCAACTTGTTGGTACGAGTATCCTATTAATCCTATTAAGCCCTGAGCCGGGGTGTTACATCCTCACCCCCTTAAGAGATCGATGTCCTCGTCGATCAATCCCAAGCTAGGAACGTCCCCTCTTAGCCACGTCCGTGTGTCCAGTGCCAGCGCATGTGCCATGCTGTGTGACCACGTCGGATCCACACCAGCCATGCGCACCATGCCTGCGCAACTACGTCACACGCGCCCGTGAAACCACGAGAGTCGGCTCTGATACCATTCTGTAACGTCCCACCTCTCTGAGGGTAGGCCCGCTTACATCTAGTAGCTTTCCTAGGACATAGACTGTCCTCACAGACCAACACCAGTCTTTTCTGCGCACTTTGTCCTCACTCATGCGCCCCCGGGAAGAACTTCCTGGTCGGTCACCCATCGCTCCAGGCCAAGCACGCTTAACCTTAGAGTTCTTAAGAGATGGGCTTCCAGAAAAGAAGTTGCAACTTGTTGGTACGAGTATCCTAATAATCCTATTAAGCCCTGAGCCGGGGTGTTACACCCAACACCCGTCGACACTTGACCTCGAAGAGCCACCAGAACAGGGATTTGTTGGGTTCTTTCCCAAGGAAGCCCTCGCAGACAACCATGAACCCCGCAAGTTGCAGCACGCCATTAGGGGGAAGGTGATGCATCTGGACGCCATGCTCCAGAAGGAACCCCCAGAGAAATCTGACGCCGGAATCCCAAACCCGCGCTCATGGAAGTCGGTGAAAGACACCATTTCCCCTGGTCATGGGTTGGGGAACACCTCACCGGCGATGGCCCTCCATCCGGTGACTTTCTTCGATGGGAGAAGACCATCCTCGATGAGCTGCAACAACCACACCTCTATCACCGTCGAAGGTACCCACTCACTCATCCTCAATGCAGACAAGGGCGAAGGCAAAAGCAGCGTCAAAGGGGGACGGCGCCGAGCAATTGCTCGCAGCTGCGCACCTACCAGGTAAATATCTCAAGTTCGATTCCCTTCCAGTCCTCTCCCGATTGCAGTGCGCAACAGTGGAAAGCAAAAATAAGGTAAGAAAACATGAGCTGGAGGGGTCATATATGTGGCGGCAACTGGGGATGCGAACCGCTCCCTTGCGGGGTCCATCCCGGGACAAGCCCCATGGTTCCTTGATGAGCGAGCCACCGTGCCACAGTAACCGAGTAGCGTGGTGCATCATGTATTCACACGCGGACAAGCGCCATTAAGCCGTGTCGCGACCAAGGAGGCAACGAGCCCCTAAGTCCATGCACAGAGCGGCTCACCACGCCTGCGACCCCACATCGTGCTTAGGAGAACTTCCCTCCGGCCGACCCTTAGAAGGGCTCAAGGCCAACCAGAGATAGGGGCAGAAAGAGATGGGCCCATGCGGCTCTAATCGGTGGTATGGAGCCACACAACCATCTCTCCCTGTGTTTGAGTCATCCGCTTTGAAGTCTCTCGGGTTGACCCCCTCTGGGGGGAGGCATCTTGCCCTCTGGCCGCTGCGGAGGTGGTTGGGGACCAATAGGATTGACGGCCGACGATTAAAGGGACGTCTCACGTGAGGCACAGCCGAACTCCACGTCGATTGGGGAGGATATTGGGTCCCACTTGAATTACCTTTCGACCTCACCGAGGCGCACTGCTCCGACCACATGGTTACGGTGGACGAGCCTCTCCCCATGTGGGGCGAAAACCAAACTTACCTGTAACAAGGCATCACGACCTCTCTGGGTCAGAAGGGGCACTAGGGAACAAGGAGTAGGAACCTCTTGATCCCGTCTAGAACCCCAAACCATGACTAGACTCCTTCCTATGTCTCGGGCTCCAAGCGACCCCATTCAAGGCTGAGGCTCGATCCAAAACCCTCCACCTCGCATCTCGGATATCGCAACCAGCCCTGACGCATAGCAGATGGCTGAACAAATCTCACGAGAAAGCATCAGACCTGACACGTGAGGTCAAAGCTTATTAACGACGGTCGAGAAACATGATTCTCAACCAAGACACATCGGAAAAATAGCCCAAGCCTCGAAAGCTAAGATGCTAGAAGGGAGCTTAAGGGACGCTCCCCTCCATTGTTCGAACTAACAAAACATAAGGGAACACCTCACAAACCTCCTCCTAGCACCACAGCTCTCGGGGCAGAAAACGTAGGGGGAGACAAGAAACTTGCTTCCCCCTGCTCACAAAACTTCTTCTGGCACCGACTAAGAAAAGGAACAACGCCCCTTTCCAAGACTTCCTCTCTCTTCTCTCCTCTCCCCTCAACACAAACAGTGCAAACATAAGTTGAGAATAACACCAACAGAAGAGCGACCATTATTTATAGGCCAAAAGTGGACTAAGCAGCCTGAGATCCTCACGCCACATGGCAGACCATGGGTGGTCACAACCAGCACCAGGTACTCGCAAAAATGGAGAAATCGAGGCTATCTCAGAAATGGGACCGACGTAGCAACAACGAGACCGCTCGGATCTGCCAGAGCTGCAAACCCCGATACATGGTACACCAACACTACCGGGCTCATCAGTCACGTACCGCGTCGTTAGGACGTCCTAACGAAATAGGACGCAGTCGCCGCCTACCGCATTAAATACGTTAGCCCGTAAGGGGTCAGGCGACGAACCTCGACAAAACCATGACTATGAACCCATGCTCCAACACGCATACCCATCAGCGCTTTCACTATCACTTCATGGTCGTAAAAACGCTCGGGGGCTACTGTCGGGGTTGTAACCCTGGGGTATCTCGGGGCACCGATTAGTTAGCAGGCCACGCGGTCCACAACTCAACGAAGGCCCAAACGACCAAGGCCCAACTAAACCGAATGCATCTAGGCTAAGGTCGACCATGACCCCTCCTCTAGCCTTGACTGCACGACGCTCTCACGCGACCTCTCCCTCATTGTGACCCCTAGAGGGACAGAAGAGGTCGAGCCTAGCCCGGTGCGCCCGCTCTGACAGGAGCGAGCATGCCACACTGACCCTGCAAGGACCAAGGGGACAACAGTCACCTCGGCCCGGTCAGACACCACCTCCGTGCCATGCCGCATCGACGAGACAACACCGCACAACAAAGGCAACGGGTACGAAACCCACCATCTAGATATGGACCAACAAGGCGTATGAAAGATCCCACCCACTACAGGATGGGATCCACGATGAAGGTCTCAACACAGAGGCCATTCAGACCGGCTGAAAGCCCCGACCCCGACGATCGGGGATGTGGCCCTCAGCCCCATGAAGCAACTAGGCGATCGACGACCTAGGGCAGCTACTAACTCCCATACGACGCCCGGGGAAACCAGGAGATGGCGACGAAGGCCATGACAGATACCGCGTTGCACAGGATGGCTGACGAACCACCAACGAGGCTACAGTGCCGCCATGGCCGACACAGTAGCACCACATCACACCCTGCCGCAACGTGGCCAGAAGACCATGATGATAGCCATGACCGAACGTGCCCAGAGGACGGCATAGCTTACAAGCCAAGTTAGCTAGGCCCTTCCTTAGGCTCTCGACCCCTCGGTCAGGAGGAACCTCCTCTTTGTACAAACCCTGGCCCCGAACTCCATTAAGGGCAGCCAGGGCAC
The DNA here is from genome assembly GCA_904845875.1 of Miscanthus lutarioriparius. NCBI lineage: Eukaryota > Viridiplantae > Streptophyta > Magnoliopsida > Poales > Poaceae > Miscanthus > Miscanthus lutarioriparius. The sequence continues at coordinate 55,961,213 of CAJGYO010000018.1, forward strand.
CCATCTCGACACGGTTCACATCCTCTATCATTCCATTCTTTCACCATTGTAGTAGGGCTCCTGGAGCTTCTCTTTGGGCAGCCCTTCGCCTAGCATAGATCCTTCCATCTCTTTCACCATTCTTGCACCCCCATTGTAAGAACTTCAGAGCATTCAAGCGAGAAACACACACTCGATCATCTCTGAGAATGGACATAGGGCTCCTGCTGAACCAGTATAAATCCTCGTGTTTATTGGATGCTACCATCGTCTTCCTAGAGCAGCGCGGCAATCATATAAGTGTACTAGTCCGATTGACAAAACACCGACAGCTCCCCATGCAAAAAGTAGGTAAAAAGCTAACTTATAAAAACTCTTTAACAATAAGTAGATCCACAGGGCCGTAGTTCCATGTTTATATCATACAATCTATTGATTTTGTAGTAATGAGTTGTCCACAGTACTATATCTATTTCAAAAAAGATCTAATTCTAGGTTTCCTTTTTGAGCAAAACAGAAGGGAAATCCCCTACTGAGCTCATTTTATAGATTGAGTCTGTACAAAAGAGAAAAAAATAAAAAACTAGAACTAAGACAAAGAAAGCCTGAATTCTTGGTTTCTTTAAGTTTGACTTAGTTTATAGAAAATATTTTTAAATATTTATGACTCTAAATAAGTATACTATAGTATTATATTCAATGATTAATCTAATGATATTTATTCAGCGTCATAAATGTTAGCATTTATATAAGTCTAGTTAAAGTTTAAACTATTTGACTTCTTAAAAAGAGAGAATTGCATTCTTTTTGGATGAATGGAGTAATAAATATCATTTGTTCGTCAATTCTGTGTAGTGTGTCGACAGCTAGAAACAACGTGTAATTTTAAATGAAGGCTTTCTTCAGAGATCCTGTGATGGAGGATCTTGAATCACACAAGTTGGAAGAACTCGTGTCCAAAGGATCAGAGGTCATGGATGGACCGATACATGTCCACATCCCAGAAGAGCAGGGAGCAGAGTTGCTGCCACTGGACATGCTGAACCTGAGGCTGGGATAGCAAGAGGATGAGGCTTTGGGACGACTTTAAGTTTTGTATGTGCTTATGCTGCTAATCAGAACTGTTGGCTAAGAGCATCTCCAATGGTTTTTTAATCCATTCTCTAAATTCTCATTTGGAGAGCTGTTTGAATAAAATCGCTCTATATATCTTTCAACTCTCGAACAACTTCTCTGCATCTTGTGTCATTGGCAGACTTTTTTTTTTCTCTCCAACTTCTCTGCTAAATCGGAAGGATATAAAGATTCTCTTGGAATTGTTCTAAGGCACTTACTTCATTGCTGCCATAGGTTGTTTATGTCCCGAGAACATGATATAGCGGCGTTAGGGCCAAATTGTCTTGCATTTCCTTTTCTTTTTCCCTTTTCCATTTCCCTATTCCTTTTTATGTTTAGTTGTATTTTAGATCCACAGTTTTCTGTATGCACTCAACAATTTAAATTGCAAAGGCCAATTTAACAATTCAGAAAAAAAGAAATGTTTGTTTTACCTGTAGTTTATAGAAATAATAATATGTTTGGATTGACGAGAGTATATGTTCAAACCATTGAGTCCCCGATAAACCACAGAAATAAAATACAAATAATCGTCATTTTTCTGACAGCAGAATTTTGGCAAAAGGGTCCCTCAAGATTTTAATTATCTAAACTATGAGTGGTGTTTTAGTCATAGAAAGTAGAAACTAATAAATATCTCCAATAGATAAACACTAGTACAAACATGATTTTTACATGTGCTTCCTATTTTTTTAGGGTGGTTTACATAGGAACCGGTTTTTAATTAGCTTCAAAAGCACTGTAGCTTATAAACTGCCCCCTGTAAATATGTGGATATGACCTTAATAAAAAACAATAAAATATGTATAGGCAGATAAACAGATAGTTCAAAAAAGATATTTTTGTTAATTACATAAAAATGTAATGGCATCATCAAGAATAAAATGTAAGCATGGAGCGCTTGGTGAATGAGATAATAACTTTTTTTATATGAAGAATAAATAGTAATCTTAGCAATTGATAAATGACCGGATATACCATAGCCCTCTGCTTCTGCGGAAACCGATGGTCAATGGCAGAGAGACCCAGATAAGACGGTAGCAACTACTAGCATGCGATAGCAGAAACGACGGTAAAAAAAAGTCAGCCTGTTGTCTTATCAGCCCATGAATAGTGTTTTTTCTCTATCAATAAGTCCGTACCAGTCGGATTTATCAGTTCAAAAATCAACCAGCGAACAGGTCGAGTATAGTCAAATTGCTCGCTGCACCGTACAAGTGTCCTATACGGTGTTGGGAATTTGGCCATGTTCACTTATCTTATAATTCGTCTTTTTCAACTTGTTTTTTCAGTCAAAACAGTGTTTTTCTCTCACAACAAATTAGCCGAAACAGTATTTTGGCTTATTTTTTCAGCAAAGCGAACGAGGCCTGTGAACCGTTGCTTGTCCTTCCTCCAGAATTTGATAGCGGGTCAGCAGCAGCAACCGAGCCGAGTGACCCGCAGGCGTGCGGTCCCTCCGTACACTACGTGAAATAGTATTTGCAGGGGCAGCTCTAGAGGCTGCCCCTACCCAAACGCCACTACAAATTATATATTTATAGAAGTGGTTCTCAGATCGTCCCTACAAATCAATTTGTAGAGACGGTTGGTGTTATCAACCGCCCCTACGAATCAATTTCCAGAAATCACAAAAAAATGGCAAAAAATAGCAATATTTTTAATCCGAAGAGGTCCCCACCCAGCAGCCACGCACCCACTCTATGGTTGCACCATTTTTCATGATTTTTGCACACTTTGCGTTGGCCAGGATTTGAACCCACAACCTCTCCCTCGCGTACACACTCCTCTACCACAGCACCTCACGATCATTTGTGTCTACAATCCATTTTGGTTCCCCACATATTATACAAAACTAAGCATAAATTGATTGTTTGAGGCTCTAAACTAATTCAAATAAAAAAGTTGTCAACTATAAAGTTTTATAATTTTTCGAGATCTACAACTTTTATTTTGATAGTTTCTCCATCCGATGTTACTTATAAAATTTGAATTTGAAATTTGAGAAATTCGAACGTAGTTATCCATGACAAGATGATTTCAAATGAGAAAGTTATCAACTATAAAGTTTCATAACTTTTTAAGATCTATAACTTTTATTTTTACTGTTTATCCATCTGAGGTCGTTTAAAAAATTAAAATTTCAAATTTTTGGAAATTCAAACGTAGTTTGAATTGACAAGATGATTTCAAATCAAAAAGTTGTCAACTACAAAGTTTCATAACTTTTCGAGATCTACAACTTTTATTTTAGTTGTTTCTCCATCTGAGGTTATTTACAAAATTTGAATTTTAGTGTTTAATTTTTAATATTCGGTGTCTATTTGTATGGGCTGTTCAATATTGAGCCGCCCCTACAAATTTGATTTGTTAGGGCGGCTGGATATAGAGTCGCCCCTATAAATCGGACCATTTATAGGGGGCGGCTAATAACACCGACCGTTTCTACAAATCTATTTGTAAGGACGGCTTATTTGACAACCATTTGTAGGGACGGCTCAATATAGAGCCGCCCTACAAAGAAAAGGAGACGTTGTCACAAACCATTTCATTTTTTTAAGTAGCGGTAATCATGCTTCCTCGCCGTCCTCGGTCCCCCGTGATTGCCCTCGGGCAGTTGGCAGGTAGAGCGCCGCGCGTGCAGGCTTCATGGAGCCCCTCGCCGTGTCGCCAGGTCCCGAGCCGTTTCGTCCACGCCTCCACGGGGGCGCGACAGACTAGGAAATGGGAAGGCCATCGTCGTCTGTCCCAGCTCAGGTCTCGCGACGCATGCATGCTTTAATTTGCTTGCACCATTTGATGGAGCTTTCGATCGGCTTCGACTTGGTTTTCTACGCACTGTACATACTCCCTCCGTACCTACAAAGGAAGTCGTCCTGGCTCACACCACCGATTTCGCAAAGTTTGTCGTCTTGGCCGCGCGGTCGTGGTTATGGACGCGTTTGCCCCTGCATTAATCACGGAGTCCGTCGTTCCGCGCATGTTTATCGTTCCACGAGCGTGCACAGCGGCAGTAATCGTGGCCGCTTCGTTTCACTCGACGCCCGTTCGCACGCCTCCCTTAAACGCCGCGCGCCCGCGCCCCTTCATCTATCGCAGCCTCGCCGCGCGCCTTCATCTACAGCATCGTCTCGCCGCTCTCCGTCGAGGACTCCGTCGAGCCATGGACGACGTCGAGGCGCTGCTCTCCGTCAAGGACTCCGTCGATTCGCTGCTCTCCGTCGAGGACTCTGTCGAGGCGCTGCCGGCTTCCGTCTACGTGCCGGACTCCATCGTGGAGGTGCAGCCTGCCATCAAGGACTCCATCTACGTAGAGGTGTCGGCTTCCGGCGAGGCGCCGCAGGAGGTGCCGGTCTCCGTCGTCGAGGTGCCAGACTCCGTCGAGGGCAGGTAGTGTGCTCGCTGCGGCACGTTGCACGCCGGCGGCGTCTTCTCAGAAGCTTGCTTCCATGCACAATGCAATGCTCGCAGGTGTGCACGTTGTGGACTCATGCACGAAGACTATGACCTATCAACACAGATGTTGCATGACCAGGTGAAGTTTGAGTGTGAGATCTACATTCCTAACGTGCACAAACTTCAAATGGATGGTGAGACCATTATTTTGCCCGAGGAAGTTATCAAGAAGTTGGACGAGCACATTCACTCAGTGGCAAACAAAGATCATTAAGGTACAATGATTTAACCTAAGATACATGCATCTCCATGCTTGAATGTTCTAATCTGCATAAACTAACTTGATCATTCTAAGTTTCAGGGACAGTAGCAATGGCTTCATCAAGCAATGAAAGTTCACATCCAATTTGTAGTGGCAGCCTATCTTCCCTCTCTAGTTTGTCCTTGTTCATGTGAGGTATCTTGAATTTGTTGCACCCTTTAACCTTCATAGCTTCCTTCAAAACACTTTGAAGTGTTACAAATATCCTGTTTGCTTTCCATGGGGAGTACTCCATGAATGCCTATGTAACATGTGTTGAAGAAAATCAATGAATGAGTACATTTTCATGTTAAATAAACATTGCAACATGTGAACAATTGATCTTTTTACCTGTTGGACGGCTGGAACTAGATCTTCTTTTTTTTGCATCTTTCTTGTATTGAATTGCTTGAATAGCCCGAAAAAAACCCAAGTCCAAAATGTTAAAATCCGGAGAATTGGGTGGTTGACAAATGAGTCTTATGTCGTAGCCTTCTTGCTTAGCAGCCTCACAAAACTCAGGATCATCCAATTTTAAATGTGAAGGGGCATTATCTTGTTGAATGAATATTGGCTTGCTCACATCTTCTCTAGGCCATTTGGCTCTAATGGCGGGCAGCACTTTGTTTAACATGAAATCCCTAATCACATCTCTTGTGATTGAAGTAATTGGCTTGATCACTAGTTCTCCACGAAGACGGTTTTGACTTCTTCTAACAGCCGGTTCATAAGTTACCAAGGGAAAACAACTTATTTTGCCATAAAAACACACTCTCCATTCGTAAACCTTGGCCGAGCACAAACACACAAGAACATGAGCCTAGGGATGTAGTTCTTGTTCTTACAAGTGCGATGAGGGTCATCTTTCTCGGGTAGCAAATAATATTTCTCGGATTTTTGAGATAAGTAGAACCATTTTTCATCAATGAACACATAGTCAAAAAATCCTTAAACCTTGGATCACCAACCAAACCTTGCTCAACCATATCAATACACCACTTCAACCTAGTCATCTTGTTTGTATCAGTGAGGTACGGTTTGATGCTACTAGAGTGACGCCTAAGCAACCCTTTTTTTTAAATACCTTTGAATCCTAGACTTGCTTATACCAAGTTTGCTAGACACATCTTCTACGGGCATTCTTTGTTTGAGTGGAATGCTACGCAATTGTTCCAAGTCTAGAGGGATTGCCTTGCGACCACATCTACCCCTCTTTTGACTAGCAACCACAACCGGAATGTCATTGGCAAGTTGGTCTTTACCTCACTTTCATAAGCGCTGTACAGTTCGAATGTGGAGTCCAAAACGATCAGCAACAATGCTTGTATCTTTCTTGCCAAGTTTCCCATTTTTACTCCTAGCTAACAATGCTTGGTACACTTGTTTTGTTTGTTGTTCGGCCATGTCCTTCCTTCGGCCATGTCCTTCAATCGGTACCTCAACAGCATGTTCTAGTAAAACAAAAAAAATGAATAACATTCATCTACTTAGCCGAGAGCATAACGAAAGGAAAAACAACCCGAGAGCATTACCAGCAACGTTTGCAACGTAACCTAAGTCAACAGCGCCAAATTCATCCAATGGAAGGTTCAAATCAAATCCTAAAGATAAGGAAACAACAAAATGAGAAATTTGCATGCTACGAACATCATAAAAGGAAAATCAAAATTGAGTAACAATAGGCACAATACCAGCATTGCCGTCACCTTCTTCTATGCGGACGTTGAGATCAAAGGCAGCATTCCTTGGATCAGCCATTTCATTTGATAGATGGAAACAGAAGCTAAGAACACCGGACAGTGGTAACGTGAAGCTAAGAAGGAAAGCAATGTTTCTTGCCTTTAAATAGATGGCGCAGACAGGCAGTCCAAACGTTTCGCAGCGATGAAACCGGGTCGTCGTGCGCGCCAGCAAAAAAAAAGCGCGCCACGCGAACGTTTCACAGCGAAGAACAAAAATTTGGAAACGAACTGCGCGCGCTTCAAAAATTTTTGGCAACGAACGCATGCAGCGCGCGCCATGCAGCAGCAGCACTCCATAGCGAGCAGCGCGCGAGCCAACAGTGCCATGCAAAAAAGATTCGGCAGCAGCAGCCACAGGCAAAAAAGTTCGAGTCTGCGGGGTTTCGAACACAGCACCACCGGACTCGGCCACTCGAGACTAGCTGCGCTAGCCAGTAAAACTCAGGAACTTTCTCCTATGGAATGCAGCCACAGGCGTATTTATTAGGGACAAATAGGGAAAACTCTACCATAACTCTACCCTAATTAATCACTCCTTGGTAAACACAATGATGTCCTAAACGACTTTCTTTGTAGGTATGGAGGGCGTATGTAACAGCAGGGGCAGCTTCAACACAGTTGCCTTCGTTAGTTAAGTACCGCCCATTGGGCCCACATTAATAGGATGGGTTGAAACTAGGACCCTGATTTGATTTCTTGGAGTTGTTTATTTGATGCATAACTCAACCCATTTTTATAGAAGACAACCGGTTCTGGTCCTGTTCGCTTCGCTGAAAAGTATTGTTCGCTGATTTGATGTAAGAGAAAAACCTTATACAAAGCTTTCAAGCGAACAGGGCCTTTGTTGTGGAGAAAGTAGTTTGCTGAGAGCCTCAGATACAAAGGTGACCAAAGGTCAGAGTGGGAAATGGCAAGCTGAGACGGTGAACGCTGAGCGCGGGGCCATGGCACCTTGTGCATCCTCTGGAGGGTCCGTCGCAGCCGACGTTTGAAGTGTGAACCTATGGTACTACTGGTTCGGATCCTGCATCGTCGCTATTAAGGCTATCTCCAACAGCGGGAGGCAAATAGAGCACCCATTCCATGTTTGCATCACCCACAGTAAAGACCCTGCGTACCCAATTTTGTGGCTTCTCCAACAGCCAAACCCAAATCCCACCCCACCTCTCTGTCCTCGTCGAGCTACCCCGCCGCGGTCCAGCAGTGGAGCAGCTTGCGGCCGCCACCGTCGTCGTCGTCTGCGGTCGCCGTCGTGGAGCAGCTCGCGGCCGTCGTCGCGGTCCAGCAGCAGCCATCGTGGAGCAGCAGCTATCGTCCTGCCTTGTCATCGTCGTCGTCCGCGGCCGTCGTCGAGGTCCAGCAGCAGCCGTCGTGAAGCAGCAACAGTCGTCGTCGTCCTTGACACCGAGCGCCGCGTGGTCCCAATCTCGGAGGCCGCCACCGCCGCGACCGCCCGCTGCTGGACTAGCTGTCGTGGACCATGTCCTGCTCGTGAAGGAGCTTCTAGCGGACCCGGTGGCCCCAAACCTCGAGACCGCCGCCACAATCGCCCGGCGAGCAGGGGCACCTCCACCGGCGGCGCAGACAGGCGAGCAGGGCAGCCTCCACCGGCAGTGCGGACGCGACCTCCCTCGCGCGGAGCTTCCAGGTGAGGGCGCACCTCGCCATCATCGTCCACGGAAGCAGCTCGCCGTTGTCGTCCGCTCCACCAGACGCCTTCGACGGGCCCACCACTACCGGCGCCAGAGATTTGCGTCTTGCGGGAGAGGTGACGCATGTTTGCCTTCCACCTCGTCTCATTGGAAAAATGGCTACCTTGTCTGCGTCTTCGGTTGGAGAACGTTTTCAGTACGCAAAAACACTGTGGAATACCTATTATGCATTTGGGTCACGCGATGGCTGCTCTGTTGGAGACAGTCTAACAACATGCTTTTCCTGGTTTCCCTACTCAACCCAAATCCAACGGCAATCGAGCGGTTCCATTCCATCGTACTAGTATATAGGGACATTTGGCCACAGGACATTCGGAAAACATGAAATTGGCTGCTGCACACCGCCAACTCCGATATTGGCCGAGTACCATTATGAAATTGGATTCATTTGCTAGAACACACCGCTCCCATTAAAATATAATTTCTGCTGGTTTCGGGAGAGAGAAGCTATGGGAAATGACGTGTTTGCCCTCATCTTCTTCCTCTCGCTTCCTCAAGTCTGGCGACACCATTTCAAGAAGTCTGGTGAATGGCCGGCCGGCGAGCCTTGCCGTGCCTGCCCTCACCCACACCCCTGCGTCTCCCCATCCTTCGCGCCACCCCGCAGTCTCCATCGCTAAGGCCGACGTCGTCTACGTGCTCTTCTGCACCTACGTACGGCTTCACCGATGACCTGCGCCAATTCGCCATTGTCGTCCGCATCCATGCCGGCTAGCAGCGCGAAGGCCTCCTCCCCTGTGGGGCGCAGGTCTAGCTACTGCACCAGCATCACCATCTCTAATTGTGGCAGGCTATCGTCGTCGTCCATGTCGAAGCGCCGAAAGATCTCGCGGAGCTGCTTTGGAGCCGGAGAAGAGGCGGCTGCCGCCGGTTCACTGGTGGTGGGAGTGGGACTGGTCGGCCGCCGCCGGTGCACTGGTGCCAAAAGGGCATACTTAGCGCGTTCCCTAGAGGAGTGGCCAGCCCAGGGGCGGAGCTCCCGGCGGTGCGGCCAGCCCAAGGGCAGTGCTCCCCGGCGGCGCGGCCATCCCAGGGGCAGTGCTTCCCAGCGCGCGCGGCCAACCGAAGGGCGGCACTCCCCGGCAGCGTAGCCATCCCAGGGGGCACGCCCTCCCCGGAGGCGCGGCCAGTCCAGGGGCGGAGCTCCCGGCTGCGCGGCCATCCTATGGGCACGCTCCCCGGAGGCGCGGCCAGCCCAGGGGCGGCCCTCCCCGGCGGCGCAGCCATCGTAGGGGCACGCCCTCCCCGGAGGCGCGGCCAGCCCAGGGGCGGAGCTCCCCGCCAGCACGGGCAACCCAGGGGCGAGCTCCGCTGCGCCATATCGGCACCATATGAGCGAGAGGAAGAAGATGAGGGCAAACACGTCATTTTCCATAGCTTCTCTCTCCCGAAACCAGCGGAAATTATATTTTAATGGGGGCGGTATGTTCTAGCAAATGAATCCAATTTTATAATGGTACTCGGCCAATATCGGAGTTGGCGGTGTGCAGCAGCCAATTTCATGTTTTCCGAATGTCCTATGACAAAATGTCCCTAGTATATATTGCTCGGCCCCAGTGGATGGCAGGCAGGTAGGCACCGGCCCCCGCGCGCGCGTGCACGATTCGAAGCAGCCCCGGCGCCAAATAAATCCCCAGACGTTCTTCCGCTCTGGGCGCCCATAACATACGTCGACCGGGGGAGAGAGATGAGAGAGCCGTGACCAGAAAAAAGGCAGTCCGTGTCGGCACGCCTGCGCTGTCGATCGTTCCACATCCCCTGCTTTTCATCAGGCACAGTGCCAAAGGCCGGCCGTGCAGGTGCAGCGGCGGCACCCGCGTGTGGTGGCTCAGTGCCTAGTGCGGTCACCATACCGTTTGATTTGTTGATCAGGGGTTCGGTTCCGGCGGAAGTCTGATGCTGTGACCTGCCGCCGGCTCTGTTGGTGTCCACGTTCAGCAGGCAAGACGGCGGCCATAGAGGCGCACGCACGCATGCCTGTGTGACAGCAGGAACAGCACGTGAGGACCGATCGTAGCTCGTTCCCTGTGGGATTTTCTTCCCGTTTTTGTCTGCAGTCTGCAGCCTCTCTCGCGTGGAGTCTATAAAGGGATTGCGACGTGCCCATCATCTACGACGCCTTGATGTTCCCGGTGATGTCAAGGACGTGGTCTTCTGATCTATATGTAGTTGTAGGTCTAGTTATGGTGTGTATGGATAGTGTAGGCGTGCGTTCATGTATGAAAATGATACTGCAACTGTATCCAGATCAGATGCTTAAAAAAAAAAGGAACAGCACCTAACAAGGCCTACTACAGTAGTATAGTCCAGGCCTAAATCACAAGAGTACCCAACACCCGGTTTGGTGGTGACCCGTACGACCGGTCCGGCGAGCAGCGGAGTGGCCGGCTCGCATCGGCGGACCGTAGCAGGCAGCAGCCTGGCGGTCGCTCCAGCCCACAGGATAGATACTCCTACCAACTAGTTATCTAGCACAATAACAAGCCACGTTAGAATTCTAACCGTTGGATTATTATCTTATATGGCTCCGTTCACGTGCCCTTAAACCCAGCTTAATCCGCTTTTTTTTTATCTGGAACAGTGTTTTTCTCTCACAAATTCCTCCAGCATTCTTCCAAACCATCCAAATTTCTCCAGAATTCCTCCCAGCGAACAGGTCTTATGTTTTCTGCATTCGTCCAGATCTTTTGTGGCCTCGATGATCCTCCACGTGAACTCTCCCATCCCCTAATTCTGAATGGGAACACAAAGCCCAAAGATCGTCCATTTCATCTTCCTCCGACCATCTAGCTTTTCATCGACAGTGTTTTGATCACCTGTTGACTATTTCTTAGTAGCGATATGTGGTTGTATGCATACCTGATTCTAGTTGTACATCATCCTACTATTCTAATCTATTTTATTTGACTGCATAATCAATAGAATAACACTAGAGTCAGCAAGCTATTTTGTTTGCAATTGCATAGAGCTTTGGAATAATTGATACATGGACTTTTATATAGGTCTCCTGAACTCTACATAGGCAATCGTGAGTTCAGAGCTATACCTTCTAAGATGTCTTTTGAACTAAGCATTAGGAAACTCAAAATAGCTAGTGGGGGAATCACTATTTTATTGGGCCTGTTCAGCTACGCTTATGTGCAGCACTGCAGCGAAGAGGGTGTAACATGTTCTTGTATAGTTGTACATATCATTTTGTTGCCAAACTTTGTGGGCATGAAAGCCCAATAGTTTTGACCAGGACTATTAACGTGAAATCTTGTTTGCCCTGTTTTGCTACAGATTTCACCGCGTTTGAAGCATAGCCTTTTCATGAAAGTATGAAAAAAAAAGATAATGGTGCTAATGGTCCAAAGGCTACAGCAACCCGCTTCATTGATTCATTTTAATTTGATGTTTGGTTGTCTGTCTACAATAAGGGCGACACAATGTTATTTTTGGCAGAGAAATCAATAATATTGATCACATATTAACATGGTGTTTATTAGATTTTGGGACCTATACTATATTTGTTTCTGAATCTTGCTACAACCTTCTATAAATTGTTTATGTTTTTCTAGCAATCTCTGTGTGTGAGCCTTTTCTGTGAAATTTGAGATAAATCATAATGCTTTGCCCAAGGCTTGATCGTGTTTTCTCACACGCATCATTGTTCAGAGCAGATGTGCAGAAGTGCAGGTGCATGTGGCGGCAGAAAGCATTTACTCTGCACGCATAAAAAAAATAACGTGTAAACCTGTGTAAACCCGACCATATGGAGTGACCTTAGTAACAGTCTGTTCGTTTGTTGGTTTCAGTTAGAGCTTATCAGTCACATACATTATTTTTCTCTCACAACAAACCAACATCAGTCGGACTTATCAGCCCAGAAACCAACCAGCGAACAGGCTGTAGACCCGTAGACCAGCCAATCCAGCAATGACATCGAAGCCGCTCTGTAACCGCATAAACTAGACCAACCCACTCCGTGTGCTTAAAAAAAGGGTTAGAATGCAAACATGCTCTAAGCCGCAAAAACCAAACCATGGACAGAGCTAAGTGAAACCGCCTCCACTGCTGGAGAATGAAGCAGCACCTCTTAGTGACACTTCTCCATTTCCTTTCCAACTCAGGCTCTGTTCGACTGCTTGTAAAGTCGTTTGCGCTGATTTGTACGGCTGGTTTATTGGAAGAGAAAAATACTGTACCATATCTTATAAGTCAGTCGGTTTATAATGACAGCCGAACACTTTGCTCTCGGCCCATAAAAGCCAACCTCTCTATTTGCTTACATCTAGCTTCACCCGCACGTCGTCGCTCTCCCTCTCACCTTCTAGCACGGTAGCACCGTTGTTCTTCCTTTGCTCGCCTGTAGTGTGCTCCACCGCCGGTTGCACTACTACTCAAGCATGCAGATTGTGAGCTCATCTGGCCGCCATGAACTGGGAACGCTACTCCCCCACATAAGTAGACCGCCAGCACGGTCCTGGGCTCCAGAAATATGATTTGGTACGGGATTGCGAGTAATAGTCCATTTGCTTTCTTCATTTTTTTTGGGAAAGGAAGAAGCATGCCTATGCTGCAACGAATTCAACAATAATGTTAAAAGAAGATAAAAGCAATCAAACTAATGCTTTTAGAGGCGCAGTAAATCTGTTCAATGGAATACCCCGATATGCACGGTTCCTTCTCTCAAAACTCAAAAGGTTTAGCTTCATATTGTTAGAAGATTGGGGCTAGCCCAAATAATAATTTTAAATAAATCCCAAAGACTTACTCACGCATGCATGGTAAGGTAAGGGACTTTAGTCCCGCATTGCTACTCTAGAATGAGTGAGGTCAACTTAAATGGCTGATTTGTCTCAAACTAATTGAAACTATTGGGAAGAGGAAAAGGAAGAAACACACGCGCACTCGTCTCGCCTCGTCGAGCGGGGCAGGGCGCGCGACATGCGCATGAATGGTGCGTCGATTCCTCGCTTCAACCTTTCGGGTGCACGGCTTCCTTTTGCCACTCGATATTTTTGCATGCATGGAGAAAATTGCGCTGGCCTATTTTGGTAAGCAATTATTCTCGCATTAATGGTGATTGCTCTAGTCGACTAACGGCAGGTCTATCACGTTAATGCTTTGATTACGTGGCTAATTACTTTCCTTAACTACGACGCGTGTATATATTAGGACGATGTCGTCCTAGGTACAGAGAATTCATCTCCTTCTTTTTGTCATTGTGCTACGCATTCATCTCCTTTTGCCATTGTGCTATGCTACTGCCGCATTCCCCATCCTATCGCTGACGTGTCATCGGCGCCAGGAGAGCAGGTCTTCAAAGTCTACGTCTCCTCATGTCCTTGTATGGGGTAGGGGGCGTATCAGATTTTTGGAAAGCGCTGTCGCAACTGCTCGCTGGACGTCTTCTTTCCTATACGCTGGTGTTTGCTAATCTTCGTCGACGGTTTGCTTCGCTTACTCCTGCGCCGACATCCCCATTGTAAGAATGTCTACACTGTCTCTATTGTTCGTTCTATCATTTCTTCTATTACTAGCACTAGAGAGTTTGAGTTTATCTCAGATCATAGTGCTGGTGTTAAATCACACACCTATGGTATATGCTGTTGCTCTTTTTCTTATTGTCGGAATTAATTTATGCATCACTAAATTGCTATTGTTTCCAACACATATATCCCACCTGTTCTAACACTATAGAAAAACATTTGGAAAAAGTCTACTTAACCCCCCACCTTTCATATATGGTCTACTTTACCCCCACTATGAAACCGTATGTTTTACCCCCTGAACTTTCCAAAACCGCTGTCAAAAACCGTCTAGGGGGGGTAAAATAGACGGTTTTGGAAAGTTCAGGGGTAAAACAGACGGTTTCATAGTTAGGGGGTGAAGTAGACCATGTATGAAAGGTGGGGGGTTAAGTAGACTTTTTGTAAAAACATTTTATATATGCAGGGGACTCATTCCCGTGATCCAGTGACATGCAAAACTTTTGGTCTTTGTCTTTCACAATAGTTGTCCTATTTCGTTTGTATCCGGTTGTGTTCCTATCCATAAAGGAAGAATATGGATACAATATAAACCATATTTCGTTTGTATCTGATGACATATTACTAAAAAATACTTTAAATAAGTGTTTTGTATATGATTCATTACTCATTAGACAGATTTAACAACTGCCTCGTTCGCGTGCCCTTAAACCCGGCTTGAGCCGCTTATTTTTTTTATCCGGAACAGTGTTTTTCTCTCACAAATTCCTCCAGCATTCCTCCAAACCATCCAAATTCCTTCAGACAAGCGAACAGGCCCTGCAACTCATTTGACATGTCATTGGAGCTGCCCTTAGGCCCTCTACAGTGGGGACTGATATAAAAAAACAGATCCCACGGCAAGAACAGGCATCTAATCTTGGACGGCTGCAGCGTGTGAGAACAGGACACTGGAGCCATCTAGAAGCACTGAGACTCGCGTGCTAATCCTTCGTATCATCAATTAGCAAGCAAATGTTTTTTTATGTTCTGGACACACTGGCACTTGAACTTGCGCTGCTCTCAGTTTTCATGACATCACTGTAAAATAGCATCGCCAGCCACAACGTGAAGAGTAGTGCACCGATGTTTTCTCTTGTCTAGGCATCACTCTAAGCACATGCTATGAAGGGCCTTAATCTTCTCTTTGGTTGCCGCCGCAGCATGCTGTACCAAAACTACGATACATCCTCTATTTCGTTTGGTTGTTGCTGCATTTTTTGGTTTGCCAAAACTACGACATCGTTCGCTGTGTATATTTACGTCAATGCACCTCAAAGTCTGACGCTCGATTTCACCATCGTACTTTTAGTGCGTCCTCAACGCCAAGGAAGAAAGCGACGTGAGGTGAGAGTGAGTATAAAAAGGAAACAATACCAGCCGTACATCACAAAAGGATGAAGGGCAGAGTGTGTTAGCGACTGTGAAATCTTTAGTCTGTGGGAGCTACTGCTTGAAGAATCGCCAGCGAGTGCATATTCTGTTTTCTCTCGTTCACGTGGATTAAAATAGATTAACTGCTGGCGACGTCGCCCAACACTGCTGACGCCCTTAGCAAGCCGCAGCTAGGGTACGGCGTTTAAAGGAAGGCTAATAGCCGCTCGCTGTAAGGTTTCTTGTAGTGGTGTCCTAGCCCACTATATAATTGTAAGGTCTTTATTATTAATATATGGTCCACGTGTGTCTCTAACAGAGTTTTTTTATTCCTGTGTCTAATCAGACTGCAAGCTTACTATCCGCTTTTCCTCTCTTCTTTCCTCCACTCAGCATTTAGCCAGCTTGTTACAGTCTATTATTATATAAGGGAATGCACCAAAAGACCCCAGCTCCCCACCAACGCCGGCGGCCGCTGCGGAGATGCCTGTCATCGTGAGATTAGTGACAGGTGTCCATGCGCTGAAAACGATGCTGGTCGGGGGCCCAATGGAAGATGACCATGTGTCCCGCTTCGGCTCCTAGGTCACTTTACCAGTGAGCCACCTGTGTGCTTTGCTGCTTTGTTTAGTAAAAAGGGATGGCGACTCACGAGTAGGTTTTGCTTCTTCTTCGAATTCGAAGGTCTACGGTGTTAGGTTGATCTCCACCAACGGCCAACTGGGCCCTTGATCCGCGCCCTGATCAAGGGCGCTCAACTTTTCTACTGGCTGATGGGCCCACGTCGCGCAGCACCATAAAAGGATGGTGGGGGCTAGGACACAAGGCACGAGGTTCACCGGTAGCCGCCAGTCCCACCCCAAAGTTTCTAACCCTAGTCCGATCTAAAGGGGCGCTGTGAGCGACGGGAAGCGCCATCGCCTTCGACCGCCGTCACTGCACCGCGCCTGCACTGCTACGACACCAGCGGCCACGTCGCTACGAAGCCATGGCCGCAACTACCCTAGGGCGAGGTACATCACCAAGCATATCTAAGCTAAGCATTACCCACTGATCTACGCCTAGAAGTTCTTTCAGTTATATCAATGGTACTAGAGCCATGGTTGCTAGTGTGTAAATCGAGTGTGGGGTAGAAAATTGAAAAGAAACCGAAGAGATAGAGAAGCAGAGGGTTCAATCCGGTTCGGATTGAAACCCTAACCCTAATCGGGGGAAGAAACAGAGATGCAGAGGGTTCAACTGAACCCTAACCCGTCCGGGAAGAAGAACAGCGAAGTAACCCAAACCCTAACCTAACCCTAACCCTAGATCAGACATGCCCCGAGAAGAAGAGAAAAGAAGATCCAAACAGAGAGAATCAAGGGGAAAGGGGAAGGACTAGGGAGGTGGCTTACCTCGCCAGCCTCCACTCATCAGATCACCCCGGGAAGGGCCTCCGCGCCGGTGTACTATGGCCGTGCTAGGGCGCCGCGGCTAGGCCGCTCGACGACGGCGCGCTCACCCGCTGGGGAGCGCGGGCACTGGCGAGGGGGCCAGCGACGGTACCACCATCCCTCCGCCGTGGGCTCGCTCAGGTGGCTCTCTGCGCTCACTCGCTCGGTGTTGAGCCGCTCAGAGAGAGAATGGGGCAAGAGGAGTGAGTTAGGGTTCGGGGAGTGGAGCCGCGCGGGGGTCAAGGGCAATGCCGCTAGACCGCTCGACGGCGGCGCGCTCACCCTACACTGAGCGCGCGCACCGACGAGGGGACCGGCGGCAGCGCCGCCATCTTCGACCGCCATGTTTTGGGTGAGAAGGGAGAGAGAGCCGGCGCGGCGTAGAAAGAGAGAGACGTCTGCGGCGAAGAGAGTGGAGAGGAGGGTGACGAATGGACCTAGGGTTTCCACCAGAGCGGTCGCGGTGCGATTTTGATCGGACGAAACGCGCGGTGCACCGTCCGATGAGATCCGATGGTCGGCAGAGATCGGACTGGATTCGGCCCAGGCGGATTTGGGGAATCCCGGGCCAGGCCTAGGTTGCGGCTTGGGCGTGGGGACGACATAGCGCGCGCGACTGACTGGCCGCATTTCACTGCTGGGCTGCGACAGCGCGCAGTGCGCGAGAGGATTTCGGCCCAAAATGCACAGTGAAATTTACGAATTGTTTTATTATTTTTAGAAGCAAATTTTGATGATTTTTGTCTAGTTTAAATCTCTGTCAAAATTTGAACCAACGGGATAATTTTTCTAGAGAATATATGAGTACAGTAAAATGCTTCTGAAAAGCAGATAAAGAATTTTTTCATATTTCCGCTGCAAAGTTCAATGCTGATTATCCTCTAATTAAATTCGAACCAACACAAGAATTTAATTTAAAGAGCAGTTATATTTTGTAAATTATGATTATGTTTATCCTCTAATTAAATTCGAACCAATGAAAAAAATTAAATTGGAGGAGTAGTCCGATTTTTGTTTAAGATTATGGTATTGTCATTTTCTGACCAACGTTGATGATGACAATATTATAATGAATTTAAGTTTGAAGTTTAAATCTCTGATAAATTTTACACCAACGTGGTCAATTTTTCAGAGAGTAGATAAGGACCAAGAAATGCTCCTGAACTAATAGAATGTATTTTATTAACATGTTTATGCTGTAATGAAGTTGATTATCTTCTAATTAAATTTGAACCAACGGAAGAATTTAATTTTAAAGAGTAGTTGTATGTATTTCAAGTTGATTTATGAATTTTTATGCATTAATTTTATTTTCTGTCCAACGGTGATGTAGAATTGATGCAGAAGCATATTGTTTATTTTATTTTAACCAACGAGATCACTCGGCTGCAATGCTGGGGTATGTGAATGGAAAGGCTTGAGTTAAGCCAGTTCAGGACAATTTCTTTTATTAGTTTACTAATTTTCTAATTAAATTGGAATCAATGGAAAGATTTAATTGCAAAATAAAGTATAAGTGAATGTTTTAGTCGTCATGACTAAGTTTTTATATAGATGTATCCCGCATAGGGAGAAGTTTTGGCATAATACTTATGCTAGTCAATCCTGCATGGCGAGAGAAGTTTTGTGATGATTCACATGTTTTGTATTCTGCATAGCGAGAGAATTTTGGGTAGCTCTTATGTTGTTCTAGTATTGACCTTGGCATAATAGAAATACAACGTCATGGTCAATACTAACCAAAAGATAAGAAAAGATGCAAGAGTAACTTACAAAAACACTGCTAATAAAAGACCTCGTTGAGTTCTCGAAGCGAAATAAGAAAAGTGTACTCCTATACGAATTAAGAAATAACTATATTCGCATGACATAATCATATGAATGAAGTAAGTTATATATGTCTCCTCGTTCACAGGTTTTCTGAATAGTTCTCGAAATTATGGCAGTAAGGTTCATGCCATATGTAACAACCCAAAAATCCACACACCAAAAATCACAACAACAAATTTTTTTGTTTAAACCGTATGTGATGTTGAGTGACACATGTAGAAGCCAAATCCTAGTTTTGGATTAGATGTGACCCAACTAGGTTAAAATCATAAAGCATAGCTTGGTTTTATGCCACATGTGTAATTAAATTCCTAAATAAATAATTTTTGCATGCATCCTTAATTCCACTTGTGATTTAGATTCTTTTACCTTATGTGATGTTTAATTAACTTACTTAATATTTATGATAAACCCTAATATATGGGATGTATTTTGACCACCATTTGAAACACCTTATGGGACCCACTACATAACTCGAAGCTCAAGTTTAAACTCTAACTAAATTTGAATCGAAGCAAAAGAAAGAAAAGAGAAACAAACAGAAAAAGAAAAGGAAAAGGAGGGAGCCGCAGTAGCCCAGCCTGCCTCGACCGACCCAGCTAGCCCAGCCAAGCCTCGCCTACCCTTTCACGCGCGTAGCCCACGAAGCCGGCCCAGCGTCGCCGCCCGCACGTGGACAGCCGCTGACAAGCCGGGCCCGCTCGGCAGCCATCACGCAGCCACAACACGCCAAGCGCCTGATGACCCGACCTCGCTTGTCAGCACAGTAGCGTCTTCTTCCCCTCGCCCATGCATTCTCCCCGCGCGACCGGAGGCCGACCAGCGTGGCAGGCGTGGGCCAGGGGGTCACGCAAGAAGCATGACCCTATTTCCCCTTGCGCCGCGCCTACGCTACCACACGTGGGCCATCGGATGCGCCGCATGCATCACCACCGCCTGATCGCCGTCCGCCATTGAAGCCCTTGGAGCTCGGCTATAAAAGCCAACGCCCGCGAGCCCTAACCCTCAGCCCGTTCACCGCCGCCGCTGGTGGCACAGCACCACACCATGTCAACCAAGAGAGAGGGGGGGAGGAAGAAGCAAGGAGGAGAAGGAAGCCGTTGCGGAACCAGACCTCGCCGGAGCTAGGAGTGCCGCCCCGATCAGCTACAGCAACGTAGCTGCTTGGCACGGCATTGCATCGCCTCATCACGGCCTCGCCTCGCCACCGCACTGCCATCCTACCGCCACGAGCCCTATGGTGAGGCACGTCGTTCGCCGCTCACCGCGCTAGCCGTACTGGCCATGAACGCCACCGCGTTCCCGCACCAAGGGAACGCCGAGGCAGAGCATTCCCGCTCCTGGACATGCTGCACACGCACCGCACGCGCACAAGCCCAAGGCCTGGCCTCACCAACCCCTAGCGGCTCGAGAACACCGGCACGACCACCCTGCACGCTATGGCTGAGAGCACAACCATGGCGAGACCACCGCGTCTTCTACATCGCGGCAAAGGAGACGTTGACACCCCGACTGGCTCCGCCATGACGAAAGACACACCGTGCTCACCTTAGCCAAGGATGAAGCCCACCGGAGCCCTACGTTGCCGCACCGCACCTCGTCGGAGCGCCACTGCCTCGGCTTTGCCCCCTCCCCACCGTGGTCGGAGGCGTTGAGAGCTCCCGGAGCCCCTTCGACCTGCTCACCATGGCCGTAGCAGCGTTGGGGAGCTCGTGTGCACCACCAATCTCCGGTACCGCCACCACAGCCACCACACCAACGCTCGCCGGTGTATGAGGACCACCGCCACCGCAGCCAGCCAACAGGAGCCGCCCGGCCACCACGATAACTTCACCGGGGCACCCGCCATGGCAAGGCCAAGCTTTTGCCTACCTTAATCGTGCACCAGTACCGCCCGAGAGGCTCGCCGGTGAGCTCACCACCGGCGGGAGCACGCCGGGGAAGAAGATGGGGATTTTCCCCTCGCCGGCCACATGTCCGTGCACTTGGTGCACGTGAACCGAACCCTGGGAAGGAGTAAGTGGACCAAGTCCTTCATAGACCGGCTCTGTGGTCTATGGCAAACGCAGGCAGGTTCACCATGAACTGCGCCTCACCTGTCAGTCACCGTTTGACCCTGGACCCACCTGTCAGTGACCAACCGAGATGATGACGTCATGCTGACGTCAGCGGGACCCCACCTGTCAGCCACGGTTTAGCCCTGATGACGCCATGCTGACGTCATGCTGAAGATGAGACCACGCCAGCATCGGGGACCTCGGCGATCTCTCCGACCACCTTGGCGATATCCTCGACCACCTCGGTGAGCTCTCCGACCACCTCGGCGACGTCTCCGACCACCTCGGCGAGCTCTCCGACCACCTCGGCGACCTCTCCGACCACCTCACCAGCTGATACACCACTCCAAGTCCCTACATGCCACGTAAACCATTCACAGTGTGACATGTGTTAGCCCTGAATTAATCAGCCTTAATTATTTTTAGAAATAGATTTAATCTTCAGAAATTCATAACTAATTCATACGAACTCAGAAAAATACAAGACCAGGACCAAAATTCATCTAAAATCGAGCTCTATGCAATGAACCCATGTTTGAGTGCATTTGACTCTTTTGAATTTTCATTGCTTCTTTGTGCTATTCTATAGACGTCGCTAACGCGACTATAATTCGATCGTATGCAGACTCAAAGGAGAACCACACGGACGAGGACCGAGAGTACCGTGAGGAGTACGGAGACGACTTCACTGAAGGTGCCACATCCCACCCAATCTCGTAGCACCTATTACACACCGCTAATATAGAACTGCTATTGCTTTACTTTATTGTTATAATCACACTATGATAGAACTTGCATGGTAGTATGCTTTCTTGATGGCCTTTACCTTGACGCAACCTTACCCCTACTCACCCTGCTGTTAGGCTAAGTCACACGCTTGCTGCTATATTTCACTGCTTATTATTTCTACTACGCTTATATATACCATATGATGCGTGGTGGAAACTGGTGTTATCTAGACTATGGGAGAGTGCTGCGTGTGTGACTTGGTTGCGTGGAGGGTGAGGGTTGTGTCGACCAAGTTGGAGTATACGATGAGCCTGGGGCAAGTCTTGCCATGGGGTGCTACCTGGGCACCCCTGGAAATGTATACCTGTGGTGGGTAAATGGTATATGAGGTGGCCCTAGGTGTGAACCTATGATGGGAGGAGCCCGAGGTGGAGGTGCTGTGGTGGCACGGTAAATGGAAACCCTGATGAAGACATTCTGGCTTGGTCATCCCTAAGGACTTACTAATACTCAGATTCACCGGGAAGCCTTACGTACCACTCGTCCTATATGGTGCGGGATGACCGGACTACTTGGTAGGATATTGCCACTACTGCTAGGTTGATAGTGGACAGTGCGAGGGAGGTACGAGGCGCGGAGGATTCCCCCTACACCCTTCCGAGACTTCAAGGAGACCTTGTGGACCTGGCTCATGACTCACAGTTTTAGCCACCCTAGACTAGACTTGGGGTGTACCAGGGCTGAATGGTAGAGTGGCATTATCCTAGGCTAGCAAGTGGCGAAATCAGCCCAGTTGACGACGGTCAGCGAGGAAGGCGGATCTTGTGCTTATGTAAAACCTCTACAGAGTGTATGGTTGATCGATCGATACATAAGCCGACTTGTCGGCTATGGACCTTTCCTGTGTTTCGATTAAACTAGATAGTGAGATGAGTCCTTCTCTTCTCCCCCTGGGAGTGAGTGTTCGGATGTAGCTAGGGGCTATGGGCCATGAGACAGTGCCGAGTGGGAGTTGGCCTATCGACTGAGCGATGGTATGGTTGTGAAGTGGTGATGATGTGGAGATGGTGGTATATCAATCCCTAGATCGAAACCTGGCTCTGGATGGGAATGGGGTGGAATGGGTGTTAAAACTTGACCAACTTTTATTATATGCTTGATATGCTAATACATAGGAAACCCCAGCCTTATAGGTTCCTTTTGAATATATCCAACTTGCATCCAATTTACACAAAGCAATGCTTATAGGGTGAGAGTGGCCAGTACAAATCGTATTGATAAATTTTGGCACACAGGTTCTGCTGAGGAGTATAGCTCTGAGGAGTTTGACGGTTGAGGGGTTCGTTCCTACGCTCGAGTTTGGCGATTTTGTCTTCAAGCTGTTCTGAATGAATGCTACTTTTGATTCCGCCAATGCGGCGATGTAATAATTTATGTAATTCCGCACTATTTGCACTCTGATATTACATTGTATGGATGTGATATTCGATTGGGATTTGGGTAATATGATCTATAATGGTCTTATTACACTTCGACGCTGTGGATTTTCCTTCGTGAAAATCTGGTCGTTTCAGTTGGTATCAGAGCCATACTTGACCCTAGGACGAAACCCTCAGAAATGGACGATAGAATAGGACATGAACAATCCTTCTTTTGGTTATATACCGACCTTGCATTTACTTTCATGCAAGGCTTATCTATTTATTGACCTGCTAACACATGTTTCCTTAAAACATGCAGATGGCAATGAACGTCGAATGGCCGCCTCTAGGACCGCTACCTCTGGACCACGCCAAGCTTACCTTCGACCTACGTAAGCTCGGGGGTTTTGCACAGACCCTCTGCCGAGTTCTTGTCACGTTAGGAGTCCCTGACAAGCTTGTCAAGGTCACCTGCACTGGGAAGTCAGCTCAGGAAGGAGGAATCGAAGGACCGGTTGTCAGAACAGTCGTATCCCAACTTTGGTAGAGTAGATGACCCTGTGTGGTCATGATTCATGTTAGTGGCTTCCATAAGTTGTACCCCATGATGTACCCCTTATGAGATGTAATATGAGACACTATGCGTAGTACGATTCTCGCGAGTCTCCAAGTCTAGCTACTAGAGATGATGATATGTAATAAAACCCATGTAATGAATGTTTTGGATCTTATTGCAGCTTATGGATCTTATTACTTCTTTGTAATGAGTGTTGGATAGTATAAATGTTTTTTCTTTAAATCATCAAAATCATGTAATCATACTGAATTATAAGCACTTATGACACAAACCTAGATGTCATCTTGGGTATGGATTGGCTAACCATTCACCGAGGTATCATATCATGTTCACCTAGATACATCCAAGTGACCCACCCATCAGGCCAAGTTATTAGATGTGAACCTCAGTCCGGAAAGTCCACCTCTATCCTATGTGCCCTTAAAGCCAGTTCAGAATCACAAAAAGAGGAGAAGACAGTTCATGATGTGCCTGTGGTCAAAGACTATCCTGATGTATTCCCTGAAGAATTGCCGGGTATGCCACTAGACCGTGATATAGAGTTCATTATTGATCTTTTGCCAGGAACAGGACCCATTGCTAAGAGACCCTATCGCATGTCAGTTGACGAACTAGCCGAGCTCAAGAAACAGCTTGATGAGCTCATCTCGAAGGGATATATCAGACCCAGTGCTTCACCCTGGGGATCCCCTGTTCTGTTTGTTAAGAAGAAGGATGGCTCAATGAGAATGTGCATTGATTACCGGAACTTGAACGCAGTCACCATCAAGAACAAGTACCCCCTGCCAATGATCGATGATTTACTTGACCAGCTCAGAGGTGCCAAGTATTTCTCCAAGATTGATCTCAGATCTGGCTATCATCAGATGAAGATTCGAGAGAGTGACATCCCGAAGACAGCTTTTGTGACTAGGTATGGACAGTTTGAGTTCACTGTGGTGTCCTTTGGACTCACGAATGCTCCCGCATACTTCATGATTATGATGAATAAGGTTTTCATGGAAGAACTAGATAAGTTTGTGGTAGTATTCATTGATGACATCCTTGTCTATTCACCCACCGCTGAAGAACATGAACATCATCTGAGAACTATGCTTGAGAAACTAGCCCAACATCAGCTCTATGCAAAGTTCAGCAAATGTGAGTTTTGGCTACAGAAAGTTACCTTCCTAGGACATGTACTATCAGTTGAAGGTGTTGCAGTTGACCCAGCTAAAATTGAAACTATGAAAGAGTGGGATCAACCCCGTAATGTGACAGAAATCAGAAGTTTCTTGGGATTGACTGGATATTATCGCCGATTCATCAAAAATTTCTCCAAGATAGCCCGTCCGATGACCAACCTTCTGAAGAAGACTAAGGAGTTTGAATGGACGCCCGAGTGCGAACAAAGCTTTCAAGAGTTGAAATTGAAGCTTACCACAACTCCTATGCTAGCGTTGCCTGATATCAGCAAAGATTTCATGGTCTACTGTGATGCATCCCATCAAGGACTTGGTTGTGTATTGATGCAAGGTGGAAGAGTGATAGCTTATGCTTCTCGATAGTTGAAAGAACACGAGAACCGTTACCCTACTCATGATCTTGAGTTAGCAGCAGTTGTACATGCATTGAAGATCTGGAGGCACTACTTGATAGGCAACAAGTGTGATATCTATACCGATCACAAGAGCTTGTGGTACTTTTTCACTCAGGAAGATCTGAATATGAGACAACGCCGATGGCTAGAGTTGATCAAGGACTATGACCTAGAAATTCACTATCATCTGGGAAAAGCTAATGTAGTCGCAGATGCTCTCAGTCGCAAGAGTTACTGTCACACTTTGATCACTGAATCCATACCACCTGAGCTCAAGGAAGAGATTGATGATTTCCAACTTGAGATACTACTGCATGGCTTGTTGAATGAGCTCTGCATACAGTATGATCTCACAGATCGCATCCGTCAAGCTTGGAAAAACTGTGAAGAGATCGAACATCTCTGTGATCTGATAAAACTAGGCTACAAGACCAACCACCATGAAGATGAACAAGGAACCATCTAGTTCAAGGACAGAATCTATGTACCTTCTGATCTAGCACTACGAGAGGAAATTCTGTCAGAAACTCATGATTCTAAGTACTGTATTCATCCTGGAGGTTCAAAGATGTATCAAGACTTGAAGAAACACTTTTGGTGGAAAGGCATGAAGACAGACATTGCGGGACATGTGGCACGGTGTGACACCTGTAATAGAGTCAAGGCTGAACATCAAAGGCCTACAAGATTGCTGAAGCCTCTTGACGTTCCCGAGTGGAAATGGGAGAGCATATCCATGGATTTCATAGTTGGATTGCCCTGTTCACAGAAAGGCAATGACTCCATTTGGGTGATTGTTTATCGTTTGACCAAGGTTGCTCACTTTGTACCCGTTAAGACCAAGACCGATGCCGAAAAGTTAGCAGATCTATATGTTGAGCATATCCTCAGACTGCATGGAGCTCCCTCTAGTATTGTATCTGATCATGGTCCTCGGTTCTTGTCCCAATTCTGGGAAGCTCTGCACAAGTCCATCGGAACCAAACTTGATTTCAGTACCGCTTATCACCCACAGACAGATGGACAGACTGAACGAGTAAATCAGATCTTAGAAGACATGCTTCGCGCTAGTGTACTGAATTATGGCTCTGATTGGGAGAAATGCCTACCCTATGCAGATTCTCTTACAACAACAGCTACCAAGCCAGTATCAAGATGTCGCTGTTTGAAGCTCTGTATGGCAGACCTTGTAAGACACCTTTGATTTCGCTAAGATTCAAGATGCCAAAGAAGGAGTTGCTCAAGTAAAGGAGAATTTGAGAATTGCACAAAGTCGATACAAGAGCTATGCTGATAGAAGAAGAGAACTTGAGTACAATGTGGGAGATTTCATCTATCTCAAGGTATCCCCGCTATGTGGAACTATCAGATTCCATGTGAAAGGAAAGCTTACCCCTAGATTTGTTGGCCCATACAAGATTTGCAAGAGGATTGGAAAGCTCGCCTACAAACTCGAGCTATCTAAGGAATTGGCGGGTGTACATCCCGTGTTTCATGTATCCCAGCTACGCAAGTGTTTGAGAGTGCCCGATGAAGTGATCCCGACTGATACACTTGACATTCAGAACACTCTCGAGTATAAAGAGCATCGTATCAGAATTCTGGGTAGACATACCAAAGGGACCTGAAGCAAAACTATTCCTATGTGCAAGGTCCAATGGAGCAATCACACTGAGAGGGAAGCAACATGGGAGAAAGAGTCTGACCTCCGGCGACAATATCCTTATCTTTTCGAAGGGTACGTTACGCTTTAATCTCAGGGACGAGATTCTGTTAAGGGGGTAGGACTATAACAACCCAAAAATTCACACACCAAAAATCATAACAACAAAATTTTTTGTTTAAACCGTATGTGATGTTGAGTGACACATGTAGAAGCCAAACCCTAGTTTTAGATTAGATGTGACCCAACTAGGTTAAAATCATAAAGCATAGCTTGGTTTTATTCCACATGTGTAATTAAATTCCTAAATAAATAATTCATGCATGCATGCTTAATTCCACTTGTGATTTGGATTCTTTTGCCTTATGTGATGTTTAACTAACTTACTTAATATTTATGATAAACCCTAATATATGGGATGTATTTTGACCACCATTTGAAACACCTTGTGGGACCCACTACATAACTCGAAGCTCAAGTTTAAACTCTAACTAAATTTGAATCGAAGCAAAAGAAAGAAAAGAGAAACAAACAGAAAAAGAAAAGGAAAAGGAGGGAGCCGCAGCAGCCCAGCCTGCCTCGACCGGCCCAACTAGCCCAGCCAAGCCTCGCCTGCCCTTTCACGCGCGTAGCCCACGAAGCCGGTCTAGCGTCACTGCCCGCACGCGCACATCTGCTGACAAGCCGGGCCCGCTCGACAGCCATCACGCGCCGCACGCAGCCACAACGCGCCAAGCGCCTGATGACCCGACCCTGCTTGTCAGCACAATAGCGTCTTCTTCCCCTCGCCCACGCATTCTCCCCGCACGACCGGAGGCCGACTAGCGTGGCAGGCGCGGGCCAGGGGGTCACACAAGAAGCATGACCCTGTTTCCCCTTGCGCCGCGCCTACGCTACCACACGTGGGCCGTTGGATGCGCCGCACGCATCACCACCGCCCGATCGCCATCTGCCATTGGAGCCCTTGGAGCTCGGCTATAAAAGCCAACACCCATGAGCCCTAACCCTCAGCCCGTTCGCCGCCGCCGCTGGTGGCATAGCACCACACCGCGTCAAGCCGAGAGAGAGGGAGGAGGAAGAAGCAAGGAGGAGAAGGAAACCGCTACGGAACCGGACCTCGTCGGAGCCAGGAGCGCCACCTCGATCAGCTACAGCGACGTAGCTGCTCGGCACGGCACTGCATCGCCTCATCATGGCCTCGCCTCGCCACCGCACCGCCATCCTACCGCCACGAGCCCTATGGTGAGCCACGTCGTTCGCCGCTCACTGCGCTAGCCGTACTCGTCATGAATGCCACCACGTTCCTGCACCTAGGGGACATAGAGGTGGAGCATTCCCGCTCCTGGACACGCTGCACACGCACCGCACGCGCCCAAGCCCAAGGCCTGGCCTCGTCGACCCCTAGCGGCTTGGGAACACCGGCACGACCACCCAGTATGCCATGGCCAAGAGCACAACCATGGCGAGACCACCGCATCTTCTACGTCATGGTAAAGGCGACGTTGACACCACGACTGGCTCCGCCATGACGAAAGACACACCGCGCTCACCTTAGACAAGGATGAAGCCCACCGGAGCTTTACGTTGCCGCACCGCACCTCGTCGGAGCGCCACCGCCTCCGCTTTGCCCCCACCACCGTGGTCGGAGGCATTGAGAGCTCCCGGAGCCCCTTCGACCTGCTCGCCATGGCCGTAGCAGCGTCGGGGAGCTCATGCGCACCACCAATCTCCGGTACCGCCACCACAGCCACCACACTGCCGCTCGCCGGTGTATGAGGACCGTTGCCACCGCGGCCAGCCAACAGGAGCCGCCCAGCCTCCACGATAACTTCACTAGGGCACCCGCCATGGCTAGGCCAAGCTTTTGCCTACCTTAATCGTGCACCAGTACCGCTCGAGAGGCTCGCCAGTGAGCTCACCACCGGTGGGAGCACGCCGAGGAAGAAGATGGGGATTTTCCCCTCGCCGGCCACACGTCCGTGCACTTGGTGCACGTGAACCGAACCCTGGGAAGGAGTAAGTGGACCAAGTCCTTCATAGACCGGCTCTGCGGTCTATGGACCAACGCAGGCGGGTTCACCATGAACCACGCCTCACCTGTCAGTCACCGTTTGACCCCGGACCCACCTGTCAGTGACCAACCGAGATGATGATGTCATGCTGACATCAGCGGGACCACACCTGTCAGCCGCGGTTTAGCCCTGATGACGCCATGCTGATGTCATGCCGAAGATGAGACCACTCCAGCGTCCGGGACCTCGGCGATCTCTCCGACCACCTCGGCGAGCTCTCCGACCACCTCACCAGCTGATACACCACTCCAAGTCCCTAAATGCCATGTAAACCAGTCACAGTGTGACACGTGTCAGCTCTGAATTAATCAGCCTTAATTATTTTCAGAAATAGATTTAATCTTTGGAAACTCATAACTAATTCATATGAACTCAAAAAAATACAAGACCAGGACCAAAATTCATCTAAAATCGAACTCTACGCATTGAACCCATGTTTGAGTGCATTTGACTCTTTTGAATTTTCATTGCTTCTTTGTGCTATTCTATAGACGACGCTAACGCGGCTATAATTCGATCGTATGCAGACTCGGAGGAGAACCAGATGGACGAGGACCGAGAGTACCGTGAGGAGTACGGAGACAACTTCACTGAAGGTGCCACATCCCACCCAATCTCGTAGCACCTATTATGCACCGCTAATATAGAACTGCTATTGCTTTACTTTATTGTTATAATCACACTATGATAGAACTTGCATGGTAGTATGCTTTCTTGATGGCCTTTACCCTGACGCAACCTTACCCCTGCTCACCCTGCTGTTAGGCTAAGTCACACGCTTGCTGCTATATTTCACTGCTTATTATTTCTACTACGCTTATATATACCATATGATGCATGGTGGAAACTGGTGTTATCTGGACTATGGGAGAGTGCTGCGTGTGTGACTTGGGTGCGTGGAGGGTGAGGGTTGTGTCGACCAAGTTGGAGTATACGACGAGCCTGGGGCAAGTCTTGTCGTGGGGTGCTACCTGGGCACCCCTGGAAATGTATACCTGTGGTGGGTAAATGGTATATGAGGTGGCCCTGGGTGTGAACCTATGATGGGAGGAGCCCGGGGTGGAGGTGCTGTGGTGGCACGATAAATGGAAACCCTGATGAAGACATTCTGGCTTGGTCATCCCTAAGGACTTACTAGTACTCAGATTCACCGGGAAGCCTTACGTACCACTCGCCCTATATGGTGCGGGACGACCGGACTACTTGGTAGGATATTGCCACTACTGCTAGGTTGATAGCGGATAGTGCGAGGGAGGTACGGGGCGCGGAGGATTCCCCCCACACCCTTCCGAGACTTCAGGGAGACCTTGTGGACCCGGCTCATGACTCACAGTTTCAGCCACCCCAGGCTAGACTTGGGGTGTACCAGAGCTGAATGGTAGAGTGGCATTATCCTAGGCTAGCAAGCGGCCGAAATCAGCCTAGTTGACGACGGTCAGCGAGGAAGGCGGATCTTGTGGTTATGTAAAACCTCTGCAGAGTATATGGTTGATCGATCGATACATAAGCCGACTTGTCAGCTATGGACCTTTCCTAGGTTTTGCTTAAACTAGATAGTGAGATGAGTCCTTCTCTTCTCCCCCTGGGAGTGAGTGTTTGGACGTAGCCAGAGGCTATGGGCCATGAGACAGTGCCGAGAGGGAGTTGGCCTGTCGACTGAGCGATGGTATGGTTGTGAAGTGGTGATGATGTGGAGATGGTGGTATATCGATCCTTGGATCGAAACCTGGCTCTGGATGGGAATGGGGTGGAATAGGTGTGGGATTGGTGTTAAAACTTGACCAACTATTATTATATACTTGATATGCTAATACATAGGAAACCCCAGCCTTATAGGTTCCTTTTGAATATATCCAACTTGCATCCAATTTCCACAAAGCAATGCTCATAGGGTGGGACTGGCCAGTACAAATCGTACTGATAAATTTTGGCACACAGGTTCTGCTGAGGAGTATAGCTCTGAGGAGTTTGACGGTTGAGGGGTTCGTTCCTACGCTCGAGTTTGGCGATCTTGTCTTCAAGCTGTTCTGAATGAATGCTACTTTTGATTCCGCCAATGCGTCGATGTAATAATTTATGTAATTCTGCACTATTTGCACTCTGATATTACGTTGTATGGATGTGATATTCGACTGGGATTTGGGTAATATGATCTACAACGGTCTTATTACACTTCGACGCTGTAGATTTTCCTTCGTGAAAATCAGGCCGTTTCACCATATTTCGAGGGGGGAATATTAAGGTCAATTAAGAAAGATACTCTTCATTAAGAGTATCTTTAAAGATCAATTAAGATGAATGCGACCATTGGTGGAGTACAACGGTCTGAACAATGATACCCCTAAGCAGAGAAATAGCTAAATTCCTATAACTTTTAAAGTTTTGATAGAAAAATAGTGTAGTCAGCGTCAAAGATATAAAGGCGGTGCTTAAAGCGCCATATGAGGCTTTAACAGATTAAACCCAAAATAATATATTTGAAGATACACCATCTTTAGAAAAAGATGGGATGATCTAGGGGAGCATGGTATGCAAAGACCTAAGACTTGAAGAGAAGAGGAACTATGTGCCCACTCTAGTGACTCAGGAGCAACAAGTTTCTCAGTACCTGTTGATGTTGTATGACTAATATAACACCTGTTGTTAGCTCTTCGAAGAAGATGAATAATGTAAACAAGGATCTTGTAATACAGGAGCCTGTAGAATCAATTGCCTCTTGGCAATGAAGAGCAACAACAACCCCATATGAAAGTGCTAGTAGCTAAGGCCTCAGAAGGTCTTAAAGAATTAGTAAACCAGTTTTTCTGATGACTATGAAGTCTATGTTAGTAAAGAAATTCAAATAGAGGGTAATCCCACCTCATTTGATGAAGCCATGAGAAGCGTTTACTCGTTTAAATGGCAAGAAGCTATGAAAGTTGAAATGAATTCGATGAATACCAATGATGTTTGGGACTTAGAAGAAATTCCTAATGGAGCCAAAATATTAGGTTGTAAAAGGGTCTACAACATAAAACGTGACTTCAAAGGGAATATAGAAAGATATAAAGTATGACTTGTAGCAAAAGTCTTTACGCAAAGAAGATGAATAGATTACAATAAGAGTTTTCTCTCTAGTCTTATGCAAGGATTCTTTCAGAATCATAATGGTGTTAATGGCACATTACGATTTAGAGTTACATCAGATGGATGTAAAGACAACATTTCTGAACGGAGATTTATATGAAAACGTTTACATGGCACAACCCAAAAGGTTTTGTTATGGAAGAAAAGAACATATGGGATGCCGCCTGTAGAGATCCATTTATGGGTTAAAAGTAAGTCTCTAGACAATTGTATTTGAAGTTGATGAAACAATGAGAAAGTTTATGTTTTAAAGAAAATGAGAAGGACAATAGCGTTATGCGAAGATCAAGAATGGAAAATTTATTTTCCACATCCTGTGAATAGATGACATTATACTCATTACTAGTGATGTTAATCTGTTATTGGAGAAGAAGAAGTTTTGTCCTCAAGTTTCAATGTGAATGATCTTGGTGAAGCGTCATTGGTTCTATGAATCAAAATTCACCGAGATAGAAGAAAATGGGGTATTAGGACTATCACAAAGGCATACATAGAAAAGATTCTAGAGAAATAAAGTATGCAAGCGAGTAAACCTACGCCTGCTCCTATAGTCAAGGGTAATAGATTTGGGAACTTTAAGTGTTTCATGAACCGATATAAGATCGATCAAATGAATATGGTTCCATATGCTTTAGCTGTTGGAAGCTTGATGTGTGTACAAGTATAAGAACTTACCCTAACATAGTTTATGTATCTAGGATATTTTAGCAGAAGTCCAGTTTAGATATAGATCACTGGAATAGAGTTGAGAATGTCTTACAATTTTGCAAAGTATCATAGGCCTCATGCTGAGTAAGAAAGAATAAGTGCTCTTAAATAGTTGAGGGTACAAAATGTAAGTCATGGCGAGATGTGTAGTGAAATCCACAGTAGTGGCTAACACTCACAGTTGGAGTATTATTATAGAAAAACTCTAAAGAAACAGTTGTGGTGTCATCAGTGATGAATACCATGGTATAGCTTGACATGAGGCTTAAGGAATAGGCAAAAAGAGGTTAAGGGAATTAGTACCCGGATTTAACAATGGTAGACAACGGCAATAACCATTTAAAGTAAGTTAACTCCCAAGACAACAGGTTAAGTGTGCTGCCAAACACATTGACACTAAGTTATATGTTGTAAAGGAGAAAATCCAGAATCATTTTGAAAGCATTGTGCATATAAGTACCAAGCAAGTACTTGCGGATCCGCTTACCAAAGGCTAACCACCCAGTGCGTTCAGAAAACACAAAGTCGACATGGGTTTATGGAAAAGCCTACGATTTCTAGATATTAAGGGCCTAGTTGAGTATCTATTTCAAAATAGAGAGGTGCATTGTAGCTGTTACATCAAATGGCAACTGATCGTGACGATGAGGCACGCTCTATGCACTGATCTGTGATGGAATGGGAAAAGAAAAAAAAAGTTAAGTTTAAGTCATTGTCGACACAGAATTTCGTCCCGTGCCGAGGACACACGCAGCAAGCCAGAAGGGTCCGCTCGATGGAGCAGATCCGCCTAGCTTCAGCACAAGGGTGGTCGATCCTACGCAATCCTCCCGAGACGTGCCAGTCAATTTGACCTTATAATTGACAAGGAGAGAAAGTTTATCAGTAATTAAGGGTGGAACATGCCGGTGTTGTCAGATAGTCCCAAATGTGCGGCTCTAAGAGCCGATACGAGAGGAGATCGACTAAATAGTCGATTCCAGCATATTCAAAAGAATAAATCGGTTAAAGCTTATGGGGTTGTGTAAGAAGAATCGGTTATCAATCAGAATAAATATCATTTAAGCAAACATTAATCAATGGCAATAAGATATTGATGATGGTCGGTTTATGCTGAGCCAATGATTACAAGTAACCGAACTCATGTTTATATAAAGAAACAATTCAACACCACTTAACCATCTAATAAAGATAAATCTAATGAACATGTTAGATCTCATATATCGTCATGACCAGTGGGGCATGAGGCAGAATCATGCAGGCCGTAGAAACAATAATAGACTCGACGACCCTAACTCATTACTAATATCAGTGGGGCATGAGGCAGAATCATGCAGGTCGTAATACAATAACAAGATCATGGGGCTAACATATCTTTCAACTTATCTCTACTTCAATGATCTCGTAATGTGAACTGTTCATGAGAACGCTCGATATTGGCTAAACAGTCGATTCAGGCATAGCGCACAGTTAAGGTCATGCCTTCTTAGGAACGGATCTATCAACTAACGATCCCCACTCCACGGTGCTAATAGTGGGGTGAGAGGCAGAATCCCACAGGCCATGATAACGAGCCATGGAACGGTTCTCGCTAACCAATAGATCTACTCAAGATCGAACATGCCTTAACCGCACGCTATGCACGATTAAGATTGATATAAAAATAGCCGATAAAAACATAACTCATCGTTTAAAGTGTAGATTAGATCAGTTTTAGATTAGCAAACGATGGGTTAAATAAGATATAAGGTCGATCCAGATCAATCTCAATCGGGCAGAGTGATATTGCTGTGATTAGATAAACAATGAAAGCAATAAGCAATATCGGTAACTTAATGAATCTACCAAAGACTGCCATTCAAAGGTAGAGCCGATAACTTGACCTTGATCTAGTTCAAGCAGTGGGGTGTGAGGTAGAATCACACAGGCCATACTTGAACTAGGCAAGAGTCGATAACTAGCCTATACCAGAGTCGCGGTGGGGGTCGACCGGATCGATGTAGCCATACGAACAGAGGTATAAACCATGATGGTACTTACAGACAAGTAGTGGAGGTCGACCGGATCGATGCAGCCGTACTTGCTGAAGAACTTGCCGTGATCTACTCTACTCCTACTCCTAAGGGGTGGCCGGAGCCAAAAAAGTAAATTGACTTATATTTGATTGATTGTATCCCTTTACAATAGCCGGGGTTTGATATTTATACCTGGAGTCTAAACATGAATCCTACTCGAGCATGATTTGTTACAACTTTTGGCATAAAATGAAAATAGTCCTAATTTAAGATAACTTGGACTCTAATCTTTCCCTTTTTGTAGAGTCCAGCATGTCTCGTCCCAGCGCCAATCATAGCCTTTGTCGTTATCTGCTGGCGCTATATGAAGAAAGCCGATTCTAGTGCCATATTCGAATCAGCTGGTTTTGATCTACACGCAATTGATCCCTTACTGACATGATTCTGGGAGCTCTTGAGCCTCTAAAATCCTTCTTCCAAATTCTGGTGTAAACACATGCCCCCAATTTTGGGATAAAAGTAATTTTATTCCAAAATTATCACGTCTTCATCTTTGATGGGTTTGTAGTCACGAGTAGAGAATCTTGATCTGGGGTCTACTGTTTGTCGCCGCCTATGTCAGCTCATGAGCCCATGCTTCACAACTTCTACGAGAGCATCATTGTTTCATGGGTACTTGGACTCATCCTTCCAGGCCGGCTATAAAATGCCTCTCCGACCCCGGCGAGAGCAACTCAACCACTCAGTTATGTTTCTTTTCTTCCTACCTTCTCGAGCTCTGGTCTCACCGGACCCTCCATGGTCCATCTTTTTGCTATGAAGATCTTGAGTGGTTAGAAGAATTCTTGTGCATAGGGTGATCGCGTCGCTCATTCTAGCACCTTGTCGAGCAAGAGAATCAGTTGTTGTGGCTAGAAGAAGTCTTGTGACACCACCTGAGTCTTCTCTCCATGCTCGCAAAGCTGTTCTAGTGTTTGCAAAGGCTAAAATGTGTGGACACCTTCCCCTTGTTTGCTTCATCAAACGCCCACTGGGAGAGCCATAGGCTTCTTTCCCGCAGTTCCTAGTCATCAGGAAACTAGTTAGGCGTCTGTTAAGCTGGCGGCCTTTCCCCTTCTTCTGATATAAGTTTGTTAACTGACCGATGTGACTTGATTCATGGTAAACTTCGGCCTTGTGGGGACTCGGGCTCCCTTCAATCCAAAGAAGACTTGGGGGGTTAATTTTTGGTCAATGTAAATTCTTTGTACCCATCGCACGACATGTCATAATCTGGGGAAGCAATAAGTCCAAATCTGTTGTTTCTTCGTTATCTATTCCCTGAAATTCCGAAGTGCCGATCCGTTTCCGTATCTACTTTCATTTTTCACACCTTCGGTGAAGCCCATCTCTTCTTTAGGTTTAAGATCATGGCTGGGGCTATATATACGGACCACGGCTGGGGCTATATATATGGACCACGGCTGGGGCTCAAAACGCTACCCGTCTTGTCTCAAACCTTCTACGTCCTTAGTATAGTTCCTGCTCTTCTTTAGGTTTAAGATCATGGAGAACAGCAAGAGGCCTTATGAGGAGGCTTTTAACGAGCCTGCATTGTCACACCAGTGCCTTCATCACCGGGAAGGTGCCACTCGGGATGTCCCCATCGTTCCGGAGCATAGGGTTGACCCGGCTCAGCCCTCGGGATCATCTTCAACACTGATTCGTCGCCGGCTCCCTAGTTATCCGAGGAGGCAGATCGATAATGTCGATCTAATCGCTTCCATTGATCGGACTGATCAGAGTCTATCTAACTGACTTTCCCTTGCGGAATCAGCTCTGGCCATAATTCAAATACGATCGTCCTCTGAGGCCGACCTGAGGGAGCGGTTGTCCAGGGCTAAAGCCAGAATCACAGGTGAGACGGCTACCATAATCTCCTTAGCTTTTCTTAACTTTGCTTTCGAGATTTTCTGATCATCCCTTCCTTTAAATTTTAGATCTAACTGCCCAGTTGGAAAGCCTTCGATCAGCCGCAGATCACACGGCGGGATTTGTCAATGCTAGGGGTGATGTTCCGGTAGTCTGTTTGCATGACATTCCAAACCGCGTCAAGGAGGTTGCTCTCCATGGTGTCTGCCATGGCGCTGCCACAGCGTTGGCCACTGCACAAGCCCGCTCTGGCCATAATCTCCAGCTTCTTCCTCATGGTTTCCCGGATGTAGTGCCCTCCGGGGATCATGAGCGTTTGATTGAGGAATTCTTTAGCGCCGCCAACTCTGTAGCTTTCAATACTTTGGGCGATGATGTAGTGAACAAAGTGTTCTCCAACCCGTAGCTTGTAATAAGTGATTTCTTAGCAAACAATTCCTTCGTCCTGAATGACTTTTCTTTGTTTCGTACTTCATATTATGCGTATTAATTCATCCATGTTTGCTTTCCCTCTAGTGTTTCACATGAAGACTGCGGGTCCATGTTTACTTCATCCATCTTTGTTTCCCTCTACTGTTTTGACCTATCATTAAAATTTGACATGTCATCATATGCATTGCAAATCATTCATAAAGTAGAAAAATTAGAATGCATTCACTAAATAAGCTTTATTTCATAAGTTGTTATTTTATGTGTTACAATGTGATTCAAAACTCTAAATGAAAATCATGACCACATGAGTCAAAATTCATGTGATCATGTGAGACCATGTGTTAATTAACTAAAATAACCCTAATGGGCCATGTTACTGGTCAAAAATCAAAGTTAAGTCAAAAGGTAAACAAATCAAATTTGAATTCACATTCCAATTATAAAGGTCATTTTTGCCCCTTTTGTCTATTTTAAAATCCATTTGGAATTTGGGGTTGTGACAAACAGCAAAGTTGAAGCTTAGTTAATAAGGATCAACTTTGGTATTCAAAGTTTTTCAAGTTTACATATAAAATTTGGAGTAATTTTGAAATGATTCAAATACTCAAATGCACCCCAAATTCAAATTTCAAAATGGGGGCAAAATTTGAAAATGTGCCTTGAAGCAAAGTTGTAGAGTTTGAAAAGTTGAGCAACTTCCATTTTTGGAGATTTTCAACTTCTTTAGAAAATTTGTGAGTAATTTGAAAAATGGACTCAGTGGCAATTCTGTAAATATTTAAAAAAATCCGTTGACAGCAGAGGGCCACCGTCTACTCGCCACCGAGCTGCCGCCGCCGATCGTCTTCACCGCTTCCTCGCGCGGTGACACGTCTTTGTCTCCGTGGCGACCTTGTTCGGGAGCTGGCGAAGCTAGAGGTGTCCTCGCCTTCTATAAATACGAGCAATCACCGCCGTCGTTGTTCTTTTCTTCTCGTCTGCTCGCCTCCGGTGACTTGCCGCACTCGCAAAATTTGTCCTCGCCGTAGCACTGCTTGCCAATTGTGTTTGCCAGCAGCTCCGCCTTGCCCTGCCGCTCCTTCTAGGCCTTCTCACCTCACCTCTAGCAGGCCAGCGCCACCGCACGACGTCTTCTTCATCGGAACCGGCCGAAGCACCGCCATCACTAACCTCGCCGTGGCCAGGATGCTCCAGCCCGTCTCCGTATTCACCAAGCACACCGGCGTGATCGTGGTGAGCTTCTAAGCGTGATGCTCGCTTCGTTTTAGCCTCTACTGCATCGTTGTCGGGGTTATTCCGTGCGCCGTCGTGTCCGCGCCGCCATGGCCGGCGTGGAGCTCCCTCCGTTGTGCCCGTTGCCGTTCTGAGGACTGGGATGGGTTCGTGGGGTGGTGTAGATCATGCAGGCATGGTCGGCCTCACTGGAGCATCACCGCCGGCACATTTTGGCTGACCGGTGATGGCAGCAACGCCATGCGTTCTCTCTGTGTCGGGTTGTCAGTGAAAGAGAGAGAGAGAATAGTGGAATTTTGTTATTTTCTGATTTTGAATAGTGCTGAAACTTTGGGAATTTGTAGGAAAATAATCATAGCTCCAAAAATTTTGAAAATTTGTGTGTAGTTTCTGTACATGTTCTATTATGGTTTAAAAATTTGAAACTTGAAATTTGAATAAATTTTTAATGTTCGAAAATTCAGTCAATTAATTGATAAATGCAATTTCCATAATTTTTGTAGGTCACTGTATAGCTCCAAAAATTATGAAATTTATTTTGGTAAACTAATTTGTTATGAGGAAGCTTAGATAAAATTTTGAGGTCATTTGGAACAAGTTTATTTTTATGCTTATTTCCAAATTAATTCAAAATTGAATAAAAGCAAAGCCTAATTGTTAGGGTTAGGGTTTGATCTTGTTTGGGTCATGTTGTGTGACCAGTAGGGTTTCAAGATCAATTTGGTCAAGTCGCTTAGGTTATAAACCCTAGATGTTAGTGTCAAGTAGTTTTGTTGATTTACAACTATATCGCGAAGGAAAGTTGTATTCAAGGTGTGATTACATTTCATGTACCATGAAAGCATCATGTTTACATTATCATCATATTGAAGCATATGTTTTTATTTCGTGTAGAATCCAAGAGTGAAACGATTCTAGTTGAGCAAGTTGTGGAAGAATCCCCGGTTGTCACGGGATTTGATAATTGTGGTACTGATCCGGAACCAGAGATCGTTAACGAAGGCAAGCCCCAGTTTATGCATTAAACCATTATCTTGTTTACTTTGAAAAGTTTATCACCTATGTTACCTATTGCATTAAGTTGATTTATTCAAATGTTACCTACTTGATGCATTGCCTACCTTGTTAATTGTTTACCATCCTTGGAGACGACTTCATTTATAAAGGCATAGAATGCTTAGTATGCTTTATGGTAGGCTTTCAAAGTAAAAGTTTCGATACAATCAAAGATGGCATACTGGCCAAAGAAAGAAAGAAGATAGAATGAACTAGAGACTAGTCGGGTGACTTATCTTGAATGTTGGGTAATGTTGCCGACTATGTCGCTTAAAGGCCACTCATTGTGGATCTTCTGAACGAGAAACTTTGTAGTACTGGTCATATACTCCGGTAAGCCTACTTCGGCTAATCTGATACTAAGACGAATGCCCACGCACTAGGAGTGGTGAGATGGCGGGAGTAGCGTGTACCCTCGTGGCTTGAATGTGGCCAGATTTGAGGCGTGCTGTGCTCTCGGGTGGCGTGGAGATGGCTTAGTATAGGAGGATCCGGTAGCGAGGTTGATATATGCAAGATTAAGTTCTACATATGTCGTGTGATAAGGAATCCCCAGCTGGGACTTGAATCAATTCAAATTGCTGGTGCTTCGCGGATATGGAGACTCGATTCATTACAGAAGCAATGCAGGACTGGTGAATTACTAAAACATGAGAAAAAGAATGGAATGAGAAGGATTGGAACATGGGATATGAACACTTAGTTGGAGATAATGAACTAAAGTACTTAGGGGTAAAACTTGAAACTAGGATCAAGAATAGTAAGCTTTTGGCAAATAACTTTTGAATTTTGCTACATCCTTACCTTGACCCACTACCTGCATCCCTAAGACCTTCGCCCCTTTTTCGTCGGGTCAGTCTTGTTGAGTACTTTTGTACTCAGGGTTTGTTAACCCTTGTTGCAGGTGAGTTGCATGCGCAGGCTTGTTTTGGTCCCTGCTGCATGTCAGTGTTTGAAGTCGATGACGATGAGGAATGATGAATGGCCTTTGGACAAGGCACTAGTTTGTGTGAAATAAATAATGTTAATGTAATATTATCCCGCTACTATGGTTGTATGACACTTATGGTTTTGTAAGTTTGAAACAATTGGTTTGTAATATTAAAACTTAAGTCTTCCGCTTTATAATCTCTGGTATATATATTGAAAACTGTTGTAAATTGCAATGACTGTGATTGGGATCCTGTTTGGAAAAGATTCATGGATGATTCAGGTTTCCCGAGGACACCCGACAGACCTGTTAAGTTGTTGGGAACTTATGTACGCTATCTGAGGTCTGTTGATACATCAATAGGTGCACGTGGGCCTGATTTCTTAGGAGGTTCTGCCATAGCCGACGCAGGTGATTTATGGACATTACCAAAACGTTGACAGTCTTGGCATCCTTTGTAATATTCAAAGCAGTCTTCTAATATTGTTGGCCAGAAATATCCAGTCCTGCGAATAATCCATTTCATCTTATAAGCCGATTGATGAGCCCCACATATCCCTTCATGCACTTCGCCCATCAAAACCTTGGCTTCTTCTTGATTCAGGCATTTGAGTAATGCCCCATCGATGGTTTTGTAATACAACTGGTCATCCAGTAAAACATACTTAGTCGATTTATACCTTAGCTTTCTGGTAACTTTCTGTGATGGATTTCTGAGGTAATCGACTATCTCAACTCTCCAATCATTGTCCGAGGTTTCATTACTCAGGATTTCTTAAACCACTCGATAACCTGATGCACTTTGAGCCAAACGGTTAGCTTCTTGATTCTGCGCCCTCGGAATATGTTGAAATGAGACATGAGGAAATTCCCTGAGCAACCTTTGGCATTCGTCATAATATCTCCTCAGAGTATCCTCTTTGCACTCATACAGGCCGATCAACTGATTAATAA
The DNA here is from genome assembly GCA_904845875.1 of Miscanthus lutarioriparius. Taxonomy (NCBI): domain Eukaryota; kingdom Viridiplantae; phylum Streptophyta; class Magnoliopsida; order Poales; family Poaceae; genus Miscanthus; species Miscanthus lutarioriparius. The sequence continues at coordinate 56,002,073 of CAJGYO010000018.1, forward strand.
TTAACTGTGATTCTCTAAATATTTCAATCGCTTCGGCCTTTACCTCATGAAGAAGTTGAATCCCTTTGAGAACAACCTCATATTTTGCTTGATTGTTGGTGACCATTGGTTCGGTTGGAAAAGCAAACTCAAAATTTGCCCCCCAAGGCGAAATAATAACAATACCAATGCCACCACCTTGCTTACATGATGACCCATCGAAGAATAACGTCCAGGGCACCAGCTCTACATGATTCATGCTTGGTTTATGATGCTGGGTGACGAAATCAGCTATTACCTACCATTTGACTGCTTTAGCCAATTTGTACCTCAAGTCGAATTCTGATAACGCGAGAATCCATTTTCCTACTCTCTCATTTAGTATCGGCATCGATAACATATGCTTGATTACATCAGCCTTGGAAACAACCGTGCACTCAGCCGATATTAAGTAATGTCGTAACTTGGTGCAAGAGAAGTATAAGCACAAGCATAACTTTTCGGTGGGAGAATATCTTGTTTCTGGATCTAGAAGCCTCCTGCTTAGATAGAAAACCACTCGCTCTTTTCCTTCAAACTCTTGTATCAAGGCCGATCCAATAGTTTTGTCATCGGCCGATATATACAACCTAAAAGGCTTACCCTACTGAGGAGGGACCAGCACGGGTGGACACTTCATATACTCTTTTATCTCCTCAAACGCCTTCTGTTGTATGTCACCCCATTTAAATTCTTGATCATTCTTTAATTTCAACAAGGGAGAAAACGGCATAACCATTTAAATTCTTGATCATTCTTTAATTTCAACAAGGGAGAAAACGGCATAACCCTTTCCGACAATTTCGAAATAAACCTTCTGATGAAGTTAATCTTGCCAAGCAAAGATTGCAACTCTGTCTTAGTAGTCGGAGGTACTGCGTCGTCAATTGCTTTCATGCTTTTCTGACCGACTTCGATCCCTCTCTCGTGGACCATAAAACCCAAGAATTATCCAGCTGACACTCCAAAAGCACACTTATTAGGATTCATCTTTAGACCATGTTTTCTCGTGCATTTTAGAGTCTCCCGCAAATCAGCTAGATGCTCTTTGTATCCTTTTTAATATCGTCAAGCACGTTCGGGTTGAATCTCCTTGGAGCTTGTTTAAACGGTCGATATCCAGGCTTGATTGGCAACCGATGTTCGACAATTGATCGGTTTAAACCAGGCATCTCATAGTATTCCCAAGCAAAGCGGTCTTTAAATTCTTTTAATAAATCAATTAATTCTCGCTTATACTCCGGATCCAATTTAGCACTTACATACGTGAAGCCATGTCCCAATTTACCATCTGTACCATCTATTGGATTATCCATTAAAACAGACTTCCAAAGCTGACTGCTTGGATCGGCTGTTGGCTCTCGCCTTCGATTCTGAATTTTGATGGCAACAGAAAAGTCATTTGGATATTAGCCGATGGTTGCCTTCTATCAGCTGTTTGCTTGGCACGTCATACTTGAGGTTTACCGGATACTTGAGCCTATTCCAACTCTTTATTCCTTAGGCGCTGCACCCTTCTCTTCTGGCTTCTTGTCAATCCTCTGGGGCACCATTGGCTTTCCTGCCAGACATGCTCCCTTTGGTTGCTTCCTTCTTCATGATCAACCTAGTCTTGGTCAACAACTCTTTTTCCCAGCCGATCATGAATACTTTTATTTTTTAAGCGCCGATCCATGTTATTATGATGATATGCATCCTGGGCATGGATCGACCGGCGGTTGATCTGAGATTGCCTAAACTTCCAATATTGATTGCTGCATTCTGGACAGTCATGTCTGGTAGGCAATTTCAAACCTTTATTCCAGTAGTATCTGAAGAAAGGACAATTCCAGTGTGATTCGGCTTGTCTCCTCTCATACCTCTCTTCTTCTAGTTGACGCTGGTATTCTTGATCCTCTAACCATCGCTGATAATCCTTTTCTTTCTGCCGCTGCCACTTATTCAACAAGATTCAAGATGTAACTCGCGCCTTTGTTGCTCCATCCTTTGACGCTTCCCCTAGTTCATATCGGCTCTTTTGCTGATCACGACGTTTTCTAATCTCTCTGTATTCATCGGACGATATTTGCCTCTTAGGATCAACTGTTCTAGCTTCTCTTGATTTGGCCGATGTTAGAACCTTAGTTTTTCCTTTGAATAGCCCGACATCAACCATATTTTGATCTCCTGGGAAAGGATTATCATCAATTTTCATCTTCCGAGGCGTATCAAACTTGAGCCTCCCTTGCTGAATAGCTCTCTGTATATGCTGCCGGAAAATTCTGCATTCATTGGTGGAATGAGAAGTAGCATTATAAAACTTGTAGAACTTCTTATTCTTCAATTGTTTAGGGGGGCAACATAACATGATTGTCCGGCAATTTGATCTAGCCCTTCTCAAGTAAGAAGTCAAAGAGCTTGTCCAATTTTGTGACATCAAAGTCATAGCTCTCCTCAACTCCTCTTCCTCAAGGATTTGGCACCATCACTGTCTTCCTGCCCCAATTCCATTCAGCTGCAGCGACCTCTTCCTCTTCATCTTCATAGCCATCGTCAATCGAATATGGATTATAAGCTTCGACTACTGTGGTACTTTTCTAGAATCGGGTATCCCTGCGCATACTCTGGAATTGGCTATTGAGCGCTGCTACTCGTTGAGCCAACTGACCTAAGTTATCAAACTCTTGCCCTAGCAACTTTTCTTTCCACATTGGTAGCATTCCCTGGACAGCTAAAGCAGCTAACTGATCATCTGCCAAGCTCAATGAGAAGCACAAGTTCCTAGTCTCTCGGAATCTCTGAAAAAACTCAGTGCCCGATTCGTTAGTCCTCTATTTCATGGTTGTCAAATAGGTTATCTTCTTTTCTCTAGTCCTAGTGTAAAAATATGTATGAAATTTCTTCTCTAGGTTAGCCCAATTAGCAATAGAGTTGACTGGTAGTGACGAGAACCAAGTGAAGGCTGGCCCTAACAAGGATAAGGAGAAGAAACGAACTCGATGGGCATCCTTAACCGATGCTTCGCCCAATTGTATAAGATACCGACTGACATGTTCTATTGTGCTTGTACTGTCTTGACCAGTGAACTTGGCGAACTCTGGGAGCCTATAACTTGTAGGAAGAGCGACCAAATCATACCATTCTAGATATGGACGTTTGTACAAAAAAGTTATTCCTTTTGGCTTTAGACCGAACTGATTCTTCATCATCTCGGTCACCTTCAGCAGCAACTCGTCAGCTTGCGGATTTGGATTTCTCAGCACTTGCTGACCCATCTGTGGATTGAAATCTCGCGTGCCTTGATATCCTGGATTTGGTATCATATGGAAGGTGCTATAATCCGTGCCATAGTGATAGCCTTGTGGAACCTCAATCTGTTGGGTCCTCTGCTGGCTTGCTGCTTGAAGTCTCTGATTATAGACATAAGGATCTATATCTCTACGGATCCTTTGAATTGATGGTGCTATCTTTTGAGCCGACGACGGTATATGGCCCGATGTGCCAAAATTGATCATCTAGTTTTGACTTTGCCCCGCCGGCTGTTGCACATGCTGTATCGATGGTCCAGGATTGTACTGTATCTGATTCGTGGTAGTACCTGGAGTTTGTTTAGATGAACCTTGAAGTGCCTGGACATCACCATTACTAGCTGGTGTTGCTTCTTGATGGCTGGTGCCGACTTGATTAGCCCCTTGGGTCAACGGATCTGGAATGTTGTAACAAGTCGATCTAACTTGACTAACTGGAATTCCATGAATCGCCTCTTTCATGGCGTTGTGAAATGCGTCAACGAAAGCTTCATTGCGGCTTGATAGAGCATCTCGAACAGATTTGTCTATGGCTTCCGTAAAGAAACGCCTTTCTTCAGCTTCGACTGTATCTGTCTGCCCGTGTAGTAGAACTCTTGGTAGTGGAAATTTCTGAATAATGGTGTTGTCACGTGTTTTGGTGTAGGACAACAAACACTTCTTCTGAAATTCTTCTGTAGCTTTGTTGATGGTACCCTTATCTTTATCAGGTAGGTCTTCATAATGTACCATCAGGATGTTGTCATTGTTGTGAACCGCCATGACGATTGTGGGGTCCCACCGAGCGTGCCAGAAACATGTGTCGACACAGAATTTCGTCCCGTGCCGAGGACACACGCAGCAAGCCGGAAGGGTCCGCCCGATGGAGCAGATCCGCCTAGCTTCAGCGCAAGGGTGGTCAATCCTGCACAATCCTCCTGAGATGTGCCAGTCAATTTGACCCTATAATTGACAAGGAGAGAAAGTTTATCAGTAATTAAGGGCGAAACATGCCGGTGTTGCCAGACAGTCCCGAATGTGCGGCTCTGAGAGCCGAAATGAGAGGAGATCGACTAAATAGTCGATTCCAGCATATTCAAAAGAATAAATCGGTTAAAGCTTATGGGGTTGTGTAAGAAGAATCGGTTATCATTCAGAATAAATATCATTTAAGCAAACATTAATCAATGGCAATAAGATATTGATGATGGGCGGTTTATGCTGAGCCAATGATTACAAGTAACCGAACTCATGTTTATATAAAGAAACAATTCAACACCACTTAACCATCTAATAAAGATAAATCTAATGAACATGTTAGATCTCATCTATCGTCATGACCAGTGGGCATGAGGCAGAATCATGCAGGTCGTGGAAACAATAATAGACTCGATGACCCTAACTCAATACTAATATCAGTGGGGCATGAGGCAGAATCATGCAGGCCGTAATACAATAACAAGATCATGGGGCTAACATATCTTTCAACTTATCTCTACTTCAATGATCTCGTAATGTGAACTGTTCATGAGAGCGCTCGATATCGGCTAAATAGCCGATTTAGGCATAGCGCACAGTTAAGGTCATGCCTTCTCAGGAACGGATCTATCAACTAACGATCCCCACTCCACGGTGCTAACAGTGGGGTGAGAGCCAGAATCCCACAGGCCGTGATAACGAGCCATGGAATGGTTCTCGCTAACCAATAGATCTACTCAAGATCGAACATGCCTTAACCGCACGCTATGCACGATTAAGATTGATATAAAAACAGCCGATAAAAACATAACTCATCGTTTAAAGTATAGATTAGATCAGTTTTAGATTAGCAAACGATAGGTTAAATAAGATATAAGGTCGATCTAGATCAATCTCAATCGGGCAGAGTGATATTGCTGTGATTAGATAAATAATGAAAGCAATAAGCAATATCGGTAACTTAATGAATCTACCAAAGACTACCATTCAAAGGTAGAGCCGATAACTTGACCTTGATCTAGTTCAAGCAGTGGGGTGTGAGGCAGAATCACACATGCCATACTTGAACTAGGCAAGAGTCGATAACTAGCCTATACCAGAGTCGCAGTGGTGGTCGACCGGATCGATGCAGCCATACGAACAGAGGTATAAACCATGACGGTACTTACAGACAAGTAGTGGAGGTCGACCGGATCGATGCAGCCGTACTTGCTGAAGAACTCGCCGAAATCTACTCTACTCCTACTCCTAAGGGGTGGCCGGAGCCGAAAAAGTAAATTGACTTGTATTTAATTGATTGTGTCCCTTTACAATAGCCGAGGTTTGATATTTATACCCGGAGTCTAAACATGAATCCTACTCGAGCACGATTTGTTACAACTTTTGGCATAAAATGAAAACAGTTCTAATTTAAGATAACTTGGACTCTAATCTTTCCATTTTTGTAGAGTCCATCATGTCTCATCCCAGCGCCAATCATAGCCTCTGTCGTTATCTGTTGGCGCTATCTGAAGAAAGCCGATTCTAGTGCCATATTCGAATCAGCTGGTTTTGATCTACACGCAATTGATCCCTTACTAACATGATTCTGGGAGCTCTCGAGCCTCTGAAATCCTTCTTCCAAATTCTGGTGTAAACAGTCATAAGGTGAGATCAAGGGGGGAATGTTAGGTCGGCCAATTGAGCTCTTGATCCACGCTCTGATCAGGGGCGCTCAACTTTTCTACTAGCTGATGAGCCCCCGTCGCGCAGCGCCATAAAAGGATGATGGGGGCTAGGGCACAAGGCATGAGGTTCACCGATAGCCGCCAGTCCCACCTCGAAGTTTCTAACCCTAGTCCGGTCTAAAGGGGCATTGTGAGCGACGGGAAGCGCCATCGCCTTCGACCGCCATCATTGCACTGCGCCTACACTTCTACGACACCGGCGGCCACGTCGCTGCGAAGCCATGGCCGCAACTGTCCTAGGATGAGGTATATCATCAGGCCCATCTAAGCTAAGCATTACCCAATTATCTACGCCGAAGGTCTTTCAGTTATATCATACCGGGGATTCGTGTCCAACTGTCCACTGTGTAGTGCCAACGTCCTGGACAGGCCAAAAGCGATCGCCGGCGGTTGTCTAGTGAAATGTTGGCACGTATCCGTAAGCTTTTCTGTTGGAAAGTCAAGCTCACATCACTGTGTTTGACACGGCACGCGCCCTCCCGGTTCCCGTCCGTCGCGTGACGCCACGACGCCCCTGCGCTATAGATGGCCAATGGGCCGGTCCGGCACGGGCCCATGCCAGCACGGCCCGATAGCCAATGGGCCGACATGGCACGCCGTGCCTCCCGTGCCGTGCCTCACAGGGCCACGGCCCTGGCCTCCGGCCCAGGCACGACACTATGGGCTGATTTCCGTGCGGTGCTGGCCCGTGAAGCACGACCAATTTCACAGGTCGTGCTAGCCTAAAGCCCACTGGCTGCCGACAGAGAGAGGGGAAGGGGGTTGACGCCGCTCGCCGCCGAGGAGATCGACGTCGGATCTGGAGGAGGCTAGCGCGCTCGCCACCGAGGAGGCTGACGCCCTCGAAGATGGATCCGGAGGAGCCGCTCGAGGCCAGCCACCACGCTCGTCGTCCCTGGATCCGGTCGCGCCTGCCCCCGATCCGCCGCCGGGGACGCCACCACCCTAGATCCACCGCCGGAGGCTGAGCACCCCCTGGATCCACCGCCAGGGGATACCACCACCCTTGATCCGCTGCCGGAGGACGGGCATGCCCTGCATCCGCCACCGGTGAGCGCGCCCACCCTGGATCTGCCGCCGGGGAGCGCCACACGCCTCCTCACGCGTGGATCTCGTCGTCCTTAGCCTCCTCGCGTCGGATCTCACGAAACCGCCGGATCTCGTCGGGGCTACGAGCTCGGTGGATGCGCCGCCTGCTCCTGGCAGCACCGCCGCCCCTCGAGAACCGTGCGTCGCCGCTCCTTGAGGACCGCGCCGCCGCTCTAGGGCCATGTGCCGTCGCCGCCATGGAAGAGAAGGGAGCCGAGCGGACCAGAGGAGGGAGAGGGAGGGATGGAGGCGAGCGCACCAGAGAAGGGAGAGGGATGGTGGCCAGCACACGGCGAGGGAGAGGGAAGGAGGGAGGGAGGCCAGCGCACGGAGGGAGAAGGAGCGCGGCGCCGTGCGGGTGAGCGAGGGAGAAGAAGCGCGTCACTGAGCGAGTGAGCAAGGGAGAAGAAGCGCGTCACTGAGCGGGGAGAGGGAGTGCGGCTCGGCACCACCAAGGGGCTCTTAGCAGGCCGGCAGGCCGGGCCGCCTGTTCTGTAGCAGGCCGTGTCGTGCCGGCCCACGTGCCTGAGGTAAGGTCCAGGCATGGCCTGCTCCTCCATGCCGAGCCAGCTAGCCGCCGGGCCAGGCTATGCTTGGGCCGGACAAAAAAAAAAACAGGCCGGGTCGGGCTGCATGACTATACCCCGCGCCGAGCGAGTCTGCACCACGCGGCGTCTCCACGCAGCACACGGGCACACGGCCCGCGAGCGACTGACGCCAGCACTGCCCGTCTGCCCAGCCCAAGTGCCCCGCCACTCTGCCGAACACCTCCCAGCTCCAGCGGCTTGCTCGACACCTACGCCGAACCAGCGAGAAACAACCCGAAATCCCCTACCCCCGGCAAAACCCGGCGATTTCGTGCACCTCTGCGCTGCCGCGCCCGTTCCCGCCACCCTGCACGCCATGGCCGCGGCCATTCTCCGCCGCGTTACCCCCACCGCCGCCGCCAGCCCGCGCGTGGCGCCGCTGCCGCTGCCGCTACCCCTACCCCTGCTCTCCCGGGGTGTCTCCGACTCCACGGACGCGATCACCGTGGAGACCTCGGTGCCGTTCAAGTCCCACATCGTGGACCCGCCGTCGCGCGAGGCCACCACCACGGCGCGGGAGCTGCTGTCTTTGTTCCGCGACATGTCGCTCATGCGGCGCGCCGAGATCGCGGCGGACTCGCTCTACAAGGCCAAGCTCATCCGGGGCTTCTGCCACCTCTACGACGGCCAGGAGGCCGTCGCCCTGGGCATGGAGGCCGCCATCACGCGCGCCGACGCCATCATCACCGCCTACCGCGACCACTCGCCTACCTCGCGCGCGGCGGGGACCTCGTCGCCGCCTTCGCCGAGCTCATAGGCCGCCGGGACGGCTGCTCCAGGGGCAAGGGAGGCTCCATGCACTTCTACAAGCGGGACGCCAACTTCTTCGGCGGCCATGGCATCGTCGGCGCGCAGGTGCCGCTTGGGTGCGGCATCGCCTTCGCGCAGAGGTACAGGAAGGAGGGCACCGTCACGTTTGACCTCTACGGCGACGGCGCCGCCAACCAGGGACAGCTCTTCGAGGCGCTCAACATGGCCGGGCTCTGGAAGCTGCCTGTCGTATTGGTCTGCGAGAACAACCACTGTGAGTTCTTCTGTTACCATGTGCCTGGTCGGCTGGTCGTACTGTTTCGGCCGTGTGATTCCGAAATCGGAAGTGGAGTAATTTTGGAGTACCTACCTGGTTTATGCAGATGGGATGGGGATGGCAGAGTGGAGGGCCTCCAAGAGCCCGGCTTACTACAAGCGCGGGGACTATGTGCCTGGGTTAAAGGTAAAGAGTTTTTTTTTCTGTTTGGTTTATTTGTTTAGTTCGGAGTGAAGTGAATAGTAATTGATTAGTTTCGTAAACGCAAATTTGGTTGCGCCGGAGTTCAGTGTTGAATTATTTGGCTGTGATACGGTTGGGTTTGTTCTGATCTCAAATTGTTTGCTGAAACAAATGGTCGTTTTTGAAGGACTAAAAGCACTATGTGTTTTGCATATTCTGGGGCTTGGTCGTTTAATTTATGTTAGTATTGTCGAGATTGATATCCTTTTGGGATCCCCTTGTTCAGCATAATCTGCATAATATGATGTTGATTTTGGTCTTCATATCTGCAATCTAGTTAATGCTTGGCACTGAAATGGTACCTTCACCTTGTGTTTGGTGTAGGTCGATGGAATGGATGTTCTTGCTGTGAAGCAAGCTTGCAAATTTGCCAAAGAACATGTCCTTGAAAATGGGCCAATTGTAAGTATTTAAGAATAATTCTGATTCGAAGGGTAAGAAAGCTAGTCGAACCAACTAGGATCTGTTTAGGTAGTTCGAATGTAGGGTCACTTATAGGTAAGTTAAGAGAATTAGTTGATACTGCAACTAGGAGGCGTGTAAATATATTATGCGTTCAAGAGACTAAATGGAAGGGTCAGAAGGTGAAGGAGGTGGTCAATACAAGTTTCAAGCTTTGGTACACAGGGACAGTTGCGAATAGAAATGGAGTAAGAGTTTTGATTGATAAGAGCCTCAAGAATAGTGTGGTGGGAGTGAGAAGGTAAGGAGATAGGATTATCTTAGTCAAGCTTGTCATTGGTGATATGGTCTTGAACGTAATTAGTGTGTATGCCCCCCAAGTAGGCCTTGACGAGAGTGCTAAGAGAGTTTTGGGAAGACTTAGATGGCTTGATTAGAGTTGTACCTAGTAGTGAGAAGTTTTTTATAGGAGGAGATCTTAATAGGCATGTAGGTACTACAAGCGTAGGTTTCGAGGCAGTTCATAGAGGTTTTGGGTATGGTTGTAGGAATCAGGAGGGGGAGGAAGTTCTGGACTTCGCGGTAGCTTTTGACCTGATGATAGCCAACACTTTCTTTAAAAAGAGAGAATCTCATCTAGTGACCTTCAGTAGCGGACAACACTCTAGCCAGATTGACTTTGTCCTCACAAGAAGAAAGGACAAACGAGCATGCTTGGGTTGCAAGGTGATACCAGGGGAGTGTGTTGTTTCTCAACATAAGCTTTTGGTGTCAGACTTTCATTTTCAGGTGCGCGTTCGTAGGGATAAACAAGCTAAGATTGAAAGAACAAAGTGGTGGAAACTGAAAGGGGAGGCGTCAGAGGTATTCAGGGAAAGAGTTATCAAAGAGGGCTCTTAGAAGGAAGAAGAGGACATAAACAACATGTGAGAGAAGATAGCAACCAACATTCGAAAGGTGGCCTCAGAGGTGTGTGGAGTAATCAAAGGAAGTGGAGGCGAGACTAAAGATACTTGGTGGTGGAACGAGAAAGTCCAAAGGGCTATTAAGGAGAAGAAAGAGTGCTATAAACGCTTGTACCATAACAGGAGTGTGGACAACATAGAGAAGTACAAGGTGGCAAAGAAAACTGCAAAGCGAGCTGTAAGTGTGGCAAAGGGTAGAGCGTACGAGGATCTTTACCAACGTTTAAGTACGAAGGAATGAGATAAGGACATTTATAGGATGGCTAGGGTTCGTGAGAGAAAGACAAGGAACTTCAACAAAGTTAAGTGCATTAAGGATGAAAGGGAGCATCTCTTGGTGAAGGAGGATGAGATCCGACATCGATGGCAAGAGTATTTTGACAAATTATTCAATGGTGAGAATACGGATACAACTTTTCAGTTGAATGACTCTTTTGATGACACCAATAGACGCTTTATGCGGAGAATCCAAGAATCTGAGGTCAGAGAGGCGTTGAAAAGGATGAAAGGATGTAAGGCAATGGGACCGGATGATATCCCAATCGAGGTGTGGAGATGCCTCGGGGACATAGCTATAGTATGGCTAACCAAGCTGTTCAACCATATTTTTCGGTCGAACAAGATGGCTGATGAGTGGAGGAGAAATATATTGGTACCGATCTTCAAGAATAAAGGGGATATTCAAAGTTGTACTAATTACCGAGGAATTAAGTTGATGAGCCATACTATGAAGCTATGTGAGAGAGTTATCGAGCATCGCTTGAGAGCAATAACGCGGGTCTCTATGAACCAATTTGGTTTTATGCCCGGAAGGTCAACCATGGAAGCCATTTTCTTAATAAGACAAGTTATGGAACGGTATAGGGAGAAGAAGAAGGACCTACACATGGTTTTTATTAACTTGGAGAAGGCTTATGATAAAATACCAAGGAATGTTATGTGGTGGGCTTTGGACAAACATAAAGTCCCAACGAAGTACGTCGGGCTCATTAAGGACATGTACAACAATGTTGTGACTAGAGTTCGAACAAGTGATGGAGACACGGATGACTTCCCGATTAGGATAGGATTACATCAAAAGTCAGCTTTGAGCCCTTATTTGTTTGTCTTAGTGATAGATAAGGTCACAAGGGACATACAAGGGGATATCCCTTGGTGTATGCTTTTCGCGGACGATGTAGTGCTAGTTGATGAAAGCCGGACATGAGTGAATCAGAAACTGAAGTTATGTTAGGAGACTTTGGAGTCCAAAGGTTTTAGACTCAGTAGAACTAAAACTGAGTATATGAGATGTGACTTCGGCACTATTACCCGGGAGGAGGAAGATATTAGTTTGGAAGGTCAAGTAGTGCCTAGGAAGGACACCTTTCGATATTTAGGATCAATGCTATAGAGAGACGGGGATATTAATGAAGATGTTAGCCATAAAATCAAAGCAGGGTGGATGAAGTGGCGGCAAGCATCTGGTGTCCTATGTGATAAAAGGGTACCACATAAGCTAAAAGACAAGTTTTATAGGACGATGATTAGACCTGCTATGTTGTATGGTGCAGAATGTTGGCCTACGAAAAGACGACATGTTCAACAAATAAGTGTCGCGGAAATGCGTATGTTGCGTTGGATTTGCGGTCATACAAGAAGGGATCGAGTTCGGAACGATGATATACGTGATAGATTAGGGGTAGCACCAATTGAAGAAAAGCTTGTCCAACACCGGTTGAGATGGTTTGGACATGTACAACGGAGACCTCCAGAGGCACCGGTGCGTAGTGGAATCTTAAGCCAGGATAGTAACGTGAAGAGAGGCAGAGGAAGACTGAAGTTGACTTGGATAGAGGCAATAAAAGGAGACTTCAAATGATGGAATATACCCAAAGACTTAGCCTTAGATAGGAGTGCTTGGAAGACAGCTATTCACGTGGCTGAACCTTGATTGCTTCTGCTGGGTTTCAACTCTAGCCTACCCCAACTTGTTTGGGACTTAAAGGTTTTATTGTTGTTGTTGTTGTTGTTGTAAGAATAATTCTGATTTCTATCATTTTAATTACATTACATGAGTGTATGCATATCTTAGAGCACATAATCCATCACATATGGGGTTAGACCAGAAGATGTTACTAGTAATCTGGAAAGCTTTACTAGGCTACAAGCAGATACAAATATCTTTCTGACGGCTGCCTTGACATTTGTTTGCCCCTCTGCTTTCCTGAATACAGTCTTACTTCCACATTAGGTGCAGCTATTTTCTTATGATCTGATATGAAATCAGATGTACTCTAGAATACTACTACTCCATTTCAACTTCTATGCTTTTTCGGAGCAACTTTAGTGCTTCTATCGCAACATTTCAACTGAATGTCAAGTGGTTTATTTGCTTTTACTCTTTTATCTTGAGTTTAATTGTTTTTTTTAATGAAAATCTTGAGTTCAATTCTTGTCAATTGGCAGCGTGTTCGGTAGGCTGGCTGAGGCTGGGGCTGGACCAGCCAGCCCAGCCAGCCATTTGCAGTCTCCAGCCAGCCTCCAGCCCACTGTATCTTTTTAAAAGTTCAAATAATGGCACCAACAGTAGCTCATGGTGATTTTAACATTTCAAATTCAAACTACCAGCCATGTCATGATCATGCTGAGTTCGAAATTCCAGCCAACAACAACAGGTTTAACCATGAATCTACAGTACATATGTTACATCCACACAACACACAATCAACATTTGTTCCATGGATTCACAATAACTTGTACAACACCATATAGTTTCATTCACCAAGCGTCGATACTCAAAGTCCACGCTATTGGATCTCTTTTCATATGATGCCCATAAAACTCTTTTCCAGAGTACTTCGTACCATCAAGTTCCACCATATCCTTCTTTATCACTGGCTTGAACTTGCCTGATTGCAGAGAACAATGTCAAAAGTTACACTGGAAGTGACAAATGATGCAGCACAAGTTATAGCCAAAATATGATTGCTAATCAACCAAAAAGGAAACAAGAAAGGCATGTCACACATTGGTTGCTACTTGAATAAACATCAAGAAGAATGTTACTAGAACACAGTAGAGTAGCCGTCAGTTGGAAACAAGGTCAAGCAAGAAAATTACCGTGCCTCCTCTCGACATCCATCAGTGATGTCAATGGTGTTGCACCAACAGTCCATTCTTCTACTGGACCTGCAAGGTTGCCAACCTGAGCCAAGAAAAAAAAGTACAGCAATCAAAACATGCAAGTACATAAGATCAGCCACAATCACATTGTAAAAGATCTCCCAGGTACTCCTAATACTGTAGGTGTCTGTTTGCGAATCTCATGTGTCTACATGCCATGACTTTGTATTTGTAACCACTTCGCAGCGCAAGGTGAAATCAAATGTACAAAATTTGCTAGGCAACTTTGAATATTGGGACGGTCATGTTTACATAATTGAACACTAGCCGATTGGTGGGCACAGGTCCAGATGTACATGCCTAGAGCTTCTACCGAGGTGCACTTATCTGTTTCTGGCAGCCCAAACGGCAGCAGGATTTCATGCAAATGCATGAAGGCATCAGGTGACATGCACAAATTCTCTAAACATCTGGTATTGTCGGCTAGTGTAAGATGCATCCACTGGGCTCCCGTTAGCTTTGGAATGGGACAAGGAGGATTTACCTCAGGCCTTTGCTGTGACATAAGCCCTTTCAGCAGGACAAATGCTGCCTTTGCCATGGTCACATTACTCGGTCCTTCACTTGGAAGTGTCGCTGTAGTATGACTCGTCAGTGCTGCTCATGCTGCTCATGATGCTACCTGCAATTGGGCAGACATAAGACATATTGTAATGCCAATATTAGGAACAAATCAAGTGCAAATAACTGAACATGTGACGATACCTGAACTAGGTAGGACCTTCAAAACAGGTTGGAATGTACATGGGAAAAGTGATACACGAATAATTTGTTACAACACTCACAGCAGTACACTAATTTTTTATTCAAAACACGTGACAACGACATGCACTTAGTTCTCAACAATGGTCTTTGGTTATAAGAAAAAAACGAACATAAGGATACAACAACCCAAATGAACTCAACATGCACATGGTGGATATCCGCAAACAGGCGAAAAACAAGGAATGTGCTGATCAGTGGGACTTGTTGGAGCACTCAAAGGCCCACGTCACTTTGATCTAGTTCTGCCAGCCCTCTTTAGATTCCATGTCTAGAAAACCCTGGCGACTAAGTCTGTCTCTGCAAAGGTTCAGGGCTTGCACGAATACTTCATCAGCCTCGCTAATACCATCTTATAGCAGAATGTTTCGGACTTGGGCCAACTCTTGAGCATCGGTTTTGTGACGGGCCTTCTGGGACCTAGCCTCTCTGAGAAATTGGCCGAGGTCTTCAAGGCACTCTTCTACAAATGGAGTTTGGCTACTCTTCTTGCTACGAGGACTGTTCACTGAAAATTCCCTATAGACTCTCTTCGAGGGCTGATGAGTACTAGGTGGGTCGACCGGCTCGTCCGACAAGGCTGGAGGAGTGCGAGGGCTTCCATTACTGGGTGACTTGTCAGGTCGATGGCCCCCCGCCGATACCAACTGGCCCCTGTCACGTGGGGTGCGTCCCAAAATCGTGATCAGTTGCTCACAGCATTGGGGCCGTTTGAACTTGTTTCTAGCAGGTTGGCTACTTTCCTGCACGTGTGGCAGTGATGTTGAAGTTAGTACTGAGTTAGTAGGAAGCTAATTGCTACAAAAAATCAACGAAATGCGTGTAGTTAGTACCCCGGGGCTGGCGCCGTACCACTTGGGGTCAGCTATAACCTCTCCAGTCAGCGGGTCACGGCCTAGCCCAGTATGGGTCTGGCCGTCGCGCCAGTTGAAGTAACAACGTTTCAGCTCGTTGTACTTGTTCTGGCAAACTTTCCTGCTGTACCCAAGGTCCGTGATTTGGTTGAAGTCATGAGTGATTTTGGTCCACGCTAGTGAGGTTGGACCGTGGGCAGAGGTCCAGTGACAGAGCTCTTTTTGCTGGATGATGAGGTCAAGAAGGACAGAGGTTGCTCTGTCCTCCCACACAGCATGGTCCTGGCTCATCTGATTCAAGGATCGACAAAGCTATTAGTAATGCACCAGTCGCAAAATCTGCTGGTATAGATATACTAATTGATTTGTAATGCTTTCTTCTATCGTGGATACTACTAGTTGCCTGAAAGTGTAGGCAGCATAGAGCAAACCAAAGAACTAAATAACTAGAACACTTGTCCCTTAAATGAATTATAGGAATCAATTGGTACTGTGCTATTTCTGCACCACAGCCAAACCCTCGGGAAACGTAGAGAACTAAAAAGGAGACAACAACAAAGGCAACACACACAAAAAAGAGAGAAATCACAGCCATGTGGCTTGTGTCAACAGCCTAGAGGATGGAACTGCACACAACCAAGAATCTGCTGGAAACTGAGAGCTGAGCATACATTTGCAAAGGACAACTAAAAACCAAATGCAAACTGCAAAATGACAAATAGTCTCCCTAACTTGCCTTTTGCGGCCGTTTTCGGCCTTTTGAGCGGAGGTTGTAGTGCCTGCCAGCAGTTAGAGAGCAAGACGAAGCCGACGACGCTGCCAGTTTGGGCAGCGCTGATCACAACCGGACGAAACGTCCCTTCTATGTCTACAGTGCAAGCATAGAGCACAATAGTAAGATGAAAAACCTAATCTGAAAAACTAAACATTGAAAGGGGTAAAGAACATCGCATGTCTACTGTGTAACATAATCTTAGTAAAAGTTGGAGCATGGAAGCAAAATGATTCCACAGCTAGTTGCATGATAATCAAATAACACAAGTGCACCGAAGATATATATCTGAGTAACCTAGCATCTCTTCATGTACAGATGACTTTTAGTAACAAATCTAGAATAAAATATCTAAAATCAGACCTATTAATAATGCATAAACATTCAAAGGATTTTCTAGTTATCAGTTATCACCTAACTCACCTACTAAAGACAACGCAAAAATTGTTCAAGAAAAACTAACCACTTTGATGAACCAACTGAATGCTGAATGCAATGAAAACCATGAGTTGTAACACTCCATACTTAGCATTCAATATACAAGTATAGAAGAAACTCATTAAATCAGGTCTAGTTTGAAATATGATGAACATATGATGATATAAACAAACTTATATATGTTATCTCCTACTCATATAGTAAAATAGCACGAATATTGTTCAAATAAATAGCACTTCAATGAAATGGAATCATATGGAATGCTGATAGTGACTGAAGACAGTAGTTCTAGCACTCAACTAATACTTTGCAAGCACACAGTGACACAGGAGGCACAGTACTGATAAGGAGTTTAAACCTGCATTCTATAGAATACTTAGCAGGTATAAAAAACCAAGGGGAAGAGATCGAACTTAGTGTGTGGTAATAATAGATCAAAAAGAGACATGAGTACATGTTGGATCTCAGATCCGGCGGGGTCATAGTGCGCGGCGTCGGGTTCGGGGGGGCTTACCGTGGTGGAAGGAGTCGCCGTTGATGGAGGGGGGTCCGGGGAGGAAGGCCGAGCCCACTGTCACCGAGGCCGGCGAGAGTGAGGGAAACCCTAGCCGCGCGGAGCTCAACCTACAAGACGACCAGCTGCGGCTCAGAGGCGGCCAGGTGAGAGGACGGAGGCGTGGGATCCGGGTTACCTCGCTGGCCGAAGTCGTCGTCGATGGAGGCAGGGTCCGGGGAGGAAGGCCGAGCCCAATGTCACCGAGGTCGGCGAGAGTGAGGGAAACTCTAGCCGCGCGGAGCTCAACCTACAAGAGGACCAGCTGCGGCTCAGAGGCGGCCAGGTGAGAGGACGGAGGCGTGGGATCCGGGTTACCTCGCTGGCCGAAGTCGTCGTCGATGGAGGCGGGGTGGGGGAAGAGGGCGACGACACTTTCACCGTAGCCCCGTCGAGGAGGACCAATCTGAGGCGGCCGAGCCGGATCTAGGGGCCACCGACGGCGGCCCGTGACGCCTTGGCCGTGAGCTACCGCCCGTACATGCGCGGCGGGAAGGCGAGGAGCGGCGCGTCAGCGGGGAACCCTAGCCACCGCGAGCGACGGGAGGAAGGGGAGAAAGTGACGGACAAGAGTCCGCAACGGATATAAGCCCAGCCGTTCGGCTGGGGCTGGCTGGTGCTGGGCTGCCGAACGGCTGGGCTGATAAGCCCAGCACCAGCCAGCGTACCGAACGGGCTGTGGATTTCCTTTGCTGGCATATGTTACCGTATACATTTTTCCGTTTTGTTTTGCACCTTTGCATATCATCATGTTCTATTCAACAAGCAAGTCCAGAATGCAATACTTTGTGTAAGGTAGTCAATGCAAAGTGTGGACTCCTTACACCTAGAAACATGTTTTGCCAGCATTTCTGGCTGTCTACTTTGTATATTTCTCACTGGCAATACTCCTAGTTCTGATTTGAGGGTCTGCAACCTGTTCATTATAGTGGATGAAGTTATCCTGGAAGCATTAGTATTTGAAAAAAAAAATCTTATGCTAATCTACAGCCTAGGTCTTACGCCTTTTTTTTTTCTTGTAAGTATTTACTGTACATCCCTAATTCTATACTCTTGTATAGTCTTGTACTCTATTTATACCACCATATGCAATGCAATACATCCACACTTTATACGCAATCCTTCCTCCTTTCAGTTCACATGGAGACATGGACATATATTTTGTGATTTTAGACTTTCTTCTTAAAGATGCTGATCACCATGGTTCTATTCATTTCATATTTTAGATCCTTGAGATGGACACCTATAGATACCATGGGCACTCTATGTCAGACCCAGGTAGCACCTACCGCACTAGGGATGAGATTGCTGGGATAAGACAGGTTAGGATGGCACTTGTCTTGCCACCTGAAAAATGTGTTCCTCAGGGGATAAACATTATTCTGAATGATTTATCTGTCTATGAAATTATGATACACAGGAGCGCGACCCAATTGAAAGGGTTAGGAAGCTCATATTGGCCCATGATTTTGCAACGGCCCAAGAGCTAAAGGTATTGTTTAGATTGTTAAGAGTACAAATGTATGACAGAAGTGCATGGCCTTGAACATCCTTTACTTGCCAGATAGAATAAAAATTTAATTGATATATTAAATTCCTTAAGGCAATCTCTTCTTTTCTACTAGTTAATATGTTCTAGTATATCTGTATGTCCATTTATTCGGACTAATTGTGCTTACGAGTTCATCGGATTTTTTTTATACGCAGGAGAGTCCAATGCCTGATCCATCTGAGCTCTTCAAAAATGTCTATGTGAATGACTGCGGTTTGGAGGTAAGTACAGATATTAAGGGCTTATAGTTCATTCAAGAATCAAGATTAGTGCTTCAGTAGTTCTCCATGCCAATTCCTATGATTCATGGACACTGTCTTTTCTGAGGATTTGCATATACCCTTTTTGAATTATAAAAGCCAACTTGCAGCGTAGCACAAATTGAACTTCAACTCAAAACCTGTTGCTTATATATATAGTACGTTTGCCGCTAACTGTACCTACTTGTCTACTGAAACTGCTTGCTGTAGGTTAGTTTTGCAGGGTGATGTAAGAACATGATGTAGAGTAACACTCCGAAGTGGATGTTCTGTGCTAACTAATGATCTTTCCCGTGATGCAGTCCTTTGGTGTAGACAGGAAGGTGGTGAGGACCGTTCTTCCGTAGGCTGGCAAACAAGAGCAGCTACACTAGTTACTAGTATACGTACTGATATAGAACAGGTGAAGGGATCCTCTGTTGTCATGCATTTCTTTCTCTGGTAGTACGAAATAAGAAGTTTGTGCGTATGTATATTGATGCATCAACTGCTGCATTCGGTTTTCCGCATCACACCGCAGTAGTTTCAATTCCTCACTTGTGGTTATGGATCCCGGGTTATAATTTCCTCTGCTCGTGCTATGATAATGCGCAACTGAAATTTTCTCTGGTGCCCCATGTCATGCACATGCAGATGTTTCATCTTCTGCTCTACTGCAACACTTGCACAGATTCCGTTTCACTGAACAGCGCCCCCCCTGTAAACAGTAGTTAGCTGCATTAGCTGGGGGCAGCTAATAGCTTTCTATTAGTTACAAGGTGGTTGGATGGATCAGGTAGAGGTTTTCTTTTAGCAGTTTCTTTATTAACTTTAGCTGACCCGACCCAAACAAGGCCTGAAATTAGATAGGTGGGAATTGGAGTTAAATTTATCTGCCTAGGCCATTTCCGTTGTACTGCGTGAGGTAGGCATCGGTGGAGCTGTTAAGATGATTTGATCTGGTTGCCGACGTAGTGGCAAACAAAACATTCTAGGTCGAAAATTTGAAGGTAGAACGAGTACGTCGGTTAAGGCAATTAAAAATTACGAATCTCAACATTTCTATTGGAAACCAGTCGCTCAGTGATGAAAGAAAGAAACTAGATGGGCCTGTGATAAACTCCGATTACAATCTCCTGTCAGGCCATAGCCCAGTTGTGGTGCATACGCACCGGGCCGTGGCATTTGCTGGGCCGGGTTTAATCACTTCTAAAATGCAGGGAATTAATTAATATATGGAATTTTTTCTCAAAAAAATGTGGAATTCCACACGCGCCGTGCAATCGACCTTGTACAAAAAAGACAGGAAATCGAGATCGGAGCAGCGTGCGGTCCCGCAGCGCAGTCTAATCCGCAATTTAATTCCATGTGGCTACGAACCACCACCTGCTCACGAGCTAACCAATTCGTCACAGCGTCTATGGAACCTACCTGACGAGCAGGATCTTATCAATTAATTAATTAAAGATAAGACACACCCAGCGCGGCGCAGGGAAGTAGCCGATGGCGGGCAGCTATCTCTCCGTACCGCAGATCATCTACGGCGTCCGTGCAGTACCGTTCGTACTCTAGGAGGGCCTTGCCGCCTGGGGCTAGGGGCTTCCAGACGCGACGAAACCAACAGCGGCAGTGGTCCAACACGAACATGTCCGTGTCGCTGTCAGCACAGCTCACATGAATAATCGGACGGACATGATGACGTGGCGCGCCGGCCGGGCGTAATTAACCGTGGGGCGTGGGACGTCGACGCGCTCACTGTGCGTGCGCGCAGCGGGCGATGGTCTTGAGAGGCGCCGCCGCCGCGTCCCCTGCTCGGTTTCCTCCAAGGTGCCGAGCCCGATCAACGAGGGCCGAGACGGATGCCGTCATGCCGAGCCGGAAAATTTTCCATGCTGCGGCCATCTTTACAAGACGAAATCTGCACCAACAACTCTAGCCTATTATTTTGCCACGTGTCTGGTTTCTTTGATCGGTCAGCTCCTCTCCTCTCGCTCTCGCCCCGTCTCGAATTCTCCTCCCTTTTCTCCATCAGCCTCACCCATCCCCGCCTGCAGTCATGCCGCCGCCTCTCCCTTCGGCACTTCCTGCCGGTCAGCTGGTCCACCATGCTAAGCCCATGAATCGCCCCGTCCTCCACCCTCGGCCATCGGCCGCTCCTCCCCATCCCCCTCCCCAACTCGACACAGCCCCTCGCCCCCTCCCATCGCTTCACGCTCGAGCTTGGCGCGGGCGCCTCCACGGCCTCCGCGACGGCATGTCCCTCCACGAAAACGAAACACCGTCTCTGTGCGCGGTCTCTTGCGACCCCGTGCGCCTGACAAGACTCCGCGTCACCCCTTTGCTCCAGCTGCAACCACTACCTCCATCAGCCCTCCGGCAAACTGCATCTCTGCGGCGGTTGTGGCTGCCTTGGAAGGGGATGTTAGGTGCCAGCTTGCAGATCCATACGGAGGCAGGCATTCTCCGAGCAAGCAGCCATGGTGCCCAGGCACTGCCCGGGAAGCAGAGCTAAAGCGACCAGCCAAGCCTCTCTGCGTGCTTTTTTATGAAACAGGTGAATGGTAGAAGTTAGATAATTTAATTATGGAAAAAGTCTATTTAATCCCTCACTTTTCATACTTGGTCTACTTCACCCCCAACTATGAAACCGTCTGTTTTACCCTCTGAACTTTCTAAAATATCTATTTTACTCCTGGGCGGTTTTCAGCAGCGGTTTTGATACAGTAACATCGGTTGCTACAGTAACGGTGGGTTTGTTACCGTGCCGGTGGTTTTGAATTTTTTTTATTTCTTTTCGGTGAATTTTTTAAAAATCACAGTAAATCATAGAAAAATCTAATTTTAGTGGACTCCACATGAGTAGATCTACACAGTGAATATATAATACGGTATGCTTTAGTACAATTTTTTTTATCTTTAGATTAATTGGAAAATCTAATACTGTAGCAACTACCGTACTGTAGCAATCCACAGTTACTGTAGCAACTGCCGCTGAAAACCGCCCAGGGGGTAAAATAGACGGTTTTAAAAAGTTCAGGGGGTAAAATAGACGGTTTCATAGTGGGGGGTGAAGTAGGCCATGTATGAAAGGTGGGGGGTTAAGTAGACTTTTTCCATTTAATTATCCATGTAAGAACTCATCAAATCCAAACTCCTTTTGAAATTTTTTTGAGATTCTACACATAGATATAATGGTGTATTTAATTGTAATTTCTTAACATGAGCTCGCCACTATCTTTTCCTTCTATGTATATTGTTAACCTCTATCATCACTTTGAATACTACATCTCCAACTGTACAATTGCAAAAACAAATATTATATGATAATTCTCTCCCAAGGCTCATAATGTATAGGCTTATATTTAGAATTAATATTGTTGCTTATATATTACAAAATCTATGACATCAAGTAATTTCTATTTTGCAACACATCTTAACGAGTTATTCATTCAGAGTATGCATAATTCATATCAGATTATCAGATTTAATGGTAGATAAATTTCTCAATCTTTAGAGATTATAAGACCAACAGCGCTGTGATGTCATAGCATTGTACTCCCAGTAGTCTGAAATCAGAAGTTAAGATTTGTCCTTAGAAGGAATACGCTCTTGTTAGGCATGCAGACTCACTAGGCATTACTTTGCTATTTGGTGCAGCAACCTGAACTCCAGGATTTTATGATACTTGGCAACCTGCTTTCAGAGAAAACATTGCTGATATGAAGGCCGTTGTGCGCCATTCTCCCAGTTTGACGGAGTTGTGGAAATGCGGACCATGATGCTTCCTCCCCAACCAGTGGAACACTCTATTTAGAAGCATGAGCATTTTCTATATATCATATCTATTTGGCAATTCCACAAGCAAACATTATTGATTCTGTGCAGTGAACCTTTGTTTACATTTAGTGATGACAAAGTATAGCAGGTTTTGAACCGACAATTATGTGAAACTCATCAATGCTGGAAGGATACTAGATAATAGAAAAAATCTTCCTGAGTCTTTAGTCTTAATTAGAGATATTGTCATGCCTAATGTGTTTGATCTCTGTGGCCTAAGCTTCACGGACAAACATTACCAGCTTTTGTATACTCAAAAGTCACCTTGGACTGAGATTCTGCCATCTCTGTCCAGGTGATCTATTTTGCAATACAAATTTGACCTTCTGCTCCTTTGGCAACGCTACAGGTAAGAGAAACCTTCTCATAACCTATGTTCTAAACTTCTAATAGATATTTCGTCTGCTACTGTTTTTTAAAAATATCAAATGCATATTCTGAAATGAGATTTCTCCTTCAAGTTATCTTATTTCTTTGTGAGTTGCTTAATATTTTATAGCCATCTAGAGTTTTTTGCATTAGTAATTTAGTTTTTTAATATAAAACTGGACCTGCGAGGGTATGACCACCCCCAGGCATTGCATTAAGAAGAAGACCTTCTCACGCAGGCCCAGAAAACCCCCGAACCTCTGCCCCACCCTTACACAGCGGCACCGTCGCTCTGTGAGAACGGGCCGGTCCTTAGACCTGTGCTTTGGCGTGTGACAGACGAGGGGATTTTTTTAACCGTAACCTGAAATTCGCTCCCATAGGGAGTCAAACCCAGGACCTGAGGAGTGCCGCCGGGATGCTCTAACCAGTTGGACTAGAGACCCTTTGGCAGTTAGCATTTCTCAAATATTATTAGAACATGACATTTGAATATCTTCTATCAAATTAGCAAAAATATCCTACTATACCTTCATTTAGGATTGGAAGGTTAAATCAGTTGCAAATGAGATCATTTAAGTGACTCTTATTCTTCTGATGTGTGATGACATTATTTAAGTGGATACATCCTTTTAGAATTTTGCAATTTGGTGGAAGTGACATCGTAAGTTCAGAAGAGCATTTCTAAATTTCATTTGATTAGTTATAGACTTTTATATCATTGTTGGTTTCAACCCCACTCCCTATGAGATAGATCTGATTAGATCTCTCCAATTAGATTAATTGAAGCTGTCAGATAATTCTTCACAGTTTTACTGTACAAACAGACTAAACCTAAAAGGCCAACTTGGAAACAAGTTTTCAATTTTACAGCTTTTGTCCTTGCCCACAGAATAGTATAGAGCTTAATGACTATTTCTTAATCTTTTTTTTTTCTTTTCAGTAACTTATCCAGGAATACATTGAGCGAGTTCATTCCACATTTTTTTTTGAACTTGATGAGCTGTTCATTACATCATTATAACTTTTTCTGAGGAAATCCATGTAATTGTTACGACAAGCTATGACTCATAAAAATAAGCAATACCATCTCTGGTTCACTTGCAATTTCAATGAGTCATCGTGAGTGATCTTTCCCTATTTTATTCAAAATCATGTCTGTCTTATTCATTCGATCCGATGGATACAAAGATATTCATCCATAAGCTGCTCTAATTTATCTCTCCGTTCTCCAATAAGTAGCAATGCTACTTTCCCATTCCTTAGATTCCAACTGAATTTGATTTTGGTAATGTAGTTTCGTTGGGAACCTTGGTTATCTGGTATGCACTTGTGCTGTCAAACATTTCTTCCATCTAAACCACTGAACTCTTCTATCTGCTGTTGCTTTAACTATATACATTGAAGAGTTGCAATGCATTTCCTTTGGAAATTCATAAGCTGCAATATTGTACAGCTTTCGTTCAGTGTCAAGGCCAATTTGGCATTCTTTTATGTCAGATATATCAGTCAAACTCTGAGCTTTTGTTTCAATTTTGCCATGCCATAATCTGAAATTATGAACTTGCATGTGTGTAATCTAACATGATATAAGACCTGGAACATCTCAGGATCAACAGGTATACAAGATGTATCACAAAGTATGTGAAGATGAAGAAATCAGGTTTCAAAATCATCTATGTTGAGCCTCTAGAAAACTCACAAGCAGGCAACTGCAGCAAAAGAAGTAACCAGAACTAGAGAAGACTGTTTCTCCTACATAACAATGGTAATTAATTACAATCAGGATCTAAATTAGACACTTTAAAAGTACATTAACTAAGAGCATAAGAACAAAGATATACAGGTGCATTCGAAAAAAAAACTAAGAGCATAAGAACATGATATACAGGTTTCAGTGTCAAAACAAGCCAACAAAAGGGTGGCGTTGCCGCGCCCGTGTCTTTCTAGTCTGTTCCGAACTTCATTCCATGCCGAGCGAGCGAGACCGGCAGAAACACGGGTCCCCGGCGGCCTCTGTTCCTGATTCTCCATGGACCACGGGTCAAAAACACGGTCCCGTGCCGCCGGCCAAGACTCGGTGCACGACCAGATAGACTCAGGCCAGAGCCCGACTACTGCCCGAACAAAACGAGGCCTCGCCTGGAAGCGGGAAAGTGCGCTCGAGGCACGCGGACGCGGCACCATCCTCTGGCCGTCGCTGTGCTTGCACCTGTGCGCGCTGACTGCTCAAAAGGCTTAAGGTACTACAATACTGGTAGTTGATTTCGCTTTCGCGTCCACCAGCCGGCTGCTTTTTTCTTTTGTTCGTCAAAAAAAGCCGGCTGCTTTTGCCCTGGATGAACGTTCTAGAACAACCCTTGAGGACGGCAGCTTTCCGCGTGCGAAAGCGACATTTCCCCCGAAGATTGCACGGCCACCTACGAGGCTACAACCAACAGACCTATATACAGGTGACCTATATATAGGTCGTTGGTCTAGCTTACATGTGCGGGGTGTGAGTAAATACATGAGTTCGGATACTAGACATTGTAAGACGCAATAAAAAAACAAGAGGCCGAATTATGCTTCGACTGTTAAGCTGTCCAGAATCTCCACCCGGTCATATTTCCTGTTCCCCTTAAATTTAGTATAGAGGTCTTTTTTTATATAATGAATATAGAGGGATTGAGATTTGAGAATGCTAGATTGTAGAATATAAGGGAGATGGGACATCATACGGATAAATTTCTCTTCCCCTTGCTCTCGTGTGATACGTGGGATCCACATGTAAGTGGTTCACTCCTCCTTCGTTCTCCCTCTCGCGACTCCCATCCATGCCGCCACAACTTGTCAGGGCCGGGCCTTCTTGCCTTTGCGGCTTCGCAGCTCGTGGCCGGTGGCACGGGGCTCGCAACGTGGGGGAGCTGCGTGGAGCTCACCTACGGGCGATGCCTGGCGCGGCGGCACGGAGCTCGCTCAAGCGGGGAGCTCGTGAGTGGCGTCAGGCGTGGCGTGTGGCTAGCGGACGTGCGATGCCAAGTGCAGAAGGAGCAGGGAGCTGGTCGATTGATGGTTTCTGCGGTTAATAAGCTGGTCGAAGCTAATTTGTTGTGCATAGCGGATAAGCTAGGCTGATAAATTCGAGTGAACATGTATCATAAATATTAGTATTTTTACCTATACATTTGGTTAAACTTTAAACATACTAACTAAGAATGCACCTAGAGATGGATTCTTTTATGGACCGAGATAGTATCATTTAAGTTGTCTTATAATAATTCTATTATTCTTAATTTATGTAGTCAATAAAAGAATTTTTTATGAGTTGCATAACAACATTAAAATCATATAATGGTGAAATAGTTGTCTCAGAGTCCTAAGCTTTTACTCCTGAGGTGGTTGTTTCACGAAACAATCATCTTTCTCTCTCCTCAACATCATGAATAACCATATCTAGCATTAGATGAGACAGTCTTTGAGACTGTTGACATATAGCAATGTTATTGATATTTATATATCAAATATATTTATTATAAAAATATATTTCACGACTAGTTTAGTGATATTTATTATAACATTAATGCTTTGTTATAATTAGTCAAATTTTGAATTATTTGACTTATCAGGAAAAAAGTTTATTTTAATCTTTTTATTAGGATAGTGGCAGTATAATTGAGCAACAACACCAACCTCTAAGATGAAACAACAACTGCAACTGAAACCAGAGTTGACAATCGACACCACCTAAAGTAACTCTTATTGGATTAGGACCTTAAGACATGGGGCATCAAACCTTCGTAACACGACTTAGGTCATCCTCAACAATAGTGTCAACTTGTTAGCTTATATAATTTTTAAAAAAAGATAAAAATAGAGTAACCTAACATGGTAGTATAGCAAAATGTGTACGAATAGACACGTAAATCATAGAGAAATGTGTGATGCTTAGCTCTCCATGAAGAGCTAGCTTATTATTTTCTCTTATTTTTATCAAATAAAATATTGTATGAGCTTGCTCTTAAGACACTCTTAGAGTTGCTCTTATAAATAAAGACATAGTCTTAGGGTGTTAACTGTTGTGCGATACAGCCTAGATCCTAGGAGAAGGAACTTTGCGTGTTGCAATCCAAAGTTGGGCACAAAGGCTATGTTACGGCTGGTCACAAGGGAGCTTGAGTTTACAAGCGATACCATTCATGTCTTTGGGGACAATCACCCTCCCTTTTTCCTAAAGTTTCCTTCTAGGGATCATAGCTAGCCCTATAATTACCACTAGGATACTCCAGTCACACTCTCACATTCCGTGCGAGACACAACAAATAAGCTAGTAGTCGTAGTTGTTTGGTTGGATAACCTACAGTGGTCCAATGGTCCACATTCCACTTCTTGGATGACTCCTAATATAGGAGTAACAAAAAGAACCTAAATCATGAAGTTTTCATGGTAAAGATAAATAACACTACTACAAAAAGCATTTTTAGGGGCGGCTGGTAACCCTTTGTAGGGGCGGTTTGGCCAGCCGCCCTTACCGAACCGTCTCTACAAATCATGCATTTGTAGGGGCGGTTCCCAGGCCGCCCCTACAAATCGATTTATAGGGGCGGTTGGTGATTGAGCCGCCCCTACAAATTTGTAGGGGCGGCTGATATTACGAACCGCCCCTACAAATCTATTTGTAGGGGCGGCTTAAGAACCAACCGCCCCTACAAATCTATTTATAGGGGCGGCTGTAGTGCCAGCCGCCTCTATAATACCTATTTGTGGGGCGGTTCAATCTAGAACCGCCCTACAAAGACGCTTTTTCCGTAAAAAAATTCAAATTTACAATTCAAATTCGACCCGAAACTGTTTGTTTCTGCGTATTTCATCCAAACATCCGTTGTCGAACGCCCCGCGACTAACGTTCGAACCGCGTTCGCGTTGCGAAGCACGCCACGCGACCAACGTTCGAACGCGACTACAAGCACAATAGTATTATATAAAGTACAATTACAAGTCCAATTAAGTAATGATATATATATACAATCCATCATTAAATATACAAATTTCATACACATTGTTATCAACGTCCTAGAGCTAGCCTTTCAGTCTCACGAAGGTGTTGGTACTGAGGATTTGTACCTAAGTCAGACTCTCGATCATGGTAGGCGTCTCTGACGTGTACAATCTGGTCCAATATGAAGTTGCAAAGGTCGCCGACGAGCTCTAAGAGTTGGTCATCCTTGTATGGGTCTCTTTTCATTCATTTCTCTTCTCTCCACTACAAGAAAACAAGTTTTAGTTTAGTATTTCATACCATTTATGAAGTTTTTATACTACGGGTGAAGAGGTTCAAACTTACCCTTAAGGGGTGTCTCCTGTAGGCACCGGTGTTACTCATCATAGAACATATATAGTATCCACAATGTACACTCCCAGGCCTCTGCTTGGGGCACTGTGTGTTTTGCATATGAAAATATTAGGTAATGCTTTTGACAGCCATGTAACGGAGTACTGAAGAAGTAAGTTACACTTACCGCATATAATGTTTTTATAGCCAGCTTTTCCTTCCTCGCTGGATCATGCCTTCCGTGATGATGAGAGACATAGAACCTAAATGCCCTGTTCGAATTATTTTAGCAAATACAACTTGTTAGTATGCATAAGTGAATGTTACAAGTATATATACAGACATATAAGCTAATGAGGATTGTCGATATGTATACATCTTGAGAATCGATATGAAGTCTTTGTATGTCGCCGGGTCCTTATCTATTGAATCAAAGATCCATGCCATGCTCTTCCCGACATCGACGGCTATACAAATCCAATTGGTTCTTTGCATGGATTTAATCATAGAACTAGATAAGCTCTTTTACATCGAATAAAATATATCGAACATAGCTTTAAGTTATAGTTGAACTTACTCGAAGTTGTATGGTAGCCATATAGTAGAGTGTTGTTGGAGATTTTTGAAAGCCGAGCAATGTATGCCGCAACTTTAAGGGACTCTTCCCTTAGCCGACTCTGGATGCGCTCTTTCTCCCGAAGAGTCTTTGCAATTTGCTAGCTCTTTGGCATCCGGTGTCCACCGTTTAGGGTAATTAAAATTTGTTTGGGCTATAGCTTGAGGGTCTACATACCCGGCTTTCACACTTGGCATTTGTTTAACAATGTGCACTTGCATTCTACAAATCACGGCGTGGGTTAGTTACAACAAAATTCAAAGATTACATTCATATCATATCGGGAGGATAAGGACTTACAGGCACCACGCATGAATTAGATTCATCTCCATTTCTCCCGGTGAAAGCATGTGTGCATGTCATTGAAGTCAAAGACAATTTTCCCATTTGGGCTTCCAAATGTCTTGGGTGGGAAAGCATGCTTGTATGATATCTATGCTCGTTGGGAGAACACGCAAGTACCAATCATGGAACCTTCTCATTCCATGTGGTAGGCGCTGGATGTCCCGGTTTGGTAGGAAGGGCTTGCCTCTTTCATATTTTTTGGGCAATCCTTTGACCATTCGATGGCATCAACATTTGATACTTGCTTTGCAATTTGGTGAAGTTTGCTCTGACGGCCTCCTCGAACCCCGTGATGGGACTTTTTTAACTTGGTTTTCGGGCTTGAGGCGATCATGGGAATACCACTTGGACACCGACGAGGCGTCTTTGATCGGAACATAAAGCGGCCTTATGTGGATTGGAATCTTCTTCGGAGTTCCCATTCAGCACGTCCTCATCTTCTTGTGCATCACCTTCTTGAGGAGGCACTTGTTGTTCATGTATCGGTTGTGCTTGTTGAGAAGGCTGTGGCATCTCATGATGCACTTGCCCGTGACTGATTTGGAGAAGGTTGTGGCATCTCATCGAGCACATACTCGATAGGGAGGCGGGGAAGAATGTGGCATCTCGAGGAATGTGGGGGTCACAAGAGGCGGTGAAAATATCTCCCGTCCTCAACAACTCGCTCCAAATTTGGGATAGGGGATGCGGCGAAGAAGCGATCAATATAATGTCCCGTTTGTGCGGAGGATGAAAGCGCCCCATAACGTCTCCGAGTAACACCAGCCCCTCGGGAGTTGCGTAGTCTATCCTCCACTGCATGAACTCGGGCTTCACTGTATGCACCTCGACCCTAGTGTAGTCCGGCGGTATGTTATTATTGTGGTGTAAGCCACCGGGAGGATGTGCAACACCCGTTGCCACCTCCATCACAGTGTTCTGCCGGCCGCTGAGAAACACCAAGGTGCAACTAGTAGGTTCCCGTATGAGATCGACTGAGGTTGTGGCTGCAGTGGAACCTTGGCTGCTAGGAACTTTTGGAGGGCTGCCAACTAATGCCAGTTCTCCCGGTGGCGTCACTAATATACGTGGCTCCATAGACATTCCTTGCTCCTCCAGCGCCTTCGCAACTAGAGCCTTCACTTGGAGCTCAAGACTAGTCTCCCGGTCTCGGCCATGTTTCTTGTACATGTGCCTGTCCTCTTCGAATCCTTGCTTCCAAGTCATCCTTTTCCCTAGCCCCCTGGTGCGGCCTGTGTGCTCCTTGTTTCCCAAGCCAAGGCTAAGCTCGTCCCTCTCTCTGGAAGGATTGAATGAGCCCTTCTCTTTGTCTTCAGCATATTTCAGTATCCTTGATACCGCCTCTTGGGTCTCCGGCTTATCAAACTTAAGATTACTGCCGGATGGTTCTGTACTCCTCGCATATATCCAGTTCCTTGAGCATACCTTCAACTTCGTCACATCGATATTCCCAGCAGCTACGGCCTCTTCATCCATCTTTCTAAACTGCTCTTCCTTGGCATAGTAGCCAGCCACGGGGCCTAGATGATGGTGGTGTTTGTTCCTCTTCGCTAGCTCGGTGTTACGAGCACTTTGAGCTCAATGCCTCCGCTAAAGTCTTACGAGCCACGAGCTCCTCCCATTGACTAGGAGTTATTTTGCCAAACTCGTTGAAGGAGTTAACCCCTTTTGGATATACTTCGTGTTAAGCTCGACCTCCAACGTCACAATGACTCTCCCATCATCCCGATAGCATTTTTTACCAATTCGTGCTTACCCTCCGGAAATCTAAAATTGACCTTCATTTGCCTATCCCATAGTGCATTCTTTATGTTCTCTGGTACCTCTTTCCGATTAGGGATTCTTTGGGTTCAATTTATCTCTTACTAGGGCCCCGATCGCATTACGGAATCGTCCTCTTAATTCCTTGGCTCAAGGATCTCCCCCTTTGGCCCAACCTCCGTTATCACATAGCAAGCCTTATCTGGATATAGATTTCCTTTTCTATCCCCTCGTTTCCTCTTAGGCTTGGTAGTCGTGGTTGTGTCTTGAGTTTGTGGAAGCGAGAGGCATCGTGATCCGTCTCTGTGGTTGTTGCCTCTGCTCTCCTTTCCTCTACTCCGTCTTGTCCGGTGAGATGTCGCGGACGTCGACGCGTCGTCTTTTACGAGTTTCAGGAGGGACTGTATATAGGACGAGGTCAAAGTGTTAGAGAGGTAACATGCCCAAAGCTTTAGCAAAATTTACAAGCTAAGGCTTCTTCCCTACCTCCTCGTTCGGGTCAAAATCCTTGTCCAAATCTTCCTCCGTTGGCCTCCTTCTTGCTTGGTGGGAAAGGATCCTCGGGACTTTCATATCCCTCTTTTGACTCATCATCCTCTTCTTCTTCGCCTTCAAATGACCTCTCCTTGAGGCCTTCCTCCTCGTCACACTCCTCCCGAGTAAGCATCACTTCTAGATCTTTTTCTACCTCGTTATCGAACCCATTTCTGAGTAAGCTGGTCCTCTAGTGCTTGCTCCTCAAGGGTTGGTTGCTCATCATGCTCGGGGCATCGAGTTGCTGCGGTCTGTTGTCCGTGACATCATTTTCGCTTTGTTCTAAAAGATGCAAGAAAGTGTGCTTTAGGTGCTGCGAGAAGGTATAAGAAATCAAAAAGGTCTATAAACCAAAGTAGTCCTATAAAACAACAATATAAAAAAACGAGAAGTAGCGAGTGGTAGAGGCCTCGAAACATGTCAATCATCATCGATCTTGAACTTGGAGCATCAAGGCATCATAACAGAAGCGAGGAGAAGGTAATGTAGGGCGGTTGCTAATGATGCCAAGTTCCTCACAAGTTCTTGATCATCACTCATATTCCATATAATGTATGGACTTGGACAATTTCATCATCGGCAAAACAAAGGAGAGGAGAGGAGAGGGAGATTTGGCAAAAAAAGCACAAGCGCTTAACAAACATAGAGAGGAAAAGGTGTAAAAAAAGCAGTTGTTGCTTTCCAAACATAGAGGATAGGAAAGGCGGCAAAAATAGAGGAGAGGGGAGATTTGGCAAAAAAAAGGTCTTGCTGCTTCCCAAAAAGCAACAACGCCATGCCATCTTGACTTTGCTCGATCCCACATGAACATCATATGCTTAATATCTTACGAACCTAATAGGCAGATTGGACAATCAGAAATAGTAGACAGTAGCAATAGGGAAGTAGTAGAATTAGTTGACTGAAGTACAAGTAGTTGATAGAAATGTAAGTAGAAGTAGTAAACAGTAGTATTAGGAAAGTAGTAGAGTAGTAGTAGAAGTAGCAAAAGTTGCTTAGGAGAGGAGAGGAGTAGAGTGGAGTAGAGGAGAGTATAGTAGTAGAGTAGTAGTAGGAGTAGTAAGTAGTAGTAATAGGAGTTGTAGGAGACCAGACCAATGACCTGGTGACCCGATGAGTTGATAGAAGATGAAGTAGAAGTAGTAAATGTGAGTATTAGGAAGTAGTAGATGTAGCAAAAGCTGCTTAGGAGAGGAGAGGAGTAGAGTGGAGTAGAGGAGAGTATAGTAGTAGAGTAGTAGGACTAGCAAGTAGTAGTAATAGGAGTTGTAGGAGACCAACCAGGTGACTAGCAACCTTTGGTACCGACCGATGACCAAGTGACCGACAAGCACGATACTACCTAATAAGTAGAGTAGTAGTAGGAGACAGTGACGATGACAAACAAGCCGATTCTGACCGACCAAGAAAGATTCGGTACCGGTAGATCACAACATTAGGTAGATCACTGACATCAAGTAGTTCACATTGAGGAAAAAAATAGCACTGAAATTGAAACTAAAATGAGCACTAAAACTGAACTGAAATGAGCACTAAAACTGAATCGAAATGAGCACTAAAACTGAAATGAAATGAGCACCAAAAATTAACTAAAATGAGCTTTGAAACTTAAGCTGAAATGAGCACCGACACTTATTTGAAATGACCACTATCCAGTTTTTAGAAATTTAATAGTCTTGACACAACACTACTGGACATTTAGCACTTAGTTAGATAGGCTAATTATTTCTATTTTCAAAAAACAAAAAGAAGACACAAAAGGGACATGAAACAAATGCACTACAACTTTCTTGCGGTTGGTAGCTTGCAAAGTTTGCCGACAACGAGGAATCCGAGAAGATTTAGAGCCAATCCATCAAGCGATGGAAGCGAAGTTCGCCGATTGTGTCGCCACCTTGGAAGCCAGGAAATGCAATGGGGTGAAGAGGCGAGGGTAGAAGCGCGCACGAATCAACTCATTTCTCAATTTATTTACCTATCGTAATGCATGTGACTATGTGAGCCATTAACATGGAACATGGTTTAATTTGTCATCACTGACAATAAACAAGGCAGTCTTGGTGCATCGAGAGTTTGAGGTCTCAAGTGGTGCTTACATGCACTTCCATATTTACATAAGCTCGAGCCCACCACGGTGCCTATCGCCGATTGCTCAAACAAGAAGTGAAAAGCGGAGGTAGAAATTCTATGTTCTTGGTTAAACGTCCTAACAAACACCATTACTCACATAGCTTATCATATATGTATAGATCATCCAATGGAGGAAACAACAAACAATTGAAAGGGGACACATCAACTAGAATGATGATATCTTTGTTACTATTGTACTAATTAATTAATAAATACGATTTCGAAAACCACCTCTCCATACACGCATGCACAACACAAGAGATTGCCTCACCAGAACTATTCAAGACAAAAAAATCACCAATCACGAAACTAGCTACACAACAGTTGTCCTACACCGCACAACAAACTCGATCTATGCATATTATCCAATAATCATTACAAAGTCAATGACCAAGAAGTAATCTTTGTTAGAGTAACTTAGTATTGGTGCAGAGTTCTAAGCAAATATAAATATCAAGACCTTTGTAACCAACGTATGAATGAGATAAGGATCCATTGTTGGTGCAAACCTTGAATTTAAAACACATTGTCACAGGTCTACTAACCATATTGCTCGAACATACCGTGAAATTCAGTTTCACGGACATGATACAAGCGGACAAGCGGTGAAGCACCACGAGATATAAAGTTCGGTTTTAACTAGGATAACTTAAGCTCAAAAGGTAATGCGCATATTTAGAGGACACGTAGGATTAATTTAACCGAAGAACATAGAAGTTCAAGCTTGGCTAGGTTCTTTCCGACGGACCAATAGCTTGGCTAGGTAGAAATGCTTAGATCTTTGGAAGGAAGGTCATTAGGCGATAGGTCGACATGACAATAGAGTACTAAACACAACTCTCTATTCTATCATGTTTGTCTTGACACGATACTCGCTAGTTAATGCGAACCATCCGTGCTTTCGCAAACATATGGGGAGAACAAGCAATGGCCATCACAGTGAAATAGATCCAATGACAAAAATTCATACGGAAATTGCGAGAAAACAATGTACCGATAGGGCGTGTGTGCAGCATCCTCGGTGTGCCGCGGTAACAATGTACCGAGATAGGGCCGAAGACAAGAAGAAGGTTAAGGGACAGAACAAACTGAGCCGAGGGCAGGCACGGTCATCGGCGTCTTGGGCGATGCGCGAGGGCCGGGCGCTGGTCGCGGGGTCGGCACACGAGGGAGGACGCTGAGGGCGGGGCGGAGCAGTGGGGTCAGGCCAAGAAGGGGCGCCGGGGACCGGTGTGTGTGTTGGCGGGGTTGGCGCCGGGTGGAGCATGGGACGCCATGGGGGCGCCTGGGAGGGGCGCCGGGGTGAGGCTTGGACGCCGGGTCGGCTGTGTGGGGGCGGCTGGGGGCAGGGGGTGGGCCGGGGGGTGGGCACAAGGCCGGGGACCGGGGGTGCGGTGTCGGCGTGGGCACGGACCAGTGGCGGAAACCCTAGGCGACTGACGGCGTCGGAGGAAGAAGACAACGCCCAGACGATGACTCCCGTGCGCTTCCTCCTATTTATACTAGGTACCATTTAGAAGGCGGTTCCTAATCCCGGCCGCCCCTACAAATGCATTTTAGGCGGTCCACGATCAGCCCCCTACTACAAATGAATTTAAAGGCGGTTCTGATCCAACCGCCCCTACAAATATTTTTTTTAAAAAATTATAAATTCTATATTTTTTATATCATAAAAACACAAAGTAATATAAAAATTTGTGTATATACACAAATATAATATTTTTTATTATTCTATATATGAAGAAATATATATATAAACAATTGTAGTCAAAACAATATAGAAAACAAAATAACAAAATTTAAAAATTTGAATTTTAAAACTTCGAATACAATTTTATGACGTAGTTTGAACAAAATATAGTTCAAATTTCACAAGTGTGTGACATAGTTTCAGAAAGTCTATATGAGATTTAAGAATTTGTGACTAGTGTTTGATAAAACTTTTTCAAATGAGAAAATGAGCTATGTAACAATTGTAGATCTTGCTAAGATGATCAAACTTGGTATTCAGAGTTTTTTCATCTGAGGTCATGTAGTGTCTCATTTGAGCAAGTTTGACCAAGTCAAATTTGGTCAAATGAAAAAACAACACTTTGACTCTAGTATTATGAACTCTAAATGACTTCAAATTGAAAAGTTTTGAATACCAAGTTTGTTAAAAGAATCAATATCTACAATTGTTGTTTTGGTCAACTTTCCATTTGAAAAAGTTTGAACGGTTCAGATTTGTGATTTTTAAATTTCAACGCCTACAAACTAGTTTTCGGAACCCTAGGGTAGTCTCACACACATGCATAAAATATATAGTCTCACACGCATGCATAAATGAAGCCTTACAAACACACACTTACACAAACACTCCAAGTTCAACAACTAGCTAGCCCGCTGTAACGACTTTCCCCTTGACACCTTTTCGTTCCCATGACATTATATCTTTGGGGAGGTTCTTTTCCACAACACTGATCTTCTTAGGAAAGTCTGTGAATAGCGGCATCTCATCATAGTTATTGTAAGCTTCAACATTGTCCACGCCATCAACTCCAATAATGTGTTGTTTCCGGAGGCAACCACGTGCTTTGTCTTCTTCTTCGGGGGGAGGTTACTTTGTGGGTCAGACATATAGAAAACTTGTGCGACACGTGAAGCGAGCACCCAAGGGTCATCTTGGTAGCCTAGATTCTCGAGGTCCAGGACTCTCAATCCGATCTCGTTCGAGTTGGTGTTGTTTGATCCGGTGACATCGAAAGCAGGGCCACCGTTATATCCCTTCCATAGTCAAGTTCCCATATCTCTTCAATGATGCCAAAGTATTGGATCTTTCGCCCTAATCCATCGAGAGCCTCTATTCGAACGTTGTTGTTTTGGTTCACATATTTACTATCCTTTGCGTGGGTATAGTACGTGTACCCATTGATGTCATAAGTATTCCAAGATGTAACTTGTCTCGATGGCCCCTCCGCCAACCTCTTGATGGTAATAGAGTCTATGGTTTCTCCAGCGGTATGTTTTGGTCATTCAACCATATAGTTAGTCGTTGCTTGTCTTTGTTTCATGACCCAATCATCCGAGCGGCCATTTCTCTCCACCATAATGATAGCCAAGTGTTCATCAATATACGGTTGCATCGGTTGTGTACTCTGTAAGACAACATAATCGCCGACTCACCTCTTTGTAATCATGGTCGATGAACACTTTTCTACCATTGGTGCCCTTCCCAATGACCTACCCTTGTGACGAGAATCGGGTTTACCAATCCCTTTCGTACTTTTAGGTACTCTTGACAACACTCGGCGACTTCTTGATCTTGTAACCCTCTATCATGGAGCCCTACGGGTATGCTCGATTATGCACGTATCGACTTAAAACCGACATGAACCGCTCATAGGACCACATTTCATGCAAGTAGCAAGGGCCAAGCGCTGATGTCGATGAACCATGTGAATCATGAGATGTGGCATTATATCAAAAAAAGCAGGAGGTAAACACATCTCCAGTTGGTTTTGTGTCTCCACCACAAATTCATGTAGGTCACTCGGCTCTTCCTTGCCAATCGTCTTCCTGTGAGATCTTGAAAAGAAGTAGCACATGCTGGTGATGGCCATTTTAAGAACTCGGCTTTATAGCCACGATTGCAATAGGTAGAACATCATCGACATCACATGGCAATCGTGAGCCTTGCGATTGTATTCTTGACAAGTCCTTCATCGACACTAGCTTCTTCACATTTCTTTGAAAACCCGGTCGGGACTTTGATCCCCCTCGGGAAAGTGCATATAGCTCTCTTCTCGTGCGGTGTTAGGTTGAAGCACGCCGTAGGCGAGTGTATTTTCCATTAGCCTCGGTGCAAGGGTGAAGGCTGTGGCATCATTTTAAATTGCACCATGTCTTTACGTGCTTTTGGACCATCCTTTGACTTGCTGTGTCCATCAAGGTAGCAATGAGACTCTCAAAGACATTCTTCA
Source organism: Miscanthus lutarioriparius (assembly GCA_904845875.1). Lineage (NCBI taxonomy): Eukaryota > Viridiplantae > Streptophyta > Magnoliopsida > Poales > Poaceae > Miscanthus > Miscanthus lutarioriparius. Next base: position 56,039,575 of record CAJGYO010000018.1, read on the forward strand.
CATGCGTGCATAGCATCAATGGCATGGGGACCTCCAAGTCGGCCAATAAGGCGGAATCTTTGAAAGAAGATCGATTGTTTCTTGAAAGGTACGCCTTCGATGGGAGGTGTGCTTCTATCTCTGTTCGTCCCATCTAGATTCTTCTTTCCATAGGACAGCGTATATTTTTTCACCATTCGTACACATATTCTCCGTTATAGCGTCTCTCGGGAGGGTTCAATCTCCGATGCGTTGTCATAAAATCTAAAGAACAATTTCTTGCGGTACTTGTGACTTGTCTTTAAGAAGCGTCGGTTCCTTAGGTAAACTATCTTCTTGGATGCATCCGGGTACACCCATGTAGTACCATCCAAGCAAACCAAGCATCCCGTCTTCCCTTTGATCTGTCCGGACAAAGCAAACAACGGGGTAATCATTGATAGTAACAAATATTATTGCTCTACATATGAAGTCCTCCTTCGGAACGCATCGTTACATCTGCTCCCCATGCCTCCATAGTCTCTCTATTTCTTGCATCAAGGGCTCGAGGAACACGTCTATATCAATGCACAGTTGTTTAGGGCCGAAATAAGAATAGTGAGGAGAAGGTACTTTCTTCTTGACACAACCATATTGGGATGTTGTACATGGTCAAGATCACTTGGCCATGTCTTTGTGGTTGCTCATCCTCTCATTGAAGGGATTCATTCCATCGATTGCTCGAGCCAAACCGTACATTCCTTGGGTCATATTTGAATTCTTTGTGCTTCTCATCAAACCTTTGCCCATGACTACAATCGGTAGGGTGTGCAATCTTATCATCATCCACCTTGCGCTCATCATCCCACCATGTCATGAGTGCGGCTTCTTTAGGGTTTAGGAACATACGTCTCAAGCGGTCGGTCTTTGGCGGGTACCACATTACCAGGCGAGAATTCTTCTCTGCTTTGCATCGTTGCCTAATGGAGTGTCCTCTGAAATTTGAGATTCTTGTACCACCTTTTTGTACCCTTCTTATTCCTCTTTTTCCCCGTGGATGGTTCGTCCCCACCGTAAAGGTCATTGTTCTTGTCTTGGTGGCCCCACACCGGGGACATTTATCCAATGACTTGAGCGTTTCACCACGAAAAAAGTATACGATGGTTGGGGCATGCATGTATTTTTTTCAACCCCCATTGTCAATGGACTTATGATCTTCTTCGCTTGGTATGTGTTGGCGGGGGCGAGTTTGGTTGTGGCGGCACCCATGACAGGAGATGCAATAGATCATTGAAACTACTGATCGACCGGCCGTACTTAGCCTTGAGGATGAGCGGCTCAAGCACGAAGCGTAGCAATGTCCAATGTGCCGGACAACCCTTTTCAACACCATACCACGGTCTCCTTCGATGCTTTTGTCACTCTTTCCAAATTTTCTAGATCTTTCGGGCTATTTAGTAAAATCTCGGTCCAAGGGTTGAATCATGTCATCTAAATCATCTTCAACTCCGACACGTGCTCCACCATCATTATTGGCACCACCTTCGTCGTTACCATCCCAACCACCAGCATCACCACCTTGTTCATTGCCAAACTCGAAATCCATTTGTGCATCAAACTCGGCTGAATATTGGGACAGGGATTCTATGGTTTCATCGTCGTATTCCTCCTCATCCTCGTCGTTAACAATAACCGTTTCACTATGATGAATCCACACTGTGTAGTCCTCAACAAATCCTCGTATAATCAAATGTGATCTGATAATAGTCACATCTGTCCATGCCATACGGTTCTTATAATCTTTACAGGGGCAAATAATTGTATCCTTATTCTCTTTCAATGTCGTTGCATGCTTCGTTGCGGCTTCAATAAATTTATCCACCTCTTCACGGAAACCTGCCTTGAACCTTAACGAACCATACATCCAAGAGTTCCTGTACTCCATCTTTTACAACAACAACAAAATAAACATTAAAGGACTACTTATTTAGATATATATAAAAATTAATCAAAGTAATAATTATTTGAGAATAATTGTATATACCTCAGATATATATGAATATAAATCTAATATAATTACATGAAGCATACAAACACACCATGGTAGAGGAAAATTAATTAATGGCCCATTTATCCATAAATAATTAAAATACATATTTATTGATTACAATAAACAATTTCAAAGACAACAATTAGCAATAATTATACTTTACACAATATCTTTCGTACAAACCCTAGTCCAATTTTATCAAACATAAATTTACAAAAACAAAATTAATAAAAAAACCAAACCCTAGATCTAGATCACATGCACATGAAACATCCATAAAACTAACTAATGGTTCACTAAAATCAAGAAACATGGACCAAATAAAGGTATGATCTTGTTCCCCTCCCTAATTTACCCTAGTACATTTAAAAGTTGGGTCTAATTTGCTCAGAAATAGCTCAAGCACCATAGAAGAGAGAGAAAAACAAAACTCTAATTATTCACTAATCAACCATTAAAACTTCAAAAAAAAGTGTGGAATAGAATTTTCTTACCTTCTACAACCTCTCCACCAAAGAATTTAAGATCAAAACCTTCCCTCTTAGTAGAGCAATTTTTGGGAGGTGCCCAAGGCCTCCCCACCTTTCTTTCACGGGTTGGAGTGAGTGACCCGAGGAGGAAGAAGGTGCTGCCTCAGTTTTATATGGGGGGCATTTGTAGGGGCGGCTGGTGGTTGAGCCGCCCCTACAAATAGGAGCTATAAATACGGGGCCATTTGTAGCGGCGGCTCAATCACCAGCCGCCCCTACAAATAGAATTTTCAGGGGCGGCTGGTGATTGAGCCGCCCCTACAAATCAGACCCTATTTATAGGGGCGGCTCGTAACACCAGCCGCCCCTGCTGTTCCATTTGTAGGAGCGGCTGGTGTCTGGGCACCCGAGCACGCCACTGTAGGGGCGGCTCCATAACCAGCCGTCCCTAAAAAAAAATTCGATCTGTTACTAAAAATCGTTTTGTACGTAGTGTAAAGAAAAAGCTACCGCATCCATCCAGGATGCTTGAAAATGCAAGGACATCTAGATGGGTTGACTTCTACTTTTTTCTGATGGAGTATATCAAGACAAACGGTAAATCAGATCTACTGTAGCATTTATATTTGTGCGAATCGAAGGATTGAGAGGCATCAGCACTTGGTTATGTGTGCTGAGCACGTGTATAACTTCACATTTTCCGTGAACTCATTTCTTTGACTGAAAAAGCCATCAAAATTTTGAAAGGACGATGAAAGTGAGACGACCTCCCGGTCATTCACACAATGGCGCTCTTAAGGGATCACATGTTGTTCTAATATGGATGCCAACGGCAACAATTGAAAAAAAAGAACATATGGCAACAATTACAGCTAAACTTAGAAAAGAACCATGCCAACAATTTTAAAAAAAACTTATAAAAAGATGATATATTATTCCCTTTGGTTAAAAAATGTGTCAATTTGGGTTCTTTGTAAGTTTGTATATATAGCCAGCATCTGTAAACTTTAAGGAAAACAAAACACATGTAAATTTTAAGGAAAATCCTTTCAAGTATATCTTGGGTATAATCGTATGTTAAAACTCAAGATGCAAAACTGAAAAGAAGTATGGGAAGGGCGTGATCAAGAACCATGCATTACCCACTTAGGCAGCATTCGGTTAGGCCATTCCTAGCTGTTCCAGGCCAGAAACAATTCCAAACTATTACAAATTATCGAAGAGATCAATCGGCTGGGAATCAATTCCGTGCAAACGAATGAAGTGAGTTGTAGGTACATTATTGCTCAAAGTTTTTTTTTATATATCTTTGTATATTTTAATTTGACTTTTGAAAATGATATAGGCATATATGTATTGGAAGTACTAGTATAGATATAGTTTGCCACGTACACTAGTAGTATTAATTATTGGTCAAAAATAGTTTACCGATGACCAAAACGATCCTCGGAATACCAGACTGACATTTCGTGTCAACTTTGCACTGTTTGCCTGGACTACTATTCTGTTACCTCTACTCCCAGTCTTGAGTCTCCCACGAACAATTTCGTGAGAGGTCGATACGTTGAGGGGACCGCAATAGACCCCAGTTTGCCGTTTGGGACAAGGGGCTTGTTTTGCCAATTTGACGTCGCATTTGTGCGCACGTCGCCTCCAGCAGCATGCCAAAAGGCGGCGCCTAGCTGGCCGGTGTGGGTCTGCCTTTCCTGCTCCCTTTCTTCATGAAATAAAATCGTTTTATTTGGAGAGAAGTCTAGCTTACCCAATTTTTTACAATTCGATCCTTTTTAAAAAAAAATTACGTTCGACCCCCTGAGAGACGTGAACTCATCTTTGGATCCTGAGGGTCGGCGCCAAGACTCATGACGCTGAGGTAACACGTCTCGACGCCATAGATCTTGGCTCCGAGGTGCCTAGCCGGGCACAGCAAGGCATCCTAGGAGACGTTAACGTGGCCGGTACCTCGACGCCAGAATACATGGCGCCGAGCTCAGCGCCACAGATATTGGCGCCGACCTCGGAGCCATATATCCTGGCGCCGAGCATGGATTAACCGCGTGTGGCCGCAACTCTCTCTCTCGCGCTCTGTCTCTCCCTCTCACCGCCGCCGCCAGCCAGCGCCGCCGTCGCCCGCGCCTCCTCTGCCGGCTGCCACCCGCTCCACCGCAGCAGGCCACCGCCCACCGTCCACCCCGCACCGGTCGTCTCCCTCCCTCCCCCATCCACTCCCTCAGCCGCCCTCGTCGCCCCAGGCACTCACGCGCACCCGCGGCGAGGGCGGCCCCTGCTTCTCCCCGGCATCCCCGTCGGCCGGCGGGCCGCCAGTGGCCGAGTCTGGCGGCGCCCCCGCGCAACCCCCCACCGGCCCCCACTGGCTCCCTCGGCTCCCAGTGACGCCACCAGCCCGCCGTCTAGCCCTAGTGACGCCACCAGCCCGCTGTCTAGCCCCAGTGACACCACCAGCCCGCCGTCCACCCCATCTCAGGTAATTTTTTTTCTTTAGTTTTTTTAATTGAGTTAGTTTAGATAATACAGTTATTTATTTTATATAGTTTTGTAGTTTGGTAAAGCTTTTTTAGCTATTTAGCGATTTAGTGATGTAATTTAGTTAGCTAATTTAGGTAGATATTTATTTAGCTAATTTAGATAGATAGTTAGATAGTTAGGTAATTTAGTTATATAGGTAGTACTTGTAGTAGATGTAGTTAGATAGATAGGTGGTTTAGATTAGATACTTATTTATTTAGGTATAGAGTAAGAAACTTTTATATGTATGTAATTTAGTTATATCCATATTAGTTAAACCCGTAATAACTTTGGTGTTGTGCATACCAACTAGATGGACAACGTAGTCACCCTGTATCATAGAGGAAGTGTGGAGGAAGATGAGTTTGGGAATGCCAGTTTTGTTGGAATGCAAAGAGTGCCAGTGATATTCGATGATCGGCCATTGTTTTCTGAGTTGTTTGGTAGGGCTCGTGATGAGCTTAAATGCAATTCAAATGAAGATGCCATCTTAGTTGAGGGGGTACTTCACCATGGCAGATCAGAGACAATTTTGAGATGGTTGGTCCCAATTGCATCAAAGGCTCAATGGGACAAATATGTCAAAACTGTCATGAAGAATGAGTTTTAATGTTTGGATTTGGTTGTGCGGAAGCTGTCCAATGATCCCACCCCTCATGGGTATTCACCCCCTCATGGGTTGTCGACAGCACCAGAGAATCCGGCACCTTCTGAGCCTCTGTTACCCAACCGTGAGGTGGATGTGGAAGATGCGGTTGTGGTGTCCGATGCTCAATTCGCCCCCAAAAAGGTTGGTGTATGTCCTGGTGTCCGTGCAGAATGTGGGACTGATGATGTTGTAGGTGCCCCTCAGGAGATCCCTTTGACCCAGAATCATCCTAATAAGTGATTTAGTAACACTTTGGCTTTCCTTATTCTTTGTTCATTCCATTCCTTTGTCTCAGTGCTATTCATATTTGTGCTTTAAATGTAGGGGACAATCCTGATAATGTTGGTTGTGCTCCTGTTCCTTCATCAACCAATGTGGACCCAGTGTTTATGGCATCTAACAGTGTAGATGTTGATATTGCGGATGATGAGGAGCCTTATGGCACAGCAAGGGCCGTTGATTCTGATGATGACCGCCTAGTTACAGCTTTGAGCAAATAAGAAATGGAGCTCATCAGACGTTTGTGTCCTGATCGTGATCTACTGGTTCATGAATTTAGCGACCTTAGTCATTCTCAACATGCTTATGGAGAAGGAAGAGATGACGAGCTGCTAGAGGCTTCTGAGGCCGATGACAGCGTGGAAATTCAGAAGGGCATGGTCTTCAAGGACTTGCCCACCTTAAGAAGGTGGCTACAGAAATATTCTGTGACACGTAAGGGACCATTCAAGGTGAGGCACTCCTATGTGGAGCGTCGTTACATGATGTTGTGCGAGATGGCAGATTGCAATTGGAGGGTCTGTGCTTGCAAACAGAAGGCCACAGGGAAATTCAAGATCACCAAAATTGTAGGTCCACACACTTGTGCCCAGACAGATCTAAAACAGAAGCATAGACAGTTGACCTCTACCCTCATTGCCAGAAAGTTATACACAACTTTGAAGGGTCAACCCAACTTGAAGGTCAGGACAATTATGGAGATGACTAAGGAGATATTTAAGTATGACATAAAGTATGGGAAAGCTTGGAGGGCAAAGCAACGGGCCTGGAAGATGATATATGGGGACTGGGAGGAGGGGTACGAGCAGTTGCCTGCAATGTTCAATGCAATGAAAGCAGCAAATCTAGGCATGCATTATGTGTATATCCTGAAGTCAAATGAATGGAAGGACGGGAGACAGATATTCTTTCGTGTATTCTGGTGCTTTCCCCAGTGTGTCGAGGCCTTCAGGCTTCCATTGATGGTACTTTTCTGCTTGGCAAGTACATGGGCACACTTTTGGTAGCCATTTTGTGTGATGCAGACAACGCATTAGTTCCTTTGGCTTTCGCTTTGGTGGAGAGGAAGAACAAAGATAGCTGGGGATGGTTCTTGCGGCTTGTTAGGATCCATGTCGTTGGCCCTCATAGGAAGGTAGGTGTCACATCTGATAGACACCAGGGCATACTCAGTGCCGTACATGAGCCGATTCCGGGATACGCACCTTTGCACCATTGTTGGTGCACTCAACACCTTGCCGAGAATTTACTTCGGAAGGATGGTACGAAGGACCACTTTCCTCTATTTGAGGAGGTTGCTCGCATGCTTGAGGTGTTGTTCTTCAAGGAGAAGTTGGAGAAGCTAAAAACGACAACAAACGTAGAAGGTAGGCTGTGGCTGAGAGGATTGATGAGAGAACCTAAGAAATGGACAAGAGCCTACGATGATGGTGGATGGAGGTACGAGTTTTAGACTAGCAACATGGAGGTATGTGTCCTGGCGCCGACCCCCAGGGTCCAAAGATGAGTTTACGTCTCCCAGAGGGTCAAACATAAATTTTCTTCAAAAATGACCAAATTGTAAAAAATTGGGTCTAGCTTACCTGTTCTTCACTTTCGGGTGGGGCCGCTGGCTAGACCCACCTCTCCGATCGTCAGCCTTGCATCAGCGAGTTTTGCTAGATTAACACATCTTACATAGGCAGTAGATCATGTCATGATGGAATGCATATCACATCCAGTATCTTCTGGAACAACCATTTTTAAACTGTCATAAAGAGTACTAGGTCTGAAATTGATTTCTTTGATAGCAAACCCTACGCGACTGCTGGTCGCACGGAGCAACCCCGAAAACCATCCGGTCCGAGCAATTGGACAACAAGCCTTGTTGAGCAGAGTAGCGAGAATGGTGGGTGGGAAGCCCCGCCTTGCGGGAGCGATTACACAGGAAGCAGTAGCGGGAGGCGATTAAAAGACGTAATGTTTCCTTTTCTTTTTCGTATTCTTTTTTTATTTATCTTTTCTTTCCTTTCTTTTTTTCTTTTGTTTTCTTTTTATTATTTTATTTCCTTGCTTCTGTTTATTCGTTCTTTTTCTTTTCTTTTTTAGTTTCCTATGTTTTCATTCTTATTTTATTTCCTTTTCTTTTCTTATTTTTCTTTACCTTTTATTTTTCTTTTGATTTCTTTTTATTGTTTTTCCTTGCTTCTATTTATTCTCTCCTTTTCTTTTCATTTCAAGTTTTCCGTGTTTTTCATTCTTATTTTATTTTTTATTTTTCACTTTTTTTCTCTTTCCTTATTCTTCTCCCATTTCTTTTCCTTTTCTTTTCATTTGTTTTTATTTCTATTTTTTCTTTCCGTGCTTCATTTTCTATTTTTATTTTTTTGTTTTATGTGATTTTTTATTGTTCTTTTATTTTTTATATTTTAATTTTCTTTTATCTTTTTTTCTTTTCTTATTAATTTTTGATGTTCGCGTATTGTAAATGTGATGTTCTATTTTTATCTTTTCTTTTGTTTTTTCTTTTGATTTCTTTTTATATGTTTTATTATTTTTTCTTTTCTAATTATGTTTTTCTTTGATTCATGTTTTTTATATTTTCTAATTACGATGTTCGGGTAATATACATGTGATGTTCTGTGTTGTTTTTTTTTTCATGATCATTCTCATAGTATACATGTGATGTTCTATGATGTTTTTTTATGTTCACACAGTATACATCAGTATACATGTGATGTTCTATGATGTATTTAGTGATATTTATGTAATATATATGAGATGTTTTATGGTGTATTTAGTGATGTTCCACTTAGTATACATGTGATATTCTATAATGTTTTTTTATGTTCTGAGTATATATGTGATATTCTATGATGTACTTAGTGATGTTCATATAATATATATGCGATGTTCTATATATTTAGCGATGTTCTATGGTGTATTTAGTGATGTTCACTTATGAAAGGTTCTTGTTTGGTTTTGATAATTGAGTGACAACTTTAGGTGGACTAATATGTGTTTGAGTAAGATACACATGTAATTAGTCCACAAGTACACTTGTGTGAGCAACTCATGCCATGACGGTGAAAATGATTTGGATATGTTGCAAGGCTCACACATGTGATAAAGGAGCTCATTTCATATAAAACATGACATTGAGTCATGTGACTAAGGTGGAGAAGATCGAGACAAGACTTGGCTTGATGGACCGGTTGCAAGCGTGAAGGACAAGTCGAAAGCTTTGGAGCGATGGACCGCGTGGCGGTGAAGCTTGAGCAAGACTTGGTGCCGATGGACGAAGGCAACGGTGAAGAGCAAGTGAGGTCAAGATCGATGAACCAATATTGTCATGTGATGATATGAAGTAGATCATATCATTTGTTGATCAAGGTTGGTGCATGTGTAGCATCAACATCGGAGAAGATGAAATGGAATGCGCAAGACAAAGGTATAACCTATAGGGCATTTCATTTCACCGATCATAGGTATATAGAGAAGTTTATGACTGGGTTTAGGATAAATGGTCGTACTATCAAGAGGGGCAAACTTGTTTGTATATCGGTCATCTAGTGCCACTTGAGTGATCTAACTTTGCATCGTTGCTAGGATCGAGTGCGTGGTGAATTGAGTGACTAATCCTTTGGAAAATATTTGTAAAAATCTAACACACATGCACAAGATGGTGGACACTTGATGGTGTTAGCACATTTGCAAAGGAGAAGGTGTTGGAGTTGATTTGGATCAATTCGGAGTTGAAAAGGACAAGAAAAGGGCAAGGTTTTGGTTGTCCGAGGGTCGGAAGATGCAACCTAACTTGTAGCCAACTTGCAGCCATTGTAGAGGATTGCACCTCCATTTCCGGTGTGCACCGGTCAGGGCACAGCCACCCCAGGGCGGTGCCTAAAAACAACAGCATCAACCTTTTGTATTTTGGGCATAACTCGTAGCTCCGAACTCCGATTTTGATGATCTAGGACTTTTTGAAAGGCCAACGAATAACTCCACAAGCTTGAAGTGGTGGAATTTGATTTGGAAAATTTTTTGGTCACCGGACTGTCCTATGACCATGGCGGTGTGGCACCGCCCTTTTTTCCAAAGAGGGAGGAAACTCATCGGGGGCACCGCCACCCCTAGGCGGTGCACTGCCCCCATATGTCCGGTGCTAGGGTCCCACCGGCTAGTTTGAAATAGCCGTTGCAATTCGACCATTGGGCACCGCCACCCTATGTCTGGTGCCCGCATGTTGATGTCTGGTGATCGCACAGAAATGTGCTACTTGGCTCCAACAGTTCTATTTGGCTTGGGGGCTATAAATAGAGGTGGAGCTCAGGCTTGGCTAAGGTTGAGCAGCTTGGGGATGTGTTGCCCTTGTGTGTGCTTCATTTGAGAAGCCTCTAACTTAGTTGTGCTTGCGAGAAGTGCGAATCCATTGTGAAGTGAGCGATTTCTAGTGCATTGCATTGAGTAATTGCATCGAGTGGCACTAGGTGATCAAGTTGTAAGCCGGTGGTGCTTGTTACTCTTGGAGGTTGCCACCTCCTAGATAGCTTGGTGGTGGTCTCCATCAAAGCATGCAAAGAAGATTGGGCGGTGCTCCGGAGAAGGGATTGTGAGGGGTATTGTGCTCACCCCGCGGGAGCCACGAAGAGCAACTCTAGTAGAGCAAGAGGCGAAGGGCGACAAGTGGTCTGGCCGTGTCAAAGTGCTAGAGCTTGTGGTAAGCACTCCACGTGGGAGAGTGTGACTTGTGGGTCAGCACTAGCAAGAGGATCGGTGGCAACCTTAGAGCTTGTCTCAACAGGGACTAGCTTGGTGGCAACCAAGTGAACCTCAGGATAAAAATCATCGTGTCAACATTATTCATCCCGTTGGTTTGCAATCCCTTTACACAAGCTTGTATTTACATATTCATACATTGTGCTTGTGTAGTTGCTCTTATAATTAGTTAGCTTATGTAGCTTGCTAGTTACCTTCTTGCTTATGTAGCATAGAAGTATCCCCTTGCGTGACTAATTTGGTTTGAGTAACCTTATTAGTCATATTGCTTAGTTTGTGTAGCTAAGTAATTTGCGCTCTCTAATTTGACATTAGTAGCCTTGTTATTGAGCATTGCTAGTGAGCTTAGGACCTTTGTGCGCTTTGCATCACTAGTTGTATAGGAGCTCCTCCGGTTGCTTGAAGTACTAGTTGTGTAGGACCCTACAAGTGGTATCGGAGCTTAGTCTCTCATTTGTGGTCTTCACTGACCTGAGATGATGACGTCTAGTGTGCTAGATGATTGTGAGACACATTTTTTATGGCACAAACTTTGCACTTTGGAAAAATCACATGCTTAATCATTTTCGTGCAAAGGGACCTATGTTTTGGTGGATTGTCACTAGTGGTCTCACCCATGTCTTGGACCATAGAAATCTCACCAAAGCTCAAAGAGTTTTCTTTGAACTTGACGCACATACTTGTTGTTATCTAATGGATGCTTTGAGCTTTGATTTGATGAAAAGGATAAACTATGTGGGAACCGTTTGTGAGATATGGGAATCAATCAAGCACACCTTCAGTGATTCCTCCACATGGGATGATGGCAAGTTCAAGAAGGAGGAGCTCGAGGAGGTGCATGAGTGTGTTGAGCATGACCATAATTTGGTGATTGTGGAAGATTGCTCCACCTCATGGTCAAGTGATGATGATGATGATATTACTACAAGATCACTTGATAATATTGATGATGATGCTACAAGTGATGCACATGATGATTCTACTTCAAGCACACTTGGTGGTGATCTTGATAATGTTGGTTGATGCTCAAGCCATGATCGTGATGCTACTACAAGCTCTCTATCATCACCACATTGCTTCATGTGACAAGGTGACACAAAGGTACAAAGTGCTAATGTGGTTGATCATGTTGATTTATATGATGAGCTTGTTAGTAGACTTGCTATCATGAACATAGCTTTAGAAAATGAGATGGCTAAAACATGTAAATTAAAAAATGAAAACTCATTTCTAAAGAATACATGTGAACAACAAAAGCATCTACTTTATGTCATTAGTTGTTCACATGAGGAGCTAAAATTGGCTCATGAGGAACTTAGTGTTGCTCATGATAACTTGATACAAGACCATGCTTTTCTCACTAAAGAGCCTTCAAATAAAAAATCTAAAACTAGTGAGAGCTCATCACATGGGTGAATTGATCAATCACATATTGTTGCTCACCCTTGTGATGTAGGAAAGAAGAATGTATCCACCTCTTGTGATGATTTATTAGCTATGCCATGTTCTTCACAAATAGACGCTTGTTCTACTTCTATGTCTTGTGAGACTGACCTTTTGAAGGAGAACAATGAGCTCAATGAACAAGTGAAGAATTTGAGCAACAAGTTAGAGAGATGCTACAACTCTAAAGTCACCTTTGAGCATATGTTTAAGAGTCAAAGAAACTTTGGTGACATGAGTGGCATTGGCTTCAACAAGAGCAAGAACAAAGGCAAAAGACAGGGCAAGAAAAGATATGAAAGAGAGATGAAGAAGCAAGAACAAATAAAGCTATCTCATTTCATGTGCTTCAAATGCCATGAAGTGGGACATCTTGCAAATGGTTGGCCCAATGAAGAAAAGCTCAAGTTAAAGAAGGAAGAAGAGATGCTAAAGCATGTCAAGTGCTTCAAGTGCCGCACATGGGGTCATCTCACCTCTATGTGCCCAACCAAGCAAGTGGTGAAGCAACAAGAAGAGCCTCAATCAAAGCCACAAGTTGAGCAAGAAGAGAAGACACCCCAAGAGCAAATCAAGATCTACCATAAAAATGGTGGTGACTTGATGAAGAAGAAGAAGAAAACAAGAAGGGGTGGAAAGGCAAGAGAAAGAGCAATGCGTCCAAGGATGAATCAAGACACAAAGAAAGTGAGCAAGAACAAAGAAGAAAAGATGAAGATGATTGCTCATATCAAGTGCCATAGTTGTGACATATTAGGCCACCTAGCTTCGGGTTGTCAAAACAAGCTTGAGAAGATGGCTCAAGCAAACAAGAAGAAGCAAGGTAATGAGAAGCACCACATGAGCAAGGAAGAAAAGGCTCAATCAAGGAGGAAGTGCTACTCATGCCGAGAAAGAGGACACATGGCTCATTCATGTTCCCTAGGTAACTCTCCTAAGCCTATTTCAATTGATGATGATTCTATGCTTAGGAAGGATGGCAATGGTACCTCATTGGTTGCAATTACAAAACATCCCGCTATTCATACTAAGGCTATGCCTAAGTATGTTGTACCTAACTTGAGATGAAACTTGTTTGGGTACTATCAAATTTTAGATAAATGTGTGTAGGTACCACGACATTAGAGGCTTGATTCAATGGAATTCTTATTGTTCATCATATGTTGAGTCAAGTATTGAAGCTTAGTGCTATTCCTATCCGAATGCCAAGTCAAATGGAGCGAAGTCCAAGTGCTACAATATACAAGTGCATTTTGTCAAGTTATGGATGATTCATTGGCTAAATTGGTGGCTTGCAAATATTTGAGTTGAAGCTTGCTATTGGATGATCAAGAACTAACTAAGGTTTGGAGTGGATCTTGTCAGCTATAGTGCAGCAGTTTTCAGCATGTAGAAGTGGTGGAAGAATTAAAATCTAGTAGCAATCTATAAGTCAAATGAAGATCAAATTTTTACAGCTGCTAGATAACTTAGTGAAGCACATCTCCACCAAAATTCGTGGCATTTGGGTCTGTACATTGGGAGATATGCATTTTTTTGAAGGGTACAAAATCTGCCAGAAAAGTGACAACTATTAAATTGATCAAGAGTCACTTTGATTGAAAGGTCCTCAAGTTGGAAACATGTTTATAAGTGTTTGAGGTACCTAAGTTTGGTTTTGGATTAATGTAGAAGCATGACAAGCAAAGAGTACAAGGCCATTTGATTATGGAGTGTACTTGGCACACATTTGGTACTCAAATTGAAGATCAAGATCAAACTCAAGATGAAGATAAAGTTTAAGTTCTAATGATAATTTGGAGATCATTTTGTAGAAATAAAATGACTTAGACAAGTAGAAAGAAAATGACTTAAAGAAAAAGGATTCAAGGATACACATCAAGTTAAGTCCATCACTTGGATCAATCAATCAATTCATTTCAAGTGAGTGTCCAAGATGGTTCTTTGGAGAGAGATCACTTCTCCCTAGTGTAGGGACTTGCCGCCTTTTGTAGGTAAGCCAAGTATGGTGCTTGGAAGGCTAAAATGAAAGTGGTGATCTAAGGAACGTTTGAGATACTTAGTTGGAGCAAATCAAAAGGATTGATTTAGAGAGCAAGCAACACCCAAAAGAGAGTTAGTCATGGAAATTCAAGTGGTATTCTAAGTAGTTCTCTCATGCAAGGATTGATCAAAGGTTGAAGCAAGCCAACCAAAACAAGTTAGTGCACTTGATCATTAGTGGTTCTCATTTCATATGGGTGAGGAATGGAATTCAAATGCAAATATTGGCCTTCACCAAGCTATTGAATTGGACTTCACATTGCTATTGGAGAAACAAATTGGAATCTATGTGACTATCCTCTTCTCCAACATAGCAAAGGTATCATTGTAATGTGCATGATCATTTTCATCCCTTACTAGTATGCGGTTAGTGCATATAGTACATGCTTATAGGATCATGCATGATGAATGAAATTTTAAATTCATGGCCTACCACTTTTGCTTGAATGATTAGTTGAATCTAGTGGTAGTGTATGAGTTTGTTCATGAGCTAGTGAACCTAAGTACTTGATTTAATTTGGATTGCTAACAAGTGAAAAGTACAACATTGACAAGATAATCCTTACAAGAGGTGTGAAGAAGCCTGTCATTGGTTCAAACCGGACTTGGAAACTTAGGCAAATCAATTTAGATCAAGTCAAGAATAGAAGCTCATGATAGTGACAAGAGTATAAGAACACGACAACAATGTAAATGGATATGTAGTTTGGTTGTTCTTACAAGTGATATCCTACGAGTGGTACTCATGAAGATAGCAAATGTTCAAGAAATGGTTTTTATTGACAAATCCAACAAGTGGTTCCATGCTAGTAAATTCTTCCAAATGGTATTACATTTCTACACATGGTATCAATCATACAAGACGGTGGTTCCACAAGTGATCCTTAACTTTAAGTGATCATCAAGTGAAGCAAGTTCCCTCACATACAAGAGTTCAAATTTATCAATTGGATGACCCATGCTATGACATAGGGGAGGTGCCCCACCAATTAGTATCAAGGTCAAAGATCCTAAATGGGTGATCTCAAGGGCTATGGTGGTGTCATTCCAACATATGGTAGTGTCCATAAAAAATGCAAGATTCAAGTGTTAACCATCTATCCTAGTACCACCCTTTGTATCAAGTGATGCGCACTTTTATTGAAATTGATGACAAAGGGGAGAGATTGGTACAAATATATGAAATATGCAAGAGGCATTAAGGAGAAGTTGGATTTGGACATGGATATGACAAAGAGGGAGCAACATTGAGTAATGGAGAAGGACCAAAATTCTTGGACAAAAAGGAGCACACAAGTAGGGGGAGCAAGCTCATGAACTTTGATTAATTGCATTTTGAGATGTGCATATTCATGTGCTTGCTTGCATTGCATAAGTTTTTAAATTTGATATGCATGCTTGTGTGGTGTGTCCTAGTTCCAAAACTTAAATGATGATTTGATAACTAGCATGCATAGGATGGTAGCTAGACTTGTATTTATACACGTGGTACTAGAACCTTGCTTATAATGTTGATCTCATGGGGTCTCTAGTATATTTGATGTCTAACTACTCATGGTGCTAAGGATGGTGTTAAAAGTGCAACTCCGATTGGTATCATGCTTCAAAGGTTTATTCTATACACCTTAGCATCATTTAGTAGTAATTACTCTCCCACAATTCAAATCTATGCATATGTGCGAGCTTCAAACCAAACACTCTAGCACATATGTAGGGGGAGCTAATACTACCAATTTGGGTTTGTGGCACTTGTCCAAAATCATTTACACATGGTAAAATTGCTTGGGCAAGCAACTCAAATCCATTTTAGCTTAATTTTCATATCTTTATAGAGTTGTCATCAATTACCAAAAAGGGAAAGATTGAAAGGTCCTCGTTTGGTTTTGATAATTGAGTGACAACCTTAGGTGGACTAATATGTGTTTGAGTGAGATACATAGGTAATTAGTCCACAAGTACACTTATGTGAGCAACTCATGCCATGACGGTAAAAATGGTTTGGATATGTTGCAAGGCTCACACATGCGATAAAAGAGCTCATTGCATATGAAACATGACATTGAGTCATGTGACTAAGGTGGAGAAGATTGAGACAAGACTTGGCTTGATGGACCGGTTGCAAGCGTGAAGGGCAAGTTGGAGGCTTTGGAGCGATGGACCATGTGGCGGTGAAGCTTGAGCAAGACTGGGCGCTGATGGACGAATGCAACGGTGAAGAGCAGGTGAGGTCAAGATCGATGAACCAATAAGATTACGTGATGATATGAAGCAGATCATATCATTTGTTAATCAAGGTTGGTGCATGTGTTGCATCAACATCGGAGGAGATGGAATGGAATGCGCAAGGCAAAGGTATAACCTATAGGGTATTTCATTTCACCGGTCATAGGTGTGTAGAGAAATTTATGACTGGGTTTAGGATAGATGGCCGTACTAACAAGAGGGGCAAACTTGTTTGCATATCGGTCATCTAGTGCCACTCGAGTGATCTAACTTTGTATCGTTGCTACGATCGAGTGGCGTGGTGAATTGAGTGACTAATCCTTTGGAAAATATTTGTGAAAAGCTAATACACATGCACAAGATGGTGGACACTTGATGGTGTTAGCATGTTTGCAAAGGAGAAGGTGTTGGAGTTGATTTGGATCAATTCGGAGTTGAAAAGGAGAAGAAAAGGACAAGGTTTTGGTTGTCCGGGGGTTGGAAGTTGCAACCAAACTTGTAGCCAACTTACAACCATTGTAGAGGGTGGCACCGCCCTCTTCGGTGTGCACCGGACAGGGCACCGTCGCCCCAGGGCGGTGCACCGCCACCCTAGTGCGGTGCCCAGAAATAGCAATAACAACCTTTCGTATTTCGGGCAAAACTCGTAGCTCCGAACTCCGATTTCGATGATCTAGGACTTTTTAGAAAGCTAAAGAATAGCTCTACAAGCCTGAAGTGGTGGAATTTGATTTGGAAAATGTTTTGGTCACCAAACTGTCTGGTGACCATGGCGGTGCACCGCCCCCCTATGTCCAGTGCCAGGGTCCTATGGTAGAACCGTCTAATCCAATGTCTCCCAGGGTACTTGTCTTCCATTAGACACTAAGTATTCAAGAGAGGACACTAAAATACGCAATTCCGTCGAGCACACCCCAAGGGAGAATAGGGAGTTGTGGGTCACGGTAGGCATGAACCACAGGCGCACGCGGAGCATGAAGACACAGTGCAGTAATAACTTCAGAACAAGGACGGGTCAGTCGTGCACAATACGACACGACGACTAAAGCAGTACCAACGCGACTAACTTAAAGATCGTATACTACATGAGAGTCAGTCCACCAGAGAGAACCTAGTTAAACCTATTATGGATGCTCAACTATAGCAATAGGGATACTTATATACTTCGTAGTTAAATGCCCTAACTTTTACAAAAATAGGTTGTCAAATTTTAGTTTAGAAAAGGAGTTTTGAAGCTTTATTTCCTCATTTATGCTCTGATACCACATGTGGCAGAACCGCCTAATCCAATGTCTCCTAGGGTACTTGTCTTCCATTAGACACTAAGTACTCAAGAGAGGACACTAAACTACGCTGTTCCGTCGAGTACGCCCCAAGGGAGAACTCAAAAATCCACATTTTTCCATCAGGACCATAAATGAGAGAATAAAGCTTACAACATTTCTTACATCACTTTAATACAGTACCAGAATATTACCTCAATTTATTATAACAACGGAATATAACAATGTTATCAGAGTTACAGAGGAAGCAAAGATCAATTTAACGACATGGCGGAGCATTAACATAGTGGATATTTATATACAAGAGATGCTAACAGATTTTACATCTTTTCATATAGAAACCTTTAGTAAGGGTTATAAATAGACACTATGGTCGTAGCATGAAAGGAATCCTCTCTGAGCCCACCAGGAGGTTTCCACACACAAGAGTCAGCTCTAAGCATCCTTCGATCACCTGCAACAGGGGAATAAAACCCTGAGTACTCGAATGTACTCAGCAAGATGTACCCGACAGGAGAAAAATAAAAGACTCTAAGGATATACAAGGCTATCTAGTTTGTGGATTATTGCATCTACGGAAGCATTACTAAACGTGCATCCTTATATTCAATGTTATTAGCAGTCATCATTAGTTCATTACTAACCATTCTTTGTAAGCACCGATACTACTTTCAAGCAGGTGGTAAGCAATTAGAACTATTTTACCATTTTCATATTCTAGTTCTTACTACAGTGCTACATCATAGCCAAGTTGGTACCGTATCACACGACAATTCGCGAACCAATATATCCCAGCTGGGTACCCCAAAACACACGCCCCGCTTGTACCCCAGGCACAAACAAGACTAACCCATTCCACTCCTATCATGGGGTCCAGGTCCCTGTTCAAACTTGGACTCCAATCCCCCACTCTAGAGTCCCAGACTCAGTGTGGTTCTTAGACCTCCACCATCTCCGCCTCCAATCAGTCGGTCCAGACAGAGCCGAAACCCACGACAAGAGCGTAACGAGCCTTACCGCTCCCATAAGCAAGTATGTGCTCAGGATAATAAGTCTGTGACCTGACTACCATCCACAGCAACGGACGGTCCTCAATCGACACAGGCGAAACAAGTGCAATCCGAGCCTCGCTCGAATTCCTAACCAAGTCCAGATCCAAAGTACCATTCTGCCTGGTCTCTAATTATCAGTCATATATATTCCATAGGATAGTAATGTAATAACAACAATAATATATTTCCTATCTCTCGTGAGTGATAGGTAATCACTCGACTTCTACCGAGTCCTATAGCATAGCAATCTACATGATCCAGACATACTAGTAGGACTCATAGGATAAGAATATATATATCCAAGTGGGTTTCATTCAACTCCTTAAAACTTAATGCACAAGCGTAAAATAAAGTGCAGAATAATAGTGAGTACCTAATAAAGGGCTCATTTAGCTATCCTAGCAAACTGATTATTATGGAGCTACAAAAATTACAGTGAGTACCGAATAATATTAGGGATTTACTATAAAAGTTTTAGAGCCAACACTATTACCCATTCAGCACAAAAATTCCTATAGGTTTATATCTTACAATATTAAGCATCTTAAATTAATTAGATAACTCCTGGAAATATTATAAAACTATGTGAACAAAATATACTAGCAGATAGATCACAATTTTAGGAACCTAACAAAATTTGTTTCATAATTTTTGGACATCTACATGATTTTACATTAATTACACAAAATTGGTTCTTAAATAAAAATCCAAAACCATTTCTAATTCTCTACTAAAAAGATGAACCAAACTGGCCCAACGCGGCCCAAACGGGGCGTGGCCCACGCGCGAAGGCGGCCCATGGCGGGGAGCGCCGCGCGCGCTAGCGTTTTAGCAAAAACGCCCCCAAGCTTCCTACTATTCTCACAGACACTATTCATCCTATTTACTTAGTCAGCTCTTATGCATGAAAGACCCCGAAAGAAGCTGTCTTTGCATCGGTGAGGTCCCCGTGACCCCCGCGCTCGCCGGCGTGGCATGGACCGGTACGGCCCTGTTACACCGGCCAACCAGGACCCCTGTAGACCTAGCTATGGGACTGATGCTCACCTATGGGCCGACGCGCGACGATGGGCGGTGGTTGCACGAAAGGAGGTGAATCAGTGCGGGCTCTCCCCAACGGCAGGCGACCTGTGGCGTCGGCAACCGCATTCTGGTGAGCCACAGCATGAACAGATAATAGAAGTGATGGGTAAGCATCAGTGAGGCACCACAATCCTACCCATGGCGGTGGCCTGGCAGGAGATGCCCAGAGCAAGTCTGACCGTATGCGCACGGTGAGCTCGACGGCGAACCGCAGCGACATTGCCGTGTCAGCGGTGTGGACGCAGCTATAGGGCTATGACTTGGGTGCGCACTACGAAGAGGGGTTCTAGGCGGGGCTAGTGGTGCGGTCAATTCAACATGAGATGGCGTGGTTGGAGCTGGCCATGGTGAGGCGGGCTGGGCCTTAATAGCGTGGTGGCGGCAGCAAAGCTCCAAAAGTGGAGCTCCGCCTGGCCGTAATCAAGGTGGGGTGGGGACTGCTGGAGAGGGGATGTGAGGGTGGAGCTGTGGGTGCATGGAATTGATGGGAGATGACCCCTCATAGGCAGGCATGTTGGCACGGATCGGTGGTGATAGCAGAGAGAAGGAAAAAGAGAGAGAGACGAGGTGCGGCCGGTGACTCGATGAGGCGAGCCTTGGCGGGACGAGGTTGACGCGACCGAGGGACCTACGTCCAAGCATGAGGGGACAAGCGCGAGCATCCATGACTGGCCATGGCCCATGCGCCATAGCGCCATTAATGGTGGCACGACGGCGTGCACGCCCACATGCGGACGACACCCAACTGGTCCAGGGAGGGGGCAACGCGATGTAGTGAGCAGATGCGAGTACGAGAGTGACACGACGGCAGCGGCAGCAACTGTGACCGTGATTGCATCGTGACACATGACATGGAGGGCAGCAGCAGCATCAGCGGTAGGCATGGTGGCAGTGGCGGTCGGGCGTAGAGATTGCCGGCGGGGCACGGCGGCCTACGGCTAGCTACAAGCAGTGTGGCCAGAGCGGCCAAGACATGGCCAGGCCATGGCCAGACCAAGGGCATCCTCGTCCGGCCGGTGTGTGGCCACGCATGTGCGTGCATGTCACAGCCGCACAATGACATAGAACGTCCACGCGTGGTGACCACGCGCCCGAGCCCGGTGGCCCAAGACTGTGTACTCACATGAGTTTTAAAGCTCCCGTAAAAACTAAATGATTCAATTTGGAACCAATCCATCTTCACTACTCTATAGAGGGCACCTTAGGCTATCAATAAGAGCTACAACATAACACCCCTTCTTAACTCAATTTCATAGAATAATTTGCCAAACATGGCTTTGTCACATTGCTGCTCACCTTAGGAATTTTTCTAAGTCTTGAGCTGGATTTGTTTTCAAGTTCTGTTTCTATACTATTAGAAATACTAGCTAGTAAAATTATTTTTCTATAGGAAAAGTTGCATTGTTATCTACAAAGTTTGTACTTTAAACTTTATTTAAGTGTCACACACATGTTTTATAGTATTTTTACTTAATAAAAATTGGTTTTAAACCCTACTTGATATACATGAGCTATTGCATCAACATTGATTAAACATTTTTATTGATTATTTTAGGCTACAAGAAATTTATCAACACCTTCTATCACAAGCATTATTACACACATGATGCTCGTGACATGATTTAGTAGTTGGTTTAGGGCGTAACACCGAGGGTGTTACAGCTCTACCCCCTAAAACAAAATCTCATCCCAAGATTTGAAACACGAATTAGAAGGGAAAAATACGATTACACTTCACAGATATGAAATTACACGAAAGATCACACTACGTCGAACACTAAACCATACAAAGATTTAGAGATACATGGTTAAGAGCAACCTAATACAACCAAGGCTTAATCTAGAAGTCAAGATAGACAAGGATAATGGAGGAACAATAAGAAAATGAATATCCAAAACATGGCATATGCCCAACACATCTAGAAACAGGAGACTGAGAACTCAAACATCGTGAACTCTAAGACCAACTAACCCATGGTAGACTTGAACTTTTTCGACGAAAACCAGATCCCTTCTTCTTCTCAGATTACACAATCACCTCTGACTGATGAACCTAGTTCCTTGAATGATGACCGGATCTCATAGCTCTGCTTTGGATTCGAGGGGATGGGGATGAAGGAGGAGAGCAAATGCCAAGGGTATCTTATAGTGGCGACCAGAGGTGGGGCACAGTACACCGAAAGTGGAGGCAGTGTGGAAGGGAAACACTGACGGTCATGAGGTGGGAAAAGCGTCAGCCATGGTGCGCTCCCTGCGTGAGCTTGAGTGGAGGGAGGAAAAAGGAGAGGAGAGGGGGTTCGCTCGACGAGGGAGACGTGCAATGGTTATATCCTCAAAAGTGGAAAATAGGATGGGGGTCTGGTACGGGGACGAGGGCGAGGGTCAAGAACCGACCAGATACTAGGAAAAGGAGAAGCGCACAGTGCACAAGTACGATGGATGCAGCATAATGTCGTGGTTATGCGAGGACAAATTGCTAGTGAACCCTGACACTGATGGCATCCGCAGGGCACGTGGCAATAGTGATTGGCGTGCATAACGTGGTCGAGCTGGACACAGTGCTTGGGACATGACATCCACTCAGGCTTTTCCAATCTTTCACTACTACCCGAGGGCTAACTTTTCCTTGTTGTTTTTCCTTTCCTTCCCTTCCTTGTTCACAATATGCACCAACCTTTTGTATGAACTGAGATCGTGACATACATGCTTCCTCCAAAACCACATTCCCTTGTTTACTTTGGGGGAACACTATTTCATCAACCCGTTGTGGATTTCCCGTTCGAACACCCGAATATTTCTAAGAAGAATATTTTGTATCAAAAGCGGTACGACAGTGTAACTTGGTAAAGGTGCTTGGTCAACAACCTCGATACCAGTGCGTGCCGAGCAGCGTCACCATGTGGCAGCTATTCCACAAGGGCCCTCGGTTTCATCGCGGCACCACAAGCTATTAACTAGGCAACTAATACCAACTTACACGCAATGAAGGTGGTGGGGTCATAGACCACAGAATCGGAAGAATATTGCAAGGGAAGATTTAGACAACAAGGGTTGCCTTCACAACAAGGGACAAGGAATTCAAATCCCACAACAAATTTGATTTAAAGAGATTCGAGAGTTCTGCTAGGACATCCATAATTAGTTGATACAGTGTCCTACGTTATCCCATCATGGTCGGTCTGCTGGCATCTAAATGGTGACTCTCTTATAACCCACTTAACATCGTCCTTGAAAACCCTAAGAACGTCTAACGAGACCTAAGGATAGATGGACTTAATAAACACAACAAAATAAATTGCACATCCCAAACATCCTTATGCTGGTACAACATACAAACACTCACTCTCCCATTCTCGACACATCATTCACCTTCCCTACGATCGGACGATCTCGACAACTACGGATGAGATACAATGGAAAGATTACAATACTAGAGGACAACTACGAAAGACATCACTAACTACAGGTACATCCTCCCAAGGCAACTAATCTACTTTGCCGGACCACACATCTTCATTCTCGGGCTTGGCGGATTCTTTTACTGCCTAGGCTATGGATCTACCGCCTCTCTAGGCAGTGGCTGAGTGAGAGGAAGCAAGGGCTCTACTTCTGACACTTCTAAGGGTGGGGTGCTGGTTGTACTATAACACTGGTTCTCCTTCTTTCTGGCGGGTGGACAGGGATTCCCTCCAAGATCAAGGGATCCTACCTTTCAGTGGCAAGCATCCTACACTTGGACCTAGTGACAAGATAGGCCTCTCCCATCTGATGGACATGCCGATCTTCAGCATCCTTTAGGGATTCCGACATGGCAGTCTCCCAACTCTCTATGGCTACCACACTGGCATGCACTTCAGGGAGCTGCACCTGGAGCATCTTGGAGAACATCTCGGCTTCCTTGGCTCGCTAGAGGCACTTCTTCAGCTCCAAGGCTTGTTGATCATACTACTCATCTAGAGCAAGCAGGTACGTGGTCATGTGCACCATGGTTGGACTATCTTCTTGCGTATCCCTCCCTTGCAAAGCCTCCATGCGAACCCTCCATATCTGTCGATTCTTTTCCAAAGGTGGAAAGAACCTCATGGGGGTACGAGCAATGGGCTCCTCATAGATCTGGCAAAGATGCTGCAAGGCTTTGTGGGCCACAACTTGGTAGGTGTCGACGAAGTGAAACCCGGTTGCGATCACATTCTAGGCTTCAGTGATGTCGGGAAACTCCTCACTCTTTCCAATATAGATGGTAACTTCACACCGCTCAGTGCCATGCTTTTCATACTCATGGCCCTCATACTTGGGATGATCTTTGACTCCAAGCTTTTGCAGGGTGGCATACAAGATTTTGGAAAACCCTCAGTGTTCAGGTAGTAACTGCTAACCTAGGCTCCTACCATTCCTGGTGGGTGGTTGCAGCGAAGGATTGAGCAAAAAGCTTGCTCAAAAGGAAAAGCTAAGCGAGCTAGAGTGCACCAGGTGGTGGTACCAATGGCTAGGCCAGGCCCTGTTTATAATGGTAGAGCGGTCAGTGGTCCTGGCGCAGTCCTCCTTGGTTCCTGCGTGGGGCCACTACAAATGAATCGACCAGATTTTTCGTGCGCTCAAGGCGAGCTATGTCTGAGGCCATTAATGACTAATACGGCTGCAGGGCAAGGGTCCAACAAGGGCACAGAAAGGAGTACGGGGAGACATGGGTCACGGCAGGCGTGAACCATTGGCAAACGAGGAGCAAGAAGTCACAGTGCAGTAATAACTCCGGAACAAGGACGTGTCAATCGTGCACAATACGATACGACGACTAAAGCAGTACCAATGCGACTAACTTGAAGATCGTATACTATACGAGAGTCAGTCCACCGGAGAGAACCTCGTTAAACCTATTCTTGATGCTCAACTATAGAAATAGGACTACTTATATACTTCGTAGTTAAATGCCCTAACTTTTGCAAAAATAGGTTGTCAAATTTTAGTTTAGAAATGGAGTTTTGAAGCTTTATTTCCTCATTTATGCTCTGATACCACATGTGGTAGAACCACCTGATTCAATGTCTCCTAGGGTACTTGTCTTCCATTAGACACTAAGTACTCAAGAGAGGACACTAAACTACTATGGAAGAACCTCCTAAATTATAGGGCCCGCATGCACCTATCACTGTCCCATGACCTCTGACGACTATGCATATGTTCCTGATAACTTAAGAAGCCTGTCAGGTGTCCTCGGGAAACCCGAATCATCCATGATTTTTCTGAGTAGGATCCATTACAGAGTCATTGCAGTATTACAACAGTTTATTCATTAATTTACATCAGAGTGACATAGCGGAAGTCTTACAATACTTAGTTACAAAACAGTTGATTCAAGTCTTACAAACTAAGTATGATTTTTATTACAAACCATAGTAGTGGAGTAGCTTAGTAACATAATACAAAACACACAATTAAAGTGCCCTGTCCAAGGGCCACACATTTACTTGTCATCATCGATTTGAACAACCGTCATGCAGCATGGTCCAAAACAGACCTGCTCATGAGACTCACCTACAACAAGGGTTAAAGAACCCTGAGTACAAAAGTACTCAACAAGACTTAACCAAAGTAAAAACAGAGAAGACTCAGGGATGCAGGTTCGGGGATTCAAGGTAAGGCTTTAGCAAGAATCAAAGTTCTTTTGCGTAAAAGCTCTCTAACAAGATTCTTTATTTCAATATTTAAATCTTCATAAAGATCATCTATAAATCTGACATGATCCATATTGAGATCATGAAACTTCATATCAAACTCATTCTCAAATCTACTCAAGTTCCATTTATTAACTACGATGATGAACAGTGAGTTGAGTCTCCAAAACCGAGGAGAACGACGATTCGAACCGATTATAACCTAGCTGGGGATTCCCAACCACATGACATATGCAGGTCCCTGACCTACATATACCAACATATCCTCAGATCCTCTAAAACAAGAACGGGTCCGCGCCACCCGAGAGCACAGTACCCCACCAATCCAGCCCATTGCCACGTGGGTACATGCTACTCTCGCCATCTCTCCACTCCCAGTGCGCGAGTAGCCATTCTCGTAATAGCATAGCCGAGTTAAGGCTTACCGGAGTATGTGGCCAGTACTACAAAGTCTCACCTCATGCAATTCAACAACGGACGGTTCTTAATCAACACGGACGGAAAGAACCCGCTCACAAGACATCCATGTCTTGTGGCTCTCATACACCGAGTCCACCCGGTCTCGATTTATTACTCCACATGCTCATATCTCATGATAACATAAATAACCAATTGTATCCAAAAATCTAGTTATATCTCGCAGGTGACAGGTAATCACCCGACTTTTATCGGTCTAAGCATGGCTAAGCATAATTAGGCATTCTCAAATTGAAGCTGGTAACAAGGTTGATATGGAAAAATAAGGTTGGTAATGCACCAATTAGGTTTTCACTCAACTCCTAATCACTTAATGCAATATTTAATAACAAAAGTGATATAAATTTGTAAAACACAAGGTATGTTTAAATGCATCCGGGGCTTGCCTTGATTGTCGGAAAAGTCAGGTTCCGGAGATGTTCCACAGATATCACACCCGGCCTCAACAGGTGGGTTGACTTCCTCAACAACTTGGTTGACTACCACGTTCTCACTCTCGTTCACTACACGAGGTAACAATGCCATGTTTAATATGGTGCGAGATATAAAACATGATGCTTGACGATGGATGCAAAAGTTAGTAACTTGAATACAACTTTTCTTCGTGGTACAGTTGCAAACCAACAACTAACTAAACCTTCTCTAAGGTTTATTTAGATTAACACTAATGACCTTAGTGCCAAGAATCATTTTATGCTAATGACCCAAGGTCAGCACCCAATCCAAAATTCAAATAAAACCTAAGTCATTAAGGTTTACAATTTGTTTTTATGAATTAATTATTTAATTCAAAATTATGAAATAAATCAACTTTTTTCAAATGAGCTAAATTTTTTTGTGAAGGCTCATCACATGATAACTAAGTGTAAAAACAATTTTCATAATTTTTGGATAATTATTTAAGCCTAGAAAATCATGGAAACCCATTTATTAATTAATTTGAGCAATTTTTATCACATTCAAAATGTACTGAAAAGTAACATTTGATATTTTTCCTAAATAGTTTACATCTCAGAGAGGTCACACAAAAAATTTCAAAATTTTTGGAGCTCTATTTAATTCTACACAAAAAAACAATCACAACACTATTTAATCATTTTTGCAAAAAATAGAAAAATTCATTTTCATTAAAACGACCACTGACAGGGTGACCCCATCTGTCAGCCCGTGCTGACCACGGCGGTGAGGCCCTCTGACCGGTGGTTTCTCACCGACGGTGAGGTCTCCGACCACGACCGAGGCACTACCATGTTCCCCACCTCACAGCGTGTCGATTGGTGGTACTAGCTGAACTAAAAATGGCTTGGTCCGAGCTCGACGCCGGCCATGGCGGCCATGACGGCGCGTCTGCGTTACTCCGGTGAAGTAAGACCGTCAGCGATTAAACTAAAGGCTCGGGAAGACTCAGTAGCTCACCCAAACTCGCTCGAGCTGAATGATGAACCGGAGGAGCAACAAAGAAGCTTGTCGGCGATCAAGGCAGAGACGGCGACGTTCCGGCGTCGACGGCGGCTTTCCAGTGTCTGCAGTGGATGAACGGATCAACCAATACAACACAGAGCATCATGGCAACACGGAGAAGCTGGAGCTATGCTTAGCAAGGGCAGAGACGCATCGTAGAGTGCTGGCCATGGAGAGACGAGCTCGACGGCGATGCGGCCGGCCGCGAGGACGAAAGGTGACGCGCAGCATCTCCCGGCAAAGTCAGGCTTCTAGGACTGGTCGGCTGGGTTTGCAAGGAGAAAGCAGAGCATTGACATGCTTAATTGAGGCAGGGAGAGGTCTACGGCTCCGGCGCGAGCTCGTCGGAGCGGAGCGGCGATGACGGGAAAAACAGAGGAAAGGAGGAAGAGCGACTGGAGGGCGCTCCTGACTTAATAGGTGAGAGAAGAGCGGCGGTAGAGGTGAGCTTGACATGCCATGGCAGCACGGACATGTCGAAGCCAGAGGTGGCGCTTGCGGGCGCGCGTAGAAGCCAGTGGAAGCTCGCCGATGGTGAGGTGTCTGCCTGCTTGCACTGTTCCAACTATTTACCGAATTGCCACTCGCTTCATTTCTCAAATTACTCTCAAATTTGTATGGTAACTCACAAATCTCCAAAAATAAAAGTTGCTCCAAATCCAAAGTTCTACAACTTTGCCTTAATAACCATACTCAAATTATGTCTACATTTGAAAATGCAAGTCTAAAATCAAAAGGGGACACTTTAAGAATTTATCCCCTTTCAAATTACTTCAAATTTTATATAATAACTTTGAAAACTCTAAAAACCAACTTTGTACACATTGACAAGCTCTACACTTTTTCTTTTAGGCTCAACCCCAAAATGTGCTTAGATTTTGAATTAAGTTTTCCAGGGTAGAATTAAATGCTGGAAATTAAGGTTTTGGAATCCCAATTCAATACAAAGGTTTTGAACTTGATTCATCCCATACAAGACAACAAATATAAACATAAAAATAAACTTGTTTTAGTGAATGCATATCAAAGTTTTCACCAACACAGGAATGATGTGCAATGCATATGATGACATGGCATATTTTAGTGTTTAAAACACCCGAGGTGTTACAACTACGCAGTTCCGTCGAGCACACCCCAAGGGAGAACTCAAAAATCCACATTTTTCCATCAGGATCATAAATGAGAGAATAAAGCTTACAACATTTCTTACATCACTTTATTACAGTACCAGAATATTACCTCAATTTATTATCACAGTGGAATATAATAATGTTATCAGAGTTACAGAGGAAGCAAAGATCAATTTAATGACATGGTGGAGCATTAACATAGTGGACATTTATATACAAGAGATGCTAATAGATTTTACATCTTTTCTTATAGAAACCTTTAGTAAGGGTTATAAATAAGCATTACAGTCGTAGCATGAAAGGAATCCTCTCTGAGCCCACAAGGAGGTTTCCACACACAAGAGTCAGCTCTAAGCATCCTTCGATCACCTACAACAGGGGAATAAAACCCTGAGTACTCGAATGTACTCAGCAAGACTTACCCAACAAGAGGAAAATAAAAGACTCTAAGGATATGCAAGGCAATCTGGTTTGTGGATTATTGCATCTACGGAAGCAATATTAAATGTGCGTCCTTATATTCAATGTTATTAGCAGTCATCATTAGTTCATTACTAACCATTCTTTGTAAGCACCGATACTACTTTCAAGCAGGTGGTAAGCAATTAGAACCATTTTACCATTTTCATATTCTAGTTCTTACTACAGTGCTAGATCATAGCCAAGTGGTACTGTATCACACGACAATTCGCGAACCAATGTATCCTAGCTGGGTACCCCGAAACACACGCCCCGCTTGTACCCTAGGCACAAACAAGACTAACCCATTCCACTCCTGTCATGGGGTCTAGGTCCCCGTCCAAACTTGGACTCCAATCCCCCACTCCAGAGTCCCAGACTCAGTGTGGTTCTTAGACCTCCACCATCCCTGCCTCTAATCAGTCGGTCCAGAAAAAGCCAAAACCCATGACAAGAGCGTAACAAGCCTTACCGCTCCCATAAGCAAGTTTGTGCTTAGGATAATAAGTCTATGACCTGACTACCATCCACAGCAACGAACGGTCCTCAATCGACACAGGCGGAACAAGTGCAATCTGAGCCTCGCTCGAATTCCTAACCAAGTCCAGATCCAAAGTACTATTCTACCTGGTCTCCAATTATCAGTCATATATATTCCATGTGATAGTAATGTAACAACAACAATAATATCTTTCGTATCTCTCGCGAGTGACAAGTAATCACTCGACTTCTACCGGGTCCTATAGCATAGCAATCTACACGATCCTGACATACTAGTAGGACTCATAGGATAAGAATATATATATATATATATATATGCAAGTGGGTTTCATTCAACTCCTTAAAACTTAATGCACAAGCATAAAATAAAGTGCAGAATAATAGGGGTTATGCTTCGGGGCTCGCCTGGGTAAGATATAACCAAAAGTTAGCATTCCATCATTATGACATGATCATCAAGGCATCATCTTTTCCGCTACTTCAGTCGGCTCCATGATCCATCATTGTTCCTATTATGATATACGTGGATACAACGCAGAGGCGCAATTAATCAACGGTAACCGCAACTCTTAAATATATGATTACGCTTCACAAGCTAACGAGCCAGATTTAATGAGTAACATACTAGTCTACGTATCCATGTCATCAAGTAAGGCTTTGTCTCTAGAAAAATATTCTAGTTTTAAAATCCTAAGGTGCTTTGGCATTTTATTGATTAAATATATATTTTCGAACTAGGGCTCATTTAGGTACCCTAGCAAACTGATTATTATGGAGCTATAAAAATTATAGTGAGTACCTAATAATATTAGGGATTTACTGTAAAAGTTTCAGAGCCAACACTATCACCAATTCTTCACAAAAATTCCTACAGGTTTATATCTTACAATATTAAGCATCTTAAATTAATTAGATAACTCTTAGAAATATTATAAAACTATATGAACAAAATATACTAGCAGATAGATCACAATTTTAGGAACCTAACAAAATTTGTTTCACAATTTTTGGACATCTACATGATTTTGATTAATTACACAAAACTGGTTCTTAAATAAAAATACAAAACCATTTCTAATTCTCTACTGAAAAGACTAACTAAACTGGCCCAACATGGCCCACACAGGGCGCTGCCCACGCGCGGAGATGGCCCACGGTGGAGAGTGACACGCGCGCTGGCGTTTTACCAAAAACGCCCCCGAGCTTCCTACTATTCTCATAGACACTATTCATCCTATTTACTCATACAACACTTATGCATGAAACACCCCGAAAGAAGCTGTCTTCGCATCGGGGAGGTTCCCGTGACCCCCGTGCTCGCTGGCACGGCGTGGACAGGTACGGCCCCGGTACGCCGACCAACTAGGACCCTTGCAGACCTATCTATGGGTCCGATGCTCACCTATGGGCCAACGCGCGACGACGGGCGGTGGTTGCACGAACGGAGGTGAAGCAGAGCGGGCTCTCCCCAACGGCGGGTGACCTACGGCGGCGGCAACCGCGTTCCGGTGAGCCACAGCGGGAACATATAATAGAAGTGATGGGCAAGCATCAGTAACGCACCATGATCGTACCCGTGGCGGTGGCCTGGTCAGAGATGCCCCGAGCAAGTCTGGCCATGTGTGCGCGGCGAGCTCTATGGCGAACCGCAGCAACATGGTCGTGCCAGCGGCATGGAGGCATCTATAGGGCTGCGACTTAGGTGCGCACCACAAAGAGGGGTTCTAGGTGGGACTAGTGGTGCGGTCAATTCGGCGCAAGATGGCGAGGTTGGAGCTAGCCACGGTGAGGCGGGTTGGGCCTTAATGGCGCGGTGGTAGGAGCAAAGCTCCAAAAGTGGTGCTCGGCCTAGCCGTAATCAATGAGGGGTGGGGACGGCTAGAGAGGGGACGTGAGGGCAGAGCTGTGGGTGCATGGAATTGATGGGAGACAACACCTCATAGGTAGGCGCGTTAGCATGGCTCGGTGGTGGCAGCAAAGAGAACGAAAATAGAGAGAGACGGGGTGTGGCCGGTGACTCGATGAGGCGAGCCTTGGCGAGACACAGTTGATGTGACCGAGGGACCTACGTCCAAGCACGAGGGGACGAGCGTGAGCATCCATGACCAGCCATGCCCCGTGCATGTAACACCCCGGGTGTTTTAAATACTAAAACTGTCATGTCATCATATGCATTGCAAAGCATTTGGTCATATTGCAAACTTTGATATGCATTCACTAAAACAAGTTTACATTAATGTATAAGTGTTGACTTGTATTGTTTGAATCGAGTTTGAAATTCTGTATTGTTTTGAAATTCCGAAAACCCTAATTTTCAAAGATTTAAATTCTACCACGAAAACTCATTTAAAAATCTAAGCATATTTTGGGGTTGAGCTTAAAAGCAAAAGTGTAGATCTTGTAAAGATGTACAAAGTTGGTTTTGGAGTTTTCAAAGTTGTTTAGTAAAATTTGAAGTAATTTGAAAAGGCATAATTATTTAAAGTGTCCCCTTTTGAATTCAAATTTGAATTTCAAAATGTAGAATGAATTTGGATATGGTTTCAAAAGCAAAGTTGTAGAACTTTTGTTTTTGAACAACTTTGTTTTTGGAGATTTTGAGTTGTTATGAAATTTTGAGAGTAATTTGTGAATTTTGGAGAATGGCAATTCTGTAATTTTGATGAACAAAGTGTTCACCGCTCTTGCTACATTGCGGTGTTTCCTTCTTGGCGTTCCAAAGCGCAATGATCGTGGCCGTTTTGGCGTCATATTGGCGCTGTGTGAAGGCCACAATAAGCAGCTTCCTTGAGTTTCTGGCCATCCTTTATAGCTCGGAGTCGCCGCCGTTCTTCATTTTCCTTTGCTCGCTTTTCTTCCCGTCACCTTGCTCATCTCGGCGTGAGCCCGTGCCATCGCATTGTCGTGGTTCGCCATCACGATAAGCTAGCTCCAGCTCCGCTTTACTCCTTGCTGCGTCTAGCTATCCCCTCAATTTAGTCTCGATTTTGCCGGGAGGCGCGGTATAACGCATTTTTTTTTCGCGGCCGGGCAATGCTTTCGGTGATCCCGTTTCACCGTGGGGTCGTGGCCTCCGGTGAGCCGTTGCTTCGATTAGCATAGCTCCGGCTTCGTCTCGATGCTGTGATGCTTAATCCGTTGTTGCTTGCTCATTTTGATCACCACAGTCGTTGGCACACCATCACCGACGATCCTTGCTCCGCCGCCGTTGCTGTGTACGTCGACCCACGTCTACGCCGCTTCTCCACCTTGCTTGCTCTGCTCCGTCGTGTTCGTGGTGAGCTACATGGTGCTTCTGTACCGTTTATTTAATCGCTACCGAGCTCCTGCCGTCGGCGTAGTGCCGCCGAGCCGCCGCGTCCGCCATGGCCGATGCCAAGCTCTTAGCTCGTAGTAATTAAATCTAGCTAGTGCCTTCAATCGATGCGCCGTGATGATGTTGTCATTTTGGTACCTTGATTGCCGCCTTTGGATTCACCGTCGGCGAGTTTATAGCGGTCCAGCGCCATCATCGTAAAGTCAACGCGCGAAGGTTGAAGATGACATGTGGGGTCCGATGTCGTGACTGCGTTCAAATGAGTTTTTCTGTTTTTGATTTATATGAATAGTGCTGGAATTTGTTATTTTGTGTAAATTTATTTAGAGCTCCAAAAATTATGAAAATTTTTGTGTGACTTCTTTGTGATGTATATTATGTGACAAAAATTTGAAATATTGATTTTAAGTATTTTTGGGGTATGATAAAAATTGCTCAAATAATTAATAAATGACTTTCCATGATTTTTCTAGGCTTATTTATGTATCCAAAAATTATGAAAATTGTTTTGTCACTTAGTTATCATGTAATGAACATTTACAAAAATTTTGAGCTCAATTGGAATAAGTTGATTTATTTCATAATTTTTAATTAAATAATTAATTCATAAAAGTGAATAGTAACCTTTAATGATTTAGGTTTTGATTGAACTTTTGATTGAGTGATGTCCTTGGGTCATTAGTGGATAATGATCTTTGGCAATTGATGTATGTATTACGAAATAGGTTTAGTTAGTTTGACTTGTAACTGTACCGCGAAGGAATAGTTGTATTCAAGTTGTTTAATTTTGTATCCATCATCGAGCATCATGTTTTGTATTCCGCATCATGTTAAACATGGCATTGTTACTACGTGTAGTGAACGAAGGTGAAACCGTGGTAGTTAATCAAGTAGTTGAGGAGGTTGAGCCATCTGTGGAGGTTGGTGTTGATATCTGTGGACCGACTCCTGAATCGGACTTTTTCGTCAACGAAGGCAAGCCCCGGATGCATATAACCCTACCTTGTATTTTACAAATTTATTTCGCTTTTGCTTCCGTTTACTGCATTAAGTGATTAGGAGTTAAGTAAAAACCTAATTGGTGCATTAGCAACCTTGTTATTCCATATTTACCATATTACCAGTTTTAAATTCGTATATGCCTAGTTTTGCTTAGCTATGCTTAGAACGATGAAAATCGGGTGATTGCCTGTCACCTGCGAACTTTCAATGGAACTTTGGTTAATTATGTTAACATGTGATATGGAAATGTGGAGTAATAAATCTAGACCAAAGGACTCGGTGTGTGTGAGCCATAAGACATGGAGGTCTTGTGAGCGGGTTCTTTCCCGCGTGTCGATTAAGGTCCGCACTGTTGTTGAACCGCCGAGGTGAGACTTTGTAGTACTAACCGCATACTCCGGTAAGCCTTAACTTGGCTATTCTATTACGAGAATGGCTACTCGCAAGCCTTTGGGAGTGGAGAGATGGCGGGAATAGCGTGTACCCACGTGGCAATAAATGGAGTGTGGAGTATCGTATTCTCGGGTGGCGTATGGACCCGTTCTTGTTTAGAGGATCCGAGGGTAGGTTGATATATGTAGGTCATGGACCTACATATGTCGTGGTGGTCTGGAATTCCCATTTGGGTTTATAATCGGTTCGAATCGTCGTTGCTCCTCGGTTATGGAGACTCACTCTCTGCATTCATCATCGTAGTATTAATAACTGGAACTTGAGTATGGTTTGAGAAAGTGTTGGATATGAAGTTTCATGATCTCAATACGGATCGTGTCGACTTTGTATATGATCTTATGAAGTTTTAAATGTTGAGATAAAGAATTTTGTTAAAAGAGCTTTTACGCAAAAGAACTTTGATTATTGCTAAAGCCATACCTTGAATCCCTGAGCCTGCATTCCTGAGTCTTATCAGTTTTTATTTCGGTTAAGTCTTGTTGAGTACTTTCGTACTCAGGGTTCGTTGACCCTTGTTGCAGGTGAGGCTCATGAGCAGATCTGTTTTGGATCGTGCTGCATGTCTGTTGTTCAGTGCGATGACGATAAGTAAATATGTGGCCCTTGGGCAGGGCAGTTTTATTGTGTGTTTTGTATTATATTATAATGCCACTCCACTACTTCGTTTTGTTTTAATAATCGAACTTAGTTTGTAAGGTTTGAAATAAATGTTTTGTAAACTAAGTTATTGTAAGACTTCCGCTGATTTACTCTGGTGTAGATATTTGAATAAATGTTGTAATACTGCAATGACTCTGTAATGTGATCCTGCTCGGAAATCGTGGATGATTCGGGGTTCCCTGAGGACACCCGACGGTCTTCTTAAGTTATCGGTAACATATGCATAAATGTCAAAGGTCGTTGGACAGTGACAGGTGCATGTGGGCCCTATAATTTAGGAGGTTCTGCCACAGTGCACCATAGTGCCATTAATGGCACGATGACGGCATGCACGGCCACGTGCGGATGGCACCCAATCGGGCCAGGGAGGGGGCAGCGCAATGCAGCAAGCAGACGCGAGTATGGGAGTGACACAACGATAGCTACAGCGACTGTGACCGCGATTACATCGCGACGCATGAGATGGAGGGTAGTAGGATCAGCGGCAGCCGTGGTAGCAGTGGTGGTCGGGCGCAGAGATTACCGGCGGAGCATGGTGGCCTATGGCTGGCTAGAAGTGGTGTGGCCAGAGCGGCCAAGCCACGGCGCGGCCATGGCTAGACCAAGTGCAGCCTCGCCCGGCCGGTGTGTGGCCACGCACGCGTGGCACGGCATAGCCATGTAGTGATGCAAAACGGCCATGCGTGGTGACCACACGCCCGAGCCTGGCGGCCCGAGACTAAGTACACCCACGAATTTTAAAGCACCTGTAAAAACTAAACGATTCAATTTGGATCCAATCCATCTTCACTACTCTAAAGAGGGAGCCTTAGGCTATCAATAAGAGCTACAACACGACACCCCTTCTTAACTCAATTAAACAGAATAATTTGCCAAACATGGCTTTGTCACACTGCTGTTCACCTTAGGAATTTTTCTAAGTCTTGAGCGTGATTTGTTTTCAAGTTCCGTTTCTAGACTATTAGAAATACTAGCTAGAAACATTATTTTTCTACAGCAAGAGTTGCATTGTTATCTACAAAGTTTGTACTTTAAACTTTATTTAAGTGTCACACACATGTTCTATAGTATTTTTGCTTAATAAAAATTGGTTTTAAACCTGACTTGATATACATGAGCTATTGCATCAACATTGATTTAACATTTTTATTGAGTATTTTAGGCAACAATAAATTTATCAACACCTTCTATCACATGCATTATTACACAAACACGATGTTGGTGACATGATTTAGTAGTTGGTTTAGGGCATAACACCGAGGGTGTTACAGGTCCAACCAGCTAGTTTAAAATAGCCGTTGTAATTTGACTATTAGGCACCACCACCCTATGTCTGGTGCCCGCACGTTGCAGTCCGGTAACCGCGTAAAAATGTGCTACTTGGCTCCAACGGCTCTATTTGGCTTCGGGGCTATAAATAGAGGTGGAGCTCAGGCTTGGCTGAGGTTGAGCACCTTGGGATGTGTTGCCCTTGTGTGTGCTTGGTTTGAGAAGCCTCTAACTCACATGTGCTTGCGAGAAGTGCAAATCCATTGCGAAGTTAGCGATTTCTAGTGCGTTGCATTGAGTGATTGCATCGAGTGGCACTAGGTGATCGAGTTGCAAGCCGATGATGCTTGTTACTCTTGGATGGTGCCACCTCCTAGATGGCTTGGTGGTGGTCTCTGTCGAAGCACGCAAAGAAGATTGTGCGGTGCTCCAGAGAAGAGATTGTGAGGGGTATTGTGCTCACCCCACGGGAGCCACGAAGAGCAACTCTAGTAGAGCGAGACGCGAAGGGCGACAAGTGGTTCGGCCGTGTCAAAGTGCTAGAGCTTGTGGTAAGCACTCCATATGGGAGCGTGTGACTTGCGGGTCAGCACTAGCAAGAGGACTGGCGGTAACCTTGGAGCATGTCTCAACGGGGACTAGCTTGGTGGCAACCAAGTGAACCTCAAGATAAAAATCATCATGTCAACATTGTTCATCATGTTGGTTTGCAATCCCTTTACACAAGCTTGTATTTACATATTCATACATTATGCTTGTGTAGTTGCTCTTGTAATTAGTTAGCTTGTGTACCTTGCTAGTTACCTTCTTGCTTGTGTAGCATAGAAGTATCTCCCTTGTGTGAATAATTTGGTTTGAGTAACCTTGTTAGTCACATTGCTTAGTTTGTGTAGCTAAGTAATTTACGCTCTCTAATTTGGCATTAGTAGCCTTGTTATTGAGCATTGCTAGTGAGCTTAGGACCTTTGTGTGCTTTGCATCACCAGTTATGTAGGAGCTCCCCCGGTTGCTTGAAGTACTAGTTGCATGGGTTTGTGTGAACTTGCAAGCTAGAATTGTTAGGTGAGCTCTAGCTAGCCCGGCACCTTTGTTGCCTATTTAGGATCTTTGTAAGGTGTTTGAAACTTAGATAGAGGGGTGTAGTCTTGGCTAGACCGTTAGTGTCATAGAACCGACCAATTTATAAGAACACAAGTACAATGGCAACCACCAGGGCGGTCACACTGTCATACTTGAGCCTATATAAACTCTGGTTGTCCGTCGAGTGTCATGAAGGAGCTCGATTCATAACCAACATACAACCAAGATCGTACATGATTCAACATACATGTCACATGTTACATAAAATTCATGACTAGTTTAACATACATCAGAGTTCAAATAGAATTATTACAACACAAAGTTCAAATTCAGTAGCGGAAGCAATATAGTTTTGAAACCATCATCACACACATGGTTCAAATACATGCCATTCATGATCAAGTCTGACAAAAGCATCATAGGTAAGACAACATAGAAGGGACATGCCCGTGGCCTCACTCCTCGTCCACCGCTGGAGAGAAGCAATTCTTGCAATACCCATGATACATAGTACCATCTGCAACAAGTGGGAAATAACCCTAAGTACGAGAAGGTACTCAGCTAGACTTACCCATCATAAACCAAAAATAAAGTGACACCAAGGATTATGCAAGGCTTTATAAGAGGAGCTAGCTTGACATCATTTTGCATAAAAAGCCACTTGTTAAACTACACATTTTATAATTCGGTCATCAAGTTAATTATAGCTATTCACTCTAGATTAGCAACTAACCTATGCCAAACATGTTGTATACAATTATGTAGCATCACATTAGTAACCATAGCCATTTATTGTATCATAATCATAACCATTTCACTTTCATCAACTTACTACGATAGAAGGAAGCTTAGTCAAGTTTCTCACTATCCGGGAGAGACGTTGATTCAAATCAATTGCAACCAGCTGGGTAGAAATCCTAACACAAACCTAGGCATACCTACACCAAGGTAGCCTTAGGTCACCTTTGGTACAACTCAGACCGTATGTCATGGGTTCGATCAGCGCCGCATAATCAGGGACTGACCGGCTGCCAGGACTATCAGGCCCTGCCTGCCCTTGGACTCACATCCAGCTCCCCACACATCCTTAGTACCTCCAGTGTGTGCACTCTTATAGAACAAGGCCCAGCTTGAGTTCAGCTACTCGGCTTCATAGTAGGAACGAGTTATCTGGCCAGCTAAGTGAGAGGTTGTGTTCCAAATGACCGAGGACCAACAACGATGCGGTCCTTAAGCGGCACAGACGGAATCACATGAGTCAACCTACAACATAGACTCTGTCCGACCTCCAATTACATCATCACATGGTTCTTTTCTACGATAGCAAATATAGCCAATCGTGACCAGGTATCCACCTATAGCTAGCAGGTGACAGGAAATCACCCGACTTCTACCGAACTAACATGACTAAGCATTTATTCGATCCTGGACCTACATAAGCTTTCAAGATATATTTTTAGACAAGGAGATCATATGCATCAAGTGTTTCCAAATCAACTCATACAACCTAATGCATCAAACATAAAGAATTTAAGTTGGCATTTATAACACATAGGAGACTTAGAATGCTCCGGGGCTTGCCTTTCAAGTGGGCTAAGAGCTTATGGTTCGGGCACTCAAGCAGTTCTTCCTAGACCTGTTCTTCGCCTTCTGGAACTTCTTGCTGCTGGGTCTCCTGCTGGTCCTCCTCTCCCACAGCCATGAACTCCAAAAGTGTTATCACCTCCGGCGATCCTATATGCATGAAGATATAGATAAATACAGAGAATGCACAAGGGATGACATGAATGATAGGGTGCAATGCATGCATATATATATATATATATATTCATTCTTAACAACAAGATGGCAAGGTGATGACAAGATTAATTTTATTTTACTGAATAGGTGCATATCTCTTCTCTAGCAAAGCAACATACACTCACCATGTTCTAACAACCTAAGATAAAGTTGCTCATCATAAGTAAGAGGCCTAAAACCTACAGCTAACAACTTATCTTAATTAGCCTAATCATTTAATTAACAAGCATCAAGTTCATTGTTGACGGTCGTTAACACCAATTATAAACCGTCAACATATCATGCATATGTACTTAATTCCATCACCAAACATAGGTATAGGGAATTAAACTAATGAATTCCATGAGTTTTGGTAAATATTTGTATGCAGGAGGATTTATCTAGAAAATAGCTCCCGGTACCACTATCATACACTCCAAACAAGCAAACCGACGACAACAAGTGATTCAACCCACGAAAACTGTAAAAGACAACTCTAGAAGGTTCCAGAAGACACCACGCTGAAGCTTAGGCCAAACGGAGCCCGTTCACCCTTCACCGCTTTGTACTCCTTCCTACAATCTACACCATTGATTTTAAGGCAGTTTTAGGTCGGTTTATCCAACGATGGTCGAGTGAGTTGACGCGGATCGATGATATGGCAATTCCTTGCCCCCTACACCACCTCGATTCCTTGCCCCCTACTCTCTCTCGATCTATATATAGCAGCCCCTACCCCCCTTCCTAGAGCCATCTTGAAAACCCTAATTCATATCTCTCATTCAGATCAAGACACACCAGGAGGATTAGATCTAGAGCTCTCCAATATAGTAGATTAGTAGCTTGGGAGTGAGGGTCGAGTTGGGCTCATGCTCAAGTTCTGGATCTAGTCCTTCGGGTATGTGTTGTCTACTAATCTTTTGCAGAGAAGAAATAATAAAAGGAGTAGAAGGTCCAAACAAAGTGCCGAGATCCACAAAAGAAAGGACAAAAAGATAGGATGACAAAAGAATAAGAAAGAAAGAGTGCGACATAGGAGACAAGATGCTCATGAACAACTCAAGCAAGGAAAGCTTCAAGCATGAAGAAAAGACCACCACAGTCATCTACCTTCGTCACATTGTGTCATCACGCTCCAATGATGAGGTAACATCTTATTGTAAATGGTCATTATTTAAAAAGCTTTCCTCTGACCTTGCTATTCATACAAATAAAGAAACAAACATGTTTGAGTTACAACTTTGCTTGATCCAACCTGATTAACTCAACATGTTTTGTTCCTTAAGTTTGTTCATAGTACCACTTTCTAGATCTTATAGTCTTAACCAAATGAGCTAAAATTTTGCATATCTTATCTTTGAAAGATGATAGTCATAATCATATAAAGTTTGATACATTTTGTAAAGATAGACAGTCCTTCCATAGGTTAAGCAACTCCACTCTTTTCGACAAATGTATTCAAAGGCCAATTTAATACTCATCCATCTGATCTTATCACCCATGTTATAAGAATGAACGCACATAACATCAACCATAACATGATTCGATGTGCCTAAGGTTAGAGAAAAATAAATAAGTTTTGGTTCTGTTGGTGTTTTTCCACCAATAGAGCCCATGCATTTGATCTCTACCCTATCTTTATGAGCAGAACACACTTCGAGCAAGTGTGGGGGAGTCGATCCCCCAAATTTTACAAGTGAAAGTTTTGAACCGACAATAACGATGCAAACAAGATGTAGCTAGTTTCTACTACTGATGGTTGATTTCAAAATGCTGAACGAGGAGGAACAAGTCAAGAAAGGATGAACCTCTCAAACCTAGATCAAACTCAAAACTAGAATGGGTTCAACAAAATAAGGAGGCACCACCAGTGGAAGCGCCACTACTGGAGGCGCCACCTCAAGAATCCTCATCTTCAAGAACGAACCGAGGGTATCATGACTCTTAGGAGGCCTACCACCAATTCAACAATAGACTCACAACCATTGAAGAGACAAATGCTGCCATACAAGGTACATTACATAGTCATGTACAATGGCAGGTAAGCATGGGACACAAGATGGCCAGCCTCCAGCAACAACAGCAATAGCAAAATCAAAATTGGGAGGCTGTGTTCCAGCACCTCCACATTTGGCCACCTCGTTGAGCAACCACGACAACAACCAGCTTGGGGAAGAAGGCATCCCCGTGTATCCAGATAAGTATTTCTTTTCCTTTTATTATTCTTAGTTTGCTTTATATATATTAGAAAAAAAAAGATGAATAACTAAAAACAAAATAAAAAGAGCGTGTCTAGTTTGCTTTAATTTGTTTTTAGAGCTGAATAAAATAAAAAAGGACTCTGAAGATAATCTCTTATAATGGAAATGACGAATAGTTGCTCTATTGTAATTCCTTTCAAGTAGCTAGTTTTCAGCCTTGAATTCTCCCAAGTTATGGATAAAACTATTTTTATATAAGGATTTACTCTGAACTTAAAACTCATGGGTAGCATATGCTTGATCTAAGTCTAGATAATTGACGGATATGATATGAGAAGGTCTGAGTTGTTGTTTATCTTGTTCCAAGTGATACTAAAGTTTTGGAGATTTATCTTTTGAAAAACATAAAAATGCTACATGATGAGTTCATGTATGACAAAGCTTGAATTTCTACCAGAGCCATACATGTTATTTAGGTTAGGAAAACTTCCGCATATATGCTGCTTGCTTTTCTAGTAAATCATTTACAAAAACACTTCTTAAGCATCATATTTATGTGTTAATATATGTAATATAGTGGGTGAACCAACTTACGTAACTTAAAATGATCGACAAAAATGCATAATAAAAGATCGTTCGTGACGTATGAAATTATTAAGTATGGATGTTCGTGAATTTTTATTGAACAAAAACACTATAGAACGTATATACGGAACTTTAATAAAGTTAGAAGTACAGACCTTGTTGATGATGATGAAATATCTGCGGTCGATTAATGAATTCACTAGCTAACTGGTCTAATAGGTTGGAAATTGGATTTGACGCGAATCCGATCAAGACTTAGTCAATTTCGTGAGTCTAAAAACTGGTTTGACAAAGCAAGGTTTGGTAATTTTTTTAGAAGAATCGGGTTAAGGAGTGGTGTGGTTTTAGGACTTGTTTTAGTAGCCTAACATGCCCCCTTGAGTATAGAAAAGGAGGTTTGACATTTGAATCAACGAATTGGACTTTTTGGGACACTTTAAAAAGCGTGCATGGCACGTTTCTGGCTAGTTTCAGCGTCTGGGCGCGGTCACCGTGCCTCGGCACTAGGCGTCGCAGCGCTGGCTCGCCAACACGCGCGCACACGCGCACCGCCGCGCAGTCTCCGCGTCGTCGCTGCCGCGCTTAGTTATGTTACTCACGAACGCTAGCACGCAATCACTCACACGCA
Source organism: Miscanthus lutarioriparius (assembly GCA_904845875.1). Classification (NCBI taxonomy): domain Eukaryota; kingdom Viridiplantae; phylum Streptophyta; class Magnoliopsida; order Poales; family Poaceae; genus Miscanthus; species Miscanthus lutarioriparius. Next base: position 56,082,065 of record CAJGYO010000018.1, read on the forward strand.
CCGCCACGCTCGACGGGACGCTGGGGCTGGTGGGCCTGGCCACTCTACCCAACCATTGCCATCGTGGGCCCGATGCCCTGGTCGGTCCACTACCGCCTTCCTCGCTGTGTCATCGCGTTGCTGCTGGCCGCGGTCGTGATTGCTGGGTCGCCCGCATGCACCCACACTACTTGCCTCGCGTCCGCCTGCGTCGCTGCGCCACTGTCCCATCACCGTGCTACGCCGCGCTACAACTGTCGTGCCACAGCATGCTACCATCGCGTCCACCTACGCCTCTACGTCGTTGCCGTCTTGACTTCGTGCACGTGGCCCTGCCGAGGCCACCCGCTTGTCGTTCACCATTAATGGCGCCATGTCCACGCTGCTACGCTGCCACCGCCCACACGCAAGTATGCCCCCTCTACTGGCTATGTTGGCTCGTAGTGCTTGCGCATGTGTTGCCGTTGTGTCCCACGAAAGCTTGGACAATCAGCCGGACCCATCCCTTCTTTCCTCTCACTCCTCTGTTGCCCATGCCCGCCAGGCCACGCCTTCAATCCGGCACGGATAGGTCATGTCTCTTCAATTCGGTGCGCTTCTGACTCCGTCTTTAAGCCTGCTAGCCAACCGACCCCGCACCGTGTCCAATCGTGCCTTGCCAAGCTTCAATTTGGAGACGAACGTCTGCCGTCACGCCATTAAAGGCTTAGCCGCCATTGCCGTGGGCATTACCCGCCTGGTCCTCCCGAGCCAAATTGGTTGCACCCCCAGCCTCGCATCATAGTCCTTCTCGACGTGCGCACCCCACTTGCACTGCTACTGCCTTCCTAGCACGCTGACACGGTCGCGCCACCGTAGCCCATCGCGGTGCTTGCCATGTGCACGTGGCCAGACTCACCCGGTCCGTCCCCGGTCAAGCCATCACCTCAAGTAGCTTTGGGGTGAGTTGCTGATGCCCATCCTGTGGTTCTTTCACCTCAGTTGTGCCTTGGCTTATGGGAACACGGCCGCCGCCGCCGCAGGGTGTCCGCCACCGTGGAGGGAGCTCTGGACCGCGTCTCCGTTCATCGCTTCATCGCCCATTGCTTCGTGTTTGCATCTAGGTGAGCATCGGCTCGATATCGGGGGCGGGGAGGGGCTACGTTGGCCGGCGTCACCGCCCAATGCCGTCGCCGCCACGCAGGTGCGTGCGCGGATGCCCGAGGACCTAGCCATGGTAAAGATAGATGGTTCCGAGGGCTAGATTGCTTAAGTCCAGACTGTAGGAATAGTGCTGTGGACTGCGGATCAATTCGGTTTTAGCGTAGGGACGTTTTCGCAAATTTGTCGAAGCGCGTGGGCCTCCTCGTCGCGGGGCGTCGCCGCGCGGTTGGTCCGTGCCGCGTGGGCCACGCCCGTGGGTCGCGTGTGCGCGCACGCTGCGCATGCGTGGGCCGAGCTGTGTTGCGCCGCGCCAGGCTGTTTCGCCCTTTTCTTTTCTAAGGAATTAGTTAATGCTTTTCTAAAATTAAATTGTGAGCTGATCTTTGATAATTAGTATAAAATTATGTAAGTGTCCTAAAATGGTGAAATAAATTTTGTTAGGTTCCTAAATTCATGATCTAGCTTTTAGTGTATTTAGTTCATACAGTTCTATGGTATCTTTAGGGTTTCTTTATTTGTTGTAATATGCTTGTTGTTATTATGATTATTTAGAGAATGAATTTTCGTGATGAAATGGTAGAAGTGCTAGCTCTAAAAATTTTACAGTAGACTCATAATAATATTAGGCACTCACTGTAATTTTTGTAGCCTTGGAATATATTGAGAAATATGGTAGCTAAGTATTCCTTGTTGTAGTATATATATTAAGTCAATAATAAGAATAGGGACGTCGTTAGTTGCTAAGATAATACATGCAATGTTTCATACCTGTTTAGTGGTAGTAATAGGTAACTTAGTGTCTTAGTCGGTAGAACTAGCTTAGTAGCTTAATAGATGTATTCTTATTTTAAGAGTTGTTGTTGCCGTATTATTAAGTGTTGCATCATCATTTCATGCATGTAGATAACGAGTTGGTAGAGTTTGTGCCTGTAGGCGAGTAGGAGTACAAGGAGATCATCGAGGAATACGAGGAGGAGATTCTCGTACAGAAGGGAGCCTCGGAGCCATCAGTTGCTGACTTTGCTGACACCCCGCCTGCCCAAGGCAAGCCCCAGTGCATAACTCTTATTTGAATGATCACTGAATATATATATGATGTGCATTTACGTTACAGGCATTTTATGGAAACTATATGCATAGATATACCTACCTATGAGTCCTACTAGCATAGGGTGAGTAGTTGCTATGGTCAGGATTTCGGTAGCGTGAGTAACCTACCATTACTCATAATAGGTGATTATTAGTATCACTCAAGATAAAAATGGTCAAAGGAAAATGGAGACTGGGTAGGGATATGGTTCGGGTATTGGTGGGTGTAAGAGGTTGTGTCCTGCGGCCAACGGGGCATCGCTTGGTTACACTATTTCCCTATCTATGTTGGTTAAAGACCGGCCGTTGTATTGGGTTCTAGGTAAGTCACAAACTTATTATCCCGAGCACATACTTGTGTATGTGCGTAGGGAAGGCTTGTTGCTCTCTTGTCGTGGGTTCTGGCTCTTTCTGGACTGACTGATTGGAGGCGGGGATGCTGGAGGTCTAAGCACCGCACTGAGTCCAGGACTCAGGAGCGGGGGCTTGGAGTCTAAGTTTGGACAGGGACCTAGACCCCATGATAGGAGAGTGGTCAGCTAGTCCTGCTTGTGCCTGGGGTACAAGCAGGGCGTGTGTTTCGGGGTACCCAGCTTGGCACATTGATTCGTGAATCACCGGCAATCCGGTACGGCTTGTCTACAGTCTAGCACCGTAGTAAGAACTGAAAGATGAAAAGTGGTGAAATGGAATTGTTTGCTAAACTCCTGCTTGAAAGTAGAACATGTGCTTACATAGAATGGCTCAATAATGAAATAATCATGACTGCTAATAATAAACATGCATAAGGAGGCACTATTAGAATTGCTTTCCATAAAAAGAAAACCCAGCAAACCATAAAGCCTATCATATCCCTTGGAGTCGAGAAATTATTCCCACTAGTCGGATAAGTCTTGTGAGTACATTGTGTACTCAGGGTTTATCTACCCCTGTTGTAGGTACAACCTGAGGCGTAGCCGTTGTGTGAAGGATTCTTCTGGTGGGCATAGATGGATCCTTGTATATTATCGATAGATGTTTCTTTTCATTCCGCTGTTTAATTTCTGCACTCTGAACTTGGTATGTAATAATGTCTTTCTAAGAACTCTAGATGTATGAAATGGACTAAATAATGTAAACTCGTTCTCATTATTGGATCCTAAGGGGAAAATGTGGATTATTCAGGCACTCCCTTAGGGTGTGCTCAACGGAATTCGCCCCGTGTAGCTCGCTCTCGGGGTGCTTAGTGTCTAGTGGAAGACAAACGCCTCCGTAAGTGCGTTATTTCGGACGATTCTGCCACAGTTTTGTCACAGTTTTGACCCTTATGAGAGGTTTGTCATGCTCTTAAAATCAAGATCACATACACACCACCCACATATGCACTACTCCTACACTAGGGGTAGGCACAAAAACATGCCTTCCATCTAGATCAACCCAAAAATATTCTACTCCTACACTAGGAGTGAACACCAAAAACATGTTTGATAGGTTATCCACCAAATAAATGCTCTAAATTCTTGTTGCTATCTCTCAAAAGCTTTGTTGCAGAAAAGAGACATAGGGCTATGCAAAAATTATTCATAAAAAAGAAAGAAAGAAAGAAAAGTTAAAAAAATGGACAAGTGTCCGAGATATCTAAAACAATGGGTACTTAGATGGCACCCTAAAAAAGAGATGAATAATATAGCCCCTGTTCTCTTGCAAAATTGTTCCCAAGTTTCAAAAGAGAGATAAGTTTTCAAAGAGCAAAGTAGAATTAGGTTAGCCACCATATATATCCACCATATACATCCACACACATGCTCTAGTTTTCTCCCTACCAATGAACTCCACATAAGCTTTAATGGTAGGAAGAGAAAAAGCATAACATCTTTATTGCCTTGGTGAGGATTCACAAATATCACATATATTGAGAGACTTGAGAATGTCATATAATGGAATCTTTGAGTTTTATTTTGAAAATTTATAAAAACTCTGAAACAATGGTAGAACAATGAACTTAAGACATAGTGCTTGACTCGATCGTTCTGTCTTTCAATTGCTCAAGACTCAAGTGAAGGCTAAAAAGCCCCATGGTTGAAGGTAATATGGGTAAGTTTGAAAGTCAGATCAGTTTATTCTAATTTGGAGGAGAATTTTTTATTGAACACCTGTGTACCTTTGAGGCATGAAAACATTGTAGCAACTCCTGATCCATTACTAAGTTTGGCTTTGCTCTGGGACTAGCAAAGGTTAAGTGTGGGGGAGCTTGTTGACGGTCGTTAACACCAATTATAAACCGTCAACATATCCTGCATATGTACTTAATTCCATCACCAAACATAGGTATAGGGGTTTAAACTAATTAATTCCACGAGCTTTGATAAATATTTGTATGCTGGAGGATTTATCCAGAAAACAGCTCTCGGGACCACTATCATACACTCCAAACAAGAAAACCGACGACAACAAGTGATTCAACCGGTGAAAACTGCGATAGACAATTCTAGAAGGTTCTAGAAGACACCACACCGAAGCTGGGGCCAAACGGCCACGAAAGTGGTCCGGCCGGCCTAGCCCATAGGCCGGCCAGCCTACCACGGAGCCCGCTCACCCTCCGCCGCTTCGTACTCCTTCCTACGATCTACACCATTGATTTTAAGGCTGTTTTAGGTCGGTTTATCCAACAGTGGTCGAGGGAGTTGACGCGGATCGATGATGTGACGATTGTAGCACATGCTCTAGTTTTCTCCCTACCAATGAACTCCACATAAGCTTTAGTGGTAGGAAGAGAAAAAGCATAACATCTTTATTGCCTTGGTGAGGATCCACAAATATCACATATATTGAGAGACTTGAGAGTGTCATACAATGGAATCTTTGAGTTTTATTTTAAAAATTTATAAAAACTCTGAAACAATGGTAGAACAATGAACTTGAGATATAGTGCTTGACTCGGTCATTCTGTCTTTCAATTGCTCAAGACTCAAGTGAAGGCTAAGAAGCCCCATGGTTGAAGGTAATATGAGTAAGTTTGAAAGTCAGGTTAGTTTATTCTATTTCGGAGAAGAATTTTTGACTGAACACATGTGTACCTTTGAGGCATAAAAACATTATAGCAACTCCCAATCCATTACTGAGTTTGGCTTTGCTCCAGGACTAGCAAAGGTTAAGTGTGGGGGAGTTTGTTGACGGTCGTTAACACCAATTATAAACCGTCAACATATCCTGCATATGTACTTAATTCCATCACCAAACATAGGTATAGGGGTTTAAACTAATTAATTCCACGAGCTTTGATAAATATTTGTATGCTGGAGGATTTATCCAGAAAATAGCTCCCGGGACCACTATCATACACTCCAAACAAGCAAATCGATGACAATAAGTGATTCGACCCACGAAAACTACGAAAGACAACTCTAGAAGGTTCCAGAAGACACCACACCGAAGCTTGGGCCAAACAGCCATGAAAGTGGTCCGGCCGGCCCAGCCCATAGGCCGGTCGGCCTACCACGGAGCCCGCTCGCCCTCTGCCGCTTCGTACTCCTTCCTACGATCTACACCATTGATTTTAAGGTTGTTTAGGTCGGTTTATCCAACGGTGGTCGATGGAGTTGACGCGGATCGATGATGTGATGATTCCTTGCCCCTACTCCACCTCAATTCCTTGCTCCCTACTCCACCTCAATTCCTTGCCTCCTACTCTACCTCGACCTATATATAGCAGCCCCTACCCCCCTCCCTAGAGCCATCTTGAAAACCCTAATTTATATCTCTCATTCAAATCAAGACACACCAGGAGGATTAAATCTAGAGCTCTCCAATATAGTAGATTAGTAGCTCATGAATGAGGGTCGAGTTGGGCTCATGCTCAAGTTCTGGATCTAGTCTTGGAGGCTCAGCAAAGCCTTGTATCTTCATTTCTACATCTTGTAAGACTTATTATCAATTTATCATATTATTGTCTACATGGCTATGTTTACTTTGAATATATATCTTGCTTAGTTAAAGGTTATCAATACTTTTGTGTGTGGATTCATAGAGCGCTTAGCTTGCTAGTTTATTGGTTAGGCTAAGTAGCCGAGTCTCGTGTAAGCATGGTGCTTATATGATGCTCTGCCTATGAGTGCACCCTGTTCTCTAGTTGGGTGGTAGCAGCGGGAGGTGACAGCCCCGTCTATCCTTTGTAGTCCACTCTGAATTGAGCAGGTTCTTAAATTGTAGGACCGTAGTCACGTTAGTAGAGTTATCTATTTTGGGTGCTCTATCGTCTAAGCGGCGTCCCGAAGTGCACAAGAGTAGAGTTAGTGTTAGCTATAGTCGGGTATATATATACTTTGATCCTATAATAAAAATATCATAGGAACCTACATCACCTATTGTTCTCCCGAGTTAACTAGTTTACATTATCTTTATAGATCTATCCCCTGAGTGTCATTATGCTTAATTCCTTTCTATATATTTACCCTCTACTTAAGCTATGCTGGTATATTGATAGGTATTCCTCTATTACTCAATAAGTCTTACTTCATTGTTTCCCAGTGGTAAAATATAAATAACGATACCTGGAATACTCCCGGTAAAATGCTACAATGGTATTCTGTGCGCTTACGGACTCATTCATATTCTTTTTGCGTTAATAAATACCAACATTCATACAAAGCAACCAAGTCATAGAAACTAGATGCAAGTGAATTATAGAGCAATAAATTATACCATCAGATTATACCATCAGATTATATACATCACAAACATGTTAAAAAGTATAATGCTTAAGCCCAAACCAACAAATTATATGCTTTTATTAATTTATTTCATAAACAAGATGAAAATCGGAACTGCTACTTCTAGCGCTCAATGAATTCTAGAAAAATTACTGCAACTCATACATGCTCTCAAGAGACTACTTGATAAAATTTCATGCCATTTGGACAAGTACGACAACCTCTACAAAAATAACAAGTTACATGGTTTATAGCAAGTTAAATATGTTTAGCATAGTGAAAAGTGTCAAACAATAGATTTACTATTTTTCCTACAGTCCTCATAATACAAGAATACCATACAAATAATTTCATGTCCATATGTTACAAGGATCTACCACAATTAATTTCACAAGAAACTAGTATTTAATTGAGCCAAAATAAGAAGTCATATTCCAGGTAGGCTAACTGTAGGTTTCATACTTTTCCTAGCTACAACATGTCAAAACATGGCCAACAAAATTGGAATCACATTTTTAGCATCTCCCAAACTCAAGTTATGGATTTTTCAAGATTAATAGGGAATAAACAAGATAATTTAAACAAGTTACCAAACTATAGCACATACCAAGTTTCATATTTTTAACAGATAGTACTCGTCAAGATGAAGCTAACCAAATTTAGTTCACTCTATTTGGACACTCCTATAATTAGTTATGAATTTTACAAGTTTGCATCAAAATCTGAAAAAACAATTAAAGAAAACATCAAAAACCCGGTTAAATGCAAGGTACACCCAGTGTACTACACCCAGAGGCACTGATAGTCGGGCCCCGTGGTCAGCATGACCCCACCTATCATCGGCACAGAGCAGGGGTGACGCTTTGACCGGCTGTAGCTTGCCGACGGCGAGGTCTCTGGCGGCGGGGTTGGCACCAATGTGTTCACCTCGGTCTCCCGTGTCGGATAGGGTAGGTGGTTGGGGTAGGTTAGGGCCGTGGCTAGGGCACCGGATCTAATGGCAGCTCGGCGGCGTTGCACGGCGGACGCCACGCTGCATGGCGGCGCTCCAGCCATGGCAAGCTCGGGTGAGCTCACCTACGACTTTAGGGTGACGTAGCGGAGATCTAGGGTTAGGATTGAGGCTTGCGGTGGCACCGGTGAGGTATGGCCGCGTGCATGGCAGTGGCGTGGCCGGTTCACGGCGGTGCGGCGCGGCGTTAAGCCTCCGATGAGGCAGGCATTGGCCAAAGGCCAACGGCTTTAGCTAGCACTACCCTAGTGACTACGGAACAGGGGATAGAGAGAGCAGTGCAGGTGCGAGGCGGCATGGCCACGGCGAGCGATGGCGCACTGGCTATAGGGCTTTACCTGGCTTGAATCGTTGGCGTTGGCGGCTCGGGAAGGTGGAGTGGGTCATGGCCGAGCTGTGGGCAAGGCTAATCGGACGGTGGTGTGGCGTGGGTGGCAAGCTAGGCCGACGAAGCTCGGCGGTGGCGACGGCGTGGTGCTCCTCCGCTTCGGCGCTGCGCGAGTGCGAGAGAGAGACAGGAGAGCGCAAGTGAGAGTGAGAGAGGGTGCGCACGAGGCTTGCCCTCCCTTTGGCCTGGCAACGTGGCCCGGCGCCGGCGTACTACCGCCACGCGGCGCGCGCGGCCTATGGTCGGTCGTCCACTGCCGTCCCGTTCAAATCGGCTAAGTGTCGATTCAGGCAGTCTAAAACTCGATTTTTGAACCCCTGGATCTCCCAAACCGTGGTCAATTTTGGCAAACCATCTTCACCACTTTGTAGAGCTACAAGAGTACTACAATTTTGCTTAAAGAAGTTTTGCCTAATTCCTAATGGTTTACAAACTAAAAATCACCAAAGGTAGCTACATGGAAATTGAAAGTCAGCTTTAGACTTGGACAATTTTTTTGAGTTTCAAAACAGCATTAAGTTGATTCTTGTGAGCCCTATTTGACCAAGCTAGGCACTAAATCAGCTCGTGACCCTTAAATAAAGTTTGTTCCGCATGACATGAACTACAACTTTCATTTAGGTTCCACTGCCATGCAAGCTCTCTAAGTAGTTATTCAAGATAGGTCAAACAATCAATCTAATAAAGGTAGTTCTAGTAAAACTATCACTTAAAAGCAAATTTGGATCAAGTCATGAATACAAACGTGGTGTCATTTTTCATCCTAAGTGTGTCTAAGTTGTTTTGGTGACCAAACAACACCACTTGCATTAACAAAGCATGACCATAAGGCATATACATGTATAACTTAAGTATCACATGTGATAAACATAGTGAATGAAATGAAATTTCATGTGCTCATGCTCATGAATGAATGGATGATGCTTATTCCCATGCAATGCAAATGCAACTATGCAAGCTTAACACTTGGGGTGTTACAGTTAGTTTTATTTCCGCATTTGTTTTGATTCACCGGTGCGTTTTAATTTTAGAAAAGACTATTCACCCCCCTCTAGTCCGTCATCTCGACCCTACAACTTAGTATACATATGATATTCTATAGTATATTTTAGGATGTTTGAAAAGTATCCAAGTGATGTTCTTTTTAAATTTCTCTATTACGTTTTCTTTTTATTCCATGTGCTTTACTCTAGATTTTATTATTATTTATTTATGTTATCTATCTATCTATTTATTTATTTTTATGTATATTATAATACCAATATCATGAACCTAGAATACTGTTCTTCTAAATCAAGAATATTTTTCTTATAAGATGGAATATTATTCTCTGAACCTAGAACATCGTCTCATTTTTATATTTAAATATAAATGTCCGTTAATACAAATCTATCTAAATATATCCACGTGGGATCTTATTTTGAAGGATTTATTGTAAAAAACTCTGATGGTGTAATCAGAATTTAATTTGGATGTTTTGTTTAGCAGTTATGATTTTTTTAGTTCGTGCATGCGTAAGCTGAGAGAGACGTGAGTGAGGTGGGCCCGTATCTACGCTAATTAATTGTTAGACTCGAGCACGGCGCCCTTCCTGTCCTCTTCTATTATTCGCGCGCTCCTGGCCGGCGCCAATTGGGCGGGAAGGTAGCAGCCCATCGGACGGAGATTATCGTCCACCCATCGGACGCTAGCAGCCCCCCCACACACACACCCGTCCACGAGCCCATTACCCTGTTGCCGGCATCAGAGACGAGGAGCTCGCTAGCGTTAGGGTGTGTGGGTTAGGGGATCTACTTATCGGTGACTAAATAAGGGGTTTTAAGGGGTGACAGTCGGGACATGGAGGTGGTGGTGCTCGCCAGGGCAGTGGGAGACTGTGGTGCTAGCCAGGGCTATTGGCGTCGTGGCGGAGTGGTCGCCGACAACCTTGTAATTAGAGGAGGGAAAGCGGGGACTAGGAGGTGGGTGGTGCGGCGAGTAGACATGTAGCAACAAACAGATCTAAATTTGGCTTATGTTGATGCTTATATTGATTTGTTGTGAGAGGAAAACATTGTTCGTTCGCTAAAAAGTACTGCTGAAGTAGTGTTGCAGAACAAGGCGGTACGTCATTGGGAGGTGTAAAGTAGATGCACGAAGGCACGACGGGGTAGGAGAGCCCTTGCCAGTCCGCACTCCCTTCTTTGACGAGCTTAGGGCGTGTTTGGCCAGGCTCCCGCCGGCTCTGGCTCCCACACTATAGCACAACTGTAGCGCGCAGGAGCTGGAGCCGGAGGAGCAAAAAAACGAGCTGCTTCCGGCTCCGGCGCTGTCAGTGAGAGAGGAAAGGAGGAGATAGAAAAACGGCTCCGGTGAACAGTGTCGCTACAGGAGATGAACAGGGAAGGAGTCAGACAAGCCGGAGCCGCTCGGAACCCGGTCAAACGGGCTCTTAGTCCAGTGAATCAGAAGAAATATGGCAGCTCCAATGTATAGAATTGATCCTAAGTCTTAGTTGAATCCCGTCAATGATTAGACCTGACTCCATACGTGGAGAGAAAAGGGAAGACGTAAGAGAGAAGCACAAATTTTTTATTCTTAGGAGTTGGTTGTGTACGAAGAAGCAGGTTCCGCAATTAGAAGAGTTGATTCTTTGCCTACATTTAACCATGGATCCAGATTAATGGTGTAAAGAAGCTGATTCTATAGATGCATTAAATGTATAGGAACGGCTAAGGGTGTCCCTAATATATATGTCTAGTTTAGAGCTAGTTAAATTAAATTTTTTATTCGCTAAATAGTGCAAAAGGCAAGGGCCTAGTATGATATAACTGTTGTTGTTTCTCTCTTCATAGTAGTCGCTACTACCCTCTCCGTCCAGTTTATAAGGCACCTTCCGACGCGGCACAGTCCTCTAAAATATAATACATTTGACTATTGATTTATTTTATATTATATTATTTATGATTGTAATCTTATGATTGTTGGATAGTAGAAATATAATAGTATATTACAATACTTAAAAGTTGTGAGGAAAATTATTGATCAAAGATTATAAAGTTTGATTCTTGATCTAAGTAAAATGCCTTATAAACCGGAGGTAGTAGTTTAGAGATAGTGCTGGTTTATATTGTTGGATAATACTAGTACTGGAGTAGTACACCCTTAAGATTCACCCATTGGAATAGTCCTCCCTTTCATCGCCATCCACCGAGTTTACTCGGTTAATAGCTAATCCCTGGCTGCCATCCTTTTTCGCCACGCACACCGGCACACGCGGTACCACGCGCCCGACGCCACGTCCAGCCGTCCAGGTCCAGCTGCTCCTGGTCCACCGCCCGCAGGGCCGCGGACCTGCCACTGCCGCACGGGACCCGCGACGGCGCGGCGTGATCTGCCGCCCCGTCCGCGTGGGCATGGCCTTTCTCTCGGTCTTCGTGGTGGAACTGGAACGGGACGCTACAGCACCAATGGATCCGTCCGCGCCTTTTCGCCTGACACCAACAGTTGTTTTCCGCTGCGGCTCCGGCCCCTTGCTCCTGCTCCTGCAAAAGTTGCTGCGCCACGGGCATGGGATTGGCGCTTGGTGTGCACGCAGAGATCGACCCAGGCTTGTTCGGGTAGCGGTTAGGAATCAGTATCGGGTACAGTAGCACTTTCGTTTATATTTGATAATTATTGTCTAATTATGGTTTAATTAGGCTCAAAAGATTCGTCTCGTAATTTACAATCAAACTGTGTAATTAATTATTTTTTTATCTACATTTAATACTCCATGCATGTGTCCAAAGATTTGATGTGATGGAGACAGAGTAAAAAAAACTTAGAATCTAAACAAGGCCCCAGTAAATTTTTTCCCTCGCAAGGTTTACTGTAGTACGATCAAATCCCTAGGCCTGACATCCGAGATGCCGAGCAGACAGCACTACGAATAGTTGCCGCTACTTGCTAATACTCCCGGGTGACAGTAGTATATGTCTCGCCAGGAACAGGTGTGTGCTCTCAAGATTTCCTATGCTATGTGTTCCCAACTGCCCCTAGCCCAGCACCGTGACAAGTTATTGTTTAATCGCTACAAGGGTAAAGTGGTGCAAGTACCAATTAGATCTACTCTCTCTCTCACACACACGCTCCAATTTTGGAAAGTGATCAATCAACATAAAAGAGTGGAAAAAGACAGAAATCCCATATCAAGCAGCGTAGCCAAACTTTACACGTTTAGATCGAATAGAAAGATACTATCCTCCCTCACTGGTCCGAGAGTTCTATACTTGTCAAGTGTACTCACATAAGCCGAAATCAATACCTATGCATGCACACGCATGGGGAAACATTTGCCCATGCTATGCGAGAGTGTAGACCTTCAATATTATTGTTAAGCGTGTTGTATCATGCACCAATGTAGATGTGTTCACGTCCAAATGTACACTTAAAAATATTAGAGGAATACAATTCATAGGTATTGTTATGAAAATAAAGGGATGTTAAAGTCTTACCGTGCCTTTAACTTAGAGTAAACGCGTAGACAATTTTAACAGTTCTCAAGTACTTTTAAAAAAAAAGGGATAATTGTCTGGCAGACATCAAAGTGATGGTCGTTAGCTAACGGACACCCCGTTTTGAGCAGTTTGCCAGAAGACACTCTGGTTCGGTGAAATTAGGTCATAGGCCACAGGACACCATGGACCGGTTGCAGCCGGTTGAGGATAGAGAAAATTTTGTTTTGACATCCGGTGCCCCTTAACCACAGTTGGGTCCGCCCCTCTCCCTCTCACTGACGCGCGGGCACCACCAGCCATCTTCTTCTTCCTCCTTTTCTCCTCTTCTCTTCTTCCATTGCTGAGCAGCAGCTAGCCCTGGGCATTCGGTACTACCGAACCGAACCGAATCCTCGGTTCCTCGGTTCTTCGGTTCCTAGGAAAGTCGGTACCGATCGGTTCTTCCAAAACATCGGTACCGACGAAGTTTGGCTTCGGTTAGTTCGGTTCGGTTCCGGTTCCGAACCGAACTAACCGACCAACTCCGGCTTCCAAAAAATCAGTGACTTGGGAAGGCGCGTCGGACTCTAGGCGGGGATGCGGCGCCGTGAGAGGTCGACCGTCACAGGGGGGGCGCCGGGACTCCAGGTCTCCGAGAGGCGGGAGTTCGGTTCCTCGCTTAGTTCAGTTAACCGAGGGGAGGAACCGAATTAACCGAACAAATTTTGGTTCTTAGGAAATGGGAACCGAACAGGGAACCGAGATTTCGGTTCTCAGTAAATTCGGTTCGGTTCTTGGTTTTTTTGGTTCGGTTCTCGGTAAAACTTGCCTAGGGCTAGCAGCAGCCACCGTCGTCAACCAGCCCTGGCCACGCAGGCGCACGGACGAGCTGGCGAGCTGCCGCAGCCACGGCCATGCGGGCACTGCTGCTGCCGATGATAGGAGCACCGCGGCGCCAACTGGCCCATGGAGGGCGCTGCCACTGCAGATGTTGCCGTGGAGGGCCGCCGCAGCCCTCAGAGGTGGCCATGGAAGGCCGTCGCACCTCCCCTGCACCTCGTGCTCGACCGCCGCCGCCGTTGCCGAAGATGCCGAGGTGACCATGGAGGGCGCCGCCGCCGCCCCAATCGGGCCATGGAGGGCGCTGCTGCTGCCGGCGATAGGAGCGTCGCGGCCCCAATCTGGCCATGGAGGGCGCTGCCGCTGCAAACGTTGCCGTGGAGGGCCGCCGCAGCCCCAGAGGTGGCCATGGAAGGCCGTTGTACCTCCCCTACACCTCGTGCTCGACCGCCGCCGCCGTTGCCGAAGATGCCAAGGTGACCATGGAGGAGCGCCACCGCCGCCCCAATCTAGGCCATGGAGGGCGCTACCACTGGAGAGGCCGCCGGATCCACCGGCCAAAGAAGAGGCGAGGTGCATGGCCTACGGCGGCCAGGAGCACATGAGGCCACCGGGATGGAGGTGGACGACGCTCAGCCTTGGGGAAGCGCCGCCGCCATGGAGAGCCGCTGTCGCCGCCGTGTGGATGAAACCGTCGCGGCCCGGTGTGGCGCCGAAGCGGGCCACCGGAGGCGCAGCCGCCCGCGACGGCGTGATACGTGATGGCCGGTGCGAGAGGCGGAGAGGGTGGCGGGGACAGGAAAAAAAAAAAAAAGAAGAGAAAGGGAGAGAGGAAGAAGAAAGCGGCAGGGTCAAAAATGTTATTTTACCGTTGTTCTCTCTCCTTAACCACCTGCAACCGATCCGCGGTGTCCTATGACCTAATTTCACTGAACCAGAGCAAACTGCTCAAAACAGGATGTCCGTCAGCTAACGATCATCACTTTGATGTCCGCCGGATAATTGTGCAAAAAAAAAAAAAGTTGTAAAAGCAAATCTAGATTTGGGCACGTAAACCAACGCTAGATGCGAAATTAGAAAATTGCCCCTGCCTATGTAAAAATCAGAGGCGTCCTTTCTTCCCATCCCCGCTGGCGCTGGTACTTCCACCCGCGGACCCAGCGCCTCCGCGGCCTTCGCGCGCACCTGCCACCGCCGCGCAGCCGACCGCCCCGGGCTGACCCAGGCTCCCGTGGCCGGAGCCCCGCCCCTCCCGTGCGCGTTTGCAGCACAACGGCGGCGCCCTCGCCTTCCCCACGACTTGGCCGAGGCTCTCACCACCGTCGCGCCTCCTCACGAGCGCGCTTCGGCCGCAACGGCAGTCGGGCCCCGCCTCCGTCTTCCACGTCGACCGGGACGAGCTCCAGGATGCCGCCGCGGGGCTTCATGAGAGCGCCAGCACATTGGATGCGGTTATGCAGAATGAGCCGATGAGGAACATGTGCGGCGGTGGCTAGCGGAATGCCCAGAGTCGAGAACCGTCGAGAGTCCAGACGAAGGGACAAGATAAAGCTGGGTATCTATTTTCTCTGTTTTTTTAATAACAATTCGATGAAGAATGAGTGGCCAGGAAGCATTGGGTGCTCTGTTTCTTTTTGTGTCAGACCACAGTGGCCAACATTTTGGAGGGAGTACTTAATTTCCTTATCCACTATTATTTTTTCAGAGTTTAATTTTCCCCCCTTATTTTTCTGTTACAAGAAATGTTGATGAGTTTTATTTCTCCTTCAATTATTTGTTACCTCTACATATGCATGTCCTGAGGATGAGTTGACCAACAAAATGTAAGTTATGTTCAACCCAATGATGATTTAGGTACTCGAATATAAAAACAAAATGAACAAGGAACACTGGTAGAAAAATAAAGTTAGTACAACCATGACTAGAGGAAATCGTTTGATCAACAAATGTTGACAAAATGATAATAACAACAACATAATAAAGTAAAGGATAGATAAATTGATTTGCCATGGCCTAGAGATATAAAACACTTGGATGAATATGGAGCGAAATTAGATATTGCCTCACCATATCGATAAAAGCTACAAATTATTAGTAAATCTCTAACAATTAATAGTCATGGTGTTGGAGTTATATGTAGATTAAGCATCATTGCCACAACCATCATCATACACACGATACTAGGATTATAAATGCTATTTATCACATCATGCAACATCTATCAAGTGTAAATAACACATGTGTCACACCCTAAAATTTGCATCAATTTAAAATAGGTAAATTTTATTTATTTATGTATTTTATGAGCATTTAAATTTAGAAAAATAATAATTTCATTAAAAATAAAATCAAATATAAGGTCTACATACCTGTTTGTGCATTTATATTGATGCATACCTATTTTGTGATGCTTGTGTTTCATCAAAATTTGCAAAAGAATTTAAATTTGAATCTAAATTGGATTTGAAATGGTGTTTAAGATAATAGAAAAGGAATTTTATCTTTTCTTTTCCCTTCTCGGCTTTTGGCCCGAGCAGCCTAGCACAAGCTCCCTCTCTTCCGTCGTGGCCCAGTTCCTCTCTCCAAAGAAGTCGGCACCGAGGAGCAAAGACACCGACTGCACAGACTGCTTTCTCTCCCGCTGCGTGACCACGTCCGACATGACTGCCGCTGCCGCCTCCTACTCGGCTGCTGCTACGCATCGCCTTGCCGTGCCTCCCAAGTCTCCAGGGCCTTAAATAGCGGGCGCCCGCGCCCGTACCTTCCAATTCCGAGCTCCAGAGCCGCAGCCACCTTCACCGAGACGCCGCACCACGCAACCCTAGCGCCGCCGCCATCACCGCCCGTATCGCCGAGCCGAGCGCCGCCCTCCGTCGCTCCGCACTCCGGTAAGCCATCTAGCCGAGTTTGTTGTTTTCTCCTCTATCTTCCAGTGGCCTCGGTTTGTTTCTTCGTGGACCGTAGGCCATAAACCACTTGCGCCGCCCGACTCCGTTAATGGTGCCGCCATCGGTGTCGCCGCCGGCAAACCAGCGTTGCTATTTCCCCACCCGATCTGTTCTGGATCATTAGATCGTGATCCAACGACCGGCATTCATTGATACCGGTTCGGCCGGCCTTTTGAGGCTTTTTTGCAAACAAGCCCCTGAAGTTTTCTATGTGTTAACCCGCGGTCCAAAGCATATTCCTAAAATACGTTTTCTTCTTTTGAAAACGTACTTTCTTCGGTTTGATCCAAAATTCATTTTCATCTATTTACAGTTTTGCCACTAATCTTGTTTTAGCCCTAAAATCTTCGTTGTAACTCCGATTTGATCCGTTCTAGTTGCGTTAGATTCATAATTGCGTAATCTATATGTTCATACTACTGTTAAGTATGTTTTCAACTTTTGAAATTCGAGGTTAGATTTAATTTATTATTTTATTAAAGGAAATCTTGTTTAATTCATAACTTCTTCGTTTTAGCTCTAATTTTTGTGATCTTCGCGTTTGTGTGTTCATAGCAAGACGTAGATTCATTTTACAAACTTTTCATCTTGATTTGATGTTGTTGGTGTATTGTTCTAATCTATAGTTATTGTTTGCTATGCATGATTGCTTCTAGATGCTTGTATATTGCTGTGATTATCGAGTATAGACGGTGAGCAATTCGTGGGTGATCAAGAGTACTACTTTGACGAGCAGGATCAGCAGGAACACTTTGCTCAAGGCAAGTATAGCATGGGATCATCCTTGTTTCCTATCAACTTTAATACATTTAATTCATATTGTATGTGTCACCTTAATAGGGATTCCCTAGAATTAAACTTATACCTTGTCTCCTATGGGATATGCATTGGGGTAGCTTTGCTAGTGCTCAACTAAACCGTGATGTTGTAACTTGACTAATGGTATATGCAATAAACATTAAAACATGACTTTTTAGCAACTTAAAAACAGGGGCTGGAGTGTTTAGCTATTTTCTAAATGCTTCAGATTCTCTCTCTCTAAGGACTTATCTGTAAGCGAACATCGGAACTTACAGTACAACTATGAGGGCTACATGGCTCCGACTTTAGCTCAGTGTGAGGACCTTTTCTAGCTTGTTAGATGTTACCTTTATAGCGTAAGAATGGCTTGCCGAATTGGGTATAGGACAGCCTCTACTCTTATGTGTATAGCCGTGATGGAATTATGCCATTCGGCAGGGGGATTCCTTTATCTGTTTGCCGAGTGAATCTAATGGCCCTAACTTGTTAGATGAACCTTTGAAAGGCTTCATAGTGAACCATGTCTGCTCACCTTAGAAGTGTTTTGGGAGTAAATAACCCAGGCATATGGGTATCATGACTCATAGTGAAAGTGTACAACCTCTGCAGAGTGTAAAACTGGTATATCAGCCGTGCTCATGGTCACGAGCGGCCTTGGACCCTTATGAAATAGATGATCACTAAGAATTATCCGTTTATGCTATTTATTATTCATGTTTACATTGATCATGTGTTTTACTTTGGGGTTAAAAAACTTGTTGCTACTCTTATACTAAAATTGTGACAACTAAAAGCTGAATATTGTTAAACCTGTGTCAAGCCTTTTGAGCCTCATGAACGTCATGTTACACTTGTTGGGTACGACATGTACTTACGCTTGTTTATTTTCATTATTTGGATAAAAATCCCGGATGGGTAATAGATGGCTATGGTAATGACAACTTTCCTGAGGATTACTAGACTTGTGGTCAACTAGTTGACGTCCTTATGATATGGAGCTTCCACAAGAGATTTTTCTTTACACTTTCGCTGCATTTATGTGAAGACTCTGTCTTATTATACGTGATGTAATAAACACTTGTGATGGTACTATCTATAATTTGTCGGCTTATGTGTGTGACTGATCTCTAGGCGCACATAAGATTATGCATCCTATTTTATCCTTAAAATTGGGTTGGACAACATGCATTTTTTTGTGTACTTATCAATATGAAATATATACCTTACTTTGACTAAAAACATAATCTAACTATTATAAATACATGAGTATTCTCCTCGAGCACATAGGCATGCCCATAGAAAGAGCTTACTAGCACCTTTAAATTGTGTAGCATAAGTAACATTTAGTCCCAACGGTGACTCAAGCTACTAGAGTATAAAACAGGTTGAATACTAGTGGAACAAGGACCAATGCAACTACCATTGACCATCAAATTACTACACAATGATGATACCAAGAACATAATAGTCTAGACCAACGGTAGTTGCATTGGTATCATCATTGTGTAGTAATTGATATATAAAATGTAGCATAGTTTGACCATGACAAGATACATACAAGCATCTAAACATATAAACTATCAAAAGGGAATGAATGAGCATTGCCTCACCATATCCATGGCTAGAAAATATAGTAGCATTATATCTAAAGATTGCAGCCATTTCGTGGATATTGGATCACTATCTATTGGCTACAAATGCTTACTCCAATCATGAATATAAGCCCATTAATACATTGACATGGTGAAAGCTCTAGTGTGGTTTTGGTGAATTGATGAAACCCTAAGTGCTAACCTAGTTTATCAAAGTGATTATGGGATAGGTAGCACTACTCTAAGTGATTAAGCAAATGAAGATCATGACATGATAATGGTGATGGCATGGTGATGATTAAATACTTGGACTTAGAAAAGAAGAAAGAAAAACAAAAAGCTCAAGGCAAAGGTGAAATTGATAGGAGCTTTTTAGTTTAGTGATCAAGACACTTAGAGAGTGTGATCACATTTAGGATCCATGGCCGTACTATTAAGAGGGGTGGAAATCGTATCGAAATGCGGTTATCAAAGTGCCACTAGATGCTCTAACTCATTGCATATACATTTAGGATCTAGTGGAAAGCTAACACCCTTGAAAAATATCTGTGAAAATTTGCTAACACACGTGCACAAGGTGGTACACTTGGTGGTTGGCACATTTGAGCAAGGGTGGAGAAGTTGGTGAATCAAAGGAGGTGTTTTTCACTGTCAAACAGTGATTGGATGCAGGTCACGTGGTGACCGGACTCTGGGGAGCAGCGTCCGGTCAATTATGTGGCAGAACAGCCCGAAATAACGCACATACGGAGGCGCTTGTCTACCACTAGAAACTAAGCACCCCAAGAGTGAGCTACATCAGGCGGATTCCGTCGAGCACACCCTAAGGGAGAGCCTGAATAATCCACATTTTTCCCACAGGATCCAATAATGAGAATGACTTTACATTACTTAGTCCATTTCTTACATCCGAAGTTCTTAGAAATTGCATTATTACATTACCAATTCAGAGTGCGGAAATTAAACAACAGAATAAAAATAAGCATCTATCGATAATATACAAGGACCCGTCTATGCCCACCAAAAGAATCCTTCACACAACGGCTACTCCTTAAGCTGCACCTACAACAGGGGTAAATAAACCCTGAGTACACAATGTACTCGTAAGACTTATCCAACTAGTGGGAATAATTTCCTGACTCCAAGGGATTTGATAAGCTTTATGGTTTGCTGGGTTTCCTTTTTACGGAAAGCAATACTAATAGTGAATCCTTATTTATGTTATTATTAGTTATCATGATTAATTCATTATCTAGCCATTCTATGTAAACATCTGTTCTACTTTCAAGCAAGAGTTGAGCAAACAGTTCCATTTCAACACCTTTCATCTTTAAGTTCTTACTACGGTGCTAGATTGTAGACATGCCGTACCGGATCGCCAGTGATTCGTGAATCAATGTGTCCAGCTGGGTAGACCAAAACACACGCCCTGCTTGTACCCCAGGCACAAGCAGGACCAGCCCATCACTCTCCTATCACGGGGTCTAGGTCCCCGTCCAAACTTGGACTCTAAGCCCCCGCTCCTAAGTCTCGGACTCAGTGCGGTGCTTAAACCTCCACCATCCCGCCTCCAATCAGTCGGTCCGGAAAGAGCCGGAACCCACGACAAGAGAGCAACAAGCCTTTCCTGCGCCCATACCCAAGTATGTGCTCGAGATAATAAGTTTGTGACTTGCCTAGAACCCAATGCAATGGCCAGTCCTTAACCGACGCAGATAGGGAAAAAGTGTAACCAAGCTATGCCCTATTGGTCGCAGGACACAACCTCTTACACCCACCAATACCCATACCATATCCCTGCCCGGTCTCTATTTTTTCTTTCCACCATTTTATCATGAGTGATCATAATAATCACCTATTGCGAGTAACAGCAGGTTACTCACGCTATCAAAATTCTAAACATAGCAGCTACTCGACCTATACTAGTGGGACTCATAGGTAAGTTTATCTATGCATGTAGTTTACATAAAATGTCTGTAACATAAATGCATATCACACACACACACACACACATATATATATATATAATATTCAATGATCATTCAAAAATAGGGGTTATGCACCGGGGCTTGCCTTGGGCAGCCGGGGTGTCAACAAAGTCAGCAACTGATGGCTCCAGGGCTCTCTCCTATATGAGAATCTCTTCCTCATACTCCTCAATGATCTCCTCATACTCCTGTTCGCCCGTCAGGCACAAACTCTACCAACTCATTATCTACATGCATGAAATGATGATGCAACACTAAGTAATACGGCAACATCAACTCTTAAAATAAAATACATCTATCAAGCTACTAAGCTAGCTCTACCGACTAAGATACTAAGTTACCTATTATTCCACTAACAGGTATGAAACATTGCATGCATTATCTTAGCAACTAAAGGCAACCCTATTCTTAATATCGATTTACTCTATATATGATAAAACATGGAGTACTAGCTACTCTATTTATCAACCTACTCTAGGGCTATAAAAATTACAGTGAGCACATAATAATCTAATGAACCTACTGTAAAAATTTCATGGCCGAAGCTATAACCAATTTGCACAAAAATTCCTACAAATATTAAGCTAGATAATACTAAGCTTTCCTAAATGAATTAATGAATCTATCATTATCGTAGGTAACTATAAACTAACTACACCAACAGATAGATAACATTTTTATGAACTTAACAAATTTTGTTTCACTATTTTTGGACACCTACAGAATTTACTATAATTTTCCAAAGATCAGCTCAAAACTAAATTGAAAAAACATTTACTAATTCCCTGGAAAACGGAAAACTGAATTCAACCCGCGTGGCCCGCGAGCAAGCCGCGTGGCCCACTCCCGCGCATCATGCACGCGCATGCATGATCCACTGACGTGGCCGATCTTTTTGTGAAAATGCCCTCGAGCTACCGATGATTCACCCCGAGGTTCGTAGAACTATTCCTACCGCCATCGTTTTATAGATAAGATCTCGGAATAGTCTGTCTTTACCACGGCTGGGTCCTCGGGCACCCGCACGCGCACCGGCGCGGCGGCGACGGCACTGGGCGGCCACGCCGGCCAACCGGGACCCGCTCGACCAAGCTAGCGAGCCAAACCACACCTACGACCTTAGAGACTACCGTAGCCGAAGCTATAGGGGCAACGGAGCATGCAACAACGGTGGCCATGGCGCGCGGCCACGCGCGATGGCGGCATGACCACGCTGGCCACCGTAGGCCACCGCAGTGAGAGATAGCAAACCCTAAAGCACCACTAGCGTACCCAAGTGGCTGTTGTGGAGAAGGTTTGGCCAGGGACGGACCGGGTGTGTCCGGCCATGCGCGGACAGCAAGCTCCGTGACGGGCGGCAGTGGCACGACCGTGCCAGCGGCGCCAGGAAGGCAGTGGCGGAGAAAGTGGGGTGAGCATAGGGTGGAGGGGATCAAGGCAAAGACACAGTGCTATGGAATTGGATAGAGGTGGACAATGCGAGGCTAATTGGGTGAGCGCCATCGTTCGGCCTTAAGGTGGCCGACGGTGGAGATAACTCCAAATTGGAGCTCAACACGGTACGACTGCAGCAGTGGACGGGCATGGCGCGTAGCTAGATTCCCAATTGAGCTTTTGGCATGTGTAATTACTTGGATTGGACTAGTGCTGCGAGCTAGCCTTGGCGCGGCTCGGTGACGTCGGCGCGACGCCATTTATGGCAGTTGCGGTTGGGGAGCGCGGTGTGGCGCTTGCCACTAAATAGAAGAGGACAAAGACGCCACGGGGAATGGCTGCATGCACTGGCAGAGCAAGGCGGCAGAGGCAATGGCACGGCGAGCAGCGGGCGCTGTGTCGCCTCGATGGGACACGGACGCCAGGCAGAGCAGCGGCACGTGGGGGTGCCGCTCGCCTACGCGCGCAGTGCGCCCGACGTGACGACGCGGCGTAGAGGAATGTGCGTGTGCTGTGCTGCGACTATGACAACGCGAGGTAGCATGGTGATGGGATAGTGGCGGGCTGTGGTGCGGCGGTGACAGCGCGAGGCAAGCACCCAGGCGGTAGTGGACCGACCAGAGCGACTGGCCCATGGCGGCAATGGCAAGGACACTGCAGAGCAGAGCAGCCAGGCTAGCGCAGTGGTGCACGTGCGTGCATGCGCTGGGCAGCCGACGCTATGATGCCGAGTGCCGAGGCACGGTGACCGCGTCCACACGATTAAACCGGCCAAGAACGTTGTGCGCATGATTTTTAAAGCGTTTGAAAAAACCCTAAAACATCGATCTAATCGCCAAACCACCTATGCAATTCTTAAGAGGGCATATTAAGCTACTAAAACAAGCCCTAATACCCCATCACTCCTTAACTCGATTACCCTACAAAAATTGCCAAACTCAGCCTTGTCAAACCATTTTCCGACTTAAGAAATTTGACTAAGTCTTGATCGGATTTGCGTCAAATTCGATTTCCAAGCTATTAGATACGCTAGCTAGTGAATTCATTTTTTGACCACAGGTATTTCATTGCCATCTACAAAGTTTGCACTTCAACTTTATTTAAGTAGCACATATAAGTTCTATAGCATTTTCGCTTAATAAAATTTGGTTTAAAACCCTAAATGATATAACGTGACATTGAAATGTAACTTCCGTTTCGCATTTCCGTTGATCGTTTCGAGTTATGAAAATCAAACTACACACTATATCACATGCATTAACACATAACCATGATGGTCATGACATGTTTTAGCAAAAGATTTACAGTTAACACCGAGGGTGTTATAAATCTGCCCCCCTAAAACAAAATCTCGTCCCGAGATTTCATGTGTCTAGTGTGGGAAAAGAGATAAGAATTACAATTCAATGTAGACAACTACCTCGGTGAACTAGGAAGAAGATGGGGGTAATGCTTTAAGATATAGCTCTCTTGTTCCCACGTGGCTTCATCCTCCGAGTTGTTTTGCCACTGAACTTTGTAGAACTACACCACATTATTTCTAGTCACTCTTTCCTTTCCATCCAAGATCTTGACAGGATGCTCAATATACGTCAAGTCAGGGTAGAGGGGAAGTCCTTCAATTTCCACAGCTTCATCAGGGACCCACAAACACTTCTTCAACTAAGATACATGGAACACATCTTGTACCGCCGACAAAATATCTAGAAGTTGGAGACGATAAGCAACTGGGCCACACTGCTCTAAAACCTTGTAAGGACCCACATATCGAGGGGCTAGCTTGCCATGGACACCAAACCGATTCACCCCTCTCATAGGAGACACTTTGAGGTACACATGATTCCTAACTGCAAACTGCAAGGGCCTTCTTCGCTTGTCCACATAAGCTTTCTGTCGGCTCTGAGCTGCCTTCAAATGACTTTGAATAACACTGACTTGCTCTCGAGCTTCTTTGATGAAATCAGGCCCAAAATATCCACGATCTCCCACTTCAACCCAGTTAAGTGGTGTCCTACATTTCTTTCCATATAGAGCTTCAAATGGTGACATACGAATGCTTTCTTGATAGCTATTGTTATAAGAAAACTCAGCTAAGTTCAAGCATTCGTCGCACTTCTCAGAAAAAGAAATGGCACAAGCTCTCAACATGTCTTCAAGTACTTGATTTACCCTTTCTATTTGGCCGTCAGTTTGTGGATGATATGCTAAACTTCTGAGGAGACTAGTACCAAGATATTGCTGAAGTTGCTCCAAAAAATGGGAGACAAAGACTGACCCTCTATCAGAGATGATAGGAAGAGGAACTCCATGTAGGGTCACAATCCGATCAAAATACAGCTTGGCATACCTTCTAGCTGAATATCTAGAATCCACTAGGAGAAAATAAGCTGACTTGGTAAGGCGATCCACAATGACCCAAATAGAGTTATAGCCCTTGGATGTGCGGGGTAAACCCACAATGAAATCCATGGAAATATCTCCCCATTTCCAAATAGGAATGGGCAAGGGCTGCAAATATCTCGGGGTACACATGTGGTCTGCCTTGACTCTCCCACAAGTGTTGCACTCCACGACGTACTTGGTGATATCCTGCTTCATATTGGACCACCAATACAAGTGGCGCAAATCATGGTACATCTTGTTACTGCCAGGATGAATAGACAATTTTGAATGGTGAGCTTCATTCAAAATCTTCCTTCTAATCTCCTTATTTGATGGAACTACCAATCTGTTCTTGTACCTTACTACCCCTTGCTCATCAACACTAAACTGAGGACCACACCCTTCGGCAATTAATTTCTTGATGTGAGGAATTTCTAAAGTGTCTTGCCTTTGCTCTAGGATAATCTGCTCAAGTAAATCTGAGACTAAGGCAATGTGAGCTAGCACATCAGCATGGTTGAGAGACAAAGGTGCTTCTTCAACCTGATATGACTTCCGGCTCAAAGCATCAGCTACCACATTGGCCTTTCCGGGATGGTAATGTACCTCCAAGTTATAATCCTTGATCAATTCCAACCATCTCCTTTGCCTCATGTTTAACTCAGACTGAGTGAAAATATATTTGAGGCTCTTGTGATCTATAAAAATATGAACCTTGTTTTCCAACAAATAATGCCTCCACATTTTTAGAGCATGCACCACAACAGCCAGCTCTAAATCATGGGTGGGATAATTCACCTCATGCTTTTTCAGCTGGCGTGAAGCATAAGCTATCACACGCCCATCCTACATAAGCACACATCCCAACCCCATCTTCGAGGCATCACAATATACATCAAAAGGTCTGTCAATATCTGGTTGGGCAAAAATAGGAGCAGTGGTAAGAAATTTCTTCAAAGATTGGAAGGCTTCTTCACAAGCCAGGCTCCAAACAAACTTGGCTTCTTTCTAGAGCAACTTGGTCATCGGCTGAGCTATCTTGGAGAAGTCAGGAATGAAGCACCGATAGTATCCAGCAAGACCACGGAACTGACGAATCTGGTGCACTGACTTGGAAGACTTCCAATTTAGCACATCTTGCACCTTGCTTGGATCTATAGATATACCTTCAGGTGTCAGAACATGTCCCAAAAACTGTACTCGATCTAACCAAAACTCACACTTGCTGAATTTGGCATACAGCTTGTGTTCCCTCAATCGAGTCAGTACTATCCGAAAGTGTTGGGCATGCTCTTCCTTGTTCTTGGAATATATCAAGATATCATCAATGAATACCACCACAAACTTATCCAACTCTGGCATAAAGACAGAGTTCATGAGATACATGAAGAATGTAGGAGCGTTGGTGAGACCAAAAGACATGACTAGGTGTTCATATAGCCCATACCTAGTAGAAAAAAATATCTTTAGTATATCTTGTGGTCTAATCTTGATTTGATGAAAGCCTGAACGGAAATCAATTTTGGAGAACACCTTAGCACTATCTAGTTGATCGAACAAAGTATCAATACGAGGTAAAGGATACTTATTCTTAATGGTTACCGCATTGAGAGGGTGGTAATTTATACACATCCGAAGAGTGCCATCCTTCTTCTTCACAAAAATGGTTGGACAACCCCATGGTGATGAGCTAAGATGGATGAATCCCTTTTCTAATAACTCCTCTAATTGCTTTTTCATTTCAGCCAATTTCTTCGGGGCCATGCGGTATGGGCATCGAGAGATAGGAGTAGTGCCAGGCTCTAACTCTGTGGAGAACTCTACATCTCTATCAGGCAGCAATCCAGGTAGATCTTTAGAAAAGACATCCGAGAACTCATAGACCACAGGAATAGAGGCAAGATCAGGAGAAGCTTCAGCATGAGCAGAAACAGGTAAGGCTGGATCTGAGGGCATAAGAAGAGACATCCTATCCTCAGAAGAAGGAAGCCATAGCTCAATAACTCTCTGCTTCAGATCCAAGACTACCTCATATACACGCAACCAGTTCATTCTTAGAATTGCATCAATGCCTTGCCCGGGCAGCACCATGAACTAGAGACGGTAAGTATGAGTGGCTAACACTAACCCCACTGTGTCCGTCCAAGTATTAACGCACAACTGCGCACCCGGAGTACTGATTTTATAGGCAAAAGGTATAGCCATAAGAGATATATTGTGATGGTGTGCAAATCCCATCCTCATGAATGAATGTGATGCACTAGAATCAAACAACACATAAACTGGATGGGAATCAATGGTGAACATACCAGCCATCACCGGTTCATTTTGAAATATTTCCTCAGCGTTCATAAAATTAACCTATCTAGAACGGCTCACTGGCACCTTCTTCTTGATAATTGTTCGCTTGACCAGGCGAGAGTTAGCTAAGGGCTGAGTAGACTGGGCAGGCTAGTTTTGTGGACACTCTCGAGCATAGTGACATTCCTTGCCACACTTGAAACAAGCACCAAGCTTGTTCCCCTGTCCTTGACGAGGTGGAACCTACTGTCCCTGAGGCTACTGTTGTTGCACCTGCTAAGTGGAGGCATGGTACTGGGTGAAAGGAGCCTGAAAGTTTTGCTGAGGCTATCGAAACGAATGCCCACCCGAAGACTGATAGGGCACCCGCCCGACAACCTGTACTTTCTGAGCATGGGGGTGACTAGAAGACCCAGTAGCCACCCGCTTGCGCTTCCATTCTGCCTGAGAGTCACACTGCAAGCCCTCCATGGCAATCACAGCATTCATCATAGCCCTAAAGGTCTGGTAGCTTCCTGCATATAACTCCTTTTGCAGGCTGCAAGAGAGGCCACGATAGAAATGGTCCCTCTTCTTCTCATCTATATCAACATGAGTTCCAGCATACTGTGACAAGTGGTTGAACTTGTTGGCATAGTCCATCACGGACATGCTTCCTTGTCTCAGGTCTAGGAACTCTATCAACTTCCTGTTTAGAACACCAGCAGAAATATAATACTCTCTGAAGGCCGTAGTGAACTCATGCCAGGTCACCCGATGATCCACCGGCTGCATGGCATTAAATGTGTCCCACCATGCACTAGCAGATCCCAATAGTTGTTGCGCTGCAAAGCACACATTCTGCTCCTCAGTTACAGTGAGAAGCAGAAACTTTTGCTCCAGAATACGAAGCCAATGCTCTACATCTAGAAGCTCAGCCGTCACCGTGAACGTGGGTGGGTGCATCTTTAAGAAATCCTGATAAGAGCAGGGTCCCTTGGGACCACGGGCACCACCCCCGTTCCCACCATTGCCCTCGTGGCCTCCATGGGCGAAGCCACTAATAGCCTGTGCCAGCAGCTCCATGGCATGGGCTAACTCATTATGAGTAGCCAACATCTCCGCCATCATCTCTGCATGAGTCATCAGAGGTGGCGGTGGCAGAGGAGGAGGAACCAGAAGTGGAGCCTCATGGCTCTCCCCATTGCCGTTCCCATTGCCCCGGCCACTTTCACCTTGGCGTTCGCCAAGTCCGTGGCCTGCTCCGACACTGGTGCTCCCATGACCAGACCTCAAGTTCATCTGAAAATAGATAGGAACCAACCATTTAGGACAACCCTCTAGATCAGGAATAAGAGATTAGAGAAATGATAAGACATTTATTGAAGCATTCTTTTAGTTATCCTATCAATTTACTAATCCAAATTATACGTGTAGGGGGAATTTAGTTTTAAGTAAGATTCCCTTATCATGATGCGTATGTTCACTCAAGCCAGAATATAGCGACATTCGCAAAATTTTTGGCACATCGCACACTCACTTTCCGCTTTGATAACGATTCTTACGCAGCGTAAGTTAGTGTACCTATAGAAAACTAATTAGATAAAACTAGTGCCGCTATCCTAGATAGAACATTTGCTAGGGTTTATACTTATTTAGATAATTTATCACATCCTACTTTTCGCAAAACTTTTGTTGGTCAAATTTTAGGTTTTGAAAAAGAGTGATGAAACTCGTAAACTCATTATTGGCTCTGGTACCAACTATGGCAGAACCGCCTGAAATAATGCACTTACGGAGGCGCTTGTCTACCACTAGACACTAAGCACCCCGAGAGCGAGCTACATTAGGCGGATTCCGTCGAGCACACCCTAAGGGAGAGCCCGAATAATCCACATTTTTTGTAACACCTCGGGTGTTAGCCTTGCATAACTTGACTTGCATAACATAAGCATGATCATCATGCATTCATAAACAAGCATTTACAATTGAAACATTTGATTGAAACGTCTGCAACATTTGCTTGTTATCGCATGTTTCTTTGTACATATGCAAATGATCATGAATGAAAACATGTACTTGGTAGATGTGAGTCACCAAAAAACATGTAACCACACTTGGGTTAGCAATTAGAGCATTGTTCATGAAAGTCACTTTTCATAATCAAGCCTTTAAGTCATGTTTCTCGTGATTACTTTAAATGGCCCTATGAGTGACTACTACATGAAATGATTGAATGACCTTGCAAATTGCTTAAACATGCTTAGGATATCATCATGAACAACTTTGGTATTTAGGGCTAGGGCTAGTTTGGTCATTAAGCCATGCTTTGATGTGTTTCATCATTTAAAAGTGACATGTTTGACTAAAGTTGAACTAGATGTTAGAGACCTTGCATGGAGGAGTTCACTAAAGCAAAGTTGTAGTGTTTGACATAAGGAACAACTTTTATTTTTGGGTCACTAACTGATTCAACTCCTAACATGCTTGAATTGGGATCACAAAAATCAACGAATAACTATTTTCAACACTTAACGAAATGCTAAGTCTTGGTTCATTGAACAGCCTGACAAGCTGACCTTCATGGCAATATAACTTGAATTCGGTTGAGAATTGGAACACAATTATTGAACAAGAGTTGTAGCTGGTACATTAGGCTTCAACTTTGATGTATGAAATTTTCGCTGAAAGTCCACAGTCATGAAGTTTTAGTCACGGAAAAACCCGCTGTCAGGCATCACATCGGGTCACTGACGAACGAAGCGAGCCGTTCAGTGGCCGACCACCAGCAGAGCTTGCGCACCGCATGTCCGCGGCAATGGCCGCGCGTCGCCATTGCTCTGTCCAGTCAGGCCACGACGTGCCTGAGCGCGGCTTTAACACCGCCAGCACCGCCCGCTCCTGCCCGTGCCTCCTTTTTCGCATTTCGCCTCCTCCTTGCTCGCCGTAGCATCAGCCATTCTCGTCCTGCCTCGCCATCGCCATTGCAGACGCTCCGCCGAGCTCGCCTACGCTAGCCACCGCTGCATCCGCCAATTAGTCGCTCTCTCGGCTTCGCCTCAACCTTCCCCATCGTTTCCACCTTGCCTCGCCCGAGATCGTGCCTTAGGTGAGCCGCTGCTCGCTTTGCGCCACCACGGGAACACTCTCGCCGCAGTGCCGCCATGGCCGTTGTCGTGGCCGTACTTCGTCGGAGCGCCTCAAGCCTCCTAGGTCATGTAGTTCGGTTTGCATGGTCGTCGTGGTCCTGTTGCTCGCCCTGCTTGGCCTCCCTGTGGCCGGAGACGGCCGGCACCCGCCGTGCAGCACCATCGTGCCGCCATGGCCGACGCCGTTGTCCTTCGCGCCGATGATTCACCCGCCTAGATAGCCCAATGTGTGCGCAAGGTCTAGAGGGTCACCGTAGACTAGGTGCCGTCGTCGGTAAAGCTCGCCGCCGGCGAACTTGGCCACGTAGTGACGAAGCAGCGCCGCCTACCCAATTTCGAGTCGATGACGCGTGGGGTCACCGGACCAGCGGGTCCCACCGGTCAGCGACAGCAGTGTTGAGGGCTAGTTCAAAAATTCCAGATTCAAGTGTGATTTGTGATTTTTGTATCTTCAGTTTGGTTGCTCCTAAAATTGTGAAATAAATTTGTGAGTGTTCCTTAGGAAGTGTAGTATTTAGGAAAAATATGTTCTTGACTTGTACAGTAGAAATTTTTGGAGATTTAAATAGGGATTTGAAATGTGCTTTTGAATGCATTCAAATTTGTTTATTTTATATCTAGAGTTCCTGTGCTCCAAAATTTATGAAATTTTTGTGGTAAGCTAGTATTAGCATATATGAGCTCTGGTAAAAATTTGAATATGAGTGCATCTGTAGATTTGTAGTTATAGATTTTTATTTTATAATTAGGAGATCCTTGTGTAAATTTTTATAAATTATTTAGGAATCAAATACTCATGAAAATTTTTGGAGGGTATACTAGTAGTATATGGATGCTATGAAAAATAGGAAATCTGATGCTTGACACTTTTCAATAGGGTTTTCTAATTATGCTATTTCAAGCATTGCTGTCTTGTCATTTTTGTATAGGATGTTCTACTTGGCAAAATGGCATGAAATTTTTACAGTAGTCTATTGGTAGCACTAGTGAGCCTCTATTGGTAGCACTAGTGAGCCACTGTAATTTTCTGAGAATTTGTGATGCACATTTGGTATAGGTTTATTATTTAACCTAGGGGTTCAAATAAAATAATAAAGGCATTTAAATAAATAGTTTGGGCTTCACCATTATGTTTTCTTAGATGTATTTGGTATGCTTAAACTGCTGGTAGACTTTTGGTCGTAAAGATTTGAATACTTATGTGAAGTAGAAGTATTGTTACTTTATAATGCGAATTGGAATAGTTTCCGGACAGATTCTGGAGTTTGCTAAGTTGCATGATAGAGATGATGTTTGCTGTAAAAATGGTTAATAACAAAGTTGTAGATAATTTGATAAGCTTTCCAGAAAGTCTAGGATCACTGTATTTGGATTAGTAGAGCTCCAGTTATGAGCGAAACAAGTAGCTGTTGTTTTGGGGTATAGTCGATGTATTGTGGAAGTAGTTAATTAAATAATCGAAAAGAGATATGCACCTACTCAATAAACATGATGCACTTGATAACATATATGCATTCGTAATACTTATGCCATACTCATGCATCTAGGATCGGAGGAAGAAATAATGTTCTTTGGAATTGAAGAAGCGAGAGGAAGGGGACCGGCGGGAGGATCCGCAAGCCGCAGCTCGAAGGCGTGGAGCGAGAATCTGAAGAGCTTCCGGAGTGTCACGATCACCGCCCTACTTCCTTCCTGCGAGGCAAGCCGGAGCATTCTAAGTCTCCCGATATTTTACAAATGATTACTTAAGTACTTATAGTGATGCATTAGGTTTTAAGAGTTGAATGGAACCACTTGATGCATATACATTCCTTGTCCAGCTATTACACCTTTAACCGGTATAGGTCCGAGGATCGAATATATGCTTAGCCATGCTTAGACCGGTAGAAGTCGGGTGATTTCTGTCACTGCGAGATATAGGTGGATCTAGGAGCACGGTTGGTTATAATTGCTATCGTGGAAAAGAACCATGGTTAATGTAAATGGAGACCGGAGGCGGGATGTCGATAGAGAAGCAACAAGACATGGAGGTCTTGGGTGTGGATCTATCCCCGTCTGTGTCGATCAAGGGACCGTACCGTTGTTGGAACCGACAAGATTGAACGCATGCCTCTCACTTAGCTGGCGGATAACTCGTTCCGACCACGGCCGAGTAATTCAATTCGAGGCCGGGACACGTTCATTGTGCGCCTTCCGGGGAACGATCGGTGAGCCCAAGGGTAGGTGGGCCCTGAGCATCCCGGCATCCGTGTTCCAAATTGTGCGGGTGTGATGCAGACCCACGAAATGTGTACCGAGTTGTACCAAAGGTGAACTAAGGCTATCGTGGGTGGTAGACACTGGTTTGTGTTAGGAATAAATTCCTAGCTGGTTGAAATCGATTGAATCGCCGTCTCTCTCCGGATGGTGAGAAACTTGACTAGCTCCAACATCGTAGTAAGCTTGTGTTATGAAACATGATGGTTCGGATGAATATGGAATTACAATACCTGCTATGGTTACTATTGCATGCTTCTCAATTGATATACCACATGTTTGGCACAGGATAGTTGCTAATCTAGAAACCGATAGTTATAATTAACTTGTTAAAGAAATTGTAACTGGGAAGTCAATTGCCTTTCATGCAAAATGTTGTCAAGCTATCTCCACTTATCTACAGCCTTGCATAATCCTTGGAGTCATTTTATTTTCTGGTTTATGGTGGGTAAGTCTATTTGAGTACCTTCTCGTACTCGTGGTTTTATTTCCCATGTTGCGAGATGGCCTTTGTATATCATGGTTATTGCAAGAGTTGCTTCTATCCCCTTGTGGATGAGGAGTAAGCCTTGGGCGAGCTTCTTATTAATCCTTCTACATGCTTTTGTGGACCGTGATCGTATCTTGGCATATTAAACTATGTTGGAAGCGTTACTTTCAAACATAATTTGCTTCCGCTTTTATCTATCAAACTATGATTGTAATAACTTTTATTCGTACTTTGATGATGAAATGTATCTGTGAACTTTATGTAGTATGTGGCATGTATGTTGAATCCTGTACGATCTTGGTTGTTGTAAATCGTTTATCGAGACCCGTCGTGGTACTCGACGGACTACTAGGTTTATATGGGTTCAAGTATGACGGTCACGACCGCTTATGAGCTGCCATTGTACTTGTACTCTTATAAATTGGTTGGGATTCTCATGACGGTGGCATCGAGCAAGATTCAACGTTAATTGTCACATGTGTATTTAAAACAAAAGTTTTTGTTTTCCAAAAACCCTTCTCTAGCAACTAATAGTTATATAATAGGTATCTGAAATCTAAAGTGTGCCAATGATCACTTTCCTTATGCCCAAATTAAGGACTATTAGGTGTCTATTTAAGTACTAACATGGGGGTTTTCACTTCGTCGTCCATACGGCGTGCTATTGTACGGATGCCATTCACTTGAATGGTAATGTATGGATCAAATGCCTCTACGACAAGGTAAGATGATGAGTGTATGACCGCAAGATGTGAGCGTGCGGTCGGGGAGAGTTAGCTTTGGTACGTCTATGTATGCATGCTCGCATGTGTATATGGTGCGTATTTAATTGTGGGTTTAAATTATTGTCGGGTAGGTTGATACGGAAGTATATGTATGGGTATACATATATGGAAGTATTTACAAATTACATTCTGCATATTTCATTATGGGTTTAGGGCTGAAATGAAAATTCTTATGCAGGTACACTAACAACGAAACGTGTAGCTCGACTAGTTACGCTATATAAGAGAGAACGAATGTATGTCACCGTGTCTACCGTTAGAAACAAATTTTTCCTAAGTTTGTGAGGACGTACGGAACGAGCATGCATCATGATAATTACCATTCACATAATTAAATTGTTCCTCCTTATAAAAATTCTTACTCGGTTATGTAACTCTTATCCGTCATGGTCTTGTCTCACCAAGTGGTACATATTAATGAGTGCAGATGGCACGCACAAAGAAGCATCGCTTCATAAGTCCACCGGAGGGCAGAGCTCCCGCCGTCCGTCTTGCTCCACGCGTGCCGTCAATGTCACACATTTCTTGGAGAGTTTGGGATGCCTACACTCTTGTGGAGAGTGCTCGGCTATGTCGGCTATCCGATGGAATGGAGCCCCGCTACTTCTAGGCGAATGAGCAGTTGGGGAAGGTCTCTTGGTTACGGTGGAGGCCGTTGTTTGTCCCCCGAGGTGGCGATTACGAGTGGACGGAGTTGGTGTTATGAGTCAAGCTGGCGGGGCTGCTGAAGAAGTAGGTGGCAGGGGTGACCTTTGGGATCTTGAGGATATCATGGATCGTTTTCCTCGGGAGCTGGCAGCCGCTTTGGTTGGAGTCTTTCGAGGGCAACCCTCCACCGATTCATGGCAAAGAGGCAAGAGGAAGACCTTTGGATATTGGTGCGTGCGGAAGGGCAAAGCAGCGATAACCCGCCGCCATGAGCACCATGTTCGCGATGATGAGGGTGTTGGATGGAGTAGAAGGTAGCCTAAGGCGTGTGTATGCGGTGCCCTTGGTCATGCCCGCGATGATGACCGACGTCGACTTCGGAGAGGAGCACGACACCGAGATTGAGAGGCTCCTTTGTAGAGATGACTCGGTTAACTCACCAAAGGAATGCGACTGGTCTAGGGAAGATGTTACGAGAGCTCGTCAGCGATTCGAAGTAAGGCAAGAACGGCCAATGCGGAAGAATACAACGATCACCTACATGAGGAGGTTCATTCATTTGAATAACCAGCTCCACCCTTATGTCCCACGGAGCCGCGAGAGATGGATCTAGAAGGGGACGAGGATAAAGAAGAAGTAGAGCACGAAGAAGAAGTGGAGCACGAGGGAGGAGATGATCCCCACGTCGACCTCGATAGTGATCATGATGAAGATTAGATAAACAGCACTTAGTGGAAGGGCTAATGTATCACCTTTATTCATGTAATGGACCTGTAGTTTGACTTTAGTATGGGTAATCCGACTATCATGTAATATTGTGAATCATACGACTATCGCACCTTTGGTTGAACATCAATGCAATTCCGTTCCTTGTTGGTGATCACGATTTAAATTTGCATGCGTTATGAGTAGCGATAAGTGGTCAAATTGGGGATGCCATGTTGCGAGAATGAATTGTTATGCCTCTGTTTTTATTGTGAATTTGAGAATTTCTCGAGTAATTTCAGTTTGGCATGGATATGTTTCATCTACAATCTCTTGACATCAACCAATAATCGCTTATTGTTGCAACCAGAGATGACGCGCACCCGTCTTTGGAGTGTAGTAGCGATCCACGATGGCAATGGTGATGACTTACCACCACCACCGCCGCCAATGCGCTTTCGGGAGTTCTTTGCTCGATTCTTGGGGAGCCAAAGGACAATGGAAGAAGCTCTGCGCCTCATCGTGCAAAACACCGCTCGTGGCCACCCACAACAACCGGGGCGAGCCAAATCAAGCCTGATACATTCAAGGAGTTTACGGACACGAAGCCTCCAATCTTCAAGGTGGTGAGGAACCACTCTGGTGACAGTGGCTAAATACCATTGAGCGAGAATTTCGTCGCTAAGGGTCACAGAGCATCTAAAGGCTGAATATGCTTCTCATCAATTGCAAGGACCGGCGAGGGATCTGGTGGACACATTTCTGTCGTCCTTGCACCGCTAATGCGTGAGTTACCTAGGAGCAGTTCAAAGCTGGCTTTTAGGGGACATCATATTCCCCGGGCACGATGCGCATGAAAGCGGCTGAATTTATGAGGCTCACTCAAGGAACAAAGTCACTCACTGAATATATGCACGCATTCAACAACTTGTCCAGATATGCTCCAGGTTTTGTGGATACCGAGGAGAAAAAGATAGAGAGTTTTAAGCGAGGTTTGGGTACTAAACTGATGAAGACTATGGCAAATTCTAGGTGTGCCACATACAATGAGTTTATTAGTGATGCCTTGACCCAAGAAAACCACAACAACATGCATGCAGTTGCCAAGGGTCGTAAGAGGACATATGAGGCCGGTGCATCCGGATCCTTCCAGTCAAAAGCGCCTATCATAGCTAGGCCACAATTCCATCCACCTGCACCCAAGTTTAGACCTCCACCACCTAAAGCTCAGAATAATAGGCCACAGAAACCGTTCCGTAAGGCGTTCACTATTGCCTTACCAAAAGGAAATGGCAGTCAGGACAGCTCCACCGGATTCAGAAGTAATCAACCATGTTTCAACTACAACCAACTGGGTCATTGGTCCAAGGAATGCCCCCACCCCAAGAAGAATAGCAACCAGAATCAGAACAATCAGAGACAGGCGAATGCCAGGGCACGTCAGGGACACGTGCATTATACCGCTGTGGAAGAAGTGCTTGCTAGAGAACTTGTCACGGCTGGTATGTTTCTCGTCAATATGCATCCCGCTGTTGTTTTATTTGATTCGGGAGCTTCTCATTCCTTTATGAGTCAAGCATTTGCATCTAGACATGATCAAGAAATAATTGAAGTAAGTAAAGGGGTTATAACATAAGTTCAAATGAAGTCTTGTTACTACCAAAAGATAGTCAAAAATGTACTCATCTCTATACAAGGGAGGAGTACACCACGGATTTGATAATATTGCACAGGTTATCGATAAGTGTAATCTTAGGCATGAATTGGATGAAGGATCATGGTGTTCTTATTGACACGGCACCCGCACTATTATGTTGAGGAACCCACGGGAGGGAATGCTTTTCTAGTACCACTCTCCGCAATTTTGAACCCCAACATTTAGCTTGTGCTATCCAAGCCACCACACTTAGTGATATCCCCGTAGTTTGTGAGTTTCGGATGTATTTCGGAGGAATTACCGGGCTTACCACGATAGGGAGGTGGAATTCAAGATTGAGTTAGTGCCAGATCTGACACCCATATCAAGAAGGCCCTATAGAATGCCACCCAATGAGTTAGCGAGAACTTAAGGTTCAATTGCAAGATCTCTTGGACAAAGGTCTTATTCAACCTAGCTCATCTCCATGGGGATGTCCAGCCTTGTTTGTGAAAAAGAAGGATAAGTCCTTTGAGAATGTGTGTAGATTATAGACCACTCAATGTTGTGACCATCAAGAACAAATATCCGTTGCCCGCATCGACATCTGCTCGATCACTAGCGAAGGCAAAGGGTATTCTCAAAATTGACTTGAGGTCAGGCTACCATCAAATAAAGATCCGGCCAGAGGATATACCTAAAACTACTTTCTCTACTAGGTACGGCTTATACGAGTATTTGGTTATGTCTTTCAGACTAACAAATGGTCCAGCCTACTTCATGTACCTGATGAACTCGGTATTCATGCCCGAACTCGACAAGTCCGTGGTCGTGTTTATCGATGATATATTGATTTATTCAGAAAATGAGTCAGATCATGAAGAGCATCTGAGGATTGTCTTATCTAGATTGAGGGAGCATAAGCTATATGCCAAGTTTAGCAAATGTAAATTTTGGTTGAGCAAAGTACCTTTCTTAGGTCACATCTTATCAAGAGATGGAATTTCTGTAGACCCATCAAAAGTACAAGAGGTCATGGATTGGAAAGCCCCAACCGGTTCATGAAGTTCGGAGTTTTCTAGGGTTAGCGAGGTATTATCGTCGTTTCATTCCAGATTTCTCAAAGATAGCTAAGCCCATGACCGGACTACTTGAGAGAGATGAGAAGTACAAATGGACACCGAGAATGTGAAGCGACTTTTCACACCCTCGAACTTTGTTGACTCTGCACTTGTGCTAGCACAACCGGACATTGAAAAGCCTTTCGATGTATTTTGTGATGCATCGAGGAATAGGTTTAGGATGTGTGCTTATGCAAGAAGGAAGAGTAATTGCATATGCTTCTCGGCAATTGAGGAAACATGAAGTTAACTACCCTACACATGATTTGGAACTTGCGGCCTGTTGTCCATGCATTAAAGATATGGAGACATTACTTGTTGGGCAATGTATGTCATATCTATACTCGACCACAAAAGTCTCAAGTATATCTTTACCCAGATTAGAACCCGAACATGAGACAACGAAGATGGTTAGAGCTAATTAAGGACTACAATTTAGAAGTGCACTACCATCAAGGGTAAGGCTAATGTAGTAGCAGATGCACTTTGAGTCGGAAGTCTCATTGCAACACTATAGAAGCATTCTTGGAAGATAGATTCAACTTGTTACATCCTCTTTGTACTACACAATATCACGATCGGTTGTTCACTTGAGAGCAAAATCATAGAGTTGCGTGAGACGGATGTAGGAATAAGTCACATCAAGAGAAAAATGCAAGAGCAAGAGACCAAGCATTTTAGAATGGGACGAAAGAGGTGTATTATGGTTTGAGGACGGTTAGTGGTACCAAAAGACCGTGAGCTAAGGAATCAAATTTTTTAGGAAGCTCACTCATCCAAATTGTCTATCCATCGGGTAGTAGTAAGATGTATCAAGATTTGAAAACCCGTTTTGGTGGACTAAGATGAAGAAAGAAATCGCAGCCTATGTTGCTAGGTGTGATAACTGCGAAGAGAGTAAAAGTTGTACATATGAAAAGCTCTTTGGATTACTTGACCATTGCCCATTCCGAGGATGGAAATGGGAGGAAATCAACATGGATTTTATCATAGGCCTTCCAATGATGCCACAAGGTCACGATTCAATATGGGTAATTGTTGATCGTCTCACCAAGTCGACACATTTTGTGCAGTTCACACAACATATCACGTGGGAAATACTACGAGTTATATGTTTCCCGGATCGTGAGGCGCATGGAGTACCGGGACTATAATCTCGGATCGAGGGCCCACAGTTCATAGCTCGTTTACGGGAGCACTTACACGAGGCTTTGGGAACCAAGCTAATCGGAAGTTCAAACTTATCATCCACAAACTTCGAGACGATGACAGAGCGAGTAAACCAAATCCTAGAAGATTTACTTAGAGCTTGTGTTATATCTTCAAAGGGTTCATGGGAGAAATGGTTACCTTTAGCTAAATTCTCCTATAACAACAGTTATCAAGCGAGTATCAAGATGGCTCCATTTGAAGCCTTGTATGGCAGAAAATGTAGAACTCCATTGAATTGGATTGAGCCCGGTGAAAGGAGATACTTTGGTATTGATTTTGTCAATGAAGCCGAAGAGCAAGTATGTATCATCCAACAACATATGAAGGCAGCTCAATCAAGACAAAAGAGTTATGCCAACAAAAGAAGAAGACCACTGATTTTTGAAGTGGGTGACTATGTATACTTAAGAGTATCACCCATGAAGGGTGTGAAGAGATTTGGGATGAAAAAGAAGCTTTCACCAGGATATGTAGGGTCATACAGAATTTTGGAACGAAAAGGAAATGTTGCGTACAAGTTACAACTTCCACCAGAAATGAGTGCAATATTTAATGTGTTCCATGTTTCTCAGTTGAAGAAATGTCTTCGAGTACCGGAAGAAGCTATTGCACCCACCAACGTGCAGCTTCAATCGGATTTGACCTATGAAGAAAAGCCAATTCGAGTATTAGAGGAGATGGAGAGAGTAACACGGAGTAAGATTATTAAGTTCTATAAGGTGGTGTGGAACAATCATAGTCAACAAGATGCTACGTGGGAAAGAGAAGATTATCTACGAGAAGTTTATCCCACCTTTTTCCAAGAATGGTAGGTCTTGCAAATCTCGAGACGAGATTTTTATAAGGGGGAGGGGCTGTAACACCTCGGGTGTTAGCCTTGCATAACTTGACTTGCATAACATAAGCATGATCATCACGCATTCATAAACAAGCATTTACAATTGAAACATTTGATTGAAACGTCTGCAACATTTGCTTGTTATCGCATGTTTTTTGTACATATGCAAATGATCATGAATGAAAACATGTACTTGGTACATGTGAGTCACCAAAAAACATGTAACCACACTTGGGTTAGCAATTAGAGCATTGTTCATGAAAGTCACTTTTCATAATCAAGCCTTTAAGTCATGTTTCTCGTGATTACTTTAAATGGCCCTATGAGTGACTACTACATGAAATGATTGAATGACCTTGCAAATTGCTTAAACATGCTTAGGATATCATCATGAACAACTTTGGTATTTAGGGCTAGGGCTAGTTTGGTCATTAAGCCATGCTTTGATGTGTTTCATCATTTAAAAGTGACATGTTTGACTAAAGTTGAACTAGATGTTAGAGACCTTGCATGGAGGAGTTCACTAAAGCAAAGTTGTAGTGTTTGACATAAGGAACAACTTTTATTTTTGGGTCACTAACTGATTCAGCTCCTAACATGCTTGAATTGGGATCACAAAAATCAACGAATAACTGTTTTCAACACTTAACGAAATGCTAAGTCTTGGTTCATTGAACAGCTTGACAAGCTGGCCTTCATGGCGATATAACTTGAATTCGGTTGAGAATTGGAACACGATTATTGAACAAGAGTTGTAGCTGGTACATTAGGCTTCAACTTTGATGTACGAAATTTTCGCTGAAAGTCCACGGTCACGAAGTTTTAGTCACGGAAAAACCCGCTGTCAGGCATCACATCGGGTCACTGACGAACGAAGCGAGCCGTTTAGTGGCCGACCACCGGCAGAGCTTGCGCGTCGCGTGTCCATGGCGATGGCCGCAGCGTCGCCATTGCTCTGTCGGTCAGCCACACGACAGCGCTGGCTGAAGCGGCTTTAACACCGCCAAAGACCGCCCGCTCCTGCCGTGCCTCCTTTTTCGCATTTCGCCTCCTCCTTGCTCGCCAGAAGCGTCGGCCATGCTAAATCTGCGCCGCCGTCGCCGCCATTGCGGGCGCTTCTGCCTTGAAACTTCGCTGCGCGCTAGCCATTGCATCCACCAATTAGTCGCTCTCTCGGCCGCCTCAACCTTCCCCATCGTTTCCACCTTGCCTCGCTTTGAGATCGTGCCTTAGGTGAGCCGCGCCGCTTTCGCTGCGCGTGGGAACACTCTCGCCGGAGTGCCGCCATGGCCGTTCCGTGGGCCGATTGCCGTCGGAGCGCCTCAAGCCTCCTAGGTCATGTAGTTCGGTTCGCATGGTCGCCCGTGGTCTGTTGCTTTCGCCCTGCTTGGCTCGGCTGTGGTGGCGAAGGCGGCCGGCACCGCCGTGCAAGCACCGTCGATGTCGCCATGGCCGACGCCGTCGTCCTTCGCGTCGATGATTCGCCCGCCTAGATAGCCCAATGTGTGCGCAAGGTCTAGAGGGTCACCGTAGACTAGGTGCCGTCGCCGGTAAAGCTCGTCGCCGGCGAACTTGGCCGCGTAGTGACGAAGCAGCGCCGCCTACCCTGTTTCGAGTCGATGACGCGTGGGGTCACCGGACCAGCGGGTCCCACCGGTCAATGACAATGATGTTGAGGGCTAGTTCAAAAATTCCAGATTCAAGTGTGATTTGTGATTTTTGTATCTTCAGTTTGGTAGCTCCTAAAATTGTGAAATAAATTTGTGAGTGTTCCTTAGGAAGTGTAGTATTTAGGAAAAATATGTTCTTGACTTGTACAGTAGAAATTTTTGGAGATTTAAATAGGGATTTGAAATGTGCTTTTGAATGCATTCAAATTTATTTATTTTATATCTAGAGTTCCTGTGCTCCAAAATTTATGAAATTTTTGTGGTAAGCTAGTATTAGCATATATGAGCTCTGGTAAAAATTTGAATATGAGTGCATGTGTAGATTTGTAGTTATAGATTTTTATTTTATAATTAGGAGATCCTTGTGTAAATTTTTATAAATTATTTAGGAATCAAATACTCATGAAAATTTTTGGAGGGTATACTAGTAGTATATGGATGCTAAGTAAAATAGGAAATCTGTTGCTTGACACTTTTCAATAGGGTTTTCTAATTATGCTATTTCAAGCATTGCAGCCTTGTCATTTTTGTATAGGATGTTCTACTTGGCAAAATGGCATGAAACTTTTACAGTAGTCTATTGGTAGCACTAGTGAGCCTCTATTGGTAGCACTAGTGAGCCACTGTAATTTTCTGAGAATTTGTGATGAACATTTGGTATAGGTTTATTATTTAACCTAGGGGTTCAAATAAAATAATAAAGGCATTTAAATAAATAGTTTGGGCTTCACCATTATGTTTTCTTAGATGTATTTGGTATGCTTAAACTGCTGGTAGACTTTTGGTCATAAAGATTTGAATACTTATATGAAGTAGAAGTATTGTTACTTTATAATGCGAATTGGAATAGTTTCCGGACAGATTCTGGAGTTTGCTAAGTTGTATGATAGAGATGATGTTTGCTGCAAAAATGGTTAATAACAAAGTTGTAGATAATTTGATAAGCTTTCCAGAAAGTCTAGGATCACTATATTTGGATTAGTAGAGCTCCAGTTATGAGCAAAACAAGTAGCTGTTGTTTTGTGGTATAGTCGATGCATTGTGGAAGTAGTTAATTAAATAATCGAGAAGAGATATGCACCTACTCAATAAACATGATGCACTTGATAACATATATGCATTCGTAATACTTATGCCATATTCATGCATCTAGGATCGGAGGAAGAAATAACGTTCTTTGGAATTCAAAGAAGAGAGGAAGGGGACCCGGCGGGAGGATCCGCAAGCCGCACCTCCCGAAAGGCGTGAAGCGAGAATCTGAAGAGCTTAGGAGTGTCCTGATCACCGCCCTACTTCCTTCCTGCGAGGCAAGCCCCGGAGCATTCTAAGTCTCCTAGTATTTTACAAATGATTACTTAAGTACTTATGATTGATGCATTAGGTTTTAAGAGTTGAATGGAACCACTTGATGCATATACATTCCTTGTTCAACTATTACACCTTTAACCGGTATAGGTCTAGGATCGAATATATGCTTAGCCATGCTTAGACTGGTAGAAGTCGAGTGATTTCCTATCACTGCGAGATATAGGTGGATCTTAGGAGCACGGTTGGTTATAATTGCTATCGTGGAAAAGAACCATGGTTAATGTAAATGGAGGCCAGGCGCGGGATGTCGATAGAGAAGCAACAAGACATGGAGGTCTTGGGTGTGGATCTATCCCCGTCTGTGTCGATCAAGGACCGTACCGTTGTTGGAACTTCTGACAAGATTGAACGCATGCCTCTCACTTAGCTGGCCGGATAACTCGTTCCGACCGTGAAGCCGAGTAATTCAATTCAGG
The DNA here is from genome assembly GCA_904845875.1 of Miscanthus lutarioriparius. Lineage (NCBI taxonomy): Eukaryota > Viridiplantae > Streptophyta > Magnoliopsida > Poales > Poaceae > Miscanthus > Miscanthus lutarioriparius. The sequence goes on from CAJGYO010000018.1 coordinate 56,125,380, forward strand.
CCGGGACCCGTTCTATTGTGCGCTCCTTCGGGAATGATCGGACCGAGCCCAAAAGGCGGTGGGCTCGAGCATCTGGCATCTGGTGTTCCAGTTGTGCGGTTGTGCACGGACCCGCATGAAATGTGTACTGAGTTGTACCAAAGGTGACCTAAGGCTATCGTGGTTGGTAGACTGGGTTTGTGTTAGGAATAAATTCTCATTTGGTTGAAATCGATTGAATCGCCGTCTCTCCGGATAGTGAGAAACTTGACTAGCTCCAACATCGTAGTAACTGTGTTATGAAACATGATGGTTCGGATGAATATGGAATTACAATACCTGCTATGGTTACTATTGTATGCTTCTCAATTGATATACCACATGTTTGGCACAGGATAGTTGCTAATCTAGAAACGGATAGTTATAATTAACTTGTTAAAGAAATTGTAACTGTACAGGAAGTCAATTGCCTTTCATGCAAAATGTTGTCAAGCTATCTCCACTTATACAGCCTTGCATAATCCTTGGAGTCATTTTATTTCTGGTTTATGGCGGGTAAGTCTAGCTGAGTACCTTCTCGTACTCAGGGTTTTATTTCCCATGTTGCAGATGGCACTGTATATCATGGTTATTGCAAGAGTTGCTTCTATCCCACTGTGGATGAGGAGTAAGCCTTGGGCAGGCTTCTTATTAATCCTTCTACATGCTTTTGTGGACCGTGATCGTATCTTGGCACTGTATTAAACTATGTTGGAAAAGTTACTTTCAAACTTAATTTGCTTCCGCTTTTATCTATCAAACTCTGGTTGTAATAACTTTTATTCGTACTTTGATGATGAAATGTATCTGTGAACTTTATGTAATATGTGGCATGTATGTTGAATCCTGTACGATCTTGGTTGTTGTAAATCGTTTATCGAGACCCGTCGTGGTACTCGACGGACTACCGGGTTTATATGGGTTCAAGTATGACAGTGCGACCGCTTGCGGGCTGCCATTGTACTTGTACTCTTATAAATTGGTCGGTTCTGTTACATTTTTCCCACAGGATCCAATAATGAGAATGAGTTTACATTACTTAGTCCATTTCATACATCCAGAGTTCTTAGAAATTACATTATTACATTACCAATTCAGAGTGCAGAAATTAAACAACGGAATAAAAATAAACATCTATCGATTATATACAAGGATCCATCTGTGCCCACCAGAAGAATCCTTCACACAACGGCTACTCCTCAAGCTACACCTTCAACAGGGGTAAATAAACCCTGAGTACACAATGTACTCGCAAGACTTATCTGACTAGTGGGAATAATTTTCTGACTCTAAGGGATATGATAAGCTTTATGGTTTGCTGGGTTTTCTTTTTGCGGAAAGCAATACTAATAGTGAATCCTTATTTATGTTATTATTAGCAGTCATGATTAATTCATTATCTAGCCATTCTATGTAAGCACCTGTTCTACTTTCAAGCAAGAGTTGAGCAAACAGTTCCATTTCATCACCTTTCATCTTTTAGTTCTTACTACCGTGCTAGACTGTGGACAAGCCATACCGGATCGCCGATGATTCACGAATCAATGTGCCCAGCTGGGCACCCCAAAACACATGCCCTGCTTGTACCCCAGGCACAAGCAGGACCAACCCATCACTCTCCTATCATGGGGTCTAGGTCCCCGTCCAAACTTGGACTCCAAGCCGCCGCTCCTAAGTCCTAGACTCAGTGCAGTGCTTAAACCTCCACCATCCCCGCCTCTAATCAGTCGGTCCAAAAAGAGCCAGAACCCACAACAAGAGAGCAACAAGCCTTCCCTGTGCCCATACCCAAGTATGTGCTCGGGATAATAAGTCTGTGACTTGCCTAGAACCCAATGCAACAGTTGGTCCTTAACCGACATAGACAGAGAAAAAGTGTAACCAAGCTATGCCCTGATGGCCACAGGATACAACCTCTTACACCCACCAATACCCATACCATATTCCTGCCCGGTCTCTATTTTTCCTTTCCACCATTTTATCATGAGTGATCATAATAATCACTTATTGCTAGTAACAGCAGGTTACTCACGCTACCGAAATTCTAAGCATACCAGCTACTCGACCTATACTAGTAGGACTCATAGGTAAGTTTATCTATGCATGGAGTTTCTATAAAATGCATATAACGTAAATGCATATCACACATATATATATTCAATGACCATTCAAAAATAGGGGTTATACACCAGGGCTTGTCTTAGGCAGGCGGGGTGTCAACAAAGTCAGCAACTGAAGGCTCTAGGGCTCCCTCCTGTATGAGAATCTCCTCCTCATACTCCTCAATGATCTCCTCATACTCCTATTCGCTCGCAGGCACGAACTCTACCAACTCGTTATCTACATGCATGAAATGATGATGCAACACTTAGTAATACGGCAACATCAACTCTTAAAATAAAATACATCTATCAAGCTACTAAGCTAGCTCTACTGACTAAGATGCTAAGTTACCTATTATTCCACTAATAGGTATGAAACATTGCATGCATTATCTTAGCAACTAAAGGCAACCGTATTCCTAATATCGATTTACTCTATATATGATAAAACAAGGAGTACTAGCTACTCTATTTATCAACCTACTCTAGGGCTATAAAAATTACAGTGAGCACATAATAATCTAATGAACCTACTGTAAAAATTTCATGGCTAAAGCTATCACCAATTTGCCACAAAAATTCCTACAAATATTAAGCTAGATAATACTAAGCTTTCCTAAATGAATTATTGAATCTATCATTATCGTAGGTAATTGTAAACTAACTACACCAACAGATAGACAACATTTTTATGAACTTAACAAATTTTGTTTCACTATTTTTGGACACCTATAGAATTTACTATAATTTTCCAAAGATCAGCTCAAAACTAAATTGAATAAACATTTACTAATTCCCTGGAAAACGGAAAATTGAATTCAACCCGCGCGGCCCATGAGCGAGCGGCGCGGCCCACTCCCGTGCATCGCGCCCGCACGTGTGATCCACTGATGGGTCCCACGCAGGCGTGGCCCAACCACGCGGCGATGGCACGCGATGGAGAGGCCCGCGCGCGCCAATCTTTTTGCAAAAATGCCCCCGAGCTACCGATGATTCACCCTGAGGTTCACAGAACTATTCCTACCGCCAGTGTTTTATAGATAAGCCCTTAGAACAGTCTGTCTTAACCACGGCTAGGTCCTCGGGCACCCGCGCGGCGAAGACAGCCATGCCGACCAACCAGGACTCGCTCCGACCAAGCTAGCGAGCCAAACCGCACCTATGACCTTAGAGCCTACCCTAGCCGAAGCTACAGGGGTGACGGAGCTTGCGGCAATGATGGCCATGATGCGCGGCCACGCGTGACGGCGGCACGACCACAACAGCCACCCTAAGCCATCGCAGTGCGAGATAGCTAACCCTAAAGCACCACTAGCGTACCCAGGTGGCTGCTGTGGAGAAGGTTTGGCTAGGAATGGACCGGGTGCGTCCAGCCACACGTGCACATCAAGCTCCACGATGGGCGGCGGTGGCGCGACCGTGCCAGTGGCGCCAGGAAGGCAGTGGCGGTGAAAGTGGGGAGAGCTCTTAGTGAGTAGTGACTTAGTAAATTGTGTGTCTAGTGATCATAGTAACTAGAATTATTGGATAGGTGGCTTGTAACCCTTGTAGAGCTAGAGTAAGTTTGTTTTTCGCTATTTGTTATACTAGTTAAATTGCTCTAGTTGGTTTGTAGATTTTTAAATAGGCTATTCACCCCCTAGCCATATTTGGACCTTTCAAGTGGTATCGGAGCTATGGTCACCATTTGATTGAAGGCTTGACAACCTCGGTGTCAAATTATGGCTCAAGTTGTGTTCAACCATATGTGGGGGGGAAACCACCATTCTTTGATGGCACAAGCTATGATTATTGGAAAAGAAAGATGATGATGTATCTTGGTTCAATCAATGATCAAGTATGGGATATGACCGAGAGTGACTATGCTATCATTGATCCCGAGAATCTCACCAACCAAGACAAGACCAACAAGCAATGCAATACAATGGCTCTCAACACCATATACAAAGTCATTGATTCTAAGGTGTTTGAGTAAATCAAAGATTGTGAGAGAGCTAATGAGATGTGGAAGAGATTGGAGGAAACATATGAGGGTACACCGGCGGTGAAGAGGGCCAAGTTGTATATTCTCAAGGACAAGTTGACAAGCTTCAAGATGAAGGAAGATGAGAGCATTCTGGAGATATTCCATCAATTGCAAGTGATTATCAATGATTTGAAGGCTTTGGGTGAAAAGATCAATGATGATGATGTCTCTTATCGGTTCTTGATGTGCTTACCTCCAAGATTTGAGATGTTGAGATTGCTTATCATAAGAGGCAATTTGAAGGAGATTACCCCTAACCAAGAATTAGGTGATGTCATGACATAAGAGACATACCATGTGGAAAGAGAAGGGGTTGGCAAGGATGACAAGAAGGAAGATGAAGACAAGAAGAAGAAGAGTGTAGCATTCAAGGCTAACTCATCATCCAAGAACAAGGGCAAGTCCAAGAAAGAATCAAATGATGATGAGGATCTTAGTGACATTGATGATGAGGCCATGGCTCTATTTATGCACAAGATGGGAAAATTCATGAAGAAGAAGGGCTATGGTGCAAGAAAGAGAAGAGATCAAACCAAGAGCAAAGAATATATGAGAAGATGCTACAATTGCAAGAGTTCCGATCACGTTGTAGTGGATTATCCCTACAATAGTGATAATGATGAGGATAAGAAGAAGAAGCACAAGAAGGAGAAGAAGGAGAAGAATATGACCTTTCAAAAGAAGAAGAAAGGTGGAGGCTATGTGGTCACTTGGGATAGTGATGGTTCTTCGAATAGTGATGGCTCTAGTGATGATGGCAAGAAATCTATCAAGAAAGCACTAGCAAGCATTGCCATCAACAGCAAACCCTCCATCTTTGACACTTCATCGATGTGCCTCATGGCAAAGCCTACCAAGGTAAAATATGATGTGAGTGATGATGATGAATGTGAAAGTAATGCTTGTAGGAGTGATGATGATGATGATGAGTACACCAAGGATGAGCTCATGGACATATGTGAGCAAGTGCACACTTGCTTTGAGATGAAGAGAAAGGAGTGTAAAGAATTGCACAAGAAAGTTAAATTTCTTGAGCAATCTCTTAATGGGCTCAATGCCACTCATGAGAGGCTAAACAAAGCGCATGAGAAGCTTGGCAAGGCTCACTCTAAGCTTAAAAGGCTCACTCCACTCTCATCGAGCAAGTCAAGAAGGAGGAAGCCAAGAAGGAGCAAGTGATTGTGTCATGTGATGTGGGACTGACATATGATATTATTGATGAATCTGTTTATAAGCCCATTGTTGTTGCTTCCACTAACCCTTCTTGTAGCACTTCTACTTCAACTTTACCTTTAAGTGATGGTTTCACTTATGATGCCTCACTAATGGTGGAAAATAAGACCCTCAAGAAGGAGGTGAATAAGCTCACTTGTGCCTTAGGCAATGCCTATGGTGGAGATGCCCGCTTGCTAAAGTGCTGGGTAGCCAAAGGTTTTCTCTCAACAAAGAGGGATTAGGCTATACCCCCAAGAAAGGCAAGGCGGCCTTTGTCACTCCCAAAGCTAGCTTTGTGAAGGGCAATGGTTGGTTTTGCAATAGATGCAAGCAAGTTGGACATATAGAGCAATATAGCAAGACTAACAAGAACAAGCAACCTAATGTATCCTCAATTAGATTTAATTCTTGTTACATGCTTGTTAAGGGTGCTAATGGTATGAAGGTTAAGTTCATTGGTACACCAATTGTAGGCCCAAAGAAGAATGCCATTTAGGTACCAAAGACCTTGGTAACTAACCTTCAAGGACCCAAGCAAGTTTGGGTACCTAAAAGGAATTAATCTTCTTTTGTAGGTCAATTATAAAGCCGGAGGAAGGCATTGGGTGCTTGATAGTGAGTGCACACAACACATGACCGGTGATCCAAAAATATTCAATTCAATCAATAAAAATAAGAACAATGGGATTGATAGTATCATATTTGGTGACAATGGCAAAGGCAAGATCAAAGGGCTTGGTAAGATTACAATATCCAATGACTTGAGCATTTCCAATGTGCTACTACTAGAGAGCTTGAACTTCAACCTATTATTGGTAGCTCAATTGTGTGATCTTGGTTTCAAGTGCATATTTGGTGTGGATGATGTAGAGATCATAAGTGTAGATAGCTCTAACTTGATATTTAAATGATTTAGATATGAGAATCTATACTTGGTTGATTTTAATGCTAGAGAAGCTCAATTGTCAATATGTTTGCTCACTAAGTCTAGCATGGGTTGGTTATGGCATAGAAGGCTTGGTCATGTTGGAATGAAACAATTGAACAAGTTGATTAAGCATGACTTAGAGGCTTAAAAGATGTCACATTTGAGAAGGATAAGTTATGTAGTGCATGTCAAACCGGAAAGCAAATTAGCAATACACATCCTAAGAAGAGCATGATGAGCACATCTAAGGCATTTGAGTTGGTGCACATAAACTTATTTGGACCAACCACATATACTAGCATTGGTGGAAAGAAATACGGATTTGTAATTGTGGATGATTTCACTAGATACATATGGGTGTTCTTTCTTGTTGACAAGAGTGATGTGTTTGCAACCTTCAAGACATTCATCAAGAGAATCCATAATGAGTTTGAAACAACCATAATGAAAGTGAGTTCAAGAACACAAGAGTGGATGATTTGTGTGATGAGTTTAGAATTAGGCATCAATTTTTGGCCAAGTATACTCCATAATTAAATGGCCTAGTTAAAAGAAAGAATAGAACTTTGATTGATATGACAAGATCAATATTGAGTGAGTACAATGTGAATCATTCTTTTTGGGCCGAAGCAATCAACACGGCTTGCTATTATAGCAACCAACTCTATTGTCACCCTATGATGAAGAAGACACCTTATGAGCTACTGAATGGAAGAAAGCCCAACATATCATACTTTCGGGTTTTTGGTTGTAAATGCTACATATTGAAGAAAGGCACTAGATTGAGCAAGTTTGAAAAAAATGTGATGAAGGTTTCTCGCTTGGTTACTCCACTACTAGCAAGGCATATAGAGTTTGAAATTTGGCTAGTGGTACTCTTGAGGAGGTTCATGATGTAGAATTTAATGAAACAAATAGTTCCCAAGAGAAAGATAAAAATCTAGATAATGTGAGAGTCACTCAATTAGTCAATGCAATGAAGAACATGGACATTGGTGATATAAGACCTATAGAGGTGATTGATGTTGAAGATGACAAGAATCAAGTGCTCTCTAACTCAAATGTACAAGCTAGTAGTTCTCAAGATCAAAGTCAAGCAAGTGCTAATGTTGACAAAGTGCAAGATCAACAACAAGTGGCTAGTTCATCATCTCAACCAAATGTTTGATCAAATGCAAGCAATCAAGTGCAAGTGCTCCAACCAACCAATGTTGTAAGAGATCATCCATCGAACACTATCATTGGTGATATTTTAAGAGGTGTACAAATAAGATCAAAATTGGTATCATTTTGTGAACATTTCTCATTTGTATCGTCCATTGAACCTAAGAAGATAGATGAAGCTTTGAAGGATATTGATTGGGTCAATGCTATGCATGAAGAGCTAAACAACTTCAAGAGAAATAAAGTATGGGAGATAGTTGAGAGGACCTATGGATCACAATGTGATTGGAACCAAATGGATTTTTAGAAACAAGCAAGATCAAGATGGGATAGTAGTAAGGAACAAGGCAAGATTGGTAGCACAAGGATATACACAAATTGAATGTCTTGACTTTGGAGAAACATATGCCCCGGTTTCTAGATTAGAAGCAATTAGGATCTTGCGAGCCTATGCTTGTGCCCACAACATCAAGCTCTATCAAATGGATGTTAATAGTGCATTTCTCAATGGTTACATAAATGAAGAAGTATATGTTGAGCAACCTCCCAGTTTTGAAGATGACGAGAAGCCTGACCATGTGTACAAGTTGAGAGTATGGATTGAAATAAACACCAAGAGCATGGTATGAAAGATTGAGGGATTTTCTACTCTCTAAGGGATTCAAGATGGGAAAGGTTGACACCACTCTTCACCAAGAAGCTTGGAAATGACTTATTTGTATTGCAAATCTATGTTGATGATATCATATTTAGGTCAACAAACCAAGATTTTTGTGAGGAGTTTGGCAAGATGATGACAAGTGAGTTTGAGATGTCCATGATTAGAGAGCTTAGTTACTTCCTTGGTCTTCAAATCAAGTAAATGAAGAATGGCACGTTTGTGAGTCAAGGCAAGTACATCAAAGATATGCTCAAGAAGTTTGGAATGGATGATGCTAAAGCTATTAGTACACCAATGGGTTCAAATGGAAGCTTGGATAGTGATGCTAGTGGCAACATGGCGGATCAAAAAATATATCGGTCTATGATTGGAAGCCTACTCTATGTGACCACATCATGGCCGGATGTTATGTTTAGTGTATGCATGTGTGCAAGATTTCAAGCCTCACCAAGAGAAAGTCATTTGAAGGCAATAAAAAGAATATTGAGGTACTTGAAGCATACACAAAATGTTGGTTTGTGGTATCCCAAAGGAGCAATGTTTGAGCTAGTTGGTTACTTTGACTCGGATTATGCGGGATACAAGGTTGAAAGGAAGAGCACCTCGGGCATATGTCAATTGTTGGGAAGATCACTTATTTTATGGTCATCAAAGAAACAAAATAGTGTTGCATTATCAACCGCCGAAGCCAAATACATATCCATCGGTAGTTGTTGTGCACAAATACTTTGGATGAAGGCCACCTTGAATGACTTTAGAATCAAGTTTAAGAAAGTGCCTTTGCCATGTGACAATGAGAGTGCAATCAAGTTAATCAACAATCCGGTTCAACATGCAAGAACAAAGCACATTGATGTCCGCCATCATTTCATAAGAGATCACCAACAAAAAGGGGATATTTGCATTGAGAGTGTAGGCACCGAGGGACAACTTGCCGATATCTTCACCTAGCCACTTGATGAGAAGAGGTTTTACAAGCTAAGGAATGAATTGAACATAATTGACTTCTTAAATATGTGTTGATGCACCCCCCCATTATATGATATGCCTCTCCTTCAAGTAAAGCAGGGTAAAGTTGATTGACATGTCATTCATCCATTGTTAAGGACTTGTTTAGTGCATCTAGTCATTTCTATCATGTACTAGGCTCATTCATTAAAATCAAATGAATTAGATGTTTGTATGGTACCACTATTGCTTCTATACTTAATTTGGTCTAGTGGTAGCATATGACATGTTTGTGGGCTTATAAACCTAGTGTTTGATCTAGAAAATGTGCTCTAAGTGTTTAACTCAATATGGTACAAGATAACCCTTATTTGGAGGTGTGAAGAAGCTTATCCTTGGATCAAACCGAGTTAAATATCTTTTGTAAGTGATCTAGATTGAACCAAATTAGAAAAATAATCCTCACTTCACATGATTTCACCCCAACCTATCTATATTTGAGCTCGCCTTTTGTGCTAATTATTGACAAAGGGGGAGAGAAATTCACAAAGATAGTAAGATAGGGGAAGCAAACAAATGAAATGACATTGTAAGGGGATCAATCAAGTAGGGGGAGCAAGCTCATAAACTTGTATGTTACATTTGAATGTGCATTTCATATATTTGCTTGCATGGCACAAGTTTTAAATATAAATATCCATGCTTGTGTGGTGTATGCTAGTTGTAGGTTTAAATGATGAAATAAAAAACTAGCATGCATAGGTTAAGTAACTAGACTCATGCTCACATTATGAAAACTAGACCCTTACTTCTAACGTTGATCTCATGGGTATTCTAGTTTTTGTGTATGTCTAGTTACTAATGGTGCTAAGGATGGTATATTGGTACACATATTGGTATCACGCTTCAAAGGTCCATCTCTTATACCTTAGCATCATTTGGTAGCCATTGACTCCTATATTTCCTATCTAAGCATGTGTGTAAGCTACAATCCAAACTCGTAGCACATATGTAGGGGGAGAAATTGCTATCATTTGGGGTTCATGAAACTTGTCCATATCTTTTTACACATAGTAAATATGTTTGGGCAAGCAACATGGATTGAATTAAATTTCAATTCATATTTTTGTGTAAGGGTTGTCATCAATTACCAAAAAGGAAGAGATTGAAAGCTCTAGTTTGGTTTTGGTGAATTGATGAAACCCTAAGTGCTAACCTAGTTTATCAAAGTGATTATGAGATAGGTAGCACTACTCCAAGTGATTAAGCAAATGAAGATCATGATATGATAATGGTGATGGCATGGTGATGATTAAATACTTGGACTTGGAAAAGAAGAAAGAAAAACAAAAAACTCAAGGCAAAGGTGAAATTGATAGGAGCTTTTTGGTTTAGTGATCAAGACACTTAGAGAGTGTGATCACATTTAGGATCGATAGTCGTACTATTAAGAGGGGTGAAACTTGTATCAAAATACGGTTATCAAAGTGCCACTAGATACTCTAACTCATTGCATATGCATTTAGAATCTAATGGAAAGCTAACACCCTTGAAAAATATTTGTGAAAATTTGCTAACACACGTGCACAAGGTGGTACACTTGGTGGTTGGCACATTTGAACAAGGGTGGAGAAGTTGGTGAATCAAAGGAGGTGTTTTTCACTGTCAAACAGTGACCGGACGCTGGTCACGTGGTGACCGGACTCTGGGGAGCAGCGTCCGGTCAATTATAAAAGAAGATGGTACTCTTGGCCTGAGATCGGACGCAGGCGACTGGACTCTGGCTAAACACTGTTCAGCGTCCGATCATGCTGATGTGGCGACGCACAGAGAAGAGGGAGAGTGATTGGACGCTGGGCGAGTCCGGTCGGGCGTGACCAGACGCGTTCGGTCGCTACTAGAACCTTACTGGAAGTGACCGGACGCTAGGCAACTATGTGTCCAGTCCTACACTGTAGTGCGTTCAGTCACAACTTAAGTGTACTGATGACCGTTGAGATCGGGCGATCAGCATTTGAAGCAGGGGACACGTGGCGAAAATCTAAGGACCGGACGCTGGGGTCCTACGTCTGGTCAATTTGACCGGCACGTCCGGTCGCCCCGATTTCTCAGTGAACAGAGAGCCAACGGCTCTATTCGTGGGGGCTCTCTATTTAAGCCACATGGCTGGCTCAAGCTCACTCTCTTGGCCATTTGCATTAACATAGCAACCTTGTGAGCTTAGCCAAAGCCCTTTCACTCATCTCCATCATTGATTCATCATCTTTGTGAGATTGGGAGAGAATCCAAGTGCATTGCTTGAGTGATTGTATCTAGAGGCACTAGGTGTTCGTGTTTCGCTGCCGGATTCACTTGTTGCTCTTGGTGGTTGCCACTACCTAGACGGCTTGGTGCAGCGAAAAAGGATTGGCACGAGTTGGTGATTGTTCATGGCCATCTCCCGGTGATTGTGAGGGGACTTGTGCCTTCCCCAGCGGAGCGCCGAAAGGTAAGCCTAGTGGAATGCTCGTGTCATTGAGTTACCTCACTTGTGGGTAGGTTCTTGCGGTGTCCAATTGTGTGGATGAGGTTCGTGCAACACCTCTTAGCCGTTGAGCCACCAAGTGTTGGTCGACACAATGGGGACGTAGCGTGTTGGCAAGCACGTGAACCTCGGAAGAAAATTGGTTGTCTCTTGCCCTTTGGTATTCTCCTAATGATTGAGTTAGTATTCATCTTGTGATTGGTTCACTCCTCTATGCGACGGTATAATCACCTTACTTACTCATTTACATACCCGCAAACTAGTTGTAGTAAGCTCTTTAGTGTAGCTAGAATTGAGAGCTTGCTTTGTAGCTTAAGTTCATCTAGTGGAGCTCTTTAGTGTAACAAGTGTGAGAGATCTTAGTGGGTAGTGACTTAGTAAATTGTGTGTCTAGTGATCATAGTAACTAGAATTATTGGATAGGTGGCTTGCAACCCTTGTAGAGCTAGAGCAAGTTTGCTTTTCGCTATTTGTCATATTAATCAAATTACTCTAGTTGGTTTATAGATTTTTAAATAGGCTATTCACCCCCCTCTAGCCATATTAGGGCCTTTCACATGGTCTCCAATATGACAACTTAGCTAGTACTATATATAAAGATATATTATCATAGATAGAAATGGGTATATGTTATGAAACTATTTTTTACAGCTGAATTTGGTAATGCCAATTTTGTGTTGTCATCTGTATATACATAGTTTCAAATATTATGGCAAAAATGGCATAGGAAAAACCATGTGGACATATATTTGTGATAGGAGAAAGTAGCACTATATCTTATGATCAGAGAAAGTAGCACTATCCCTAACTATAGAAAAAACGAATATGTGACATTTGCCTTAATTACCTTAACTAATAACAATGGAATACGTTGTGAATGCATTATATCTCCATGAACACATAAGCATTCATTATAAAAGAGACGATTGGCACCTTTACGATGTATAATATAAGTCACATAGTTTCTCAAGTATAGATCAAGTCGAAACAAGAACAAAATGAATGGTAACGGCAAGTCGGTAAAACCATGTAACCAACCTAAACTGTTACTGACTGCTGAATTCTGACAAAGTGATAATAAAGGAACACGATAAATTGCCATAACCAACAAAATGAATGGTAACGGCAAGTCGGTAAAACCATATAACCAACCTAAACTGTTATTGCCCGCTGAATTCCGACAAAGTGATAACAAAGGAACACGATAAATTGACATAACCATAAAACGGACCATATAGAATTGAGACACTAAGCATCCAAACAGATACTAAAAGTATACTATCTCCAGTTATCGAGTGGAGTTACTAGATTAATGTTTAGATCCAAAAATTTACAAAAAAAGTATACTATCTCCAGTTATCTGCAGTCATGCTATTGAAGTTAGCCTAGACTAAGCATCTTACCACGACCATCCTACCACTTGACACTAGATTAAACCCAAATGCAGGTACTACAACGGTACAAATGTTGTTCACACTTGACAGCATGCATAACAGCTACCAAGACTCAAGAGGCACCAAAAACTGAAAACAAACAGCACAATGCACAAGCTGCACAACTGGAAGCCAACCCAAACACGCACGGGGCAGAACAAAATCAACGCGCTTCCCCAAACACGCACGGGACGCCCTCCCCTCCCCACCGCCGCCTTTTATCGCTAACGCCACCCGTTTTTGTGCACACACGGCTACGCCAGCGGCCGATACATACGCCTCCCCTCACCGACCAGCCTTCCCAGTCCCCACTACTGCGACTGCGAGACAGCGCAGCACAGGCTGCCGCCCGCTGGCCGCTGCGAGAAGAGAGAATCCAAGAACGCGCAGGAACCCCCCCTCGTCACCAGCGTCCATGGGCGGCGCCGCGGGCGAGGCGATGTGGGCCGCTGCTGTGGCGGCGACGGTGGCCTTCTTGGCCGTCGAGGTTTCGGGTGCCGCGGGGGCGTTGCCGAGGTTTGCGGAGGCGCCGGAGTACCGGAACGGGGAAGGGTGTCCGGCTGCGGCGGCGGGGGTGTGCGACCCGGGCTTGGTGCACATCGCCATGACGCTGGACGCGCACTACCTGCGGGGCTCCATGGCGGCGGTGTACTCGCTGCTGAAGCACGCGTCGTGCCCGGAGTCCATCTTCTTCCACTTCCTGGCCGCGGAGGCGGCCGGGGCAGCAGCGGACGGCGGGGAGGACCCGGAGCCGGAGCTGCTGCGGCGCGCGGTGGCGGCGTCGTTCCCGTCGCTGCGGTTCGAGATCTACCCGTTCCGCGCCGAGGCCGTGGCCGGGCTCATCTCGGCGTCCGTGCGCGCCGCGCTCGAGGCGCCGCTCAACTACGCGCGGAACCACCTGGCGGACCTGCTCCCGCGCTGCGTGCCGCGGGCGATATACCTCGACTCCGACGTGCTGGCCGCCGACGACGTGCGGCGCCTCTGGGAGACGCGCCTCCCCGCCGCCGCCGTGGTGGCGGCGCCCGAGTACTGCCACGCCAACTTCTCCCGCTACTTCACGCCGGCGTTCTGGTCCGATCCGGAGCTCGGGCCCCGTGTCTTTGCGGGGCGCCGCCGCCCGCCCTGCTACTTCAACACCGGCGTCATGGTCATCGACCTCCGCCGCTGGCGCGCCGGCAATTACCGCCAGCGCATCGAGCGCTGGATGGAAATCCAGAAGGTGAAGCGCATCTACGAGCTGGGCTCCCTGCCCCCGTTCTTGCTCGTCTTCGCCGGCGAGGTGGAGGCCGTCGACCACCGCTGGAACCAGCACGGCCTCGGCGGCGACAACGTCCACGGCAGCTGCCGCCCGCTCCACGCCGGGCCCGTCAGCCTCATGCACTGGTCGGGCAAGGGCAAGCCCTGGGACCGCCTCGACGCCGGCAGGCCGTGCCCGCTTGACCACACCTGGAAGTCCTACGACCTCTACATCCCCAGCGACTCCGGTGGCGCCGCCTCGCCGGCGTCCGGGCCGGCATTGTCCGCATCCGTGCTCTCATGGTAGAGAGAGAGCTTCTAGTTCCATAGTTGCAACAGTTCTTTTGCTGGTTGAGAGGTTCTTGGCAGTGGCAATGTGCCCCATTGCATTGCATTGTCTTGCTGCGGCTGTTGCCGCCGCCGCTGTGATCTAGCTGCTGCTCGTGGTGGACTGTACAGGGCGGCCAAGGGAGCGGCGGTGGCGACATGGCAGGGGAAATCAGGAATGAGTTGGTAGAGAAGGGGAGCTTTTTGCTCTTTGGGGTAGAATTCAGATTGGTTATTTGGGGGGATTTTGATTCTTTTTGGTCCGGCAGGTGATTCTTGCATTGGGGTTCCCAATTCTCTCGATTTGAGGTGTAAAGACTTGGAATTTTGTTCTATTATTGATCATTCTTTCATTCACTTGTCATGCCTTCTTGACCTGAATTCTTATTACTATATGGTGACATGATTTGCTTTTTTACTTTTATTATTAGATGAGCTGAACCGAACTGTGTTGAAATGCCCTTGTATATGATGTTAATTCTCTGTCAAGTGTCAGACAGGCTTATCTCCTCTGCAATGGTTCTTTGTAATGCCCAATAATTCTCGATTGAATTTGGCAAATGAGGTGAGGAGCATAGCTGGCAGTACAGTACATTGAAGATTCATGGACCTGAAATGTAGCATTGGTCCATTGGACCTGATACATCTGTCTTTGAACGAAATGTTCTAACCTGGCTATTCATCTGCAGTTGGTCTGTTTGTGATGTACTCATCCTACCAGTGATCGATATCTATTCCCTCCTATAATCTCTGTACCTAGTACTTCAATTCTGTATCAATTGTACATTCTACCTCTTATTGGCCATGCTGAAGGCTGAATTGTAGCATTGGCATTTGAATGTCTGTTTCTGGAACATGCCGATTTCTCCTGCAGTCAATTATTTCCTGATGTTATATTTTCTTTGGCATGTTCGCTGATTGGTTTTTGGGCTGATAAGCTCGACTAGTGCTAGTTTGTTGTGAGAGGAAAATACTATACCATGGCTGATAAGCCCTAGCTGAAACCAACGAGATAAGCCCTGGCTAAAACAATGAGTGTCTATTCCTATTGTACCGATTTTTAGGTTAGAATTCAATACTCCGCACAAGAGGCCTGTGACCGGAAACTTTAAGGGTCTGTTCGGTTGGTATTAAAGTCGGTTGAAGCTGTTTTATTGTGAGAGAAAAATATTATAGATTTTAGCTAATAAATCGACTGATAAGTTCAAGCGAACATGCACTAAACTTTCTGCTGACTCATGAGAAGGTTTTACAATTAATTTCCAACCTGTTTTAATCTTGCTCGAAAACCACACAAATTTAAGACAAATGAACGTGCAGAGCCATAGAAAAGAATGCTGCTGCGAGCAATTGTTAAGTAGAAAAGGGCCTCGTTCACTTTGAAAAAAAAAAGTGAACTTGATGAAAAAAGACAAATTTAAGATAAGCAAACGGGCCCGTAGAATATTTGAACGTGCAGAGACTCGAATCGTGAGAATGCTGCTGCGAGCACTTGTTAAGTATATTAGGATAGTATCTCCAAATATGATAGATTATGATGTAATCTTGGCTTGCCTTATTTTAAGGGAGACTTCTCGTACCATAAACACTTCTATATAATCCGGCAACCAAACTTAGCAATACAATCGACTATCCCACCAATTCTTTTCCAACACTAGTACCCATATTGGTAATAGTTGTCCTGTTCTGCTGTACTACTTCAGCCGTACTTTTTAGCGAAATAGCAGTGTTTTTCTCCCACAGCATTTCAGCATAAGCTAAATTTCAACGAAATGAACAGATGTGTACGAGTAATTTCATTAAGACAATTCCCTGTGTGCCATTAAAAAAGATCGTAATGCCATGTGTGTCTCTGGAAAAGTTCAGCGGTCTTCAACGCCATTACTCCAACTTTTTGTGTCATCCATGCCACTTCCGTCAGTTTGAGCTCTAACGTCGTCAAATTGCAGGTGTGAAAAGACGAAAATACCCTTAAGTCTAAATATGTTATTATTTTTTTTAACATCTTAACGACTTCAAATGAAAAAACTCAAAACTAGAAAGTTATAGATCTCGTCGAGATCTATAATTTTTATATAAAAATTATTTTTATTTAATTCCAAAAAAAAAATATGATTTTTCTAAGATATATTAATCAAATAAAGAAAATATATAGATAATCGAGATATCAAAGTTTTAGTTTTTTCATTTTTTAAGATGCAAAAAATTAAAAATATAATTTGATATGATTTTTTTTTTCACACCGCAGCTTGACGCGTTAAGAAAGGCAAACTGATTTAAACATAGAGGACATGAAAAGTTATTATCATTGAACTTTTTTAATGGCACACATAGGGCATTAAATTTTTTTAATAGACACCTATGAAAATTCCCCTATTTCATTTAGGGAGGTGCATGTTTTGCTTAAATTGCGACCAAAAGTTGATGGTTCGAGACTTGAGAAGCTATACAAAACATACGGCCTAAGGTGCTGGTACTCGGAGTCGGAGCATAAAGGATGTGACCGCTGCATGTCAAAGTTTACTCGCTTTTTATACACAAGCAAATCGCACCACAAGAAAGGTGAGCAACCAACTAATGACCAGCTAGGGAACTGCGAGCAAGCTGCAAGGCAGTGCACATTTGCAGTGCACCTAATCATTGCCAATATTCTGTCTCCCGTCGCTTGCTTCTTTCTAATCCAAGCCTCACCTTTTGGCCATTCTTTTCCCTCCTTTTTATTTCTGCTGCCCATACGCACGATCGCACGAAGAACCGTGACGAGCTCCTCTCCTCCACCCGTCGTCGCTCATCGGCCACCCCTATTCAATATCCCGTCACATGGATGGACAACAGCTGCGTGTTTAAAGGAAAGGGCAGTGGTATTGGCGAACCGGTGGTGATGGATGGATCATGAATGATGGTGGTGCATGTCGCGCAAGGGCGACATCGTTTTCAGGTGGTGCCGTCACAAGTGTTTATTTCCATTCCATGTCTGTCACGTTATTCGCCAGAGCATCCAAAGTGGTGTACTATAGCTGCTTCTGTGGTGATCCCAGTTTACACCCATCAGAGCATCCAAAGCAAAAGCAAAGCTTCCCGGAGTGGGTTCTCGTAACATAGCATCGTCCTCGTCGTCCTTGCAGATCGCCGCCACCTCCCGGTTGGTCGTATCAAAATCGGGCACCATTCATGAACGCTGCCGTGGCGTGGCGCCTCTATAACGGCACGGCGGCGGCCACCGAAAATGAGGCCTGCGGCGGGCGGACCTGCCGGCAGAAATAATTCGGGGTTTCAAAGCTTCCGTTTCCGCGGCAGGCCGTAATGGCCGGCGCTGGATTTCGGCCGGGAAATGCCTGACCGTTTGCGGAAACTGCCGCCGTGCGCCGTTCTTTTGCATGCAGGGGTAGCAGCACACAGGACGCGTTTGGTTGCGGGATTTATTCGGGAATGGACATGGAGAAGAGGACGAATGAATGAACGAACGATCAGCAGCAACTGCCTGCCGTTAATAGTAGGAGACGGTTGATACTTGCACAAACGTAAAAGTGAAATACTTGCACATTTATACAGATTTGCTCCCAGAACATAATTCAGGTGCGACATTGAGATCACTTAATGCCATCCATTCAGCATGGCAAAATGGCCATACTTCCAGAATGTCTGAACATATATGCAGACTTTGCATAAGGTGTGGCAATGCTCCTAGAATACTTGCAATATATATATATATATAGAACAACTACCCTATAGCGGGCTATAAAATAACTTATTCTGTAGCCACTTTGAATTACGATAATTACTATGTTAATTTACGAGATTATAGTAACTCCTTACTAAGCGGTTTACTATAACGTTATGGTAAATATCCCCATGTGTTATAGTAACCCACCTATCGTAAATATGTATTGACATTATCGTAAATTAATATATAAAATTATCGTAAATGAAGGTGGCTACATAATAACTTATTTTGTAGTTGGCTACTGAATATACTCTCTATATATATATATATATATATATATATATATATATATATATATATATATATATATATATATATATATATATATATATATATATATATATATATATATATATATGCCAACTAAAGATGCAGGTCTTTGGTAGCTGCGGTTACTGGTTAGACAGCTGGTTGAATCTGACGTTACATGTGTCATCCTGTGAGTATAATTCAGAGTGTTGGGATCACAGAGGTATATAAATATACGTGTGGCTCATGCGGTCATGCCGTCATGGACAAGATTAATTGGTTTGCTTATTCCGGTGGGCCCCTGTAACTTCGCGGCGACGATCAAGAGCTGGACAAGCCTGTTGTTTTACATGTAGTTCTATTCATGATAGGGTGCAGTGTTCGCTCCCAGCGGCGCCACCACTGTAGCGCGTCTCCGTCGTCGGCTGTCACGCCTCACGCGAGGGTAAAACTGGGCTCGCTTTGTGGGCCAAAGCGGGCGGAATTCGTGGGCTGGCGGAATTGGTATCTGCTAGTTTTGACGAACCTGCCGTCCGATGGTCCCATGGGCGTTCCAGTGGTATGCCCTCTATTTTTTATAAGATGTTTTGGTCCTTTGTTGGCGATCATGTTAAAAAAGAAGTACTAGATGTCCTTAATGGAGGGCCAATGCCTGTAGGCTGGAACGATACTATTATTGTCTTGATACCCAAAATAAGCTCACCACAAGTATTAAAAGATTTCCGGCCAATTAGTTTATGCAATGTGTTATATAAATAGATTAAAGAAAGTCTTGCCAGATATCATCTCCCCTTCTCAGAGTGCTTTTATTCCAGGACGATTAATCACAGACATTAAGTTAGACATGAGCAAAGCATATGATAGGATCGAATGGCCCTTCTTAAAAAAGATGTTCATAAAGATGGGCTTTAATTCAAAATGGGTGCAGCTTCATATGAACTGTGTGACCTCGGTTACTTACAAAATCAAAGTTAATGGAGGGTATACTCATCGAATTTGCCCCCAAAGAGGTTTAAGACAAGGCAATCCTCTTTCCCCTTATTTATTCATTTTATGTGCAGAAGGTTTATCAGCAATGCTGCAAAAAACTGAACAAGAGGGAAGGATTGAAGGCATTAAGATTTGTCAAAACGCATCAAGAGTAAACCATCTATTTTTTGCTGATGATTCTTTGATATTGATGAAAGCAAGGGCAAGTGATACGCTAGAACTAAGACGTATCTTGGAAGTATATGAACAGGCATCTGGACAAGTAATTAACAGAGATAAATCATCAGTTATGTTTAGTCCCAACACAAGTGAACAAATTAGGTGTCAAGTCAGATCCAACCTCTCCATTGGGTGTGATGCAAGGAGCGAACGCTATTTAGGATTACAGATTTCGGTGGGGAAATAAAAAAAAGAAAGTATCTGAGTACATCAAAAAAGAAGGTCTGGAGCAGAATTCATGGCTGGCAGGAGAAACTCCTCTCCAAAGTCGGCAAAAGAATTTTATTAAATGAAACTCGGGAGGCCGATCGTCTCGTGGATTATTTATCTTGTTGGCTGGTTTGGTGTGAGAGAAAAACTGTTCCTACCGGAAATTTACGATCGTTCTGAAGCAATTATTAAGGCGGTAGCACAATCCATTCCCACTTGTGCTATGTCATGTTTTGATCTTACAAAGGACCTATGTGATGAGCTAAGTATGATTAATGGGAGATATAGGTGGAGTCAAATGGACAAAATAAATAAAATCCACTGGCTTAGTTGGGAAAAGCTAACCTGATCTAAGAAGAAGGGTGCCCTAGGTTTTCGGGATTTGCACCTCTTTAATCTAGCAATGTTGAGTAGGCAAGCGTGGAGATTGCTTACTAATCCTAATACACTTTCAGCATGATCGGCTGGGCTTATTCCCTCGTAAACGATCGTAAATTTCCAGCCGGAATAGTATTTTTCTCTCACACCAAACCAGCCAGCAATACTTCTTCACGATCCAGCGACGAACAAGCCCAACCAAACGAACAGGCTATTTGTGCGCAGGTTTTAAAAGCAAGATACTTTTTAAATTCAAATATTCTCCATTGCACTCCTCGAGCTAGAATATCGTATACTTGGAGAAGTATTTGAGAGGTGCTGAACTATTGAAGGAAGGACTTATATGGCGAATTGGGAATGGGGCTGATGTAAAAATATGGAAAGATCCATGGCTACCCAAAGGCTCCACAAGAAAACCAATAACACCTAGGAGGTCCTGCTTGCTGTCAAGAGTTAATGAGCTTATAGATCCAACAACTGGTGAATGGGATGAGCGGCTAATATGTGATATTTTTTGGCCAGAGGATACAACAGAGATATTAAGAATTCCAATCAATCAGCATATGCAAGATTGGCCCGCTTGGTATTTTGATGCGAATGGATTATTTTCAGTCAAATCAGCTTACAAGATAGCTGTCGTGAGAAGAGATGCTCTTACAGGAAGGGACTCTTCTAGTTCTGGATGTGCAAATGGGTATGAAGGTGATTTCCAATGGATTAAGATATGGCAACTCAAATCCCTAACAAAATCAAAATGTTTATATGGCACCTAGCACATAATAGCCTTCCTGTTAGAAGAAATGTGGCCAGGCGTGGTGTAGAATTAGATACCATCTGCCCAGTTTGTAAAAAGGCTTGACGAGGATTGTGGGCATCTCTTCTTTAAATGTAAGTATGCAAAGTTGTGTTGGCGTTTATTAAATATGGAAGATATCAGAACTGAATTGGTGTCTTGCCAATCTGGAATTGAAGTAATTAGTAAGATATGGGAATTGGAGAAGAATATACAACTAAATGTTGTCTTGCTTTGGAGATATATGGTGGTCGGCAAGAAACAGGGCTAATAATGGTGGGAGGATGCCGAGTGTGAATGAGATTGGTGGCTCTGAATCCTACCACCTGATGGAATTTGAAAAGCTTCATGGGAATGAAAAGAAAATAACATGTGCAGCTCAGTGCACATGGAGACCTCCACAAGAGGATATTTACAAAATTAATTCTGATAGATCATTTGACCCAACTAAAAGATCTGGAGGATGGGGCTTTCTGACAAGGAACAACAATGGGGAAGTGCTAGCAGCTTGTGCAGGGAATATTTCTTATGCTTCATCGGCATTGCATCTGAAGCAATTGCGGCCTACAAAGGTGTACTTCAGGCCGCACAATTGGGAATGTCGCAAATTGTCTTGGAAATGGATGCCACAATGTTAGTTGTTGCCGTCAAGTCGTCAAGTGTAGACCGAAGCAGCATAGGTGCTCTGGTCTTCAAGATACGAGATGTTATGCAATCCGAGTTTTCTTCATGTACTGTCTCGTTATGTAATAGAAATTGTAATAAGGTGGCAGATTGTTTAGCTCTCCACGGAGCTTATGTGTTGGAGTCTGGCTCAGATATGTTAATGAGCCAAGTACCTTCATGATGGACCTCGTAAAAGGCGATTTGCCTGTGAGTGGTGTTTAATGTAGATGCTTTTCTGGAAGAAAAAAAAACCAACGTTCCTCTCCCTCTGGAGCCGGCTCCTTCCCGCCTCTCTCTCTCTCTCTCCCCACGTTTGTGGCGCAACTGGGTGACCGCCGCCGCCGCCGCCGCGCCCTACATCACGTGCCCGGTTCTAGACCATCGGAAACCGAGCACCTGCACGCTAACTTAAATCTATTTATAGGTATTTGTATTTGGATCTGATCTAATTACAGTTCACTCCTATATATGTTCCTAATAAAATTGATTGTTTTTTGGCAAAAGTTATTGGGTGTATGTATGTCAGCCGTGTTATAGCTCCGGTCCTGTGTATTTTTAAACCGGCTTAATTTTTTTTTTATCTAAAACATTATTTTCCTCCCATAAATTCATTCAGATTCGATTCACGTAGATTCCTTCGAATTCCTTAGAACGGGGCCATATATACACAACCAACAGAGGAACCCACACCGACCTCAATCCCAATCCAATCCGTCGCAGGTCGCAGGATGCCTCCGCCGCGTGAGCACCACCAGCCCCAGGAGGAGGACGACGATGACACCGCAGGCGTCGTCAAGCTCATCAGCGCCGAGGGCTTCGAATTCGTCGTCGACAAGAAGGCCGCCATGGTCTCCAACACCCTCCGCAACATGCTCACATCGCCAGGTAGGGTACCCTTCATCACCTCTTCCTATCCATCAGCGCGCCGTCCTCGCATCGCATCGCATCATCCATCCCTCTGGTCATCCTCACCAGGCGGCTTCTCCGAGACGCGCCAGGGCGAGGTCCGCTTCCCGGAGATCCCCACCCACATCCTCGAAAAGATCTGCCAGTATTTCTACTGGTCGCTCCATTACTCCAGGTTCCTATGCTTACTTTCCACTTTCGAAATCGTCATCCCTTTTCCCCTTCCAGGCTTTCACCAATAAGACAATAACCCGCTTGTTACTTTTAGGCAGCCCATTCACAGTTTGCTTAACCAGCGAAATCTGCCATTGATTGATGCTATTTAGAATCTGTACTACGTTACATATTATTTTGTGTTTTTCAGTTCTCCCTCTGCCCCCAATTATTCATTTATGAGTTTTGCATTAGTTTGGTAACCTGTAATAAATTCTTGAACTAGTTCCTAAATATCCAGAGCAAAGCGCTCTCTGATGGATTTTATTTTCCCCTCCTTATTCCTGTTCTCCACAGTTCGTGTGTAGGGTAAAACGACCTATTTGCATCTAATAATCTATTGAGAACCAGCAACAACAACTCCATCGTTCTATGGCTCTTTGTCGGAGTTCACATATTCTCCTTGGGAATTATATCCACAAGAGATTGACACACGGCCCGTCAGAACAATGACAAATCTTACCATGTTTTGTAGCATGCATCACTGTTCTGTCTTTCATGTCATTGTTCACTTGTTCAGTGGTCCAAAACAAACCGAGTGTGGCAATTTAGAATTTTACCTTCTGACAAAGCAACTTAATCAGCTTTTAGAATATTCCATCTTGCTACCTAATTGTGCACAGGGTGCTTAGTGTTTAAGTCCAATCTACATCAATTAGCGTGCTCTATACATAGTATGCAGAACCAATTGCATTTTGTCTTGCCCGTCTTTACTTGCTGGTTTACTTTTCATGCAAATTTGTCCTAGTTTACTTGTTGTACCAAGTATTAAACATGAGCCTAATTAGATTGTTGTTTAATTCTGTCAAGCTAAGGTTTCTGCTGTGTGTACTGTTTCAAGTTGTAAGCCATCGTAATTACTTTACCCATTGACTTATCCATCCCTTTGCTTAGTAAAGAATTAAGGCTCGGTACCCGTTTTTGAATTTTGAGAGAATGAATTAAAACCAGGCTGTATTAGTAACGCATATAGTTAATCCTATGATGGCAAAACTGCATGACACAAGAATGTGAACTTTGGTGTTTACTGCCTTATGGACCTCTTCAGTCAAGAATCACAAGTGTGTTTCGTTGCATTGCAAAACTGCATGACACAAGAATGTGAGCTTTGGTGTTTTAGTTGCATTGCATTTAAAAATACCCTCAAAATTAAGTGGGAGACTTCCTTTAGCTGTTTATTTGGCACTTCATTTTTTCTGTTAATGAGTTACATGGTGGATGATGTAAAAATTTTGGTGTCAGGGAGTCAGACAAGGACAATAGCCATGGGGACTAAATTATATGCAATGCTTAACAAAACTTGAAGTGCATGTTGAGATAACTTGAACTACATAAGGTTCACTATCATGTTTTGCAAAACTGCTGAACCTCATGTTTTCCATGCCGCCAAACAGCTCTACTAACTAATGAATCATGTGGTAATCCTCTTTCTTTCCCTCCCCCACACCATAAAAAAGAAATAGGGTTCTTGTTGGTGGAAGATATTAGATGGCTAAGAATAAATTTAAATGGTGGGAAATTAAAGTGAAGTCCTTGTTCTGATTTTGGTATCTGTATTGTTATTTGTTTCCCACCTAATATTGTGCATTGCCTTGTACAACAAACTTCTGTGGGACTTGTATTTCATTACAGTTTCTGCTCAATATTATCAAACACGAGACACCTTGATGGTTTTGCCCTGCTTTTTTCTTCTGCGTTGGTAGTTTGCTGCCTTACTGGTCATACGAATTCGCCCTAGTTTACTGGCTCTACCATTTCATGGGATATGTTCATAAATGTTAAAGTTGAGCCCAATTGGATAGTTTATTGCTGGCAACGTAAGATTTTAGCGGTGCGTAAACCTCCTAATTACTACCTCCGTCCCAGAAAGGATGCAATTCTAGAATAGTATTCAATCAAACCCTATTAAGTTTGACTAAATTCATATAAAAATACTAATATTTATTATATTAAATATGTATCATTAGATTCATCATGGAATATATTTTCATAGTATGCCTATTTGAAGTAATAAATGTTTGATACTCAAAGTTAAGATGACTTGGACCAAACCTGGAACTGCATTCTTTCTTGAACGGAGGGAAGTACTTTACTGGTTTGACTTGTCCATCCCTTTGCTTAGTAAATAGTTAAGTGTTTATTAGTGATTGAGTTAAAGTCTGGCTGTCTTGGTGATGATTAGTTGATCCGATGATAGCTGCATTTCATTGAGAGTGTAGTTTTGTTGTTTCCTGCTGGTGGACCTGTTTAGTCTAGAATTGACTGGGTAGTGTCAGTCAGAGTTCCATCAAATATAATAATGGTGTCCGTGCTTCCTTTATAGCTCTTGGTTCAACACTTTGGATGGCCTATTATTGAAGATTTGTATGGTCCAGAATTTTAATGTGAGGGAGGCAGACAAGGACAATAAGACTGTCACATACAATGTTTAGTTGATTACCAAAACTTGAAGTGCTGTCGAGATAGCTTGAACACCCTATATTTGTTGGTTCCTAGGATTCTTGTTGGTGGAACCGTGGAAGATATGTTAATTGGTTGCAGATAAAGTAAATTCATTCATTGTTCTGATTTTGGTGTCCACATTGTTTTATTTGTTTCCCAGTTAGCATACTGAACTTTAGTTTGTGTTCCATTGTATTGTGCATTGCCTTGTACAACAAACTTTCTATGGGACTAGTAGGCGCCCATGCCTTGACTGTTCCTTCTTACTATAGAATTGTGAAAGCAGATGTTGCCACAATGTTGCAATGAGAAATGGATGATATTATGCTTAGCAGCCTCTCCTGCATTCCCTTGGGTTGTTGGTTTGCTGACTGAATCTCAATTTCGTTCGGTTTTGTAGTGGGAAGGAGACAACTGAGTTTCAGATCGAACCGGAGATCACCCTGGAGCTGATGATGGCCGCAAACTACCTGGACACTTGATGAGGAGCCTGACTGCCTGAGGGATCTAATCCTGGTGTGTTATGAAATATGAAAGAACGAAGCAATGGTTACTAGTGAATCTTTCCCTCCCTCCGTCCCCTGGTTACATTACATGATGTATCCAGCATCCACTGGATGAAATGCTTGTTTTTTCACAGATTTGATCCAATCCGGTGTAAGTTTCGCGCAATGTAATGTAACAGTGTAAACACAAGAGGGGGGAGGCAGAAGCCAAGGAATACATGTTGCAATTTAAGGTGTGTGCTACTATCAACTCTTGTAGAATATACACACTCTGTTACTGCTAGTGTTTTGTTGTCTCCTGTGAGGCTATGACTTTGATGTATGTATTACCTGTTGGCGTATGTGCTGGGTGAGTGGGTGACTGATAGTGATAGGAATATGTATATATATAGGTACACACCAGTTACTGTGTGCTTCCTTCTTCGGTTCTTCCTGGACGGGTGCCAGGCACTCTGGAGTTTGGACGACTCCAATGCAAAACCGAACGGAGCCACTTCGGTATAAATAAGTTGGGGAATAAAAGGAGCGAGCATACGACAATAGAGTGGAGAGCCATGATCCAAGAAAAAAAAAAGCGACACCAAACAACCTATGACACGCAAGGTCGCAAGCACATGTTCTACCTAAAAACTTCAGCACCTCTACTTTTTCAGGAGTACATTCTTTTACCAGACATGTATGCCCACATAGGAGTATATGTGAATGTGGTATACTGACATGTACTCCCTCTATTCCAGAACAATAGACATTTTAGGATCTATCACTAATGCTCAAGGTAAAAGACTTTACATGTACTTCTGTTCCAAAAATAGAGATAAAGATGTATTAAGAAAAAAAAGGTGTATTTGAAAGAAGAGAAAGATGCATCGGAAAGTGAGAATGACAACTATTTTATAACAAAATTTAAATGTGATAAGGTCAAGTATTTTGGAACGGAGAAAGTAACTGACAAGATTACGAGTCTATTTGATACACATGACTAGTTACTAGTTGAGGCTAAAAATTAGTCTAAATTAGCTGAGGTAGGCTAGCTAGTTGGCTAATAACTAGTTGAATATTTTGGTTCAAGAATTAGCTCACTTATTGACTATCCTGTTTTGATGCACTATAGCTAATTTAGTCTAATTTGTTAGCTAGCCCTTAACATGCCCTACAAAGAGTCATGGGTCACGCATTTACACATTTGAGCAAGGACAATGGTATAATTCTTAATAGCCCGTCATCTTTTTTTTTCTTGGGACAATCATATGGTTGTTCAGCTGATAGTTTTTGTGGCTGATAAGCTGACTGATGTTGTTTTATTGTGAGAGAAAAACACTATACCACGGCTGATAAGTTCAAGCGAACAGGGCCACACATAAGAGCAAGTGCACAGGTGCCAAATCTTGGGAACAATTTCTTGGGCCTGCATAAGAGCAAGTACAATAATAGTTTTATGGTTCATACGGAAGAGAAAAGAACCGAGGGCTTGACTATCATGGTACTAGAGGAGTAGGTTTAGACATAGTGAATGTGAGGAGGATTAGAAAAGAGAAAGTGAGACATAGGTAAATAATAATAAAGATGTTTTTTATAGACAAATAAGAGAATTATCTTTTACAACATATTTAGATAGCTTACGTACTGTATTAAAAAGGTAAGAATGGATGCATACTTTGTATTAAAAAAAGGCAATTTGAAACGGAGCAAGAACATATTATTTGTCATCCATGTTGGATATAGGATTTCCTTTTAGGCCTAACCAAACTGCTACAAACTTAGTAATTTTCAGGATTCATTTATGAAACTTTCCCGTACTATCCTTTGTACAGTGAAATGGCCTAACAAATAAAGCTAATGCTCAGGCTCGAGCGTTCGTCTGTCCGGACCTAGAAAAAAAAATCAAATCTCCCCACTTCGCACTCGTCTCCCCACTCCACGCCGCACGGTGTAGCCGCCCACCCCACTCTCCCGCGCCACGGCCGCCATCCCCTGTGGCGCCTCCATCTCGTGTCACGGCCCACTCTGGCGCATCGCCGCCGCCATCCCCCGCGCCCCATCCCCGTGGCACCTCCGTCCCCTGTCGTGCCATGCCGTGCTCCATCCTCCGCCGCACCTAGGCCAGGCGGCCAAGAGAGGAGGCCGTTGCTAGCCGGGCCCAAGCCAAGCGTAGGCGCAGCTGGCAGCTGTCATGCCGCACTACCATCCTCGGCTGCCGGCTAGCCGGAACCAGCCGCTCCCCCGCTTTGTGTTGCGTCATACGAAAGAAGGGTGAAAAACATATGTTGCAAGCCTATGTTTCCAGTGTTTTAGATGTTTCGTAGGTATGTTGCAAGTGTTTCATATGGATGCTGTAAAAGTAGATCGAGATATTATATATGTTGCAAATGTTTGTTCAAAATGTTTCATCTATTTTCAGACGTATGTTTGCAAACGTTTTATTTTTGATGTTGTATATGTTTCACACATGTTGCAAGAGTGTGTTTTAATGATTTCAGTTGTTTCAGCAAGTGTTTTCATGTTGCAAGTGTTTTATCTAGATGTTGCATCTATTCCATACACGTGTTCAAGTATATGTTTCAAATATTCCATCTACTTCATACATAAGCGTTTCATGTTGCAAGTGTTTCATATTTCAGAAGTGTGATTAGAGTCATAAGGCATAGCTTGACACCAAGGGATAGGGCACGGCGAGTCGGATGCCCGCAGATCCACGGGCACACTGGGGGCAGCGGTCAGGGGCGTGGCGCGTCTAGGGTCCTACAAACACATGCTCGTCCCCATCCCAGCTCCCGAGTCCCGCCCACATGGAGAGAAGCCGCAGGCGCATCGACAAGGGTAGGGTGAGGTGTACAAGGGCAGGCTTCAGAAAATAATATGCTACCGGAAGCAAGCAAACTGAATCGGCCTCATGGCTCAATTTCATTTGTTCATTCTCACGAGACTGCAACCAGGGGAACAGAATCAGGGCTACACGTAGTCAGTTGGTGTGTAAATCATACAAAAAAAAACTAAAACCAGTTCTTATTTGCTACCACATCCAGTCCGCTACGCAGAAAACTCCCATCGAACCTCTTATTTAACAAATCACAATATGGAGACTGCAGGCTGCTCCAGGGCCACTGAACTTTAAGAACAAAAATAAGTAAAGGCCGCATCTCTATAACACAGCACCGAGTTCCAGCATCAAAGTGTGGTTCGAGTCATCACTTCCAGGGCCACTGAACTGGATGGGGCCTACCATGACAATGATATGTGAGTTAAACTGTATGTACGGGGCCACTAAAGACTAAACTGGATGATCATTGCTAGCAATTTCATTTCCACATACCAGGGCTGATGTATCTGTTCTTGATGGCCCACTCATCCCGCATTGATGCATATTTCTTGAAAGGTGCAGCTGGAAATTGAAGTCACAGGACATCAGATTTGGAAAAAAAGGGCATAGGTCCAAAAAAAAACGTCATAATCATCAGTAAATCAAGCAAACATTCCAGAGTTCTTCGTACCATCAAGTTCCACCATAGCCTTCTTGATCACTGGCTTGAACTTGCCTGATTGCAGAGAACAATGTCAAAAGTTACACTCGAAGTGACAAATGATGCAGCACAAGTTATAGCCAAAATATAAATGCTAATCAACCCAAAAGGGAACAAGACTGGCATGTCACACATTGGTTGCTACTTGAATAAACATCAAGAAGAATGTTACTAGAACACAGTAGAGTAGCCGTCAGTTGGAAACAAGGTGAAGCAAGAAAATTACCGTGCCTCCTCTCGACATCCATCAGTGATGTCAATGGTGTTCCACCAACAGTCCATTCTTCTACTGGAGCTGCAAGGTTGCCAACCTGAGCCAAGAAAAAAAAGAGTACAGCAATCAAAACATGCAAGTACATAAGATCAGCCACAATCACATTGTAAAAGGTCTCCCAGGTACTCCTAATACTGTAGGTGTCTGTTTGCGAATTTCTCATGTGTCTACATGCCATGACTTTGTATTTGTAACCACTTCGCAGCGCAAGGTGAAATCAAATGTAAAAATTTGCTAGGCAACTTTGAATATTGGGATGGTCATGTTTACATAATTGAACACTGGTGCCTATCTTTTACAAGGTACAGTGCAGGTATGCCTCATTTGAGTAAGTCGCATAAGTTGAAAAGATCAGTAGTCATACAGACGAAATAAGTCCTGTCTTCCCAGTTTGGAGAAGGGCACCAGCACCATAGCCTAATGCATAGCAATAGTTAGAATCAAAGTTAGTTGGAAGGCCGCATCTTCCTTCGTACCTGCAAATAACAAAGAAGCTGCATGAGATAAGAGTTGGAGAGAAGAGATTTGGAAATGCAATATTAAGATTTGGAAATGCAATATTAATAAAAAAAAACCACCACAACGAGATGGCATTCCCTGGCTTTGTATTAAAAAAAAGTGGAGTATACCCAAAACCCTAGCTGGCCAATTCTCAGGGGTGGCAGCCTCAGTGGGAGACTACCTACCAACCAAGTTATCGCTCAGTTCACAAAATGCAAAAAAAATAACGCTTACCCAAAGAAATGAGCTTGTCCTCTGAAATGTGCAGAGTATCTCCCCTCAGCTTTTCTCTTCTCAAGTTCAGTTTCCACCATGCTAATAAGCATTTTCTCGGTTTCAATTTTTGCAACCTGAAATAACGAGACTAGTGAGCATGTCTAGCTTTACTGATATCCTTTCAGCAGAAATAATCCTATCAGAAGAGACCAAGAAAGTTAAGATGGTTAAACAATATTCCCAGTCTTTACCTGAACATTGCCATGGGGATCCCTTTCAAGCATAAGTTGCTCCTGAATAGTTTTGGGCAAAAACTCAAACAGCTCATTTGATTCAGGCTGAAGCTTGCTTTTCCAGGTCCCTGCCTCATCAACAACATCATGTGCCAAAATTTCATTCAATTCTGCGATGAGTTTTTGAACCTACAAAAGAAAAGGAGTGATGTCAGTAATATATTCTATGGCAACACAAAGTCACAGAACATAAAGAGAGTCAAACCTCTGGGATGAAATCAATCAGGCCTTCCGGTATAAGGATAACACCATAGTTGTAACCAAGATCTGCACGCTTGCAGATGATATCAGTAATGTAGTTTGTGACGTTCTTAAGGGTTTGCTTCTTTGCAGCAACCTACAATGGCAAAAAAGACGTTATTTGTGAAATAATGATGCACAGAATTATGAACAAACAATTGAAGCCATAATGTAAGAAAATGTAACCTATCAGATAGACAAAAATCTAGTCTGCTAACTTGTTCTTTAGATTCCATAGTTTGAGAAGATGTACAAAAAAACTGTATTAATAAAGAGTAAATTTAACTCCGCCTATGTTGTCTCAACATAGTAGGTCCCAAGCCCTGGTAAAGGGGGGGTTGTGATAGGCGTGGACGAGCCAACGTTAAATCTAGTCATTCTAATGGAGAAGAAACCCGAAAGAAAATCGTTGGGACGTAACCCTCTTAGCGACGCGTCATATCGGAACCCGGGTATGGTGTTAAATGGGCAAGGGCCGGGTCGGCACCCCCTTGGTGACGCGCCGTGTCGCGATCTGGGCATGGTGTCAAGTGAGCAAGGATCGGGCCGTCGCTTCCTTAGTGGCGCGCTGCATCAGCACCCGGGTGTAGTGAAAAATGAGCGAGGGTCTTCACATCTGAGTCGACGGGGTGCGAAGGGTAAGGAAGCTAGTCGAACCAACTAGGATCCGTTTAGGTAGTTGGAATGTAGGATCGCTTACATGTAAGTTAAGAGAATTAGTTGATACGGCGACTAGGAGACGTGTAAATATATTATGCGTTCAAGAGACTAAATGGAAGGGTTAGAAGACGAAGGAGGTGGACAATACATGTTTCAAGTTTTGGTACACAGGGACAGTCGCGAATAGAAATGGAGTAGGAGTTTTGATTGATAAGAGCCTCAAGAATGGTGTGGTGGGAGTGAAAAGGCAAGGAGATAGGATTATCTTAGTCAAGCTTGTCTTTGGTGATATGGTCTTGAACGTAATTAGTGCGTATGCGCCCCAAGTAGGCCTCGACGAGAGTGCTAAGAGACAGTTTTGGGAAGACTTAGATGGCCTGATTAGAGCTGTACCTAGTAGTGAGAAGCTTTTTATAGGAGATCGTAATGGGCATGTAGGTACTACAAGCGCAGGTTTCGAGGCAGTTCATGAAGGTTTTAGGTATGGTAGTAGGAATCAGGAGGGGGAGGAAGTTCTGGACGTCGCGGTAACTTTTGACCTGATAATAGCCAACACTTTCTTTAGAAATAGAGAATCTCATCTAGTGACCTTCTGTAGCGAACAACACTCTAGCCAGATTGACTTTGTCCTCGCAAGAAGAAAGGACAAACGAGCATGCTTGGGTTGCAAGGTGATACCAGAGGAGTGTGTTGTTTCTCAACATAAGCTTTTGGTGGCAGACTTTCGTTTTCAGGTGCGTGCCCGTAGGGATAAAAAAGCTATAAGATTGAAAGAACAAAGTGGTGGAAACTAAAAGGAGAGACGTCAGAGGTATTCAGGGAAATGGTTATCAAAGAGGGCTCTTGGAAGGAAGAAGTGGACATAAACAATATGTGGGAGAAGATGGCAACAACATTCGGAAGGTGGCCTTAGAGGTGTGTGGAGTAACCAGAGGAAGTGGGGACGAGGCTAAAGATACTTAGTGGTGGAACGAGTAAGTCCAAATGGCTATTAAGGAGAAGAAAGAATGTTATAGACGCTTGTACCATGACAGGAGTGTGGACAATATAGAGAAGTACAAGGTGGCAAAGAAGACTGCAAAACGAGCTGTAAGTGTGGCAAATGATAGAGTGTACGAGGATCTTTACCAACATTTGAGTACGAATGAAGGAGAGAAGGACATTTATAAGATGGCTAGGGTTCGTGAGAGAAAGACAAGGGACTTCAACCAAGTTAAGTGCATTAAGAATGAAAGGGAGCATCTCTTGGTGAAGGAGGATGAGATCCGACATCGATGGCAAGAGTATTTTGACAAATTGTTCAATGGTGAGAATACGGACACAACATTTCAGTTGGATGACTCTTTTGATGACACCAATAGGCGCTTTGTGCGGAGAATCCAAGAATCTGAGGTCAGAGAGGCGTTGAAAAGGATAAAAGGAGGTAAGGCGATGGGACCGGATGGTATCTCAATCGAGGCGTGGAGATGCCTCGGGGACATAACTATAGTATGGCTAACCAAGCTGTTCAACCATATTTTTCGATCGAACAAGATGCCTAACGAGTGGATGAGAAGTATATTGGTACCGATCTACAAGAATAAAGGGATATTCAAAGTTGTACTAATTACCGGGGAATTAAGTTGATCTGCCATACTATGAAGCTATGGGAGAGAGTTATCGAGTATCGCTTGAGAGCAATAACGCGGGTCTCTATGAACCAATTTGGTTTCATGCCCGGAAGGTCAACCATGGAAGCCATTTTCTTAATAAGACAAGTTATGGAGCGGTATAGGGAGAAGAAGAAGGACCTACACATGGTTTTTATTGACTTGGAAAAGGCTTATGATAAAATACCAAGGAATATTATGTGGTGGACTTTCGACAAACATAAAGTTCCAACGAAGTATGTCGGGCTCATTAAGGACATGTACAACAATGTTGTGACTAGTGTTCGAACAAGTGATGAAGACACGGATGACTTCACGATTAGAATAGGACTACATCAAGGGTCAGCTTTGAGCCCTTATCTGTTTGCCTTAGTGATGAATGAGGTCACAGGGAACATACAAGGGGACATCCCTTGGTGTATGCTTTTCGCGGACGATGTAGTGCTAGTTGATGAAAGCCGAACAGAAGTGAATCAAAAACTGGAGTTATGGCGGGAGACTTTGAAGTCCAAAGGTTTTAGACTCAGTAGAACTAAAACTGAGTATATGAGATGTGACTTCGGCACTACTACTCGGGAGGAGGAAGATATTAGTTTGGAAGGTCAAGTAGTGCCTAGGAATGATACCTTTCGATATTCAAGATCAATGCTACAGAGAGACGGGGATATGGATGAAGATGTTAACCATAGAATCAAAGCAGGGTGGATGAAGTGGCGCCAAGCATCTGGTGTCCTATGTGACAAAAGAGTACCACAGAAGTTAAAAGGCAAGTTTTATAGGACGGCGATTAGACCTGCTATGTTGTATGGCGCAAAATGTTGCCTACGAAAAGACGACATGTTCAACATATAAGTGTCGCGGAAATGCGTATGTTGTGTTGGATTTACGGTCATACAAGAAGGGATCGAGTTCGGAACGATGATATACGTGATAGATTAGGGGTAGCACCAATTGAAGAAAAGCTTGTCCAACACCGGTTGAGATGATTTGGACATGTCCAACGGAGACCTCTAGAAGCACCGGTGCGTAGTGGAATCCTAAGCCAGGATAGTAACGTGAAGAGAGACAGAGGAAGACCGAAGTTGACTTGGATAGAGGCAATAAAAGGAGACTTGAAATGATAGAATATACCTAAAGACTTAGCCTTAGATAGGAGTGCTTGGAAAACAGCTATTCACGTGCCTGAACCTTGATTGTTTTTGCTAGGTTTCAACTCTAGCCTACCCCAACTTGTTTGGGACTTAAAAGTTTTATTGTTGTTGTTGTAATAAAGAGTAAATTTGAACTAGAGGGAGTATCTGATGGTGCAGATGTGCACAAACTCAATCCCGTCCATGTGTGCAAAAACTCAATCCCGCCCATGTGATCCAATCTGAATGGCCCAGTTAAGAGGTGATAATCCCCTCATCTTCTCAATCACCTTTGCTTTTAATTCCCCAAATCGAATTGGGCCTCAATCAGCCAGAGGGATGGGAGGATACTCACCTCTCACCTAGGGCATTCAGATTGGATAAGATGGATGAGATTGAGTTTGTGTACATTTGCACCAATATGTTCTTGTGCAGCCAATACTCCCTCTTTGAACCCACAGAACTAACTACTTTAACATGTATCACAGAAGGCCAACTATTTTGACACTTGGAACCACAAACCTACAACTGATTTAACACGTATCACAGAACTACAACTATCTTGACACTGAGTAGTTACGAGAAAGTTGGTAGGTACCAAATGCCAAAGCCGTTGTAGTTTAATGATATATGTCAAGATAGTTCTGGTTCTGTGGGTATTAGGTCAAATTAGTTGTAGTTCTGTAAATTTACTCTAAACAAAATATGTATACTTGCGCAAAGACAATTACACTCTCCTTTTGTGCCATTATATATGTATCTAATATGGCTAGATAAAGGCGGGAACATCCAATCATGCTAATTCCATGTAGAAAGAACTTTGCATGTAAGAAATACCAACCTCTTCCCCAATGAGTGCAGCATTGGGGTGTGTTTGCAAAGCGCATTCCAATGTAATGTGAGAAGCAGCACGACCCATAAGCCTCACAACTGGAAGAGCAAGTTCTTGTTAGAGATTTTATTGCAAAAAAAAGGCCAAAAATGTTAAAATGTGCCATCTGAAGTCCCATTCTATACTATCAACATTCATGGATTACATGTTAGCACTGCTTTATAATGTCAAAAAAATGTTCCATGGCATCACATGGTGTGGATGTTTTTCCAAATGTTCCAATAGGATGCAAGATAAACTTACTAGTCCATAATTATTAAATGACAACCTATTTTGTTGCTGCTGATAAACTTACAGTGGTAGTATTTTCCTGTTGATCTTGCATCAGTCATAACATTGCCAATCATTTCGGAGTATATCTGAAAAAAGATGATTCTTTGTCATGATATATTCATGATGGGTTTTCAAATGCATCTGTGTAGGATGCCTTAGTTTCTCAAATTGAAAGAATGCTTGAGCAGGTGTGCCATCACCATTGTAGCTAATTAAAAATCCAGACTAAGATTTGCATGCATAATACTGTGAGACGAGCACAAGGATGAAGAATTAGGTACCTTGCAAGCAGTATCAAACCCAAAGCTTGTTGGAACCTCCTTACATTTCAGATCTCCATCGATAGTCTTTGGGCAACCGATAACACGGGTCTTCATGTTCCTTGACCTATGAAGCAAAGTTCATAATTTGAAAGCATAATCTTGATTTGCTTGTGAATAAGAAGAAAAAGAAACAAACGACGCAATCTTATATTCACAAGTCAGACTTATATTGAAAGGCCAAAACATAGTGTTAGCAGCCAACCTAAAGTATTCACCAAGGAGGCAGGCATTGGTGTTTGAATCATCACCACCAATGACAACAAGTCCATCCAAATCAAGCTTGTTGGCTGTGTCTTCAGTTTGTTTGAACTGCACAACCAACATAGGTAGTTGAGAAAAAATGATCGAGATTAGGCAATCCAGTAGCAAAGTTTTTCCATAAGCATTTGCACATAAACATGGCCAGAGCCCAGAGACATACCTGCTCCGGTGTTTCAATCTTGTCCCTTCCACTGCAGATCATATCAAATCCGCCCTGTCAAAAAGAAATAAAATTGAAATGCATCATGCATCATCAAAAGGAAATAGTATATATATAAAGAAGTTTCGTACTAATCAACTCATTACAGTCTGTCAAGCATGTAAGAGTAGGAAATTCAATGACCGATAGTTCATTACTACAAACGTTAATTTGCTGCACGCTTTGTTAGTAATAATTTTGCAAAAAACATTAACAGTGGATGACACATAAGAAACGCATTTGCAACACAAAAGGCCTACTCCAAAATCTTACCTAATCCTAACAGGCAAACAAACATGATTTAAACAAAGTAAGCATTATTAAAATGTTCATGTTAGCTGTACCTGGTTTCTGTAGGGATACACAAAGTCTGAAGTGAGCTCCACATACTTGAACTTCATGATCCCAGCTGGGCCTCCCTTGAATCCATACAAGGTGCTGCCTTTTGCACGCTCCTGCAGGTAATCTGATCCAACCCACACCACAAAAGTCAAACACAAGAATTGCTTCAGGAAATTCAAAACACAGCCAAACTCTTTCATTGTCTACTCAATTGTATGCAAATCCAAAAGAAGATTCACTCACTTCAAAAAAAAACAAATGAAATCAGTCAATTTAGCCTCATCATACTACCAAAATGAAATCAGTCAATTTAGCCTCATCATACTACCAAAATTCATTGAGATCTACAGCTGCGCGAGTTCACTGGGACCAAATTTAAAGACACTACATTACTGGAAAAAAAACAAGGAGTACTCTTTAGATCTCCACCTGACTGAACTACCCTTCCTTGAATCTACCATCAACCTCAAATCGCCTCCATTAGCACAAAGACAGCTAGACCTTGGCAATTTCGGTGATTGAAAAGCTCAGGAAGCCAACGCATACTCACCAAAGATGCCGCAGATGACATTGTGGCCGCCCGGCGCCTGTCCACCGGAGAGCACGACACCGACCTTGAGCGGCCTGGTCGCCGCGGGCTCGGCCGCCGGCACCAGCGACACCGAGGGCTGTCCAAACAGGTTGGGGAAGAGCTTGGCGATCTCATCTGCAACAGATCGATCGAGCCAGCCAGCCGCAAACCTGGTGAGCTCGATGAAATCCGTGGCAAACCACATGCAAGGACCCGAGATCCGAAGTTACGGCAGCGTTGGACGGTCGGTCACTCACCAGGGTTGCCCGCGGCGGAGCTGGCGGGGCCGTCGACGACGGAGAAGTTGGAGCGGAGGACGGAGGGGAGGGGCAGCGCGTGCAGGAGCCGGTTCGTCTGCACCTCGCTGTACACGGAGGCCAGACGGCCGGGCGTCGGCCCGCCGTTCGCGGCCACCGCGCCGCCGTTGGACGTCACCGCCGCCGCCGCCATGTTTCCGTCCGGTCTCGGGAGAGCGGAGAGTGTGTTTCGCTGATCTGGGTCGTCTTTGAATCGGTTCGGGAGGAATATGCCGTGGGCGAAGCGAAGGGTCCGTCGCCGTCGCGGGGGTTTTATGGGGGTAGGCCGGGACTCGGGAGGGTGCGCGAGTGCGTGAGGCGATGGCGATCGGGTCGGGTGGGCCCGTGGGTGCGTCGGGGTTGGCGAGCCCCTGGGTTCGTGTCGTGTTCCGCGGTTTGGTGACTTCGGTCCAGGCGGCGCCGCGGCAGACAGAGGGGCCGGTGACCCGGTGTGGAGACCGGAAGTTTTGCTGGTTTTGCAGTGGGGCACCCGACAAGGCTCTCTGTACTGGTGGTTGATTACGAAGTTTTTCTGAGTTTATATTATATAATATCTGCACAGATGAGAGAATCCACTGTCTTTGTCTGGCCTGTCTCTTGGAACCTCGGTTGGCCGTGGTATTTTACGGCTGCAGGTCGATGTCGCTGCCGCTCGCCTGCTCGTTGTTTTCCGGCTGATCGACGTGCCATCTCGTGTGCTGCCGAGCTCGTGATAGACCAGCCTCTCTTAGCCTGGCGGAACGTAGGCATCACAAACATTTGATAGGGGCTGAGGATATCGTTTAGAATGGTTGTCAAATCAAACACTACAACACAGAGAAACGTCTTAAGCAAAATTATTTGGAACCGTTTCTTATTCTTTACTAGTTCAGATAAACACCCTAGAACCTGGTTTCTCTCGATTCTATGCTAGTTTTAGGAATCCAGTGAGCTATTCAAATGGTTTCACGAAGTGGTTATAGGCCTGCTTGTTTCTGGTGTAGCCTCGCTTAACTTGTTGCGTCGGCACGAGAAACGAGCAAACCATATCTTGCTTGCACGGTCTTCGAAGCGTCAAGCAAGAGAACCAAACAAACAACGTCTCTTGCTATCCTTGTTGAGCAATGTGTAACAGTTTTTGCCAGAAGGGCCAAACAAGTCCTATGATTCAGCCAAGAAACGTTTCTAAGGAGAATATAGATCTGAAACGCTTCTAGGAGAGTCCAGATCCCTACCAAACGTACTAAAATTGTTACAGCATCATGTAGGAGTGGCTAAACATCTTAAATTGGGTTGGGTTGTTGGTGCTAGCCGAGGTAGGTGTCGGCTTGAGTTGGTGTCTAATAAAAATACATGAGTCTCTGAAAAGCAAATAGCATAACTCTTTCCCCATTCTTTTTTGTTTTATGTTCTTCTTCTTCTATCCATTGTCAAAAGTCATTGTGATCCTCGGTAGGATTGTAACATAAATGCATTCGGATGCCACGATGTTCTTTGCTTGCTTTTTCTTTGTGTCTCTCTAAGAGTGGCATTCTTTTCTTAGACTTACTATTATTACTTTTCGAGTAACTTTAATGGGTGTAGGGTCGAGGTGGCCGATCAGAGAGGGTGAATACTTGTTTCTAAACTTAATTGCGTATGCTAACCAAAACTAATGTGGAATTAAACTATACGGTATATCTTCGACTACACCCCTCTATTTATATTGTCAAAACACTTTACAAAAAGATCATAAGAAAGGTATATCTAAGGTATCGAGCCAGTAGGAGCTCTCTTACACATTTTTAGTTGGCAAGCTTACACATTTTTAGTTGGCAATCACACAAACCTATGCAACTAGTCAAACAAGCAACTGGGAGCTCCTACACATACTAGTGAGCATACAAGCACTAAACACAAGCTATACTAGCACTACTCAACTAGTTACACTACACAAAATCACAACTAGAGAGCAACTACTTAACTACACAAAAGCAACTACACTAGCACAAGATATTAGCAAGTAAATAAGCTAGTGTAGGGGATGCAAACTGAGCGGGATCAAATAGATGTTATAATGATTTTTTATCCTGAGGTTTGGTAGTTTACCAACTACTTAATCCCCATTGACACAAGCCTAAGGTTGTTGTCGATCCTCTTGCTAGTGGCAAGCTCGCAAGCTTGCACTCACCCCTTGAGGTGTGCTCCCAACATGGGCCATAGCACTTGATCTGTTCGGACCACTTGACGCTCTTCACACCTCACTTCTATTAGAGTTGCTCTTAGCGATCTTCCGCGGGGACGAGCACAAGAGCCCGTACAATGTCTTCTCCAGAGCCTCGCACAATCTTCTTGACCCAGGAGTTTGCTCTTCGCGAGAGGGTTTTGTCGGACGTGACTCTGCGGACCTCTGCATGACCCAAGAGTTAGCACCACGTTGGTCGAGAGGACAACCCGAGGTGCTAGCTCGATGGGCCAGGGCAAAACCCTCGCAGCGGTCATTCATTACATTTGCAGACCTAGTGGTGTGCCTGTGAGCCATGGAGGTCTGATTGGCCAAGCCTAACATCTACTTCCACTATTCAAAAGCATGTTTGGACAGATCTGGCAGTCAGACCTCACCCTTGGGCGGTCAAACCGCTGGGTCATTTTCAGCCTGACCACTACTCTGTAAAACAGCCATAACTCATAGCTCTAAAGTCCAATTTCGATGATCTTGAACTTTTTGGAAATCTTATTCAAAGGGCTACACATCTCACTTGAATATTTGATCCAAAACATAATGGATCAATACAGAATACAATCCCACGGTTAGGTGCACATCAAAAACCTTTTTCCAAAGCATGCCAACTCCAAATGATCTCCCAGGGGATGATCAACACCTTTAAGCCTTTAGCATTTTCAAACTATTTTTCAAAGGTTTTTCTATCAACTTTCAAACCACTACTCGTCTCTATTTGCAACACAAAGGATGAAACGTTCCCATGGTGCATTAGGGTTACCATGGACTGTTTACACTTAGGCATGACCAACATGTTTTGGTGGATTGTCTACCAGTATCTGACAAATTGACCGTCAACCTACACGAAACTTTGCATAAACATCTTTACCCCCGTCATAGCCAACAGACTATCCGTGAAAACATAGATTAGTTGCACTTATTTCTCACCTATCCATGGAGTTAGTAAAACACCCTACCCCTTGGTCACAACCAACCTTAGTGCACACCCGGGTAGTGCCCCTAAATCCTCCTCATGTAATTTTAATCACGGTTTCCCTAAAGTCCTATCAACGTGTACCATCCCTTTTGACAAGTATCATCGACTCCCTCGACTAGAGAAAAAGCGATTTTTTTTAATTTTAACACTTTTTAAAAACTAATTTTAAATCTAATACCTCCGATTTTTTTTAAAAAAAACTAACACTTTTGGCCGCGCCTATTTCCCTGGCGCGGCCAAATGCCTGTGCTGCGCCATGCATGGTGGCGCGGCATAGGGCTGACGTGGCGGCGATTAGGAATGCCGATCACGACGGCGAGAACTGCTGCGCCAACGATCTTGCTGCAAGAAGATGCGCTGCGCAAGGGTCATGGCGCGTCTGGGACAAATAAAAACCCATGGTCAGCCCCGGGCGCCGACGCCCGCCGCCCGTGTCGCCATTAGCCGATGCGTCGCCCGCCGCATGCCATGCCATCGCCTTGGCGCCGCTGCGCCCACGCCCGCCGCGCCCACCGTGACCTCGCCGGCAAGGCCGCCACCACTCCGGCCAGCCTTGCCCCCGCGCCCTCCAAGAAGACGCGGCCGGTCGCGCCACGAACCCCGGTGCGTCAAGGCCGCCCGCTCCTAAGGTACCTTCCTCTCGGTTTAATGTTATTATGATTATTATTGTTTTAGGATAATTAGTTTGTGATATACGTATGTAGTTTTTAGGTTTTAGGTTAGGATTTTGGGTTTAGTGATTGATTAGGTATTTATTATTTAGCTTGTAGTTATTTATTTAGTTAGGGATTTTAGCGATGCGGTTGTCACTGCTAGATTGGATTATTATTTAGTTTATAGTTAGTTATTTAGTTAGGGATTGTAGCGAGCCGGTCGAGGGATCGTATTCCATTCGAACGTTTCGATCGTGGGTTCATCCTGCCGTGGCCGTAACGCTGAGCGTAACTGGCTCCCTCGCTTCTTGGTTGGCTTTGTCGTACTACGATCTCTAGCCTCTATCCACGTCCCTAGCACATGACCATCGGGCTTTACCTCTTTTGCACGCTTGTTTATTCTAGCCTTGTGCCGATTTATTTTGGGTTAGAGTAAATATTTTACTTTGCAATGCTATATAATGTTAATTTGAATTTTGTTAATTTGAGTACTCTAACGCTTTGTTTATCAATTTGTAACAGGATGACCGATCCCATGCAGTACCCGTTGTACCCCATTCTTGAGGTGGAGTACGACGACCAGCACCGAGCACACATCTTGAGTGACAACGACGCAGAGGTGGCCTTGCCTCTTTTGAGGCCCCGCACGCACACCAGGGCGCACCAGTGGGACGAGCGTTACGCGCTGTACATACGGCGTGCCGGCTTTCTCGAGCTTGTCCGTGTTGTCAACCACGGTCTTCTGCCCCTTGATCCAGCACTACTTACTGCAGTTGTAGATAGGTGCGAGTGCATTCTTTGTACGTAAACTTTCTTGTAATAAATTTCAGGCAACTAACAGTCATTCTATTCTATTCTTATAACAGGTGGAGGCATGAGACCCACACGTTCCACCTACCTTGTGGCAAGATGACCTTGACGTTGCAGGACGTGAAGGCTATTTTAGGCCTTCGGTTGGGGGGACTTCCAGTGACAGGGATTGTTGACAACGATCACTGGAGGGAGCTGGTGGCTCAGTTTACTGGCTTTCTTCCACCGGACGACGAGGCTTCCAAGAAAAATAAGTGAGAAAGTCAAGCCTATTTAATATTTGCATCGGTTTCCTACAGCCATCGGGTCTCATTTTCTTTGGTAAATTTCAGGAAAACTTATGGTGTTTTGTCGTCCTAGATCACGGAGCGCTTTGATTACTTGGACCCACAGGCTGAGGAGGCTCAGATCGATAGGTTCGCTCTAGTGTGGCTCTAGCACTTTCTTGGTGCTTTCCTCTTTCCAGACGCCTCGGGCAACACCATCAGCTGGATCTTCCTTGACATACTACGCCAGCCGTGGGAGAACATAGCGGCGTACAACTGGGGCAGCGCTGTCCTGGCATGGACGTATCGACAGCTATGCGTTGCCTGTCGTCGCACCTCAGGGTATGCGAACCTTGGGGGTTGCTCGTACCTAATCCAGGTTTGGTGTTGGGAACGATG
The DNA here is from genome assembly GCA_904845875.1 of Miscanthus lutarioriparius. NCBI lineage: Eukaryota > Viridiplantae > Streptophyta > Magnoliopsida > Poales > Poaceae > Miscanthus > Miscanthus lutarioriparius. The sequence continues at coordinate 56,168,200 of CAJGYO010000018.1, forward strand.
GCCCATTGAAAGGCCCCTTAATATGGGTTTACTGGTAAGTACTTGGGTTCATTATATTCTTCGATATGGTTACATATGATGAGTTTATTAATGGCTAATTCATTATCGTGTTCAATGCAGCAATGGAACGGGCAGGATACACTCCCTACAGCTCTCTTTATCTAGACGGAATCAGAGTTAGTTAGAGGGAATGCGAGGCGCAAGTACAGGGAGTACACGGACGGTCTCGACATCCTGACACAACACCAGGTTACGCTCTTTTTACTATCATACCTGTGTCTTGTTTGATCTACACTATATCACAACCTAACTCAATTATGAAATGTTCAGGTGCATTGGTGTCCTTGGGATGCTCCGGAGTTCTAGAACTATCTCAGTCCTGTCACTAGGGACGAGTCAGAGGAGTATCGCTGCAACGTCCCTCTTATTTTCTTCCACATGGTCGAGATTTACTTGCCCGTCAGGGTCTGCAGATAGTTTGGAAGAATGACAGGCTGCCCACCACCGCTTTATTCCACCAACCAAGGATTGCATGAGTGCGTTATCGAATAAATAACAGAGCTACAATCCAGAGGTGTGTGTGGTAGAACTAACATCGTTTTGTTGCAGGTTTGACCGCAGGAAGAGGTACAAGACCAAGGATTGGCGCGTGACACACAGCGCGCACATCTACTCGTGGGAGACCAGGAATAGCAGTCGGTCCATGCGGGTCCTCTGTCGTAGAATCGACCAATTTATAAGAGTACAAGTACAATGGCGTCCCGCAAGCGGTCGTACTGTCATACTTGAAACCATATAAACCCGGTAGTCCATCGAGTACCACGACGGGTCTCGATAAATGATTTACAACAACCAAGATCGTACATGATTCAACATACATGCCACATATTACATAAAGTTCACAGATACATTTTCATCATCAGAGTATGAAACCAGTTATTATAAACCGAGTTTGATAGATAAAGCGGAAGCAATTAAGTTCGAAAGTGAAGTTTCCAACATAGTTTAATACAGTGCCAAGATACAATCACGGTCCACAAAAGCATGTAGAAGGATTAATAAGAAGCCTGCCCAAGGCTTACTCCTCATCCACAGCGGGATAGAAGCAACTCTTGCAATAACCATGATACACAGTGCCATCTGCAACATGGGAAATAAAACCCTGAGTACGAGAAGGTACTTAGCTAGACTTACCCGCCATAAACCAGAAATAAAATGACTCCAAGGATTATGCAAGACTGTATCAGTGGGGATAGCTTGACAACATTTTGCATAAAAGCGATTAACTTAGCTATACAATTATGGTTCCAATATCAGGTTAATTATAACTATCCATCTCTAGATTAGCAACTATCATGTGTCAAACATGTGGTATATCCATTTAAAAGCATACAATAGTAACCATAGCAGGTATTGTAATTCCATATTCATCCGAACCATCATGTTCCATAAACAGATTATTACTACGATGTTGGGACTAGCTAAGTTTCTCACTATATCGGAGAGACGGCGATTCAATCGATTTCAACGGTTTGGGAATTTATTCCTAACACAAACCGGGCATGCTGCGAAGGCGACCTTAGGTCACCTTTGGTCAACTCAGTCCACATTTCGTGGGTCCAGATCGCGCCGCATAACTGGGACACCAGATGCCGGGACGTTCGAGCCTAGCCTCGCGCCTTGGGCTCGATCGATCGCCCCCGCAAGGAGCGCACAACAAAATGGGTCTCGGCCGAGTTGAATTACTGCTTCAGCGGTCGGAATGAGTTATCCGCCGACTAAGTGATAGGCATGCGTTCAATCTTGTTAGAAGCACCAACAACAGTACGGTCCTTAATCGACACAAACGGGATAGATCCACACCCAAGACCTCCATGTCTTGTTGCTTCTCTATCGATATCCCACCGGTCTCCATTTACATTAACCATGGTTCTTTTCCACGATAGCAAATATAGCCAACCATGCTCCGGTATCCACCTATATCTCGCAGGTGATAGAAAATCACCCGACTTCTACCGATCTAAGCATGGCTAAGCATATATTCAATCCTCGGACCTATACCGGTTAAAGGTGTAAATATTTGGACAAGGAATTTATATGCATCAAGTGGTTCCATTCAACTCTTATAACCTAATGCATCAATCATAAGTACTTAAGTAATCATTTGTAAAATCTTTGGGAGACTTAGAATGCTCGGGGCTTGCCTCGTAGAAAGGAAGTAGAGGCGGTGATCGGGACACTCCAGGAAGCTCTTCAGATTCTACTCCTCGCCCCGGAGCTGCGACTTGAGGATTCTCCTGCTGGTCCCCTTCCTCTACTTTGTCAAATTCAACAACGTTATTTCTTCCTCTGATCCTAGATGCATGAATATGGCATAAGATATTGTGAATGCATACATGCGTACAAGTATAAAATGATGACACATGAGGAATGCATTCGTATAAGTATTCTTAACAGCATGGTGTTAACAAATGCATCATATTTTACCGAGTAGGTGCATATCTCTTCTTGACTACTTAATCAAACACATTTACAATTCATTCACTACACACAAAACAGCAGCTGCTTGTTTTACTTATAACTAAAGTTCTACTTATCCAAATGCTGTGATATTAGATTTTCTGGAAAGCTTATAAAATTGTCTACAACTCTTATTTAATCACCAAAAGATAATTCACAATTTATCTTAACCAAAACAGACAATCAATCCAGCGTTGTCCAGAAATTCTAGAGAACAAGCAAATTCGGAAAGGCTAACTTTAAACAGTTGTAACTCCTAAACCGTTTGACCTATGGTCCTGAAATTTTAACACAAGACATATGATGAAGTTATCTACAACTTTGTTATTAACTATTTTTACAGTAAACATCATTTTTATCATGCAACTCATCAAACTCCAGAATCTATCTGGAATCCATCCAATTCGCATTACAAAGTAACAATACTTCTACTTCATCTAATCATTCAAAGTTTGACAACACAAAGTCTATCAACAGTTTAAGAATACCAAATACATCCAAAAAAATAAAATGGTGAAGCCCAAACTATTTATTTATATGCCTTTATTATTTTATTTAGATACATAGGTTAAATAATAAACATATACTAAATGTGCATCATAATTTCTCAGAAAATTACAGTGGCTTACTAGTGCTATCAATAGAATACTGTAAAAGTTTCATGCCATTTTACCAAGTAAAACATCCTATACAAAAATGACAAGGCAGCAAGGCTTGAATTGGCATAAATAGAAAACCCTATTAAAAAGTGTCAAGCAACAGATTTCCTATTTTTCTTAGCATCCATATGGTACTAGGATTACCCCCAACAAATTTCATGAATTTTGGATTCATAATTAATTTATAAAAATTCATACAAGGATTCACTATTTATAAAAGAAAAATCTATAACTACAAATATACACATGCACTGATCCTCAAATTTTTACCAGAGCTCATACATGACAAGAATAGGTTACCACAAAAATTTCATAATTTTTGGAGCACAGGAACTCTAGATATAAAATAAACAAATTTGCATGTATTCAAAAACACATTTCAAAGCTCTATTTAAATCTCTAAAAATTTCTACTGTAAATGTCAATAATATATTTTTCCTAAATAGTACCCTTCCTAAGGAACATAACCAAATTTATTTCCCAATTTTTAAAGGTACCAAACTAAAGATATAAAAATCACAAAAGAATTCAAAAACTGGAATCAAATGAGCTAGCTTTCAGATACGGAGTCGCTGACCGGTGGGACCCTTCGGTCAGAGGACCCCACATGTCATCGAGACGAAAACAGGGCCGGCGGCGCTACTCTACTAGCGCGGCCAGAGCTCGCCGACGGTGAACTTGCCGGCGGTGACATCATCACCAGATGTTCTACTAGACCTCGCGCACACAATGCTCTACTTGGTGGGACTTCTCGTCGGTGCTATCAACGGCGGCGGCGGCCATGGCAGGGCGAAGGTGCGGGCCAACGGCGAGGCGCCGGTGGAAGCTACGGTGGCTCAAACAAATGCTACGCCGAGCATCACAGAGCTACGGCGGACCTAGCTAGCGCTCTATCGTGGCCTGGGGTGGACGGTGGCGACGTGGCCACAACGACGGGGCTCGCGGTGATGCTCCGGCGAGGCTTTGCACAGCGCGGTGGCTTACCAAGCTTGAACAGCGGGCACTAGGGGGACGCAGGGAGTCGCTGGGAAGGCGGTGATGCTGTTGTGGTGGCGAATGGGTGGCTCAGCGCTAGCTTGAGCTAGCTATGGCGATGGCAGAGGCGAGACGAGCTCGGCTGTTGCTGCGGCGAGGAAGGAGGAGGCAAAATGAGGAAATGAGGGCGCGGCTGAGTGCGGGCAGACGCTGGGGAGTTGAAGGCACGCTCTGGCCTGGCTTTGTCGTGCGGGGCAGGGCACGGCGACACGCGGCCAGCCGTGACGTCCACGCGGCGCGCATACTCTGTTCCGGTCGGCCACTGAATCCACCAATTCAGTCGGTTCAGTCGCGCTTGGAGGAGCCTGACAGCGCGTTTTCCCGGCCATCTCACCGCTAAACCGTGGCTCCAAAGCATAAACTGTCTAAACAAAAATCATAGCCCGATGTACCAGCTTCAACTTTGGTTAAGGGAGTATGCTCTAATTCACAACCAATAACGAGTAATGTCATCACCAAGATGGGTTTGCCAGGCTGTCAGTCGAACAAAGACTTAGAAAATTTCTTAAGTGTTGAGATGTTGATTTTGCTGATTTTTGTGATCTCAATTCAAGCATGTTAGGAGCTAAATCAGTTAGTGACCCAAAAATAAAAGTTGTTCCTTATGCCAAATACTACAACTTTGCTTTAGTGATCTCCTCCATGCAAAGTCTCTAACACCTAGTTCAAACTTGGTCAAACATGTCACATTTAAATGATGATACACATCAAAGCATGGCTTAATGACCTATTTACCCCTAACCATGAATATCAAAGTTGTTCATAATGATACTCTAAACATGTTTAAGCAATTTGCAAGATCATTCAATCATTTCATGTAGTAGTCACTCATAGGGCTAGTTAGTGTAATCATATGAAGCTTAAGTGTTGGTTCATGAAATGTGACCATGAACAAAGTCCTATTTGCTAACCTAGGTGTTGCTATATGTTTGTGTGACTCACATCCACCAAGTACATGTGTCCACTCATGATCATATGCATAGACACATGGAGACATGAAATAACGAGAAAAGTTGCATCTATTTAAGAAACATGCGATAACAAGCAAACGTTGCAGATGTTTCAATACAATGTTTCAATTGTAAATGCTTGTTTATGAATGCTTGATGATCATGCTCATGTTATGCAAGTCAAGTTATGCAAGGCTAACACCCGAGGTGTTACAGCCCCTCCCCTTTATAAAAATCTCGTCCCGAGATTTGCAAGACCTACCATTCTTGGAAAAAGGCGGGATAAACTTCTCGTAAATAATTTTCTCTCTCCCACATAGCATCTTGTTCACTATGATTGTTCCACACCACCTTATAGAACTTAATAATCTTACTCCGTGTTACTCTTTCAATCTCCTCTAATACTCGAATTGGCTTTTCTTCATAGGTCAAATCCGATTGAAGCTGCACGTTGGTGGGTGCAATAGCTTCTTCAGGTACTCGAAGACATTTCTTCAACTGAGAAACATGGAACACATCAAATATTGCACTCATCTCTGGTGGAAGTTGTAACTTATACGCAACATTTCCTTTTTGTTCCAAAATTTTGTATGGCCCTACATATCTTGGTGATAGCTTCTTTTTCATCCCAAATCTTTTCACACCTTTCATGGGTGATACTCTCAAGTATACATTTCAAAAGTCAGTGGTCTCCTTCTTCTATCAGCATAACTCTTTTGTCTCGATTGAGCTGCCTTCATATACTGTTGGATCACACGCACTTGCTCTTCGGCTTCATTGACAAAGTCAATACCAAAGTATCTCCTTTCACCGGGCTCAATCCAATTCAATGGAGTTCTACATTTTCTGCCATACAATGCTTCAAATGGAGCCATCTTGATACTTGCTTGATAACTGTTGTTATAGGAGAACTCAGCTAAAGGTAACAATTTCTCCCATGAACCTTTTGAAGATATAACACAAGCTCTAAGCAAATCTTCTAGGATTTGGTTCACTCGCTCCGTCTGTCCTGAAGTTTGCGGATGGTATGCCGAACTTCTGATTAGCTTGGTTCCCAAAGCCTGGTGTAAGTGCTCCCAGAAACAAGCTATGAACTGTCGTCCTCGATCTAAGATTATAGTCCTGGGTACTCCATGCAGTCTCACGATCTGAGAAACATATATCTTAGCGTACTTCCCAACTATATACCTTGTGTTCATGGGTATAAAATGTGCTGACTTGGTGAAACGATCGACAATAACCCATATTGAATCATGACCTTGTGGTGTCATTGGAAGGCCTATGATAAAGTCCATACTGATTTCTTCCTATTTCCAACCTGGGATAGGTAATGGCTGAAGTAATCCGGCAGATTTCATATGAACAATTTTTACTCTACTGCAGTTATCACACCTAGCAACATAGGCTGCGATCTCTTTCTTCATCTTAGTCCACCAAAAATGGGTTTTCAAATCTTGGTACATCTTACTACTACCCGGATGGATAGACAATTTGGACGAGTGAGCTTCATCTAAAATTTGGTTCCTCAGCTCACGGTCTTTTGGTACCACAAGTCGGTCCTCAAACCATAACACACCTCTTTCGTCCAATCTGAAATGTTTGGTCTCTTGCTCTTGCATTTTTCTCTTGATGTGACTTATTCCTACATTCGTCTGCTGTAGTTCTATGATTTTGCTCTCAAGTGAACAACTGATTGTGATATTGTGTAGTACAGCAGGATGTAACAAGTTGAATCCATCTTCCAATAATGCTTCCATAGTGTTGCAATGAGACTTTTGACTGAGTGCATCTGCTACTACATTAGCTTTTCCTGGATGGTAGTGCACTTCCAAATTGTAATCCTTAATTAGCTCTAACCATCTTCATTGTCTCATGTTCAGCTCTGGTTGGGTAAAGATATACTTGAGACTTTTGTGGTCAGTATATATATGACATACATTGCCCAACAAGTAATGTCTCCATATCTTTAATGCGTGAACCACTACTGCAAGTTCTAAATCATGCGTAGGGTAGTTGACTTCATGCTTTCTCAGTTGCCGAGAAGCATATGCAATAACTCTTCCTTCTTGCATAAGCACACACTAATAACCTATTTCGATGCATCACAAAATACATCAAAAGGCTTTTCAATGTCGGTTGTGCTAGCTTACAGTGTTTGTAGTCAATAGAGTTACGAGGGTGTGAAAAGCTGCTTCACATTCTGGTGTCCATTTGTACTTCTCATCTTTCTGAAGTAGTCTGGTCATAGGCTTAGCTATCTTTGAGAAATCTAGAATAAACCGACGATAGTATCCTGCTAACCCTAGAAAACTCCGAACTTCATGAACCGAAGTTGGGGCTTTCCAATCCATGACCTCTTGTACTTTTGATGGGTCTACAGAGATTCCATCCCTTGATAAGATGTGACCTAAGAAAGGTACTTTACTCAACCAAAATTCACATTTGCTAAACTTTGCATAAAGCTTATGCTCCCTCAATCTGGATAAAACAATCCTCAGATGGTCTTCATGATCTGACTCATTTTCTGAATAAATCAATATATCATCGATGAACACGACCACAAACTTGTCGAGCTCGGGCATGAATACCGAGTTCATCAGGTACATGAAGTAGGCTGGAGCATTTGTTAGTCCGAAAGACATAACCAAATACTCATATAAGCCATACCTAGTGGAAAAAGCAGTTTTAGGTATGTCCTCTGGCCTGATCTTTATTTGATGGTAGCCCGATCTCAAGTCAATTTTGGAGAATACCTTTGCCTTCGCGAGCTGATCGAACAAGATGTCAATGCGAGGCAATGGATATTTGTTCTTGATGGTCACAGCATTGAGTGGTCTGTAATCTACACACATTCTCAGTGACTTGTCCTTCTTTTTCACAAACAAGGCTGGACATCCCCACGGAGATGAGCTAGGTTGGATAAGACCCTTGTCCAATAGATTTTGTAATTGAACCTTAAGTTCTGCTAACTCATTGGGTGGCATTCTATAGGGCTTTCTTGATATAGGTGTTGTACCTGGCACTAACTCAATCTTAAATTCCACCTCCCTATTAGGTGGTAAGCCTGGTAATTCCTCTAGAAATACATCCGGAAACTCACAAACCACTGGGATATCACAAAGTGTGGTGGTTTGGATAGCACAAGCTAAATGTTGGAGTTCAAAATTGTGGGAGAGTGGTACTAGAAAAGCATTCCCTCCCATGGGTTCTCTCAACATAATAGTACGGGTGCTAGTGTCAATAAGAACACCATGATGTTTCATCCAATTCATGCCAAAGATTACACTTATCGATAACCCGGGCAATATTATCAAATCCATTGTATACTCCCTCCCTTGTATAGAGATGAGTACATTTTTTACTATCTTTTTGGTAGAAATAGTACCCCCTGCTGAACTTATATTATAACCCCCTTTGCTTACATCAATTATTTCCTGATCATGTCTAGATGCAAATGCTTGACTCATAAAGGAATGAGAAGCTCCCGAATCAAATAAAACAACAACGGGATGCTTGTTGACGAGAAACATACCAGCCATGACAACTTCTCCAGTGGGCACTTCCTCAACCGCGGTATAATGCACGTATCCTGGACGTGCCCTTGTGTTCGCCTGTCTCTGATTGTTCTAATTTGGGTTGCCATTCTTCTTGGGGTGGGGACATTCCTTGGCCCAATGACCCATTTGGTTGTAGTTGAAACATGGCTGATTATTCCTCGGTCCGGTGGAGCTTCCCTAACTGCCATTCCCTTTTGGTAAGGCAATTGTGAATGCCTTACGGAATGGTTTCTATGGCCTGTTATTCTGAGCTTTAGATGGTGGAGGCCTAAACTTGGATGCAGGTGGACGGAATTGTGGCCTAGCTGTGATAGGCGCTCTTGCATGTGAAGATCCGAAGGCACACCGCCTCGAATGCCCTCTTGCGACTCTTAGCGTTGCATGCATATTATTGTGGTTTTCCGGGTGGGGCATCACTAATAAACTCGTTGTAAGTGGCACACCTAGAATTGGCCATGGTCTTCATCAGTTTGGTACCCAGGCCTCGTTTGAAACTCTCTATCTTCTTCTCCTCAGTATCCACAAAACCTGGAGCATATCTGGACAGGTTGTTGAATGTGTGCATGTATTCTGTGAGAGTCTTCGTTCCCTGAGTGAGCCTCATAAATTTAGCGACTTTCATGCGCATTAGGCCCGGGGGAATGTGATGTCCCCTAAAAGCTAGCTTGAACTATTCCCATGTAACTCGTGCATTAGCAGGTAGTGATGACAAGAAATGTGTCCACCAGATTCCTGCTGGTCCTTGTAGCTGATGAGAAGCATACTCAGCTTTCAGATGCTCTGTGACTCTTAGCAAGCGAAACTTCTGCTCGATGGTGTTGAGCCATTCGTCAGCCTATTGTGGTTCCTCAGCCACCTTGAAGATAGGAGGCTTTGTATCCAGAAATTCCTTGAATGTCTTGTCTTTGATTTGGCTCGGCCCACAGTTTTCTTTGTGGGTGGCCCACGGCGGTGTTCTACGCAATGAGGCGTAGAGCTTCTTCCATTGTCCTTTGGCTCCCAAAGAACTTTGTAAAGAACTCCTGAGCAGACGGTGGTGGTGGTGGTGGTAAGTCATCACCATTGCCATCGTGATTGCTACCAGCTCCAGCATGGGTGCGCGTCATCTGCTAAGTTGCAACAATAAGCGATTATTGGTTGATGTCAAGAGATTGCAGAGAATCATAATCATGCAAAACTAAAATTACTGGAGAAAATTCTCAAATTCACAATAAAAACAGAGGCATAACAATTCATTCTCGCAACATGGCATCCCCAATTTGACCACTTATCGCGCTCATAACGCATGCAAATTTAAATCATGATCACCAACAAGGACTGGAATTGCATTGATGTTCAACCAAACGTGCGATAGTCATGCGATTAACAATATTACATGATAGTTGGATTACCAATACTAAATTTGAACTATAGGTCCATTACATGAATAAAGGTGATACATTAGCCCTTCCACTAAGTACTAAGAGATCTAATCCTCATCATGATCACTATCGAGGTTAGAGGTAGGATCCTCTCCTCCCTCAGGCTCCACTTCTTCCTCAGGCTCCACTTCTTCTTCTTTCTCTAGATCCATCTCTACGGCTCTAGGCAGAACGTAAGGGTGGAGCTGGTTATTCAGCTGATGAACCTCCTCATGTAGGTTGTTGTTGTATTCTTCCGCATTGGCCAGCTGCTGCTCCAGCTCAAACTGTCGAGCTCCCAGAACATCTTCCCTGGACCAGGCTTCATTCCTCTGGTGAGTTAACTGAGCCATCTCTACATTGAGCCTCTCAATCTCAGCATCGTGCTCCCTCTGAAGCTGACGTCGGTCTTCGCGGGCATGACCAAGAGCACCAGACACACGTCTTAGGCTACCTTCTACTCCTTCTAACACCTTCATTACTGCGAACATGGAGCTCATGGCAGGGTTATCACTGTTCTGCCCTTCTGCTGCACCAATCTCCAAAGATCTTCCTCTTGCCTGCTGCCATGAGTCAGTGGAGGGGTTGCCCCTCGAAAAGACTCCAACCAAAGCGGCTGCCAGCTCATGAGGAAAACGATCCATGATATCCCTCAATATGCCAAAGGCGGCCCTGCCAGCTACTTCTTCAGCAGTCCTGCCAGTTGACTCATAACACCAACCTGTCCACTCAGAATCATCACCTCGGGGATGAACAACAGCCTCCACAGTAACTAAGAGACCTTTCCCCAACTGCTCATTCGCCCAGAAGTAGCGGGGCTCCATTCCATCAGGATGGCCTACATAGCTGAGCACTCTCCACAAGAGTGTAGGCATCCCAAACTCTCCAAGAAACGTGTGACGTTGACGGGTACGTGGAGCAAGCTGACGGCTGGGAGCTCTGCCTCCGGTGGACTTGCGAGCGGTCTGCTTTGTGCGTGCCATCTGCACCATTAACATGTACCACTTGGTGAGACAATGCCATAATGGATAAGAGTTACATAACCGAGTAAGAATTTTTATAAGGGGAGGAACAATTTAATTATGTGAATGATAATTATCATGATGCATGCTCGTTCCATACGTCCTCACAAACTTAGACAAAAAATTGTTTCTAACGGTAGACACGGTGGCATACATATGTTGTCTCATATATGGCGTAACTAATCGAGCTACACGTTTCGTTGTTAGTGTACCTGCATAAGATTTCATTTCAGCCCTAAACCCATAATGAAATATGCAGAATGTAATTGTAAACACTTCCATATATGTATACCCATACATATACTTCCGTATCAATCTACCCGACAATAATTTAAACCCACAATTAAATACGCACCAAATACACATGCAAGCATGCATACATAGCCGTACCAAGCTAACTCTCCCCGACCACACGCTCACATCTTGCGGTCATGTCACTCATCATCTTACTTTGGCGTAAAGACATTTGATCTATTCATTACCATTCAAGTGAATGACATCCATACAATAGCACGCCGTATGGACGATGAAGTAAAAACCCCCATGTTAGTACTTAAATAGCCACCTAATAGTCCTTAATGTGGGCATAAGGAAAGTGATCATTGGCACACTTTAGATTTCAAATACCTATTATATAGCTATCAGTTGCTAGAGAAGGGTTTTTGGAAAACAAAAACTTTTGTTTTAAATACACATGTGACAATTAACGTTGAATCTTGCTCTGATGCCAGCTGTCGTAGAACCGACCAATTTATAAGAGTACAAGTACAATGGCGTCCCGCAAGCGGTCGCACTGTCATACTTGAACCCATATAAACCCAGTAGTCCGTTGAGTACCACGATGGGTCTCGATAAACAATTTACAACAACCAAGATCGTACATGATTCAACATACATGCCACATATTACATAAAGTTCACAGATACAGTTTCATCATCAGAGTATGAAACCAGTTATTACAAACCGAGTTTGATAGATAAAGCGGAAGCAATTAAGTTCGAAAGTGAAGTTTTCAACATAGTTTAATACAGTGCCAAGATACGATCACGGTCCACAAAAGCATGTAGAAGGATTAATAAGAAGCCTGCCCATGGCTTACTCCTCATCCACAACGGGATAGAAGCAACTCTTGCAACAACCATGATACACAGTTCCATCTGCAACATGGGAAATAAAACCCTGAGTATGAGAAGGTACTCAGCTAGACTTACCCGCCATAAACCAGAAATAAAATGACTCTAAGGATTATGCAAGGCTGTATCAGTGGGGATAGCTTGACAACATTTTGCATAAAAGCGATTAACTTAGCTATACAATTATGGTTCCAATATCAGGTTAATTATAACTATCCATCTCTAGATTAGCAACTATCCTGTGCCAAACATGTGGTATATCCATTTAAAAGCATACAATAGTAACCATAGCAGGTATTGTAATTTCATATTCATCCGAACCATCATGTTCTATAACATAGTAACTACGGTGTTGGGACTAGCCAAGTTTCTCACTATTCGGGAGAGACGGCGATTCGAATCAATTTCAACCAGCTGGGAATTTATTCCTAACACAAACCCGGGCATACCGAGCGAAGGTAGCCTTAGGTCACCTTTGGTACAACTCAGGTCCACATTTCGCGGGTCCGTACTGCGCCGCACAATCTGGGACACCAGATGCCAGGACGTTCAGGCCTACCCTGCCCTTGGGCTCAGTCTGATCACCCCCCCGCAAGGAGCGCACAACAAAATGGGTCTCGGCGTGAGTTGAATTACTCGGCTTCGCGGTCGGAACGAGTTATCCGGCTAGCTAAGTGATAGGCATGCGTTCAATCTTGTCAGAAGCACCAACAACGGTACGGTTCTTAATCGACACAGACGGGGATAGATCCACACCCAAGACCTCCATGTCTTGTTGCTTCTCTATCGACATCCCGCCCGGTCTCCATTGATATTAACCATGGTTCTTTTCCACGATAGCAAATATAGCCAACCATGCTCCGGTATCCACCTATATCTCGTAGGTGATAGGAAATCACCCGACTTCTACCGGTCTAAGCATGGCTAAGCATTTATTTGATCCTGGACCTATACCGGTTAAAGGTGTAATAGCTGGACAAGGAATTTATATGCATCAAGTGGTTCCATTCAACTCTTATAACCTAATGCATCAATCATAAGTATTTAAGTAATCATTTGTAAAATACTGGGAGACTTAGAATGCTCCGGGGCTTGCCTCGCAGAAAGGAAGTAGGGCGGTGATTAGGACACTCCGGAAGCTCTTCAGGATTCTACTCCTCGCCTTCGGGAGCTGCGACTTGAGGATTCTTCTGCTGGTCCCCTTCCTCTACGTCGTCGAATTCCAGCAACGTTATTTCTTCCTCTGATCCTAGATGCATGAATATGGCATAAGATATTGCGAATGCATACATGCGTACAAGTATAAAATGATGACACATGAGGAATGCATTCGTATAAGTATTCTTAACAGCATGGTGTTAACAAATGCATCATATTTTACCGAGTAGGTGCATATCTCTTCTTGACTACTTAATCAAACACATTTACAACTCATTCACTACACACAAAATATCAGCTGCTTGTTTTACTTATAATTGAAGTTCTACTTATCCAAATGCTGTGATATTAGACTTTCTGGAAAGCTTATAAAATTGTCTACAACTCTTATTTAATCACCAAAAGATAATTCATAATTTATCTTAACCAAAACAGACAATCAATCCAGCGCTGTCCAGAAATTCCAGAGAACAAGCAAATTCGGAAAGGCTAACTTTAAACAGCTGTAACTCCTAAACCGTTTGACCTATGGTCCTGAAATTTTAACACAAGACATATGATGAAGTTATCTACAACTTTGTTATTAACTATTTTTACAGCAAACATCATTTTTATCATGCAACTCATCAAACTCCAGAATCATCCTGAATCCATCCAATCATTACAAAGTAACAATACTTCTACTTCATCTAATCATTCAAAGTTTGACAACACAAAGTCTACCAACAGTTTAAGAATACCAAATACATCCAAGAAAATAAAATGGTGAAGCCCAAACTATTTATTTATATGCCTTTATTATTTTATTTAGATACATAGGTTAAATAATAAACATATACCAATTGTGCATCATAATTTCTTAGAAAATTACAGTGGCTTACTAGTGCTATCAATAGAATACTGTAAAAGTTTCATGTCATTTTACCAAGTAAAACATCCTATACAAAAATGACAAGGCAGCAAGGCTTGAATTAGCATAAATAGAAAATCCTATTAAAAAGTGTCAAGCAACAGATTTGCTATTTTTCTTAGCATCCATATGGTACTAGGATTACCCCAACAAATTTCATGAATTTTGGATTCATAATTAATTTATAAAAATTCATACAAGGATTCACTATTTATAAAAGAAAAATCTATAACTACAAATATACACATGCACTGATCCTCAAATTTTTACCAGAGCTCATACATGACAAGAATAGCTTACCACAAAAATTTCATAATTTTTGGAGCACAGGAACTCTAGATATAAAATAAACAAATTTGTATGCATTCAAAAACACATTTCAAAGCTCTATTTAAATCTCCAAAAATTTCTACTGTAAATGTCAATAATATATTTTTCCTAAATAGTACCCTTCCTAAGGAACATAACCAAATTTATTTCCCAATTTTTGAAGCTACCAAACTGAAGATATAAAAATCACAAAAGAATTCAAAAACTAGAATCAAATGAGCTAGCTTTCAGATACGGAGTCGCTGACCGGTGGGACCCTTCGGTCAGAGGACCCCACATGTCATAGAGACGAAAACAGGGCCGGCGGCGCTACTCTACTGGCGCGGCCAGAGCTCGCCGACGGTGAACTTGCCGGTGGTGACATCATCACCAGATGTTCTACTCGACCTCGCGCACACAATGCTCTACTTGGTGGGACTTCTCGTCGATGCTATCAACGGCGGCGGCGGCCATGGCGGGGCAGAGGTGCGGGCCAATGGCGAGGCGCTGGTGAAAGCTACGGCGGCTCAAACAAATGCTACGCCGAGCATCACAGAGCTACGGCGGACCTAGCTAGCGCTCTATCGTGGCCTAGGGTGGACGGTGGCGACGTGGCCACGACGACGGGGCTCGCGGTGATGCTCCGGCGAGGCTTTGCACGACGCGGTGGCTTACCAAGCTTGAACAGCGGGCACTGGGGGACGTAGGGAGTCGCTGGGACGGCGGTGATGCTGTTGTGGTTGGCGAATGGGCGGCTCAGCGCTAGCTTGAGCTGGCTATGGCGATGGCAGAGGCGAGACGAGCTCGGCTATCGCTGCGGTGAGGAAGGAGGAGGCGAAATGAGGAAATGAGGGCGCGGCTGAGTGCGGGCGGACGCTGGGGAGTTGAAGGCGCGCTCTAGCCTAGCTTTGCCGTGCGGGGCAGGGCGCCGGCGACGCGCAGCCAGCCACGACGTCCACGCGGCGCGCGGACTCTGTTCCGGTCGGCCACTGAATCCACCGATTCAGTCGGTTCAGTCGCGCTAGGAGCAGCCTGACAGCGTGTTTTCCCGGCCATCTCACCGCTAAACCGTGGCTCCAAAGCATAAACTGTCTAAACAAAAATCATAGCCCGATGTACCAGCTTCAACTTTGGTTAAGGGAGTATGCTCTAATTCGCAATCAATAACGAGTAATGTCATCACCAAGATGGGTTTGCCAGGCTGTCAGTCGAACAAAGACTTAGAAAATTTCTTAAGTGTTGAGATGTTGATTTTGCTGATTTTTGTGATCTCAATTCAAGCATGTTAGGAGCTAAATCAGTCAGTGACCCAAAAATAAAAGTTGTTCCTTATGCCAAATACTACAACTTTGCTTTAGTGATCTCCTCCATGCAAAGTCTCTAACACCTAGTTCAAACTTGGTCAAACATATCACATTTAAATGATGATACACATCAAAGCATGGCTTAATGACCTATTTACCCCTAACCATGAATATCAAAGTTGTTCATAATGATACTCTAAACATGTTTAAGAAATTTGTAATATCATTCAATCATTTCATGTAGTAGTCACTCATAGGGCTCGTTAGTGTAATCATATGAAGCTTAAGTGTTGGTTCATGAAATGTGACCATGAACAAAGTCCTATTTGCTAACCTAGGTGTTGCTATATGTTTGTGTGACTCACATCCACCAAGTACATGTGTCCACTCATGATCATATGCATAGACACATGGAGACATGAAATAACGAGAAAAGTTGCATCTGTTTAAGAAACATGCGATAACAAGCAAACGTTGCAGATGTTTCAATCCAATGTTTCAATTGTAAATGCTTGTTTATGAATGCTTGATGATCATGCTCATGTTATGCAAGGCTAACACCCGAGGTGTTACATCCTCCACACGACCAGCACACCTTCGACGAGTACCTGCGCTGGCTACAGGTCTACGAGGACACATATCAAGCCCCCGTACACTGAGGAGGCGATTGACGAGGACTCGGAGGAAGATATGATTGAAGATGTGTACGACGTTGCCACTAGAGAGGACACACAGCTACAGAGAGCCCCGTTACAAAGATACGTGGTAAGATACTTGAATGGTACAATTTCTTATCCATTTGGTATTAATTATGTATACTAAAACTGTTCAACCGTGTTTCTAAACCTAGGCGACACAATTGTCGAGGCCGTCCAATGAAGCAGCATACCGGCTTCACGAGTCTAGAGGGCAGGGGCCAGGCGTTCTCGAGGCTTTTGTGGAGGTAAACATAAACTAGTCCGTTCCGAAATTGTTTCTTTAGTGTATATGCATTTGTGAAATGCGCTAACTTTATCGGCTATTTATGCAGAAGGTGAAGAAGAGCTGCAGGAAGCTATCTCAAAAGTTGAGCTGCATGGATACTCCTTATGAGGAACCGCCACTCCCAGCGTGGTCGGGTGGTACGTCTTCAGCCTCTTTGAGGACGCCAGCCGGCTCTTCTCAGCCGGTGACAAGTGCCACTTCCGCAGTGCGTACACCACCATATTATAGCGCTGGGAAGGACCCTGCAATCGAGGACGACGAGGACAACGACGACGAGTGGGAAGATTGGTGTGCAGGACGAGATCGGCATGTTTCAGCTAGGTGGTGCCCCGCTTGGCACCCAAGGAGCATCACAGGTACTAACAAAGGTAGTTTCTTTAAATACTTAGGCTACATGAACTAACGATCACAAAGAATTGTAAGTAATCGTGCATATCACATACTTGCAGGGTACTAGCCATACGCACCGGTGACGCGACCACACCGACGTTGGCTACACTCCCAATGTGTTGCCAACAAATTCAAAGAGACAGAGGTGTCCGAGGAATCCTTACACTCCTGGGTCTTAGTTTGTTAGGTCCAACTATTATTAGGGTCCGAAACTTGCAGGCTTATTTGGTTATGTTATGTAGAACTTAAGTCAAACTTATGTGGCAGCTTGTCAACTTATGTTATTTGCTTCATATTCGTTTCAATGCATTGCGACATCACTGCTTGCGAGATTAAGTAGCAACTAGTTCAAAAAAGGCAGTCCCAGGGTATCTCGACACCGGTGGCCAATGTCTTTCACGAGGGGTCGAGGAAGCCAGGGTCCATGGTCGCGTCGCCGCCGATTCTACAATATGGGGCCAAAAAGCCAAATTCGTTCCCTTAAAAAATATTCGTTTCAATCCGATCCAATTTTTCGTAATCGATTAGTTAACATAGTGGTTAACCGTATTATGAAAGACGGAAAAATATCAATTGCCTTATCAATTTCTCTATTCGGCCTTGAAAAAACTTAACAAAATATAGAAACAAATTCACTATTCATTTTACTTCAAACAATACTTATAATAACTCCAGGTACCGCCGGGTTGGTTGGCGGCAATGGCGAGCTTGTTTGCTCGGGTGGCATGATAGGTCGTGGGTTTTATTTGGGACTAGACGCGCCATGACCCTGAGTGCGGCACTACTGCGCTTAAGATCATTTGGCGCGGCAGCCCCCGCCGTCGTCGTGATCGGCGCCTCTAGTGGTCGTCACGTCATATACTCGTGTCGCACCACCATGCATGGCGCAACACAGGCATTTGGTCGCGCCAGGGAAATAGGTGCGACCAAAAGTGTTAGTTTAAAAAAAATCAGAGGTGTTAGATTTAAAATTAGTTTTCAAAAAGTGTTAAAATTTTAAAAAAAATCAGAAAAAGCAAACCCCCGCGATGATAGTTTTTTCTAAGGTATCAAAAAGCTCACGCTTCCCCCTAGTTCTCGTTGGAGCCCCTCATAAGGGTCAAGCTCCTAGTCGGATAACTAAAAGGTCCTAGTGGCTAGAAATGGGGTGAATAGCTACTAGTAATGCTTTTTGCAAAAAGGGAACCTAGCAAACCATAAACTTATCATATCCTTTGGAGTTAGGAAATTATTCCCACTAGTTGATTAAGTCTTGCGAGTACGTTGTGTACTCAGGATTTATTTACCCCTGTTGCAGGTGTAGCTTGAGGAATGGCTATTATATGGAGGATTCTTTTGGTGAGCACAGACGGATCCTTGTATCTTACCATAGATGTTTATTGTAATTCCGCTGTTTAAATTCCACACTCTGAACTTGGTATTGTAATAATGTATTTCTAAGAACTCTTGTTATATGAAATGGACTAAGTATTGTAAACTTGCTCTCATTATTGGATTCTAGAGAAAAACATGGATTGTTTGAGTTCACCCTTGGGGTGTGCTCGATGGAACCGTCCGATGTAGCTAGCTTTTGGGTTGCTTAGTGTCTAGTGGAAGACGAGCGCGTCCGGAAGCATGCTATTTCGGGCGGTTCTGTCATAGGTGGTACCAGAGCCAATAATGAGTCTTATGAGTTTCATAACTCTTTTCAAAACCTAAAATTTGACCAACAAAAGTTTTGTGAAAAGTAGGATGCGATAAAATTTTATAAATAAGTATAAGCCCTAACAATATGGTCTATCTAGGATAGCGGCACTGGTTTATCTAATCACTTTTCTGTAGGTACACTAACTTACGCTGCATAAGAATCGTTTAGCAAGCCGAAAGTGAGTGTGCGTTGTGTCAAAAATTTTGCGAATGCCGCTATATTCTGGCTTGAGTGAACGGGTAGGCTAATGCATGTATCATGAAAAGAGAATCTTGCTTAAACTAAAGTTCCCCCCATATGTATAATTTGGATTAGTGAATTGATAGGATAACCTAAAAGAATGCTTTAATAAAAGTCTTATCATTTCTCTAAGTCTCTTATTCCTAATCTTGAGGGTTGTCCCTAATGGTTGGTTCATATATTATTTATAGATGAGGTCTGGTCGTGGGAGTACCAGTGCTAGGACGAGCCGTGGCCTTGGTGAAGGCCAAGGTGAAAGTGGTCATGGCAATGAGAACGGCAACAGAGAGAGCCATGAGGCCCCACTTCTGGCTCCTCCTCCTCCAACACCACCACCTCCGATGACCCATGTGGAGATGATGGCGAAAATGCTGGCTGCTCGGCGCAAGTCAGCATGTGCCTTGGAGATGCTTGCCTAGGCCATTGGTGGCTTCGCCCGTGGGGGCCACAGAGGCAATGGCGGGAATGGGGGTGGTGCCCGCGGTCCTGAGGGGCCCTGTTCTTACCAGGATTTCTTGAAGACGCACCCACCCACATTCACGCCGATCTTTGAGCCTCGGATGCGAGCATTGGGCCGTGATTCGGAGCGAAGTTTTCATTGCTCGCTCATCAGAATCGAAGAACAGAATGTGTGCTTTGCAGCGCAGCAGCTATTGGATTCTACCAGCGCATGGTGGGACACGTTCAATGCCATGCAGCTGGTGGACCACCGTGTGACTTGGCAAGAGTTTACCGCTGCTTTCAGAGAGTACTACATTCCTACTGGTGTGCTGTACAGGAAGTTGATGGAGTTCCTAGACCTGAAGCAAGGGAGCATGTCTGTGATGGATTATGTGAACAAGTTCAATCATCTGGCATAGTATGCTGGGAGCCATGTCGATACTGATGAGAATAAGAGGGACCGTTTCTATCGTGGCCTCTCTTGCAGTTTGCAGAAGGAGCTGTACAGAGGAACTACCAGACTTTTGGTGTTATGATGAATGCTACTATTGCTATGGAAGGACTTCAGCGTGACTCTCAGGCTGAGTGGAAGCGCAAGCGGGTGATTACTGGGTCTTCTAGTCACCCCTAGGCTCAGAAGGTATAGGTTATTCATGCGGGTGCCCTATCAGTCTTCGGGTGGGCAGTCGTTCCATCAGTCTCAGCAGACCTACCAGGCACCTCCCACCCAGTACCGTGCACCTACTCAGTAGGTGCAACAATAGCCTCAGGGACAGCAAGTTCCGCCTTATTAAGGACAGGGGAATAAGCTGGGTGCTTATTTCAAGTGTGGCAAGGAAGACCACTATGCTCAAGAGTGTCCACAAAACCAGCCTACGCAGTCATCCTAGCCTTCAGCCAACTCATGTCTGATCAAGAGGACGATTATCAAGAAGAAGGTGCCCGTAAGCCGCTCTAGACAAGTCAACTTCATTGAGGCTGAGGAGATCTTGCAGAATGAACCGGTGATGGCTGGTATGTTTACCATCGATTCCCATCTAGCATATGTGTTGTTTGATTCTGGTGCATCACATTCATTTATGAGCATGGGGTTTGCATAGAGGCACAATATATCTCTTATGGCTATTCCTATTGACTATAGAATCAGTACTCTAGGTGCGCAGTTGTGCGTTAATACTCGGATGGACACAGTCAGATTAGTGCTAGCCACTCACACTTACTTCCTCTAGTTCATGGTGCTGCCTGGGCAAGGCATAGATGCAATTCTGGGCATGAACTGGTTGCAAGTTTATGGGGTGATCTTGAACCTTAAGCAGAGAGTTGTTGAGTTATGGCTTCCTTCTTCCGAGGATAGGATGTCTCTTCTTATACCCTCAGATCTAGCCTTACCAGTTGTTGCTCATGTTGAAGCTTCTCCTGATCTTGCCTCTATTCCTGTGGTATGTGAGTTTCCAGATGTCTTTCCTAAAGATCTACCTAGGTTACCACCGGATAGGGATGTGGAGTTTTCCATTAAGTTAGAACCTAGCACTGCTTCTATTTCACGGCGTCCCTACCACATGGCTCCTTAAGAACTAGCTAAAATGAAGAAGCAGTTAGAGGAACTATTGGAGAAGGGATTTATCCATCCTAGCTCTTCATCATGGGGTTGCCTAGCTATTTTTGTGAAAAAGAAGGACTGTATGCTGTGGATGTGTGTGGATTACCACCCTCTCATTGCGGTAACCATTAAGAACAAATATCCTTTACCTCGTATTGATACTTTGTTCGATCAGTTGGCTGGTGCCAAGATGTTTTTAAAGATTGATCTTCGTTCTGGGTATCATCAAATTAAGATCCGGCCATAAGATATACCAAAGATAGCTTTCTCTACTAGGTATGGGTTGTATGAATATCTAGTCATGTCTTTTGGTCTCACCAATGCTCCTGCATTCTTTATGTATCTCATGAACTCAGTCTTCATGTCGAAGTTAGATAAGTTTGTAGTGGTGTTCATTGATGATATTTTGATATACTCCAAGAACAATGAAGAGCATGCACAACATCTTTGGATAGTACTGACTCGATTAAGGGAACACAAGTTGTATGCCAAATTCAGCAAGTGTGAGTTTTGGTTGGATCGAGTGCAGTTTTTGGGACATGTTCTGACACCTGAAGGTATCTCTATAGACGCAAGCAAGGTGCAAGATGTGTTAAATTAAAAATCTCCAAAGTTAGTGCATCATATTCGTCAGTTCCTTGGTCTTACTGGTTATTATTGGCGCTTCATTCCCGACTTCTCCAAAATAGCCCAACCGATGACCAAGTTGCTCCAAAAAGATGTCAAGTTTGTATAGAGTCCGGCTTGTAAAGAAGTTTTCCAAGCCCTGAAGAAGTTTCTTACCTCTTGTCCTGTTCTTACCCAACCAGATATTGACAAGCCATTTGATGTGTATTGTGATGCCTTAAGGACTGGATTGGGATGCGTGCTTATGCAGGATAGACATGTGATAGCTTATGCTTCACTCCAGCTAAAGAAGCACGAGGTGAATTATCCCACCCATGATTTAGAGTTGACTGATGTGGTGCACGCTCTAAAGATTTGGAGGCATTATTTGTTGGGAAATAAAGTGCATATTTATACGGATCATAAGAGCCTCAAATATATTTTCACTTAGTCCAAGTTGAATATGAGGCAACGGAGATGGCTAGAGCTAATCAAGGATTACAATTTAGAAGTTCATTATCACCCTAGAAAAGCTAATGTGGTAGCTGATACTTTGAGCCAGAAGTCGTATCAAGTTGAAGAAGCACCTTTGTCCCTCAACCATGCTAAGGTGCTAGCTCATATTACTCTAGTCTCGGATTTACTTGAGCAAATTATTATAGAGCAAAGGCAAGATGTTTCAGAAATTCCGAGTATCAAGAAGTTAATTGTAAAAGGGCATGGTCCATATTTTAGTATCGATGATCAAGGTGTAGTGAGGTTCAAGAACAGATTGGTTGTTCCATCAAGTGAGGAGCTTAGAAGAAAATTTTTGGATGAATCTCACAACTCCAAGTTGTCCATCCATCTAGGAAGTAACAAGATGTACCATGATTTACGCCACTTATATTGGTGGTCAAATATGAAGCAGGATATCACCAAGTATGTTGTGGATTGTGATATTTGTGGAAGGGTTAAGGCAGACCATATGCATACACCTGTATTTCTACAGCCCTTGCCTATCCCTGTTTGGAAATACGAGGATATTTCAATGGACTTTGTTATGGGTTTGTCCCGCACGGCAAAGTGGTATGACACTATTTGGGTCAATGTGGATCGTCTTACCAAGTCCACTCATTTCCTTCTGGTGGATACCAGGTATTCAGCCAAGTTGTATTTTGACCGGATTGTGACCCTGCATGGAGTTCCCCTTACTATCGTCTGTGATAGAGGGTCAGTCTTTGTCTCTCATTTCTAGGAGCAATTCCAGAAATGTCTTGGTACTAGTCTCCTCAGAAGTTTAGCTTATCATCCGCAAACTGATGGTCAGACAGAAAGAGTTAATCAGGTACTTGAGGATATGTTGAGGGCTTGTGTCATCTCTTTTCCTGAAAAGTGGGACGAATGCTTGACTCTAGCTGAGTTTTCTTATAGCAATAGTTATCAAGAAAGCATTCGTATGGCACCATTTGAGGCCCTGTATGGCAAGAAATGTAGAACACCACTTAACTGGGTTGAAGTAGGAGACTATGGATATTTTGGGCCTGATTTTATCAAAGAAGCTCGAGAGCAAGTCAGTATTATTCAGAGCCATTTGAAGGCATCTCAAAAGTCATCAGAAAATTTATGCGGACAAGCGAAGAAGGCCCTTGCAATTTGAAGTTGGTGATCATGTGTATCTCAAAGTGTCACCCATGAGAGGGGTGCATCTCTTTGGTGTCCATGGAAAGCTAGCCCCTCGCTTTGTTGGACCTTACAAGGTTTTGGCCCGGTGTGGTTCTGCTGCCTACCGTATCCAACTCCTAGATATTTTGTCAGTAGTGCATAATATCTTCCATGTTTCTCAGTTAAAGAAATGTTTACGGGTCCCCAATGAAGCTGTGGAAGTTGAAGGACTTCCCCTCCAGCCCGATTTGTCTTATATTGAACGTCCTATCAAGATCTAAGATGAAAAAGGAAGAGTGACCAGAAATAATGTGGTGAAGTTTTTATAAAGTTCAGTGGCAAAATCACTCAGAGAATGAAGCAACATGGGAGCAAGAAGGTTATATCTTGAAGCATTATCCTCACCTTCTTTCAAGTTAACCGAGGTGATTAAATCAGAAATTATTACTTATCTCTTTTCCCTCACTAGGCACATGAAATCTCGGGATGAGATTTTATTTAAGGAGGGTACATTTGTAACACCCTCGATGTTACACCATAAATTATTTACTAAAACATGTCATGCGCATCATGTTTATGTGTTAATGCATGTAATAGAGTGTGTAGATCAATTTCTGTAACTCAAAACGATCGATAGAAATGCGAAACAAAAGTTGATTCGATAGTCATGTTATATCACTTAGGGCTTAAAACTAATTTTTATTAAGCAAAAATGCTATAGAACATGTATGTGATACTTCAATAAAGTCTGAAGTACAAACTTTGTAGATGACAATGAAATACTTGCTGTTCAAAAATAATATTGCTAAGTAATATTTCTACTAGCCTTGAAATGCAATTTGAAATAAGACTCAGCTCAAAAACTTAGGAAAATTTTAAGTATGTTAACAGCTAGACGTTGCCGTGTTTAGCAAATTATTGCAAGAGATTAGGTTAAGGAGTGATAAGGTGTTATAGCTCGATTTAGCAGCCTCATATACTTCCTTGAGCTTAGAGAAGACAGTTTAGGCTTAGAAACAATGGTTTAGTAATGGTCGATGCTTTAAAATTCATGCACGACACTTGCTTCGGTTGCCTGGCCGAGTGTGTGCGGTCACCATCGTGCGGAGCCTCGGTGTCACTAGGCTTGGACACACGCTCGCACACTACCGCGCGTGGTCGATCACGACTGCCCCATCCCGGCTGGCCATAGCTGGCCATCTGGCCTTGCCGTGCGGTGCTGCCGCCACTGCCGGCCCAGTGCCCTGGCCACCCTGCCGCGCAGATGTCCCATCCCACCGTTGCGTTGTGTCGCTGTCACTCGTCGTGTTATGCTGTGGGCTGCCAGCTGCTGCTACTCCACTGTCCCTACCGCTCTGCTGCAATGCCGCCGCTGCTGATACTACGCCGTGATGTGCTCGTCCCCTCGCTGTGCGCACGAGGGCTTGCCCCCTCCTCTGCTGCCCGCACCATCGGTTTGCCATTTATGGTGCAGCAGCCCCACAAGCAGTGCCAGTCGGTGACATGCATATGTTGTTCATAGTAGCAACGCGCGGCTCGCCCGGATCACGACGGATAAATCCTGCCAAGGCTGATCACGTTGAGCTTCGGTTCTCTCTCTGCTCTCCCCGCCATGGCCGACTGAGTCGCGCGAGTTAATACGGCTGGGAGGAGTCATCTCGGGTTGTGGCGTCATGTCTCTAGCGCTGCCATCAAGTCCTTTAGTCGACCGTCCCCACCCTACCTTGAATGGCACCTGGCCGAGCTCTAATTTTGGAGTTTTGCCCCTACCACAACGCCATTAAGACGTAGCCCGCCACCATCGTAGGTAGCCACCAAATCACCGCCTCAAGCCAAATTGGTTGCACCACCCGACCCACCTTGCACCCCTTCTCATTGTGCGCACCTAAGCCATACCCCTACGGCTACCCTCGTGGCGCTGACGTGGCCATGCCACCGTGGCCCACCATCACGCTTGCCGCGTGCACGCGACCAGGCTTGGTCGGGGTGTCTCCGGCCAAGCCACCGCCATGGGTAGGTGCGTGGTGAGTTGTTGATGCTCACCCACTGTTTCTATCACCACTTTTATGCCAAGGCTCACCGAAACATGGTTGCCGCCGCCGTAGGGTGCCGCCGTCGTGGAGAGGCCATCCTACTATGTCTAGACTTGTCCCACCTCTGCCCAAAGTTGCATGTCAGCCCATGGGAAAGGGTCGACCCCCTAGCTATGCCTGCGTGGGTCCCAGTTGGCCAGCGTAGTAGCTCAGTGCCGGCCAGTGTCGCATCGACGAGCACGGAGGCGTCGGGGACCTCTCCGATGCGAAGACGAGAGAATACTAGGGCTTCCTTGCAAAGTCGTTGTATATAGGAATAGTATGCGTAGTGCTCACGCTAATGCCTGGTAATGCGAGGGCGTTTTTGCCAGAGTGCCAACATGCACAGGCTGCCCCCATTGTGGGCTGGCTTGCGTGGGCCACGTCCACGTGGTGGGCCGCGCTGGGCTCATCGCCTTTTCTTTTTAAGCAAATTAGTTAAATGGTTTTCTAATTACATTTTTGAGTTGATCTTTGGTAAATCATATAAAATCATGTAGGTGTCCAAAAATTGTGAAACCAATTTTGTTAGGTTCCTAAAATTGTGCTCTATCTGTTGGTGTATTTAGTTCATGGTTATATGTGTTGACCTTAGGAGCTATTAAATCCTTTGAGAGTACTTAATATTATCAAACTAATTATTGTACGAATTTTTGTGTCAAAATGGTGATAGTTTTAGCCTTGACATTTTTACAGTAGCTTCATTGTATTATTATGTGCTTACTGTAATTTTTGTAGCCATAGAATAGACTAGGTATTAAGGTAGTTGGATGCTCTTTGTTTCAATATACATTAAATCATTAGTGGAAGTAAGGATATATCTTTAGTTGCTAAGTTAAAGGTTGTTAGTTGAACCCAATACCTTGTTTGATGAAAATGATAGCTAGCTTAGTATCTTAGTCATTAGAGTTAGTTTAGTAGCTTGGTAGATGTATTGTTATTTTAAGAGTTGTTGTTGTCGTAATACTAAGTGTTGCATCATCATCGCATGCATGTAGAGAACAAGTTGGCGGAGATCGTGACCATTAGATACCACGAGTTCGAGGAGGTGATCGAGGAGTATGAGGAGGAGATCCTCATGAGGAGGAGGTCATAGAGCCGCCACTAACTAACTGAGCTGACACCTCGCCTACCCAAGGCAAGCCCCAGTGCATAACCCTTATTTTGAATGATCACTGGATATATATATATATATGTGTGTGTGTGTGATGTGCATTTACGTTACATGATTTATATTGAAACTACATGCATAGATAAACATACCTATGAGTCCTACTAGTATAGGTCGAGTAGCTACTATGCTTAGGCTATGGGTAGCGTGAGTAACCTGCCGTTACTCGCAATAGGTGATTATTATTATCACTCTCATAATAAAATGGTGAAAGAAAAAATAGAGACTGAATAGGGATATGGTACGGGTATTGGTGGGTGTAATTGGTTGTGTCCCATGGAAAACGGGGCATAGCTTGGTTACACTGTTTTCCCTGTCCGTGTCAGTTAAGGACCGGCCGTTGCATTGGATTCTAGTCAGGTCACAGACTTATTATCCTGAGCACATACTTGCTTATGGGAGCAGGAAGGCTCATTGCTCTCTTGTTGTGGGT
The DNA here is from genome assembly GCA_904845875.1 of Miscanthus lutarioriparius. Lineage (NCBI taxonomy): Eukaryota > Viridiplantae > Streptophyta > Magnoliopsida > Poales > Poaceae > Miscanthus > Miscanthus lutarioriparius. Next base: position 56,195,425 of record CAJGYO010000018.1, read on the forward strand.
TCTGGCTCTTTCTAGACCGACTGATTTAGGCAGGGATGGTGGAGGTCTAAGCACCACACTGAGTCCACGACTCAGGTGTGGGGGCTTAAAGTCCAAGTTTGGATGGGAACCTAGACCCCTTGATAGGACAGCAGTGGGTTGGTCCTACTTGTGCCTGGGGTACAAGTGGGGCGTGTATTTTGGAGTACATAGCTGGGCTACATTGGTTCACAAATCGCCATGTAATATGGTACGACTTGTCTACGATCTAGCACCATAGTAAGAACTAGAAGATGAAAGGAAATGAATGGATTTGATTGCTCAACTCTTGCTTGAAAGTAGAACAGGTGCTTACCTAGAATGGTTAGCTAAGGAATTAATCATGAATGCTAATAAAATACATACATAAGGATTCACTACTAGTAATGCTTTTTGCAAAAAGAGAACCCAGCAAACCATAAAGCTTATCATATCCTTTGGAGTCAGGAAATTATTCCCACTAGTCGGGTAAGTCTTGCGAGTACGTTGTGTACTTAGGGTTTATTTACCCCTATTGTAGGCGCAGCTTGGGGAATGGCTGTTGTGTGGAGGATTCTTCTGGTGCGCACAGATGGATCCTTGTATCTTACCATAGATGTTTATTGTAATTCCACTGTTTAAATTCCACACTCTGAACTTGGTATTGTAATAATGTATTTCTAAGAACTCTCGTTGTATGAAATGGACAAAGTATTGTAAACTCATTCTCATTATTGGATCCTAGAAGAAAAACGTGGATTGTTCGAGTTCTCCCTTGGGGTGTGCTCGATAGAACCGTCCGATGTAGCTAGCTTTCGGGGTGTTTAGTGTCTGGTGGAAGACGAGCGCCTCTAGAAGCGTGCTATTTGGGGCGGTTCTACCACATTCTCTGAATATCAGGAGGATGCAAACATCATTGTCAAGAACTCTGCTCCACAACAATAGAGACAAGGGTGGAATCAACAACAACGGTCGACTTACCAAGGTAAGTACCCAAGTAATTGCTATAATACTCCTAAGCAACCATCCTTTAGAGACCAGATCTTAGAACAAGCTAGGATTAATGAGAATATTTTTAAGAAGCTTGCTTTTAATAAAAAGATCCTAGAAAGCATAAATACTAAAAATGGATAGTTTTTCTTCTGCTATAAAAGACCAACTTAGCTATAATAAAAAAGATAGAATCACAATTAGCCTAATTGGTTGCTGCTCTGCCTGTTGCTACTAACCTTGAGAAGGTAAATGCCATAACTACAAGAGGTGGCAAGTCTACTCGTGATCCACCATATCCGACAAGGACAGGCAAGACACCGGTGGTAGTGCAGGAAGAGGAGAAAACAACCGATGAAGCTGAAGAATTTGGGCCACAAGAGCGAGAATTACAACAAGATTTTCATGACACGACCCTCCTACCGTTTCCACACAGAAATCAAAAACCAAAATGGATGAGCTATTTGGTAAGTTCATAGAGGTAATTCAAAAGATATATCAATATTCCATTGCTAGATGCCATACAGGTACCTACCTACCTACGCAAAGTATCTTAGAGACATCCTCAACAACAAAAGACCACTGCCTTCCACTAAGGTCATTAAGTTAACGGAGGAGTGTAGTGCGGCCATCCTAAATACTTCACCTATCATGAAGAAGGATCCAGGATGTCCCACTATTGATTGTTCAATCGGGAGCCAGAACTTCGAGAATGCGTTATGCGATCTTGGAGCAAGTGTCAGTGTCATGCCCAAAAAGGTCTTGGAGCAAGTGTCAGTGTTAGTGTAAATGCCATAACTATTCAACACTCATGCCAACATCAATGTGTTTGCAACTAGCCGACCAATCGGTCCGCTACCCTACGGGAATCGTCGAAAATATTCCGGTAAAAATATGAAACTTTTTCGTTCTCGTAGATTTTATAGTACTTGATATGCAAGAGGACATGAAGACACCCCTCATTCTTGGGAGACCCTTCCTGAGCACTACAAATGCTCACATTGATGTCGGAGCTAGAGAAATCAAATTCCATATCAATGGAAAGGAAGAGCGATTCGCCTTCAAGCCAATACCAGAACAATGCTCTAATTTGGAGTGGCGTGAAAAGCAAGTGCAACCATTAAGGTCTCCGTCTCTAGGACCGACAGATGCACCCAAAGAATAAACCCGAATGGAGAAGTCTGGTTCAGAGGACTCAAAATCCTGAACCCTCGCCAGGAGGTAACTCGGTAGTTATCCATATTTACTTTTTCATATTGCATTAATCATTTTATCTTAGCATATTTACTTTTCAACATTTGCATCATAAAATATAAATTCTCATCGTGGCATTATAAAAATCTAAGCCCTATGTAAATAATTTTTATGGTGTAAAAACCTGTGAGAAAAATTTATTGTGGAGGCGTAAAAATTTACAAATACCATCATTCATCTTGTTATATTTCATAGTATCATAAAATATTTTTGCATTACATTGTTATACATATATACGGTAGAAATACGGGAGACACATGGGACCCACTAAACCACCACCTATCACTTCCATCACCTCCATCTCCAATCAACCTCCATTATTCACCTCCATTCCCACTCACCTCCATTATGTCATTTCACCACCAAAAGGAGCACCGACAGAGCTGATCACTTGCTTAAGGATGAAGCAAAGAACCACTGGGAGAAAGAGGAAGCCACTTGGCCATTGTGTGGGGCCGGCCGGCCCCACCACCAGGCCGGCCGACCTCCTGCTTCCCCTGCTATAAATCCTAGCTCCAAACTTGCTGCTCTTGGCCATCACAAAACACAATCCTAGCTCTTGAGTTCGAAAATCCAGAAGAAAAATTCGTAGTTGAATTTCCTTTGGTAGAAGTAGTGTTGGAAAAAGAAACAGTGAGAGGAAGTTTGAGTGTGAAAGTAGTGTTAAAATCTTGAGAAAGAGAGGAAGAGTGGTAGTGTTGTCCAAATCAAGAGAGAAAATTAAAAAGAATTAGGGTGGAAGACATGCCAGAATCTTGACTAGAATATTCACTAGGCAATCTCGGACGACTAACCTCTAAACAACTGACTTTTGGAATGGTTAACCACTAATATGTTTATTTTCCTAATCCTATTCCATGAGTTGTGTTGTTTTTGCCTATTTTGTAGGAAAATGAGTAAGATCACCGGCAAACTCAAGCGGGCGATATCATTTCGTTCAACAAGAAGTTCCTCATCGAGGAAGCACCGACATGGAGGTTGATCCTCCATCTCCGTTGTTGGAGCACCACCCCGATCATCCCCATGGAGAGGAACGTTCTTCTATAAGAAAAGCAGCTCAAGCTCCGGGATGATAGGGAGAAGGACATCTACAAGAAGCTAAAGGACTGGGATTTTGTCCTCACCCCTGCCTTCGATCCAGCCCTACTTTAGTCCATAGGTATGGACTCTAAATTTGAACTTATTTTTAAGGCCATAGGATGGGAGGATGCATGGGAAATAGATGAGTCAGGGTGCAAGCTATTGACTATTGAATTTTTATGCACTTTACAAACCACCGACTCAGAAGTCTCATTTAGGTTCTTTGGGAAAGAATTTTTTTTCCTTGGAAGAACTTTAGTGAGCTTCTAGGATTCCCTTCTCAGTGCACAATTGATGTAGACTCAGCTATACAAGACTTTGATAGGATGAAGTTTTGGAGGGAGATATCAAAAGAAATTGTTTGCTACCGCCCTCGTACCAATGACATTCACCACCTTACTTTGCGGTTCATGCACAAATGGCTAGGATTTTCTCTTTTTCCTAGAAATGATTTCCACATAGTAAGGAATGACGAACTTAAACTGCTCTATGCCATGGTTAAAAGAAAGAAGGTCTCACCTGTAAAATTCATGATGGCACAATGGGCAAAAATTCCTAGACTAAAGGGAGATGTTGGGTGCACTTCTTTGGTCACCCGCATGGCTAGAAATTTGGGTTTACTAGCAAATGCTTCTATTACATACATTGACAGTCCCTGATGGATTATTCATTATGGCTATTTTAATTATGCACACATGTTAAAAAAGGGCAAGGATGGAAAAATAGTCATGATGTATATGGACTATATAAATGAATTTCCGTTACCAGACCGGAACCTCGGTCTATATGTGGAAGATTTGTTTGTCTTTGATTTGCAGAAAATGGAGCAACCACCTCGCAGGAGTGCCTCTGCAAGGATCACTCGCAAACCACAACCTCGGTACCATGGAGACGAATCCATTCCAGAAGGCCCTGCCTTCACTAGCTACACAGGATTTGATCAAGCAGGACCTTCTAGGTTCACCTTCCTTAGCATGCAGGTTGGGACCAGCCGGGATCTTCCCGTATGCACCAACCCAAGCATGCTGGGTAGGAGCAGCCTTCTCCGCATCATTCAGATAGTTCCTGGTAACAGGGCCCAACTGGGCAATGGCAGGACGATAATTTTGACTATTACCAGCAGCAGTCTTACGAGGAGGTTTCCAGTGGCCACCAGGGAGGACGCATGTCCTTCTCTGCCCGTGGCTATCATGACCATCCCACAGGTTATCTTGAGCAGCAGACGGAGTATGATTGTTTCGACACCAGGCTCACCACCATCAAGGAGAACCAGTAGGAGATCCGAAACACTCTTCACCAACATTCCCAATGGCAAGAAAAAGCAGAACAACGCCTTGTCGCCATCCAGCAACAACAGCAACAGGAGAATGACAACTGGAACTACTTGTTTGGCCATCTCCACATTAACCACCTGCCTCGCTGAAGGACCATACCAACACCTAGCTTGGGGGAGGAGCCCCCATTTACCTATGGTAAGATTTATTTCTAGTATTTTATTATTTTCTTTAGTTTATTTAATTTTTGAATTTGTATTAGTTAAAAAAATGGTAAACTAAGAAAATAAAATAAAAATTTGCCTTTGTCTTTTATATATATATTACTATAGTATGATCTAAAAAATGATGGAAACCAAATAAAAAGAGTGTGTATATAGTTTGTGCTTTAGTTTGTTTTTAAGAGTCAATAAATAAATAAAACTTGAAGATGATCTCACATGATGGAAATGATGAATAGTTGCTCTGTTGTAATTCCTTTCAAGTACCTAGTTTTTAGTCTTGAATTCTTCCAAGCTTTGGATCAGATTGATTTGACATGAGAATTTGCTCTAAACTTGAAACTCATGGGTAGCATATGCTTGATCTAAGTCTAGGTAATTGACGAATATGATATGAGAAGGTCTGAGCTGCTGTTTATCTTGTTCCTAGTGATACTAAAGTTCTAGAGATTTATCTTTTGAAAATATGAAAATCCTACATGATGAGTTCCTTGTATGATAAAGCTTGAATTCCTACCAGAGCCATATATGATATTTAGAGTAGAAAAACTTTCACTCATATATGCTGCTTGTTTTGCATTGAGTTTAGTCAAGCTTTGTTGATGCCTTGTGAGAGGTTTGTCATGCTCTTAAAATCAAGATCATGTACACACCACCTAAATATGCACTACTCCTACACTGGGGATAGGCGCAACAACATGTCATTCCATTTAGATCCACCTAAAAATGTTTTACTCCTACACTAGAAGTAAACACCAAAAATATTCTTCATAGATATCCATCAAATAAATGCTCCAAGTTCTTGTTACTATCTCTCCAACAATTGTTATGCAGAGAGAAGCATGTGGCTATGCAAAAGTTATTCATAAAAAAGAGTTGAGAAAATATGGACAAGTGTCCAATTATCAAAACAATAGGTACTTAGATGCCCGCCTAAAAAAAGAGAGATGAATAAGATAGCCCATGTTTTCTTGCAAATATTTCCAAGTTTCAAAAGACATATATGTTTTCAAGGAGCATAGTAGAATTAGGTTAACTACCATATATATATCCACCATATTCCATACACATGCAAATCTTGATTTGATTGTATGACTCAACTCTCTTTGGATCCGTTGTTTGACTTTACAATATATGTATTGCAAGTATGCTCTTTCATGTTATCACCCTTCCTATGAGCCCTAAATAAGCTTTAGTTATAGGAAGAAAGGTGTAACATCACTGTTGCCTTGGTGAGTGATGAGGACATCGCCAAGATGGAGTCGAGGATGACTCCAATTCGAGAAGGGGAGGATGATGAGGACATCACCATGCTGGACACACCGACGCCATGGTCTTCCCCAAGTTACAATTCGTTCCCAACTCAGCTGCCACGTCGCCCTCGGATTCAGCAGACACGTAGTCACTGTTTCGGTCATAACTTTCTCATACGACATCGAAACGGGCCGTTCTTGGATGCGTTGGAAAGAGGACGACGACGTCGTCGTTTTGGATCTGGTCCCAGCTCTAGAAGGTCTGTGGATCATTCTGTGTGACCACGGTAAGGTGCTGCGTCACCTATTTGGGCCAACTTGGCCATGTATCGTGTCGGGCCTTAAGCCCAAGTTGTGGGCGCCCAACCCCTGGCCGTCCCCAACCCTAGGTCAAGTCTTAGACTATAAACACAGCCGTCGCCGCTGCTACATAATTGGGTTTTTGTTTAGAGTTTAGTTTTCCATCGAGAAACTGAATCGTTCATTGTAACTGTGGTGACAAATCCTTTTACAGTGATCTAGGGCCCCCGTTCTTGATCTCCTCCACTGTGTCGATTAGTCCTTTGGAACCGAGTTCTTGAATCCTCTATTGATATTCACGTCATTCATATTTGCAATTTCAGATTGCGTGTTTTACCTTCTTGCTTGTGCTCTTCGATTTGCTTGCAGGAAAAGCCTTCTTGGCGAGGTCAATTAAGTTGTGCTTGGTTGATAACCAACGGAGCAGTGGTGTAACGGTTGCAGGGTTCGAATCGCGTCTGATTTGAAGCCGGATCGCCAACGTCGAGATCTCCACAAAATCAAACTTATCGGCTACCTCTTGGAAGATCGGGCCTGTACTCATCAGTGAGGATCCACAAATACTATATATTTTGAGAGACTTGAGAGTGTCATACAATGGAATCTCTGAGTTTTATTTTGAAAACTTGTAAAAACTCTGGAATAATGGTTGAACAAAGAACATGAGACATAGTGCTTGACTTGATTGTTCTGTCTTTCAATTGCTCAAGACACAAGTGAAGGCTACAAGCCCCATGGTTAAAGGTACTATGAGTAAGTTTGAAAGTCAGATCAGTTTGGTCTAATTCGGAGGAGAGTTCTTGTTTGAATGCATGTGTACTTTTTAGAAGTTGTTACGACCTTAATTTCAGATCTGTGCTAAGTTTAGCTTTGCTTAGGGACTAGCAAAGGTTAAGCTTGGGGAATTGTTGATGGTAGTTACCGACCATTATAAACATCAATATAACCCAAAATAATGCATGAAAATGATCACCAACATAGACTTAGGGGTTTAAACTGACAAATTTCCATGAGTTTTGGTGAATTTGTATTTTTAGCTGGTTTAATTAGAAACTGACAAGGGGGACTTAAATGTCAAAGTTAAAATTGGAATTCCGCCATGAAACCAACTTCAGAAGGTTCTAGGGGACTCCAGAAGCCACGTAACTGAAGCGGAGGCCAAGAGGTTGCCAAGTGGGGCCACTCAGCCCCACAGGGCCCCCCTGTCAGCCTCGTCGCTATGTCGGTTTCCAACCACCTCCTAGGATGCATCTAAGACATTGTGTCGGGTTCATAAACCTAGGGTCCCTTATGGACCGGCTTCCCAACAAAGGCTCGGCCCAAGCAGACAACATGCAAACTCATGGGCCAGCCCAAATACCTAAACGATAGGCCAGAAGGGCGATCCAATCACTAACCGAAAGGCCTGGCTGAGGAGGAATGACACCTGCTTTTGACCTCGGCACGCCTCTCCGACCGGAGCGCTCGCTTCAGTCTCTAGCCCATCTCCGGATGGCTCTCTGACCAGAAGGCCTGGCCAAACACCACTTCCGACTCGACCCACGTCTCCGACTAGGGATGCGCCAAACCCCTACTCACTGCTCTTCTCCAACTGGCACAATCAGAGCCAACTGGGACCAACCGACTGGGGATGCCCGCTTGGTAAGGGCCAGGAAATGGACAGAGAAAGTAAGGCAGGGTGCACAAGTCAAACCGCAATACCAGGGACTGTACCCTGTACACCTGTAGAAACAATACTCTATGACCTCCCTAGCACGACAGAACCCAAGCAGTGTTGTAGGTGCCGATATTTTCCCCTATAGTATTGTGGGCGCCATTAACTCCCATATGGTAAGGCTCCCTCACATGCCTCTGGGCATCGATAGTGTTGTGGGCGCCGACATTTACCATACCAGGCAAACACGGTAAAACCCCACACATGCCTCTAGAATCAACAGTATAGCAGGTACCGACATCTGCCATACCTAAAGAAAGCGACACTGCCTCCCATGTGCATCTGACATCCAATAGTGTTGTAGGCGCCTACCATCATCTTGTACCCGCCGATGTGGGAAGCAAGACTTAGCAGCGAACATACTCCCCCTCTCTCTCGCTTGTAAAGCTATCCCCTTCCTCTATAAAAGGGGATGCGCTCTCTTCCAATAGATAGGTTGATTCAGACTCATTCAGATCGATCAAGTTCACTAGGACACAGCAATAGAACCACCAGGTTCAAACCACAAGCACACGCTCGAACACTTAGCTTATAGCGAAGCTCCTGTCACTCTCGACCCTTTTGACCAGAGTCTGACCGGACATCTTGTACCCCCATCTTTCTCCTCGTTTGTAACCCCATTGTAAACTTCGAGCACCTAGGCTCAGAAATAAAGTCACCAACCGACCCAAACTAGACATAGAGCATGTTGCCTGAACCAGTATAAACCCTGTGTCATTGAGTGCTAGGCCACCTCTGATCACAACATACGGCAAAACTACAAATATTTACGTGTTGGTCACTTTCTGCACCGCCACATTGCTTAAATCGGTTTGATCCAAGGGCTCACATTGTATCCTCAGGGCTATATAATCCAGCCCCCTCCTTCTAGGAAGAATCAAGTCATCAAATCATAAGTCAGAGCTAGACAGAAAACTAGGGTTTCCCATCTTGTTCGATATAGAAACAGCACGCACCCCCCTACCTGGCGCACTAACTGCCGACAGAATATCGTCGGTAGTCCTCCGAGGGATATCCTATGAAGGTAGATTGATCGACAGATAGGCATGTAATCAAGAACAAGAAGGCAACAGAGACACATGTGTTAGATAGGTTCAGGCCGTTAGTATGACGTAATACCCTACTCCTATGGTCTGTTGGATTGTATTGGCTATCGTATGATATTGCGTGTGTTTGGAGGGGGGCCCTACCCACCTTATATAGTCTGGGGGGTAGGGTGACAAGTCGATTAGATCTGAGAGATAACCAGAAAGTAATAACAGATTACAAGAATCATGGGATCATACGTATCCTAATAGATCTCATAGTATCTTCAGGATATCTTCCCTATATCTTTGCGGGAGACATCGAAGAGTCGTGCCCCGTAAGGCTTCATCTTGTGGGCTGGGCCGCCCTTGGGGGCGTAGCCCATGTGGTCTACCATGGGTATTCGGGGTCGTACCCCCCACAGCTAGTCCCCGAGCGCCTTGTACCCGTTGAGCAACGCTGTCTTAAGCTTGTCCGAGCAGGTGCGAGCAAAGCCGAGCAGTCAAACTCATGGTCCGACCATCGTGATGAGTTGCCGAGCAATTGTGAGCAATTGCCGAGCGGAGTGAACCATCGCCGAGTAGTGTGAACCATCGCCGAGCAGTGTGAACCGTCGCCGAGCAGTGTAACCCAAGTATGGCTTGCCATAAGGGTGTAAGGAGCTCAAGTTCAGAAACGAAAATTTCTTCATAGTGAACCAAGTGTGCCCACTTAGAGTCCGACCACAAGATAGTCTTCTTCAGCTTCAAGAGGCGCGGAGTCTTCCAGATTTAAGCAAACACACTCACTGTAAGGTGAAGTGTGCCCACTTAGTCCTCGAGCCTAACAGTAGATGACATAGTCATGTGGTGCCAGGGTCCAAAGTAGAAGAATAGTAAAAGACCAGCCGAGCAGGCAGCCAGTCCTCGGGCGTAGCCCTGAAGTGAGAAAAAGCACATTCACCGCAGGTGAAGTGTGCCCACTTAGTCCTCGAGCCTGACAGTAGGTGACGTGGTCACGTGGTGCCAGGGTCAGAAACAACAGTCAACTGAAGAAAGCAAACCACGGAGAAAATACTAGAGTAACGGCTATACAGTAGTAATTACTGAGCCATAACAGTTGGCGGAGAAGTCAGTGAATATTCGGCGAGCCGTAACAAATTACGGAGATAAATCAAAGATACAGGCCGCGGTTTCGCGAAAGCCCAGGTAACGGCCCATCTTGCTGTTGCAGAGAATTCGGAGAGGCGTAAATCACAGAAACGGTTTCCCAAAAACCCTCGAATGCGAAAGGGTGGGGAAAGTGCTTTATAACTGCGCTGCCGCACCCCGCGCTCCCACCTTTGCCACTTTACCATTTCGTCTTCCTCCTCAGCCCTCGTGCTTCCAAATTCATAACCACACGCGCTTCCGCTGCAAGCCCCAATCTAGATCTGAGAGATGGCACTGAAGAGGGGAGCTGTGAACCCAAAGAAGGCGAGCCCAAAGAAGGCAAGTGCCGAATCCAGGCATGACTAAGAGTGGGTGCCATCGCGCACAGGGGAGGCGGAGCTCGACCGATTGGTGGAGGCGGGCGTTCTTCCTGACCACGTCACCGTCGGGTGATGGTTGGCCCTCGGTGAGCCCTTCCCCATGCCTCATACCGACGAAGCTATAGTGTTTGAGGATTATTTTTGGCGTGGGTTAGGATTTCCTATTCACACATTCTTGAGGGATTTGTTGGAATTCTGGAGAGTCAGTCTGTGCAACCTCCACCCAAACACAATATTGCACATATCTATCTTCATCCATTTCTGTGAGGCATATCTAAGAATCCTTCCCCACTTCAACCTCTTCTGCCACCTGTTCTGGCTGAAGAAGAGAGGCGGCGGTGGTTCCAAGGTGGTCGACGAAGTGTATCTTTAGCTGCATGATGGAATGGCGGGCGAGTACCTTACTGTGTCGCTAAACATGTTGCTGAAGGGATGGAATGCCAGGTGGTTCTATATGAAGTAGAGCCACCCTGCCGTCCGCTGTGATGTCGACCACATCCCGGAGAGCTAGAAGAGCTGGTCGGAGATGCCAAGCAGCGCTGATATGGAGCAAGTAAGGGAGCTTCATGGCTTAATAAAGGGCATGAAGACCAACGGTGGATTGGTGGCAGCGAGCTTCATAGTGCACCATGTCCAGCCCTATAAGGAGAGGGCCCACCCAGCCTTTGAGTTCAAGGGGGAGACCGACGGTACCCGAGAGAGGCCGGACATACTGTTGAGGGACATTGTGCAAGAGCGGGCTGCAGAGCTATTCACTCTGTTTGCCTCATTCAGCATGTTAGGGTATACGAGGCCCTTTAACTACAAGAATCTGCCTCCTCACGTAAATATCTCAGTTGTGTGTTGCTGATGCTTTTTATCTTTTGTCATTGCCGAGCAGTGGACTGATTCACTCATGCGAAGATACATTCGCAGGAAAGAGCGGTGTACTTCTCAAGCGTGCCAAGGGGTGATTGGTCGTAGGGAGTAGATGCCTGGCCATTAACGCAGCCTGAGGAAGGAGCCATCAGGATCTCATCGGAGAGTCCATCCCCGGTGTCGGAGAAAATCCAGGGGAAGAGGGCAGCGGCAGACGAGCTAGCCTGGAAGAAGAGAAAGATGGTAGGTGCCGCTCCCCTCAAGCCAGGCAACATCTCGCTTGGCGGTGACCAGACCACTCAGACGCAGAGTACCGCGATGTTCGAGTGGTTGGATGATGATGAAGTTCCAGTTGCTCCTCCATTGAGCACGAAGGCGCCTGCGCATAGCACACGCATGGAGGAACAATCTAGGGGAGGGGAGAAAGTCCCCCAATAGCTTGCAATGGGAGCCCCTAAGTAGCAAGTGAAGGGAGTCCCTGAGCAGCAGACGACAGGAGTCCCCACGTAGCAAGCGACGGGAGTCCCCGAGCAACAGGCAAGGGAGTCCCAGATCGGCGAAGGAAGGAAAACCAGAGCGGTAGGTGGAGAAAGTCCCAGAGCGGTGGGTGAAGGAGAGGCCGATGGTGGAGAAGGTGGGACCTCCACCCCAGAGCACGGGAGTCGACCCCATGGCCGCACCTGGGGGCTCGAGTAGGCAACGCCGATTCAAGAAATTGTACCACTGGGTCTTCAGGAGCAGAGCCTGGAGCCACCGATGCCGCGCCGGCATTCGGAGCAGAGGGGCCTGTGGTGCCAGAGGAGCAGATGGCGCCGCCTAAGGCATCGGATGGCATGGTCGGACACGCTATCCGGCCACCGAGCCCCTAGGTGGTGCCTCTAGCTACGGCGGAGGAGGATGAGGTGGAAGAGATCGAGCGTGCTGAACCTCGACCCCAATCTGTCCGAATCCTCCACAAGCGCAGCAACAAGGGTATGGTTGTCAAGGAGGAGGACACCACCAGGGAGGTGAGGAGACTGAAGTCCGCCCTTGCTAGAGTGATGAAACAAATCGAGGTCAGTATGCTAAATCTAGAGTGCTCGTCTTTGACATTAGAGATCGAAGTTCGTCATTGTCATTGTGCATTTGTAGGGGATAACTCGGACTACCGAGCAGCGACACCAGTTGATAAAGAGGATGGAGCCCCTTGTCGAGGAGAACAAAAAACTCAAGGAGGAGATGAACCTTATGGAGAGAAACATCTAGAGGGCCCGGCGCGAGCGAGACCTTGTCGAGTCTAACATGCGGGGCCTGGAATACCAGAAGGGCGTCCTATCCGAACAGTTGGCGACCATGTCCAAGCAGCTACATGGCAAGTCTGAACAGCTGTCGAGTGCTTCCGAGCAGCTAGAGCGGAAGTCCGAGCAGCTCAGGAACGTATCCGATTAGAAAACATGTATGGCTTATCGGCGAATGTGCTTTGTATAGTTGAATAGCCATATTTTTGTGATGACTGTTGTGCTTTTAGAGCAAGATGCGAAGCTTGGCCAGCTACGCCAGGCCATCGTGCAACTCCAAAAGGAGAAAGCAAAGGAGTCCGGACGGGTAGACAAACTGGCCGGGGAGCTAAAAGGTGAGTACTTCCTGGTCGGAGTTATTGTTGAAGTCTTTCATTTGCTTGATGGAACCTTGTAATACCTGCAGACAACCGTCAGAAGGTCAAGGCACAATTTGATGTGCTGGTGCATGAGGCCAGGACCCAAAGGGACAATTTTGACGCCGTAGTTGCCGGAGTTAAATCGGTGCTCGACTGTGTCGACCTAGAGGCAGCTCCGCAACCTGATGGCAGGCCACCGCTTTCGGACACTATCATCCAGAGGTGCAAGGCGGCATGGGAGAACTTCAAGAGCTTCAACCGCGATGCCATTGCTACCGCCATTACTCACGCCCTTGCGGTGGTTCAGTCCCACTATCCACCTGTTGACCTTCTGGTGATAGGGGCCGGATTCGCCGAAGGGATGGCCGAGGCGGAGCACCAGCAGCTGGAGGATGAGGTGGAGGACGCGGCGAAGAAGTTGGCCGACGACATCGACCTGTTCGGCGAGACGGACGGCGATGGCGAAGCTCGGTGACCTACTCGGAGTATTATCTATAACATCTAGAGAGGGTAGTTAGAACGCGCAAGGGCACAGATAGACATTTATATATGTATAAATGTTGTAAAGTGACATGTGCATGTTTATGCAATTTGCCATTAGCACGGTGAAAAAATCATCATAGAATTAACCATAACGCAATTGTACGTGGTATAAGTAGCGTCCAAGCAGTCAGTTTGTTACTGAACTCTATGGCCTCAGCTAGCCTATAGTCCATAATGTCGAGTGCGGAGCCCGTGCACGTGTAGGAGGAACAGGCGTGACCCAGGAACCACAACCGACCACCCATAACGCAGAGCATGGAGCCCGTAACACATGTAGGGAGAGATCAGAGACTGGGTCTTCTCCATATAGAACAGAGCGGAACGTGTGCTGCTCGGTGGTTGGCAAAATAACTTGGAGATATATGTAGTATAAGTGGCGTTCGAGCAGTTAGTTCTTTGCTGAGCTCTCGGCCTTGGATAGCCCATAGTCCATAACATCGAGCGCAGAGCCCGTGCACGTGTAGGAGGAATAGGTGTGACCAAGGAACCGCAGCCGACCACCCATAACGCAGAGCGTGGAGCCCATAGCACATGTAGGGAGAGATCGGAGACTAGGTCTTCTCCATAGAGCACAGAATAGAACATGTGCTGCTCGGAGATTGGCAAAATATCTTGGAGATTCAGAGAAGCATGGTCGGTGATTTGGAGAAAACTGTTCGGCAAAATACGTTGGAGATTTGGAGAAACGTGGTTGGCAATTTGGAGAAAACTGTTCGGCGAAATACGTTGGAGATTTGGAGAAATATGGTGGAGTGGTTAAGGCGATTTCATATTGGAGTTCGTTATGGAGTAGCTCAGAGCTCAGCGATCGTAAGTGGAGATTAAATCGTAATGGAGAAATAATAGAGACAAATTATGGCGACCAAAACTTTATTCATCATGGAGTGAAGAATACATATCTGGAGTGTTTCAAGGATAGAAATGTATAAGGTGCTCGATGTGCCATGAATTAGGGACATCGAGTCCGTCCAAGTCACATAACCGCTAAGACCCTGGTCGGGTAACCTCTTTAATGATGTAGGGGCCTTCCCAAGGGGAGGAGAGCTTGTGCATCCCTTCGGTTTTCTGTTTTCTATGGAGAACGAGGTCACCGACAGCAAATGAACGACCTTTGATGTTGCGATTGTAGTATCTCCACAAACCTTCTAGATATTTGGCTATGCGAATGCAGGTGATCAGGCGTTCCTCCTCGACCCCGTCGACGTCCTCTGTCCGAACAGCTGCGGCTTGCTATTCATCATAATTTTTCACCCTAGATGCTCGGAAGGCAACGTCCACTGGTAGTATGGCTTATGAGCTGTAGACCAAGAAATATGGAGACACATCGGTGTTGCGACTAGCTTGAGTACACAGTCCCCAGACCACGGCTGGTAGCTCTTTGACCCATCTGTCCGGATGCTTTTCCTCTTTCTGATATAGCCTCTTTTTAAGAGCATCAAGGATCATGCCGTTCGCCCGTTCGACCTGGCCGTTGGCTCTGGGATGGGCAACAGAGACGTATTTGACGGAGATGCACCGGTCTTCGTAGAAGTCCCAAAAATGATGGCCAGTAAACGTAGTTCCGAGGTCGGTGATAATGTCGTTCGGGAGACCGAATCTGTTGATGATATCTTCGAAGAGCTCGACTGATTTCTTTGTAGTAGCCGAGACTAGCGGTTTATACTCGATCCACTTGGAGAACTTGTCAATGGTGACGTATACATACCAAAAACCACCTAGCGCTAGCTTGAAAGGCCCGATCATATCCAGTCCCCAGCATGCAAAGGGCCAGGAAGCTAGGATGGTTTGCAGTTCTTGTGCCGGTACATGTATTTGCTTGGCGAAAAATTGGCATCCTTCACAACGTCGGACGAGATCTTCTGCATCGAAGATGGCCATGGGCCAGTAAAAACCAGCTCAGAAAGCTTTGCCGACCAGGTTTCTCGAGGCCGCGTGGTTGCCGCAGGAACCAGAGTGAATTTCGAGAAGCAGCTTCACTCCCTCTTCTTGGGTGATGCATTTCTGTAGTATCCCTTCCTTGGCACTTTTCCTCATCAGGTTGTCATCCACCAGCATGTAATGTTTGCTGCAATGGATTAGGCATTCGGTTTCAGTCTTGTTGGCGGGTACTTCAATGCCAGTGAGGTACTTGATGAATTATTCCCTCCAATCGGCTACCGGCGAAGGTACTGTAAGTACCAGCTGCTCGACGAGGGGAATTTCCTGAACTTCCTTATCTTCCTTAAAAATGGCGCCAAAAGATCTTGAACGAAGACCCCCGGCGGAATCACGGCACGAGAGGAGCCTAACTTGGATAAGTGGTCGACGAGCTGATTTTGATCTCGTACCACGTGGTGGTACTCGATACCGTAGAATTTCCCTTCAAGCTTCCTGATTTCGGCGCAATATGCATCCATTTTTTCACTGGAGCAGGACCGGTCTTTGTTGAGCTGGTTGATGACCAGTGTGGAGTCCCCGTATACCATGAGTCATTTGACACCAAACTCGACGGCTATACAGAGTCCGTGGAGACATGCTTCATATTCGGCGGCGTTGTTGGAGGCCAGAAAGTGTATCCGAAGAACGTATCAGAGCTTATCCTTGGTCGGCGTAATGAACAGAATGTCCACACCATCACTGTTGATGTTGAGTGCACCGTCGAAGTACATCACCCAGTGCTCGGGGCAAGTAGCGGTGATGGGCTCTTGGATCTCGGTCCACTCAGCGATGAAATCAACGAGTGCCCGTGACTTGATGGTAGGCCTGCTTCTGAATTTGATGGAGTATGTGCCGAGCTTAATAGCCCACTTGATGATGCAGCCGTTGGCCTCTTTATTGCGGAGAATGTCCCCTAGAGGGAACTCGGTGACCACGGCAATCTTGTAATATTCGAAGTAGTGGCGGAACTTGCGCGACGTAATCAGAATAGCATATAGCAGCTTCTGGACCTGAGAATAATGAGTCTTGGGCTCATTAAGACCTCGTTGATGAAGTAGACCGGGCATTGGACCTTGTAGGCGTGCCCGGCTTCCTCGCGTTCGACGACAATAGTTGTGCTAACGATGCGAGAAGTGGCGGTGATGTAGATCAGTAGAGTTTCGTCTGGCCGAGGCGCCGTCATGATCGGAGGCTTTGTTAAGAACAACTTGAGCTGCTCGAAAGCTGTGTCTGTCTCCTCTGACTAGGAAAAGCGCTCGGAGGCCTTGAGGAGTTTGAAGAAAAGTAATCCCTTTTCACCGAGGCGCGATATGAAGTGGCTTAAAGCAGCCATGCAACCTGTAAGCTTCTGTATATCCTTGATGCATGTTGGCCATTTCATGTTGGTGAAGGCGAAGACCTTGTCTGGGTTGGGTTCAATGCCGCGAGCGCTGACGATGTAGTCCAGCAGTATACCGGATGGAACTCCAACGATGCACTTTGAAGGGTTCAGCTTCCATCGGTACTTTTTTAGGTTGGCGAAAGTTTCCTTGAGGTCGGCGATAAGATTGTCGGTGGTCTTGGACTTGACAACCACATCGTCGATGTAAGCCTCGATGTTGTGGCTGATCTGTTGGTCGAGGCACATCTGGATGGCCCTTTGGTATGTCGCCCCGGTGTTCTTGAGTCCGAAGGACATGGTGGTGTAGCAGTATGCACCGAAAGACGTGATGAACGACATCTTGATCTGGTCTTCTTCCTTGAGGGAAATCTGATGATAGCCAGAGTAACAGTCAAGGAAGGAGAGCAGTTCACAGCCGGCGGTGGAGTCTACAACCTCATCTATCCGAGGCAGACCGAAGGGGTCTTTAGGGTAGTGTTTGTTAAGATCAGTGTAATCAACACACATTCTCCATTCTTTATTCTTTTTTTGAACGAGAACAGGGTTTGCTAACCACTTAGGATGATACACTTCTTTTATGAATCCGGCCGCTAGGAGCCATTTTATTTCTACCCTAATAGCCTCCTTCTTGTCTGGCGCGAATGGGCGGAGTTTCTGCTTTATCGATTTGGTGGTCGGCGAGACATTCAAGGAGTGCTCGATCTTCTCCCGTGGTACCCCCGGCATGTCTATAGGTTTCTAAGCAAACACGTCGGTGTTGGCACATAGGAAGGAGATGAGCGTGCTTTCCTATTTGGGGTCGAGGTGAGCCCCAATCTTTATGGTCTTAGAGGGGTCATCGAGGCTGAGGCCAACCTCCTTGGTTTCCTTGGACTAGGCGGAGGCGTAAGGAGGCTCCAGTGATGGGATCTCTAGGTCATCAGTGGGCACCGCCTTGGCGTCGGTGACCACACTGGCCATCTAGATGGAGAGGTTGGTGGCTTCGGTGAGGGCGAGACTCTCTGTCTCACAGGCATAGGTGATGGAGAGGTTGGCCCGCAAGGCCAGGACTCCTACAAGCGAAGGCATCTTCAGCACCAGATAAGCATAGTGCGGTACAGCCATGAACTTGGCCAGAGCTGGCCGACCAAGTATGGCATGGTAGGCAGTGTTGAAGTTGGCGATGTAGAAGTTGATGTGCTCGACGTGGTAGTTGCTTGCTGTGCCGAACTGTACTGGTTGGGTGATCTCTCCAAGCGGTTTAAATGCCCTGCTAGGTACCACACCCTAGAAGGAGAAAGTCTGAGGGTGTGAGATATGTTATCCCGAGACCCAACTCCATTAGGGCTCCAGCGAAGAGGAGGTTTAGAGCGCTCCCACCGTCGATGAGCACTTTTCTGAAAAGCACTTTCTGGACGGTTGCGTCAAGGACGAGGGGGAAACGCCCTGTGTAGGGGATGTCCGCCCATTGGTTGGCCCTGCTGAAGGTGATGGGGACCTCGAACCATGGGCGATAGCTGGAGTTGGTGGTGGCGTCTTCCGTAGTGACGGCGAGCACCCGCCTGGCAGCGAGCTTTCGTTCTCTTCTGCTCTCGGTGGAGGCGAGGCCCCCGAAGATGGTAGCAACCACCTTGTCATGATCCTAGAAGACACTGTTGTTGCCTCCAGGTGGTCAACGGCCTCTAGCTCCATTGTTGTTGTCGTCGTCCAACTTTTTGTCCTAGAACTCCTTAGCTAAACCGAGGCAGTCCTTTATCTTATGCTTGGCGTTCTTATGGAGAGGGCATAGGCCGTCGAGGATCTTCCTATACTACTCGTCATAGTTGCGCTTGGCGTGAGGCTCATTAACGGCGGCGATGATGTGGTCTGGCCAGTGGCGGTGATTCTGACCAGACTTGGATCCTTCTGGCCAATCACGGCCGCTGTCCCGATGGTAACTATGGTCGTTGTAGCGGTGGTTGTTGTAGTGTCGATCGTCGGGGCGGTCATCGCTGCGGTGAGTTGGGCGATGAGTGCTCGCATCCTCGTTGAAGCGCACCTTGGCTTCCTCGGTGTTGACTTATTGGTTAGCGGTCGTGATCATCTCGCCAATCCCTGTGGGCGGCTTGCGGTTGAACTTGGAGCAAAGCTCACGGTGATGGAGTCCTCGGATAAAGGTGGTGATGACCTCGGCTTCCATGATGTTGGAAATAGAATTCCTCATCTCAGAAAAGCATCTGATGTAGCTACGAAGGAGCTCAGACGGCTTCTGGCAGATGCGGTTTAGATCATGTTTGGTGCCCGGCCGAACACATGTAGCCATGTAGTTGTCGGTGAAGACCTTCTTCAGCTCTTCCTAGGATCTGATGGAGTCTGGGGTAAGGCTTGTCAGCCAGCTCATCACGCTGGCATGAGCATGACGGGAAGATGATTTGCCATGACGCTAGTATCTCCCGGTGCAGCACGCACAGCAGTGGCATAAGCCTGCAGCCACTGTGTAGGGTTCATCCGTCCCTAGTAGGGCTCGACCCCGGTGATTTAGAAACCACGGGGCCACTGGAGTGTTCGGAGTGCCCTCGTAAAAGCCGGGGGCCCTTTAGGGTTGTCGGCGCCATCGTCCACAGCATCGCCGGTGGCGAGTGGCTCGAGAGCTAAGTCTGGGTTACCTACTCTTGCTCGTACTCCTGGCGGTGGCGTTCTTCTTCCTCATGGCGACCGAAACAGCGTTCATCGATATGTCATCGTGCATCTCAGAGATTATTGAGGTGCACTCGGATGTCTTGGTCAACCTCCTAGTTGTGCTGGCGATGATGTTCAATGCAGTTGCCCCTTGCTCTGCCCTAGAGGGGATGCCTATCATCGCGGCGCTGGTCGGTGAAGCGACTTGGGTGGCGATCGGATCTTATCATAGCTGATCGATGAATCAAGATTGTGGAGTACAAAGGCCTCTGGTCCTGGTGGAGCTCATTAGCGCCCACAGCCAAGTTGGCGCTTGGGGTCTTGTAGACGTCATGGCCGTCAACACGAATGAACTCATCGTTGAGGTTGCGTTGGAGTTGGCATGGTGAAAGGTCCTAATGGCTAGAGGGGGGGTGAATAGCCTAATAAAATTCTACAACAACACTTAACAAAATGTGTTAGACAATTTTACGGCGAAGCGAGTGTTGCGCTAGCCTACTAAAATGCAAGCCACCTACCACAATTCTATTTCAAATAGTGTATGTCCACACAATAGCTATGACACTTAGCTAAAATAGTGTGCTCTCAAAGACTAACTAAAGAGCAACACTAATCAAACAAACAAGCTCTCACAACTAGCTACACTAAAGAGCTTGATAACTAGTTTGCAGTAATGTAAGAGTGAGCAAGAGAGTTATACCGCCGTGTAGTGGTAGGAACCAATCAATCACAATAATGAATACCAATGTAGACCAATCACCTCGGAATCAAATGATGAACACAATGATTTTTACCGAGGTTCACTTGCTTGCCGGCAAGCTAGTCCTCGTTGTGGCGATTCACTCACTTGGAGGTTCACACACTGATTGGCATCACTTGCCAAACCCTCAATAGGGTGCCGCACAACCAACACAAGATGAGGATCACACAAGCCACAAGCAATTTACTAGAGTACCTTTTGGCGCTCCGCCGGGGAAAGGTCAAGAACCCCTCACAATCACCACGATCGGAGTCGGAGACAATCACCTCCTCCACTCAACGATCCTTGCTGCTCCAAGCCGTCTAGGTGGCGGCAACCACCAAGAGTAACAAGCGAAATTCGCAGCGAAACACAATCACCAAGTGCCTCTAGATGCAATCACTCAAGCAATGCACTTGGATTCACTCCCAATCTCACTATGATGATGAATCAATGATCTAGATGAGTGGGAGGGCTTTGGCTAAGCTCACAAGTATGCTATGTCAATAGAAATGGCCAAAAGTTGGAGCTTGAGCCGGCCATGGGGCTATAAATAGAGCCCCAGTGAAATAGAGCCGTTGTACCCCTTCACTGGGCACAACGCGGGGTGACCGGACGCTCCGGTCCGATCGACCGGACGCTGGCCCTCAGCGTCCGGTCACGTGATTCACGCCACGTGTCCCCTGCTTCAAATGCTGTTCGTCAGATTTCAACGGTCATGAAGGTGACCGGACGCTTCGATAAAAACCGGACCGACGCTGAAGCCCCAGCTGTCCGGTCGTTTCTAGTAAGCCCCGAGGCATGTTTTTTGACCGGACGCGTTCGGTCCACCTTGATCGGACTCGACAGCCGTCCGGTGCTCAACCCTAGCCATCGTTTGCCATGCCATCGGCGGCTCGACCGGGACGTAGCTTTTCAGCGTCCGGTCATTGAGTGACTCAAGCGTCCGGTCGAGAGACCGACGCCTTGACATCATTTCGATCAACTCCATTTCAACTCTTACTTCTTCACCCTTGCTTAAGTGTGCCAACCACCAAGAATTTTGCATCCCATGCAATAGAAAATAGACATTTCATTTTCCGAAAGAAGTTGAATCCGCCGAAGCTTCTCGGCGGGGGAGAGAGAGGACCCAAACCCATCTCAACCCTACAAACACCTTGTGCACATGTGTTAGCATATTTTCACAAATATTTTCAAGGGTGTTAGCACTCCACTAGATCCTAAATGCATATGCAATGAGTTAGAGCATCTAGTGGCACTTTGATCACCGCATTCGATCTGAGTTTCACCCCTCTTAATAGTACGGCTATCAAACCTAAATGTGATCACACTCTCTAAGTGTCTTGATCACCAAAATAAAATAGCTCCTACAAGTTATACCTTTGCCTTGAGCTTTTTGTTTTTCTCTTTCTTCTCTTCAAGTTTAAGCCCTTGATCATCTCCATGCTATCACCATTGTCATGTTATGATCTTCATTTGCTTCTCTACTTGAAGTGTGCTACCTATCTCATGATCACTTGAACTAGGTTAGCACTTAGGGTTTCATCAATTTACCAAAACCAAACTAGAGCTTTCACATGGCCTTCCTTGCAAGTCAAGCTGCTGCTCGGCCATCGCAAGGGTAATCTCGTTTGCTCGGTGTTGTGCGCAGTTGACATTCTGGTTCTCACGAGCAGCGTGTTCCTCCTTGGTTTTGTCGTTTTGAGGGGGCTATCAATGCTGACGTTGAAGATCGCGCCACCCCGGAAGGGTGGGAGAGGAAGTAGCTCGGTGGTGGTTTTGGCGAGGGTCTTCATGGAGCCCTAGGACTCAGAGTCTGGATTCTTCTCCAAGACGATCTGGAGGGACACTCTAGGGCATCGGCCGATGTGTAGCATGTTGACAGCTAACCCGACAGGCTGGTCGGCGATCTAGTCGGTGAGAGGATGGACGTCTCCCACCTTGTTGACGAATTTGCCGCTTAGGGCGTCTTGGTAGGTGGCGGTGACATTGGTGAGCCCGAAGGGCAGAGCCGCAACTCCTGGAGTTTTCTGAGCAGCCTCCGATAGATCTAGATCGGAGGGTGGTCGCGCTGAACCAGAGTGTCCAAAGCCGATTCGGCGATGGAGAGGCAATCGGTGAGCTTCTGACCAACCTGATCGATGGATGCGATCAGATCGTCATTGTTGATCTGCCTCCTCTGGTAGCGACGAAGCGAGCAGCAAGTTGTCGATGAAAGTGACCTCAGAGGCGATTCTAAGATTGGATCTGCAGTTGCAGGTGTTGGGGTGATCGGCGTAGCCTTGATCTGCACTGGCTCGATGAGCTCTCCGACTCCGTCAGCGTTGATGATCCACGAGATCGATCCGACCGTGAAGATCTGGCCATGCTACGGGAGGGATGAAGAGCCTGCGGAAAAAGCCATCTTGTTCGATAAGGAAACATCACACACACCCCTACCTAGCGCGTCAACTGTCGACAGAATATCATCGACAATCCTCTAAGGGGTATCCCACGAAGGTAGATTGATTGGCAGAGAGGCGTGTAATCAAGAACAAGAAGGCAACAGAGACACACGAGTTAGACAGGTTTAGGCCGTCAGTATGACATAATACCCTACTCCTATAGTCTGTTGGATTGTATTGGCTATTGTATGATATTACGTGTGTTTGGAGGGGGTCCCTACCCACCTTATATAGTCCGGGGGGCAGGGTTACAGGTCGGTTAGATCTACGAGATAACCGGAAAGTAATAACAGATTACAAGAATCATGGGATCATACGTATCCTAACAGATCTTGTAGTATCTTCAGGATATCTTCCTGGTGTCTTGCGGGAGATGCCGAGCAGAATCATGCCCCACAAGGCTTCATCTTGTGGGCTGGGCCGCCCCTAGGGGCATAGCCCATGTGGTCTGCCATGGGTATCCGGGGTTGTACCCCCCACACCAAGTGCCTCTAGATGCAATCACTCAAAGCAATGCACTTGGATGCTCTCTTAATTCTCACCAAATGATAAATCAATCAAGTAGGATGGGTGAGAGAGATGGCTATGCTCACTAGGATGTATTCTTAATAAAAATGTCCAAGAGAGTGAGCAAGAGCTGACCACATGACTTAAATAGGGAGCCCCTTCGAAAAGAGCCATTGGCCCCCTTCACCTCACTGGTTTTGGGGTGACCGGACGCGCCAGTGTTGACATTTCTTAGCATCGGTACTAAGAACAGAGTTTTAAATCTAGTTCCCGGCAACGGCGCCAAAAATGCTTGTTGATATTTATTAACTTGTCACTTGTTTTAATAGCCACCTATTATAAGCCTATATCTCCTAACATTACTTTACTAGGTTATCATCTTCTAGTGATGTTGCTAGAGATACTTGTTGGTACTACCTAGCATTACTACTAGAATAATACTAAATAGTTCTTTATTAATTTATGTGACTAGGAGGAATATATAGATATGA
Source organism: Miscanthus lutarioriparius (assembly GCA_904845875.1). NCBI lineage: Eukaryota > Viridiplantae > Streptophyta > Magnoliopsida > Poales > Poaceae > Miscanthus > Miscanthus lutarioriparius. The sequence continues at coordinate 56,219,197 of CAJGYO010000018.1, forward strand.
ATAAAACAAAATCTACAATCGCACAGATAATATACCATTGTAGCACTTCACCCAAGAGTATTCTAGATATTGTTATTTATATTTTTATCATAGGGAAGGTCTAGCATCGATATGTATTGATAACTTATATTATTGATGGAGAAGTAAACCATAACCAATATTCTACTCAAAATAGGGGTAAGTCATAGGATAATATATATATATGATAAGTATTGATAAATGATAATGATAAATCACTCAGAGTACTTCTTTCTATGGCATTAGCATGGTCGGATAGAATATTAGAGGAATAATTCCTAAGTCATTCTTAATTATAAGTCAAAGCATACATTGATTAGTGCAATTACACATAATAGTCATTGCTAAGATCATCTTCATATCTACACATAAGGGATATTACTAAGGGAGATTAAGAGAGCTTGTCCCCCTTCGTAACCAGATCCTACGTGCTATCTACATCGGGGAGTGGACTACAAAGGACTCAACGCGAGTGTCACATCCGCGATCAACCACATGACTTGAAATATAGGGTGTATCCGTAGGTAAACAACGTATAAGCACCATGCTTACACAATGTCGACCACCCACCCATGGATCCTAGGGTGAGCGCTATACGAACATATGCATGAATATGATGATAATCCAACTATACTAGGTATATAATCAAAGTAGACGATGAATATTATAACGAAGAACATGAATAAGATGAATACTAATATTGTCATAACAATTGTAGCAATCATATAAAACTAATGGAGATACAAAAGAGAGAGGAGGTACAAAGATTATACCGAACCACGCTCTTAACACGATCGGGAATCTAAGCGAAGCCTGCTTGCCTCCCTCTAGACTTAGCCTAACTAGCTATGCCCTAGAATATGATGGGGCTCTGAGGATGATTAGGGTTTCTGTCTTCTCAAATGACTTGATGCCTTTAGGGGGCAGGGGCTAATATATATAGGTCGGAGCGTCTAACGTGAGCCCTTGGATCAAACCAACTTAAGGAATGGCGTAGATGTAAATTAAGAGGTGGTGGAGAACCGACATAACAACAGAGGATGACATGTGGGCCATGGGGGGTCGGGCGGCCTATAGGTGGGGCCGAGCGGCCCCACCTGGTAGCCCCTCAGGCTCCGCCTCGGTGTGGAGTCCTCTTGAGTCTTCTAGAGTCTTCTGGTGTCCGTTTCGCTGTGGATAAACGCGATTAACTCTGACATATAGGTCCACCTTGATGGTTTTCTGAATAAACCCGGCAGAAATCACAGATTCACCAAAACTCGTGGAATTTGTTAGTTTAAACCCCTAAACCTTCATTGGTGATCTCAATTATGCACTTATGCATGTTTTATGGATGGTTTATAATGGTTGTTAATTACCATCAACAGTCGGTCAGTATGATCGGACGCGCGGCACCCCAGCGTCCGTTCATGGATCTGTGTCCACATGTCCTCGCTTTGAACCTGAGCCGCTAGGTCAAGACCAGACGCAACCACGGTCGACCTAACCCTGCGCCATCACGTCCACTCGCGCGCTCGCCCACACGACCAAGCCACTGACCTGACGCACCGATAGAATGACCTGATGCTCCAACAATGCGGAGTCCGGTCACTTCCAGAGAGGTTCTCAAGCGGCTTTTTTAGGATTGGACGCATCCGATCCTGAAAAAGCCGCTCGGGTCCGATCATACGCGACCGGACCCACCCAGCGTCAGTTCCTCCTCAGCCTTGCTCTATCGCTTGTGTTAGCTACATCACATGTGACCTGACGCACCTCCATCGAGTCCAGTCATTAAGACCGAGACCACGCCACTGCTCCACCACTGACCGGACGTGCAGGTCCAGCGTCTGGTCCAGTGTCCGGTCAGCTCCAGTGACCTCCTTGACTCCACAAACTTCTCCACCCTTGCTCAAATGTGCCAACCACCAAGTGTATCACCTTGTGCATGTGTGTTAGCATGTTTTCACAAACATTTTCAAGGCTGTTAGCACTCACTAGAATCTAAATGCATATGCAATGAGTTAGAACATCTAGTTGCACTTTGATAACCGCATTTCGATACGAGTTTCACCCCTCTTAATAGTACGACTATCTATCCTAAATGTGATCACACCCACTAGGTGTCTTGATCACCAAAACAAAAATGGCCCTATCAAAATCTCATTTGCCTTGAGCCCATTTTGTTTTTCTCTTTCTTCATTTCCAAGCCCGAGCACTTGATCATCACCATGGCTATCACCACCATCATGATCATCACCATTTGCTCCACCACTTGGAATGTGCCACCTATCTCATAATCACTAGAGCAATAGGTTAGCACTTAGGGTTTCATCAATTCACTAAAACCAAACTAGAGCTTTCAGTAACCCTGTGGAGCCCACGAGCCTTCCATACGCGGAAGTGGGTCTCTGTGTGACATTCTCTCGTACGGCTCCCCGTCATCTTCACTGTTGAGCTTATGGCCAAAAATGTCACGGTCCTCATTTCCTCTAGTATGTCGGCGCAAAATTGGAAACTAGACGAGGCATTAGGGGAAGGGAAATAGGAGTTACGGGGTTGACATTCTGTTCTACTTTTTTAGTAGTAGAGATCCCTCAACTTGCAAAAGCGAGATTCATCCAATGACTTGGTACATATATCAACTAATTCATCACCCGCACCAATCCCATCGATCTTGATATCACCCTTGTTGATATGATACCAAATGAAATGGTGCATTATACTTATATCATTATGCTTGGTTCTTGAATGTTGAATAGTGTGGCTATCTAGCCAATCAATCCGGTCATTTCACATTCTCTAATTGCCTCATGACAAACCCTATTCTTATACCTTTGCCTTGATCTTTCCAACATGCTTCCTTGTCGTCTTCACCATGACATCCATGTAGCTCAAAGTTTCCATGTGGACTGCACCTTTACCTTTCATATATCACTTGAAAATGTTAGTCCACATGTGTTGTCATTAATTACTAAACCCAAATAGAGGCCTAGATGCTTTCAATTGGACAACTTATAAGGTGAATCACAAAACATATGCTGACTTACACATTGTAGTAGCTCTTTTTTTTATAACAACAAAAGCGAAACCGTCCACCGTAACAAGATAACAACTGACTACAAAGAGATGATTAATCTCTTTAGGCGAAGCTCTTTTTCATCCACTCCATGAGGAGTGGCATCTACCATACACATTCACCAGATGCTGCAACAGAGAATTCATCATGTCCTCCTTCTAGGATCTAGATGCTACACGCACACGGATGCAGCCTTGACGCTTGATTCCCAGAACATCGAACCAAGACCAATAGGTCTAGGCATTTTCCTGCTCGTGCTCCAGCAAAACCAACTATCCTTAGTATTCATCAAGGCTAGAACTATGTCCAACTCAGTACTATGCGCTGAATGTGCAACTTATCTCTTGCTATGAAGATGGCACGTTTATTTCAGCTTTAGGACATTAACTACAAAAGCGTGACAATGAAACTATGGTCATCTCAATGCGCCTGTACCAACACCTTACCTCACTGGAGACTTAAAAGAGTATGCTTCTATGTTTTGTGATAGTTTAACTCAGACATCAACCATCGAGTTCACAAGATTCCACGATCTTCAATTGTAAATGCTCACTCTTTAGCTAGTGCGGCTAAAGGAACATCTACTTCTAGAACACCTACTTTATTCTGTTTCATCATTTTGGTTCATGTCCAGTTAGGGAATCTTTGGCAATGTAATTTGGGAAAGATATGTCATTCTATCTGCGAGATATTGATAATGTAATAAAAATTCCTTATAAGAAAACACTCAAAGCATAACATATTTTCATAGAATCATGAATTTCTATGGGTACTCAATGAAGGTAACTTATATAAAATCATTACACTTGATTGACCTACAACTTTGTAGCCTCTCATTTTTGAAGTATTACGAGAACATTTGGATTACACTAATTCAAATATACAAATTTTCAGATCTGAACATTTGTAGGCTGGCGTGAGAAACTTTTTATTTCCAAATCTTTTTCATATTCTTTTGAGACCAATGACTAGCTTTTGTAAAATTAAAATGAACTATATAAAATTAATTAATCTATATCTATATCTATATCTATATCTATATTCATATCTATATCTATACCTAATAATAAAGAGACAAAATTTCTAGCACTAATAAATTTTCGTCCAACCTAATACTCCTGAAGTGGCTCGGTTTTGGCAATCATGAAACCGGCTGTTTTTTTTTCCTGTCTACCCATATGCGTCTCTGTTTCCTTTTTCTGTTTCCCAGACGTCTGTGTTTCGATCTATGCATGCCTGTGGCTTGTGCTTTGTTTCTTGATGTCGTTAACTTCCAGCTTTGCGTGTGAAAAAAATTATAGATGGAAGAAACTAGAGATAGATGGGACTTCATGGAAGAGACTAGAGACAAACTGAGATAGAGGATGTGATGAAAACCGAAACAGATGGTAGCGTGAATGGACAGAATTTAATATGGGTCCATGCGAATGCAACACTAGGCGATACCGAGAAGGTGATGTATTCTTTCTTTAAAAAATATATACTAGATTGGGGGTGTCAAATTTTTAAGGGTAACTAAGTATAAAAAAATAAAACCAATATTTCTGTCCCTAAATAATTGTAATATCCATAACTAATATAACAATACTATTTGCTATTATAAATCAATGTTAGTATTTTTTTATAGGTTTGGTCAACTATAAATAGTTTAACTCTTTAGAAAACGAGAATTATACTTTTGAGATGGAGGGAGTAGTTTCTTTTCCTTATTGCTTAAGATTGTATTTTTTTTATCAAACAATGAGACTATGGCCCCGTTCACCTGCCCTTAAAATCAGCCGGAATTTACTCTGAAAAACACTGTTCACTCTCTCATAAATTCCTTTAGATTTATCCAGATTCCTCCAAATTCCTCCCAGCGAACATGGCCTATGCCAAAAACACAATTTGCGATAATGATCTACCTCTAGGTCTGATCATGTTTTTATTTAGGCCCAATTTGATAGGGCTTGGGTTCCTCTTCAAAGGACTCTTCCTCTGGCTCCTCGTATAGAACAGTTTCTCCGGTGAAATTGAAACCGTTTTGTAAAACTGGCTCCAGTTGTAGTTTTGTGATAATTGGTATTATGTTTACGAGGAGAAGCTGGGAGAGAGCAAAATCTCGGCGGTTGCGGCTTTCAAATGACCATTTTGGCATGGTTACGGCTACGGCTCGTGTTTGTCACCTTGACTAAATCAACGGCCTAGGCCTAGCAGGTTGAGGTGGTCCCAGTTTCGTACCCCTCGCACATGGATAAGCGGACATTAAGCCATTTACATGCTCAATGTGATGTGATGGTACGACATTTGCCTGTTCGTTTGGTTGATAAACCATGGCTGAAAGTATTATTGGCTGATTTGTGATGAGAAAAAAATATTGTTCATTGGTTGAAAAAGTACGGCTTATAAACCAAGCGAACAGGGCGAATTTGTCTTCCTCCCTAGCAACATTTAACAAATAAGAGAGAAAGAATAAAAATAGAAATTAGACAAATCTACCTATACTGTGGAGAGCTTTTTTTGTTTTGGTATTATTTCTGTTGTTCCCATGTATTTTCTTTTGTTTTACCGAGAGCATCGTAAACTCCAGTCCCTTCCTGTTTAGAAAACTCCTATCTTGTTCCGTGTTGGATCATGGATTATTACAGCTGGCTGTTTAATGTGAGAGAAAAATATTGTTCTGGCTGGAAGACACTGTTTATATAAACAGTGCCCACGTGAGAGGACTGGCCAGCACCAGCCAGCCAGCCGCTCCAGCCGAACAGGCTGTTTGTTCACGTTTCTTTCTCCTCTCCGATTTTGGTTTTTCATAGATTTCTTTTCTTTGTCCACTAAGTCCGCCTGCTTTTGCGTTTCCCTTTGATTTGTTGGGTTTCCATTTTCTGTCTGTTTGGACCGTTTTCTATTTTCAGTACGTCGTACCGATTTCTTGTGTAACAAATAAATGTAACATTGTAAACATTTTACCATTGACCCTTTTCGAGGAAACAAAGTTTCTAGCCAAAAGTGTAATGTAGTTTTGGTTAAGAACAGAACCTATTCTTACTAAAATTTGGATAACTGAATGGTCCAACTAACTAATGTGTAAATTGAAATATTGGGCAATTTCACTACTTAAATATAAAGATATTCATCATGTTGTCTATTGTGGCTCCGTTCGCTTCGCTGAAAAAACAAGTCGAAATACTGTTCCGGCTGATTTGTTGTAAGAGGAAAACACTGTTTCGACTAAAAAAACAAGCTGAAAAGTACGGATTATAAGAAAAACGAACAGGGCATGTATTCCGCAACTACACACTTGATACTGGAATATTCCATCACATAAGTAATTTGCAATGATCTCCAAAATATTAACAAATTTAGATAAACCTTACTCAACCGAGGTGCAGTAAGCATGGTTAAAGCCATGATCAAGACATTGGCCCTCAATCCCGTGTACCATCCGATAGAAGATGTCAACTATGACATAATTTTTTTTTCCACCCGTTGCGACGTATGGGCACATTTGCTAGTCTATCCCTAACAATAAAGAGGCAAAATTTCTGCTACTTTTTTTCCCTGCCTTCTGTGCTTGTGCAGTTTGTGTTTTACCTTGGTTTGTGTTTGCGTTTCGGTTTCCATCCTGGTCTCGGCTCGGCACAGGAGACGGGCGAGCAAGGCGATGGTCCTAGACCGCAGACCGGGTCTCTCTCCGCAAAATTTCTGCCACTATTTCCTCACAGCCGCCGCCGGCAGGGTTCGGCTCGATATTGGGCACCTCTGTTCGGTGGTATCGGGGAAAGGATGAGAAAAAGAAATAGAAGATAAGGAAGGGTTCCAGGTGGATAAGTGCAAGAAAGAAAGAAAAATGTGGGATGGTCTAAATTGAATTTGAGAAACTTAAGGATTTCAGATGTAAAAATATAGCCCACACGTCGGGCCTTTTGCTGCTGGGCTGGAATCGGGTGGTGTTGCATGTTGATGTCCGGAAAACGCCCTTAACTGAACATATGTTTCTTTTCCTAGTTACATATCATATTTAGTTCATGGTTCTCGAAATTCAAATTCACATAGTTCGATGACAAGAAGCTCGAGACTATAAAAGAAATATTTTCAGCTGTAATAATGTAAATGACATTGTGACTATAAGAACTTTGCTTGAGACCGTCCAAACAAAAAGGCTTTCAAGTAAGCTGTGCGACAGTCCTTTTCGTAATTCTTGCACAGCATGACGACAAGATTCATGTCCCAAGAAAAAAATCTTTCTCAAATATTAACTTTATGCCATATTTACTTTTTGCAATATATTAGAGTTGAGTCATATATTTGAGAAAAATTATGATCCCACTGCTTAGTTAATAGATTATAAATTTGCTATATCTTTTTCTAGCAACACACGGGTATTTTTCCTATCACTAGGTAAATGTCCATGCGTTGCAATGGAAACACATAATACCATTGTAATATATGTATGAGCGCGTGATATACTATTACCTAAAATAGACACTGCATTAGTACTGGAGAATAATGTGCATGTAACTATTACTACTGTTTAGAAGACTCTTTCTTATTATACTCACTCTGCCCTCCCTCTCTATTTATCCAAGAAAATTGCTTTATTTGATAAGGTTGAAAGAGTAAATATTCGCCCGCGAAATCCTTATTGGATTAGAAATGAAATCAACTTTTAGAATTATATTAATGAAAACTATTTTTGTTTTGACCATATTTCTAGAAAAAGTATAACTATTATGTGTATTTCGAGAAAAGAGTATAACTATTATGACACCAAATTAACATTATTGCGACATGTAGTTGCGGATGGGAGAGAAACACGTACTCTAGATTTGAGATGTACTAATCAACGGTGGAAGGTGAGGTACGGAGAAAGGAGAGGTGATCATTTGAGTTGAATCAAATCTATTGGCCTAGACAAACTATTATTTTTTCTCTGCCGTTGCAACGCACGGACATCTTTACTGGTAAATAAAAAAATACAAAAAAAACAAAGTTTCCTCAATTCAACAGGCCCTCGCTTCATGGGCCACGTCCTGCCCGCGCAAAAATCGACCTGGTGCAAACCCGATGGGAGTAGGGGCCCGGTCCAACATGCGAAACCCAACCGCTCTTCGAAAAATTGTGCACCTTCGCAGCCAAGCAAGCAAACGACTCCGTTGATGTGCAGTGCTCCTCCGTTCCCGTCTCTCCGGCGTGTTCGGAGTAATCAACCAGCCAATAATCTCTCTCTCTCGTGTGTCGCCCAAATCCACCACCCCCACGTCTCCCCCGTCCCATCCCCGTGTAGATTTCAAATCCGCGTCAGGCCAGGGCAGAAGAGCTCAGGTCTCGGTCTCCCCCTTCGCCGCCAGTTGCCGCAGCTCCCAATCCCTCGAGATCCGCCGCCGGGGAGACCGCTGACCATGGAGGCCATGGAGGAGCTGTCGGAGCTCGCCGAGTCGATGCGCCAGGCGGCGTCGCTCCTCGCCGACGACGACCCCTCCGACGACGCCGCGCCGCGCCGCCCCACCACCTTCCTCAACGCCGTTGCCCTCGGCAACGTCGTGAGTATCGGTCCCCCGCCCCCCCCCCCCCCACGAGACCCCTCGCGATCTGCTCCTGCTGCTAGCGTGCTGCACTGCTTCGTGTGACCCGATCTGATCTGTTCCGATCCGTTTGTCCGTGCAGGGCGCTGGCAAGTCCGCCGTGCTGAACAGCCTCATCGGCCACCCGGTCCTGGTGAGCTCCTACCTCCTAGCCGAGCAGCTTAGTTCCCTTTCCTCCCTCTTCCCTTGTTGTGCTGTGTTTTTTTACTGGATTTGGATGGTGTTCGTGTGCGGTGCAGCCGACGGGGGAGAACGGGGCGACGCGGGCGCCGATAGTGGTTGACCTTCAGAGGGAGCCGGGGCTCAGCAGCAAGGCCATCGTGCTGCAGATCGACAGCAAGTCGCAGCAGGTCTCCGCAAGTGAGTTGGATCTCGTGGCCGTGCTTCCTGCATCTATTGACGAGTTTTGGAAGCTTGGGGACTGAGCCTGATCTTGACCTTGATATTTCCTGTTTCGTTCTGCTGTGCTGCAGGTGCCCTCCGGCATTCACTGCAGGACAGACTCGGTAAGGGGGCGTCTGGTGGATCAGGGAGGGGCCGTGCTGATGAGATTTACCTCAAGCTGCGGACGAGTACAGGTTTGTTTGTGCTTTGAGTAGTATAACCATTTAAGCAACTATGTAGCTGTTTATCTGTCCGTTTCACTAGCATTGTACAGAACACGGTGTTGAGTATATATGCTCACACTTTTGGTGATGGTGTAAGGTGTTGAACTTGTAGTCATGGAACAATGATGAAATTAACAGTTGGGCTGGGATATGTATGCTTGTGACACTGTATGATTTGTGTTTGCACATTGCACTGTGGAGCAGTATAATCATTTGCCAGTACATCTTTCTAACATTGGTGAACCCCACACATAATTGCTGTACTAAATCTGCTTTGTTAGTTTTCCTTTTTATTTTGTTGTGCTGCTTTTGTGAAATCCTCACAGTACTTTTCCTGTTTTTTTCTTCAGCTCCCTCATTAAAGCTGATTGATTTACCTGGGATAGACCAGCGAGCTGTTGATGATTCCATGGTAGGTATTTGAATTGTTTCTAAATAAACTATTTTTGCTGTACATAAATGCTTACAGATTAGGTAGAGTTCTGGTTAACTGCTTGCACAGTAATATCCACAATGAACTTCCATCAGACCATTAAATCGTGATGAAAGACAAGCTATACATTTTATCTTGGGACCACTAGAACATACGGAGTAGCTTTCGTTTCTCTGTAGCTTGTATCATTTTATTTGGTAGCTTTTGAATTATCCTTGCACATCTACTTATGGAGATCACTTCTATAGTTCTTTTAAGGCCATAAACTTCCTTACTCTTTAGCAGAGTGCTGATTGTTTCTTACTTTAGATCAATGAGTATGCTGGGCACAATGATGCAATACTGCTCATTGTCATACCTGCAATGCAAGCTGCTGATGTCGCATCGTCCCGAGCTCTGAGGTTGGCCAAGGATATCGATTCAGATGGTCTGTGTCTTATCTGAAATTATCCTCGGTAATTCATTATCATTTTATTGTAGTAACTGATAACTGATGTATTTTCATTCACTGTAACTGTAGGGACAAGAACTGTTGGTGTTATCAGCAAAGTTGATCAAGCAAATGGAGATGCAAAAACTATAGCTTGTGTTCAGGCCCTACTGTCGAACAAGGGTCCAAAAAACCTTCCTGACATCGAGTGGGTTGCTCTAATTGGACAATCTGTTGCGCTTGCATCAGCACAATCAGTTGGGTCTGAAAACTCGCTAGAAACAGCTTGGCGAGCTGAAGCCGAAAGCCTGAAAAACATCTTAACTGGAGCTCCTCAGAATAAGCTTGGTAGAACTGCTTTGGTTGACACAATTGCTAAGCAAATCCGTAAAAGAATGAAAGTGCGGGTTCCTAACCTATTGAGTGGGTAAGAATTATGTCTTGGTTCTTCAGTAACATTGTATCTGCTATCTAATACTTAGATATAAATGCTGTGTAGTGGCACACAAATTCTTCTCTTACTACGATGGTGTTAATTTACTTTTATGCGTGGTATGTTGCTAAAATTAAACCCGCTTACTTGTTGTGCTGCTATTTCAGCCTTCAGGGTAAGTCTCAAATGGTGCAAGATGAACTGGCAAGGCTGGGAGAATCTATGGTACAAAGTCCCGAAGGAACACGGGCAGTTGCTTTGGAGCTGTGCCGAGAATTTGAGGACAAGTTTCTTGCTCACATAACATCTGGTGAGGTTAGTAATGAACTTACACTTCAAATTTGGTTATGCAGTTATACCTCCTAAAATAGTTGATAATGATGTCAGTAACAAAGTGTACTGTTTTTAATTTTAAAGGGATCTGGTTGGAAAATTGTTGCAAGTTTTGAAGGAAAGTTTCCAGACAGAATTAAACAGCTACCGTTGGACCGACATTTCGATCTCAACAATGTCAAAAGGGTATGATCACTTTCGATTTTTACATTGAACCCTGGTTGGCAATTGGCACATAATTAAACAGATTTCTCTCCACACAATAGATTGTTTTGGAAGCCGATGGTTATCAACCATATTTGATATCTCCAGAGAAAGGGTTGAGATCCTTAATAAAAATAGTACTGGAAATGGCAAAGGAGCCATCACGACTATGTGTTGAAGAGGTATGTTCCAATCAATCAATAAGAATATAGGCCATCAGAACTATGTGTTAGCTTCTACACATTTACTTCTGTTCTCCCCTACCCCTCAGGAGACAAGCAGTGAAGAAAATTAGTAGCTGTGTTTTGACAACTGTTGCAATCTATACCCACCCTAATGTTTTATTATGCTCTACAGCACTGCTAAGACCACTTGTCCAGGCCCAATGATAAAAACTACCCCCTCCGTCCGAAAAGGAATGCAATTCTAGGTCTGAATCTGGACAATTCAGATTCGGACCCAGAATTGTATTCTTTTTGGGACGGAGAGCGTGCCTTATAAATTTAAGTTTAGTTCTCATCGGTTGCATTTGAATGATGTGTATTTATTTTTTGTTTACCTGTTCTTGCTCTTGCCTACCTGATTTTAGCTTTTAAAATCGAGGTTGAATTTCGTGTACCATGACTAATATTCCTCAGCTGTTAGCTAGTAACTACTAATGCATGTGATTTCTATCTAGCAGAAGTTTTGTAAGTCCAGTTAGGTTTTGGTCTATAGAGTGTTTTCTATGTGCTATTATATGTTATATGCCCTCTTTGGTATTGTATTTGTCAGTCATGTCTTGTGTATATTGTCGACTTGTCTTGAAGTTCTTTGTGAGTACAAATAGTGAAGTAATACTATATATAGTTTTAGTGCCCATCTTCCTTCCTTCCATGGAAAACTAATTTGTCATTACATTAGGTTCATCGTGTATTGTTAGACATAGTCAGTGCTTCCGCAAATGCCACACCAGGACTTGGAAGGTATCCTCCATTCAAGCGTGAGGTATCACTTTTTCTGTTTTACATGTATTTTTCCTCTTTCTTTTTGTTGATAGTGTGTTTTGGCCTTTTTGGGGTGTAAACTTTCTTTTGTCTGGTCAAGGTTGTTGCAATAGCATCAAATGCATTGGAGACCTTCAAAAATAATGCCAAAAAGATGGTCGTCGCGCTTGTTGATATGGAACGTGCCTTTGTTCCTCCCCAACATTTCATCCGCTTAGTGCAAAGAAGGTCAGTCATCAGGTTGCTGTAATTTGTCTCTAGTTGTTACATTTCATTCGCATTTTTCTATGCTTGTAACTTGACAAAAAGAAGTATTATATGCTTCCATTTGTCACCTCGTTTTCCACTGTAAGCCTGGCATTGCTGGACCATTAGGGGCGTGATTGGTTCGTTGACGAAGAGAGCCTGGCTCATTCCTACCGGCAAGGCTGAGTTGGGACAGCCCTGATGCATGCAAGCCCTTAATGTTTGGTTGACTAAATGAGTACATACAGCAGCACAACAGTTGTTTGGTTGCCTGCTGCTGCACTCGCTCCCTCACAGCTGAGCCACTAGACGCGCGTGCTTGCGCCCGCACGAGCCAGGCCCGAGAGAATGGAATCCATCTACGTTTCCTGGGAGCCTGGCTCGGCAAGGCGTCCTGCATGCGGGCGGCCAGGCTCTGGCAGCCATGCATCCAACCAATCGTTGCACTCCTGCATGCCACGGGCTAGGTCAGGCCGCCTGCAGGCTACCAATCGCACCCTAAATTCAATTGGCTTTAGGCTGAGGTAGTACAAAACATATCTGCACTTCCAAACAGCTACTCTATTAGTTAACCACATCATACATAAACACTGACGGAAATAGGCGACCTAAGGTTGTGATTGTGACTCTTCTCCCTTTGTTGGAGTTTTCATGATTTATCAAGCATATTTGTTATCTATGTTGAAATGTACTGAATTGCAGTTCTGTTGTAAACTAAACTGTCCATTATTCAGCTGCAGCAACATCTGGTTTCATGATGAAATTATTAAACACTGACCCATGGCCTTCTATTTGTCTGGTATTGACAGAATGGAAAGGCAGCGTCGGGAGGATGAGTTAAGAAATCGATCTTCTAAGAAAACACAGGAAGCTGAACAGTCAACATCTAAGAGGGTATGATTTTGCATCTGGGCAGTGGTATTTTATCATAAATAATAAACTATAGGATCTTTTGGTTAGGTTTATAGTTCATACTGACTTTTTTGGCTTACAGTTACAGTATATATTGGCTCTGGTGGTTGATTAAACTGTTATTATAGGCCTCCAGTCCCCAAACAGATGCTGAGCAAGGTGGTGGCAGCTTAAAATCAACGAAAGACAAATCTGGCCAGCAAGACAAGGACGCAAAAGAGGGATCAAACTTGCAGGTTGCTGGTCCTGCTGGTGAAATTACTGCAGGTACAATACTCCTAAAATCATACTGTGCCTAGATTAGGCGATGGAAATACATTCTCAAATGTTATGCACAAATGCTTGTGCAAACCAACATTCTGCTAAACGTAAAATAGATATCACATTTTTCTTTAATGTTCATTGCCACAAATTAGCTGCATACTTGCACCATGTACTAACTAACTTCAATCTTTTTGAGACGTTCCCCATTTAGTTTGTTAGATTGGCATGGGCAAGGTAACAAGAATTCTTAACTGCTTCAACCACTTCACATGTGTTCATGGTAGCGGATACATTTTGATTGATTTGAGAAGTAAACCTATAAGCATATATATTCTTCTGTTCCATTGCAGGTTATCTCTTAAAGAAAGGTGCAAAAACTAATGGGTGGAAGAAAAGATGGTTTGTTCTTACTGAGAAGAGTGGAAAGGTTAATCAGTTCTCAGAATATTTCTTTTAAACTCTTGATTTGTTTGATATGTATGTGAAAGCCCTTTGGTTTTCAAAATTTTAGTTACTGCTTATTGATTATTGTATTTCATGGTTCTTGTTTGATATGTGGGTGTGGTTTTATTCACTATTTGTTGTTTCTATGCCAGCTTGGGTACACAAAGAAACAAGAGGAGAGACATTTTCGTGGTGTCATCACTCTTGAGGTGTGCATAACCTTTGCCTTCATAATATGTGTTATGTATGCCATGTGACACCGAGATAATATAATGATCACATAACTTTTGCATTACCATTGAAACAGTTTTTCCCTGTTCTCTGGACCCTACTAGAAAGTTATACTGATCTGGCAAAACATGGCTTAATGTAAAGAACTGTGAGATGGACTGCTTTAGCAACTTGCTTATGTCGTAAGCTGTATTCATTTGCAGGAGTGCAACCTTGAGGAGGTAGAGGAGGAAGAACCTTCTAAAAGTTCAAAAGACTCAAAAAAGGCAAATGGATCAGAAAAAACACCAAGTCTTGTATTTAAGATTACTAACAGGGTCGCATACAAAACAGTCCTAAAAGGTTGATATACCCTTGAATCGTACAGCCTACAGAATTATATTTGCTTCATGGTTCTTATAATTCTTTTCTTTAAATTTTGCAGCTCACAGTGCTGTTGTGTTAAAGGCTGAGAGCATGGCTGACAAGGTTGAGTGGGTAAATAAGATCAAAGCTGTTATTCAAAGCAAAGGGGGTTCTTTCAAGGGTCAAAGTGCTGAGGGTGGTTCAATGAGGCAAAGCAATTCAGATGGCGCTTTAGTAAGTTCTAGATTAATACATAATTGAATTGCATATCTAGCTTTCATTTGTAGTTTTGCTTTACTCAATTAAATCTTGATTTATTAGGGGTCATGTAATCTCAGGTTCCCTTGTATGTTTTGTAAGTGCCAATATAAATACTGTTCCATTAAAATACACAAACTAATATCTGATCATACACTTTTCGAAAGGATACTATGGCACGGAGACCTGCTGATCCTGAGGAAGAACTTAGATGGATGTCTCAAGAAGTTCGTGGTTATGTTGAGGCTGTTTTGAGTAGTCTGGCAGCAAATGTTCCGAAGGTTCATATTGTTCTGTCAATCAGTTTATATGGCCTTATATTTGTGTCAAATTTTCATTATCTGTCTGTGCTTATTAGGCTATCGTGCTTTGCCAAGTGGAGAAAGCAAAGGAAGACATGCTTAACCAGCTATACAGCTCAATAAGGTTGATGTTCTGTACTTTATACTCCCTCTGTTCTCAAACACTTGACATTCTGGACAAGATGCAGTCAAACTTTTGAAACTTTAACTGTCAGTTTATAAGATATTGTTTAGTTTGCAAACAGAAGAGCCATGTGTAGACTTTTGTTGAGAAGTAATTTCGTAGTCCCATAAATATTAGCTTTAAATAAATAAATATGCTGTGATAGTGGTCAAAGTTGAATACCAAATGAAAATATAATGGAGGGAGTATGTGTTTTCTATTTCTTCATCCAGAGATTAGCACCTAGCGGATGGTTTATGCTAATATTGTTGCAATATGCCATTCAAGGAAATAAAAAAAAACTCGACCGGGGGGGGTTAAGACTGCCCCGCAGCATTTCAAATAAGGACCTTCTCACCCGGCCGAGAAAACCCCCGAACCCCCGCCCCCACCCTTACATGGTGGCTTCCCGTCGCCCAAGTGAGAATTGGGCCGGTGCCCCCCAGTGCTTTGGTTATGGGGACGGGCGAGGGGATTTTTTTAACCTCAGCCTGAAATTCGCTCCCACGGGAAGTCAAACTCAGGACCTGAGGAGTGCCGCTGGGTCACCTAACCGTTTGAGCTAGGCGCCCTTTGACATTCAAGGAAATAAAGCTGGCATATACTTGAACATACTAGTACACTAACTCCTTGACCTAATAATCTGGATTGTAGCCTGACTCCTTGACCTAATAATCTGGATTGTAGCCTGTATGATTGTTCTGAATTCCTCACTTTATCTGGATAACTTTTCGAAATTAAGGATGTAAAATTCACTAATACAGATGTTTATTCTCTCCTTTTGTAATATTTCTAATCAATTTTGGTTGCCATATATTTAATATGGCTTATGCTTATTTTTAGTACATTTTGAATAACTTTTGTATTTTCATTCATTTCACTACCAGTGGGCAAAGCAACGCTAAGATTGAAGAGCTTCTTCAAGAGGACCATAATGCTAAGCGCAGAAGGGAGAAGTACCAAAAACAATCAACTCTCCTGTCAAAACTTACTCGTCAACTCAGTATCCATGACAATAGGGCATCTGTTTCCTCTTATTCTAATGACACCACTGAAGCTGGTAAGCTGCCATTTTCATTATCTGTTTAACAACATCAAGTGCAATAGCCTAACTTCCCCCCCTTATGTATCCTGTAAAGACGATTGGCCAATATGGTTTAGTGCCTAATGTAGATAATAGACTGTCTGTGGGTGGTAGCTTTGATGCTAATTGAAGGCATTTTCTTAAGATTCCTGGCCAAACAAAACAAATTCGCTGGCGATTATTACTTGATAAAGCAGTGCTAGTAGTCCTGTGCTAACTATTATTCTGATGTTTGCTAGGCTTGTAATTAACAAGTCTTCATTGTAATTATATTAGCCCACATTAAGAAGTCAGCTTATATAAGCAATGGTCATGCAAGGAGCCAAGGAGGCTCATGTCCCAAAGCCTTATTTAGCTAATGAACCTTGGTCAAGGCCGTTCTAGCTTATGTTTGCTATACCAAATAGATCCTTTAGATGTTCCTGTGGTTATCCCATTTAGTATTTGATACATTTTGCATACTGGTTGGATGCACTGCACACTGAAGGTATGATTAAATAGCAATTTAGATATTTTGTTTCATGTTATGTGGAAGATTCCGTAATGATCCAAAAAAATTATTATTTGCAGAGAGCCCTCGAACACCGAACCGCTCAGGTGAGGACTGGAGGTCTGCCTTTGATTCCGCATCAAATGGGCCTGTTGCTGCAAGCACAAACAGTGAATCAAGGTCGAGAAGTACTGATGGCCGCAGTCGGCGCTACGAGAATGGGGATGTGAGCTCAGGTGCCAACTCTGGCAGCCGGCGCACACCGAACCGGTTGCCACCAGCACCGCCAAAATACTAATCGTGCTGATTGGTATTCATGAACATTATGTATTCTTGCCTGGCACACGCCCCTTGTTTGTCATATGGGTTATTGGAGGAGCGTATTCCAGATCGGCTGCTAGAGATTGTGGTGTAGTGGAGTCTCGGGTGATTGCGTGAACATTGTGTTCGCAGGTCGCTGCGACTCAGATGAGTTGTTTATAGAAAATATATAGGTAACCATGGTAGGGACTGTTTATTATCTCCGCATATTTATGCCCTGGTGCGGTGGTGCCGTCTCTGCCTTTGGGATTTTGTTGGGACGATCCATCTTGCTTGCGCACTTGGTCGTTCTAGGACGACTGGCTGTCAGACTAAGATCTATGTTGTCCTCCCCCACATATTGTTCTTTGCCACAGATGATTCTTATTTAGACATGGTATATATATGACTTGAAGCTTCACGTTGTGGTTGCTATTCTTCGGGATTTCGAGTGGTAGAGGCGGTTGCCTGCTCGTGTGCCACACCTTCAATGACCATGGGCGAAAGTAAGGCATTATCTTGATTGTTTGTTCTTATTTCAGTATTAGGCGATGCCGAAGTAGGCATTATCTTGATTGTTTGTTCTTATTTCAGTATTAGGCGATGACGAAGTAGTAGTCCGGGCTGACGAGTGGGCAGCAACGTAAAATGGAAATGGGTTCATTTATGGAAGCTTTTGCATGAGCTTATGGAAGTCCAATATGTTTCTGAATGAGTTTGAAAAAATTCTTGCTTTTTTTTCTACTCAATAATTTGCGGCGTGCACGAGTTTACTTCCTGTTTTTTCGATATATAGGAGTAGATGCTAGAGTGCTATTATAAGAGGCATCAGTTTTCATTCTACTATCTTGCTTGAGACACTCGACATCGTGCTCAGTCATCTTTTTTTTCCACAACGGGTGCTCTGTCATCTAAAAACGTCTCCGTGTTCTTTTGCTACTGCATCGTGCTATAGGCTAGTCCTCGCATGAGCTTGCATGCAATCCTGAGATTGTTTGCCAACACTGGGCGCACCTGGAGCCCGTGCAGGTGCCGCCGCCCGCCTCCGGGCATACGCCCAGAATGGCACACTTGCGCTGCAAGATCTGTGCTGCCACATTCTTCGCCTCCAACCTGTCGCGCCACCGCTTGCCACTGCCGCGGCGTCCTCCGTGGTGCCCATCTCCTCCTTCTCGTCCTTGTCGCAGCCTCGCTCCTCCACCGGCGGCGGTGCCTGCGTCCTTGTCGCAGCCTCGCCCCTCCACCGGCGGCGGTGCCTTCAAGCGTACGCAGCCATGGAGGCGGAAGCGGTGCCCTCTTCGCAGTTCCAGTGCGTTGCCAATGGAACGCCGTCGCGTGCTCTGCTCGTGGCCTCGTGCGAATGGTGAAGGCGCCGAGTCTACAAGTACAGGAGCTCCTCCAAACGACGTTGCCCACGGAATTGACAGAATGGCAACGAAGGGAACGTAAGGTAAACAGATGGCAATGGAGGACATATTTTTCAGGGGCAATGAAGGGATTGTTACAAGTTTAAAAAGCAACCAAGGATTTTTCTCTAAAAAATAGCTTCACTAGGTCAAGGCTGGCTACGCATGCTTCCCTAGGCAGGGCGGTGTCGGTGTTGCTCGGCCACACGATACACGATACGATGGTTGGCGCACACCTCTCCCCTTGCCACGCCGCACGTCTTCTTGCCGCCCTCCCACACCCGCTCGCATGGGCGAATCTAGGGGGGGGGTTCATCGGGTGGAGACAGACCCCGACGAAATTTGTAAAATCCTTAGTAACTTACTGTTCAACTTAAGAAAAATTATCACATAATGAACTTGATCTCGATGACCCCAATGATGTTTTCGGCTAGATTCGCCACTTCCCGGTTGCCTCTCGGAGAACACGAGGATGGCAATTTGTGTGTGTTAGTGTCTTTTTTTTTAATTTAGCCCCTAGGTAGTATTTTAAATTTGCATATAAGCCCTTGTTTAGTTCCTCCGTCAAAACTTTACACTATATCATATCGAATGTTTGGACACATGCATAGAGTATTAAATATAGACTAAAAATAACTAGTTACACAGATTACGACTACTTTGCGAGACGAATCTTTTAAGCCTAATTAGTCCATGATTTGATAATAAAGTGCTACAGTACACACATGTGCTAATAGAGGATTAATTAGGCTTAATAAATTCGTCTCGCGGTTTACTGACGGATTCTGTAATTTATTTTTTTATTAGTATCCGAATACCTCATGTAACATCCAATGTGACACCCCGAAACTTTACGCCTGCATCTAGACACCCCATAAGTTTAGATCCACTGTGGAGCTCTCTCAAATAGATTAGCCCTGAGGCTCCTAGGGACCCCGTGCATGCTGCTAGAATCCGTAGAGCAGACCGTGCTCGGCCGGGTGCAAAAGGGCAGGTTTGTCGCCGTCCTTCAGTTCGCTTCGACGCTCTGGTGCCACCGTCACTGGGACCGAGATCCCAGACCGCCGTGTCGTCACCGACACCGAGTCCATCGGCGACAGGTGGTGGCAAAGCCGATGACCCTAGTGCCGGTGGTGGTGACGGACCCGTCAGGCGGCACGCTGGGGAAGGAGGCCTTCATGATCGGCCGCACGCTGGAGACCGTGGCCACTGCGACGCAGACAGCGGCTATTCAAAACACGTATGTCGTGCGCGACGAAGAGGAAGGTCAAGCTCCGGAACGTCCTCTCCTCTCAATACGCTCTACTCTGTCAATGGTGACTATAGGTTTCATGGCCGCGCACAACTCGAGGAAGAAGCTACCGACGAACAAGAGGATGACTTGGGAGGATGCCAAGAGGGTGATGTCCACGTACATACGGAACAAGTCGGACATGGCGACCACGCCGGGCGGCGTGTAGTTGCTGCCATTTTCTCAGATTGAGGGCATATTCAGGGACACATCGCAAGAAAGATAATTTGTAGTGATTAAATAGATCAAAATATGATAGAACCTTTTATATAAAAGAGTAGATACATATGCTAAACAAACTTCAGACAAACAGATGAAGTCCTAGAACACTAGGCTGTGCAGCTAAAACCACCCCACCCAGGAACTGGGTACAGTGAGATGAGGATGATCCTGCGTCGGGCTTTGAGGCCAGCTTGTAGTAGAAGCCTTAATGAACGGATGGCGGGCGTGACTAGGACTCGCAGCGCGCGCGACAATTATGGCTCACATCGGGCCGAAAACAGTTCACGGGAGGCAAAATCGGCTCAGATTGGGTCGAGAACAGGTAACGGGAAGCGAATCTGAAAGGTCAGGCAAAGTTGTAGGTGAAAATGGCTAAGTCAGTCCGGAAACAAGTAAGGGACAAGGCGAGCAAAAAAACAACCAAAAAATGGGCCAAAATGGCCCATAAACGGCCCAAAAAATGGGCAGTGGGGCCTAGTCTCACCAGGGCGCCCAGTGGGCCCTAGGTGACACGCCCACATGGCTGGCACATGAAAATTCCAAGGTTCGTTCCATCTGTGGCCACAACGAGTCCTGTGTGACCCCGTTTTCCAAAACCTTTGTTTGTGAGCAAAAACATGGAAACAACTTCATATCACATGGATTTCATGTGGTCTTCCAAAACCATATGGTTTTGTGAAGGGGAACCTCCCAGAACATCTAGGAGGGGATGCCCCTCGGGTACAGTAGGGGATGAGGGGTTTGAGCGATTAAGACCTTGGTAAACTGTTGCAAAACCACTAGTTTTTCGAGTGTTTTCACCAAGGCTACTCCACTGGCCCTCGACCACCCGCGTAGCCTCCCTGGACAGCTGTCACCTTACCGTGGCCAGCTTCGTCTAGCTACTGCTAACTGCATGGCCGCCATGGGTGTCCATCATGCGTCCATGTGCGGCTATGCTAGCTATGGCCGGTCGGACGCCCTGCGCGTTGTCCGCATGCTTTTGGCCTATTGTTGAACAAGTTTCGGTCACCTCGCGGCCTACCTGGCCGTCCAACAGCCTATCGTAGCAAGCTTCGATGGCAAAGGGTGGATCCATCGGTTGGTTAGTTGCATGGTTGGTTGGCCTTGTGTGTACTTATGCACGGATGGTGGGCGTGACTAGGACCCTTAGCACATGCAAGTGATATGGCTCATGAGAGGCAGAAACGGGTCACGTCGGGGCGGAAACGGCTCACATCAGGCCAAAAACATTTCAGGGGAGGCGAAAACGGGTCACGGGTTACGAAAATGGCTCACATCGGGCCGAGAACAGGTAACGGGAGTCAGGAGGTGAAATGGCAAGGTCGGGCAAAGACGCAGGTGAAAATGGCTAAGTCGGTCAAAAACCGAGTCTGGGATAGAATGAGCGACAAACAGGCAAAAAATGGGCCAAAATCTAGCGAAAACGGGCCAAAACGGACAGCGGGGCCCAGTCCCACAGGGGCACCCATGGGGCTGGCACATGAAAAGTCCAAGGTTCGGTCCATTCATGGCCAGAACGACTAACGTGTGACCCCGTTCTCCAAAATTCCAGTTTTATGAGCAGAAACGTGGGAAAAACTTCATATCACATGGATTTCATGTGGTCTTGCAAAAATGTGTGGTTTTATGAAGGGAAAACTCTCAGAACTTCTGGGAGGGGGGATGCCCCTCAGGTATAGTAGTCGGGTGGGATGGTAGAAAATCGAGGAGGGATGATAGAGAGAAGTTTCAATTTAGACTTTTGGATGGAGGGAGTAGTTCATATATTCAAGTTAATTTATGCCATCAACAATGCTCCAAGGGCGCAAGATAGGGGACTTGGAGTGTCACCAAAGAAGATCAAGGGTCAATTAATTACTCGGGAGTAAAAAACAGAGTGTTGCATGCATGGCTAGCAATGGAGCATTGGTGATGGCGTGATGTACATGAAAAATCAGACCTAAAAGAACACCAAAAATCAATAAAAGTGCATCTAGAAGTGGGAAGAAGACGGAAAATCGCTCATGACACATTGGGTTGAGCCTGGGCGTGAGAATATATACGGAAAACACGCTCACCCCTTAGACCCTCACCTCTAGCAGCTGGTCACCCCTCGCTCCATACATAGTTCTCTCCCAACCAAATTGTTCCTTGCTCAATATTTCCTACGATGGACGATCACCAAAGCTCGGAAGGCCTGAAGGAACCATTGCTAGCACTAGAATTGCTTGTGGTGGCGTCGTCCATGCATGTAGTTGTGCTGCATGTTTCACCAGGCTCCAACGTGATTGTGACGATTGCCGAGTTTGCGCTTCGCGAGAATGTGTGCATCTCTGTTCTCTCTGCGAGAGGCTAGGTAGAGAATGCATGCCAGAAACACCGAGAATATAGGTGGTGAGGCCATCATGGGAGGCATCAGAACTATCTTGAATAGCGACAATAGCTCATGGTGACCACACACGCACAGCGGTAGCTTTGTCGCGGGCGTGAATGCGGGCAGGGACGGCACCCATAGCGTTGCATTCTCTGTCTAGCCGCTCGTGGAGAGAACTGAGATGCACACGTTCTCGCGATGCGCAAACTCGACAATCGCAATGATCACGTCGGAGCCTAGTGAAACATGCAGCATGACCACATGCATCGACGACGCCACCACTAGCAATTCAGGTGCTGGTAATGGTTCCCCTCTGGTGATCATCCATCGCAGGAAACGTTGAACAAGGAACAATTTCGTCGAGAGAGAACTGTGTATGGGGCGAGGGCTGACCAACTACTGGAGGTGAGGGGTGAACGTTTTTTTCGTATATATTCTCGTGCCTTGGTTCAACCCGATGCGTCACAAGTGATTTTTCGTCTTCTTCCAACTTCTACACATACTTATTATTGATTTTCTGTGCTCTTTTGGGTCTGACTTTTCATGTACATCACTCCATCACCAACACTCTATTGCTTGCCATGCATGCAACACTTTGTTTTTTACCCCCAAGTAATTAATTGATCCTTGATCTTCTCTGGTGGCACTCCACGTCCCCTATCTTCCCCCCCTTGGATTCCCTCCTCGATTGTCATCACTTTCGTATGACATGCCACATGAATGTGTTGTTGCCCTCTCTTTTAGTCCTGTTAGCATCATTTACATCTTCTGTCTGCTCTGTTTTTGCATCTAGCGAGCTGCATGCAACTTAACATGTTGCCATGAGCCACTGTTCTGCTTTGTGCCATGGCCATCTTTGGTGGGCTGCTACTGCCTGGTGCCTGGCGGTCGCTGTGGGTGGACATCATGCGGCCATGGCTATGGCTGCTACCGCCGGTCGGACGCCTTTCATGGTTGGCCGCATGCTTTTGGCCACTTGTTGGATACGTTTCGGTTCCTCCCGTGCTGTGGACCTTCGATTGTCGTTCTCACATGTAGATTCATCGTGCCTAGCATGGGGTTGCGTTGGATGGCTTAACCGTTGTGGCTACGCTGATACATGAGTTGTCTTAGACCTATGACTGCTTGGAGGACCCCGCTAATGTGCGGCCAACTCCCGGCGCCTGTGTCCATTCATTTGTGTGGGCACCTTTTGCCTGATGTAGTGACAAGTGCTTGCGTGGTGCTACTTGTTCCATAGGAAGTTGCATTCGTTACACATTACCTTAGTCTAGTGCACCCCCTGGGTGTGGCTCGTCGACTCCAGAGCGCTCGTGGTGTTGCCTTGTGCTGCCATCCGCCAAGGTCGGCACCACTGAAAGGTCCTAATATGGCTAGAGAGGGGTGAATAGCCTATTTAAAACTCTACAAATTCACTAGAGCAATTGATTAGTACAACAAATGGCGTAATGCAATTTTACTCTAGCTCTATAAGGGTTACAAGCCACCTATCCCAACAATTCTAGTTGCTATGATCACTAGGCACACAACAAGGCTATGTCACTACTCACTAAGCTAGTGTGCTCTCAAAGACTAAATAAAGAGCCACACTAACCAAACTAATAAGCTCTCAAAGACTAGCTACACTAAAGAGCTTGACAACTAGTTTGCAAGAAATGTAAAGAGTGAATAGGGTGATTATACCACCGTGTAGAGGAATAAACCAATCACATGGTGAAAACCAATCAATCACCGGGAGAAATCCAAGAGACAAGTGACACACGATTTTTCTCCCGAGGTTCACGTGTTTCTTTGGCACGCTAGTCCCCATTGTGTCGACCAACACTCGGTGGTTCGGCGGCTAATAGGTATCACACACCTAGCCCACCACAAGAGGCGCCGCAAGAACCTACCCACAAGTGAGGTAACTCAATGACACGAGCAATCCACTAGAGTTACCTTTCGGCTCTTCGCCGAGGAAGGTACAAGACCCCTCACAATCACCGGAGCTGGCCACAAACAATCACCAACACATGCCGAAGCTCCTCAGCTGCTCCAAGCCATCTAGGTGGCGGCAACCACCAAGAAAAACAAGAAATCTGTAGCCACAACGATCTCCAAGTGTCACTAGATGCAATCACTCAAGCAAATGCACTTGAAATCACTCCCAATCTCACTATGATGATCAAATCACAAGCTAGATGAATGGGAGGCATGGGAGTTTGCTCACATGGTGTATCAACAAGTTAGAGAACCAAGAGAGTGAGCAAGAGCTAGCCACCATGCTTTTATAGAGACCCAATAACTCAACTAGCCATTATACCCCTTCACTGGCTATCTGTGAACTAACCGAACCCGTCCGGTATGGCGATCGGACGTGTCCAGTCGCTGCTGAAACGCCACGTGTCTTGTTCAAACGTAAATAGCCATTGGCGCCCAACGGCTCTATCTCTGCGCGAAAGTTAGTGAACGATCGGACGCAACGACGAAAAACAAATGGATGCTGGCTGGGCAGCGTCAGGTCAACTCCAGAAAGCTCCCAGAGCCGCCCTGGAGTGACCGAACGTGTCCAGTATTGCCGGTCGGACATGCCCCTGCGTCAGGTCCACACAACCGCGTGCTTCGCCTCCTCTGACCGGACGCGACACTCAGCGTTAGGTCACTTGTTGCACAGAGCGTTCGGTCAACCCTGCCTTAGCTTCTCATGTCGGGGTGAAATACCGGACGTGTCTGGTGTGATTCCGGATGTGCCCGGTCTCTTCTAAAAAACCACTGCCAAGACAAATACCGGACGCGTCCGGTCCCTATGTTGGATGCGTCCGGTCTCCCCGAGACCAGCACTTTCAACACGTTTCTCAACACCCTTGTTTCTATGTGCCAACACCAAAGTGTCTCACCACTTGTGCACGTGTGTTAGCATTTTTTGCAAGCATTTTCAAGGGTTAAATGTTAGCACACTAGGTCCTAATGCATATGCATGATCAATGTCACCTAGTGGCACTCGATAAACCGTTTAGCCAAAGACTTCCCCTCTTCATAGTACGGCTATTGATCTTAAATCACTCACACCCTCTATGGTGTCTTGAGTGCAAACCAAAAATGGCTCCTATCAATATACCTTTGCCTTGAGCCCATTTTGTTTTTCTCTTTCTTCTTTTCCAAATGTGAAGTACTTGATCATCTCTTTTGTGGCCATCGCCTTCACCATGACCATCTTCTAGTTTCACAACTTGGATTGGACCACCTTGTCTAAATCACACACTTAGATCAAAGGTTAGTCCTAAGTTTCATCAATTAACCAAAACCAAACTAGGGCTTTCAACCATCAAGGACACCTCGCTTGTGCTTTTGGTCATGGATGCAGCTGACGTTGAAGGCCGGAGGGCGGGGTATTGGCTTCCCATGCCTAAAACTCAGTCCGTTTGGAAAAAAATGACAACCAGCTTGGCCTATAAGCTTCGTGCAGAGGTTGGCGCTGGCTTGTCAATGAGGACTTGCTACCTAGTTGATCCTATAGTAGTCATATACTTGTCTCAAAGATTAAGGCATGCATGGGCTAATATAAGCTAATTCAAACTATGAAACTATGAATGGCTCATTAAATCAATTACATTTTGTTTGATGGTACATGTTTCTACACGAAGTGTGCACAAAATAGCTGGTCTTCTGTCATCTGCCGCAAAGAAAATGGTCAAAGACCTCGGATTCAAGAGTATGTTGATGATGCCGGATAGGCCGGCTGACAGAGATTTTCTAAAGTGGTTAATGGGCAGAGCAAGTGCGGAGCACAACAAAATTCAATTGAAGATAAGAGAGGTGACACTGAACCTTAGACCCAAAGATGTTTATCTTATTCTGGGCATTGGAAGGGGTGGTGGCTCTAACTCAGAGCTCCCAAAGAATAAAAGCATGGAAGAATTCTAAAAATGCATGGACAGCTTCTGAAAACTGCTAAAGAAAATTGGAGTAAAGTAGCGAAGAAACAGAAGAAAAAAGGAGGGAAGAAGCAGAAGTATAGTACAATAGAAGGGGATCAGCAGAGGGATACTAACAAATTCATAGAGGCAAGAAATCTATTCACCGCGAAGAACATTGAAGCATTGCTTCAACATGCAGACGACCCAATGCTAGAGGGAAAACTAGACAATAACTTGTCTATGAAATTCTTCTTGATAGTGGTTTTGGACAAGATCCTAATGCCATCAGTTGGTTATCATGCAAATTCAGAGATAATACATGTAGTTCAAAATCTTGAAGATTTGAAGTTGGTTCACTAGTGCTTTTTATGTCTATAACTATTTGGCGCAGTCTATTAGAAAATGGAAGGAAGATCCTCCTACAACCAAGAATATGTAGCTACTACCAAGAATAAGAAAGCTTCAACTAACATGAGTATCAAGAATATAAAAGGCTATGTATCTTCTTGAAGTAAGTACCTTAGATCATATACCAAGAATATAAAAGGTTGGCTACAAAAACATGCGTCTAATGGTATAATCATGCTTTATAGGTTCTATACTTAGACAATACAAGAGGACAGAAGAAGTGGAGGACGATCCATACGTTCTTCCAAGAATCTATAGATATAGCAGCTCTGGTAAATGTGCTGAGCTGATTGGTAGCGGCAAGGTGTACGGCAACATTGAAGTAAGCATAGGTCAACTTTAACATATGAACTCTATTAATATAACATAACTGCATTAATTTCTTGTCCCTTTTGAGTTTAAAAGATGGGAAGACACATGCTATGACAATAGGGATAACATGCAAATGGATCTTGATGTGCTGGATGACAATGTAAATATCCTTGCATGCTTTTAGTTTATACATTGATGAATGTTTTGATGCTAGCATGTGTTTCTATTTATATCATCAGTTACTTGGTGATCAGGGGCTTTCTGCTGCAGAGAGGTCTCCTCAAGAGAGTCTGAAGAGAGGTAAAAGTTCTTCAACCTTGTTGTCATGAATATTTTCAATAAAATTGTCAAGTTGGCAACTAAGTTCTTCAATCTTGATTGATGACCAGAATCTTGATCCTCAGGAACCCATAAATTGTGTATCAAAAGCGTATTTTAGAGAGAACAAGAGATGCGATAGTATTGTACATATTTGACCGTACTGTGTAAGAAGATTTGTTGAATGCTTTAAGCTAGGATGTTACATGGAATCCGGTATATTGGATTTACATTGCAATTTTTGGAATCGAGAATGGGATGATCATATAATTATCCTTTCTCAGAAGGCTGTAGTAAGTACTAATTCAACAAAGCACTTGGACAATTTTCATGATGTGATTTCTTTGTTCGTGATTTGCATTACTTGGATTTTATTTTAGAATGAATTGGTGCATCCTTAAACTGGAACTAAGGCACTTGAGATTGAGCTCAGATGTCAAAGTCTAAGTACAAGGAGCCTGGTATGTGACAATAGGATTTTTTTGCGAGCACATAGTCATATATTTTATAGATTACTAATAATAGGATTTCATATTTTTCTATACATTACTGATAATAGTTTTTTCCCCAGATATTCATCCCTATTATCCATTCTAAACATTGGTTCTTAAATGCGATTTCGATTTTGGATGGTAAATGCTTTGTGCTTGACTCCTTGCCTCAAGAATCCCGGTTTCAAGTGGTTTTAGAATTAAGGCTACAACTAGCGGAGGTTTGCAAAAAAAATGGATCTGGAATTTATCAAGCCCCGTAAGTACAAGCTTGAGAGTGTAACTATTCAGAGACAAGACAAAAAGGTAATTGTTCAGATCTACTAAAATAATATTATTAGTTCATTGCTGCTGCTTCCTCAAATTTTGTGATTGATTTTTGTAGCTTTGACTGTGGTTGCCATGTCTTGTTATACGTAAAACGATTTAAAAAAGAAGATATAAGTGACATTAACAAGGTAAATGGACAAGATGTGAAGAAAGAGTAAACCATACTGTTAGGTCCAAAAGCTTTCATTTTTCATACATTGAAGTACTACATGTTTCATGCGTTCAATCTAGAGTAGCAACTGAATCAATTCTCATGCCTAATGTTACACGTCTAATTGCTTGATGCAACAAGAGTGGCAATGGAATCAGCTAGCAAGGAAGTCTCGCAAGTGAGTTGGAATGGAAGCCGTCCTTGTTTCTCTAGTTTTCCTTTTCCCTTGTGTGGAAACTTGAACTGGTTACATCCTTTAGCCTTCATGGTTTCCTTGAAAACACCTTGGAGTGTCAAATAAATGCCGTTTGCTTTCTTGGGATAGTACTCTTGGAATGCCTACATGCGTTGAAAAACCATACAATGAGTAATTGAAGAAAACACATTATTTTGCATAACAGTACATAAAAGGATTTAGAAAAGAAGACATAAGTGACATTAACAGGGTAAATGGCCTTTCGGTAACTTAACTCTATTCCTATTTGCAAATCCTAGAAAATTACTTATGCCTTAAAATTGCAGGAAGTGGTTGTTATGTTCCGAAAAATACTTGCAACGGAACTCACCAGTAATGGTCACAGTAGAAAAAGTAGGGAAAATGTGGATGGTGATCAGGACATGCATGGCGAGGATGTTATGTACATTACTGACGACAATTACAGGCATGACTTCGAAGAGGTTAAAAACGCTGTTGAAACTAAATCTAAGGGCGAGGATGAAAGCAGTCATACTGTTGGAACTAAATCTGAGACATATGGGGAGGATGAAGCCGAGAATATATCATGCAACGAAAGCCAAAGCACAGCTGCACCACCGAAACCACAATGATGCAAAAAATGGACATGAATGACATCATGGATTATGGTGTAAAGAGGATGCTTAAACGCGCTAGAAATGATCTTGCTATTTGGAGTGATGAGAATACGACAGTAGAGACTTTTTTGCCTAAATTTGAGGCTCAACAGTTCTGTCAACTAGTATCGATGCAGTAAGTTTCTTGAGACTTATATGATTATATATGCATAGTAAGTTTCTGGAGACATGTACAACTTTCTATATTGACTGATATTATGTTTTCATTTGGAACAAATTGCTGGACAAGTCGTATTGCGGGTGGGGGATATAGAAATGACCGAGAGAGAGAGAACTTAAACAATCCTTAGCATGAGGCGAAAGTGCCATGAACATTCTCAATGCATGCATGGAATGCATCAAGTGGGATGCTTCTACTTCTAATAAAAACCCTGGCAAGATCTTCCTCCCGCAAGCCATCAATGCGCTAAGTATTTTGCACTGAACTTTAACAATGACAGCAAATAACTTGCACATTGTTTTGCTCCGAGTGCAGGATGGCATAAATAATGAACAAACTCTAAAAATGATGGAAGAGGCAATTGAATATAGTGTTGTATTAAAAGATACCAAAGGTAAAAAAAAGGCGGACCCGAAAAAAGTGGAGAGTGATGTAAGTTGCGTGGCATTCTAGTACATGTTTGTTTTAGGGTTAAGTGATAGGGATACTAGATGTGTTACATGTTTTCTTGTAGGTATTTGTCCCACTCTTCAAATCTGAAGTGTGGTTTGGGTTTTGTTTTGAAGTTGGATCGGCAGTTGGAGGAGCACTCACCCAGGTTTGTGTATTGCACAACAAATATAAGGACACTCCTTCCAACGAGTTAACTACGTTGGGATCCCTAATCGCAAAACAAATAATCAAAGTCTTAGAAAGTTATGGACACAAAAACATAATATTGGAGGGCCTAAGACCGGCACAAATTGAATTCGTGGCGGAAACAAATTAAAAGATACTTGTGCTACTCTGATGTGTTTTCTTAAAAATATGTGCAGTTCTTTCGAAGTTGTTATGTTCCAAAGAAAATGTTAGTGTGTTTTCTTAAAAATAATCTGCTTTTTACCTACTGTGAAGTAAAAAAAATACCGTCTATAAAACCTGCCAGTGCGCCACCAACCCCCCTGCAACGGAATATTAGATGTGTTGCTGTCATTCCATACCGTACTGGTCACCCCGCACCCCACCACGGAGGTTGCTACGTGCCCATCGTTTCCCTCGTTCCCCACCCATCCACGAGGCCTGATGCAACTTCTGCATAGAGGCGCCTAGGGCTTCTCCCCCTACCGCAATTTGTTCCTCCGGTTGGTGATCTCTCTCCCTGCTCGGTGTCCATCTTCCTCTCACAGCTGCTTGATTAGATTAGGTACCAGCGAATTTGGGGGAATTTCGTGATGAAATCTGAAGATTTCGTGATGAGATGTAAAGGAGATTGAAGCCCCGGCCTCCACGACATCAGGAATACATCGAGTTTTGTTGATGGCATTACATCTGGTGGCGAATTCTTCAAATCAGGTAGAAGATCGTGCTCAGATCTGAAGGCAACAGAACTACACCCCTCAAATTGATGGTGCCGTATCTTAGGTATTTTGTCCTCCTGTCCTCATTTGGATGTGGTCTGGATTAATTAGTGGTTTTGATATTTCCATGATCCTACCCAGAGGTTACCTGTTTAGGAGTAACCGATCCATTCAATTTGACTTGATCCCCTCTTTGTTTGTTTTAAATTTTCGTTAATATTTCCTGTTTTTCAGTGACGTATGGATGGAGCCATGGAGGTTTGGTTGTCACGGTACCCTTGCAGTGGGATGGATCTAGTGTCTGTATTTGATGATTTCTTCGGTTGATTCATAATTAAATGTTGTTTTCTCCTAGATGTGGGTCTTCCTACAGTTGCTGAACTCATGGAAAGAAGGGGCACGGATCTTCTGAACCTTTGGATTCATGGAAATAAGGAATGGATCTTCTGAACTTTTGCACTGTATGCATATTTTCCAAATCACCTAATTACAGCAAAGGTAAATTTTGTGTTCTAGGAAAAAAATTGAATAATACATCTCATTTTATCCACAATGTACATGGTTTATAATATATACTTTCCGCAAAGGTTCATGAAAAATATAGAGACCAGAGATGTTACAAGTACTAGCAGACTACTTAACTGAATAGCAAAACGAATTTGTAAATAGATTATTTCTCAGCGCCATTTTTTATGCTTTCTTCCATGAACACCCCACCCCAGTTCAGAGTTCTCTGCTCCACAGGTTTGGCCAAGCAACTTTGTCTGGCATATAGACGCAGCTATAATGGCAGCTACTAATATTTTAGTAATCAAATGGACTAGCTCCTTTTCTTGTTCAGTGGATGTGGAACTGAGGCTTATGCAACCTCTGCAGAACTAACTGTATGTGTGAACTGATATCACTTACATTCTTTCCATTATATTCCAAAAAGTTCTAATCCCTACTTGGTAGTACATAACCTGTAATTGTTGTTGCTGGAATACAGAATCAGCTCTGCTTGAATGTATAATCTCTATAGTCCAATATCACCATCTCGGTTGTTCTAGCATCATCGCAAAATGAAGCTATGCTCCCAACTCTATATTACCTGTTGATTTCAGTTTTTTCCTAGTCTAAG
This sequence comes from Miscanthus lutarioriparius, assembly GCA_904845875.1. Taxonomy (NCBI): domain Eukaryota; kingdom Viridiplantae; phylum Streptophyta; class Magnoliopsida; order Poales; family Poaceae; genus Miscanthus; species Miscanthus lutarioriparius. The sequence continues at coordinate 56,250,968 of CAJGYO010000018.1, forward strand.
AATACAGATATAATTGACTGATGAACTGTCTTAAAAGGACTTAAGTTTCATTACTTCGAATATGTCTCCCTCACTCAGTAATTCATTGCAGGTCATAATGTCAGTTGAATATTTCTTATATTTGGATAGCAGTTAAGGCAAGAAGACACAATTTTGGAAGCTTGATACCGGGAGCTAGATTTGTGGTTACCATATCTTAGTGTTTCTAGAACTTTATTTATTTATTCTGATGTATATGCTCCTCTGTAAATGAGATATGTATGAGATATCTTCTTCTGTAATATAGTGGAAATCATATTAATAAACCAATGAGTTGATTTTTTAATTATCGTTCAATATTTCTTTTGATGATGTTAAACGTCAATTGTCCTGTATGATTATTTGCATAAAAAGTATGACAATATAAGAAGGCACAAATTGTGTAGAAAGTGTTCGGTTCTAATACTTCCAACGGATCTAAGCGTGCCTGCATCTAACTATATCCGTTGTTACTTAACAATGCTTTTGTGTAGTACTTACCAACACATAGATATGTGTTGCTATAGACCTTTGCAACGTCACTTCTTGCAACGCGAGACATCTAGCAACGCATATATGCGTTGCAAAAGGGGTGTTCATATTGTAATGTGCTTTGTTGACATTTGTGAATTGATGTTTCAAAACATACAACTTCGCAGGATGAAGTGATTGAATTGTTAGAAACATACAAGAAGCGGGCTATGGTGTATCTTATCACACACAAAGCAAACGATGCAGAGTTGCCCAAGGATCTTATCACGCACATACAAGAAGCAAACAAATGCTTCTGAAACATCCTTGGGCAACTCCGCACCGTTTGCTTTGTGCGTGATAAGATACGCCATAGCCTGTTTCTTGTATGTTTCTAACAATTCAATCACTTCATCCTATAAAGTCATCGTATGTTTTGAAACACCAATTCACAAATGTCAGAAAAGCAGGTTATAGACGGTATTTTTGTACTTCACATTAGGTAAAAAGGAGATTATTTTCAAGAAAATACACTAACATTTTCTTTCGAACATAACACTTCGGGAAGAACTGCACTCCTCCCGTATTTTTGAAGAAAACACACCAGAGCAGCACAAGTATCTTATGTTTCCCCCATGAATTCAATTTGTGTCGGTCTTAGGCCCTCCAATATTATGTTTTTGTGGCCACAATCTTCTAAGGCTTTGCTTCTTTGTTTTACGATTAGGGATCCTGTCGGTGTTTCGAGTTACCACCAACGAGTAAATTTCTAGTATTGCGCGTCTGGCTCGAATGGTGTGCTTAGAGGACACGAGGTTTATACTGGTTCGGGCAGAATATCCCTATGTCAAGTTCATCGCTGCTGCTCGTGTTGCTAGCACTGAAAAGTTTGTAGTAGGGGTTACAAACGGACGAGAGAGGGACATATCCCAAGTCTCTGGTGGAAAGAGTGGTCGGGTGCCGAGAGCTCGGTTGCTGCTCAGCTGTGTGCTTGTGTCGTGTTCTAGTCGGTTCGAGGTTCAATGGGTTCATGATGGTTCGATCGGGTCTGGCCTCAATCGATCGATGCGATTGTTCGATGGTCAGATACCCCTCATGGGGCACCCTACGTTCCCTTTTATAGGCCAAGGGAAAGCATGGGTTACAGCGGAGGAAATGGGGAGAGCGAGCGAGAGGGAGAGGATGTCCTTCAGGATCTCCGGGTCCTTCTTATCCTTCATGCAGGTCCCGCTGACCCTGTAGATGTCAATAGGGATGGATCCACGTCGCGACTCTATCCGTCACTGGCGCCATGTGCAGGCGGCGTCTGCCAGTCATGGCGCTCCACTCCATCCTGGTGGGCGTCGTGGTGAACTGATGCTCCTGTTAGTGTTCGTATGAGGGTTAGGCAGAACAACTCTGGTACGCCCGATGCTGTTCCTAATGTGAACCCTCGGGTATGACCCATCGTGGTCATGGGTTACATCAGGCGTGCGGTCTCTTCCCCAGTGTCGAGCTTTGACCCTGTGCCCATACGCTGGACCTAGAGTGGTTGGCGGCGTCATGGGTCTCTGTCGGGCGAGACGGAGTCCGCGGCCTTGGGGTCGGGTGAGGCAGAGCCGGTGGCCTCGAGGTTGGGTGAGGCAGAGCCTGCGGCCTCGATGTCGGGCGAGGCGGATATTGTGGCCTTGGGGTCGAAGCGAGGCGGAACTGTCCCTAAAGGTCGGGCAAGGTGGAGCCTGTGGCCATGGGGTCGGGCGAGGCGGAGTCTGTGGCCTCGAGGGTCAGGCGAGGTGGAGCCCTCCCCCAGTGGTCAGGCGAGGCGGAGCCCGCGGCCTCGTGGTCGGGTGAGGCGGAGCCCTCTCCCAGGGGTCGGGCGAGACAGAGCCGGCGGCATCGATGTTGGGCGAGGTGGAGCCCGCGGCCTCGGGTCGGGCGAGATGAAGCCGACGGCCTCGATGTCGGGAAAGGCGTGGCCCGCTGCCTCGGTGTTGGGCCAGGCGAAGCCCTCCACCAGAGGTCGGGCGAGGCAGAGCTTGCACACCTGGGGTCGGTTGGAGCTGTAGTCATGCTCTTGACTGCTCGGATGAATCAATATTGATGGCCATTAGCTCCTCTTCATGTACCCTAGTATTGGTCCTCGATAGTAGCCCCCGAGGGCTGCTGGAGGAGTAGAATACTCCTTCGGAGGCTTTTTTCAAACAGTAGGACTCGAGGGTCTTGGTCTTCTTTTGTCACCCACAGGCGTGACTCAAGGGACGGTGATTCCTTTTGTCGAGATCGGACCCCTCGAGGGTATAGCCGTGAGATCGTAGGTCGGAAAAGGCCTTTCTCGATTTTGACCCCTCACGAAGTCTGTTGTTCTGACCGTGCGTTCGGTCTTCGTGCGAGTCCAACTTTCCTTGGGCCCCCTCACGTAGTGGGGGTTGATCGAGGTAAATCTCGTCTTTGGGATCGTCCCCCCGTCCATGGTTTCACAACCGGAGGGGTTGAGCCGTGCCATGATTTTCCTCTATGGACGAGCCATGGTGCTCGGTGAGCTGTTAATGGGTTAGTTCGAGTGGGGCCCCGGCATCCCGTTCGTGGGAATCCAGCTTGGGTCGCTGGTGACCGACTCTAGATTCTCGCGGTCAATCCATATAGTTCTCGGGTCCGTTCGACCGGTCTCAAGGGCTATCTGCATTTTTTGAGGAATAACCATGGATCGTATCCGCCAAGACTTGAACGTGGGCAGGATGCCCGCGGCGCTCGGGCGCTGGTTGCTAGCGGGCCCATCCCATTCCACCCTCGCTCTTAGGGTGCGGAGGCGGTTGTCGAACCCATTGATGGGCCAACATTGAACTCCTAGGCCTAGATGGGTTGTAGGAGCATTTTTAGCTCCGTATCCCTTTTACCTATGATGGGTCGTGGTCCATTCAGGAAGGCGAAACGTCCGGCAAGTTTTCTGAGGGAACGGACACAGGTTGTGTGCGCATGCCCCGCGATGAGACGTGGTGGCAGACCGTGGCAGGTGCAGAGATCTAGGCGGGCGGTTGGTTTCCTCGCACCCGTCGCCCCTATAAAACCAAAGGGTTAACCCCCTCGGGTTCCATACCTTGCATCCTTGCCTCTGCAGCCACGACCACCGCCGCCAATCGCTTAGGTTTCCTGCCTTCGCATCCTCGCCTCCATCGAGCCCGCATCCATCCGCCCCCACCTCTAATGGATCTGTGGTGCCGTTCTGACATCACCTTCTAGCACATGGAGGGCCTCCTCCATCATGGTCTTCTCCATGTGTGGACCTCAGCCGAGGAGTGGCTGCTTCCCGACGAGGAGGACTTGCCATCACCGCCCGACGTCTATGTGGTTCGTTCGCCCACTTCCCTGAGCATGGGTTCGTGACCCTTGCCCACAAATTTCTTCGGGGGGCTGCTGCACTACTACAAGAACGAGCTGTAGCATCTCAATCCCAATGGGATCTAGCACATGGCAGCGTTTGTCGCCCTATGCGAGCGATTCTTGGCGATCAGCCCCACTTCAATTTGTGGAGGCACTTCTTCGCCATCACCCTCTAGAAGAAGAGGGAGAAGAGCGGTAGGCAGGAGCTGCACATGCCGATGGGTTGCACCGGCATCTAGCTCCAGAACAATCAGGTCAGCGAGTACCTGTCCATGTGGCTTTCAACGTCCAACAAGGGGTGACACTCACAGTGGTTCTACCTCAAGAACAACGCCGCCACCCCTTTGCTGGAGTTCATTGGGCGCCTGATTGAAGAGGCCTCGGAGTCATGGAGGAAGTGGGGCATCCTGGAGAAGGACAAGAAGAAGATCTGAGACCACATCGCTGCCATCCACATCCTGAAGGAGAACGGTCTGAGGGGGTTGGGTGTCATCGGGGCCTACCATGCAAGAAGGGTGGCGCTGTTGATGACGCGCGTGCTCCCGCTATATGCAATGGTGCCTAAGGCGTCGTTCGACAGAACGGTACTCGCCGAGGGGATGCTCCCCAACTTCGAGATCGCGCAGCGCATCAAGGAGGTGATGGAGCCTTTGCAGGACGATGTGGGTGCCGCCCTCGACTTTGTTTACTTGGTGCTAGGGCATACTCCGACGCGGCCGAAGCCAGGCCATGTCATCTTCGTAAGTTTCCTTTTCTCTTGCCTTCTCTTCAATTGATTTCCTAACCCCTTGATACTAACTTTGAGAGGGACGGGACCAGCCGAGGGACCTCATCCTTATGGATCACCTGGCGCCATTGCCGAGGGATTCGGCCGTGAGGATGGTGAATCGCACCGAGGGTGAGCGGCTGAGGAAGGCGAAGGAGGACAGGAAGAGGAAGAGGCAGCGGAAGATGCAGGTGTGGGAACAAGGGGAGGACACTGATAGCGATGATGATGATGACGATGGAGATGACGACGAGGTAGTCGACGGTATCGAGTGGGACATCTTGGAGATGGAGGATGCGCTAACAGGTATCAGTTTGTCCTTGCAGGCGTTGGGACCCTTCCTGTTCCACAGAGGGTAGGGTACGTCCGGGGAGGTGGCTTAGCCGCCGTGCCCGAGGTGCCAGACGAGGTGGGTGGCTTCGCCATCGTGCCCTAAGAGCCAAGGGCAGCGAGCCCCTCTGCCCAAGAGCAGTGGGCGGGCTTGAAACGGCCTCGCTCTGATGAGGCGGAGCAAAGATCGGGGGTTCACCCCCCAAACGCATCTACCACCCGACGACGCTGAGGTGAGTTATCAGTTCCTCTATTTTTTCCTATTTTGGTTGGATTTTATCGTGACTTATGCTTTTCGTCCCTTGCAGCGTTGGCAGACAGTGTAATCCTTTGGCATTGGCACCGAAGAAGAGCGTCGCCCTCCAATTGAGGCGGCAACCGTTGGCTGGTGTCACACCCATTTCGAGCGGGAGCGACGCCAGTGTGACTGCGTCATCGGCCGATCAGGTGCTGCCTACGGTGTCGCCCATGCCCTCGACGGGATGGACGGACACGGGGGCTCAAGGGGCGCCTTCGGAGGTCGCGGAGCAGCTAGCGAGGGCCGCGATACCGCTGCCCATGACGTGGGGGACGGGGCTACCGACTGCATTCATGGCGCTGACCATGGCAAGCGCGACGTAGCCGGTCGTGACCCACTAACGCAGGTGGAGGTGGCGGTGGCTGTGACAGACGGGTCATAGCCGGGCGCAACCGCAGTGGTGCCTGAGGCGTCAGAGAGACCCGTGCCATCGGCGGCCCAAGTGACGGCGCCTAGCGCGGGCTGGATGGAGGGGGACATGGCTGAGGGGTCCCTAGGATTCATGGTGCTGGGAGAGGGGTCGGTGTACGCACCGCTGACCCCTTTCATCGCCGAAGGGGGTGTCCTGGCGGGGACGTCATGGCGAGAGGGATCAGCGGCGCTTGGAGCCGGCGGAGAGTCGTCCCTAGCCCTTACGTTGCTAGGTAGCAGCTCCCTACATGGGGTGAGCCCCTTCTCCGGTCCATGACTTCAGAGGATCAGGCATCAATGCTTTTCACCCTTGACGATGCCGCCGAGAGCATGGAGCAGGAGAGCCTCGACGTAGGGATCGTGTCCATGCACGAGGCCCTAAACCACGCCCCGGGCGCATTACGTGACATCATTGTTCCCTTCGGTCGGGTATTGCTTGGTCCTGCTTTTTGCCCTTAGCCTTCTTTATATGCTTTATGTATCTTGACCATCGTCTTCTTGCAGTCCCTCATAGCTCATAGCCGGGGGAAATCTCAGTTCCTTCGTTAGCAAAAGGAGGCATGGGATCGCCTCGTCGAGGAGGCGTGGCTATGCTAGGAGGTAACATCTCAGCTTGTCCCCGCCTAGCAGAGGGTGGCCGAGCAGAGTCCCCTCATCGAGGAGGCGGACAATCTTCGGTCGTGGGTGGCTGAGGCCCGTCGGGATGCTGACAAGGTCGAGAAGGCGTTCGAGGCCCTATCGGCGAGGTCGTGAAACGATGATGAGGAAGCCACCAGGGTCAAGAAGGAGTGGGATGTGTTGCTCTAGAAGGACGCCAAGACCCGCCAGTGGATCCTTGACCTTCTGGCCGAGGTTGAGAAGGAAAAATAACTGAAGCTGGGGGCTGAGGAGAAGCTCACGACCTTGGAGAAGAGGGCGAGCCTGGAGGCCACGGCGGTCGCTCGACTGTGCAAGGAGTGGTATGAACTGCTCCAATCCACGGAGAGGGTCCGCTCAAAACATGGCGCGGCTCGCGAGGAGCGTGACCAGGCTTTCTAAGAGCGTGACCAGGCCTGCCAAGAGCGCGACGACACGCAGCAGAAGGTTGGCTCACTCTAGGCCGAGCTCGAAAGCACGACGACCCAGAAGCTGGAGGCTGAGAGCATTTCTATTGGGCTGGCTGTGGACCTCGCCAAGGTGAGGAGGAATCTTTAGGCAGAGAGTGACGAGCTCGGTATCCTGACCACCGCTCTCAGAGTGGTCTGCGATGACCTTCAAGTGGTGCGGTCAGAGGGGACCTGCTCGCTCGCGGCTCGTGCCATTGAGATCATAGCTCGGGTGCGCTAGCTTGAGAGGAGTGCCCTTCGCGTCGGGGTCAATCAGTCCTTCATGATTTTTCATTCTCATTATGGGGATAGAGGCAATGAGCCATGGCTACGCGTCGGGCTATGAAGTCCACGAGGTGGAGGAGATGGAGATGGCGGTGGCTCCCCTTTCGTAGGACCTAGCGGACAAGATAGAAGACACAGTTCTCCCCGGAGGGGCTAGTTAGTTAGATAGGTCGGGCAGTCATTCTTGTAACAAGTGGACAAGTTTTGACCCTTCTATATCATTTAAACAAACTTGTCATTTCGTTTGATCAAATCTGTTCTTTTGTTTCGGTGTGAACAAATTTGTTTTTTTCTCCCTTTTTATGTGTGAAAAGGGGTTAATGCGTTCTGACCCTTCCGTTTGTTAAGATCATAGAGTTCGAGGTGTAGGAGGGAAACTCTGATCATGCTGATAAGCAAGAGTGCTGTAGCCGTATGGGCGTAGGTTTCTTGCAGTCCGACCAGCCTTACTCAGTCATTTGTTTCCGCGAACCTTGCCACTAGGTTTTTTAACGTGAGGAAGGGGTCGGGCACGGCGACTGTTTTAGAAAGGGTGTATATATACCCTTATCAGCCCCTGAGTAAGACCTGACCCCTTGTCATTGCAGGGGTCGGGTGTCACTGAAGATCGAGGAGAGGACAACGAAACTAGTCTTAGTTTTTGCTCGTACCCCTCCCTAGGATCTAAATCAGCGTTCTGTTACCATGTTCCTTGTGAGTCCAACTTTTCTTGAGCCCCCACGCGTAGCGGGGGTCCGATCGAGGGTCGGCTCGTCTTTGTGATTGTTACCCCATCCATGGTCGCAACCAGAGGGGCTGAGCTGACGTCACTTGCCTCGATGACTCGAGTGACGCGCTCGGTGAGCTCGCTCATGGGCATGTTCGAGTGGAATCCGGGTCCATCGTTCATGACGGGGTTGGCATAGCCCTCATGTGGCATTCCACTGCTACTTAACCCACCTCCTGGCAGATGCCCGTGTCGCTCCAGAGAGCGACTCAGGTGGCCCGCTGGCCTCCCCTTAATAGAGATTCTGTGGGATCGGCTCGAGGTTAGGATCAAACGAGAAGGTTGAGATGACTTTGTACGCTTCTAAGCAGGTTGGGCAAAGGTCGCTGGGGCTCATCTGTGTTTTCTCCCCTGGCTCTGTTCGACGCGAGGCGGCCTTGAGCCCTTTGCGGGACGGCCTTCAAACCTTGGTCAGTTGGATTCCTGAGTTAGGGTTGGGCAGCTCGAGCCCCCGAGCCTCGTTGGTGTCGGTAAGGGTTGGCCGAATTTCATGCATCACCCCATCCATGGTTTCCACAACTAGAGGGGCTGAGCTAACGACACTTGCCTCGATGGCTCTAGTGTCGCGCTCGGTGAGCTCGCTAATGGGCACGTTCGAGTGGAATTCGGGTCCGTCATTAGCTGATGGGGTCAGCATAGCCCTCATGTGGCATTCCATTGCTCCTTAACCTGCCTCTCGGCAGATGCCCGAGTCATTCCGGAGACCGACTCAGGTGGCCCGCTGGCCTCTCCTCGATGGAGATTCTATGGGCTTGGCTCGAGGTTAGGATCGAACGAGAAAGGTCGAGATGTCCCTGCCTGCTTCTGAGCGGGGTCGGGCAAGGGCCGCTAGGGCTCATCTTCATTTTTCTCCCATGGATCTGTTTGACGTGAGGCGGCCTCGAGCCCTCCACGGGCCAACCTTTGAACCTCGGTCGGTCGGCGCTCATGTCGAATGAGACGACTACCGCTTCGTGACGCGACGTGAAGCATTGTGATGCAATAATTGCATATGCAATGCTTGGATTTATGAGATGAATGTATGGATGAATATATAATGAATGTATGAATGCATGCATGAGAATGGATGAATGAATGCTCATGTACTAGAAAAGTAAAGTGGGGGTTGGTAAAGTTACCTCGATGGCTCGAGTGATGGGTTCAAGGAGCTCTTACTAGATATGTCCGTGTGGGGTTCAGATCCATTGTTCATGACGGAGCTGTGTAACCTGCATGGGGCATCCCCACTGCTCCTTACCTATCTCTCAGCAGCGGCCCGAGCCGTCCGATCAACTTGGGCGACCTGCTGGCCTCTCCTCGGTGGAGATTCCATAGGTAGGCCCATCCAAACCCTTCCTGGGAAGGCAGAGGCTAGAGCTCAAGGTGCAGGGACAAAAACTCTGATCACGCTGGTGAGCAAGGTCGCCATAGCCGCTAGGGCATAGGTTTCTTGCAGTCCGACCAGTTTTACTCAGTGTTTGTTTCTGCGCACCTTGCCCCTAGTTTTTAGCATGAGAAGGGGTTGGGCAGAAAGAATGTCTTCCGAATAGACAACCCTGACATCCCCTGCCATTGCTGGAGTCAGGGGCTCGATAACAAAATTAATTAAGGGAAAACATGCATAAATTAAGGGTGACCCGTCTCTCGGCAGTGGTCCGAGCCGTCCAATCGGCTTTGGTGACCCGCTGGCACAGGACTTGCCTCGATGGCATGAGTGATGGGTTAGGGGAGCTCTTACCGGATACATTCGAGTGGAATCCGGGTCCGTCGTTCATGACGGAGTCAGAATAACCCGCATGAGGCATCCTACTGCTCCTTACCCATCTCTCGGCAATGGCCAAGCTGTCCGATCGACTTGTGTGACCCGTTGACATAGGACCAACCTATGGAGATAGAGGATGAGATCATCTCCCCTAAGAAATTAGTTAGGCAAATAAGCCAGGCGGTGAACTTGCAATAAAAGGACCATCTCTTAAATTTTGTTATGGCCAAACAACTTTTTAGCCCTTCTCCCCTTTTTGTATAAAAATGTTAGTGCGTTCCAACCCTTTCTGTCATTAAGGCCATAAAGCTTGAGGTGTGGGAGAACAAATTCTGATCACGCTGGTGAGCAAAGGCACCGTAGCCACTGGGACGTAGGTTTCTCGTAGTCCGACCAGTTTTACTCAGAGTTTGTTCCCGCAACCCTAGCTTCCAGGTCTCAACGTGAGAGAGGGTTGGGCAGAGAATGTTTGCCAGACGGATATACTCTTAGATGTGCACCGACTCATTGTGTAGTTAAGACTAAAAAGCTCGGGGTGCTGAAAAAACTCTGATCATGCTGGTGAGCAAAAAACATCGTAGCCGTAGAGGTGTAGGTTTCTTGCAGTCCGACCAGTTTTATTCAGCGTTCGTTTCCGCAACCCTTGTTTCCAGGTCTCAACATGAGAAAGGGTTGGGCATAGAGAATGTCTACCGGATAGATATGCTCTTATTAGCCCCCGAGTGAGGCTCGACCCCTTGTCGTTGCTAGGGGTCGGTCGTCACTTGAAGATTGGGGAGTCGATAGCGAAACTGATAAGAGAAAGTGTGTGTATATTAAGGGTAAAAGCAACGTAGCTGCTTGATGTTTCAGGCATTGACGAAGACTTCACCATTGATGGTCTTGAGTTTGTAGGTGCCTGGTCGGAGCACCTCCGCGATGACATACGGTCCCTCCCATGGCGGAGAGAGCTTGTGGCATTTCTTGTTGCTCTGGACGAGACGGAGCACTAGGTCCCTGACGTTGAAGGCCCAACCCCACACTCAACGGCTATGGTACCAGCGCAACGCTTGCTGGTATTTGGCCAAGCAGAGGAGGGCGACGTCACGTGCTTCATCTAGCTAGTCGATGGCATCATCGAGGGATGCCTTAGCTCCCTATTTGTCATACGCCTTGACCCTTGGCGCTCCATAGTTGAGGTCTATCGGGAGGATAGCCTTGGAACCAAAGACCATGAAGAACGGTGTGTAGCCGGTGGCCCGGCTAGGCGTCGTCCTTAGGCTCCAGAGCACAGTGGGAAGTTCTGCAACCCATCGTCCACCAAACTTGTTCAACCAGTTGAAGATCCTAGGCTTGAGGCCTTGTAGGACCATGCTGTTCACGCGCTCGACCTACCCATTCATGCGGGGGTGCGCTACGGCGGCCCAATTGACGTAGATGTGATATTCATCGCAGAATCAAAGGAACTTCTTTTCGGTGAACTGCATGCCCTTGTCCGTGATGATGGAGTTCGAGACCCCAAAGCGATGGATGATGTCAAGGAAGAACAACACGGCTTGCTAGGATTTGAACGCAAAGATCGGTTGAGCCTCTACCACTTTGTAAACTTGTCAATGGTGACAAGCAAGTGCATATAACCCCCGGGTGCCCTTTTGAGAGGTCCGACTAGATCGAGCCCCCATACCATGAATGGCCACGTGATGGGGATCGTCTGGAATGCTTGGGCCAGCAAGTGGGTCTGCTGAGCGTAGTATTGACACCCTTCACAGGTGCGCACAATCTGTTCGGCATTGGCTACTGCGGTCGGCCAGTAGAAGCCTTGTCAGAATGCATTTCCAACCAGGGTTCTAGGAGCAGCATGGTGACCGTAGACACTACTGTGGATGTCACTCAGCAACCACTTCCCCTGTTCGATGGGGATGCAGCATTGTAGGATCCCGGTGTGGCTTCGCTTGTAGAGTTTGCCCTCAATAAGGACAAAGGACTTGGAGCGACACGCGAGCCACCGAACCTCCGTCTAGTCCGTCAGAAGCGCCTCGCGGAGGAGGTAGTCAAGGTAAGGCATCCTCCAGTCGACCAAAGGGTCAGGCTCTGTCGCTGGATCCTCGCCAAGCTCCTTGACCTCGGGGTCGGATGGAGCCACCGGCTGGTCGGCCCCTGAGCCCAGGGCGGGCGGCCCGTCACCGACTTGTTTTGGCCCCCTTGTAGCAGACCGAGGGCTTGTGCCTATCACTGGTGAAGACGCCCATTGGTGCCGACTCTCGGTCGGATGCCGCTTTTGCTAGTGCGTCAGCCGCCTCATTGAGACACCTTGGGATGTGATTGAGCTCGGGACCGTCAAACTTGTCCTCCAGCTAGCGGACTTCTCGGCAATATGCAGCCATGTTGGCATTGTGGCAGCTTGACTACTTCATGACTTGGTTAATGACCAGATGGGAGTCACCTCGGACATCAAGGCATCAGATACCCAACTCAATGGCGATGCAGAGATCGTTGATGAGCACCTCATATTTAGCCACATTGTTGGAGGAGGGGAAATAGAGGAGAACCATGTACCTCATGCATACCCCGAGGGGCGAAATGAAGACCAGTCCTGCGCCAGCGCCTTTCTTCATCAGCGATCCATCGAAATACATCGTCCAGTACTCTTGGTCGACGATCGCTGGTGGCATTTGGACCTCAGTCCACTCTGCAACAAAATCAGCTAGTACTTGGGACTTGATAGTCGGCCAGGGGGCATATGAAATGCCTTGACCCATCAGCTCGAGTGCCCACTTTGCGATTCTTCCCGTGGCATCCTGGTTTTGGACAACCTCACCGGAGGGGAAGGACGTCACGACCGTCACCGTATGTGACTCGAAGTAGTGACGCAACTTCCTCTTAGCGATAAGGACGGCGTACAAGAGCTTCTGGATTTGGGGGTAGCGGGTCATGGAATCGGGCAAGACCTCGCTAATGAAGTACACATGACGATGCACTTTGAGGGCGTGCCCCTCTTCTTCTCGCTCCACCACCAGGGCGGCGCTGACCACTTGCATGGTGGCCACAATGTAGAGCAGAAGCGGTTATCTATCGGTTGAAGGGACCAGGATCGAGGCCTTCGTCAGAAGCTGCTTGACCGCATCAAGTGCCTCCTAGGCCTCGGGCGTCCATTTGAAACAGTCGGCCTTCTTCAGAAGGCCGATAGAGGGGGATACCTCATTCACTGAGGTGTGAGATGAAGCGGTTGAGCGCAGCGAGGCACCCTGCAACTCGTTGTACCCCCTTTACGTTCTGAATCGAGCCCATCTTTGTGATGGCCGAGATCTTCTCCGGGTTGGCTTCGATGCCATGCTCAGAGATGATGAAACCCAGCAGCATACCCCTTGGGACCCCAAAAATGCACTTCTCGGGGTTGAGCTTAATGTCGTTTGCTCAGAGTTTTGTGAAGGTCTGCTCTAGGTCAGCTACAACTTGGTCAGCACTTTTAGACTTGACCACGATGTCATCCATCTAGGCCTCAATGGTTCGCCCAATGAGCTCCCCAAAACACTTGAGCATACAATGCTGGTACGTAGCCCCAGCGTTCTTCAGACCGAACGGCATTGTGATGTAGCAGAACAATCCGAATAGAGTGATGAAAGATGTCATGAGCTGGTTGGACTCTTTCATTGCGATCTAATGGTACCAAGAGTACACATCAAGGAAGCAAAGGGTTTTGCACCCTGAGGTCGAGTCGACTACTTGGTCTATGCGTGGCAAAGGAAACGGATCCTTTGGACATGCTTTGTTGAGACCCGTGTAGTCAACACACATTCTTCATTTCCCACTCTTCCTTCATACAAGAACGGGATTGGCTAACCACTTAGGGTGGTATACTTCCTTGATGAACCCAGCCAACAAAAGCTTCATGATCTCCTCGCCGATGGCCCTGCGTTTCCCCTCGTCGAAGTGACACAGGCGCTGCTTCACCGGCTTGGAGCCTGGCCTGATCTTCAAGGTGTGCTCGGTGACTTCCCTTGAAATGCCTGGCATGTCCGAGGGTTTCCATGCAAAGATGTCTCTGTTGATATGGAGGAAGTCGACGAGCGTGCTTTCCTATTCGGAGGAAAGTGTGGCACCAATGCGCACCACCTGGCTCTTGGAGCCGCTGGGGTCTATAAGAACCTCCTTGGTGCCCTCCATAGGCTCAAAAGACCCGACCGACTACTTAGCGTCGGGTGCTTCTGTGGTGACCTTCTTCCTGATGGCCGTGAGCTCCTTAGAGACGATGATTGCCACTGTGTGTTCACAGCACTAGACCTCGCACTCATAGACATGCTAGAAGGAGGTGCCAATGTTGATGACCCCGCACGGTCCCGACATCTTCAGCTTCAGATAGGTGTAGTTGGGGACGGACATGAACTTCGCGTAGCATGGACGTCCTAGGATGGCGTGGTAGGTTCCATGGAACCCGACCACCTCGAAGGTGAGGGTCTCCATCCTATAATTGGATGGATCCCCGAAAGTGATGGGCAGATTGATCTGCCCAAGTGGCATGGCCTGCTTTCCAGGCACGATGCCATGGTAAAGTGCTTCGGTCAATCGAATGCGTGATCGGTCGATGCCCATGGCATCGAGCATTTCGGCGTACATGATGTTGAGGCCACCGCCTCCCTCCATCAGTACCTTGGTGAGCCGCTTCATGTAGATGATTGGGTCAACCACGAGTAGATATCTCCTTAGTTGCGGGACGCTCTCCGAGTGGTCGGTTCGATCAAAGGTTATGGCGGATTCTGACCATCGGAGGAAGGTAGGCGCGGCCAGCTCAGTCGTATAGACCTCGCGGCGCACAAGCTTCTGGTGGTGCTTGGAGTCATAGGCTGCCGACCCTCTAAAGATCATGAGGCAGCCATCCAGCGTTGAAAAGTCGCCGTCCTTCCCCTCGGCATCGTCCACGGTCGGCTTAGGGTCCTTCCCATGCTCCTCCTTGTTGTAGCTTCCAGACAAGAACCGCTTTATGAGGCCGCAGTCCCTGTATAGATGCCTGACGGGGAAAGCATGGTTCGGGCATGGCCCTTCGAGTAGCTTCTTGAAATGGTTCAGGGTAACCTTGATGGGCTTTCGACCCCCCTTGCGGTCGGCGGTGGCCACGAGCGAGCCCTCGCACCGCTGCCTGTTCTTCTTCTTACTGGGACAGTTGGAGGCGCCTTCGTCGGTGTCCTCGTCCCATTTCTCCTTGCCCTTGAGGTGGTCGAAGATCACTCCAACCGCCTCCTCACCCAAAGCATGGCCGGTGGCAATGTCGAGGAGCTCCTTGGTGGTTCATGAGCCCTTATGTCCTAGCTTATGGACTAGGGACTCACAAGTGGTCCCAAATAGGAAAGCTCCTCTAACGTCGGCATTGGCGACGTTAGGCAACTCATTGCACTGCCAGGAGAAGCACCGGATGTACCCACGAAGTATTTCCCTGGCTTTCTGTCGGTAGTTTTTGAGATCCCATGGGTTCCCAGGATGCTTGTATGTGCCCTAGAAGTTTCCCACAAAGATCTCTTTCAGGTCCGCCCAACTTTGGATTCTATTGGGCGGAAGGTGCTCCAACCACGTTCGCGCCGAATCGGCCATGAACAATGGGAGGTTGCGGATAATGAAATCATCATTATCTGCTCCATCGGCTTGGCAAGCAAGCCGATAATCCTTAAGCCACAGTCTAGGGTTCGTCTCCCCGGAGTACTTCGGGATGTTGGTCGGCGGTCGGTACCACGGTGGACAAGTAGCATTGAGGATGTGTCGGCCAAAGGCTTGAGGTCCTGATAGGTCGGGGCTCAGGCTTTGGTCCTCGTGCGCTATCATAGCGTCTGCCATGACGAGAGTGGTAGCCATGGCTAGACCCCTCTCTCGTATCACCACGGGTGCGCCTGTGGGCATCAAGGTTGTCGTGCGCGTCGCAGTGGCGGCCGAGATGCTCATGCATCAGGACCACGGTGCGAGGCCTGCCACCTTGTGGCGCCTGGTGGACTGACGCATCCTTGTCGGGTTGCTCCAAGGGCGTGCACTGGCTGGTGTCGAGCTTGTGTCGTCGAGACAGCGAGCTCTCGGCCTGCTGCACCGCCGTATGCTCGAGTAGCGTGCGAATCTCATGATGGCCCCGATGATCCTCGGGCATCGCGGGCCCTGGAAGCCCCTGGAGCAAGGCCGCTGCAGCAGCGATGTTCTGACTTGCCCGGGTGAAGTGTGGGAGTGCTTCATCATCCTCGATGATCCTCCGGTTTACGTCGTGGACCATGGCATGTGCTCGCCCACCGTCTCCACGGCGCTCGATCTCTCACTCGACCTCCACGCATTTCTACTCGAGCTGGAGTCGCGCTTCCTTGAGCTCTTGGTGCTGAGCTTTCAGCTGCTCCACCCGCAGGCGTGGTGGAGCCCCTGCATCCCTCTCGACCTCATCATTGAGGTTGTTCGTTGGGGTAGACTCTTCCTCATGGATGCTTTTGACGTGTCCCTTGAGGGTACCTACCATGAAACACTCACGAGGGGTGATGGCTCCCCCTGCTGGAGTCAGAGGTGGAGGGCGACTCCGTTTCTCTTACGAGGAGGCCATGGAAAGATTCCATGACATATTCGGTCATCCCTACAAACTCGTTGTTCATGGGGGATGGAGGCGTGCATTGTGCCACAAGGTGGCCAACGGTCTCTGCGGCGTTGCGGAGACCGAATAGGAGCGCTGTCGGGGCACTCCGGATGAGGTATTCCGGAGAGAGCGGCTCTGCTCTGGCAAGCTACGCCATGATGTTGGTGAACGAGAAGGTGAGGAGGTGCATGCACTCTCAAGATGGTCGGGGTCCTAGGAAGGTGCTGAGCTGGCGCTCTAACCTCCCGTAGTCAAAGCCGAGGAGCTAGCCGCTCCTAGGGGCGCAGGCCTCCGGTGCATGCAGCTGCAACTTCTCAAGCGCCTCGGCGATCGCATCGAGGCCGGTGGAGTGGAGAGGTTGGATGGCGTCGGGAGCCAGCGCCAACTCTCCCTCCATTGTGCTGATGAAGTCGAGGTCCCCAAAGCGCACGTGCGTGCCCGAGACCCAGCTGACATTGTGAGTAGCCATCCAAGGCCTGGTGTGGATGTCGAGACGCGCAAAAGGCCCCTACCTGGCGTGCCAACTGTTGGTGTTAAGTGTTACCACCAATGAGTAAATTTCTAGTATTGCGTGTCCGGCTCAGATGGTGTGCTTAGAGTACACGAGGTTTATACTGGTTCAGGCAGAATATCCCTACGTCTAGTTCATCGCTGTTGCTCGCGTTACTAGCACTAAAATTTTATAGTAGCGGTAACAAATGGGCGAGAGAGGGATAGGTCCCAAGTCTCTGGTGGAAAGAGTGGTCGGGTGCCGAGAGCTCGGTTGCTGCTCAGCCATGTGCTTGTGTTGTGTTTTGGTCGGTTCGAGGTTCAATGGGTTCATGATGGTTCGATCGGGTCTAGCCTCAATCGATCGATGCGATTGTTCGATGGTCAGATACCCCTCATGGGGCGCCTTGTTTTCCCTTTTATAGGCCAAGGGAAAGCATGGGTTACAGCGGAGCAAAGGAGGAGAGCGAGCGAGAGAGAGAGAGAGGATGTCCTTCAGGATCTCCAGGTCCTTCTTATCCTTCATGCGGGTCCCGCTGACCCTGTAGATGTCAATAGGGACAGATCCATGTCGTGACCCTGTCCATCACTGGTGCCATGCGCAGGCGTCGTCTACCGGTCATGGCGCTCCACTCTGTCCTGGTGGGCATCATGGTGAACTGACGCTCCTATCAGTGTTCGTACGAGGGTAAGGCAGAACAGCTTCGGTATGCCCGATGGTGTTCCTGATGTGAACCCTCGGGTATGGCCCGTCGTGGTCGCGGGTTACATTGGGGCGTGCCAATCTCTTCCCTAGTGTCAGAGCTTTGACCCAGGCCCATACGCTTGGACCTGGAGTGGGTGGCGGCGGCATGGGTCTCCGTCGGGCGAGACAGAGTCCGTGGCCTTGGGGTCAGGCGAGGTAGAGCCCTCCCTTATAGGTCGGGCGAGGTGGAGCCAGCGACCTCGGGGTTGGGCGAGGCAGAGCCCACGGCCTCGTTGTCGGGCGAGGCGAAGGTCATGGCCTCGGGGTTGGACAAGGCGGAGCCTGTCCCCAAAGGTTGGGCGAGGTGGATCCCATGACCTTGGGGTTGGTTGAGGCGGAGCCTGTGGCCTCGGGGTTAGGCAAGGCGGAGCCCATGACCTTAGGGTCAGGCGAGGCAGAGCCTGCCCCTAGAGGTTGGGCGAGGCAGAGACCGCGGCCTCAGGGTCGGGCGAGGCAGAGTCCGTGGCCTCAGGGTTGGGCGAGGCGGAGCCCTCACCCAGAGGTCGGGCAAGGTGAAGCCCGTGGCCTCGGTGTCGGGCAAGGTGGAGCCCACGGCCACGGGGTCGGGCGAGGCGAAGCCCTCCCCCAGAGGTCGGGTGAGGCGGAGCCCACGGCCTCGGGGTCGGGCGAGGCAGAGCCCTCCCCCAGGGGTCGAGCGAGACAGAGCCAGCAGCCTCGATGTCAGGCGACATGGAGCCCTCCCCTAGGGGTCGGGTGAGGCGGGGCCCTCCCCCAGAGGTCGGGCGAGGTGGAGCTTGCGTGCCTGGGGATCGGTTGGAGCTGTAGCCGCGCTCTTGATTGCTCGGATGAATCAATGTTGATGGCCATTAGATCCTCCTCTTCAGGTACCCTACTATTGGTCCCCGATAGATCCCAATGCAATTAACTTTTTGTGAATGGAGTGTCCTTTTGTTGTGCAATACACGCACATGGTTGGCTGTTCCTCCAACCGCCGATCCAAATTCAAAACAAAACCCAAACTACACTTTAGATTTGAAGAGTGGGACAAATACCTTCAAAAACAAACATGTAACACATCTAGTATCCCTATCACTGAACCCTAAAACAAACATGTACTAGAGTGCCGCGCAACTTACATCACTCCACTTTTTTTGCTCTGCCTTTTTAATCTTTCATATCTTTTAATAAAACACTGTGTTCAATTGCCTCTTCAATCTTTTTTTAGAGTTTGTTCATTATTTATGCCATCCTGCACTCAGAGAAAAACAATGTGCAAGTTATTTGCAACCATTGTTAAAGTTCGATCTTGTAATGCTTACCTCATTGATGGTGGCGGGGAGGAAGATCTTGCGGCGCTTTTTTCGTAAGTAGAAGCATCACGCTTGATGCATTCCATGAAAGCACCGAGAATGTTCATGGCACTTTCACCTCCCTCTAAGGAATGTTTAAGTTCTCTCCCAGTCATTTATATATCCCCACCGCATAATATGACTTGTCCCACACTTTTCCCCATTGAAAACATGATATCGGTCCCGGTATAGAAAGTTGTACAAGTCTCAAGAAACTTATTAGGTAATCATATAAGTCTCAAGAAACTTCATCAGAGGTATACTAGCTGGCGAGAACTATTGAGCCTCAGATTCAGTGCAAACATCTCTCTTGTCATATTCTCATCACTCCAAACAAAGACAAAATCATTTCTAAGCGTTTAAGCGCCCTCTTTACACTAGAATCCATGACGGCAGTCATGTCCATTTCTTTTTTTGCCTCTTTTTGGTTTCGGGGATGAAGCTATGCTTTGGCTTTCGTTGCATGATATGTTCTTGGATTCATCCTCCCCATATGCCTCACATTTAGTTCCTACAGTACGGTCGTTTTCATCCTCGCCATCAGATTCAGTTTCAACAGCGTTGTTGACCTCCTCAAAGTCATACCTGTAATTGTCGTCAGTACATAACATCCTTGCCATGCTTGTCCTAATTACCATCCACATTTTCCCTACTTTTTCTATTGTGACCATTGCTGATGAGTTCTGTTGCAAGTCTTTTTTAGAACATATCAACCATTTCCTCCATTTTTAAGGCATAAGTAATTGTCTAGGATTTGCAAATAGGAATAGAGTTATAGTTACTGAAAGGCCATTTACCCTGTTAATGTCACTTATGTGTTTTTTTCTAAATCCTTTTATGTACTATTATGCAAAATAATGTGTTTCCTTCAATTACTCATTGTATGGTTTCTTCAACACATATAGGCATTCCAAGAGTAGTGCCCCAAGAAAGCAAACATGATTTATTTGACACTCCAAGTTGTTTTCAAGGAAACCATGAAGGCTAAAGGATGTAACCGGTTCAAGATTCACACATGACAAAAGGGAAACTAGAGAAACAAGGATGACTTCCATTGCAACTCACTTGCGAGACTCCCTTGCTAGTTGATTCCATTGCCACTCTTGCTGCATCAAACAATTAGACATGTAACGTTAGGCATGAGAGTTGATTCAATTGCTACTCTAGATTGAACACATGAAACACGTAGTACTTCAATGTATGAAAAATGAAAGCTTTTGGACCCTACAGTATGCTTTACTCTTTTTTCGCACCTTGTTCTTTCTTCAAATCTTGCTTCTTCTGTCATACCTTGTTCTGAACATGCTCAGGAACAAGGATATAGTGTTGCCCCTCATTTGTAGTTTTCCGACATCAAGGTTGTATATCTCACAATCAAATCTGTCTAGGCCACTCAAAATCTTTGCAGTGAAGTCGTAGTCCGCATGAATAAGACCACAACATGCGCACCTGCTAGCGAGGCAGTGAGCTAGGCGACACGCTTCAATGTTGTTGATGTCGTGGGTCTTGGCGCAGCGGTCGCAAGGAGGAGGCTCGGACTCCGGCGTCAAGGAGTCGGGCACAAACTCCTGCTGCGCGCTGGAGACGAGGTTGACGTCTTGCGGTGTCATGGAGCCCAGGTCGACGTCCTACACCGTCTTCTCCGACGCGACCTTCAGCGCCATCTCTTCAAGCGTGAGCTCCATCTTGGAGTTAGGCATCAGTAGCTCCGGCGCCAAGGACTCAGGCATGAGCGGCTCCGGCGCCATGGAAGTCAGGCGCAAGCTCCGTGACCTCCGGCTCCAAGGAAGGCATGTCATCCTCATGGAGGATAGTAGGCGATGGGATTTGAAAACTAAGAAGCTAGGCGGGTGCATGTAGTAGTATACGAAGAGGCTAGCTGCTGGTCGCATTAATTACTCCTGGAAACAAAGAGGCCGCGCCGCCGCGGGGGCAAACTCGTCCCATTTCACCGTGGACCACCGAAAATGAATTCATTTGTTTTTTCTCGAGCATTGTGCCCGTATTTGATTAAGAAGAAGGTTTGGAAGTCATACAATCGAACAGACCTAGATCATGAACGCAGGCGAGGGGCCAACACACACCGACCAGGGAGACCCTAAACTACTGGGTTTATAAAGTTTGATTACATATTGAACTGACATCGCGACCACAGAGGGCAGACTACCGCTAAAGTGGAGAAGCCGGCTTGAGTCCATTCCTCAGCTTCTTCAACCACTGCCTTGTAGATGATTTCGACTCGTGATGCTACACCATGGAACGTACGCCTGTTTCTCTCCTTCCAAAGTGTCCAGGAGATGAGCAGCAGCAAGCTGTCGAACGCCGACCGCGCATCCTTGTGCCACCTCAATCTCGGATGCAGCCACCATTCTCCTAGGTCCTTCGGTCGTTCTGGCACCGAGACCAAGCCGACGGGCTCCAACAGCAAGTACCAGAGTTGTCTGGCGAGAACGCACCCGAGCAGAAGATGCGCGATGGTTTCCTTCTCTTGGCCGCAGAGCGCACACTCGTCATTGTCCTGGAGGGCATGGCGCTTCCTCCGTTCTGTAGTCCATAGCCGTCGGTGCAAGGCGACCCAGAAGAAAAATTTTACCTTCGGTGGCGCCTTGTGTTAGTTGATCTCCACTAATAGGCCCAACAGCCTATTGGGCCCTTGGATCTACGCCCTGATCGGGGGCGCCCAACCCTAATATGGTTGGTGGGCCTCTGTTGCTCATCACTATAAAGAGAGGTGTGGGGACCAAGGCTCTGATGACAAAGTTGACCGGAGCCGCTGTAACCACCTATAGAAAACCTAATCCGATCTAAAGAAGGGTGTTGCCAGCGACGAGAAGCCCACCGACTCTGCCGTCGCCTCTACATCGCCACTAGACATCATCTCCACCACGCTGGACTCCACCGTGCCGAGCTCCCTCGACACCGGCGTCCACGAGGCTACAACGCAACTATGCCAGGGCGAACTAGAGGAACCCTAAGTAAGATGCTTACCCCGATCTACGTTTAAGAGGTACACTATAATCTAACAATGGTACCAAAGCCAAGGTTACCACTGTGTAGATCTAGTATGGGGTAAAGCATTGAAAAGAAATAAAAGAAAGAACAAGGGTTCGATCCGATTTGGATTGAAACCCTAACCCTAACCGGGTAAAAGAAAAGAGAAAAGAGACCGGGAGGGTGGCGGGTGTCACTGACTGCCGGTCACCACTGCCACCAAGCTGGGGGGGAAAGGTGCCGCACCGCCGTCTTCGCCGGAGCGCGGCAAGAAAAGAACATCGGTGTTCGGATCTGAGAAGTGAATAGAATGGGGTCTCGGCACTCCGAGTCAAACCCTAACCCTAACCCCAAACCCAAATCGGTTCAACTCCGAAAAGAAAAGAAAGAAGATCCAAAGAGAAGAAAGGGAAGAGGGGAAGGGGCTTATCTCGAAGATCTTGAATCAAAACCGAGAGAAAAACCGAATCAGGTTCAACCGAACCCTAACCCTAACTCGCGACGAGGAAGGGGAAGAGAGCGATTCAGTACAAATAGAAAACAAAAGAAATCAAATGAAAAAGATGAACTGAATCAATCAAAACAAATCGGGTTAATCCTAACCCTAACGATTCCCTTACCCTAACCCTAACTAGGTGAAGGAAAGAACAAAAGAAGAGGGATTCGGCCTAGAAGAGAATCAAAGCCGAACCCTACAACCCGTAAAAGACTCCACATGGATGATACACAGTGAAACCCTAACCCAAGATTGTAACCCTAGAATGAATCCCCATCCCAATCGGACTCAACCGAGAAGAAGAAGCAAATCCGAAGGGGAAGAAGGGGAAGGGGAGGCCTACCTCGCTGCTGCGCAGCGCTACTGCCTCGTCGACACGCGGGGAAAAGAAGGCCGAGCCGAGGACGCTGCTCGCCGGGCTCTAGCCAAAGGGGCGCCGTAGCCAGGCCGCTCGACAGCGGCGTGCTCACCCGCTAGGGAGCGCGCTCGCCGGCGAGGGGGCCGACGACGGCGCCAAGTCGTCTGCTCGCTCACGCTCGCTCTCGCTCGGGCTCCGCGCGACTAAGAGAGAGAAGGGGAGGAGTAGAATGGGAGTTAGGGTTTCGGCCAACGCGGCCGGCCGGGCCTTTTTTATTCGGGCGAGACGGTCGGGCGACCATCGGATGCAATCCGACAACTCAGATTGATCGGGCCGACTCACGGCCCAGGCGGGCGAGCGCGCCACACGGCTTTGCCGGCCTAGGCCCAGGTTGCGGCCTAGGTACGGGCAGCGCGCGGGCAGAGAAGTGGGCCGGGCTGTTTTGCCGGCTGGGCCGAAGGAACAGTGCTGAAATGAATCAGTTTTCCTTTTTTCTTTTTCCAGTAAATGTTTATTTCCTGGAAATTGATTAATGACTTAAAGAAAATAGAAAAGAGATTTGTCCTGTGGGCAAAAATTCATTAAATTGAATTATTTTTCCACTGCGAATTTGAAGATGTTATTTTCATTATTAAATTCGAACCAATGGGAGAATTTAATTTTAAAAATGGATATGTTTTTAATTGATTATAATTTTGTTATTATTCTGACCAACGTTGATTAATGGCAATATTATGATGTTATTTATGATGAGATTTTGACATGGCTACTAAAAAAATTATTAATTCTCCAGTTATTTTGAACCAACGTGATATTTAATTGGAGAAAAAGAGATTTTGACATGATTATGATGTTGTTATTTTCTGACCAACGTTGTTAATAACAATATCATAATTTTAATGATTCATGCATTAATTCTATTTCTGCCCAATGGTGATGTAGAATTAGTATATACGAACAGTTGTAAATTTTAATGATTTTATGCATTAATTCTATTTCTGTCCAATGGTGATGTAGAATTAGTGTATAAGAACAGTTGTATATTTTAATTTTGACCGATGTTGGAATCAAGGCATGCAATTGTTGTTATTTTTTTATGTTAAGAAAAAGTTTGACCTGGCCTTCATCTTGGCTGAGGTGGACTGGGTAGTCACCTCACCATATCCCACTGATCCTGTGGCATCGGTGAGGGAGACAAACGAGACTGATGCCACTTGGGCAACTAAAGAGTGGGATTTTAAATCCCAAAAGATGTTATATGACCTTGAGCATAGGAAGTGGGTCACTGTCAACAAGAAATGTTTGGCTGTGATAAAGAACACGATTGAACCTACAATTGTGGGCTCAATCCCAGAGGTGACACGGTCACCGAGTACCTCGATAGAATAAAGAGTCAGTTCACTAGCTCTTCAAAGACATATGCTACCCAGCAGATAAAGCAACTGGTGACAGAGAGTTACTTTGGAAATGGTAGATAAGAGAGCTCACGATGTGTCGTCGAAATTATGGCACTGTCGTTGAGGCCATATTTCGAGGGGGAGAATAGAAAGACTAGTTAAGAATAATATTCTTCCTCGATAGAAAGACTAGTTAAGAATAATATTCTTCCTCCATTAGAGCTCTCAGATTTAGAACAATGCAGAGAATGCATAAAAGAAAAGCATGTAAAGAAAATTAAGAAAGATACCAAACGAAGCGCAGGAATGTTACAGATTATTCACATAGACATCTATGGTCCATTTCCTGTAAAGAGTGTGGATGGTTATGATTCGTTCATAACATTCACAGATGATTACTCCCATTATGGCTACATTTATCCAATCAAAGAAAGAACAGAAGCATTGGATAAATTTAAGATATTTAAGACAGAAGTTGAAAACCAACACAATTTAAAGATTAAGATAGTCGGGTCCGACCGTGGAGGGGAGTACTACGGTCGGCATACCTCATAAGGCCAAGTTCCTAGACCTTTTGCAAGGTTCTTACAGGAGAATGGCATAGTAGCCTAATATTCTACACCGGGCGAACCTCAGCAGAATGGAGTAGCTGAAGGACGCAATCATACCCTGATGGATATGGTGCATAGTATGATAAGTTACTCCACCTTACCGTTGAGCCTGTGGATGGAGGCGTTAAAACCCGCCATTCATATTCTCAATAGAGTATCAAGTAAGTTGGTGCCCAAAACATCGTATGAGTTGTGGACAGGAAGAGTACCCTCACTAAACTACTTACGTTTTGGGGGGGGGTTCTCTTTGAGGCTAAAGTATTTAACCCAAATATTGGGAAGCTAGATCCCAAATAGTAAGTTACCATTTCATTGGCTACCCAGAAAAGTCAAAAGATTTTCGTTTCTACTGTCCAGTCAGACATACAAAGTTTGTGGAAACGAGACACACTGTCTTTCTAGAGGATGAAATGATGAGGGGGAGCACGATAGCTCGAGAAATTGACCTTAAAGGGAAGCGGGTGTATGCGCCCACTCCGATGATTCATGAGCCATTTTTCTCACTACCTGCTGTCGTTGCATCTACAGTGCAAGATACTGTGGTGGCAACACCTGTTGTTATTCCGTCTGTGGCAACAATGAATGACGATGAGGAACCTGTTCTTCAGGATCCTGTAGAACCTATTGCCACACATGAGGGGGAGGAACAATAGTCTCAAACAGAAGATGTGCCAAATATGAAGGCCCCTAGAAGGTCTCAAAGAGTTAGAAAATCAGCTATTCCTGCTGACTATGACGTATACAACACTGAGGAATTTCAAATGGAGGATGATCCCACCTCATTTAAAGAAGCCATGAGAACTGATCATTCATCAAAGTGGCTTGAGGTCATGGAAGATGAAATGAAATCTATGAATGCCAATAAAGTTTGGGACTTGGAAATAATTCTTAAAGGAGCCAAAACAGTAGGCTGTAAATGGGTCTACAAAATAAAACTTGACTCTCAAGGAAATATAGAGAGATATAAAGCGTGACTTGTGACAAAAGGCTTTATGCAAAGAGAAGGGATTGATTACAATGAGACATTTTCTCCAGTCTCATGTAAGGATTCCTTCAGAATCATAATAGCATTAGTGGCACATTACGATTTAGAATTACATCAGATGGATGTAAAGACAACATTTCTCAACGGGGACTTAAAAGAAAATGTTTACATGGCACAACCGAAAGGCTTTATCATAGAAGGAAAAGAACGAATGGGATGCCGCCTAAAGAAATCCATTTATGGATTAAAACAAGCTTCAAGACAGTGGTACTTGAAGTTTGATCAGACAATAAGGAATTTTAGGTTTAAAGAGAATGTAGAGGACAATTGTGTCTATGCAAAGTTTAAGAATGGAAAGTTTATCTTTCTTGACCTATATGTGGACGACATCTTACTTGCTAGTAGTGATGTCAGTCTACTATTGGAGACAAAGAAGTTTTTGTCCTCAAAATTTGATATGAAAGATCTTGGTGAAGCCTCATTCGTTCTAGGAATCGAGATTCACCGAGATAGAAGTAAAGGGGTATTAGGACTGTCACAAAAGGCATACATAGAAAGAATTTTAAAGAAATTCAGTATGCACAAATGTAGTCCCTCACCTGCTCCTATAGTCAAGGGCGACATATTTGGGGATTTTCAATACCCTAGGAACCAATATGAGATCGATCAAATAAAAGCGGTTTCATATGCTTCAGCTGTCAGAAGCTTACAATATGCTCAAGTATGTATGCGCCCTGACTTGGCATTTGTTACCGGGTTAATTGGCAGATTCCAGAGCAATCCTGAAACATAACACTAGAAATTAGTAAAGAAAGTCTTGCATTATTTGCAAGGAACGAAATATCTCATGATGACGTATAGAATATCTGATTCAATCCAAATAGTGGGATATTCAGATTCTGATTATATGGGAGATGATAGAAAATCCACGTCTAGATATGTATTCACTCTCGTAGGGGGAGCTATTTCATGAAAAAGCTCAAAGTAAACTGTCAATACATCGTCCACAATGTATGCCGAGTTTGTAGCGTGTTATGAGGCAACGGGGCAGGTGAACTGACTAAAGAAGTTCATACCCGGTTTGAAGGTGGTTGACGACATCTATAGACCACTTAAGTTATACTGAGATAATAATCCGGCAGTACAGTATGCTCACAACAATAAGTCAAGTGGTGCTGCCAAACACATTAACATAAAATATTATGTTGTGAAAGATAAAGTCTGGGATCATGTCATAATTCTTGAGCATATAAGTACCGAAAAGATGCTCGCGGATCCGCTTACAAAAGGCTTACCCCCCAACATGTTTAGAGAACATGTAGCTAGCATGGGTTTAAGGGAAAGCCTAAATTTTCTGGACAAAAGAAGGCCCAAAGTTAAGTATCTATTTCAGAATAGAGTGGTGTGTTGTAGCTGTTAAATTTATCGGCAATTGACCATGACGATGAAACATGCTCTATGCGCTAATCTGTAATGGAATGAACAAAAGTAAATGATATGAAATTAAAAGATGGTAGTGAGATCAAGGGAGAGAATGTTAGTTGATCTCCACCAATAGGCTCAACGGCCTATTGGGCCCTTGGATCTGCGTCCTGATCGGGGGCGCCCAACCCTAATATGGTTGGTAGGTCCCTGTCGCACAACACTATAAAGAGAGGTGTGGGGACCAGGGCTCTGATGACGAAGTTGACCGGAGCCGCCGTAACCACCAACAGAAAAACCTAATCTGATCTAAAGAAGGGTGCTGCCAGCGACGGGAAGCCCACCGACTCCGCCGTCGCCTCTGCATCACCACTAGACATCGTCTCCGCCACGTTAGACTCCACCACGCTGAGCTCCCTCGACACCGGTGTCCACGAGGCTACAGCGCAACTGCGCTAGTACGAACTAGAGGAACCCTAAATAAGATGCTTACCCTGATCTATGTTTAAGAGGTACACTGTGATCTAACACCTTGGTCTTCCAGAGCTCCCTGGCTCCAAGCAACGACGTGGAACCCACGAAGAAAGCGCGGTAGGTGGAGGACGCCGAGTATTTGCCGTCAGGCGACCACTTCCAGACGAACCTATCGGAGATCAAAGGATCCAGAGCCACTTGACGCGTTAGCCGCCACACGCTGAGGTACTCACATAGTACCTGCGTGACGTCGCGCGCCCACCGGTTCTGTTGGAGAGCATCTTGACGGTCCTTGCTTGCCTCTTCTGGAGACAGCCGCGAACGAATTCATTTGTGAAAAATCTCAAAAGCTCAAGAACGATTTTTTTTTTGGATAGAGTATAACAAGACATAGAAACCACAGTCAAAGCTACTAAAATCAACCACAAAATTTGAGGAAGCAGCAACAAAGAACTGATAATATTATTTTAGAAAATCTGAACAATTACCGGTTGTCCTGTCTCTAAACAGTTACACTCTCAAGCTTGTACTTACAGGGCTTGATACATTCCAGTTCCATTTTTTTTGCAAACCTCCGCTAGTTGTAACCTCAATTCTAAAATCACTTGAAACCAAGATTCTTGAGGCAAGGAGTGAAGCACAGAGCATTTACCATCCATAATCACAATTAAGAACCAATGCTAGCTCCATGGTGGATCTAGGTGAATCTTGTGATCTGGGTCTATTTTTCTGTAGCGAGAGCTCTCCTAACTAGGTCCTTAAACTCAATGTTATAGAAAAAATGCACATGTGGCACTAAATTGAATTAGGTTCATTAAATTTACTATGAATTGTGTTGAAAAAGTGTATTTATTTGGTATTATGGATGCTATTATTCTTTTATAAATTTAGTTAAAATATGAAAACTTTGACTTAAACAAATGACCTGCATTCTGGTATTTATATATCTCAAGACAATTTTAATTGGCACCGGATCTAGCGCCATCGCTATTGCTATTGCAAAAAAGCAACCGCATGTAATAACCTGAGTAATTGGTTTGCTGAAGGTTGAGATTGAGTGCTACAGAGTGAAATCTGTAAATTGATTTTTTTTGTACATTTTAAAAGTGCTGCAGTAACAAGCAAATCCGAACTTCGATTTTGGTTCTGCGGTGCTGGTGCAATTGAGCAACCCCAACCCTCTACGAATCCACGGTGGATGATGATCTCAACAGGCTAGCTAGGCTCAGATGCCATGTGGACGGGAAAACCGGTGAGACTATGGTCCTGCACAGCAGAAGTAGTCGGTGCCCTATTTGATTAATTGTTGAAGCCACCACCAAAGCTCTACGTTGGAGAAGAAAAGCAGCATCATCATATGTTTTCTCTAGACGGCGAATGCCGACCTATCCCACCGCCGCGTACATGCTCCATACCCCACAGCGAGAGGTGCGGAGACGCACAAGCGCCACCACTACGGTCAACGGCTACGAGCCCACGACTGAATCTTTGGGGCTTGAGTCCATGCATGGATGCGGACGTGTCTGGGTGAGGCGGGGCGGCCCTCCCCATTGGCTTCGAATAGCAGCAGGAGAGTTGGCTATATGAACACCGAGCGATGGAGATTGAAGATTGGAACAACGAAGAGGGAAGAAAATAGGGAAAGTAAAGGGAAACGACACGAAGAGTAGTGGGACCAAGGATGTAGGTGTGAGGCATGCCCTGCGCTGGGGAGGCAGGGATGAAAACGGTCGGAAACGGTCGAAAAACTCCTCAATCGTTTTCTACTTTTACATTTGAATACGAAAACGAAAGCGAAAGCGGTCAAACCGGACACGAAAACGAACGTGAATTTAAGGAATATCGAAAACGAACCAAATCGAGCGGAATTATGTCGAACATCGTCGGTATACGAAAAAATCAATACGGAATACTGATCCATAGGACCAAGTGCATAACAAATATATGATACTCGATAAAGATTAGATAATGCCCCACGCGTTGCTATGGGGATTTTGTAGTATTGCACATGTGATTACGGAGGGAGAAATATTCCTTTGTATATTCAAGATTTTTGCTCGAAATATTAATTAATGGCAAAAGCGAAAGCTTTTTTTTTTGTGAAACGAGAAAAGAAGAAGCCAATATTTCTAACGAGCAGCCAAACTAGCAACGGCAGGCCAAGAGCAGCGGAGCAGCACGAGAGCCCACTGCAAGTCTGCAGCCCAACGAGCAGCGGCCCACTGCATAGCGCCAGCCCAATGAGCAGCGCAGCAGCAAGAGAGCCAGCCAGCAAGCTGCAGCCAGGCACACTTCTTTAGTCCCACCTCGATTACACAGCTGGGAGTGAGGGAGGCAATGATCTATATAATGAGATGCACTCATAAACAATCCATTGTGTTCCATGCCTGACTGGGCTGGGCTGTGGCTAAACTGGAATTTCTAAATGGAAATTTTAGTGGGTCAAACTTGGTTAAACCACGCACCGCAGTGGACTAAATTCGGATTAAACTGAATTTGAATTGGGGATATTTTGAACTAAAGGTAGAAATCGGTCGGAAAAAGTCTTAACCGATTTTGAAATTGGTTGTTTGTATTTTGAACCGAATTTGAAATTGTCTGATGTGGTTCGGAATATTTTTGTACGGTTTTCATCTCTATGGGGAGGTGTTGGTTTCGATCCATCCACTCCTAGATGGATCAACACTTTTTCATGAGGTGGTGGTTGTGTGCCTACGTTGGTACTTACTCGTCCCTATTTGGGTCAAGTTTCAGAAAATTTTGCTAAATTTATCGAATTTTGAAGCATTAAATATAAATAAAAAATAAAATTAATTACACAGTTTAGATTTACGAGACGAATCATTAGACTATGATCGGACATTCATAGTTAAATAACAACAAAAAGTGCTACAGTAAATTTTGCAAAAAAAATTGCCATCTAAACATACCCTTGACTGTTGTTTTAGTCGCGCTTCTGGCTGGTCCCCATTCAAAACATCTTGCATGTATCTGAGTGAGCTTATGTCCAAGTTCAAAAATCTTGTATGGGCTGGGTGAAGGCTAAAACGACGAACAAATGGGGACAGAGGGAGTACCTTAGAGCACGCATGATCAATGCAAGCACAAATGGTAGTAGTCCCATAGAAAAGGTCCAGGTAAGCAATGTAATTTTAAAGACCACTAAGACATAGGCCTTGTTTAGATAACATCAAAGTTTCAAGTTTTTTTACTCTCTCTCCATCATATCAATTTTTGGACGCATGTATGGAGCATTAAATGTAGGTAAAAAAAGTAACTAATTGCACAGTTTGGTTGTAAATCACGAGACGAATC
Source organism: Miscanthus lutarioriparius (assembly GCA_904845875.1). Taxonomy (NCBI): domain Eukaryota; kingdom Viridiplantae; phylum Streptophyta; class Magnoliopsida; order Poales; family Poaceae; genus Miscanthus; species Miscanthus lutarioriparius. The sequence continues at coordinate 56,281,657 of CAJGYO010000018.1, forward strand.
TTTTAAGCCTAGTTAGTCCATGATCAAACAAAGTTTGTTAAATACAAACAAAACATGCTACAGTGTCCAGATTACAAAAATTTACAATCTAAATATGGCCATACTCCTTTTATGCCATCCTAACGCGATGAAGTGATTGTAGCCTCAACCAGGTTGGAGATAAAGTAGTGGCTTGTTCTGCAGGCGACTAGTGCTTCATGCTAAAGGTGGTGATTGAAAGGGACAGGTGAGAGCAGGAGAAAGAAAAACAGAGTACGATGGATGCAGAGAAGTAAAAAATAAGCTAGCTGTGGTTTCCAATGTGAGTCTGGGGTAGCCTTGGAGCCTTTAATCTACATGTAACTAAACTTTTTATCTAAGACCACCATGGATATATGCTTGCATTAGACATGCTCTTATTTCTCTCCTCCACAAGTCACTGTCATTCCTTAACTTTTTTCTTTCACATAAAACTGATAGAACTTGCTTTTCGCAATGAAATTACCACACCCTATGTATGTGACTCTTACCAGATGAGCTAGGCAGCGGGTAGACTAGAAGCCACAAGACACCTAGGAGTGTTGAACGTGGCCTTAGGATCCGGGTCCTTAGGATTGATGTCATCCCTTTTGGGCTTTTGGTTTGCAATGTTGTGTAGTTCAATTCCTTTTTAATAATTCTAACAACCATCATCTACACAGCTTGGGGAATCTGTGGAAAGAACGGTGCAAGAGAGTGTTTGACAATAGAGCGCGATCTGCCGAGCAGCTCCTTGCAGCAATCAGAGACGACATTCAGAAATAGGAGTGATCCGCGCCCAAAGAAGTGGACTTTTTTTTTGTCCTTTACTCTCCCTTCCTTTCTTTTATTCTGTTATACCTGTATAGCCTGCATCTCTTGCAGATTTTTTTGTTTCTCTTAACACTCTGTAACTTGCTACTTCTCACTACTAAATGAAAAGGCAGAACACCTGCCATTGATGTTCAAAAAAAGGCTTACGGCCACTTGGTTGTCGGTGTTACTTTTTCACATGAACCGCGTGGCATTATTTTTCAGATATGGAGGGGCATAGAAATCTGCATTTAAGTAGAAACAAAGGAAGGGTTGGTATAAAAAAAATTAAAATGCTCACTTTCAGTACACATAACACGCCATTTCCTTGCAAACTTTGCAGCTGAAAGAGCTCTCCTTTGCATCGTCAGCATGAAAAAGCCAACCGCACTTGAGCACTTTCTCGACGGTACATATATTCATTCAGTACTCTGCAGAATATCAGACTTTCTTTATATATCCGGTACTCTTCAGAATAATATTTGATTTAAGGTGCCTCGCTATGCTGAAATTGCTTGATGCCCTTTACAAGATTCTGTGATCATTGCGTGCATGAGCTGCAAATGATTTGGGAGGCAAGCTGATTTACATTTTTGTATTTTTTCTCTGATATTTACGGGGAGGGAATTTACATTTGCTTTGCCAAATCCCTCCTCCTAACTTTTTTTTTCATCGTATATAAATAATAATTTGCTATGAAGAGCGCCTTCACTTCACATCTACTCCGTATCCATAGAAGAAAAGAATGAACAAAAGAATAGGGGCAAAATTGTACAAGCCCCCCTTGTATGACTATCTATTTACACTTGTCTCCCCGCCAGGCTGCGACGCCGACGATGCTTCGGGTCGCGGCGGTTGCGGCGCCTCGTCCCGGGCCAGCCGGTTGAGCATGGCGAACATGCCGACCATGGGCGCCGTGTTGTACGTGCACGCCTCCGTCTGCATGTAGTTCTCCCTCTGGTCCCTGAAGCGGTCCCGTCGGTCGGGCCCGCCGACGATGGCGCCGACGACGACGTTGGGGTTGGCGCCCTTGCGGATGAACCAGTCGTCGAACCCCTGCGCGCAGCCGATGAACTCCTTGCTGTGCTTGTACGGCACGATGGAGGCGGCGCGGTGGTGCACCCTGGCGGGGAACCGGGCGCCGTACCCGACCAGGTAGCTCATCCCGCGCGGGTTGCTGCCCAGCACGTAGTCCACCTGCGCCCGCGCCAGCGCGAACACCTCGGCGGCGCTCGCCGCCGCCTCGCCGCCCGCGGCGCACGTCACGGACTGCTGCTCGCCCCCGCCAGCGGACGACGACGACGAGGAGAGGTAGCTCGAATAGACGGACAGCAGGAACGCCGCGCTGGTCACGTACTGCATGTTGTTCCACTGCCGCACGTACAGCATCCCGCCAGGGCTGCGCTCCACGTTCCCATCCGCCGCGTTCTTGCCCAGGCACGCGCACACGTAGTGCTCCGCCTTCGCCCTGTACTGCTCCAGCGTCTCCCTGTGCCGCGGCGAGTGCTCCCCACTGAGCAGCAGCTGAAATAAATGAACCACGACGACGACACGTAAGCACTTGTACATGTTCCTTTCGTTTTTTTATACAGTATAAATAAAAAAAAATATACGACGACGTATGTACGTACCCTGGCGGCGAGGATCTGGACGCCGGCGTACTTGACGTCCCAGCTGAACTCGGTGATGGCCCAGCCGGTGCCGCCGAAGTCGTCGGCGTTGTCGACGACGTAGTCGAGGTACTGGGCGCGTCCGGTGGCGCGGTGGAGCCAGAGCGCGGCCCAGAGGAGCTCGTCGTGGTAGCCGCTGACTGAGGCGTAGTAGCTCTTCACTTCCGCGATGCTGCTGTCGTACTTGCCCCGGTACTTGTCGGCGAACTCGAACAGCTGCAAGTACAGCGCATGCAATGCAGCAGGTCAGTTTTTTTTTGCCGATGGTTCCATCATTATTCGATTGAGCTAGCTTAGCTTCGCTGGGTGATTAGTGCTACTCACTGTTCACACACCATGCCAGTACTAACCAACCAACTAATATTCCAGTAGCGGCCTGGCCTAGCTAGCTGCTAGCTCTGCCTGGACGACTGTCCTGCCACGATCGTTCGATCGATGATCCATCATCATCATCGCTGCATCGTTGTAATAATGTGACGACATGGCTTGCTGGCTGGCTAGCTAGCTTTGCTGGAGATCGATATCATCGATGGATCCCATCACAACGTGACCGAATGGGGTGGTTACGTTGAGCCGCTTAATCAGTAGTTTCTGCTCACCTAACCCTGACAGTAACATGATGCTACGTTGTGATTATTCCTCTTGCCCACGAAATCAACTCGATCCGTGGGACCCCACATGGCAGCCTCTCTGGACCGACAGGACAGCAAGTTTTTTAGACACGCACACGCACACAGGGTTCAAAGTTCAGACACCCCTTGACCCGACGTCACGCACGGTGACAAGTTGCCACGTGCGCCGGACCGGCTGCTGCACAGGGCTAGCCAGTACACGGCACGAGTGTGAAACCAGGAGAAGAAGAAGAAAATCGTGCGGCTCCGACCGGCCAGATTCCGCAGCAACGACAAAAAGCTCTGGTCAGTTCTGAGCCAATCGGGGGCGCTGACCGTGCGGTGCGGTAACTAATCCCATCATTAGCAAGTGATGGCAGCGGTGATTAATTAAGATTACTATCATCATCATCAGTAAATAAATTATGTACCTGCAGCGCGTGGTGGAGGAGGAGGCTGGCGTAGTGCGGGTTGTGCTCCCGGAACACCATGGACGCGGCGGCCATGGCGGCCGCGGTCTCGCCGGCGACGTCGGACCCTGGCCGGTCGCGGTCGACCTTGTACGCCTGCCGCGACGTCGTCATGTCCTCCGGCCGCTGCCAGCAGTAATGGTCCGTGTCGCCGTCGCCGACCTGGCATCACCCACCACGGTTAATCATTATGCCATCGATCATGCATGAGCAGGTGAGCTAGCTAGCTCTACATCACGTACTGTACGATACATTGTCAGAGTCAGAGCCGCCATCGAAATCCATCGGGGGAAAAAATTAAAGGAACCGAAATAATAATATATCTATAAACGAACAGCTCGCAGCAGCTAATCCCCATGTGAAAGCACAATGATGGAGCGTGTGAGATTTGCGCGTTCCGAACCGCAGCTTGTCCGGTAGCAGTAGCGCCACCTAACAAATGTTCCCCTTTTCATCTTTCGAATTCGAATATTTAATTTTTTTTCTGCAACCACGACTGGTGTGTGTGTGGATGCATGTTTGTTGGTCGCTCTCACTACGACTTGGGTTTATCTTACTTTTTTATTACTACTACGTAGTAACATGTACAGTTTGCTAGTCCACGATGATGTGATTAGGTGATTGTTAATTAATTTGTTACTGTAAGTAAATGGCATGCAAGGAGTAACATAATTCGATTGAGTCATTAGGTTAGTCTCAGTGGAGAGTTTCATTTCGTTGTTTCCAAGATTGACATGTCATATAAAATGAAATAAAACTAGGATGAAACACCCATTCTCAATGAAAAGTTTCATTTCATAGTTTTATAGACATTTAATTCTATGACTCATAAAGAGTTGGTAACTGTGCCAAGAGAGTTTTATCCTCGTGAAACTCAATTCTTCTCTCTCTTCATTAAAACGTTGTCATGTCATCAAAAGTGCATGTGGCATGCTATTAAATACAAATAAAACTCTAGTGAAACTCTCACTAAGACTGATCTTAGTCGTACCTCTGCCCAGAGCTCGTGGGGCCTGGTGTGCGCCTTGATGAAGTAGTCGGTGCCCCACTTGATGGACTCGAGCGCGTGGGCGAGCTCGCCGGCGTCGGCGACGTCGGCGCCGTACTCGAGCAGGCTCCAGGAGAGCATGGTGACGGTGAAGGCCATGGGCAGGCCGAACTTGACGTGGTCACCGGCGTCGTAGTACCCGCCCACCAAGTCCACCTGCAGAAAAAAAGGCGATCCATCAATACATTATACATCGAGATCCAACAACCCAACAAAGCACCGTCGTCGTCAGTCACGTTGTTAGTTCGTCGCCGGCCGACGACGCGCGCACGAAGCAACATGTACAGCAGCAGCAGCAGCAGCAGCAGCGCGACATATAACGTACGTACCCCTTGCTCGAGGCCGTCGGTGAGGCCGGAGTGGTCGCGCCAGGCGACGCGCTGGCCGTGCGGCAGCCGCCCCGACCGCTGGGCCTCGAAGTAGAGCAGGCTCTTCCGCAGCGCGTCCTCGTAGTCGTGCCGCGCCGACGACGCCGGTGGCGGCGCCTCGGTGGCAGCCTCCGCCAGCGGAAGCAACGCCGAGGCGAGGAGAGCCGCGACGGCGAGAACCTCCCCGAGCCGGCCCGGCCGGAGCAACAGGCCGGCGGCGGCCGCGGCAGGCGTGGCGCCGCTACTCGTGATCCTCCTCATCGACGCTCTCTCGAGGAACGGAAACGACGACGACACCGCTGCTGCTGACGCGGTGTATAACCGTACTGTACCGGCCGGTCAGGCGGTCAGCCTCCGGCGGCTAGGACGGCTGGACGACGTACGGATAGAGCGAGACGGTGCCACACCGTAGGACGTCGAGCTCGCTGGCCCGATCGTCGGAGCGCGTCGTAGGTAGCAGGATAGATGGACCGATTGATCGATGGATCGGCCGCTAGCTAGCTCGGTGGAGGTTGGTGGTACGTTGGCGTACGTAGCAGGTGGCGGCAGCAGGAGGAGCAGAGCAGCAGCACCCGTCGGTTGTTCGGCGGTGGGAATCGGCCGGGGGCGGGCGGGAGTGGAGTGTGGTGGGCTGTCCAGTCTGCGGAGGGACGTCGCGCAGCCCTTATATGTAAGCGAGGCCGAGGCCAAGGCGGAGGCGGAGGCGGGGGCGAGCGACGGAGTGGAGGTTAGGTGAACTGGCGGATGGGGTCCATCCATGGCCGCGACCCGCGTGGCCGGGGCATGGGACGCTAGTAATTCGTGCGTGGGGTGGTGAAGGAAGCTGGGAGGAACTGATGAAGGTCGGGAATGACCGAGTGGGCCCGGTTGATTGACCGAATAAACTGAAGCTGCTGCTGCTGTTCCCGGGGAAATTAAGGATCGTCCGCCGGCTGGGGGAGGAGCCCCAGCATCCGAATTGGGGAGGGACAGCCGGCAGGTCCACGTACACGTACGGAATGTCTGAGAACGCTGCAGTTCGCACCAAGGGAAGAAGACTCTGGTTATAGGGTCCCGGTATGTAGCTCAGTAGCTGCTAGGATAAATTTGGTGACATACGTAACTTGTTGACGTAAATCCACGTGAATGGCTACAGAAATCCGACGGGCACCTGCCATGCCAGCATAGAGAATTGTGATAGCAGATAGACGGGGATAGTGCTAACATTATTGGTGATCTCCGATGGTGGTTCGCTCGCGCTCCTACTAACCCCGTCCGTACGCGCTCGCTATCGTGCCGGCCGCAGAGGCCTTTCCGAAGTTCGCTTTTGCCTCCTAGCTCCTGTGGCTCCTCTTTGTAGTATAGGCGCAACCGCTGCCTGCGCTAACTAATCTTATGTTTATGTTAATGTTAATGGCAGCGCGGCGAAACCTAACACGTAGTACCACTACTAGCCCTCGTACGTACGTAGTAGCATGCTATTGCTATGCTAGTTTGAAATCACTACACGCACATTCCCTATTCTATTCTATGTCGTCCGGCGGTCATGATTAGTCATGGGCCTTTGTCTGCAAACACATAAATAAATAAATAAATACAATTAATTAATTAATTATGTAGAACATAGATTACCTGATCTGTAGAAATTAAGTCTATGCATAAGTTCATGGACAAACCCGCTTACATTCGTAATTATTGTTTAAGCTTTGAAATGATGGTATTGTTCGTGCTGTTGGTTACACGCTCGTTTCGTGTTGGTGTCTAACAAACACACCAGCGTATTTAAACTACTACACTGATATAGCTCGCGCATGCTCACCACCAGAAACAGTGACTTAGGCACTCGGCAAAGACCAAAAAATACTCAGCAAATGCTTTGCCGAGTGTAACACTCGGCAAAACAGCACACGACATCTACAGTGTCGGCAAACAGCTATTTGCCGAGTGTTTTTTAATCGCGCACTCAGCAAATGGTTTGCCGAGTGTCAAATTTGACACTCGGCAAAAAAAAGTGGTTTGCCGAGTGTTTTTCCAAAATACACTCGGCAAATGATTATCGTTTGCCTAGTGTTTTTGAGAATTACACTCGGCAAACCTATTTTTCAAAGAAAAAAATAATTTTTTTCTCAAGCATGTTATTATTGTTTGCCGAAAGTGTTTTTAGGAATTACACTCGACAAACCTATTTTTCAAAGAAAAAAATAATTTAATGTGGATAAACGCTAACTGAACTATTCAAATCATAGCCGATCCCTTTATCCACACACAAGCCGACATTAAATGTTGCACTCAAGTGTCATACATATAATCATCATTCAAGTGTTCATACATTAGATAGTTGAATAGTCAATAAATTTTAAGCTACATTCCAAAGGCCTCTGAAAGCTCTAGTTTGGTTTTGGTGAATTGATGAAACCCTAAGTGCTAACCTAGTTTATCAAGATGATTATGAGATAGGTAGCACTACTCCAAGTGATGAAGCAATGACGAAGATCATGATAATGGTGATAGCATGGTGATGATCAAATGCTTGAACTTGGAAAAGAAGAAAGAGAAAAACAAAAGGCTCAAGGCAAAGGTATAAAATGTAGGAGCCATTTTGTTTTAGTGATCAAGACACTTAGTGAGTGTGATCACATTTAGGATAGATAGCCGTACTATTAAGAGGAGTGTAACTCGTATCGAAATGCGGTTATCAAAGTGCCACTAGATGCTCTAACTCATTGCATATGCATTTAGGATCTAGTGGAATGCTAACACCCTTGAAAATATTTGTGAAAATATGCTAACACATGTGCACAAGGTGTTTGCAGGGTTGAGATGGGTTTGGGTCCCTCTCTCCCTCCCGCCGAGCTTGCGAGGCGGGATTCGGCGCTTTTGGAAAAATGAAATGTCTATTTTCTATTGCGCGGATGCAAAATTCTTAGTGGTTGGCACATTTGAGCAAAGGTGAGAAGTTAGAGTTGAAATGGAGTTGGTCGAAATAATCTTTGGCGTCGGTCCTATGACCGGACGAATGAAGCTGCCGGAATGACGGCTCACTGCGTCCGGTCCCGGTCATACCTTCAGGACGGCACAAAGAGGAAGGGTTGAGCACCGGACGCTGGTCTGCGTCCGGTCAAGGTGGACCGGACGCGTCCGGTCGAAGAAACATGCCTCGGGGAGCTTACTGGAAACGACCGGACGCTGAGGCTTCAGCGTCCGGTCAGTTCGAAGGAGCAGCGTCGGTCGAGGGTGATGACCGTTGAGTCTGGACACGTGGTCGACATCGAGCGACCGGACTAACGAGAGCAGCGTCAGTCGGTCGATCCGACCGAGCGTCCGGTCGTAACGCGTTTTGCCCAGTGAAGGGGTATAACGGCTCTATTTGATGGGGGCTCTATTTATAGCCCCATGGCCGGCTCAAGGGAGAACTCTTGCACATTTTCATTGACATAGCAAGCTTGTGAGCCTAGCCAAAGGACTCCCACTCATCTACATCATTGATTAATCATCATAGTGAGATTGGGAGTGATCCAAGTGCATTGCTTGAGTGATTGCATCTAGAGGCACTTGGTGATTGTGTTTCATTGGATTTCGCTTGTTACTCTTGGTGGTTGCCGCCACCTAGGCGGCTTGGAGCAGCAAGGATCGTTGAGTGGAGGAGGTGATTGTCTCCGACTCCGATCGTGGTGATTGTGAAGGGTTCTTGACCTTTCCGGCGGGCGCCAAAAGGTACTCTAGTAAATTGCTTGTGGCTTGTGTGATCCTCATCTTGTGTTGGTTGTGCGGCACCCTATTGAGGGTTTGGCGAGTGATGCCAATTAAGCGCGTGAACCTCCAAGTGAGTGAATCGCCCTAACGAGGACTAGCTTGCCGGCAAGCAAGTGAACCTCGGTAAAAATCATTGTGTTCATCATTTGATTCCGAGGTGATTGGTCATCATTGTTATTCATCTTCGTGATTGATTGGTTCATTCATCTACACGGCGGTATAACCCTCTTGATCACTCTCTTTACTTTACATAAACTAGTTGACAAGCTCTTTAGTGTAGCTAGTTGTGAGAGCTTGCATGCTTGGTTGGTGTGGCTCTTTAGTTAGCCTTTGAGAGCACACTAACATAGGGTAGTGTCATTGCTCTTGTGTGAATTGACACTATCTAAACTAGAATTGTGGTAGGTGGCTTGCATTTTTGAGTAGGCTAGCGCAACACTCGCTTCCGCCTCATAATTGTCTAACCATTTGGTTAAGTGTTGTTGTAGAAATTTTATTAGGCTATTCACCCCCCTCTAGCCATTAGGACCTTTCAAGTGGTATCGAGCCGAGGTCACCGTTAATTTGAGGCTTAACAACCTTGATTGTAAAATGGCTCAAATCAACAACACCAAGAAGCCACCCCAATTTGATGGCTCAAATTATTCATATTGGAAGTCAAAGATGACTACACACATCAAGTCAATCAATAGAAAGGTGTGGAAGGTGGTAGAAACTAAAATTGAGATTGATGATCCGGAGAATCCCACCGCCGCTGAAGAAGTACTTCTCCAAAACAATGATATTGCTCTAAGTGCCATTCATGATGCAATTGATGCAAGAACTTTTGAGCAAATCAAGAATATTGAGATGGCACATGAGGCTTGGAAGAAGTTGGAAGAATCTTTTGAGGGTACTCAAGCCGTGAAGGGTGCAAAAGCTTATATTCTCAAAGAGAAGTTTGCGAGCTTCAAAATGAAGGAAGATGAGAGTGTGGGACATGTTTCAACGGATGGAAGTGATTGTCAATGATCTCAAGGCACTCGGTGAGAACATAGAGGACAAAGACTTCTCAAATAAGTTCTTGAGATGTTTGCCCGCAAGATTCAAGATATTGGTCACCTTGCTAGTAAGGAGTGGTTTGAACACAATGACACCAAACCAAGTCTTGGGAGATATCATGACCGATGATGCCTATAGAGATGATGATGAGAAGGAAGAAAAGAAAGAAAAGAAAGATGAGAAGAAGGATGACAAGAAGAAGAGCGTGGCTTTCAAGGCCACATCATCGAAGGGCAAAGCCAAGCAAGAAACATCAAGTGAGGATGATGATTCATGGGATGATGATGATGATGAGAGAATGGCTCTTTTGTCAAGAGGTTTGGCAAGTTCATGGTAAAGAAGGGCTATCGAGCTAGAAGAAAGAAGTATTCATCCAAGAGCAAGGAAGAGGCAAGGAGATGCTTCAATTGTGGAAGCAAAGATCATCTTATTAGCAAATGTCCATACAATAGTGAGAAAGATGATGACAACAAGAACAAGAAGAAGGAGTGGAAAGAAAAGAAAGATAAGAAGGACAAGATGTCCTTCAAAAAAAGAAGAAGGGTGGTTCATATGTAGTCACTTGGGATAGTGATGCTTCCACAAGTGATGATGATGATAGTGATGACAACAAGACCACCAAGAAGAAGGCACTTGCAAGCATAGCAATCAATGAGAAGCCTTCTCTCTTCGACTCTCCATCATGCTTCATGGCTAAGGCCACCAAGGTACAAACTTATGATGATGAAAGTGAGAGTGAACATGATAGTGATAGTGATAATGATGATGATGAACCTACTAAAGATGAATTAATTGACATGCTAGAAGATGCTAGAGAACACTTTAACATCTCAAGAAAGGAATGCAAAAGCTTGCGTAAGGAAGTAAAAGCCCTTAAGCAAGCCTTTGATGAGCTCAATGCATCTCATGAGAGGCAAGAGGATGCCCATGAGAAGCTTTGCAAGGCTCACAAAAAGCTTGAAAAAGCTCATTCTTCTTTGCTTGATGAGCAAACTAAAAAGAAGCATGTTGAAACTTGCAATGTAGGTTTAACTTGTGATTTAATTGATACATCACTATCTATGCCTACCATTGTTTCTCCAACCAACCCTTCTTGTAGCACTACTACTTCCATCTCATCTAGTAGTAATGTTCACACTTGTGATACCACACTAGTGGTTGAAAATGAGAACCTCAAGAAGGAAGTAACTAAGCTCACTCACACCTTGGCTAAGGCTTATGGTGGTGAGGACCGCTTGCTTATGTGCTTGGGTAGCCAAAGAGCTTCTCTCTCAAAGAGGATTGGGCTATACCCCCAAGAAAGGCAAGGCGGCCTTTGCTCCTCACAAGACTAGTTTTGTGAAGAACAATGGTCGATTTTGCACTAGTTGCAAGCAAGTTGGTCATAGAGAGCATGAATGCACCAACAAAAGCAAAAATGCTAATGTATCCTCCATTAAGCTTAATTCTTCCTATATGCTTGTTAAGGGTGCAAATGGTGTTCATGCTAAGTTCATTGGCAAACCATGGATGGGCTCAAAGAAGAAAGCCATTTGGGTGCCAAAGAGCTTGGTTACTAACCTTCAAGGACCCAAGCAAGTTTGGGTACCTAAAAAGAATTGATCTTCTTTTGTAGGTCAATTACAAAGCCGGAGGAAGGCATTGGGTTCTTGATAGTGGGTGCACTCAACACATGACCGGTGATGCAAGAATGTTCAACTCAATCAACACCAATGGCAATGATGGCTATGATAGTATCACATTTGGTGACAATGGCAAAGGCAAGGTCAAAGGGCTTGACATCAATTCTCGGCCAAGTACACACCTCAATCAAATGGCCTTGTTGAGAGAAAGAATAGAACACTCATTGATATGGCAAGGTCTATGCTTAGTGAGTACAATGTGAGTCAATCTTTTGGGCGAAGCTATCAACACGGCTTGCTATTGTAGCAACCGCCTCTATTGTCACCGATTGAAAGAGAAGACACCATATGAGCTCTTGAATGGTAGAAAGCCCAACATTGCATATTTTCGGGTCTTTGGTTGCAAATGCTATATCTTGAAGAAAGGCACAAGATTGGGCAAGTTTGATAAGAAATGTGATGAAGGATTCCTACTTGGTTATTCCACCACAAGCAAAGCATATAGAGTTTGGAATTTGGATAGTGGTACTCTTGAGGAAGTTCATGATGTTGAATTTGATGAAACCAAGGGTTCACAAGTAGAGAATGAGAACTTGGAAGATGTTAGAGGCATTCAACTTTCAAATGCCATGAAGAACATGGATATTGGTGAATTGAGGCCTAGGCAAGTGATTGATGATGAAGATGATCAAGTGCAAGTGCTCTCCAACTCTAATGTGCAAGATGATACAAATCAAGCTAGTGCAAGTGACTCTCATGATATTGATCAAGATCAAATGGTTAGTACATCATCTCAACCAAATGATCAAGCAAGTGCAAGCAATCAAGTTCCAATTCTTCAAGCAACAAGTATTGCAAGAGATCATCCTTTGGATACAATCATTGGAGATATTTCAAGAGGTGTACAAACAAGATCAAGATTGGCATCATTTTGTGAACACTTCTCTTTTGTGTCATCCATTGAACCAAAGAAGATAGATGAAGCTTTGAAGGATGTTGATTGGGTGAATGCTATGCATGAAGAATTGAACAACTTCACAAGAAATCAAGTATGGGAATTGGTAGAAAGACCAAAGGGACACAATGTGATTGGAACCAAATGGGTCTTTAGAAACAAGCAAGATCAAGATGGGATAGTTGTAAGGAACAAAGCAAGATTGGTAGCACAAGGCTATACACAAGTTGAAGGTCTTGACTTTGGAGAAACTTATGCCCCGGTTGCTAGATTGGAAGCAATTAGAATCTTGCTAGCCTATGCTTGTGCCCACAACATCAAGCTCTATCAAATGGATGTTAAGAGTGCATTTCTCAATGGTTACATCAATGAAGAAGTATATGTTGAGCAACCTCCAGGTTTTGAAGATGACAAGAAGCCCAACCATGTGTATAAGTTGAAGAAGGCATTGTATGGCTTGAAGCAAGCACCTAGAGCATGGTATGAGAGATTGAGGGACTTCCTACTCTCTAAAGGGTTCACAATGGGCAAGGTTGATACTACTCTTTTCATCAAGAAGATTGGAAAAGATCTATTTGTATTGCAAATCTATGTTGATGATATCATATTTGGATCAACCAATCAAGATTTTTGTGATGAGTTTGGAAAGATGATGGCTAATGAGTTTGAGATGTCCATGATTGGAGAGTTGAGTTACTTCCTTGGTCTTCAAATCAAGCAATTGAAGAATGGTACTTTTTTGTGAGTCAAGGGAAGTACATTAAGGACATGATCAAGAAGTTTGGCATGAGTGATAGCAAAGTCATTAGCACACCTATGGGAACAAATGGTAACTTAGATAGTGATGCAAGTGGAAATATGGTGGATCAAAAGTTGTATCGGTCTATGATTGGAAGCCTACTCTATGTGACCGCATCAAGGCCGGATGTCATGTTTAGTGTATGCATGTGTGCAAGATTTCAAGCCTCACCAAGAGAAAGCCATTTGAAGGCTACAAAGAGGATATTGAGGTACTTGAAGCATACACCAAATGTTGGTTTGTGGTATCCCAAAGGAGCAAAGTTTGAGCTAGTTGGTTACTCCGACTCGGATTATGCGGGATGCAAGGTTGAAAGGAAGAGCACATCGGGCACATGTCAATTGTTGGGAAGATCACTTGTTTCATGGTCATCAAAGAAGCAAAATAGTGTTGCATTATCAACCATGAAGCCGAATACATATCCGCCGGTAGTTGTTGTGCACAAATACTTTGGATGAAGGCCACTTTGAGTGATTTTGGAATCAAGTTCAAGAAAGTGCCATTGCTATGTGACAATGAGAGTGCGATCAAGCTAACCAACAATCCGGTGCAACATGCAAGAACAAAGCACATTGATGTCCGCCACCATTTCATAAGAGATCACCAACAAAAAGGGGACATTTGCATTGAGAGTGTAGGCACCGAAGATCAACTTGCCGATATATTCACCAAGCCATTGGATGAGAAAAGGTTTTGCAAGCTAAGGAATGAGTTGAACATATTGGATTTCTCAAATATGTGTTGATGCAACCCCCACTCATATGACATGCCTCTCCTTCGAGCAATCTAAGGTAAAAGTTGATTGGCATGACATACATTCTTGCTAAGGACATGATTAGTGCATCTAGTCATATTTTCAATCTCATTAGGACCTTGCAAGTGGTTCTATCTTATTAGGCTCATTCATGAAAATCAAATGAATTTCGATGTCAATATGGTATCACTATTGCTTCTATGCTTGACTTGATCTAGTGATGGCATATGACATGTTTTGTGGGCTTGTAAACCTAGTGTTTAATCTAGAAAATGAACTATAAGTGTTTAACTCAACATGGTACAAGATAACCCTTATTTGGAGGTGTGAAGAAGCTTGTCCATGGATCAAACCGAGTTAAATATCTTTGGGAAATAATCTAGAATTGAACCAAATTTGGGAAAATGATCCTCACCCCATTGATTGACATTGATAATCCCAACCTATCTATAATTTAAGTATTTGTGGTCATTAATGACAAAGGGGGAGAGAAACAAAGATATGAGTGATAGGGGAGTACTTAACATAGGGGGAGAGATATGATAAAGGAATGGGATCAATTAAAACCTAATATTTTGAGCACACAAGTAGGGGGAGCAAGCTCATGAACTTGTATGGTGCATTTGAATGTGCATTACATATGTTTGCTTGCATGGCACAAGTGTTAAATTTTAATATCCATGTTTGTGTGATGTATGCTAGTTGTAGATTTGAATGATGAAATGCAAACTAGCATGCATAGGATATCTAGTGATTTCACTTCCAAATATTTCTAAGTGGTATTGAGCTAACCATGATGCTAAGGATGGTATATTGGTGCACTCCGATTGGTATCACGCTTCAAAGGTCCATCTTTTATACCTTAGCATCATATATGGTAGACATTGACTCCTACATTTCCTATCTAAGCATATGTGCAAGCTTCAATCCAAACTCTTAGCACATATGTAGGGGAGCAATTACTACCACTTAGGGTTCATGAAACTTGTCCATATCCTTTTACACATGGTAATTATGCTTGGGCAAGCAACATGGATTCAATTGAATTTCAATTCATATCTTTGTATAAGGGTTGTCATCAATTACCAAAAAGGGGGAGATTGAAAGCTCTAGTTTTGTTTTGGTGAATTGATGAAACCCTAAGTGCTAACCTAGTTTATCAAGATGATTATGAGATAGGTAGCACTACTCCAAGTGATGAAGCAATGACGAAGATCATGATAATGGTGATAGCATGGTGATGATCAAATGCTTGAACTTGGAAAAGAAGAAAGAGAAAAACAAAAGGCTCAAGGCAAAGGTATAAAATGTAGGAGCCATTTTGTTTTAGTGATCAAGACACTTAGTGAGTGTGATCACATTTAGGATGAGATAGCCGTACTATTAAGAGGAGTGTAACTCAGATCGAAATGCGGTTATCAAAGTGCCACTAGATGCTCTAACTCATTGCATATGCATTTAGGATCTAGTGGAATGCTAACACCCTTGAAAATATTTGTGAAAATATGCTAACACATGTGCACAAGGTGTTTGCAGGGGTTGAGATGGGTTTGGGTCCCTCTCTCCCCCCGCCGAGCTTATGAGGGGATTCAACGCTTTGGAAAAATGAAATGTCTATTTTCTATTGCGCCGGATGCAAAATTCTTGGTGGTTGGCACATTTGAGCAAGGGTGAGGAAGTTAGAGTTGAAATGGAGTTGGTCGAAATAATCTTTGGCGTCGGTCCTGTGTGGACGTGAATCTGAAAGCACCGGACGCCTGATCGCTGCGTCCGGTCGCTACTGACTTCGCGGCACAAACAGGAAGAAGGTTGAGCACCGGACGCTGGTCTGCGTCCGGTCAAGGTGGACGGACGCGTCCGGTCGAAGAAACATGCCTCGGGAGCTTATTTGAACGACCGGACGCCGAGGCTTGCCGTCCGGTCGATTCCAAGAAGCAGCGTCCCGGTCGAGGGTGATGACCGTTGAGTCGGACACGGTCGACATCGAGCGGCGACGGACGCCGAGCCGGCGTCCGGTCGGTCACCGACTGAGGCGTCCGGTCGAACGCGCTTTTGCCCAAATGAAGGGTATAACGGCTCTATTTGATGGGGCTCTATTTATAGCCCCATGGCGGCTCAAGGGAGAACTCTTGCACATTTTCATTGACATAGCAAGCTTGTGAGCCTAGCCAAAGGACTCCCACTCATCTACATCATTGATTAATCATCATAGTGAGATTGGGAGTGATCCAAGTGCATTGCTTGAGTGATTGCATCTAGAGGCACTTGGTGATTGTGTTTATTGCTTGATTTCGCTTGTTACTCTTGGTGGTTGCCGCCACCTAGGCGGCTTGGAGCAGCAAGGATCGTTGAGTGGAGGAGGTGATTGTCTCCGACTCCGATCGTGGTGATTGTGAAGGGTTCTTGACCTTTCCCCGGCGGAGCGCCAAAAGGTACTCTAGTAAATTGCTTGTGGCTTGTGTGATCCTCATCTTGTGTTGGTTGTGCGGCACCCTATTGAGGGTTTGGCGAGTGATGCCAATTAGCGTGAACCTCCAAGTGAGTGAATCGCCATTAACGAGGACTAGCTTTGCGGCAAGCAAGTGAACCTCGGTAAAAATCATTGTGTTCATCATTTGATTCCGAGGTGATTGGTCATCATTGTTATTCATCTTCGTGATTGATTGGTTCATTCATCTACACGGCGGTATAACCCTCTTGATCACTCTCTTTACTTTACCGCAAACTAGTTGACAAGCTCTTTAGTGTAGCTAGTTGTGAGAGCTTGCATGCTTGGTTGGTGTGGCTCTTTAGTTAGCCTTTGAGAGCACACTAACATAGGGTAGTGTCATTGCTCTTGTGTGAATTGACACTATCTAAACTAGAATTGTGGTAGGTGGCTTGCATTTTTGAGTAGGCTAGCGCAACACTCGCTTCGCCTCATAATTGTCTAACCATTTGGTTAAGTGTTGTTGTAGAAATTTTATTAGGCTATTCACCCCCCTCTAGCCATTAGGACCTTTCAAGTGGTATCGGAGCCGAGGTCACCGTTAATTTGAGGCTTAACAACCTTCGGTGTAAAATGGCTCAAATCAACAACACCAAGAAGCCACCCCAATTTGATGGCTCAAATTATTCATATTGGAAGTCAAAGATGACTACACACATCAAGTCAATCAATAGAAAGGTGTGGAAGGTGGTAGAAACTAAAATTGAGATTGATGATCCGGAGAATCCCACCGCCGCCGAAGAAGTACTTCTCCAAAACAATGATATTGCTCTAAGTGCCATTCATGATGCAATTGATGCAAGAACTTTTGAGCAAATCAAGAATATTGAGATGGCACATGAGGCTTGGAAGAAGTTGGAAGAATCTTTTGAGGGTACTCAAGCCGTGAAGGGTGCAAAAGCTTATATTCTCAAAGAGAAGTTTGCGAGCTTCAAAATGAAGGAAGATGAGAGTGTTGGGACATGTTTCACCGGATGGAAGTGATTGTCAATGATCTCAAGGCACTCGGTGAGAACATAGAGGACAAAGACTTCTCAAATAAGTTCTTGAGATGTTTGCCCATAAGATTCAAGATATTGGTCACCTTGCTAGTAAGGAGTGGTTTGAACACAATGACACCAAACCAAGTCTTGGGAGATATCATGACCGATGATGCCTATAGAGATGATGATGAGAAGGAAGAAAAGAAAGAAAAGAAAGATGAGAAGAAGGATGACAAGAAGAAGAGCGTGGCTTTCAAGGCCACATCATCGAAGGGCAAAGCCAAGCAAGAAACATCAAGTGAGGATGATGATTCATGGGATGATGATGATGATGAGAGAATGGCTCTTTTTGTCAAGAGGTTTGGCAAGTTCATGGTAAAGAAGGGCTATCGAGCTAGAAGAAAGAAGTATTCATCCAAGAGCAAGGAAGAGGCAAGGAGATGCTTCAATTGTGGAAGCAAAGATCATCTTATTAGCAAATGTCCATACAATAGTGAGAAAGATGATGACAACAAGAACAAGAAGAAGGAGTGGAAAGAAAAGAAAGATAAGAAGGACAAGATGTCCTTCAAAAAGAAGAAGGGTGGTTCATATGTAGTCACTTGGGATAGTGATGCTTCCACAAGTGATGATGATGATAGTGATGACAACAAGACCACCAAGAAGAAGGCACTTGCAAGCATAGCAATCAATGAGAAGCCTTCTCTCTTCGACTCTCCATCATGCTTCATGGCTAAGGCCACCAAGGTACAAACTTATGATGATGAAAGTGAGAGTGAACATGATAGTGATAGTGATAATGATGATGATGAACCTACTAAAGATGAATTAATTGACATGCTAGAAGATGCTAGAGAACACTTTAACATCTCAAGAAAGGAATGCAAAAGCTTGCGTAAGGAAGTAAAAGCCCTTAAGCAAGCCTTTGATGAGCTCAATGCATCTCATGAGAGGCAAGAGGATGCCCATGAGAAGCTTTGCAAGGCTCACAAAAAGCTTGAAAAAGCTCATTCTTCTTTGCTTGATGAGCAAACTAAAAAGAAGCATGTTGAAACTTGCAATGTAGGTTTAACTTGTGATTTAATTGATACATCACTATCTATGCCTACCATTGTTTCTCCAACCAACCCTTCTTGTAGCACTACTACTTCCATCTCATCTAGTAGTAATGTTCACACTTGTGATACCACACTAGTGGTTGAAAATGAGAACCTCAAGAAGGAAGTAACTAAGCTCACTCACACCTTGGCTAAGGCTTATGGTGGTGAGGACCGCTTGCTTATGTGCTTGGGTAGCCAAAGAGCTTCTCTCTACAAAGAGGGATTGGGCTATACCCCCAAGAAAGGCAAGGCGGCCTTTGCTCCTCACAAGACTAGTTTTGTGAAGAACAATGGTCGATTTTGCACTAGTTGCAAGCAAGTTGGTCATAGAGAGCATGAATGCACCAACAAAAGCAAAAATGCTAATGTATCCTCCATTAAGCTTAATTCTTCCTATATGCTTGTTAAGGGTGCAAATGGTGTTCATGCTAAGTTCATTGGCAAACCATGGATGGGCTCAAAGAAGAAAGCCATTTGGGTGCCAAAGAGCTTGGTTACTAACCTTCAAGGACCCAAGCAAGTTTGGGTACCTAAAAAGAATTGATCTTCTTTTGTAGGTCAATTACAAAGCCGGAGGAAGGCATTGGGTTCTTGATAGTGGGTGCACTCAACACATGACCGGTGATGCAAGAATGTTCAACTCAATCAACACCAATGGCAATGATGGCTATGATAGTATCACATTTGGTGACAATGGCAAAGGCAAGGTCAAAGGGCTTGACATCAATTCTCGGCCAAGTACACACCTCAATCAAATGGCCTTGTTGAGAGAAAGAATAGAACACTCATTGATATGGCAAGGTCTATGCTTAGTGAGTACAATGTGAGTCAATCTTTTTGGGCCGAAGCTATCAACACGGCTTGCTATTGTAGCAACCGCCTCTATTGTCACCGATTGAAAGAGAAGACACCATATGAGCTCTTGAATGGTAGAAAGCCCAACATTGCATATTTTCGGGTCTTTGGTTGCAAATGCTATATCTTGAAGAAAGGCACAAGATTGGGCAAGTTTGATAAGAAATGTGATGAAGGATTCCTACTTGGTTATTCCACCACAAGCAAAGCATATAGAGTTTGGAATTTGGATAGTGGTACTCTTGAGGAAGTTCATGATGTTGAATTTGATGAAACCAAGGGTTCACAAGTAGAGAATGAGAACTTGGAAGATGTTAGAGGCATTCAACTTTCAAATGCCATGAAGAACATGGATATTGGTGAATTGAGGCCTAGGCAAGTGATTGATGATGAAGATGATCAAGTGCAAGTGCTCTCCAACTCTAATGTGCAAGATGATACAAATCAAGCTAGTGCAAGTGACTCTCATGATATTGATCAAGATCAAATGGTTAGTACATCATCTCAACCAAATGATCAAGCAAGTGCAAGCAATCAAGTTCCAATTCTTCAAGCAACAAGTATTGCAAGAGATCATCCTTTGGATACAATCATTGGAGATATTTCAAGAGGTGTACAAACAAGATCAAGATTGGCATCATTTTGTGAACACTTCTCTTTGTGTCATCCATTGAACCAAAGAAGATAGATGAAGCTTTGAAGGATGTTGATTGGGTGAATGCTATGCATGAAGAATTGAACAACTTCACAAGAAATCAAGTATGGGAATTGGTAGAAAGACCAAAGGGACACAATGTGATTGGAACCAAATGGGTCTTTAGAAACAAGCAAGATCAAGATGGGATAGTTGTAAGGAACAAAGCAAGATTGGTAGCACAAGGCTATACACAAGTTGAAGGTCTTGACTTTGGAGAAACTTATGCCCCGGTTGCTAGATTGGAAGCAATTAGAATCTTGCTAGCCTATGCTTGTGCCCACAACATCAAGCTCTATCAAATGGATGTTAAGAGTGCATTTCTCAATGGTTACATCAATGAAGAAGTATATGTTGAGCAACCTCCAGGTTTTGAAGATGACAAGAAGCCCAACCATGTGTATAAGTTGAAGAAGGCATTGTATGGCTTGAAGCAAGCACCTAGAGCATGGTATGAGAGATTGAGGGACTTCCTACTCTCTAAAGGGTTCACAATGGGCAAGGTTGATACTACTCTTTTCATCAAGAAGATTGGAAAAGATCTATTTGTATTGCAAATCTATGTTGATGATATCATATTTGGATCAACCAATCAAGATTTTTGTGATGAGTTTGGAAAGATGATGGCTAATGAGTTTGAGATGTCCATGATTGGAGAGTTGAGTTACTTCCTTGGTCTTCAAATCAAGCAATTGAAGAATGGTACTTTTGTGAGTCAAGGGAAGTACATTAAGGACATGATCAAGAAGTTTGGCATGAGTGATAGCAAAGTCATTAGCACACCTATGGGAACAAATGGTAACTTAGATAGTGATGCAAGTGGAAATATGGTGGATCAAAAGTTGTATCGGTCTATGATTGGAAGCCTACTCTATGTGACCGCATCAAGGCCGGATGTCATGTTTAGTGTATGCATGTGTGCAAGATTTCAAGCCTCACCAAGAGAAAGCCATTTGAAGGCTACAAAGAGGATATTGAGGTACTTGAAGCATACACCAAATGTTGGTTTGTGGTATCCCAAAGGAGCAAAGTTTGAGCTAGTTGGTTACTCCGACTCGGATTATGCGGGATGCAAGGTTGAAAGGAAGAGCACATCGGGCACATGTCAATTGTTGGGAAGATCACTTGTTTCATGGTCATCAAAGAAGCAAAATAGTGTTGCATTATCAACCGCCGAAGCCGAATACATATCCGCCGGTAGTTGTTGTGCACAAATACTTTGGATGAAGGCCACTTTGAGTGATTTTGGAATCAAGTTCAAGAAAGTGCCATTGCTATGTGACAATGAGAGTGCGATCAAGCTAACCAACAATCCGGTGCAACATGCAAGAACAAAGCACATTGATGTCCGCCACCATTTCATAAGAGATCACCAACAAAAAGGGGACATTTGCATTGAGAGTGTAGGCACCGAAGATCAACTTGCCGATATATTCACCAAGCCATTGGATGAGAAAAGGTTTTGCAAGCTAAGGAATGAGTTGAACATATTGGATTTCTCAAATATGTGTTGATGCAACCCCCACTCATATGACATGCCTCTCCTTCGAGCAATCTAAGGTAAAAGTTGATTGGCATGACATACATTCTTGCTAAGGACATGATTAGTGCATCTAGTCATATTTTCAATCTCATTAGGACCTTGCAAGTGGTTCTATCTTATTAGGCTCATTCATGAAAATCAAATGAATTTCGATGTCAATATGGTATCACTATTGCTTCTATGCTTGACTTGATCTAGTGATGGCATATGACATGTTTGTGGGCTTGTAAACCTAGTGTTTAATCTAGAAAATGAACTATAAGTGTTTAACTCAACATGGTACAAGATAACCCTTATTTGGAGGTGTGAAGAAGCTTGTCCATGGATCAAACCGAGTTAAATATCTTTGGGAAATAATCTAGAATTGAACCAAATTTGGGAAAATGATCCTCACCCCATTGATTGACATTGATAATCCCAACCTATCTATAATTTAAGTATTTGTGGTCATTAATGACAAAGGGGGAGAGAAACAAAGATATGAGTGATAGGGGAGTACTTAACATAGGGGGAGAGATATGATAAAGGAATGGGATCAATTAAAACCTAATATTTTGAGCACACAAGTAGGGGGAGCAAGCTCATGAACTTGTATGGTGCATTTGAATGTGCATTACATATGTTTGCTTGCATGGCACAAGTGTTAAATTTTAATATCCATGTTTGTGTGATGTATGCTAGTTGTAGATTTGAATGATGAAATGCAAACTAGCATGCATAGGATATCTAGTGATTTCACTTCCAAATATTTCTAAGTGGTATTGAGCTAACCATGATGCTAAGGATGGTATATTGGTGCACTCCGATTGGTATCACGCTCAAAGGTCCATCTTTTATACCTTAGCATCATATGGTAGACATTGACTCCTACATTTCCTATCTAAGCATATGTGCAAGCTTCAATCCAAACTCTTAGCACATATGTAGGGGGAGCAATTACTACCACTTAGGGTTCATGAAACTTGTCCATATCCTTTTACACATGGTAATTATGCTTGGGCAAGCAACATGGATTCAATTGAATTTCAATTCATATCTTTGTATAAGGGTTGTCATCAATTACCAAAAAGGGGGAGATTGAAAGCTCTAGTTTGGTTTTGGTGAATTGATGAAACCCTAAGTGCTAACCTAGTTTATCAAGATGATTATGAGATAGGTAGCACTACTCCAAGTGATGAAGCAATGACGAAGATCATGATAATGGTGATAGCATGGTGATGATCAAATGCTTGAACTTGAAAAGAAGAAAGAGAAAACAAAAGGCTCAAGGCAAAGGTATAAAATGTAGGAGCCATTTTGTTTTAGTGATCAAGACACTTAGTGAGTGTGATCACATTTAGGATAGATAGCCGTACTATTAAGAGGAGTGTAACTCGTATCGAAATGCGGTTATCAAAGTGCCACTAGATGCTCTAACTCATTGCATATGCATTTAGGATCTAGTGGAATGCTAACACCCTTGAAAATATTTGTGAAAATATGCTAACACATGTGCACAAGGTGTTTGCAGGGTTGAGATGGGTTTGGGTCCCTCTCTCCCTCCCGCCGAGCTTGCGAGGCGGGATTCGGCGCTTTTGGAAAAATGAAATGTCTATTTTCTATTGCGCCGGATGCAAAATTCTTGGTGGTTGGCACATTTGAGCAAGGGTGAGGAAGTTAGAGTTGAAATGGAGTTGGTCGAAATAATGCTGGCGTCGGTCCTGTGACCGGACGCTGAATCCAGAAGCACCGGACGCTGACTGCCTGCGTCCGGTCGCGCTGACTCGGCGGCTCAGCAGGAAGGGTTGAGCACCGGACGCTGGTCTGCGTCCGGTCAAGGTGGACCGGACGCGTCCGGTCGAAGAAACATGCCTCGGGGAGCTTACTGGAAACGACCGGACGCTGAGGCTTCAGCGTCCGGTCAGTTCGAAGGAGCAGCGTCCGGTCGAGGCTGATGACCGTTGAGTCTGGACACGTGGCTGACATCGAGCGACCGGACGCTGAGAGCCAGCGTCCGGTCAGTCTGACCGGAGCGTCCGGTCAGAACGCGTTTTGCCCAGTGAAGGGGTATAACGGCTCTATTTGATGGGGGCTCTATTTATAGCCCCATGGCCGGCTCAAGGGAGAACTCTTGCACATTTTCATTGACATAGCAAGCTTGTGAGCCTAGCCAAAGGACTCCCACTCATCTACATCATTGATTAATCATCATAGTGAGATTGGGAGTGATCCAAGTGCATTGCTTGAGTGATTGCATCTAGAGGCACTTGGTGATTGTGTTTCGCTGCGGATTTCGCTTGTTACTCTTGGTGGTTGCCGCCACCTAGACGGCTTGGAGCAGCAAGGATCGTTGAGTGGAGGAGGTGATTGTCTCCGACTCCGATCGTGGTGATTGTGAAGGGTTCTTGACCTTTCCCCGGCGGAGCGCCAAAAGGTACTCTAGTAAATTGCTTGTGGCTTGTGTGATCCTCATCTTGTGTTGGTTGTGCGGCACCCTATTGAGGGTTTGGCGAGTGATGCCAATTAGCGCGTGAACCTCCAAGTGAGTGAATCGCCACAACGAGGACTAGCTTGCCGGCAAGCAAGTGAACCTCGGTAAAAATCATTGTGTTCATCATTTGATTCCGAGGTGATTGGTCATCATTGTTATTCATCTTCGTGATTGATTGGTTCATTCATCTACACGGCGGTATAACCCTCTTGATCACTCTCTTTACTTTACCGCAAACTAGTTGACAAGCTCTTTAGTGTAGCTAGTTGTGAGAGCTTGCATGCTTGGTTGGTGTGGCTCTTTAGTTAGCCTTTGAGAGCACACTAACATAGGGTAGTGTCATTGCTCTTGTGTGAATTGACACTATCTAAACTAGAATTGTGGTAGGTGGCTTGCATTTTTGAGTAGGCTAGCGCAACACTCGCTTCGCCTCATAATTGTCTAACCATTTGGTTAAGTGTTGTTGTAGAAATTTTATTAGGCTATTCACCCCCCCTCTAGCCATTAGGACCTTTCAGCCTCGCAAAATAACGCAGACCCAAGTTACAATGCAACTAACATACAGGAAATAGATAAAAGTTTAGTAATTACTACTTCCTACGAGCCCGTAGACAGCAACACAGTAGCTGCTACACATCCATTCATCTCCATATCCTACAACCAAAACAAGAAAAATATAACGAATCATGAGAATTTTTGTTAAATATGCAGTAAAACAATATAGCTGATTGCTTGTCCAACGTCTCCGAATTAAAAGAGTGATCATAGAGAGCACTACAAACAGGGATGGCTGAGAAAGAAAGAGCTAACGCGCTATATCTAAAACCAGGAATATAGTAACTAGAGCAAATCTGATTATTTACTTCAGTTCACAAAGCTACCTGATACTATATTAGGGTTCATTTATGCTGTACAGAATAAATGAACACTACAATAATCTCCAAATTCATTGTTTTGGCAATCTGATCACACTCTTAAAAATAATTCTTACACTTCCTTGAGCCCTAAGTGACAACTATATTCAAATCCAAAGAAATGATTTTCAAAGAAGCCAAATAAGACATGGAAATCATTCGGTCAATATTAAAAGGCAGGGAAGAAGGGAACCTGCGGAGATAGGTGATGGTAGCGAAGTCGCTTTATATGGCATTCAGATCCAAATTTTGCAGTAAAGTCACTCTATATGGCATTCAGTATAAATCTGAGATTAATTGACAGCTGGAGCTCAAGCAAATATAAGTAAAGACAATGCTTCCCCTTTCCCACATTCTGTACAAGTAGCAAAATTTGCTTTGGTAAAGCAATAAAACAGTCCATATATGGTAGATGACCTGAAATATGTGAAAAACTATAGGCATATGCATGCTTCTAGTGAGGAAAGGTAAAGTAGGAATATGATAGTTGATGAATATTTTTTACCTAATCTAGCTGAAAAGTGTCTTGTCTTACAGAAGCAGTTTGCTCCTTTTCACCTGCAAGAAAAGGATTTCCTTAATATCATATGGTGAAAGAAAACATTAAAGTAGCATATGCTGCTTCATCAGTTCATCTAAGCAAAACTGTCCTTAGAAACATACGTCGTCCAAGCAAAACTATCTTTAGAAACAAAAGTGAAAAGGAACATATTTTTAGAACCAAAAGTGTTCAGATATTTATACAGGAATAGTTGCCAAATGTAAATTGACAAAAGTGCATGCAAATGTTAAAACAATTTATTAACCTATATCTAGGTAATAAGGCACAACTCAGTGAGGACAAAAGGATGGCATGTCTGTTCAGCAAATCAGTGAAAAATGCAGCTGCCCAATACAAATTCAGTGCCTATTGTTCAATTCAGTGTTCTAGCACCACTATAGATGGGTAAATAAATTGCCTAAAACAATATAAAAGCATTTGTTTCTTGTACATTGTGCACTGTTGGATTATATCTCATATTATGCACCTAAACCAGAGGCAATGTAATTTTTTATGTCCACACAATACATGTAGTGCTTTGGCCCCATTTAGCTTACCCCATATTCGGCTTCTTTTTTCAGCTGGAACAGTGTTTTCTCTCACAACAATTCAGCCAGAACAATGTTTTTTAGCCAGTTTCAGCCAAAATTCTGCCAACCAAACGGGGCCATGGCAGGTGTAGTAATAGATGAGGCCAGCAGGTGTGTTGCTAAATTGTAATCCATTATCTATTCATATTTGCAGACAAGTTATAAATCTGATAGTCTACGCATAAAAAACATGTTTCCCACAAAGCAAGAATAGAAAGAACATAAGACAGATTACATCTTACCCTCAATGCTGCAGTCCTTTATTTGAAAACAAACATTTTGATAAGTCAAATCATAATATTCAGGGTCTATTGTTCAGTGCTTTAGCGGTTGTATAAGGGCATTCTAAAAAATTCAGTGTCGAAGCCGGATCTATGCATAACTAGTATTTATCTCAATAAGATAGCTACTAGTGACAAGCAATGAATAAGATAGCTTCTTAAAAGCAGTTAGCTCAACAATTCAGTGCTGTATTACGTTTTATTAGATTTATCTCCAAAAGGGTCCTAGCACAGTAGCTCTTTTCAGTTTGCAATGATGCACCCAACCTGCAAAGAAAAGGTCAAAACAGCATTGGGTAGAGACATTGAGGTGAGCAATGCAAAATCATGGAGCTAGCTGAACAAAATTACATGGGGGAAATAAACACCACAAACTGTAAGGATAAATACTAACATAAATTTATTAAATAAATCTGCAAAATATGTAATACCAAGAATGCAAACAAGATTGGAAGGGAACGAAACTCACTAGTTTTATGTATGCTTTATAAACCAAATATCTGGACTGCCCTTGTATACTTTATGAAACACAGAACATTCAGATCCTGGTGTCCTGGTGACATGCGAGCGACCTAGAGTAGGGAGGGGAGAAGGGGAAGAAGATTGCCCATTTGGAAGGATGCCCGCCGGCCTGGCGACCTGGCCCTGGTGCATACGTTTGTGATTAGATCAGATCGAAATACAAATTGGCAAATAGATTCAGGGTTCGTCTGGTGCTCGGCTTGGCACGGCAGGAAGGACAGAGAAAGGGTGCTTACTTTAACCATACCACCAAGGGAGCTCGCGCTACTGGGGGATCTCGTGCCGCTGCTTGGGAGATCTCGTGCCGCGTTGGGGGTGCTCGTTGATGCCCGGCGTTGGGGAAGCTCGGATGGCCTTACCAGCGCTTGGCCATGCTCCGCCGCCGGCTGCCGAGATCCGAGAGGGAGAGAGAGAAAGGGAAGGGGAATGGGGAGATGAATCTGGGAGGTGAGCAGGTGATAGGCTAAGGATGGGGGAGATTTTTCCCCCGCGCGCTATGTGCGCCTTCCAGCCGCGTGACCACGCCCTTCTTTTCGCTCCCTCTCTCTTACGCGTGGGCCATGCTCTAGGATTGGAGCGCGCCGATCTTGCTTTTCGGGGGGCGCTGGCTTGGTTTTGGGTCCACAGAGCGTCCCTGACGGTACGACCTTCTTTCCTCGATTTTCTGCGCACGCGAGTTTACCGAGTGTTAGATGTTAGACACTCGGCAAAGGATTTTATTTATTTTTTATTTATTTTTCTCTTTTTATGGAGGGACATTTGGCGCGATGTTTGCCGAAAGTGTCGTAATTTGCCGAAAGTGTTTTTTTCCATATTTGCCGAAGTCTGCCGGAATTTTGCCGAGTGTGTTTTTCAAGAGAATTGCCGAGTGTCGAGAATGTTTGTCGAGTGTTTTTTAGTAAGGCACTTTTCGCAAAAGAGAGTTTGCCGAGTGTCAGAATTTTTGCCGAGTGTTTTTAGTTTGGCACTTGATAAAGAGGTAGTTTGCCGAGTGTCCGATAAAATACACTCGGCAAAGAATATGACACTCGACAAAGCCTTCGATTCCGGTAGTGACTGGAATTTATATATATATATATATATATATATATATATATATATATATATATATATATATATATATATATATGAACTAATCTTACAAATTAACGACATGCATTAAAAAAATAAATAAAGTCAATGGAGGCGCGGCAGGTGGCGGTGAGTGATGTGACCTCCGTGAAGGAACAAACGACCTACCAAGGGCAAAACCCATCGATCTTCTCGATCACACTCAGTCACAGTGGTCACTGCTGCTTGCTGCGCAATTGACATGTCATTTCTCGGCAGGAAACAGAAGATCACTGGACGTTTACGATCGTATGCGACTAAATTTCTAGTCAGAATAGTATTTTTTTCTCATATAAATCAGCCAACAGTACTTCTCTACAAACCAGCGACGAACCAACCAGCCGAACAAGCTGCCACAGCACGTCCTTCGGCTCTGCGGTACTGGAGTGTCGGAGCCCCGACGGCGCCACCGCAACGACCCCTGCCGGTTGCCCGGCCGACGCGCGCGTGGGTGCGCGATGCCGAGGCAGCAGCTAGGTAGCAGGCGAATTTCCCTTTCAATTCACCGAGCAGTCAGCAGTGCATGGTCGCGGACTCGCGGTTCGTTTTCCTGGCATCAATCAGACAATTACGACTCAACAAAGTGCGTCGTCGGGTTCGCTTTCCGGTTCGTTAGGGGCTCGTGACACGACACACGACCGCAGCGCCTCATCTCATCTGGTAGAGGGGGGTTTGGTGAGATGAAAGTGAGATCTACAGTGTGCTCCTTGACTTTGGAGCCGACGAGCTGATTGTCTTGGTACCACAAGTCAGGGTTTAGGCATGATATTTTGTTGTATTCTCAGGGGTGGCGCGTGGTTTATTTCAAAGTCCAAACATGTACAGGCAAATTAGTCTCTGAACTTCCTTTTTACTCTTTCTAACTCCAAATAGCGTGACAAAATATATAATTAAATGCTTCAGAGTCCATTATAATCATTTTTTATAGTGAAACATATTTTATTAGCGTTATACACTTTCAGGTATATATAAACTTCTTGTAGGGAAAAACATTGATCAAAATTGTTAGAGTTTTTTGCTCGTGGCACAATTGAAACGAAGGTCATTGGTACCATTTTAAATAAGAAGCTTATATGCTACGAAAACATTTTCCATGTTAAATATATTAACTTTTTTTTATTGATGGGTTAAATTATAAAACTTTAACCAACTCGACTCTAAAACGACCTACATTAATAACCAGAGGGGGTATTACTATTAGTTTTATTAAAATACATGAATTTTTTGTCAAGTTTTATAAAGGTGAAAGAACATTTCTTGTTTTTTATTCTATTTAATCCACATCTACAGTGCCTTGAAGCTAGATTATGGGCGGACGAGTGGTTCTGAAACTTTTCTCTTAAAAAGCAATACCCTTCGTTATATAGTATTGCTAGAACAAAAAAAGTGTTAGTTGCTCATGCCCTTGATACTGTGTACCATTTAGTACTCTTTGGAACACAGGGTTTTTTTTTTCCTATGAAAATGGACTGATTTATGTGAAATTCATGTATGATTTTTATAAAATTATAGTGCTCCAAGAATGTCTAGTTCCGAAGGTCTTTACCTGGGGAGAAACTAATTAAGTGGCATGACAAGATGACCAGAAAGACACTATCAAGTGAGGTTTGACAAGATTAGGCATTTTTACTGTATTTGAACCTGGTAAATCAACTAGCTTTACCTCTGGATAAGTCTATATGGAAGTTGAAGTTGCTTGTTAAAATTGAGATATTTGTTTAGTTGTTAACAGAAGGGGTGATTTTAACAAATGACAATGTCTTCAACGGAGCTAGAAAGGTGATGATTCTTGCCTTCTAACAGCCGTGGTCGTTGGAGTTAGAGTCGTGCTGCATTCACCTCTTTGTTGCTTTCTTAAGCTTTTTCCTTCAGCCAGAAGCTGCCACTGTAATAATGGACGGATGGTTGAGTGTAGCTCATCTAGAGGATGGAATAAAAGTCCCTTTTTTCTAAAAATAAATACCTCAAGTTAAGACTTGAAAGCAATACTTGTAGCTTATTTTTGTGTCGACGAATCTAGCGATAAACTGCTAATAACCAAGTTTTGCAAGAGACGGTTCAACTCTCTCGTGGATCATAATAAAACATTCCCCCAGTTGCCACGTGATCACACGGTTTTGTTTTGCATGCGCTCTAGCTAACGCCGTGTTTAGTTTGGGGAAGTTTAGAATTTGGGCTACTGTAGCACTTTCGTTTTTATTTGGCAATTAGTGTTCAATCATGGACTAATTAGGCTCAAAACGTTTGTTTCGCAATTTCCAACCAAACTGTGCAATTAGTTTTTTTTTCGTCTACATTTAATACTCCATGCATATATCGCAAGATTCGATGTGATGGCTACTGTAGCACTTTTTTGGAATTTAGGATGAAAACTAAACACGCGCTAAAACTAAAAGCATGTCCCAACGTAGTACGGTAAAATATATTTTACCCCACCATGCTACGAATGGTGCTCAATAATTTGCAACATTTTGTTTGCTTGCGTGCGGCGAGGAGATGGGATGGATGGACAATGGGGTGCATGGCATCCATGGTTGAGGTCTCTAGGACAAGCATGGGTGTGGTTTAAGTATCATGGCCTTTCTTCTTGCTTGGCACCGTACCGGTGCGTGTTCTTTCTTCTATAGCGTAGCTAGCATAAAGTCTCTCGATGCACATTGGGGTGGTGGCCAACTAAGCGCTTCGTTGGCCGAGATGCGAACAGAGTCACAGTCACAGACCAAAGTCACCAAACCGCGTCTTGGAGCTAGAAAAGCTGCAGAAGCGGCTAAAGGAGTGGTTTGCTCGCCCTTGTGTACGTGTTCTTTAATGTTGTTCCCTTCTCCTCGCTCGCCAGCTCTCGAAAGAGGAATGCTGCGTGCTACAGTAGATATTGTACTTTAGCTCATCCTGTTCTGCATGCCCTATCATGAACCACCCCCGCAGATGCAAATATAGTAGTTCAATCTGAAAAGCGTGATCCTACAATGTTGCCTTTAGATGTTCCGGCCAGGAGTAGCGTATGTATGGCAATTGGAGTTATTGGAACGTAGTTTTTTTTTATTTCCTTAGGTTTTATTTGGCTGTGCACAAATTCATCCCGATCCACATGGTCTGGGAGGGATTGAGATAAAACCTAAACTAGGGTGAATTTGTATGCAGCCAAATAAGCCCTTAATTATGTGTGTGGACGTGTGGTAGTGTGGTGCATGTGGATTAGCTCGTCTTCTTTTTTCTTTTCTTTTTTTGTCTGGCGGTGTTGCCATGTGTGTGTGAGTGTGTGTGTGGACTGGAGACTTGAGAGAGTCAAAAGGGAGTAGAGGGTACTGCTCCCAGTACATCAGCAGAGAAGTACTTGAGCCATCAGGTTAGGCAGCTCGCCAGGACCGGACCGGACCGGCCTCGCTCGTTGACGGTTGACCCTTGACACTGCGTGCATCGGATGCTGCATGCCTGCATGCTCAGACGATGCACGGGAAAGTCTCGTAGCCTTCCATGGTCAATTCACACCAGCGCGAGGGTAACGGCAGTAGCTAGCCGGCCATGCTTTCGTCGCGTGGTGTGGCCGCGAGAAGACAAGAGACGACGATAACTCTGGACCACCACAAGCCGCATCAGCAGAAGGATGAATTTGGACGGTGGGAGCACACGTCTATGCAAGGACACTCCTGCGTTTTGGACGGTCAAACGGCAATTTAGCTTAGGATGATTTTGGTTAGCTTTCTGTAGAAAGCTTAGTTGACAAGTAAAGATTAGCGATAAATATAGGGTTAATTGGATTGGTGCCATTATAATTCTCGCGTTTCTTAGAAATACCATTACTATTAGTCTTATTGTAAGCATGCCATTACAATTACACTGGAGTCTAAATAAATACCATTATGTACACTTGCTGCGACCTGTGGCCCACATGCAGGTGTATACAGTCCATACGTACAGTCGTATGGACCCTTTTGCCCCCAGCTTCTCCATACACTCGCCGCCTCCGCGTTTGACTGGATCGAATCAATCCCCATCCATTCCCCACCGCCTCCTCTCTCTCGCTCGAACCCTAGCTCGTCGGTCGCGGAGGCGACTGCGACTGGCGGTGGCGACCGCGACTACCGCAGGCGCCCGCGTCGACCGCGACTAATGCTGCTCCTTCCCCGCCCCATCTGCTGAGCGGAGGCGACTACGACCGGTTGCGGCGGCGACTACTGCTCGCGGCGGCGGCGACCGCGACCGATGGTAGTCGATTGAAGATCATGGTGCAAGCTTGAGTACTATGGCGGTCGTGTCCTCCATGGAGGACGAGGCGCATGGTAACCATGCTGCAGCAATGGACGACAGCATACCGAGGTATGCATCTGAAACCATTTCGATCTGACATGACTTTCTATCGACGAATAGGCTAGTTGTTATTGCAATTTGTTGTAGAACTCGTTGACTTGATCTGCTTACTTCCTGCTAGGACCGACCTCTTCTCGCTAGAGATTAAAGCTGAAGGTTTCAATACAACAGATGCGTTGGGTAGGAAAGTTTACACCAAAGGTTCTGTGATTAAGTGGAATGTTGAGATAGGGTCGTTTTCTTTAGACTTGTTGATGGAAAGCTTGCGGAATGAAGTTAAATGGGCCTCTAACCAGTCTGCATCTCTGTGGTTCTTTGACAAAAATGTGCAAGAAGATGTTAGATTAGTCAGTGACATTCAGATGATAGATTTGTTTGACATGTATTAGTCTGAAATGTGTTGCTGTGTGTTGGTAGGAGTCTTTGATAATGCTGTTTCTGATGCATTTGAGTATGAGTTGATAGAGCCTTTATGTGTTATTCCACCTGATGATGAAGCAGTCAACCCTACTGATTTCAATCCTGATGCAAATGCTTGTGCTGCTGCCATTCCAAATGCAAGTGCTTGTGTTGCTGCCATTCCAAATGCAAGTGCTTGTGCTGCTGCCATTCCAAATGCAAGTGCTTCTCCTGTTGCCATTCCAAATGCAAGTGCTTCTACTTCTGCCATTCCAAATGCAAGTGCTTCTTCTGCTGCCATTCCAAATGCAAATGCTTCTTTTGCTGCCATTCCAAATGCCCAAGCTTCTACTGATGGCAATCCTTGTACTGCCGATGAGTCGAACGTAGAGCTTGATAGAGAGCCAGACATCTTTGACAATGAAGAGGAGTATGTTGGGGTTGATGATGAGCACATCTACATTTCAGTACCACCTACACACCCAGCCAATACTGACAGTGCCCAACCATTTGTTGATAATGCTGATCCTGCTGTTGCTGATGGAGGTGCTCCTCTTGAGGTAGAAATTGATGATGCAGATCCCCAGGAAATAACTGTCCTCCATGATCTTGAAAATCCAAAGATTGTCAAGGGACAATTGTTTCCTGACATAGTAACATTCAGGAAAGCTATTAGACATTACGCTGTCAAGAAAGGCTTCGAGTTAGCTAAGTTGCAAACTGATAAGACAAGATTCATTGCACATTGTGTTGCCGAAGGGTGCCCATGGAGAATTCATGCATCTAAGATTTTTTATAGGAAAACAATACAGGTTGGTGTGGTCCTTTTCTTACTATTTGTAACTTATTCAGTTATACATATGATATTCATCTTAATTTCTTATGTAGATTAAAACATTGCCTGCTGAACATAATTGTCCCACTACAAAGCTGAGGGAGGGAAAGATGACTAGTTAAGGTTGGTGTGCAGATAGGTTGGCGGACTGGGTCAAGAAGAACCCAAATAAAGGAACCAAGGATGCAAAGGAAAAGCTAGAAGGAGACTATGGCATTAAATTGAAATACTCCAAGGCATGGTCAGGTTTGAAGGTTGCCCTACAACAGGTTCATGGTGTAGGGTCGAGATGGCGACTACAGGGGGGGTGAGTAGTCGTTTCTAAATTTAATCGCGTCGGCTAACCGAAACAAGTGCGGAATTAAAACTATCGGTCTAGCCAAGACTACACCCCTCTATCTATGTTCTCTAGTACCTTGCAAAGATCCTAATTAAGTAACAAAGGTGCCGGGATAGCTAGAGCTTACCTAACCAATTCTAGGAGCAATGTCACACAAACCTATACCACTAGTATTTCAAGCAATGAGGGAGCTCCTACACATGCTAGTAAGCAAAAGCACAAAGCCAACTAAGCTCACTAGCAATGCTCAATAACAAGGCAACCAATGCCAAATTAGAGAGCGCAAATACTTAGCTACACAAACTAAGCAATGTGACTAACAAGTTTATACAAACCAAATTAGCCACGCAAAGGAGCTACTTCTATGCTACACAAGCAAGAAGATAACTAGTGAGCTACACAAGCTAACTAACTACAAGAGCAACTACACAAGCACAAAGTATATGAAAGTAAATACACGCTTATGTAAGGGGATAGCAAACCAACGGGGAGAACAATGTTGACACGGTGATTTTCTCCCGAGGTTCACGCGCTTGCCAACACGCTACGTCCCCATTGTGTTGACCGCTCACTTGGTGGTTCGGCTGCTAATTGGCATCACCCGCCAAGTCTGCATGTCGGGCACCGCAAGAACCTACCCCAAAAGTGAGGGTAGCTCAATGACATGCTCAACTAGAGTTGCTCTTCGTAGCTCCGACGGGGTGAGCACAATACCCCTCACAAAGCTCTTCTCCGGAGCACCGCACAAGCTTCTTGCGGGCTTCGACGGAGACCACCACCAAGCCGTCTAGGAGGTGGCAACCTCCAAGAGTAACAAGCACCATCGGCTTGCAACTCGATCACCTAGTGCCACTCGATGCAACCTTACGATGCAATCACACTAGAATCGCTCACTCACACAATCGGATGATCACTATCAAGCTAGAGTGAGATGGAGGGCTCCCAAGCACTACCACATAAGCCACCAAGGCTCTAGTGTGCTCAGCTCCTAGCCCAAGGCTGAGACCCCTTCTATTTATAGCCCCCACGAAAATAGAGCCATTGTACCCCTTCACTGGACGCAGCTTGGGGTGACCGGACGCTCTGATCAGATCAACCAGACGCACCCTGCCAGCGTCCGGTCACTCTACTCCATCCACGTGTCACTCTGCGTTCAACCGGAGCCGCCTGATCTCAACGGTTAAGTTGCAACCGGACGCTGCATAGTGAATGACCGGACACTGTTGCGCCTGAGTCCGGTCATTTCCAGAGAGCTCCCCGAGCCTCTGTTTTGCGACCGAACGCGTCCGGTCCACCATGACCGGACGCAGACCAGCGTCCGATCAGTTCTGTGCCCGTGCGCCTAACTCTAGTGCCGCCTAAGTCACCATACGTCAGCACTGACCAGACGCAGACCCTGAGCATCCGATCACTCTTCGCGCCAGTGTCCAGTCACAAGACCAAGACCGCGCGCTCACTGCTGCCACTGACCAGACGCGCCGTTCCTACCGAGGCCAGCGTCCGATCAGTTCTGCGAAACCCTGACTTTTCTGTACAGGGCGCCGGTGGCACCATCGAACTGTCCACACTCTATGGGCGGGCACTCCGCTGGTGAAGTTTCAAACCCTTCTTGCCTCTGTTTCATCGCCGAGTTGATCCACATCAACCCCAATTTCATCTCCTTTGTAAATGTGCCAACACCACCATGTGTATGTGTGTTAGCATTTTCACAATCATTTTCCAAAGGATTAGCCACTCAACTTGCCACGCCACTCAATCCTAGCGATGATGCAAAGTTAGATCACTCGAGTGGCACTAGATGACTGATATGCAAACAAGTTTGCCCCTCTTGATAGTACGGCCATCTATCCTAAACCCGGTCATCAACTTCTCTACACACCTATGACCGGTGAAATGAAATGCCCTAGGTTATACCTTTGCCTTGCGCATTCCATTCCATCTCCTCCAATGTCGATGCAACACATGCACCAACACGATCAACAATGATATGATCCACTTCATATCATCATGTGATCATATTGGTTCATCGATCTTGACTTCACTTGCTTTTCACCGTTGCCTTCGTTCATCGGCGCCAAGTCTTGCTTAAGCTTCACCGCCACGCGGTCCATCGCTCCAAAGCCTCCAACTTGCCCTTCACGCTTGCAACTGGTCCATCAAGCCAAGTCATGTCTTGATCTTCTCCACCTTGATCACATGACTCAATGTCATGTCTCATTTGCAATGATCTCCTTCATCATCACATGTGTGAGCTTTGCAATATCTCCAAGCCATTTTCACCTTCATGGCATATGCTGTAGGTAGGCCAAGAGTGGTGAGAATTAGAGGTTGCCTTGAGAAAAATGCTACCAAGAAGAAGGTTAGGTGTAAAAGGTGTGGAGATTTTGGGCACTTCTCTAAGACTTGCAAACAACCAGAGCTAGGAGAAGATGGTGAAGTTGGACTGAATTCAAAGGAAAAAAGGTAAAATGTGACTATTTTCAGTGCTAAGTAAATGTGACTATTTGTATGTCTCTTTCCAATTCTTGTGACATTCCCTAATTTTTGCTAATCATAGTGTGCATCTGTAGGAAAAGGCAACAGTTGGAAGATGATGACAGTGCTGGACCTTCACAAATGAAGAAGAAGACAACACCTAAGAAGAAGGGTGCACCCAAGAAGAAGAATACACCTAGAAGAAGAAGACACCTAAGAAAAAGAAGCAGCAAAAAAAACTGTTGCTCCAGCAGCTAGTGTTGTGAGAAGCCTGAAGGACTTCTTAAACACCATGTGATATGTTGTGATCACAAGCATGAAATTAGTTTCTTT
Organism: Miscanthus lutarioriparius; assembly: GCA_904845875.1. Classification (NCBI taxonomy): domain Eukaryota; kingdom Viridiplantae; phylum Streptophyta; class Magnoliopsida; order Poales; family Poaceae; genus Miscanthus; species Miscanthus lutarioriparius. The sequence continues at coordinate 56,318,318 of CAJGYO010000018.1, forward strand.
TGTGGCCTGAACGTTATGTATGCTAGGGCCTGAACTCGATGTCTGTTATGGTCTTGAACACGATGTATTGTAGGCCTATGGTACGGCCTGAACTTGATGTATGCTAGGGCCTGAACTCGATGTCTGTTATGGTTAAACAACTGTTATTTCATACTACTTTGTGCTATATCGACCACACAAGGCATGTGGGATTTATTCAGTGGGCTATCTTGAACCTCTTGCCTAATGCTACTGTGGAGCCTCCTGTTTCTTTGTAAAGTACTGTTGATTTGTTCTTTTCTTTTCATCTTTGGTTATGTTTCTTGATTGGAATGGACAGGGCCTCCCTAAACCTTGGATCTGGCAACTCCTTGAAACACCTTGTCACTGGAGCACAGTTTAGCAAGCAGTTGAGAACAAAGGTTCCGCCATTGGCACACTACTGTATTCCAACTTATATGGCTGGAGTGGAAGGTCCTGAAAACCCACTGCTTGCATGATGTCTCCATCTTCATTGAAAGAGACTGATGAGGAGTCATCAATGGATCTTGGTCTCAATTTGATCTTTGTTTTGATCATGATAATGCACATCATCACAAGAAGCCATGTGTTGAGCACCCCCCATCAGCAGGTGCTCCCAAATTGGATCTTCAGTTGAGTTTGTCCACTTGTTCGCTTGAATCAGCTGTGACCAATGCAAGTACTGCATCTCTGCCACCAAATGCTATAGCTCAAATGATATGGTCCAAATTAAATAGATGAGAATGAGTGGCACTCGGAAAACAAAGTGGGCAAATTGATTCACAGATTCACAAAACCTACATAAACATACATTCCTTGATCACAGATACACAGTTGCACAGACAGAAATAAACAAAAATTAGTAGTAGCACTTGACAACCTACAGGCTAAGATGACTAAACTCCAAACTACTGGAACCAAGGTGCATACTACTTCATTTCCAAACTGCTGCAACTAAGAGGCTTACAAACAGATTTAGCATCACCACAACAACTAATGCATTGCCTAAGCTAAAAGCCTTGTTCAATCCTCCATTCTTCAATTCTTTCATCTCCTGCTCCAACTTTAAAATGTCAACCTTCAAGTCAATGATTTGAACCTTTAAGTCCATCATCCCAATCTTTGTGTCACTCTTCTGTTCTATGCCTTGAACCGCAGGAGCAACAAAAGGGCCATGTACACCTTCCACTTCCACATCCCTAAGCTTGTCTGGATGATTGGGGCGCAGATAGGCCAGGTATTGATCCTCAGACCAATAGTTCGCACAAGTGTCATCGTTCTGCAATTGACAATCAAACCCCCAACCCACTTAACACTATTTGCAGCTGGACGAACATGGAACCCAACATCAAAGGAAAAGCAAGACAAATTACCGGAAAATTGTTGGGGCAAGTGTAATACATATTGCCAGCCTTGCTCTTGCGCCTAATGACCTGGATCTTGCATTTGGGGCAATCGATCCGTGGGAGACCACCAACCTGGCTAGCACTTGAACTGGCAGCTGTGGATGTCATCTCCGCTCAGCAGATGGGGCGGGGAAGGAGCAGCAGTAGTCGCGGTCGACGCGGGCGCCTGCGGTAGTCGCGGTCGCCGCTGCCGCGAGCAGTAGTTGCCGTATCCGCCGGTCGCAGTCGCCTCCGCGGCTGAGGAGCTAGGGTTCGAGCGAGAGAGAGAGGAGGCGGTGGGGAATGGATGGGGATTGATTCGATCCAGTCAAACGCGGAGGCGGCGAGCGTATGGATAAGCTGGGGGCAAAAGGGTCCATACGACAGTACGTATGGACCGTATACACCTGCATGTAGGCCACAGGTTGCGGCAAGTATACATAATGGCATTTTTCAGACTCCAGTGTAATTGTAATGGCACGCTTACAATAAAACTAATAATAATGGTATTTCTAAGAAACACGATAATTATAATGGCACCGATCCAATTAACCCATAAATATACTAGTAGTAAGTACGGCAAATTACACAGTGAGCTCCAATTGACGCGGCAACAGTCAGTGAGCTGTGCTGAGTGTGACTGTACTTCTTGCCGGTGTGGCCAAAGGAGTAAGCGGCGGCAAACTAGAGAGAGACGTCTTTTGTGTGTGTGTGTGTGTGTTTCCAGCGAGAACCCGGCAGAAGAGCACCATTTTTGCCAACCAGCGCCGATGGCCCGCCGGTCAGCGTCTCCCGCCTCCGACACCGCACGAGCGCGTCCGTTCGCGGCCACGTATGCGTGCTCGCTCGGTGCTCGTTCGTCAACAGTTTGACTCGCCGGCCGGCCGATGACGCGGTTTCTCGGACCCGCCTCGGCATTCGGGATTTTGGGCGCTAGCGGCTACGAGTCGTAGCTAGCACCGGCCCTCCAACGTCAGCGTTGCGTGAGCCCCCGCTCCAAGCTGGAGACGATTGCGTACAGGATTTGGAGCTGAAAGACGTACTCGCGCGCGATGACGTGCTACGGTATGGTGCCACCGCATGCATGCAAGCTAGTCGAGCTGCCGGTGACGACGACGACGACGACAGCGCTGACCGGAACGGACTACGTACTACGCACCACCCCTGTTTTCTTGCACCTCGAGCATATATGTATGCATGCATGCCCATCATTTCTTCCGTTACAAAGTCGCGCCACAATAAGGCCACATCGAATCTTGCGATACGTGTATGGAGCATTAAATGTAGACGAAAAAAAACTAATTACACAGTTTGATTGGAAATCGCGAGACGAACGTTTTGAGCCTAATTAGTCCATTATTGAACACTATTTACCAAATAAAAACGAAAGTACTACAGTAACTAAATTCTAACTTTTCCTCCAACTAAACACAGCCTAAATATATATAGCAAACGTTGGCAAGCAAATACGTACGGCCTGGCGACGACAAGACAAGAGGCTATTCAACAATTTGTTGCGCCGATACGTACTTCGTTATTAACACTGCTATATACTAGACATATATTGCCAAATAAAGTTTGGCCAACTTTGACGAGATGACTCAAATTACTAGTTTACACGACAAAAGTTCCATCATATACAGTCTTTCCGAGACTCGGAAGAGAGGTAGGTCTCTTCTAGAGTCGATCACCATTCCATCCTAGTACGTGGCATTTGCAGGGTTCCTACTAAGCAAGACGATCCTGTGTTATAAGAAAGGATTTAAAGTCTGAAACTCCGAAGAAGAAATAGACGATGTGCGCACTGGTGTCCTCTGGAGTTTGTCCTTGGATCAGCAGCTGCAGGTGTTGACCGTGAAGTACAGTAACTAGTAAGGTTTGGCTTTGCTTTCTTTTCAGACTTCTTTCTTGTCCAACTGTGCAATGAACGAAATTACTACTTGTCTGAGACCATCTGAACCTTCTAATAGTTATAAACAACTTCCGCGAACGCCTTTGGATTCTGCACCGAGATCAACGGAGGAAAAGGTACCATATATATGCTGCATCGCTGTTTGAGCAATACTAGCAAAGGGGTGTGTACGCTTTGCTCATCAAACCAGTCTTTGATAAAAGCCTTGCTACAGGGTCCTCTTTCCACACATAACTCTTCCAGAGGTACTAATCATGCTTTGCAAAAGATAAAGAAACAAATCAAACATATGTACCCCCTCTATCTCAAATTATAAGCCATTTCAACTTTTTTGGAGAGTCAAAACATCTCAAGTTTGACCAAATTTATATTATAAAATATTTCGCAAAAAATTATATTATAAAATAATATTTATGACACCAAATAAGTATCATTATATTCTTAATTAATTATATTTTGATAGTATACCTACTTGATGTCATAAATCTTTATAATTTTCTCTATAATTTTGATAAAACTTAAGATGCTTTGACTCTATAAAAGAGTTCGAATGACTTACAATTTAGAACGGATGGATCGGAGTAATGCATAGTTCAGTACTTGCTAGGTGAAGGAGACAAACCCCAACTAGCTAGGATTTGGGGTGTCGGGGTAAGCCTGCTAACAGGTGGAAATTCACCCAAGCATTTCAAACAGATTCGGTATCCCCTGTATCCTAGTGTAGCCTTTTCTTCTTCTCCTCCAACACGTTACCAATATCCTTTAGAGTGAATAGGGGATGGATCTGGTACATTTGAGTGACGGAGGGAGGGAGGGGGTGAGTTTAAAGTAGTTACTTAAAACTATGGAGCAACCTCAATCTCTCATGAGTCATATAGCATTTTTTTAGCATTGGAGATGAGATAAGTAATTTGTTGGAGATGCTCTTACCCAACCCAACGCATAACAAATTAACTCTCTTCCTCAATCCACCCACCCCATAACTTTGTTACTTCAACCCAATCTAACATAATCCACTCACTAGTAGAACCCACATATTTGCTAAAAGAACCTAGGGGTTTGCATAAAAGGTGTATAAATAAATTTGCATAAAACATGTGGGTCCACATCAAAAGCCTAGTTCTGGATTTAAAAATATCACATTCACACATTAAAATTTTATCAAAATTGGCTGAAATTTTTGGAGATGATTCAATACAATAGCAAGCTACTTGTACCCAACTAGCACTGACATTTCAACACGTGGGCCCCACATAAAAGGTGGATGCTGAAACCAAAACCTCGTGTTCGCACCTTAAAATTTTTAATGAAATTGATTGGATATAATTCAGTATGGCATCATGCTACTTTGTGCCAATTAGTGTGGCAAAATCTGCATGGACTCACATCAAAATTGGAACCATGGAATTAAAAGCTGGTGTTCTCACACCTTGAAATTTCAGCAAAATTGAATGAAATTTGTTAGAACGCTTTAGTGTACTAAGAAGCTACATTGCCTATTAACCCCTCCACGTGAATATGTGGTTCCCATCCATTTAAAGCGTACCCACTTGAGAATCCAACCCATTAAACCCATGTCAACTCGATCCGTTAACAATGTACAATTTGAAACTCAATAAAATATATGTTTTAGAACCAAATTTAAGTAACTCAAGCGCTGCAGGTCTTAGCTATGGCCTGGTTTGGATCCGTCCAAGCTTAGTACTCGATGGTGAGTAGTGACCCAGTGAGAACTGGTTTTGGAAAAGGATTCTAAAATCCTAGTATGAACGACGCTTTTCCCCTATTCATCTCCCACTACAAAAAGCATCATGAATCTTTAAAGGGCTCTACATATAAATAAGACACAATAATCACACAATTACACAATTTTCTCGCCCTCCCCTTTTGACAATGAGGTATCTAGAGCTAGCTTTAGGCTTGAAAAAATGCCGATATAAAGTGCGGCAACGCCTTGCAGACTTGTACTGGCCTCAACTAGGAAAGAATCAGCCAATGGGGGAATCATGCTTTACTGGTTGTTTAGATGCGTTTGATAGGTTCCTCCATCTGGACAAGGGGAAAATGCTGCTGGTTTCCTACTGTGGACCAAATCTTCTACCAGTAAGCTGATACGCTATATATTCTTCCATTGATTGGTTTGGTCCACTAGTAGTATACATGGTTAAGTAGCAGAGGTTTACCCCTGCGAAAAAGGATTAATAAAAAGGCCTTTTAAGGGAAAATTAAAAAAAATCACTACTGTATGTTTCATCTTGGGTGTCTCTTAATTGTGCAAGATTTATCTATCCAGCAATCAATTATATTGAATAATGCATGTTGGACTAGGATATGATCGAGATTCTGTGTATGCTTTCTGTTTTTTTGAATGAAACAGGAGGGGTTGCCCCCTACACTGAGCTTTTATTAAAACCTGAATAAAATTTATGTGTTATTTAAGTAATCTCTAGTGGTCCCGATTCGTTTGGTGCAAACTTAATTTAAAACCTACTTGGTTGTTGTGAGATAAACACTGCACTGCTTTGAAACTGGCTAGTTGTTGTGAAGAGGAGCAGTCGGCTAAACCAGACCAGCGAACGCAGCCAGTGTCCATTATGAAAATCAAGGCTGCAATTGTTGTTATAAAATCAAGGCTGCAATTGTTGTCATTACTTTAGTACAACCAATGTACTATTTGTAAAAAATATATTTTCCTACTTTTAGCCTCTTTTTTTGGAATTGATTTTTACTGACACTTGCTAAATAGGCCTGCCGATAGAAATCCATTTATACTAGTATGAAAGTGCCCTATTTTCATATAGGTCTTTCACATCGACGGTCAAAAACTACGGTAAGTAGAAATCGTTTTTTACTGCCAGTAGACATTGTTTGTGTACTTGTGTTATTGTCAAAGTTTGTGCAACTTTGGTCCATCTTGAAATAAAGAACATAGGAGTAAGTGGCAAGATTATGCATATGAATTGAAAAGGTAAACTTTTTACTAGAAAAAAAATTGAGGTGAAACTTCTAGTGCAGTTCAGAACAATTGGTTCCATTTTTTTTTTCCTTTTGTGTTTAATTAGGCAGTACTTTGAAAGCTAGATGAATTATTTGCTTTGACTTTTGAAGCGAGCAATGAGGTTTCAGGTTTATTCAAAAGTCAGGGTGTCATTCACCTTGATATGTTTTCGGTATGAAATGCATCTAATATAATTGCTTGGTTTATCGAGGTGACGTCCCTTGGAAAGTTGCTTCCAAACGACACCGGAGAGTGACTGTCCTACTCCTCAGGAGGTAGTAGATACAAAAAGCAGGAGGAGGCAGCAGAGAAAGAAAAGGCGGGACAGCTACGTGTCATCTAACTAAAAACAGGACGCACGCTTTCAAAAGCGATGGGATCGTATAACGTCATAACGGTATGATTAGATGTTGTGAAGGGACAGGGAGCACCACTGGCTAAATCTTGTTCATTAAGCTAACGGGGAAGAGGATATTATAATAGATGAAGGCGTCGACGCCGATATATATAAATAAGACGGCAAGGCTCTTACCGTCCTTTCAAAAAAAAAAATATAAATAAGAAAAACATTTTTTGGCCAATCAGGTAATGATCACTGAAATTAATGGCCTACAGATGTTGATAGTGTTAACATAAATATCATTTCGACGGTGTGCTACTGCTAACATAATAGAGCTGAGCAAATATAGTTAAGGCGGAGAGAAACGAAGTTGCACAAATTAAACACTAAAAGGATGCTCTTGTTGTTCCTCACTAAAATATGGAACTGGATACTTAAACTAATCCTTCTCTAAAAATGATCTCAAGTCAAGATGTAGAACATATGATGAACCAACAACCGTATGTCGACCAATTTGTTATGTTAGGATCTTGATCAAACTCTTTTATTTGACTTGTGAGGCCAGTCCAAGCAAGGTGATAGTGAATGGCATTGCTCAGTCCCCCCCTGTCAATGCATCAAGACGGTGACGAGAGGATAGCTAATTAACTTGTGAAGTATATTCTTGGCTGCATAAATATATACCAGTCCTCAAAGGAAAGGAAAGGAAAAAAGAATTGAATTGTATATATATATATATATATATATATATATATATATATATATATATATATATATATATATATATATATATATATATATATATATATATATATATATTTGATGTCGCGTGAGCAGCAAGGTATGTATGTAATCCATCGGTTGAGTTGGCGCCATCACACCGAGTCATCACCAACCGTCGTCGTACTACGTGGAGGGTCAGGGAAGAAGCACCTGCTGCATGCCTAAGCTGCCACTGCGATTCAATTACTGATGGAATGGCCGTAGCAGTATTAATTCTATCAGTCATAGAATCTAATCTCGAGTTGGCTGACGATGGATTTGGTTCCATTTTAAGCAGCTGTGCTTCCCTGTGCCATATATTCGCGCTGCTTCGATTTAATTAGTGCCGTTTGCTGATTCTGTTCTGTCCGAGTCTAATCAATTAATCATCATGGCTTGTGTGTGCCTGCCTAAACGCAGGGGATCAAATTAACGTGGCCAATAATCAGGCATCTGAATTTTGAAGTTTGTTAGTTGTGGGTGCTGCCTGTTCGATGATCTCCACTAATTGGTCTAATTAGGCCCTTAGATCCGCGCTCTGATCGGGGGCGTCCAACCGTTTCATGGTTGGTGGGCCCTCGTCGCATAGCGTCGTAAAAAGAGAGGTGGGGGCCGGGGCACAAGGCACGAGGTTCACCTGAGCCACCAGACGCCCCACTTACAGTCCCTAAACCCTAACTGATCTAAGAGGGGGTGCTGCCAGCGATGGAAAGACCGCCACCGGACACCGCCGCCTCTGCATCGCCGCCACCGCGACAGCGCCTTTACCGTCGGTCTTCACCGCGCCACCGTCAAGCAACCCCATGGCCAGCTCGTCTTCCACGAAGACGGTCGATGGTTTGCACCTCCTCAACCCCTATCTCTCTCACTCTATCTGTTAATCTCGTACTAGTACATGTTCTAGGGTTTACACTTCATCAAATGCCAGTTTGTGTGCTAGATCTATGGCTAGTGATCCTGTAACGTTTCTATCAATAGTATCAGACGCCTAACTAGGCTTAGATCTAGCTTATCGGAGTAGAAAACCGAGTAGCAGCAATTAGAAGGAGGTGAGAGATCCGATTCGGATCTAAGCAGAGGGTTCATCGAACCCTAAACCCAAATCAGGTGAAGAAAAGGAGGAAGAAAGGGTCTCGGTTTTAAAAAGGAACTCGAACCCTAACCCTAACCCGCGTAGACAGCTCGGGGAAGAAGAACATTACTCAAACCCTAATCATAACTCGACCTAACCCTAACCCTAACCCCAATCGGACAAGATCTGAGAAGAATAGAGCAAGATCAATCAGAGAGAAGAAGGGGAAAGGGGAAGGGCTTGGGAGATGGCTTACCTCGCTGTTGCACCGCGCTGCCGTCTCGTCGGCGCGTGAGAAGAAGGCCGAGCCGCTGCTGCTTGTCGGGCTTGTGCGAGCTCTGGCCAAGTGCGCCACGACGAGGCCACTCGACGGCGGCGCGCTCACCCGCTGGGTGGCTGCTCGCTGCGCTGAGAGAGGAAGGGGAGGGAGACAGAATGAGCCTAGGGTTCGGGGACCACGCCGCGTCACGCGGTTTTGATATGCCAAAATCAACGCATGGCCGTCCGATCTACATCGACGGCTGAGAGCTGCCGCGCCAGCATTTGGCCCAGGCAGGCGCGCATGGCGGGTGGCTTTGCCGGGCCAGGCCCAGGTTGCGGCCTAGGAAGGCACAGCGCGTGCGAGAGCAGAGCAGGCCGGGCTAGATTCGCTGCTGGGCCGCGACAATGCGCAGCGCACAAGCAGTTTTGGCCCAAGTTGCACAATAACCTTTTCGTTTGTTTTTAAATTTTCAGAAGCAAATTTTGATGATTTTTTGACTAGTTTAAATCTATATCAAAATTTGAACCAACAGGATAATTTGTTTAGAGAATAGATGAATATTTCTGAAAAATAGATAAAGAATTTTTCCATGTTTTCGCTGCAATATTAAAGTTTATTATCTTCTAATTAAATTCGAACCAACGGGAGAATTTAGTTTCAAGAGCAGTTGAATTTTATTCAGTAAATTATAATATTGTTATTTTCTGACCAACGTTGATAATAGCAATATTATAATGATTATTCATAAGTTTTTTCATGCATTAATTCTATTTCTGCCCAACGGTGATGTAGAATTAATGTATAAGAAGGTTGTATGTTTAATTTTGACCAACGTTAAATTAAGGCATGCAATCTTTATGTCATGTTTTCTCACTTTCTCTGACACTGTTTTCAGGACTCAATCCAATGGCTTTTATCTCGCACATACAACCTCTTGAAGGGGCAACTACAGGGTATGACAAGAGAAGTATGAACTAGCACTTGCGCTGTCTGAAAATGACGTAGCACTTACCTCACCGTGTACGACTGAGCCAGTGGACCCGATGAGGAAAGATAATGAGACTGATGCTGATTTCACTGCTCGGCAACGAGATTATGTAGAAGTGCGAATGAAGTATGATCTCGAACGCAAGAAATGAGACATTTCAAACCGCAAGTGCTTGATGGTGGCTATGTCCACAATTTCAGATGCAATAAAAGGGTCTATCCTAGATTATGATACCACTACAGAGTATCTTAAGAAGGTGGAGAGTCAGTTCACTGGCTCTTCAAAGGCTTATACCAGTACTTTGATCAAGAAATTGTTCAATGAGAAGTATACTGGTGGCGGTATCAGAGAGCACATATTGAAGATGAGCAACACGGCTTCAAAGCTGAAGCCAATGGATTTGGGGTTCAAGGATGGGTTCTTGATTCATTTGGTTTTTTCTTTATTGCCAAAGGAATATGAAACTTTTGTTGTTAATTACAACATGCAGCCCGATAAGTAGGATGTGGAGAAGCTCATCGCAATGTGTGTTCAAGAAGAGGAGAGGCTAAAATCCTTATAGGGTGACTCTGCTAACCTTGTGAAGGACAACAAGAAGAAGAACTTCAATAAGAATACCAAACCTCAAGAAAAAGCCTTTCAGAATGACCACCATCAGAAGAATAACAATGCTCAAGTTGAGAAGGATCAGTGTAAATGGTGTAAGAAGCATGGACATTACCAGAGAGACTGTCCAGACTTCCTAAAGAGCCTTCTAAAGAGAGGTGAGGATTTCATTACATTCATAGATGAATCCTTGTTTTTAAGTTATGCAAAATCTACTTGGTGGATTGATTCAGGTGCAACTGTTCGTGTTGTAAATTCATTACAAGGATTCTGTACGAGGAGAACCCTGCAAAGAGGAGAAAGAATGATTAAAGTAACAAATAGAATTGAAGCTGAAGTTGAAACCATTGGAGATCTCTCTCTAGAATTAGATGATGGTTTTAGACTACAGCTTTCAGATATTCTTTATGTACCCTCTTTGCGTAGAAACTTGATAAGTGTCTCACGACTAGATGATGATGGATATGATTGTTATTTTGGTAATGACAAATGTCGAATTGTGATTAATAATAAGTGTGTTGGTCTTGCCTTCCGACAAGACAAACTTTATTTATTATCACTTTCTGAGAATGTGAATGATGTGAGCACTGAGAATGAGAATGTTTCCTTATCTATGAATGCAATAAATAAGTGAAAGAGAGTGCATGATGTATCTTTGAAATTATGGTACTGTCGTTTAGGCCATATTTTGAGGGGGGAATAGAATGGTTGATTAAGAAATCAATTCTTCCGCCTTTAGAATTTTCAGATTTAGAACAATGCATAGATTGCATAAAAGTAAAGTACGTTAAGAAAATAAAGAAAGATGATAAAACGAAGCGCAGGAATTTTAGAAATAGTTCACACAGACATATGTTGTCACAGAACCGACCAATTTATAAGAGCATAAGTACAAAAACAATCGCCGAAACGATCAAATTCTCGAACTTGAGCCCATATAAACCCGGTAGTCAACTGAAATCTCGAAGGATTTCAAACCAACTTGCATACAACCAAGATCACAGTAATTCAACATAACATATCGTACATTACAACATTTCGTAGACATTCGCAAATAGATTACATCATCACAGAGTCATCGTTATTACAAAACAAGTCTTGTAAAACATGTGGAAGCAAATAGTTTAACTTACACACCTGAGTTCAAATACACATACTGGTTCACTGATCACAGCCCACAAAAGCATTCAGATAAGAGAACAGAGATCATGCCCATGATCTAGTCTTCATCACCCGCCGGGTGGAGACAATACTTATAGAATCCCTGATATAGAAGGTCATCTGCAACAAGAGGGAATAAACCCTGAGTACGGGAATGTACTCAGCTAGACTTACCCATCGAAAACCAAAATAAATGACACCAAGGATTATGCATAGCTCAATGTAGTGGATCTGGCTGACACTTTCTTTTTGCAGAAAAGCATAAGTAATAATGATCAACTCTTAGCCTGAACTAGCAGTGACTTTTTAGCCATTAACCTGTCATCTATATTAGCACCTGTACTAAGCAATCATTTTATTAGGGTGCAAACATTAATAACCATATCAGGTATTCATTGTGGCAACCTTATCATCATCATCCATTTAACCATATAGTTAAATTAAGTGAATCTACGTTGCCGCTGCTCAGTCAAGTTCTCACTATCCAGGAGAGACGGCGATTCGAATCGATTCCTATCTAGCTGGAGGGGTATTCCTAAACACAAACCCTGCTTCCCCCGTCGGAGTCGCAAACAAGTCACCTTTGGTACGATTCAGGAGTCACGAGTCCAAATAGATCGATATTCTCAGAGAACCACTCTGCCAAGGTTGTTCGGGACTCTAACCTGCCTTGGACTTATGCCAATGGCTATCCGCACATCCTTACTACCTCCAGAATGCCACCACCGCTCGCGTCCCTGGCCTGAGTCGAGCTACTAGGATTCGCGGTCGGAACGACTTATCCGGCCAGCTAAGTGTTAGGCTGCGTTCAACATGATATGAGGACGTACAGCGTATCGGTCCTTAAACGACTCAGACGGAGTCACTATGTTCAAACCTACACAAGACCCCGCCCGGTCTTAATTCATTATTCACATGGTTCTTTTCCATGATAGCAAATATAGCCAACCGTGATCCACCTCATCCTAAAGCTCGCAGGTGACAGGAAATCACCTGACTTCTACCGCACTAAGCATGGCTAAGCATTTAACCCGTTCCTGAACTTAAATAGGATTCTAGTGCGATATCTGGACAAGTAAGGATATATAATGCAGCAATTGGTTCCAACCAATTCCTATACTTAATGCATCATTAACAATAAAAGATACTCAATGTATTTGTAAAAACATGGGAGGCTTAATATGCTCCGGGGCTTGCCTTTCAGGAACGAGGAAGGCTGGTGGTCAGGGCACTCGGGCAATTCCTCCACGGCGACTGCTTCGTCGGCTTCCTGTACCTCGGGTTCCTCCTCCTGGTTGGCTCCCTCGAACTTCAGCAACGTCACTCCCTCTGACACACCTATTGCATGAATGCGCAAAATAAATATCATGGATGCACATGAACGAATGTCAGGGATGCTCGGGGAATGCACACGTTCGCTGTAGTCTGCATATTCCAACTTAAGCCCTATTCAAATCACTTTACTTACCAAGTTTATACAACCTAATGTATAATTGCTCATCTTCAGTTAATGACCTAGCACCTACACCTAAGCATATTCTCAAGTTAGGCTAACCCCTAAACAATCAACGAGAACATTGCAACAACATACACTCAAGCATTTGTATTTCAGCAAAATGAAGACTATGTAGCGGTACAGTAAACTAGCCATAACTAGAGATTTATAAATCCAAATGACTTGCAACAAGACAATCTGGAAAGCTTATGAAATTTTCTACAATTCATTTTTAGACCTCAAAGCATGATTCAACACTTTACCAAGTCGAATTCATAAATCAACAGAACTCTATCCTCACAAGGCAGAGAGTAAGCAAAACTGGAATCTAACTTTAAACAGCTGTAGTTTCTAAACTTCTAGGCCAAATGCCCTCAAATTTTGACAGGAGCTAGATACATAAATTATCTACAACTTTTGTATTCATCCCATTCACAGAAAATCAAAATATCATAGGGAACTTTCTAAAGTCCCCAGATCTGTCCAAAAGGACATAATGCAAACACATAATTATTAACTTATGATATAAACACTTAATTGGACAAAACCAACTTTACTCACATATCACACATATCACAAGAACACCATAAAGTAGGGTGTTCATCCCCAAAACATTTCTTTTAATACCTTTCTTAATTTATTTAATTAATTAGAGGAAATAGTAAACATATATGAAAACTACACCATTAAATCTACAAAAATTACAGTAGACACTACATGCCCCAAGTAGACTACCATAAAAATTTCACACCATTTGAGTAAGTATAACAACCTACCCAAAAATGGTAAAACAGAATGGCTTAAAATGGCATAATTAGGAAACCTTAGTGAAAAGTGTCAAGCAACAGATTTCATATTTTTCCTAGCATCCTTAAGGTACTAAGATACTACCTAACAAGTTTTATGGCCATAGGATTCCTAGATAATGTACAAAAATTCACACAAGTATCTACCAATGATAAAAGGAAAATCTATAACTCAAAAACTACACATGCAATGACTCTCAAATTTTAACAAGAGCTTATACTATACAAGACTAGCTTACCCACAAAATTTCATAGTTTTTGGATCACAGAAACTCAAGATATGATTTAAACAAGTTTGCATGCATTCAAAAACACTTTTCAAGTTTCTATTTAATTCATCCAAATTTTCTACATAATGTGCTCAAGACATATTTTTCTTAAATACTAGACCTCACTGTGAGTATAACAAAATTAGAAGTACTCAATTTGGATCTACCAATTTGGAGTTATGAAATTTACAAAGCAGCACTAAAACTGGAATTTTTGAACTACCCTTTTAAACACACAGCCACTGACGTGTGGGACCCGGGTGTCAGCTGACCCCACCCGTCAGCGAGACGAAAATAGGGGAGGCGGCATTTGATGGCGTGACGGTGGTCTTGCTCGTCGACGGCGAGGACTCCAGCGACACCAAAGCTACCTACATGATCCCCATGACGAGAGGAACCGATTGGTGCAAGTGGCGCGACCTAAGACCTAGCGGAGGTGGCTCGTCACCGATGATGGCGGCACGGCAGAGCTCCGGCGCGGCGTACTAACGACGGCGAGCCCTTGCTGCCTCATCCGAGCTCGGTATGAGCTCCACGAGGTCACTATGAAGCTGTCCAAGCCGAGAGAGGAGGACGAGGAGGTCTCGGTGGTGGGTGGCCGCGGTGAGCTCCGCTCCGGCGAGACGCGGCCACGGAGACGGCGGCGGAAAAATGGCCAATGGCCCTCACCTACGGCACGTCTGGCTCAACTAGAAGGGCGACGAGGTAGAGGAAGACACGGCGGAGCTTTGGTCGAGCTGTGGGTCGTGTTTTTGCGGCGGCGAGCAGGCGCGAGTACGGCAGAGCTTGCTCGGCAGCAATGGCGGGGCATTACGGTTCTACTGCTGTGCTTCGGGCGAGCGGAGGAGCAAAGAAAAATGTGGCACAGGGGGGCTCTCGGTGGCGTGCTGGGGCTTCAATTGCCGAGCTCAGGCCCGACGTGGCCTGGCCGGTCAGGCCGTCGACGACGCACGGCGCACACGTGTCGGTGAAACACTGAACGCGGTCGGGTACTGTAGCTGTCTGAACTTTTCGTTTCAGTGCTCAAATGAACCGACTGACAGGCGAACTTCAACGCTACATAACTCCTAATCGGCTCTAACAAATTCTAATCCAGTTGGACTACGTGATAGAGCTAAGTGAGTACTCCAAATGACTCAACATAAGCTTGAGCTAATTCACCATGGATTTCCATCTACAAGGTTCCAAAGTTGACATCAAGAAACTAGAAAGCAGTTCCAACACTTAGAAAATTTTTAAGTGTTGAAACAACATTGATCTTAGGCTTGTGGGCCCTATTTGAACATGTTGTGCTCATTTTCATGACTTGGCTTCTAAACAAAGTTTGTTCCTTATAAAATTTGCTACAACTTTGCTTTAGGTTGCTCAGACATGCAAACACTCTAAGCTACACTTTTTAAACAGTCAATCTCAGGAGCTCTAGGGGTCCAAATTGGTCAAACCATGACTTGGAAACCTAATTAGGCAAAATGATCAACATGAACCTTGTTCCTAATGACATTCTAAGTATAACTAAGTTGCTTATGAGCATTATTAGCCACACCACACATTGGTCACACCAAAATCAAGCATCACAGACATTGAAACAAGGACGAACAAGTGAAGTGTTACTTTTGTTTCAAGGCCATGTTTCATATGTTTCATGAGTGTGTTGCATAGTACTACTAACCATGTTTCACTAAAGTGAGTTACACATGTTGCACTTGAGTGTTGCACACTTTACATTTCATAAAAGAAACAACACACATGAAATATACAACATGTTGCAATGTTTCAAAATCATGTTTCATGTGATATAAGTTCACGAATGGATGCATGATGCTCATGTTCATGAATGCAGTGCAAATGTGGAAGCCAAACACCTAGGGTGTTACATATGTGGTCCTTTTCCTATGAAGAGTGTGGATGGTTATGATTTATTTATAATATTCACAGATGATTATTCTTGTTTTGGCTATATTTATCCAATTAAGGAAAGATCGGAAGCATTGGATAATTTTAAGATATTTAAGGCTGAAGTAGAAAATCAGCACAACTTAAAGATTAAGATAGTAAGGTCCGACCATGGGGGAGAGTACTATGGTCGACACACCCCATATGGACAAGTTCCTGGACCTTTTGCAAGGTTCTTACAGGAAAATGGCATAGTAGCCTAGTATTCTACACCAGGCGAGCCTCAACAGAATGGAGTAACTAAAAGACGCAACTGTACCTTAATGGATATGGTGAGAAGCATGATAAGTTACTCTACCCTACCGATAAGTTTATGGATGGAGGCGTTAAAAACCACCATTCATATACTTAATCGAGTGCCAAGCAAGTCGGTGCCCAAAACACCGTATGAGTTGTGGACAAGAAAGGAATCCTCACTTAACTATTTATATGTGTAGGGTTGTCCAGCTAAGGCAAAAGTTTTTAACCCAAACATAGGGAAGCTAGACTCCAAGATGGTCAGTTGCCATTTCATTGGCTATCTAGAAAAGTCAAACGGTTATCGCTTCTATTGTCCTGACAGACAAACGAAGTTTGTAGAAACAAGACATGCTATCTTCTTGGAGGATGATATGATCAGGGGGAGCATGGTAGCACGAGAAATTAGTTTTGAAGAGAAGCGGGTATACGTGCCCACTCCTATGGTTCAGGAGCCAGTCTTCATGCTACCTGTTGTTGCTGTACCAACAGTGAAAGACATTGTAGTAACAACACCTGTTGTTAGTTTTCCTATGGCAACAATGAATGAACATGAGGAACCTGTCTTTCAGGATCCTCTAGAACCTGTTGTCACACATGAGGGAGAGCAACAACAGACTCATATAGAACAAGCATCATCTAACGAGGCCCCTAGAAAGTCTCAAAGAGTTAGGAGATCAACCATTCCTGATGACTACGAAGTTTATGAATGTGAGGAATTTCAAATGGAGGGTGATCCCACCTCATTTGAAGAAGCCATAAGAAGCGCTCACTCATCCAAGTGGCTTGAAGCCATGGAAGATGAAATGAAATCAATGAAAACCAACGGTGTTTGAAACTTAGAAACAATTTCTAAAGGAGCCAAGATAGTAAGCTATAAATGGGTCTATAAAACTAAACATGATTTCAAAGGGAATATAGAAAGGTTTAAAGCATGACTTGTGGCGAAAGGTTTCACATAAAGAGAAGACATAGATTATAATGAGACATTTTCTCCAGTCTTATGTAAGGATTCTTTTAGAATCATAATGGCGCTTGTAGCACATTACGATTTAGAATTACATCAGATGGATGTAAAAAACGGTGTTTCTAAATGGGGATCTGGAGGAAAATATTTACATGGCACAACCGAAAGGTTTTGTTGTAGAAGAAAAAGAACGTATGGGATGCCACCTAAAGAAATCTATTTACGAATTAAAATAAGCTTCAAGACAGTGGTATTTGAAGTTTGATAGTATAATAAGAAAGTTTGGGTTTCAAGAAAATATAGAGAACAATTGCGTTTATGCAAAGTTCAAGAATGGGAAATACATTTTTCTAGTCTTGTATGTGGCTGACATCTTGCTCGCTAGTAGTGATGTTAATCTACTACTAGAAACAAAGAAGTTCTTGTCCTCGAAGTTTGATGTGAAGAATCTCGGTGAAGCTTCATTCGTTCTAGGAATAGAGATTCACCGAGATAGAGAAAAGGGGGTTTTAGGATTATCACAAAAGACATACTTAGAAAAAGTTCTAAAGAAATACAGTATACAAAATTGTAAGTCTTCACTTGCTCCTATAGTCAAGGGCGATAGATATGGGGAATTTCAATGTCCTAGGAACCAATATGAGATCGTTCAAATAAAAGCGGTTTCCATATAGTTTAGCTGTCGAAAGTTTACAGTATGCTCAAGTGTGTACTCGTCCTGACTTAGCATTTGTTACTGGGTTACTTGATAGATATCAGAGTAATCCAGGAATAGAACACTGAAAATTAGTAAAGAAAGTTTTGCGTTACCTCCAAGGTACGAAGGGTCTCATGCTAACGTATAGAAGATCTGATTCCTTGCACATAGAGGGGTATACAGATTCTGATTATGCGGGAGATGATAGAAAGTCCACATCAGGATATATATTCACTCTCGCACAAGGAGCTATATCGTGGAAAAGCTCAAAGCAAACCGTCACTACATCGTCCATAATGTATGCCGAGTTTGTAGCATGTTATGAGGCCACATGGCAGGTGAATTGGCTGAAGAAATTCATGCCAGGGTTGAAAGTGGTAAACGACATACATAAACCACTCAAGTTATACTGCGATAATAATCTAGCAGTATGTTATGCTCACAATAATAAGTCAAGTGGTGCTGCCAAACACATTGACATAAAGTATTATATTGTGAAAGACAAAGTCCGTGATCATATAATTAGTCTTGAGCATATAAGAACAGAAAAGATGCTCGCGGATCCGTTTACAAAAGGCTTACCACCCAGCGTGTTCAGAGAACACTTAGCCATCATGGGTTTAAAGGAAAGCATATGATTCCTGGACAATAAGGGCCTAGTTGAGAACCTGTTTCAAAACAGAGAGATGCATTGTAACTGTTTAATCTAATGGTAATTGACCGTGACGATGAGGCACGCTCTATGCACTGATCTGTGATGGAATGTATCGGTGTTTCGAGTAAACACTAATGAGTAAATTTGTATTATTGCGCATCTGACCCGGATGGTGTGCTAAAAAGACATAAGGTTTATACTGGTTCGGGCAGAATATCCCTACGTCTAGTTCGTGGCTGCTGCTCGTGTTATTAGCACTGAAAAGTTCATAGTAGGGGTTACAAACGGGCGAGAGAGGGACAGGTCCCAAGTCTCTGATGGAAAGATCGAATGGGTGCCGAGAGCTCGGTCACTGCTCAGCTATATGTTCGAGGTTCGATGCTAATGGTTCTACTGTGATGCGGTGTGATGTGCGATGTCGTGAATCGATGCCCCTTAGTGGGGTGCCCTGCTTTCCCTTTTATAGGCCAAGGTAGAGCATGGGTTACAGATGGGAGAAAAGAGAAAAACGAGAGGCAAAGGAAGGCCTTCAGGGTCGCTGGGTCTTCCTTTTCCTCCGTGCGGGCCCCGCTGACATGGTAGGCGGTGACAGGGATAGCCCCACGCCGAGCGCATGTCCGCTGACCATGACAGGGCACGCTGGGTGCCTATCCACTGACAATGCCATACCCTGGCATTGTCAGCGGGTCGTCATGTCCCGCTCCACCCTGACGGGCGACGCGGCGAACCAGCGTCCTGATCAACGGCCACACAGGGAATAGGTAGCACAGTGACCGTGCATCTGTCATTGTGGATGATGTGAGCTCCCTGAAATTGCATGTCGTGGGGACGGGTCGTGTTGAGATGTGACCGCTCCCTGCACGACGCCAGAAGTTTGACCTTGGGTCACACTTTTTGGACCGTAGTGGTTGTCGTGAGCTTCCATAAAGATCCGTGCCCAAGGGATCGGGCGAGACAGAGCCAGCCCTCGGATGTTGGGCGAGGCGGAGCCAGCCCTCAGACGTCGGGCGAGGCAGAGCCAGTTCTCAGACGTCGGACGAGGAGGAACCAACCCTCGGACGTCAGGCGAGGCGGAGCCAACCCTCGAAGGTCGGGCGAGGCGGAGCCAACCCTCGGGAGTCGGACGAGGCGGAGCCAACCCTCGGGAGTCAGCCGAGGCGGAGCCAACCCTCGGGGGTCGGGCGAGGCCGAGCCCGCGGCCGCAGCGTCCACCGAGGTGGAGCCAACGCTCGGGGGTCAGACGAGGCAGAGCCTCTGGCCCCGGTGGTCGGACGAGGCGGAGCCCAGTAAAAGGTGTAGTCGCGCTCTTGATCGCACGGATGACTCAATATTAATGGTCATTAGCTCCTCCTCTTAGGGTACCTTAGTATTGAATCCCGACAGAATGAGAACAAGATAAAGTAAGTAAGTTGAGTTTAAGTCATAAGGTGATATCAAGGGGAAGAATGTTAGATGATCTCCACCAATTGGCCCAACGGCCAATTGGGCCCTTAGATCTGCACCCTGATCGGGGGCGCCCAACCGTTCCATGATTGGTGGGCCCCCGTCACACAGCGCCATAAAAATGAAGGTGGGGGCCGGGGCACAAGGCACGAGGTTCACCTGAGCCGTCAGACGCCCCACCTACAGTCCCTAAATCCTAGACGATCTAAAAGGGGTGCTGCCAGCGAAGAAAAGACCGCCACCAGACACCGCCGCCTCTGCACAGCCGCCACCGCGATAACGCTTTCACCATCGGTCTTCACCGTGCCACCGCCAAGCAACCCCATGGTCAGTTCGTCTTTCACGAAGGCGGCCTATGGTTTACACCTCCTCTACCCCTATCTCTCTCACTCTATCTGTTAATCTCGTACTAATACTTGTTCTATGATTTACACTTCATCAAATATCAGTTTATATGCTAGATCTATGGCTAGTAATCCTCTAACGTTTCTATCACTGCCGTGCTGAGAAACTGACGGAGGATGTTGTCGTCGCCTCCTCTCACCTGTCTCCGATCCAGCACCGGGAAGCTTCTAATCGGTACCCCGACTGGAATTCCAAGCTTCCAACGACCAGAATTCAGCTGTTTTACCCGTGTGGATCGGAATCCTGTATTCTGAATGTGCCATAAGTCAGAGTCGTGGAGAATTTTGGTGTGGTCATCACGTGCTGATTATATTGACGAGCGATGACTCACCTTTTGCAAGTGGTGACACACGATGAACCCTCTCTAACAACTACTAACAGTAGTACTCCAGTGGAATGAGCACCTTCTGATATTATAGCCATTCGTTTTGCTTTTAAACTTTATGCGAAACATCAGATCAATAAAAGTCTCTGTTGAAGCACTAATCCATGAATAATCATGCCTTGTTTGTGAGGGCTCGTGTCTAATTCGGAGCATTTTAAACCAAAGCGCTAGTCTGCTGTTCCACTAGATATTTGTAAGCATAGCTTTAATTTCATTTAAGAAGAAAAAGAACAGGGGGGAGCATCGCAGTTTCATCATCACGTTCTTCTGAAAATGACTTGACACTGGTAGACATTTAATTTGAGTCCTGAAAAGTGCAATTTATTTTGCAGAAACAAGTCTAAGACCGAGGTGTCCGCGAAGCCTGATTCATCTCACCGTGCTCGACCAGTCCTCACCTTAGGGTCCAGAATCTGAACTGGAATAGGGGGATGGCAATAAACACGGCAACCGGTGATTTTTTTTAATTTTAACCTTTTTTTAATATAATTTTAAATCTAACATTTTTTAAAACTAACACTTTTGGCCACGCCTATTGTCCTGGCGCAGCCAAATGCCTGTGCCGCGCTATGCATGGTGGTGCGGCACATGACTGACGTGGCGAGGGCCGGACTGGGGGACTGATGACGTGGCAGATCCTGCCGCGCCACCGACCCTGGTGCGGCAGTGTCACGCCCTGATCCGTGGTGCGGCTGGACCAAATATATACCGCGTCCCTCCCGCCTGCCCGAGCAGCCACACCACCTGGCCGCTGCGCCCGCCGCCCGCCCGGGGTACCTCAATGGTTGAATCGAAACGCGTCGCGCCCGTCTTTTGTTGAGTTTTTTTTCATAGCCGAATAGAGAATTTGATAAGCCAATGATTTGTTTTTCGTCTTTCAAAATACGGTTATGCACCATTTTAACTAATCGATTACGAAAAATTGCCACCGGCATCCAGATACGCTGGGACTGTCGGTTCCCGAACTAGTTATTACTTAATCTCGCCGGTAGATCTACCGCGACGCAAAGAAACGAATAAGAAGCAAGTTGACAAGCTGGCACATAACATATTCATTGTTTTAACATAAGTTTGGCGTAACATAACCAAATAACCCTGCAAGTTTCAGATGCCAATATTTGTTTGACCTAACAAACTAAGGCCCTGGAGTGTAAGGATCCCTCAGACGCCTGTGTCTCTTCGGATTTATTGGCAACACATTGGGAGTGTAGCCAACGTTGGTATGGTCGCGTCGACGGTGCGTACGGCTCATACCCTGTAGGTATATGATACGCACGATTACTTATAATTCTTTATGATCGTTAGTTCATAGAGCCTACGTATTGAAACAAACTATCTTTGTTAGTACCTGTGAGGCTCCTTGGGTTCGCATGTCCTGAAGTGCAACGGTAGGCAACGCATAGCTGTCAATACGTCCATGCCAGGACTGCGCTGCCCCAGCTGTATCCCGCTATGTTCTCCCACCGTACAAGCTCGAGGAAGCCGGCACGCCATATGTACGACGTATAATGCTCGTCCCACTGATGCGCCCTAGTGTGCGTGCGGGGCCTTAAAGGAGGCAAGGCCACCTCTGCGTCGTCGTCACTCAAGATGTGTGCTCGGTGCTGGTTGTCGTACTCCACCTCAAGAATAGGGTACAACGGGTGCTGCGTGGGAGGGGCTATCCTATTACAAATTGATAAACAAAGCGTTAGAGTATTCAAATTAACAAAATTTAAATTAACATTAGTAAGTTCACAAACAAATCACAAACAAATTCACCCTAACTAGCCTAAATCCCTAAACTCAAAATCATAACTATACTAGATAATAAATACATAATCAATCCCTAAAATCCCTAAACCCTTTTGAGTTTAGGGTAAACTAGTATCTATACCCAAAATCCCTAACTAAATAACTAACTATAAACTAAATGATAAATACATAATCAATCCCTAAACCTAAAATTCTAACTATTCTAGAACACACAACCTTAAATATCATAAATCACTAAATATCATAAATTAATAATAAATCACTAAATCCCTAAACCCAAAATTTTAAATCACTAACTGTCATAAATCCTAAATCACTAAATCACTAACTATACTATCATAAATCACTAAATTAATAATAAATCACTAAATCACTAAATTCTAAATCCTAAATCCCTAAACCCAAAATTCTAACTATATTAGAACACACATAATCAATCCCTAAATCCTAAATCACTAAATATCATAAATTAATAACAATCATAAAACCCTAACTATCCTAAATTACTAACTATCCTAAATCATTAATTATCTTAAATCAATAATAATAATAAAAAATATGAAATCGAGAGGGAGGCACCTTCGGAGCGGGCGGCCTTGACACGCCGACGTTCGTGGCGCGGCCGGCGCGGGCGCTGCGCGGCGGGAGTGGCCGGGTGCGGCGTGGGCGAGCGGCCGAGGCCGGCCGGGCGCATGCGCGGCGTGGCCGGGCGGGCGCGGGCGCGTGCGGCCGCTAGTAGGGCGCTGGCGGCAGGGCGCGTGCGGCTAGTGGCGGGCAGGGGTGCGTGCGGGCGGGCGGGAGGGCACGCGATATATATTTGGTCCAGCCGCGACACGGATCGGGGCGTTGCACTGTCGCGCCAAGGTCGGTGGCGCGGCATGACCTGCCACGTCATCGGTCCCCCAGCCCGGCGCTCGCCACGTCAGCCGCATGGCGCGGCACAGGCATTTGGCCGCGCCAGGGTAATAGGCACGGCCAGAAGTGTTAGTTTTAAAAAAAAATCCGACAGTGTTAGATTTAAAATTATATTAAAAAAAAGGTTAAAATTAAAAAAAATTCCAACCGGCAGGGTTGAATTTCTGTTCCCATGCCTTGAAGCTATATGAAGGCCATGTTTAGTTCCACCAAATTTCCAACTTTGACAATATGCAAAAAGAATATTCTCCGTCACATCAAATTTGCGGTACATGTATGGAGTACTAAATGTTGATGAAATCAAAAACTAATTACACAGTTTGGTTGTACTTTACGAGACGAACGTTTTGAGCCTAATTAGTCAACGATTGGACAATTGTTATCAAATAAAAACAAACGTCACTGTAGCTACAGTGATTTCGCCGGCTGTGCAGTGATTTCGTCGGCACCCAATCGGCCGAACTAAACACGGCGGAAGACTGTTATTTGCAAGCCCAAGGCTTTTATTTAGCTAGCTGGGGTGTGCGATCAGTCAAGTCACCTAGTGATCAGTGACCGTGTCCTACTAGTAGTACAGCATTACCATAATTGCGAGAATTGCATCGTGGATCGTGCTAATCCTTTTCAGTTCCCACCTGACGAAGACTGTTACTCGTCGGTCAATTCGAAGTCCATAGATACCTGGCTTTCAGGGCCGTAGCGTACTAGCCCAGGACAGGACGGAGCACCGAGCACCCGCTGTATGGGCCTGTATGGGCCGGAAAAATGCGAGCACAAAAAGACAGAAGCCCAAGCTAACCGGGCCATCGCGTTACGTCACCTGCATGTCATGCAGCGAGACGAGCACTCCGTGCTCCATATATTCACACACGCCACGCACCGAATTTTTATTTATTTCTAACACTTTTTTGAAACTATTCTCAAATTTGACACTTTTTTTTCTTCAAAACTAATACTTTTGACCGCGTCTATTTCCAGGGCGCGGCGAAACAACGCTGCCGCGCCATGCATAGCGGCGTGGCAGGGGTCCGTACGTGGCAACGTTTCGGCCCGCTGGTCGCTGATGTGGCATGCCTTGCCATGCCACCGATCTGGGCGCGACAGAGCGAAATAGAGGCCCGCGGTCCAGTCCCTTTCCTCCCTCTCTGTTTCACTCTGCGCCGCCCAGCCCCCGCCGGCTCCCTTGTCTCCCTCTCTCAGTCCCTCCCTGTCCCCACTGCGCCACCGCCCCTCCCCATTGCCGGTGAGGCCGCCGCTTCCCTGTGGCGCGGCCTCCCTTTCTCCCCATCCTCTTCCTCCCCTGCCACCCCCTGTCTTTAATTCTCCTCCAACTTTGGGCGCAGAAGAAGCCCGCCGCTGGCCAGCCATTGCTGCCGCCATCCAGCTTGTCGCCTTAGGTGGATTGGGGTGATCCTTTTGCTGCTGGCCGGCCATTCCCGCTGTGGTTTGACGAGGTAATCCTCTTGTGTATTTCTTGCTTAAATAGAATTGTTGTTAGCTAGGGTTAGGATTCAAAATTAGTCAATGAAGTTAGTAAAGCTAGCTAGATAGGTATAGTTAGTGAAGTTAGTTAGTATAGTTGGTTAATACAGTTAGTTAGTATTGTTAGTATGGGTACTAATATTAGTTAGTGTATTTAGTATAGTTAGTTAGAATTATTGTTATAGGTATTAATATTAGATTAGTTAGTTTTCTTAGTATAGGTATAAATACTAGATTAGTTAGTAGGCATGACGATTTCGACGACTTGATGAAGTTTCTTGAAATGCTTTTGTAGATGGATTGTTGTGTCAGAGTTTTTTACGGAGAAAGTGTTAGAAGAGAAGATTGTATGCTTGAGGATATGGAAGAAAAATTGGAATGGTTTGATGAACCTCCTAGCTTCAACGACCTTTGTGTCCATTTGAATGCAAAGTTTGGCGGTGATTTCACACGGAAGGGGAGGTTTGATACTGAAAAGACTAGGGCACACTATGTCCTGATGCCCTTGCATGACCCTACTCACTGGTCCCAATATAATAGGGTGCTCCAAGACTCCAATGTGCCCATGGCTGAGGTGGTGGTGGAGAATAGGTACAGGATGCAGGGTGTCCAGGATGGGCCATCCATTGACGGTGTTGGAGGCAATGAACAAGAATTGAGGGACAAAGTTGAAGCAACTTAGGATAACATGGATTTGGACGGTCAGTTGACGCAGGAGCAGTTTCATTCAACTCTAGTAGGCTGTATAAGCGGAAAGAGGAGGAGCAGCAGGAGGAGGACAGGATCGGTGATGTAGTTAGCAGTGGTTCAAATGATTCTGAGGATGACAAAGGAGGAACAGATGCTATGCCAACACCGGTTCATGCCATGCCAGTACCGGTTCATACTATGCTATTACCAGTACCAACTGAGGTACTTCATGCTATGTCGACTCAGGGTAGACTAGTTACAGATTTGCCAGAGCATGGTACCCATATGATTCATGGGGTAGAATTAGCGAAGCACAGCAGTACGTTCCACCACCACCTTACACAGTTGAAAGCATCTAGGCCCCTAATTGAGTTTTGATGATTAATGACAATATAAGATTACAGTGACTAATGTGTGTTTTGCAGAGGCAATTATGTTAGGTCACGGTAATGGAGATCGTTTGGGCAATCATGGTTGTCATGCCCCTACGATGGAAATCGTTTCGGTTTTCAAAGGATGGACGACAAGGTTAAGGATGGACTAGTTCTAAGTGTCGTTTGGAGTTGGAGTGACACTTAGAGTAGTTTAGGACTTTGTTTTTCCTTTGGTCGTACTATTAAGGGGGTATGGATGGGTAGCTTGACCTAGGTGAGTCTAGTGCGTTAGGTGTGGTGCACACTTGTTAAAACTAGCGCTAGGTAGCTCCTACATATGCCTAAGATCCAATGGAGCAAACTTCATTCACGTATGATCGAGAGTTGGAAGTGAATGGAGGGTCAAATACTGACCGGACGCTGGCTTCGGTGCGACCGGACGCTAGCGCAGAGTCCGGTCAGTTCATTTGACCGAGAAGATTGCGTTCTGTGCGACCGGATGCTGGAAGGTCAAGTGACCGGACGCTGAGAGCCAGCGTCTGGTCGTTTACAGTAAGGTTCTAGAGAGCGAAAATCATAACCGGATGCGTTCGGTCACTCTGTAAACACTAGAACTCAGGGGAGAACTGACCGGAGTGTCCGGTCAACATGATCGGAGCGTCCGATCATCCCGCAGAGGCACATAATGGTTCATTTTTCAGCTGATGTTATAAATACCACCTCCACTCGTGTGTGGGGGTACTTTTGCTCATTCCAACAGTTGAAACACACCTTAGAGATGCCAAGAAGAGCAAGGTCCTAGTAAGGTGATTGAGATTTGAGAATCCCAAAGAGAGACCTCATTAGCAAGATCAAGAGTAGCAAAGTGTGCATCCACCCTTCTCCCTAGGCTTGTCGTGGTTAAGTGAGAGTTCATGCTTGTTACTCTTGGTGATCGCCATCACCTAGATGGCGTGGTGGTGATTGAGAGCTTGGTGATCATCTAGAGAGCTTGTGGATGACCTAACTCAAGTTGTGAGCGGTTGTGGGTGATTCACCGCGATGGAGTGTCAAAGAATCAACCCGTAGAGAGCGCTTGATCCTTGCGCAAATCAAGGAGGAGCTACACCCTTGCGTGGGTGCTCCAACGAGGACTAGTGGGGAGTGGCGACTCACCGATACCTCGGCAAAACATCGCCGCATTCCTCCTTCTCTACTTACTTTGAGCATTTACTTTGAGCAATTCAATTCTTGTCTTTACATTTATAGAATTGCCATGGCATAGTAGGATTGGAACTTAGGGTGCAAGTCTTTTGTGCGGTAGAACAGTTAGAAACACTTGCTAGGCACAAGGGGTTAATTGGGCTAACCATAGAACTTAATTATTGCAAAAAAATTTAGAATTAGCCCTATTCACCCCCCTCTTGGGCATCTTGATCCTTTCAACAGTGATAGAGCTTATGCAACTGCGGTCGATGAACGTACCTTTCAGTGGTGTTCTAAACTATAGGGATGTCAGCATGACGGATATGATAGTTTGTGACACTGGTCTACAGATGTGTACGAAATTATTGTATGACCATGATAATGAAATCCTTAGCAAGGGGATGATATTCAATACAATGTCAGAGATGAAGTTGTTCCTTCAGAACTATGTTGTGTATCACCATAGGCCGTACATCATCACTCATTCGGACTAGGAGTTGAGGTACCATGTGATATGCAAAAATGGTTGTATGTGGAGGTTAAATGCACGAAAGAGATAGAGTGATGGCAAGTAGAGGATAAGTAAAGTGGTCCAACCCCACACTTGCCTATCAAATAAGGGAAAGGAAAATCATCAGCAGCTCATTGCACGTTACGTTGCCCGTCGTATATTGGGGCTTATTGATGACAA
This sequence comes from Miscanthus lutarioriparius, assembly GCA_904845875.1. NCBI lineage: Eukaryota > Viridiplantae > Streptophyta > Magnoliopsida > Poales > Poaceae > Miscanthus > Miscanthus lutarioriparius. The sequence continues at coordinate 56,346,208 of CAJGYO010000018.1, forward strand.
TAATGACATTTTGGTGTCTTCGTTACAATAGTCCATATCCAGATTTGTTAATTATGATGTGAAGTACGAAAAGGTTTGGCGTGCTAAGCAAATTGCCCTGGCGATTCATTGGGGTAGCTGGGAGGAAGCGTACAACAGGGTACCCTGAATATTATGTGCAATGCATTACTACAACCCTGGCTTGAAATGGTTTGTAGACACCGGAGGAATGTATTTCAAGGACCCATTGAGGCATGTCCTGTATCATGTGTTCTAGTCATTTGTGTAGACGCAACATGCATTCCAGTTTTGTCGGCCAGTCGTACCTGTTGATGGCACTTTCCTGACCGAAAAGTACAGGGGCACCTTAATGATGGCTGCTGCTATTGATCTAGAGGACCAGATAGTACCCATGGCTTTTGCTTTGGTAGAGGGAGAGAACAATGAATCATGGTCATGGTTCATGTGGCTTCTACATGTACAAGTGCTTGCCCCATCTCGCACTATATGTTTGATCTCGGACTGTCACGCAGGGATTCTTAATGCTGTAGATGAACATATCGATGGGTTTCCGCCTCTAGTGGAAAGACGGTGCATGCGACACTTTGTCGCTAATTTTTAGCGGCGTCAGAGGAAGAAGGAGGTTTGTGACAAGGTAAAGGCTCTATGTTGTGTACATACAGAACACCAGTTCAAGGAGACAAAGAGAGAACTAGACAAGATGGTCAACGAAGCGGGCAAGGCCTGGTTAGAGGCCCAGATGGAACAGAAGGCTAAGTAGGCGTTAGCATATGATGAGGGCGGTTTCAGGTATGGCATCATGACCACCAACTCATCAGAGTCTTTCAACCGTGTATTCAAAGGAGTTCAATCGTTGCCCGTGTCTAAAATTGTTGAGTTCTCATTTCAGAAGTGCAACGAATATTTTGTCAAGAGGTCCAAATGAAATCAATAGTCCAAATGAAACACTCTTCTTCTTGACCATTTGCCGTAGGACATAGGCTGCGCATTGAAAGTTCAAGTACATCAATAGTTCAAATTAAAAACAAGACAACACAATGAAAGTTCTAGTGCATAACAACATTGCCCATTAATATAGCTTGGAACTACCACACGATGCACTCACAAATACTCAGTCAAAAACATACTAAGTAAGCAACTCATCTTTCGAGTACCAATGCTCTACCACAACCTCATTGCTATGGCTAGGGTCACCTGCATTGCCCTGATCTGCCTGTCGCCTGTAGTAAGCGGCCTCCGCTTCATTTGCGGCCTAAAACAATAACGCATTCTCCTCAGCCTCATTCATGTGGCTAGACTCACCTGCATTGCCCTGATCTACCTACCGCTTGTAGTAAGCAGCCTCCGCTTCATCTATGACCTCTGCAGCTTGAGAGAAGAACGTGTCCTCATCCTCCTCCACCTGCAAGTCCGCCTCTGATAGAGCGATGAGCTCGCTCAGTCTGCTAGTGTGGTCCTCATCCTTCTCTACCTGTAAGGCCACCTCCGCTAGAGCGATGAGATCGCTCAACCAGGCAGTGTTGTCCTCATCCTCATCCCCCTCATTGTCCAACACAATCGGGATAGAACGCTATGACCAGTTCACGTTCTGTGCTTATGTAACTTCTTTTCCACATACCTTGCCCGAACCACCTCTACGGCATGCTCCCCGCTGCATCCAATCACTCCATGTATAAAATGCAACAAGTTAGCAACACGATTATATTACATTTAAAAGCAGGCAACGAAAATAACAAGGCTTCCAATGACTCACTTGCACACAATGCAGCAACATGGTCGTTCAAGACCTGCATCTGTACTCTTTCCTCCTCCATTGCAGCTTTCCTTGCCCTCTCCTCTCTCCTCTAATGCCCTATGTCTCTCCATCCCCCATTTGTCAAGCCTGACACCGATCAGATTACGAATACTGCTCTGTCTAGCAAACTCACGCACGTCCTTCTTTCGCTTTTTAACGAGCAGATCTACGTAGTCAGGTTCATATCCCCTCTTCCGTGCAATTACTTGCCTCCCTTCAACTCATCCAAGAACCTAGCTTGACCATCATAAGATTCCCACTTGCATTTCCTAGTGCTCTGTTGAAACGAAAAATTAGATCATAAGTCTTAGCAAAAGAAAAAACGATTTCATGTTTTTCACAACAATAACCAACCTCATCATAGTCAACCATATGGCCGCAATAATGGCCTATTCCAAGCTCTGAAGGGATTAGGCCGTAGTTGGATTTAACACCACATTCACACATGACAGGTGATGCTTTGAAAATTACCTTTCTTTCTTCTTTTCCTTTTTACTTTTCCTTTGGCGGCTTCGGCCACTGATTTTTAGGACCATAGATCCACTCCTTAAAATGACACTTCGCAAATGCAAACACCTAAAAGAGGTGACATTAGTACATGAACACCTATTGCTCAACATTTCAACAGATACCCTATCCACTTACTTCATGCTTGTTTAGACACATAAACTCCAACGTGTTCTTGGGGTTTATCATAGCTCGATCTCCGCAATAGTATAGAGGAGGTTCCTCAAGTTGTCTAACTGTAGCTAAGTGCTTCTCCTCAGCCGTCATTGGCGGAGGGTTAAGGGGAGGTGAAACCCACCGCTCGAAGTGCTCATGTGGATGTCTCCCTCTGCAATAATCGTTGAAAGGGAGGTACGTTGGGTCAAACTTATATACACCGTCGATCCACTAAAAGAAAACGCACCTCTCATGGGCCTACACAACAAGATTTCAGTAAAATATTAGTAACCTAGTAACACAAATGAAGAAAAAAACATATAGAAAGAATTACTTTCATTAAAATGACTGCATGTGTAGAAGCACGAGCCGCTATGTCTGGATATCTCGATTGAAACACGTCGGCCGCACGACCATAATCACAGTTAGAGACAGGGAGGTCAGGAGGGACGGGGGCATCTTTGCTAGACGCGTCGGGGTACAATTCTCTAGGACGACCTCATTTTCGCCACAACTGCTCCCGATACATGTCTTGCATCTAGTAAAATGGTTGTAATTTAACATCAATCAAAACATCGCAAATTAATGTAAAGGAGAACCATTTGCATTACAACTAAAATAATACCTCACACTAAACATGGTAACATGCTTCTAACTAACTAATTAACCTTAACAATGACAAAATCGAACTAATATTTTCCTCCAACCCCTAGCCCAAATATACTTATCCTCCAATCCCTAGCTACCATTCATAATATTAGAATCCACCATTCCCGTGATTGAGGCCAAGGAGAAGCTTGGGGAAGGGAGGGAGATGGGCAGGGAGGGTCAGGCGGCAACAGGCTTCTGTGAGGTGGGAGGGGGCGGCGTGGGTGCCCTCACCTCTGTTCGACAAAAGGAAGAAAGAGGGAGGGAGGCTCGCGACGCGACATTAAGTCGGCCCTTCCACACCGTGGGCGATGGTGCGGCACTACCGCGCCAAGATGTGCGACGCGGTAGCGCCTGCCACGTCAGTCGGTTAGGGCCCGTGCCCCTACCACGTCATCGCCGGTGTCGCGCCGCCATGCATGGCGCGGCAGCGTTATTTGGCCGCTCTGTGGCAATAGGCGCGACCAAAAGTGTTAGATTTGAGAATAAAAAAAATAGTGTCAAATTTGGAAATAGTTTAAAAAAGTGTTAAAAAAAAAAAATGCACGAGGCTACGCCCACAAGCACCTTTAACTTTCGTCTCATCCTTTCTCTCATCTTCTTCCTTTCAGCGCCCTGGGGCAGTTGGCTGAAAACTATGTGATGGATTTGAAAGATCCTTATTAGAGGAAAGGAACGAACAAGGGCGACGATGTAAGAAAAGTAGCGAGGTCAATTCAAGCTAGCAGCGCCAGCACTCCAGCAACAGCCACCACACTAGTAGAGATAAAAGGGAGCAGGATGTGGCAGAACCGCCTAATCTAATGGCCTCCCAAGAGTACTTGTCTTTCATTAGACACTAAGTACCCAAGAGAGTGCATAAAATCATGTTGTTCCATCGAGCACACTCCAAGGGAGAACTCAAAAATCCACATTTTTCCATCAGGATCATAAATGAGACAATAAAGCTTACAACATTCTTAGCCATTTCTTACATCAGTTTATTACAACGTTAGAGTACCTAAACAAGTTGAATGCAATAGCGGAATGAAGACAATTTTATATGTAAAAGAGTTTATACATTTTAGGTTTACATGTTTATCTTGCAGTGGAGAACAACATATGATTAGAATTATAGCGGAAATAAAGATTAATGGTGGATCATAAAACTTTTTTTTTAAAACTTTTAGTGAGGGTTATAAATAAACACTACGGTCATAGCGTGAAAGGAATCCTCTCTGAGCCCACAAAGAGGTTTCCACACACAAAAGTCATCTACCATCCATCGGTCACCTACAACAGGGGGAATAAAACCCTGAGTACTCGATTGTACTCAGCAAGACTTACCCGACAAGAGAAAAATAAAAGACTCCAAGGATATGCAAAGCTTATTTGGCTTGTGGGTTATTGCATCTGCGGAAGTATTACTAAACGTGCGTCCTTATATTAAATTTTATTAGCAGTCATTGTTAGTCCATCAACTATCCATTCTATGTAAGCACCTATGTTACTTTCAAGCAGGTGGTAAGCAATCAGAACTATTTTACTATCTTTTATATTTCAGTTCTTACTACGATGCTAGACCATAGCCAAGTTGGTACCTATAAGGAAAATGGACCCTTGACCCATTTACTTTGGATTTTGGTGTTTGATGACCAACACAACCAAATTGGACTAATGAATTTGCAAGTGTTTGTTTTGTAGTCCAATAGGGTGCAAGACGTGACTTGGACGAAGGTGACATGATGATCTGATGATCAACACCTCAAGCAAGACCTTAGAAGCACAAGAAAAGACCCAAGATGTCAAGCAAAGTCCAAGCATGAAGATAGGAACCAAGCCGTGCGCAAGATCGCAAAGAAACGAGCTCGCAGAGGCGACCGGACGCTGGACCGGACGCTGGAAGCTCGACCGGACGCTGGACCGGTGGCTCGGCAGACAGGTGACCGGATGCAAGGACCGGACGCTGGTGGCAACCGACCGGACACAGGAATGCAGCGTCCGATCGAGTACAGAGAGGTTCCAGGCGCGCGAAACTGCAACCGGACGCGTCCGGTGGCAGGCGACCGGACGCTGGCAGCGTCCGATCGGTAGTTCGCGGCTACAACGGTCGGGACGACCGGACACGTCCGATCAGGACGATTCAGCGTCCGGTCAGTAGCAGTTTCACGGGAGTTCGACCCCAACGGCTACTTTCTCAGTGGGGCTTATAAATACAACCCCCAACCGGCCATTTGAGAAGTGTGGAGCTGAGGAAACATACCAAAGGTGTAGATACACCATTCTAGTGATCTCCACTTGCATAGTGCTTAGTGTTTCATCAGGTGATTAGCGTAGGTGCTTTGTGAAGTGCTTAGGTTGATTAGACCACCGCTTATGCGCTTGCTCTAGGCATATGCCTAGTGTTTAGTGAGGTTTGCATACCTCTTACCACCCCGTGCTTGCGAGCACAAGAGTTGTACATTGGAGGGGCTTGAAGTCTTGCGAGATCGCACCAACCGCGTTTGTGGTGCGGCCGCCACCGTGTACCGAAGGGAACAAGGCCCACGGCGTTTCGGCCGAAAGCTTAATAGTGAAGACGGCGGGGAGCATCCGGGAGAGGCTTGCCGGAAGGCACGTCGGAGACCCACTTGCGCGTGGGGAAGGCCCGAGGCTATCCACGGAGTTACCCGACCGGGAGCTTGGCCCTTGCGAGGGATTCCTTGCGAGGGGCTCCAACGAGGACTAGGGGGAAGCTTGCGCGCTTCTCGATACATCGGTAAAAATACCGGAGTCGTCGACGGGAGTTTGCATATCTCTACCTTGATCCTTAAGCTTCCGCATTTACATTGATCATATTATTATCATTTGCGGTAGAGATAGCAACACACTAGCAAAACCGTAGTTGCACATCTAGATAGATTATCTTTTGCATAGGTTTTGCTAGAGGTAGAAAAAGAGGCCATAGCTTAGAGTTAGATTTTTAAGTTGCCTAATTCACCCCGCCTCTTAGGCGTCCACGTGTCCTACAAGTGGTATCAGAGCCGGTTGGCTCATATTTGGACCTTTGGCTTAACCGTCGTTGAGCCGACGCTATTGTAGAGTGGTGGGGATGGATACCGCTAGGCCTCCACAATTTGACGGCACTAACTTCCCATACTATAAAGCTAGAATGGCTTGCCACCTTGAGGCGGTTGATTTGGGTGTATGGAGAGTCACTCGTGACGGGATGAAACCCATCAAGAATCCCGAAAAACCCACAAAGAGTGATGAAATAGAAATGCATTTTAATGCTAGAGCTAAGAATTGCTTGTTTGAATCATTTAGCATGGATGTGTTTAACCAAGTGTTCACCTTAAATACGGCACATGAAATTTGGTTAAAACTTCAAGAGCTCCATGACGGTACAAGTAATGTCCGTGAGCAAAAACATTGTCTAGCTAAGCAAAATTATGATTCCTTTGCTATGAATGATGATGAGCTTGTTCGTGATATGTATTCTCGATTGAATCTAATTATCAATGAGCTCCATTCAATAGGATTATTAAAGCTAGATGATGTGGACATCGTGAGGAAGATCATCTCCGTTCTACCACAAAAGAAATATGCAAGCATCATCACCATCCTTCACAACATGGAGAACTTGAGCACCATGACCCTGGGCATTGTCATTGGCAAGCTAGTGGCATTTGAAATGTCACGTAAGATGGGTCAAGGAGAAGCATCTTCATCAAGCAAAGGCAAAGCTCTCGCTTGTAGCGAAAAGAAAAAGATGATGGGCAAGAAAGTTGAGTCAAGCTCAAGCTCAAGCTCCTCAAGTGAAGAAGAAGAAGATGAGGATGATGATGATGAACAAGAATCAAGTGATGATGATCAATCTTCCTCCTCCACCTCCGACCTTGATGAAGAATCAATCAAATTAATCAACAAGGTGGAGAAGATGATCCAAAGGCTCAATGTCAAGGGTGTGCCCATCCAAATTCAAGATCTCATTTTCACCAATCAAAGAAATGAGCAAAGAAAGAGAGGATGCTACGGATGCAAATGAGATGGGGCACTTTGTGGAAGTTTGTCCAAACAAGCCCACACCCAAGACAAAGAAGAAGGCGTGCAAAAACAAAGCCCTCACAACAATAAGGTCATGGGATGATTCTTCAAGTGAAGAAGAAAACCATCACAAGAGGCGAGGTCATAAGCACTCATCATCAAGCTCTTCTCGTGTGTGCCTTATGGCACGAGGTAACAAAAGCTCATCCTCTAGTGAGAGTGATAGTGATGATGATTTGCCTTCTTACAATACAATTGTGCAACAAAATCTTAAATATGCTAAAGTTTGCACTAGTCAACAAAAGAAGCTCAAAACTTTAAAAGAAGAGCTAGGTAGTTCACAAGAAGCATACAAGAATTTGCTTGAACAATATGAAAACTTTGCAAATCTCAATGTTGAACTATCTACTAAAATTGAGCAACTTGAGGCTAGTGCAACAATAAGTGCATGCACAATTAATGATAAGCAATTTGAAAAGAAAAATGAAAAATTAAAAGAAAAGTTAGCTAGCTCACAAAATGATTATCAAAGTTTGCTTGCTAAAATGGAAATCATGTGCAAACATTGTGATGAGCTAACAAATAAAGTTGCTAATCTTGAGGCCGTAAAAAATACCCCCACCAAGGCATCTAAAAGAAATGACATAATTAAAAAGGATGCATCTACCTCTTGCAATTATTTATGTTTAGACTCACCTTTGTGCAACCAAGTTTGTGTTAAGAAAGTGATTGTAGATACATGCACACAAGAGGTTGCAAAAGAGAATGAGCAACTCAAGCAAGAAGTAGCTCGCCTCACCAAGGACTTGACTCAAATGAAAGGCAAGGCGAAGCAAACCCAACTTCATCAAGATAACACCGTCAAGGGAGTGAAGAAGCTTGATGAAGGACAAACCGTGGTTTGCTACGTGTGCCACAAAGAAGGCCACAAGTCCTATGAGTGCAAGGTGAAGAATGGGGGAGGAGCAAAGAAGAAGGAGAAAACGCAAACAAGCAAGCTCTCCAACACCTACACCAACAAGGTGGACAAGAAGGCCTCCACACCTTATTTCTTGAAGAAGAAGAAAAATGACAAGGTGGTGGCCATCAAGGTGAACAAGCAAGCAAACAATGGGGTCAAACGCTTTTGGGTGCCAAAGGAAATCATTTCCAGCATGAAGAGCACCAAGAAGGTTTGGATCCCGAAAGGGAAGTAAGAAGTCCGTCGGTCCTCGGGGAATTTGGAGACTTGGCAAAGTATGGGTGCATTTCATGGGGTGCATCATGATGGACAAAATCATTGCCAAGTGGGTTAGTGAATACTATGGACCCAAATTCCCCTTCCCATGTTAGGTAACTAGTTTCAATTTACTTCAATTGATATTAGATTTAAAATTTTCCTACAATTGGTACCTTTTAGCATCTAGTTACTCTTCATGCCTATGTTTGCATTTGAATTCTTATATCTTTTGTCATGCACTAGGTATATCATATGGTAGGCTTGCTCGGTTTCATTCTTAACCCTTGGAGCAAACCTACATGGTTTAAAATTGCTTAAGAGCACGGCACATAGCTTGTCTTACTATTGTTTGTCTAATATGTGCCAAAGTCCAAATTGTAGATAATTTTCTCCCAAATATCATCTTTCAAGTGATATTTTGACTCCAAAATCAATTGTGCATGAGTACTTCAAGTATTCCATGTCTCCATGCACAAATTTAGGGGAGGATCATCTACAAGATGAACGCTTTGAGACTAACACCTTGTTCAAGTTTATCATGTGTGTAGTAGTCCCATTGCAAGGAAAATGGAGTCCCCGAAGAGAAGCATCGTTCTTCAATTGGCATCATCATGTTGATCTCATTTCATATTTATATGCTTTCTCCATGCATTATATAGATTAAACTCTCTTGTGCAACAAATTGCTAATTATGCATATGCTTTGCTTTCTACCATATGTATGCATATATTTAGGGGGAGCTTAGTCTATATAATGCGAGAGTCAAATTTTGTGATCCATTTCTCTCTATACACAAAGGATCATGAAATTTGACCCTCCCTTGTGCTATTAATGTCTTCCTTTTTAGTGTTTGATGCCAAAGGGGGAGAATTTGAAGGACCAAAAGCAAGCATCAAGTTGATGTCTACAAGTGGTAATGGTCCGAGAAAGGGAGGAAAGTGAATTATGGATTGAAATTTTTTTTAGAAAGATAGGCTCTAATCCATAATATCACATGGGGACATTTGCAAGGGCAAGACATGCTTTTGAGTAAAGTTTTAATTGATATCTATCAATTAGTATCATATAACCTTGCCCTTTGCATTGCATCCTAGTAAGTAGATAATTTTTAAATTTAAAATTTTTTATCATTTGCTTGCTTTGGTCGTGTTGTCATCAATCACCAAAAAGGGGGAGATTATAAGGAAAATGGACCCTTGACCCATTTACTTTGGATTTTGGTGTTTGATGACCAACACAACCAAATTGGACTAATGAATTTGCAAGTGTTTGTTTTGTAGTCCAATAGGGTGCAAGACGTGACTTGGACGAAGGAGACATGATGATCTGATGATCAACACCTCAAGCAAGACCTTAGAAGCACAAGAAAAGACCCAAGATGTCAAGCAAAGTACAAGCATGAAGATAGGAACCAAGCCGTGCGCAAGATCGCAAAGAAACGAGCTCGCAGAGGCGACCGGACGTTGGACCGGACGCTGGAAGCGCGACCGGACGCTGGACCGGTGGCTCGGCAGACAGGTGACCGGACGCAAGGACCGGACGCTGGCGGCAACCGACCGGACGCAGGAACGCAGTGTCCAATCGAGTACAGAGAGGTTCCAGGCGCGCGAAACTGCAACCAGACGCGTCCGGTGGCAGGCGACCGGACGCTGGCAGCATCCGATCGGTAGTTCGCGGCTACAACGGTCGGGACGACCGGACGCGTCCGGTCAGGACGATTCAGCGCTCGGTCAGTAGCAGTTTCACGGGAGTTCGACCCCAACGGCTACTTTCTCAGTGGGGCTTATAAATACAACTCCCAACCGGCCATTTGAGAAGTGTGGAGCTAAGGAAACATACCAAAGGTGTAGATACACCATTCTAGTGATCTCCACTTGCATAGTGCTTAGTGTTTCATCAGGTGATTAGCGTAGGTGCTTTGCGAAGTGCTTAGGTTGATTAGACCACCTCTTATGCGCTTGCTCTAGGCATATGCCTAGTGTTTAGTGAGGTTTGCATACCTCTTACCACCCCATGCTTGCGAGCACAAGAGTTGTACATCGGAGGGGCTTGAAGTCTTGTGAGATCGCACCAACCGCGTTTGTGGTGCGGCCGCCACTGTGTACCGAAGGGAACAAGGCCCGCAGCGTTTCGGCCGAAAGCTTGATAGTGAAGACGGCGGGGAGCATCCGGGAGAGGCTTGCCGGAAGGCACGTCGGAGACCCACTTGCGCGTGGGGAAGGCCCGAGGCTATCCACGGAGTTACCCGACCGGGAGCTTGGCCCTTGCGAGGGATTCCTTGCGAGGGGCTCCAACGAGGACTAGGGGGAAGCTTGCGCGCTTCTCGATACCTCGGTAAAAATACCGGAGTCGTCGATGGGAGTTTGCATATCTCTACCTTGCTCCTTAAGCTTCCGCATTTACATTGATCATATTATTATCATTTGCGGTAGAGATAGCAACACACTAGCAAAACCGTAGTTGCACATCTAGATAGATTATCTTTTGCATAGGTTTTGCTAGAGGTAGAAAAAGAGGCCATAGCTTAGAGTTAGATTTTTAAGTTGCCTAATTCACCCCCCCTCTTAGGTGTCCACGTGTCCTACAGTACCGTCTCACAGAAATGATGATTCACAAATCAATGTATCCTAGCTGGGTACCCTGAAACACACGCCTCGCTTGTACCCTAGACAAAAACAAGACCAACCCGTTCCACTCCGGTCAAGGGGTCCAGGTCCCCATCCAAACTTGGACTCTAAACCCCCACACTTGAGACCTGGTCACAGTATGGTGCTTAGACCTCCACCTTTCCCCGTCTCCAATAAGTCGGTCCGGAAAGAGCCAAAACCCGCGACAAGAGCGTAACGAGTCTTCCCGCTCCCATAAGCAAGTATGTGCTCAGGATAATAAGTCTATGACCTGACTACCATCCACAGCAACGGACGGTTCTCAATCGACACAGACAAAATAAATACAATCCGAGCCTCGCTCTGATGCCTAACCAAGTCCAGATCCAAAGTACCTTTTCGCCCGGTCTCCAATTATCATCCATATATATTCCATGTGATAGTAATATAATAACAACAATAATATCTTTCCTATCTCTCACAAGTGACAGATAATCACTTGACTTCTACCGAATCCTATAGCATAGCCATCTACACGATTCTAACATACTATTAGGACTCATAGGATAAGGATATATATATGCAAGTGGTTTTTTCTTCAACTCCTTAAAACTTAATGCACAAGCATAAATTAAAGTGCAGAATAATAGGAATTATGCACCGGAGCTTGCCTGGGTAGGATATAACCAATAGTTAGCATTCCATTGTGGCGACACGATCATCTAGACGCCATCTTTTCTGCTACTCCGATCGACTCCATGATCCATTGTGGTTCCTATTATGACATTCATGGATGCAGCGCGAAAACATAAATAATCACGACAATCGCCACTCTAAAATATGATTACATTGCTAAGCCAACGTGCTGGCTTTAATGACTAACGTACTAAGCTACGTACTCATGTTGTCGACAACGCGCTATTTTACCACAATATTTTAGTTATACCATTTCAAAGTATTTCTTTATTTTGTTTTATATATATATATATATATATGTATATATATATTCGAACTAGGGCTCATTAGATATCCTAGCAAAACAATTATTCTGAAGCCGCAAAAATTACCATAGGCGTCTAAAAATGTTAGGATTTTGGTGTAAAAATTTCAGAGCCAACACTACTACCAATTTGCCACAGCAATTCCTACAAGTTTGTGTTTTTTGCAATATTAAGTATTCAAATTAATTAGGTTACTCTTGAAAGTATTATAAAACTAGGTGAACAAAATATACTAGCAGATGAATCATAATTTTATGAACTTAACAAAATTGGTTTCATAATTTTTGGTTAACTACAAAATTTTCTATTGCATTTACATGTTTGCTTTTAGCAATTAAATTAGGAAACGCTTTAGAAAAGAAACGGGCCGGCGGCCACCTACTTGGCCCGGCAGGCCAACGCAAGCGTGGCCGCGTGCAATAGCTGACCCAGCAATGGCCCAAGGTGGGGGAGCCCACGCGTGGGACCGCTTTTGCAAAGGAGGGCCTATGCTCTTTGGAAATCAAACGACGCAGTGAGGTACTGTTTCTCTAGACTAGGTCTTTGCACAAAACACCTCGAAAAGAGCTGCCTTTGCAACGGGGCAGTTCTCAATGGGCCCATGCGCGGCGGCGCGGCGCACCAGCGGCAGCGACAGCTGCACCGGTCACGCTAGACTTACTGCGACAGCAACCACGAACCGACCACTACCTACGGCTAAACCCTCAGGGGTAGGCGGTGGTTAGAGGCTCGGTGGTGTACTATCGAGAGCCGTAGTGGTGAGAGGCTAATCGCGATGGTGGCACGTCTGTCCCGACGACCTACGGCGCCATCGGAGAGAAGGGGTTAGCAAATAAGCACCAGTAGCTCCCAGGAATTCAAGTGGCGGTGGCAGCTGAGGCGGAGGGGTGCCGAGATGGCCTGGCCACGTGCGATCGATCTGTGCAGCGGCGTTCCGAGCGTGGCACCAGCGCGTCACTGCACCGATGGTGAGCTTCCTGGCGAAAACCGCACGAGCACCAGAGGGCGTGAGTCAAGGCGAGTTCAGAGCCACAAGCAATTGAACTATTACCGCTCCAATCCTACCTCTCTTCCCAGTCCAAGGTCACAGCGGCGAACATGGCCCACGACGAGCTAATCACTGAATTGTCGCGGCGTAGGACTCTACTGTGGCCAGATGCGGTTGAGGCGGCTAGCTAGCTCTCCCTACTACTTACTGACGTGAGGAGATGGGCTGAGAAACCATGGGCTAGGCGAATTTGAAAGGCGGGGCACGGTGCCCCGGCTGAAGCCACATCGTGGGGAAAAGCATGCGGATGAGCTCGAGCGGTAGGGCGTGTTAAAGCGGGGCTCCGGTCGGTGGTGGCAAAGCGAGCTCGTGCACATAGGTGACAAGACCAGGCAGCTTGGCGCGATGTTCACAGCAACAAGTGGCAGGACCCAAGCGAGATCACCTGTGTCGGCTAGCGGGCAAAACAGGGCAGGGAAGCGTCCCATCGCCGCTGCGTTCGGCCCTCGACTCGTCACGACGGCAAGGTTCCAGCTTAAGAACTAGGCGGGGTAGGTAGGACAAGGGGCGGGGCGAGCACCACGTCGATCACGCGATGCAGCCGCAACCACGGTGCAGCCCAGTGGCTAGCCATGCGAGCGTGGCACGCTTGCAATAGCGGGACCAGCCGCAGCCAGCTGGGACCGGCCGTCGCCCGGGGCAAGGCCGCACGGCATCAGCCAGCCTCAAGCTAGCCAGCGGTAGTGGCCTGGCCACAGTTGGAACTCGACAGCGGCAGCGCTCGCGCTCGGATGGTGACCGCACCCACAGGACCAATAGTGCTAAGCATGATTTTTTAAGTGAGCCAAAAACTGCTAACGATCCTGGATGAAGTTCAACTAATTTCCCTATCCTATAGCTAGCAGAGCCAACTATCTGGTGAAGCAATCACCAAGAGCAGGGAGCAACTAGAGAAGATAGATGTATGCCAATATGGGCTCGCCGATCTGAATCCGTTCATGAACGAAGCGCCAACGACACAATTCAGACATGTTTTAACGAAGTTAGAGCAAATTTACGAGGCTATCGTAACACCCAACACCACTACCACCTAAGCCATGCTCAAGTGCACACTCAGAGACAACCAACAGTAAAAGAACATGAAGTTGGTGCTTAACAATTTTTGTTATAATTTGGATGTCAAAACGGCATTGTCTACTTCCATTTTCCGACTTCGAAAAGTCAAAAGCTTCGATTGGAGCTAAGCAACTTTTAACACTTTTGACCTAATTTCTAAAAGGCCTAACCCTATTAACCTCGACCAACTCGTACTCCCTACAATAGCCTATACTTCCTACTAACCCATAGGAGTAACACATCTTAGCACCTTTTAACTATTTTACTCAATTTAATTTGTCAAAAATTATATTTTAAACACAATCCAAATTCTTGCCGATTCAACAAAAGTTCCCGTTAAATCACGGATTCAATGTTTGAGCTGCCAAAAACCCTAGTTACCATATTCACTTCTAAAAATTACAGTTGCTTTCTTATCAATCCTATATTCGCTCATCATTTTACATAAACACTATACACAAGTTATATCTTGTTTTTGTTTACCGAGATCGCTTTCCCGTTTCAAACGTGTTCTAACTTGTTAAAAATTCGAAAACCCGTTCGGCTTGATTTCTCTGAGACCTTAACTTAGGTGCTAAGTCAGCTCGTAACACCCGAGGTGTTACAACCTTCCCCCCCCTTAAAAGAATCTTGTCTTGAGATTCGGAGCAAGAACCAAAAAAGAAAACACGATTATATTTCGTAGACCTCAAGGTACATAGGAGGTTACATGGCTTCGCCCATTAAACCACGCAAGGATTTAGGGATACACGATTAAGAACAAACCTAGTACAACAAAAAGCTTAATCCAGGAGTCGAGATAGACGTGGACAATGGAGAAACAACAAGAAAATAATTATCCAAAACATGGCGTATGTCCAACAGATCTAGAAATAGGAGACTGAGAACTCAAACATCGTGAACCCTAAGACCAAACTAACCAACGGTGGAATTGAACTTCTTCGACAAAAACCAGATCCCTTCTTCTTCTCAGATTACACAATCACCTCTGATTGGCGACCCTAGTTCAACGAATGATGACTGGATCTCGTAGCTCTGCCTTGGACTCGAGGGGAATGGAGATGCAGGAGGAGAGCAAGGGCATCTTATAGTGATGAACGGAGGTGGGGGCGCAGCGCACCGAAAGTGGAGGTGGCGTGGATGGGAGACACTGACAGTTCACGAGGTGGGGAAAAAGTCAGCCATGGTGTGCTCCCTACGTAAGCTTGAGCGGAGGGAGGATAAGGTAGAGGGGAGGGGATTCGCTCGGCGGGGGAGGCATGCGGGCAGTCGTGTTCCCAAAAGAAGAAAAAGGAGAGGGGAAGGGGGTCCGGTATGGAAGTGAGGACAGGGATCAAGAGCCGACAAGGTGCCAGGAAAAAGGGAAACACACAGTGCATGAGTACGGTGGATGCAGCATAATGCCGTGGTCATACGACAATGGGGTACTAGTGGACCCTGACACTGACGGCGTCCGCAGGGCATGCGGCAATAGTGGCCTAGCGTGCATAGTGCAGGTGAGCTGTACACAGGGCTCAGGACATGACTTCCACTCAGGCTTTTCCAATCACTCCCGACTACCCGAAGGCTAACTTTTCCTTGTTACTTTTCTTTTTCTTCCCTTTCTTGACCACAATATGCGCCAACCTGAGATCACGACATACATGCTTCCTCCAAAACCACATTCTCTTGTTTACTTTGAGGAAACACTATTTCATCAACCCGTTGTGGATTTCCTGTCCGAACACCCGAATATTTCCAAGAAGAATATTTTGTATCAAGAGCGGTATGGCGGTGTAATTTGGTAAAGGTGCTTGGTCAACAACCTCGATACCAGCACGGGCCTAGCAGCGTCACCATGTGGCAGCTGTTCCACAGGGGCCCTCGGTTTCATCGTGGCACCATAAGCAACTAGAGGAGAAGATAGATGTATGCCAACATGGGCTCGTCGCTCTGAATGTCCGTTCATGAACGAAGCGTCAATGACATGATTCAGACACATTTTAATTAAGTTAGTGCAAATTTATGAGGGTATCGTAACACCCAACACCACTACCACCTAAGCCATGCTCAAGTGCACACTCTGGGACAACCAACGGTACAAGAACGTGAAGTTGGTGCTTAACAATTTTTGTTAGAATTTGGATGTCAAAATGGCATTGTCTACTTCCTTTTTCCGACTTCGAAAAGTCGAAAGGTTCGATTGGAGCTAAGCAACTTTTAACACTTTTGCACTAATTTCTAAAAGGCCTAACCCTATTAACCTCGACCAACCCGTACTCCCTGCAATAGCCTATACTTCCTACTAACCCATAGGAGCAAAACATCTGAGCACCTTTTAACTATTTTACTCAAATTAATTCGTCAAAAATTATATTTTAAACACAATCCAAATTCTTGCCGATTCAATGAAAGTTCGCGTTAAATCACGAATTCGATGTTTGAGCTCCCAAAAACCCTAGTTACTATATTCACTTCCGAAAATTACAGTTGGATTCTTATCTACCCTATTCACTCATCATTTTACATAAACACTATACACAAGTTATATCTTGTTTTTGTTTACTGAGATCGCTTTACCGTTTCATACGTGTTCTAACTTGTTAAAAATTCGAAAACCCATTCGGCTTGATTTCTCTGAGACCTTAACTTAGGTGCTAAGTCAGCTCGTAACACCCGAGGTGTTACAACCTTCCCCCCTTAAAAGAATCTTGTCCCGAGATTCGGAGCAAGAACCAAAAGGGAAAACATGATTACATTTCGTAGACCTGAAGGTACATAGGAGGTTACACGGCTTCGCGCATTAAACCATGCAAGGATTTAGGGATACACAATTAAGAACAAACCTAGTACAACAAAAAGCTTAATCCAGGAGTCGAGATAGACATGGACAATGGAGAAACAATAAGAAAATAATTATCCAAAACATGGTGTATGTCCAACAGATCTAGAAATAGGAGACTAAGAACTCAAACATCGTGAACCCTAAGACCAAACTAACCAACGGTGGAATTGAACTTCTTCGACAAAAACCAGATCCCTTCTTCTTCTCAGATTACACAATCACCTCTGATTGGCGACCCTAGTTCAACGAATGATGACTGGATCTCGTAGCTCTGCCTTGGACTCGAGGGGAATGGAGATGCAGGAGGAGAGCAAGGGCATCTTATAGTGATGAACGGAGGTGGGGGCGCAGCGCACCGAAAGTGGAGGTGGCGTGGATGGGAGACACTGACAGTTCACGAGGTGGGGAAAAAGTCAGCCATGGTGTGCTCCCTACGTAAGCTTGAGCGGAGGGAGGATAAGGTAGAGGGGAGGGGATTCGCTCGGTGGGGGAGGCATGTGGGCGGTCATGTTCCCAAAAGAAGAAAAAGGAGAGGGGAAGGGGGTCCGGTACGGAAGTGAGGACAGGGATCGAGAGCCGACAAGGTGCCAGGAAAAAGGGAAACACACAGTGCATGAGTACGGTGGATGCAACATAATGCCATGGTCATACGACAATGGGGTACTAGTGGACCCTGACACTGACGACGTCCGCAGGGCATGCGGCAATAGTGACCTAGCGTGCATAGTGCAGGCAAGCTGTACACAGGGCTCGGGACATGACTTCCACTCAGGCTTTTCCAATCACTCCCGACTACTCGAAGGCTAACTTTTCCTTGTTACTTTTTTTTCTTCCCTTTCTTGACCACAATATGCGCCAACCTGAGATCACGACATACATGCTTCCTCCAAAACCACATTCTCTTGTTTACTTTGAGGAAACACTATTTCATCAACCCGTTGTGGATTTCCTGTTCGAACACCCGAATATTTCCAAGAAGAATATTTTGTATCAAGAGCGGTATGGCGGTGTAATTTGGTAAAGGTGCTTGGTCAACAACCTCGATACCAGCACGTGCCGAGCAGCGTCACCATGTGGCAGCTGTTCCACAGGGGCCCTCGGTTTCGTCGTGGCACCATAAGCAACTAGAGGAGAAGATAGATGTATGCCAACATGGGCTCGTCGCTCTGAATGTCCGTTCATGAACGAAGCATCAACGACATGATTCAAACACGTTTTAATTAAGTTAGTGCAAATTTACGAGGGTATCGTAACATCCAACACTACTACCATCTAAGCCATGCTCAAGTGCACACTCTGGGACAACCAACGGTACAAGAACATGAAGTTGGTGCTTAACAATTTTTGTTAGAATTTGGATGTCAAAATGGCATTGTCTACTTCCTTTTTCCGACTTCGAAAAGTCGAAAGCTTCGATCAGAGCTAAGCATCTTTTAACACTTTTGCACTAATTTCTAAAAGGCCTAACCCTATTAACCTCGACCAACCGGTACTCCCTGCAATAGCCTATACTTCCTACTAACCCATAGGAGCAAAACATCTGAGCACCTTTTAACTATTTTACTCAAATTAATTCGTCAAAAATTATATTTTAAACACAATCCAAATTCTTGCCGATTCAATGAAAGTTCGCGTTAAATCACGAATTCGATGTTTGAGCTCCCAAAAACCCTAGTTACTATATTCACTTCCGAAAATTACAGTTGGATTCTTATCTACCCTATTCACTCATCATTTTACATAAACACTATACACAAGTTATATCTTGTTTTTGTTTGCCGAGATCGCTTTCCCGTTTCATACATGTTCTAACTTGTTAAAAATTCGCTTGATTTCTCCGAGACCTTAACTTAGGTGCTAAGTCAGCTTGTAACATCCGAGGTGTTACACGGGATGCATGCGCCAATTATATGCGTGTTAGCTAGGATGATGCCGATGGAGTTAGCAATAATGCAGCTAGCTCGCTTAGGAGCGATATATAGAGGATCTTGTAAAGCTAACAATCCCAGGCTACCTTTTTTTTGAGAAAATATAGCTGATGGCGATCACAAAGAGGAAAAGCATGGAGCTTATTAGTTGGGGCTAGTTGTTAAGATTGTGACCTTAGTGTCAGCAAAACGCAAAAGAAGCAACTATACTCAGTGTGTGAAAGGACTCTTTTATCCGATCCCGACGATTACCATCCGGATTCTTCACCTATACTAGAGGACTCAAAATAAATTAAAGTGGTGTCGAGTCTCTGTGGAAATGGAAATAATAAAAAAGAAGGAAAGTGGTGCATAGAAAAACTTTACTATACCTATACGTGTGTCGATTCTCTAGCTGCATCGTTGCATGCCGTGGCGGAAGATAGGACCCCCCCTAAAGCCCTACAATTTGTATTGAGTTACATGTTTGGAGAAAAAAAATAAGGGAGCTAAGCAAGCTGCCATATTGTCATTAGTAACCTTACTCCTTCAACCTCAAGTGTAGGTGTGCAGACCAGTTGCGCTCTGATGGCACTCTTGCGCCTTTCTTCGGTCCACCGCCTCCACCACCAGCTGGGCCATCCTTGGGCCCAAATGGCCCCTTCCGCCTCAACCAACAACTTATATGCCGCAACCGCACTACCTGCACCTGGACTACCCACCCAGTGCTAACCCCCCTGCTCCTGTTGCCAGCAACCCAAATTCCCCAACCCAAGCTGCCGTCAGTGCACAGGTGCTCGGCCTTGCAAATGTGCTAGCCCAACTCCTTATCAAAGCCAATGCAAGCACCACCGCCACTATTATCACCGCTCCAGCTTCACCAGATAGCTTCACCACGGCTCCGCCCACGCTCTCCCTGGCTGTTTCACCTGACCAGCTTAGCTTACCTGCACCGCCGGTCGCCATTGTGCCTTTTGCTGCTGTCGCCGTTGCACCTACCGCTTGCCGCCGCCAGAACGTTGCTGCGTCGGTCGTTATCAGGCGCCACAGTACTTGTCTTGCAGCCAAAGAAAAGGGGAAATATGCAGACATGACTCACAAGGCAGTCAAGAAGGCGGCCCTAGAGAACGCTCTCTCTGCTTGCTCCCCGGCTCTTAAACAACATGTCCAACGCCATGGTCTGCTCTCCAGGAACAAGGTGGCCATTCCTTTACCCGACCTGCGCAAGCTTGTCTCTGCTGGGTTGGGTTGCTCCACTTCTGCTACTGTGGATGCGGTGTCGCCGACTCGTATATGATGCTGTTTGCCGTGCTGGTTGATCCTGGCATACCACGCTGGTGTTTATGTGTCCACGTTTAAAGCTAGAATTGCGTTTTTTTCTGGACGGTGGGAGTATGTCAGGTCTAGTTACCATGTTTAGTTGGCTCCTGTGTCCCTCGTTAAACCCTTTGTTACCCCTGTTTTTTATCTCTGTCATTACGTCCTGGTCTAGTGGCTTGTCGCCCTTGGGTGACTCCCTTCAGATCTATTGTGAAACGACATCTAACTACAGACGAACAAGCGTCTTTTCATGAGTGATCTCATCCATCAAGCACATGATTAGTGAATAAGATTAGACAGTTAATTTTAGTTCCAAAGGGCATGTCTTTTGGGAACAGTCCTGCCCCTTCGTGACACCCCTCCAGTTGTATAAATATATTTCCGAGATTAATGAAAGCAATAGCTCTCCCAAATCTTATTCATTTACGTTCACGCTTTAACACGTTATCAGCACTGATCCGACGCAAGTGGACATAGAAAGAATTCAACAATCCGGTCAGAACCATCTACAACGAGTTCGTCGTTGATGTTTACCTTCCTGTTGGTTGCGTTTCTGCGCCCTTCGCAAGAGGTATTTTTGCGGTCGATCTGCTCTACACGTATGCTGTTGTGGTTGATACTGACCGACGGCGTGCCTGCCCATCGACGACGGTGCCCGCGCTCCTGTGGGCCCGGGTGGCAACGCCCGTGCCTGGCGACTCCGCGGCCGGCTGCTCCCCGTCAGGCAGCCCACGCGGCCTCCGCTCCTTGCGGCCCCAGCGCCCTGCATGGCCTCCTCGCTCGCGGCCTCCGACGGAAGGCGGCTAGGTCTTCCCGGCGGAGGCGCCCGCGCGGCCTGCTGCTCCTGCACGGCTTCGTGCACGCGGCCATGCCCCGTTCACCTGGTGGCATTGGTGGCCGGGTGCCCGCGACGCCTCGCCCAATTCGGCTACGGCGGCTCCGCCATGCTCGGGCACGCGACGACGGCCAGCCCAATCCGGGCCCCTTCGTGGCGGTGGCCGGCTCCTTGCAGCCGGCGGTGGCAGTATACAAGCCCGCGGTAGCATCTCGCCTGGCTGGCTGCAGCGCCTAGCGGCTCCATTGGCTGCGGCGGCTGCTCCCAAGGGCAGCACCCCCTGCGAATCGGCGACGGTGGCGGCGCAGCGGAGAAATCGGAAACGGCGGCGGTGGCTCACATCGGCTGCAACATTAGAGATACGTAACTCAAATTGCCAGCCAACCAACTGGATGCATGTCCAAGCCAATATGGGCCAACAGCCCATATCAACACCCTGCACTTCCTATTTTTCCATTGTGCCTGTACGCATGATGGGCCATGCCGAGTATGGAAAGAATTTTTGTTTTCATTTGACTCAGCTGGCATGTTATCATTTGATTTTCAGCATGAATTCGCATATGACTATTTGATGTCTCTAGTAAATTCTTCTGTGCTGAAAAAAATAGTACTATTATGTTAAGGTCACTGACTTTGACAATAATTGTACTTGTGATGTTTTACCATTATAAAATGTCCTCTTATGGTATTGTTCAAAATATTTGCCTCGTTATATGGCAAATCCGATAAACAAATACCTTTCGTAATGACCATGATCTTGCAATTTATTTATTTATTTTGTAATTGATCATTTTAATTTAAGCCCATTTATGCTTTTTACCAAAGCTCTAAGCGCTTTAAAACTTGGATGCAAAATTTTATGTGTATTTTTCTCATTAAATGTATAACACACATGTTCTATATTTGTTTGTTGGCCATATATAAGGTAGCGCCATAGTTGCTACTATAGG
The DNA here is from genome assembly GCA_904845875.1 of Miscanthus lutarioriparius. NCBI lineage: Eukaryota > Viridiplantae > Streptophyta > Magnoliopsida > Poales > Poaceae > Miscanthus > Miscanthus lutarioriparius. The sequence continues at coordinate 56,368,085 of CAJGYO010000018.1, forward strand.
ATCTACATTAAATTCTTAGTGACTATCCTCAATGTGCGTACCCAACATTACAAATTAGAACATACGGTCTACATCTTTTCACAAGATGACTACCATTAATCAGCATTCCTATTGGCCATACACAAGGTAGCACCATAGTTGCTACTGCGAGATCTATACTAAGTCCACAACTTAGTGACTATCCTCAACGTGCGTACCCAATTCGTTTGCGGATTAACTAAGGTCTACATCAATCTTTTGATGATTACCTTAAAATGTGTTTATACAAATTACATACACCACTTAGCATCTACTGTTCAACAGACTATGTTCATATTATTAGAGGTCTACATCTTTATGATGACTACCTCTAATGTGTTAGCATAAATGAGGTTTACACTATTAGTGAGATAGATATTGTCTTCTATTTATTTTGCATTAATTAATACAGCATCACCATAGCAATTTTAAATTTACCCTTAGCGTAAATTCAGAAAATCTATGGTTTAAACCTTGTTAGAATAATAGCTAGCAAAGAGTTTGATCTCTTGCTCTTGATGGTCACCATTATCTAACATGGTCATTGGACGTAATGTTAAACTTGATGTTCTATGGATTCATAGCAATATTTGATGCTCCTCATAAGAGAGCATCACCACTTATGATCAATTTAAATATGAAGTTTTATTTAAATAAAGCACCATATACATTCAGGTCACACGTATGTGTATCTCAATGGGTGCAAATCGAAACACTATATGGTTAGCATTCAATGAGTGATACGAACAACACAAGGCAGTCATTCTGCCCAATGCCAACTATGATTGGCCACAACTTTATCTCTAGGATCTTAAGTCCACTTGAGAATATAATTATGTTGTTCCAAAATATCCCTCAACATTGCGTTTTCGCGAAAGCACACAACTTACCAAATGTATTCTAGATTAATTCCTACATTACTTCAGGTCTAAGTGTATGATAAACTCTTATCGAGGAATCATCATTAACATTATAGTGATGCTCTATCATCTGAAGTACATTGAATTTTCAGAATCATTACAAGTTCGATGCCATGTAGTAACACCATCCATAGAACTTTAATGGTAAGATTTAATGTAAAAAGAAGTAGCAGCTATCGATGTTTGACCACCGATAGCCTGCCACGAGGGTTCCCGGGGCAGTATTGTTCGGGCTTCAGCGTATGCGGAACTCGACGGTGAACGCAAGAGACAGTCGATTTATCCTGGTTCAGGCCCTCGATTGTGGTCGAGTAATAGCCCTACGTCTAGTCGGCGTTAGCCTTTGCGTTGGATTGATGGTGTTGTAGAAATCGTGATCTCCCGTCTCTAGGAACCCTGCCCTCCTTTATATAGTTATGAGGTCAGAATCCTAGTCGGTTTACAATTAGAGTTCTTAGTAGGATTACAGGATAATACTACTACTAAGATTACATGGAGAGAATCCTAGTTAGACTAGACCTTCTCTCCTCCTTGCGGGGTATCCTGTGGGTCCCGCACCGATAAGCCCCCGAGCACTTCATGGTTGAGCTCTGGAAGCCTCGTCTTGTTCTTTCAGGCTTTGCCGAGCAGGAATAAGCGTCGTCCGAGTGCTTTCTTGAGCGAAACCGTGTAGCGCTCTATGAGATCTTCGCGTGGAGTGTACCTTTTTGAAGAAAAAAGTATTCCCCTTTGGGTGTAGCCCCCGAGCCTCTTGCTATTTGGAACAAGGAGCTGGAGGGTCTTGTCTTGAAATCGCTCTGATCCTTCGTTGAAATGTTCCCGAGCATGTGCCCGGGTTCTTTATCAAAAAGAACTCGGATATAGCTCGGTCCGGCTTTTTTTTGTCATGATTCATTGAAGTAGTTTTGTCTTGAAGAAGTCTTCTTGGTGACGTGCGCTTTTTCGAAAAAAGTGCACTCACTGAGTGTAGCCCCCGAGCCTCTTGCTATTTGTAACAAGGAGGTGGAGGGTCTTGAATCTTATGTTGTTTTAAAATTGCTGACTTGAAGAAGTCTTTCGAGTGATATGCGCTTTTTTGAAGAAAAAGTGCACACACTGAGTGTAGCCCCCGAGCCTCTTGCTGTTTGGAACAAAGAATTGGAGGGTCTTAAGTCTATTTTTTTAGGAACTGAAATCTTCTCCTGTTGTAGCCTCTGAGCATTTATCTGGGTTCTTTGATTCTAAAAGAACACGGACGCATTGTTCTTGGCGTATTCTCTGGTAGTCTGTTGTTTGTCATGTGTAGTTGTATGGTGGTGGTTGAGTGTAATTGTTGCCTGTTCACGGGTTGTACAGTGTTGGCATATTCTTCCGAATATGCTCGTCTTCGAGTACTGTTCCTTCTGAGTCTTCTATTATTGAGTCCTGTCTTTTCACTGTGTCCTTTGAAAGGCTTGTTTCGTTGGTACTCCTAGTCCATGTGCGCCGCTCCTTCGATCTATAAATACCCTCTCGGGGTGCTTGCTTTCATCCATTGAACATTTTGTTGAAAACTTCGTAGTCATGAATATGGTAGTTTGTGAGGTAGAGCAGCCCCCGGGCGTATCTTGTAGTTCCTGTGTCTTGTCATAGCTGGAGGAAGTCTTGTGATAGGGATTAGAGGTAGACTAATCCCGCAGCGGCATTGTACTTGGAAGTACGTGGTGGTAGTTGGAGGAAGTCTTGTGATGTGGGCTTCGTTCCTTCATCCGACGGTTCTGGGTTGATCCTCGCCGTCTATCTTGAGACTGTCCGGTGCAGATCAACACCTGATCCTACATCACGTCGGGCTTGGGTAGACAGATGCCTGCCGACTTCCCCTGGTCTATGTTGTCCCGCTGTGCTGCTGATTTCCGCCTTGGATGCACTACGTCCGTCCTTTGAAGAAAACAATGTAGCCGATCGCAGTTTGTTCTACCGAGTAGCAATTTGGAGCACGTAGTCGTTCCAGAGCCTAGTTGTGTCCGGGCTCCTTTTTTCTACCTTGCTTGTCGTAGTGCCGAGTTCATTGGGTCTTGTAAGATATGTAATCTTCTATTTTTTGAAGCCATTTGTAATGGAAAGAATCTTGTCTTCAGAGTTGTCATTCATTTTTCTGCTGTAATCCTATTTATTCATGAGACTCCCGAGTTCTTTCTTTAATAACCGGGTTCTTTTGTTCCTTGCGAGGTAGCCCTTTGTTTCTTCATGGTTGACGGGTTGTTCTTGTAGTGATCTGATAACCCTGTCGTGGTGCTGGATGGATAAGTATGAAATCTGCCCGTTAAACTGTACCGTTGTGTGGATTTGTGCCGTCCGTCATTTTAGCTGTGTCAGTAAATGGACCGTTGCGTTCCCACACCGTGTTTTAACGATCCTGGTGGGCCGTTTTTATCACTGAAAAAACTAGTTAAAGACCTTTTATCTTCCTTTTCTTTACTGCCCAGCTCTTACCTTAAAACCCAAGCTTTTAGAAATCCGCCGCCGTCATTGTCGCCGTCACCCGAGCACCGCCATCCTAGCTTCGTCTTCCCCAGTGCCTTTTTGCTTCCGCTAGTTCATGGGTAAGAAGAAAACCGCGAGCAAGTCCCAGGCAACCTTCGTGGACGAGGAGTCATCCCTTTCTTTGATCGAGAACTAAGAGTTCGTGGCCATGAGGGCTGCTCAGAAGGTTTGGCCGGCTCCAACAACAACCGAAGACCACCTCCGCGAGCTCGTCAGCGACGGTTTGATCCAAAGCAAAGACATTGCTGAATGGAGAGTTCCGGGCGAGCACCGGGCTCCTGCTCCAGGTCCTGGTGAGATTGTTATTTTCGTTTCCTTTATCCGCGTCGGTCTTTGCCTTTCTGCTTCCGCCTTCCTTCATCAATTTCTTGGTTATTTTAGGGTTAATCTGAACCATCTAACCCCTAATGTCGTCCTCCATCTTTCTGTTTTCGTTCATCTCTGTGAAGCTTTCCTTAGAATTTCTCCTTCTCTTTCTCTTTTCCGCCACTTCTTTCGTTTGAAGCCTCAACCCCGCCGTGAAGAAACCAATGTTCTTGGCGGCTGTGGGATCCAGTTTCGTCGGGGTCTTAAAAGCAAGTTCTTTGACTATGACATGGTTGATTCTGTGAGGGATTGGCGTACATTCTAGGTCTGGTCCCTCGGTTAATGACCGGTGGGAAAAGAACTTCCTGACACCAAACGAGCTCCAGGTGATCCAGCCATTCCTTGAGCGGATACGCACTCTAAAGCAGCAGGGCTTGACCGGCTTTGGTATTGTCTTGAGCTTTCTTCGTCACCGTGTTCAGCCTCTGAAGGAGCGAGAGAACCTTGACTTCGAGTATTCTGGGGCTGAGGATCCTTCCCGCATGGTCCCGGCCCTTGAGCTGACAGACGAGGAGGTACTTGAGCGTCTCCAGAAGATGCTGAAAGGAGCAAGCGTTGTCCCGCTTACTGTCTCCGAGTACTCCGCCAACAACCCGCCTCCAGCTATGAGTCGTTTTTTCTTCGTGCGGGTATTTTCTGTATTTCTTTTGCTGTATCCGTTTTTGCTTAATTTTCCTTGTCTTGTTGTTTTATTCTTTTCGTAGGAATTATGGCGCAATTTTGTTGACCCAATCCCCCTAGATGTCCTCCCTGCCGTGGTGAGTACTGGGGAAAACCTTGCTGGGTCTTCTGTAACCAGTAAGTTCCAAATCACCACAGTGTTTCCTGGAGTTTCCTCTGGATTTGTTGATGTATATGAAGAATATGTTCCTCGTCCAGTCCCTCGAGGTCCTCGTAGTGTCCCCAAGAGGGGGGGCGGATGGTTCTTCATCGGTTTACCTCGCTTCCAAGAAGTCTCACCACCGAGTACTCATCCGGTACTCCATTATAGGTAGCGTGCTCCTCGGTGAGCATATTAATATGTTTGGTCTTTTCGTTATTTATTTGTGCCACCGACCGAAGTTCTTTTCTCTCTGTTTTCAAATGGCGTTTGAAAGTCTGTCTTTGGCCGGAGACTGAGGAGGATGAGGTCGATGATGTGCCCCTCAATACGCGCCGGTGAGTTGTTTACTTGTCTTTGTTTTGTTGAGCGCCTTTTCTTGTTCTGACTTTGTCTTGGCTTTTTTAGCAGGCGGTCATTGGGCTCGAGTTCCTCTAGGGCTCGAGCGCCAAGTTCCTCTAGGGTTCGGGTTCGGGTTCCTCTGGGGCTCTGTGTACCGCCAGTGCCTCCCTCGCTGCTGTGGTGACGGTGATGTTTTTTTTGCATTGTCGTTCCCCCTGCGAGGTCTTCTTTGTGTTTTACGAAGAAGATAGTCGGGTGAGTGACTTCTGGTTTCGTCTCTTTGCTTCTGTTTCCCCTTTCTTTTGTTCTTATTGCCGAGTTTCTTTGTCAACTTTCAGGCCTTCGTCTTCTCTCGACCCTCCGTCGACTTCTTGCCATTCTTCTGGTGTGCCTCCGAGTATCGAGCCTCATGACTTGGAGCACATGGTCGACGAAGTGGTTGTGGGGGAGACAAGGTTTCCTGGTGATGTCTTCTTCTTTGGCTTGGTTGCCTCGGAGGTGACCGTGGCCATGGTGGTGGATTCATCTAGGGAGGTAGCTGGGACTTCCCATGGTGTGCCCTCGCTCTCACCTTCTCCAAGATCGGCCGCCTTCCCCCTCCGCCTCCTTTCATCAAGATGTGGTGCATCAATTTGACGCCACTCATCTACCGTCGAGTTGACCGCTTCTTGGGGAGATTTTGCAACCTTTTGTAACTTCTTTTGGGAAAACTCCAAGTAAAGTTTTCCAAGTTCTTTCTTTGGATATCCATTTTGTCCTATTCTCATGCCTTTTTTCTTTCTTTCTTTTTGTTCGGTCCTTCTCTCGGGACCATACCGGCTTCTTTTTTTCATCGGAAACCGAGAAGAAGTTGTCCTCGAGTTAAAGCGCCTTGAAGATGCAGATCTTGGTCTCTCGCCAAAGCCGAAGCTGGAGGTCGAAAGGCCAAACGATCGAAGGAGGAGGAAAAATCACTTCATGCCCGGGTAGTTGAGGCCGAGAGACAAAGGGATGCTGCTATTCAGGAGGCTTTAAAGAACTCGGAGGCCATGAAGAACTTGGAAACGGCGAAGAAAGAGTGCAATGGTATGGCGAGTTCTTTTCGTTTCCTTCTGTATTTAAACCTTCCTTTCTTCTAACTCGTTTGGTGCCTTGTCCAGCTCTCCGAGTTGAAAAGCAGAAGCTCTCAGAGAGTATCGATGAAATGAAGACTCTTATTCGTTCTAGTCACAACAAGGCTGAGGAGGTAATTACTCGTGCTGAGGAAGAACTCGCGCTTGCTAAGTTGATTAGGCGTGGAGCTGATAGAGATCTTGTGCAGGCTCAAAAAACTATTGAAGACTTATCTGGCAAGTTGGCGACGGCTACCGAAAACTGGAAAGCTTTATGGAAATCCTTTCGGTCAGTAGCCGACGCTCTCTGAACTCCAGCGGATGATGGGCAATCTTGGGCTTAGTTGATTCCCCGAATTCCAACTCGTTTTCAAGAGTTCATGAAGAGGTGCGCCCAACTGTGTACCAAGAATGTCCTAGCCCAGGTCCGGGTTCTTGCTCCAGAGGCGCCTTTGTCCAAGATAGCAGAGGAAGCCGATAGTCAAGAGTATATTGATGCCGTTCAGAGGATGGAGCCTGAGGTCGAATACTTAGCTAGTAGAGTTGTCGATAATCTTAATATTGTTATCTCTTCCCCTGATGATGACGTTTGACGTAATTGACCTCTATGCTCGTGCCTTGTAATATGACATTATACTTCCTTTTGAATGAAGATTTTTTGCTGATGTCCTCTCTACCTGGATGCCTTGTTTATTCTTTGGATGAGTTGTCCAAGCGATCAGTGTTATTTGACTTGCCGAGTACTTTGTCTTGCTTTCGACTTTGCCATGTGAACAACTTTGCATGTTATCCTTGTGTCGACAACCTCTCTTGATCTATTGAGCGGTGCAGACTCTCGAGTGTCTTTAGTGTAGCCCCCGAGCCTCTTGCTTTTTGGAACAAGGAGCTGGAGGGTCTTGACTTGATTTTTTCCTAATCCATGTCCAGGCTTAGTCGTTTTATTTTTTGTTTCGGGTGTTAGCTTATTAGCTACCCTCATCGGTTGGCTCAAGCGTCTTTTCCGCTATTTTGCTCTCGGCCGGTAGGCTCAGGCATGTTTCAGCCATTTTGCTCTTTTGTCCAGGTGTTAGCTTATTAGCTACCCTCATCGGCGGGCTCAAGCATCTTTTCAGCTATTTTGCTCTTGGCCGGTAGGCTCAGGCATGTTTCAGCCATTTTGCTCTTTGGTTCGGGTGTTAGCTTATTAGCTACCCTCATCGGTGGGCTCAAGCATCTTTTCAGCTATTTTGCTCTTGGCCGATAGACTTAGGCATGTTTCAGCTATTTTGCTCTTTAGAAACAACTCGGGGTTCGCCATCATAAGACGTATGTTGCCGAAAAACCATCTTTATTGATCATGATCATTTGATAAGCCATAATACATATTTTGTCGAGGGACAACATCTTTATTGGCCATGAACGTTGATCTCTTGTGGTTTGTACATGTATTCTCCCTTGAGTTGTTTTCATGCGTAGAATCTTCTTAGTTGGCTGATGTGCCATGTATTGCTGACTTCTTTCTCATCTTCAGTTATTAACTTGTACGTGCCTGGTCCGGTGACTTTTGAGACAATAAAAGGACATTCCCATGGACTGAGTAGTTTATGGCGTCCGTCAGTTTTTTGTATTCTTCTTAGCACTAGGTCTCCGACTTGTAGTGATCGAGGCTAGGTATTCTTGTTGTAGTGGCGTCTTAATCCCTGGAGGTATCTTGCTGATTGAAGGGTAGCGTTTACCCTGACTTCTTCTATAGTGTCAAGTTCTAATCTTCTGGTGTGTTCTGCTTCTCCTTCGTCATACTGTTCTATCCTTGGTGACGTCCAAATCAAGTCGGCAGGTAGTATAGCTTTTGATCCGTAAACTAGGAAGAAATGCGAGTATCTGGTAGCTCTGCTTATTTGAGTCCGTAGCCCCCATACTACTTTGGGTAATTCTTCAATCCACTTTGATCCATAGTCTGCTAGCTCTTCATACAGTCTTGGTTTCAATCCGGCTAGTATGAGTCCATTGGCTCTTTCTACCTGTCTGTTGGCTTCTGGATGTGCGACTGATGCGTAATCTATGCCGAAACCACAATCCTGCGCCCAACTTTTGAACTCCGTGGCTGTAAAGGGAGAGCCTAAATCTGTGATGATTCGATTGGGCATGCCAAAGCGGTGCATAATGTCTTGGATGAACTCGACTGCTTTGGCTGCGCTGTATTTTGCGAGTGGTTTGTATTCGATCCACTTGGTGAACTTGTCAATTGCCACGAAGATGTATTCGAAACCTCCCTTTGCTTTCTTGAGGGGTCCTACTTGATCCAATTTTGAAGAAGAGAAAGGCCAAGCGGGTGGGATGCGAGATGAGGTTGTGAGTCGGCACATGAGCTTGTCTTGCTAACATTTGACAACCTTTGCATTTTCTGACGAGTTCTTTCAGCATCTTTCGTGAGCTGTTGGCTAGTAGAATCCGGGTGCGGAAAGCTTTGCCGACTAGTGTTCTTGAAGCGGCGTGATTTCCGCAAAGAACTCGAGTGTATTTCGTCTAGGATTTTCTCGCCTTCATGAACCGAGACACATTTTAGGAGTACTCCTCGACGATGCGACTCTTCTATAGAGCTTGTCCCCCACTAGGACGTAGTTTTTGCTTCGCGAACAACTCGGGTAGCTTCCTCTTTATCACCGGCAACTTATTCTCTTTGATATAATCAATAAAAGCTTGTGTCCATGAATTGTTGATTACCAAAAATCTGGTCGCCTTTGGTACGTGAGTTCGGGGTTTTTCACCGGGTTGTTTGATAGAAGGAGCCGATAACTCCTCTATGAATACGTCGGGTGGGACCTTTGCCCCTGTCTCGATCCGAGCTTGGCGAGGACATCTGCCGCAATGTTGCTATCGCATGTGGGACATGTAGAATTTCTAACCCTTGGAAATGTTTTTGAGTTTTCAGATTTGTTGTGAGTAGCGCCCATGTTTTCTTTAGTGCAGTCCCAATCTTTGTTGACTTGGTTGATGACTATCGCCGAATCCCCGTGATCTGAGTAATCGCTTTATTCCGAGGGTAATTGCCACTGTGAGCCCATGGATGAGAGCTTCAGACTCGCTTCATTGTTGGTAGCTTGCCATAATATCCGAAGGACATACTTAAGTTGTTTTCCGTCTGGAGAGATTAGGAGAACACCCGCATCGGCTCGCTTTAGCTTGAGTGATCCATCAAAGTACATCTTCTAGTGGTCAAGGATTGTATTTGACATAGGTTGTTGAATCTCTATCCACTCGGCAACGAAATCGGCAAGGGCTTGAGATTTGATTACTTTCCGAGGGGTGAAATCGATGTTGAGAGCACCAAGTTCAACTGCCCACTTTGATATGCGCCCTGTTGCATCTCTGTTGTGTAAGATGTCTCCGAGTGGGAAGTCTGTCACCACGATGATCTTGTGGCTTTCAAAATAGTATGAGCTATGCGTGAAGTGATCAATAGGGCGACATGTAGTTTTTGCACATGCGGTACCGGATTTTAGATTTTGACAAGATTACCGATGTAGTATATACGGTCGTTGTACTTTATATATGCTGCGCTTCTTCTTCTCTTTCCACGACTATCGCCAGGTCGACTACGATGAGAAGTTGCCGAAATGTATAGCATCATATCTTCGTCTTTCTTTGGAGGTGTGAGAACTGGTGAGGATGTGAGGTATGCCTTAAGTTTCTTGAAAGCTTCATTGGCTTCTTCCGTCCACTCGAACTTGCCTGTCTTCTTTAGTAGTTTAAAGAAAGGTAACCCTTTTTCGCCGAGCCTTGAAATAAAACGATTGAGTGCCGCCATGCAGCCTGTTAGCTTTTGCACATCTTTGATGTTTCGAGGTTGGCCCATCTCTGTTATGACTCGAATTTGCTTGGCGCTTGCTTACGATTCCGCGATGACTGACCAGGAAACAGAGTAATTGTCCTGAAGGGACTCCGAATACACACTTGTTTGGGTTCAATTTCCACCTCCATCTTTTCAAGTTCTCGAAAGTTTATTTTAAGTCCTTAATCAGTGTATCCGGGTTCTTTGTTTTTACCACCACGTCGTCCACGTATGCTTCTACGTTTTCGCCGATCTGATCTCCAAGGCACGTTTGGATAGCTCTTTGGTAAGTGGCTCTAGCATTCTTAAGTCTAAACGACATGGTCTCGTAGCAGTAGGCACCGAACAAAGTAATGAAAGATGTCTTGCTCTGGTCTTGCTCTTTTAATGCGATCTGGTGATACCCTGAATAGCAATCAAGAAAGGATAATAGGGCGGATCCTGCTGTTGAATCAACTATCTGGTCAATGCGTGGCAGCCCGAACGGATCTTTCGGGCAGTGCTTGTTGAGATCTGTGTAGTCGACACACTTGCGCCATTCGTCTGTGTTCTTTTTCTGTACTAGAACTAGGTTTGCTAGCCAATCTGGATGAAGGATTTCTCTAATGAATCCAGCCGCCATTAGTTTTGTGATTTCTTTTTTAATCGCTGCCTTCTTGTTAGGTGAGAATCGTCGTAGCTGTTGCTTTACAGGCTTGAAGTTTTCATTGATATCAATTCTGTGCTCAGCCAACTCTCTTGGGACACCTGGCATGTCGGCCGGCTTCCAAGCGAAGATATCTTTGTTGTCCCGAAGAAAGTTGGTGAGCGCGAGTTCCTATTTTGCCGAGAGGTGGGCGCTGATGGTTGCTGTCTTAGAGGGATCGCCAGTGCCCAGGTCGATTTGCTTGACGTTGGCTTCTTTTGGTGGTGCGAGGATGTTGTGCTTTTTAGCTGGTATCTCTAGTTCTTCTTGGCTTATTTCTGTTTCTCGATTTCACCATCGTAGCCCTGGACAAAGGGTGATATGTTGGATTTTGATTCATACGATGACCTGACATCGGGTGTTTCTAGGGGGACCAATGGTGACCGAGGACGGCGAACCATGAGTACTTCCCATGCGTGAACTGTTCTGTTATTGGCGTTAGTTTCCACACTCTCAGAGTTGCTGATAACTTTAGTAGAGGCCTCGAGGCCACAGATCGAGTCTCCTTCTTGGTAAGGTAGAATAGCTGTCGTCGTCGTGTCGTCCAGTCGGGTACTGCTATCCTCAGGAACAGAGCCCGACCAGTAGACGATGCAGTCTTGAGATGTTATAGTCAGTACGAGACATTCCTGAGCTCCCTTCAGTGACATTCTAAGCACCGGGTCCAGGAATCCCCCGAACCGTGCCTGATTAGATGTTGCCATGTTGTGGAATCCGAGAGGAAAAGGATCCGACTTCTTGAAAATATTCTGCGTGTACTCCGAGTTGTATTCTTGATAGGTCAGGACCATGTTCTTAAGCCCCATCGGAAAAGAACTCGGTTTCCTGAAAGAACTCGGATAGGATTCTATCTCAGATGCGGAGCCTGAATTCGAGTCGGATGCGCAAAGCCGTGAAACCTGAGTTGAATCGGACATCATGACCCGCGCGAATCTTCCAGAGATTTGGTCTATCGTAGTCGCCGAAATAGAATAGTCTTCATGGTATTTCGAATCTTCGAGGAGACGGCTTTGGAGCTTGCCATTGTTGTCCGCTTCGTAGATCCACGAGCCGAAGATGAAAGTTGATCCCGTCGAGAAGATCATGTTGTTGAGGTCCGTCGAGCTCTCAGATGCAAATTCACCGAAGGCCCCTACCTGGCGCGCCAGCTGTCGATGTTTGACCACCGATAGCCTGCCACGGGGGTCCCTGGGGCAGTATTGTTCGGGCTTCAGCGTATGCGGAACTCGACGGTGAACGCAAGAGACAGTCGATTTATCCTGATTTAGGCCATCGATTGTGGTCGAGTAATAGCCCTACGTCCAGTCGGCGTTAGCCTTTGCGTTGGATTGATGGTGTTGTAGAAATCATGATCTCCCGTCTCTAGGAACCCTGCCCTCCTTTATATAGTCAGGAGGTCAGAATCCTAGTCGGTTTATAATAAGAGTTCTTAGTAGGATTACAGGATAATACTACTACTATGATTACATGGGGAGAATCCTAGTTAGACTAGATCTTCTCTCCACCTTGCGGGGTATCCTGTGGGTCCCGCACCGACAGCAGCCCCATGCATTCTTTAGGGTCAAGGCTTTTCAAAAATACGACAGAACCATACTTTGTCCCAATTGCGTATGTTATAGCCACACAACTTGGAAATGTCATGCCTTGAAACATTTAATTGATCGGTATTACAAATTCATTGGACATAAATATCCGGCTCAACAATAAAGATATGAAGCACACTTCTATCTTCAACCTGACACCACCAGGAAGGTCAGTTGTTCACAACAAGTTTTATGAAAAAACCAAGTAGCAACCAAACACTTAATTAATAAGTGGGTCTTATGAGCATGGAGAACACGATCATCGAATTTACTTCGCTTGATCTATTTTAGGGACCAAAATTTATCTCCCATTTACAAACATACCTAGTATCTCGTCCCGTCCCATTTTAGTGTTGTAATATAAAATGTTGTCATCAATTTCAATTAAATATCACAATAATGTGCCATCACATTTGATATTCCATTAATTAACTTATATGTAATCTATATAGCTGCAAAGAATATCATTATATTCTTCATGCTATATATAGACTTATACGGGAGTCAATCCAAATGCAAAGAGAAATTTTGCCTACTGGATAGTTGCACCACAAACTCTATATATAGGGAAGCAAAATATTCCTAATCTCTTACATAGAGACAAGAAAATATTTTGTTAATCGCTTGAAGCGATGTCATGATAGTGGGCTTTGGTCGTCCTACTATCATACCCCCTATTGTTACTTAAATAATAATCATGAATTCATTCTTGTATTCTAATTCCAAAATGCACCCAATTAAAATTATAGAGATATCCATCAATGTGATTTTCATATGAAAACCCCAAGATGACAACTAAGAGGAGTATTTTTCTCTTAACAACAGATATGGCAACACTTAAACAAAACATCCTCAGTTGGATTTGACATATACATAACATGTATCTAATATTGCGTACAAATAATTCTCTCTTGATGTCAACAAGACTTGGCACATTTGCCTTGATTATTCAACTATAGAGATAACTTAAGAATTATTGTCAATTCTATTGGTCATAGCATCAATATGAGCCACACATTTCTCGAAGAAATTCAAGAACATACATGTGACTTTATTTACCATTTTATGGACCATAAAGATACTATGTAATGCACATTTATGCATCCATAATATAATCCCAGGTGTCTCTTAGTCATGAGAACCATCACTATACCAAAATCATTGCTCGCAATCTTCAATTTAGAGCAAATTATCCTGGATATGGGATCAAATCCATTATATATGGAACAGTTTGGTTTTTAGGTACTATATATCAAGTACCTTATGTGCATACCAATAATGATTTTATTGAGTCTCTTATTGAGAACCAAATTGCATGACATATTAAAATAGAATTGTAATTTACCAGAACTAAGTTGTTTTCATGTAGCCTTACACACCGCATCGTTAATTCAAATTTATCAAGTTACACTTATACAACTCCCTCCGTTGCCGTATGTACGTGAAACTTTGGCCGTAGTCAAACATTTCCCATCTGCGCATCGAGTATGTTTTCACATACCCATATCACCACCCCAACATATCAATGGGCATTAGAGATCCTAAAAGGTTACTCTACAGGGGATTTATAAATTGCGCGTATATTGACCACATTTGAGAAGAATTCCAGCCATTAGGGGGAGGTTTATACCACATTAAGAATGTCAGGAATCAAAAGAGCAATCCTCACATCCACATACCAAAAAATTCTAAACCTAATCATTTAGAATGTCTTATATTTACATCATATTACAAAGAATCTGCCAGAAACATTTACTGATAATAAGGGTGTCACAAAATCCTCTTATCCTACTTATAATGCGCCCGAAAGAATGGAGGTACCAATTAAAACCATTCTACTCCCACTTCTAAACAAGAGGGAGAAAAGTACGGCCGCTCCTAAGAATAATGCTCCAAGTAAGCGTCCGAGGATACCGAGGACAATATCCTCCAAATCAGTAAATCTAAACCAACCTCAAGTTGGTAGACACCTAAAATGGATGAGCATCCAAAATCCGGATCAACAGTGCACCCAAATTCTGATCCTAGGACATTGGAACACCCTGACTCCATATGAAAAATGACTCAGAGTCCAAAAGGGTTAACATTTTCACATGCTATATTGATTTCAAGAACTGAATCAATCATTTAAAGACTACAGATTATCGCGGCATATACTCCTCAAAGATTGTTTTTTTACCTTACTGGATCCAGACCAAAAGTCCTAGGCAGAGTGTCTTCACACTCAAATTTGGTCAAACTAAAAGATGACAATTAAGGAGATTGCTCTTGTTCAACGATGAAAAGTATTACCACAGTAATATCTTCCCTCACATAGTTTCTTTTCAGAAGCAAGGTGGTGAACAATGAGAGCTTGTAGCATATGGTTTCACGTAGAGACCCAGCATAGCATACCCCATGGTATGTGTGAAAATAAAGTTTTCCAAATTCAATAATTGGCATATCAAATGAATTTGATGGATTTGGATGTATAAGTCCCAATGGACTTCACATTCTGAATCCAAAATACAAATCGTAACATACATTGTGTATAATTAAGCATGATTACGTATATTGGTTATTTTGATATCATCATGATACAAAAATAATTATGTAATCTTTTGAGATACAATTTCCATCATGTGGATTCGAGATGGAGGATTTGGGTAAGACCAAATATTGTCTAGGCTTACAACTTGAGCACCGTCCTTCAGGGATTTTAGTGCATCAATCAGCCTATATCCAGAGAATATTAGAGAAAAGATATTGAGACCAATGTTCTATATCTGAGTGTCATTGGAGCACTTATGTATCTTGCAAATTGCACCAGGCCTGATATCGTATTTGCAGTGAACATACTAGTTAGACATAGTGCAAATCCAACTCACCGTCATTAGACGGGAGCGAAGCATATCCTCAGATATCTTAGTGGCACAAAGGATCTTGGTTTATTCTTTAAGAGAAATCATGATCCGAATATGATTGGATACACGGATGTTGGTTACTTATCTGGTCCCTATCTCAAACTAGATTTGTATTCTTATATGAAGGTACAGCTATTTCATAAAGTCTTCTAAACAGACTCTGACGGCGACCTCTACTAATCATTCTGAAATTATTGCTCTATACGAGACATCACGTGAATATGTATGGCTTCGCAGAATGATTAACCACATATAACAGTCATGTGGTATTGGTTCAATTGAATCACTTACAATTATCTATGAAGATAATTCCGCTTGTGTTACACAGATGCAAACAGATTACATAAAGAGCAATATCACTGAGCATATTGTTCCTAAACTGTTTTATCCCCATGAATAACAAGAAAACAGAAAAATAAACATCTTGCAAATCCAGTCATGTGATAATCTCGCTGACCTATTTACTAAGTCTTTACCAACTTCTGTGTTTCAAAAAATTAGTACATGAAATTAGTATGCGGTGACTTCGAGATTTGCCAGAATTAGGGAGAGACATCTCCTAAATGTTGACCTGTACCAGCATCATATTATACTCTTTTCTTTCACAAGTTTTACTTACAAGGTTTCTTGTTAAAGTTTTTAATGAGGTAATATTAACATAAGCATGTGTCATATTTTCTATTTTCCTCATTGAGGTTTTTGTGGAAAATATCAAAGACACATATTGCCCTCACAACTCATCCATGGTTTTTCCCTGAAAATGTTTTTCATGTGAGTTATCTAAGAGGCAATACCAATAATATGTCGTCACATTTTCTCCTAATTTTTTCACTTGGTTTTTACAGGAGTTTTAACGGCATATCACTTTATATTGCTCCTCATATTTTTCCTGAAAGATTTTTAGGGGAGTTATCTTTATGTCGTATCTCCAATATTTTTTCCTATTAGAGTTTTTAATGAGATACCAATGGCATAGTGGTTTATTTAAATCACAAATAAATATGCTATTTTCTTCTTATTTTCTAATAAGGTTTAAACGAGTTTTTATGGCATATCATATATTCCTCATATTTTTCTTATAGGATTTTTTAAGGAATTTCAGCTTACAGCTGCATTGATCTCAAGGAAGATTCGATCAAGGGGGAGTGTTGTGAAACGACACCTATACGCGAACGGACGTCTACATACGAACAGGCGTCTCTTTACGAGTGATCTCACCTATCAAGCACATGATTAGTAGATATGATTAAACAGATAATTTTAGTTCCAAAGGGCATGTCTTTTGAGAACAGTCATGTCCCTTCGTGACACCCCTCCACTTATATAAATATATTTCCAAGATCAATGAAAGCAATAGTTCTCCCAAATCTTATTCATTTACATTCACGTTTTAACAAGATCTTTGTGTTTGTTAGTTATGGTTCGAACTCCACTGCGCTCATGGTTTGCGTGGAGTCTTGGTGTGTTTAAATTTGTAATGTCGTTTGGGTCAAAAAAACTTTTTTGTGCTGTCATGGAACATACGTGGACTTGGCGACCCGGATAAATGCACGGATCATACGCGATGCGCTTAGACAAGCTAACCCTTCCATCGTTTGCCTTCAAGAAACAAAGCTTGCCGATTGTGATTGGTTCAAAGCGGCAACCTTCCTCCCCCCAAATTTGACTTCTTCATTTGTTACCTCTAGCGTTGTTGGTGCTCGTGGTGGCATGTTAACAGCCTGGGACTCCAACCTCTTCTCTCTATCCACAAGCTCGATCCCCAACTCCTACTGCCTCACCACAACACTCTCCTCTCTGTCTAAGCACCAGTTCTCGGTTACAAATGTGTACGCTCCCTCAGATCACAGACACTCCTACACTTTCCTGGCACAGCTCCTTGAACTTGCTCCGACTTTCACTGGTCCATGGCTCCTCGCTGGGGACTTCAACTTAGTTCGCTCTCGCTCAGACAAAAATACAGCCATCAATAACAACTCTCTTATCACTGCGTTTAATGACACTATCTGTGCCATGGGACTCCTGGAGCTACCACTTACTGGCTGTCACTATACTTGATCCAACAAACGTGAGGTCCCAACTCTTGCGCGCCTTGATCTGGTCTTCCACAATGTGCAGCTCGGACAGCTCTTTCCGTCCTCTAATCTGCTTGGACTCACAATACCGACATCTGACCATGTCCCGATCATGGCCACCCTTTCCACCACCATCCCCAAGTCCAATATCTTCAGACTCGAAAATGCCTGGTTTACTGAACGCCAACTTCGTCCCATCTGTACTCTCGGCATGGCTCCAAGGTCCTAGGTGCATCGATGCTGTAGGTAACCTCGCTGCTCGGTTGAAGTCAACCAGAGCGGCGGCAAAGGTATGGGCTAGGCGTAACAGGGCGCCTCTAGCTATCATCCAAAACTGTAAATTCATCATCTTACTTTTTGACACTTTGGAGGAAGATCGCTGTCTTTCTGTGCACAGCAGTGCTATGACAGATTGGCTCTCGAGCTTCGCCAGTGGCGGCATACTGGAAGCAACGGGCAAAATTCAGAGCAGTCAAGGAAGGGGACAGCAACACGGCCTTCTTCCATGCACATGCAATGGCACGAATGCGAAGAAACAACATTAGATGCATTGCTGTCAATGAGGTACAAGTCACCAGTCACTCAGCCAAGGTGCAAGCGCTCACTGAACATTTTAGATCCGTCATGGGTACAGCGGGACAGAGCAACTGGCAGTTTGACTGTAATCAGCTGTATCAAGAATTAACAAAGGCAACAGACATGCTGACAGTGCCATTTACTGAAGATGAGGCAAGGGCTGCAGTAAAATCCATGAACCAGGCTAGTGCTCCGGGTCCTGATGGCTTCGGCCCCGGATTCTACAAGGCCACATGGCAAACTATAAAACCAGATGTTATGCAGTTCCTATCAGCATTTCATGACGAGAGTGTTCAGTTACAGAGAATTAATAGATCATACATGGTGTTGATCCCTAAGAAGCCAGATGCAAACACGGTAGATGCCTTCAGACCAATTTGTCTGCAAAATTGTAGTGTCAAAATTCTCACCAAGATACTAACAACAAGACTTAGTTACAAATCAACAAACTTGCTGACCTGGATCAGACAGGGTTCATTAGAGGAAGGTCCATCACTGAGAACTTTGTATACGCCATGGAACTTGTGCAATGCTGTCGCAAGAGAAAAGTGCCGTCTTTTATCATCAAACTTGACTTTGCCAAGGCCTTTGACATAGTGAACTGGGACGCGCTGGACATGGTCTTACAAGCAAGAGGATTCAACAGTGTCTGGCGAAGGTGGATGCAATCCATGCAATCCTCCCGCACAGATGTTCTTGTAAATGGATGTCCCGGACCATGGATGGACTGCAGGTGAGGATTGCGACAAGGGGATCCAATGTCACCATATCTCTTCATCTTGGTGGCCGATGTTCTTCAGGTTCTGATCAGGCACTCCGGACTTATAAGACACTCAATAGTGGATGACTCAAGTTGCCCTGTGCTGCAGTACGCAGATTTACACAATGATTATAGTAAGAGAACTTGCTGATGTTCAGAATCTGAGAATCATACTAGATCAGTTCGCCGATGCCACTGGGCTACAAATAAACTACACCAAGAGCACTGCGGTGCCGATCCACATGAATGGGGACACGGTCAGGGACTGCATCTCGGCACTGGGCTATAGAAGAGAGGGGTTCTCTCAGACATACCTTGGTCTGCCGCTCACAAATGGCAAGCTGCAGCTATCTGCCTTTGCTCCAAACATTGCTAAGGGTGACAGATACCTCACAGGCTGGCAGTCATCTCTGCTCAACAAAATTGGGCCGTGCAACATTGGTCAACTCCGTGCTTGATAGTCAGTTGAATGGCTGCACTAGAAATTGCCCCGGGTGTCATTGATCAAGTAGACCGCAGGAGAAGATCCTTCCTCTGGTCCAGCAACGGCGCCTCTACAAGCGGCAGCAGCATGGTGGCATGCATGGACTCACGTATGTGATACAAAGGATATGAGCGGTCTGGGACTCAAGGATCTCGGACTACAAAACACCTGCTTGCTAGTGAAGATGATTCACAGGCTGCACTCCAATAATGCATCATCGTGGGCAAGATGGATTCGGCAAAATGCTTGTTTTGCCTCCCTCACTGGAAATCTACATGGAAACCATTGGGACACCATGCGTGCACTGCTGCCTCTGTACCGTGCAATCACAACAGTCAAGATTGTGGATGGAACTACAACGTCCTTCTAGTTTGACGTTTGGGATGGGAATGATAGCCTTGCTGATAGATTTCCAGAGATGTTCTCTCACTGCACAAGTAAGGAAATCACGGTCCACCAAGCTTATGCCGGCCAACTGCAGCAATCACTAACTAGACGGCAATCAGCAGAGGCAACAACGCAGCTGCACCAAGTATCACAGATCATGGCGCAGCATAATCTGATAGATGGTAGAGATCAGAGAAGCAGCCCAATGATGAAGGCCAATGGGGAACTGAACGCTGGTATGATGTACACAGCTTTGAAGAATGAGCACTCCACCCCGGACGCTTGGGCAAAGTTCATCTGGCAAAACAAGGCGCCGTCGTGGGTTAAGTTTTTCGCATGGCTGCTGTCCCAGGAAAGAATCCAATGCAAAACAACACTGATGAAGAAGAACATTGTGGACAACACCATCTGTGAAACCTGGTAGGCACCGGAAGAGACATCTGCTCATATCCTATTTGGCTGCCCAAGCGTACAGCAGTTTTGGAATGCGGTGCAGGTTCCAACACAGCAAGACTGGCTGGTGCAGGCACTCAAGGAGATATCACCACCTGAACACATACCAAGCAAATACTTCAGTACCTTCCTTCTCCTATGCTGTTGGCACATCTGGAAGAGAAGGAATGCCAAAGTCTTTGGATCCGAAAGGACTTCGCTAATGGCGACATTGGCGGCGTGTAAAAGCGAAGCTTATCTATGGGGTAGCCGACTGCCGCGGGACGACAGGGCGGTTGCTACAGAATGGTGCTCAATCTTGGCTAACGCAATGTAACGCTTTAGGCGACAATTGAAAACAAACTTTGTAACCATCATGGCTGTTTAAGAGCCAAATTATCAATATATCAATTGAAAAATGAAGATGCAAGTACCAGCAAAACTAGAACGGAGCCAGTGCAGGAGATCCGCTGGTCCTCTTCCCCCGACTGTTGATGTGTGTAGACCTGCAAGCAAGAAAGTAGGAGGAGGTCGTGAAGGCAAGAGGTGATGGGGCAAGAGACTTAAGAATGGGCAACAGCACGGGAGATCCAACTTGTTTAGGTTCGTGGAGTCGCTGGTCGGTCGTGGAACCACTGGTCCGGTCGCGGAGCTATCATCATGAAGAGGCTAGGCGAGGAAGAGGCAGCGGTGAGCGCTGCAACTCCCAACACCTGGTGCTGGGCGACAAGGGCGGAGGAAACCCTTGACCGGGCGATTGGACAGTGGCCCGGATCTGGGCTCGTGCAGGGAACGTCCACCACCGCCGTCTCCCAGCTCGACGAGGGCAGCGAGGGGGAGGAGGATGGGAGGCAGGCGGCAGTGGGCGCCGAGGGAGCCGCCGCCGCTGCCGTGCCCTAGGAGAAGAAAGGAGAGAGAGGGAAGTGGTGTCGACGACGGGAGGGAGAAGTGGAGGAGTCATTCACGAGCACTGGGAGAGTGGAGATCGAGGGAGGGAGGGAGGGGGCGACGGAGAGGGCGATGCGGAGGGGGCACGCGGGGGAGAGGCGGAGGGCCGCGCGAAGGAGAAGCCGAGGCGGAGGTTAGAGGGGGGCAGAGGCAGCGGTGGAGAGGTTTGGAGGACGAGATATTTTTCTCCTCAAAAAACAGTTAGGATATGACACGTGGACCATCTATGGTAAGGAGAACCGTAAAAAGAGGATCAGACGGTGTAAAAATATTTTGCTAACGCGGATGTTGTGAACGGCGGCTATAGAAGTCCAACGAGCCGGCCCGGCCCAGCACGGCACGTCGTGCCTATCGGGCCGTGTCGAGGCGGGCACCGTGCCTGACCTACGGCCCAGGCATGGCCTGCTGGGCCGTTTATCGAGCCGGGCCGGCCCGAGAAGCATGCCAGTCCAGCGTGTTGGGCCAGCCCGGGCCCACGATGAAGCGCGAGCAGCCAGAGAGAGGGGAAAGGGGAGGAAGCGCGAGCAGCCGGAGATGCAGTGGCCGCGGGCGACCTTGCCCTTGGGGCCCTTGACACCGGCGAGGAGACGGAGGGGGCGTCAGCGTCCGTGGCGCAGAGGTCGGAGGGAAAGGGAGTTAGGAGCGCGGTGCTCCAGATCTCCGCCTCAACAACGCGCCATGGAACCCCGCGTCGCGGGCGCCTGAGCGGAGGCGGCGGGAAGCGCCCGTGGTGGGCGCGGCATTGGCGTCCGGGCGCGAGGGCCGAGGGGAGGGAGGGGTGTCCCGCGCGGCACCGGTAGCGCGTCCGGGGCCCAGATCCAGGACCGTGCGCGAGGGATGCAGAGGGAGAAGCTGATTCTGGCATTCATGCGAGTGATGCCGAGGAGGGAGAGAGGTCTCGCGCGCGCTGGGAGCCGGGAGGGATGCGGAGGGGGAGAGGCTGCGGCGTTGCGCTTGCAGGTGGGATGCGGAGGGAGCTGCGGCGTTGCACCTACGGGAGCCTGCGGAGGGGGGATGGGAAGGGAGTTAGGGATCAGGGGGTGGGTCGGGGCGGGTCGGCTAAGGGAGCAGGTCGGCCTTGGGGAGGGGAGGAGGAGTGAGGAGGGGGAGGGGGAAGTGGAAGGCCAGGCCGACCGTCGAAGGTCGGGCCATGCCGTGCTAGCCCACGGGCCTGAGCAGCGACCCAGGCACGGCTTGCTCCCTCGGGCCGGGCCAGCCCGAGCCCGCTGACCATCAGGCCGTGCCGTGCTTGGTCTGGGCCAAAATTGCGTGCTTCGTGTCGGGCCGCCGTGCCTCGGGCTGCATGGACATTTATAACGGCGGCCGAGCCTTTCTGGCTTAATAAGAAGAAGAAGAAATTTGTTGAATTTGACTAAATTTTAAGACAAAATTATACTGTTGGTCTCTCTAAAAAAATAAAAATCATATTTCTATAGCTTCATCATTAGTCGCATGCATGCCTTGCGATTGTGTGCACATGAAAGAGGTTGGCTACATTCGTCAATCTAGGTTATTAAAAAGGCTTTTGACTTTAAGCAAACTGTCAAATAAATCTAATGGACCTCCTCTCTTTGTTACAGACAGAAGATGTGCTCCACGTTTTTACGGTGTTACTGTACATGACAGTGGCTTGTAACGGAAAACTGGGGTTTCTGAACTTACCCCAAGCTCGCTGCAATGCATGGTCCTGTGTAAAATCTTTTAAGACTTTCAAAGTTTCACTGAATGTGCTGTATATGTTCTAGGGTGCAACCGCATGTTCTGAATCAAGCAAACTTATCGTCGCACCCACTACTGAGATGATGACACGTGGTTCCTGCCACATGGCACATGATCCCACGTGGATCAATCGGGCGACGGCGGCAGCCTGGTGACGGAGACAGACATCCACCGACTACGGACTACCGGTACCTGTAAAGTGCCGCCTACTACTAGTATACTCGATCGGTTCCTGCAGCACGATTGATCGATGAGTCCTCTCCAAAATTTCAATCGCCACGCAAACAGAAGCGATCAACTAAGAGATCCCATCTCCTCGCTTACCAGAGGATAATGAAGGGAGACAAGATGGACATATGGGCACTCTCGAGCGATCCAATTAAGCCGAACAATCGAGAGGCAGCGTCTTTATCAATTACTCTGATTTGCAACGTTAGGCTTTTGGAACATGGACGTAATCAACCAAACACTCTTAGTTCACATTCAGCTTTGAAGTCTTACTGATCTTATACTGCATCCATCTCAATTTTTAAGTTTAACTTAAATTTATATAAAAATAGCATCAACATTCATGTATCTAAATAAATTTATTATGAATATATTTTATAATTAATCTAATGATATTTATACTATGAAGCAGCCAACCATTATGCGCCCTTGAACGAGTGGAGTCGAGCTGGAACAGTGAAAACAACATATGCAAACATGCTTCTCTCCGAGCATATATGATTGAGCGGATGACAGGATAGCAACCATAATGCAACCAAACAGGCCCAAAATCTATTAGAACACATAACATGATTATTGTTAAAATCTTTAAACTTCATGTACCTATACAAGCTAGAGCAGCATGTATGTAAGCACAATATAGAGGTCAATTGCTAGACAAATTGAAACGCATGATATACAAAATCTCTACTGTAGGCCGCAAGTTGTCCGGACCACGCAAGAAAAGCTTATATTTACTAGTCGCCTAATCATGAATACGAAAGGCCGGCCTAAGCGATCAAACTGGACACCTTTATGGGCCACGGACGCATCCTCGTTCGTCGACATGGGCTGGCCTCACCCTCACCCTCACCGTAACATACGTCGCGCGTGCGGCCCAACTCTGCTTCCTCCTCCCACACGACCCTACTGACTGGTGAGAAACCGTCACCGCAGCGGTCGAAACGAGGAGTGGAGGCGCGGGGACATGACGACCGCTCAAAGATGCTGAAGGCAGTGATGTTGCAACATCAGGTGTATTACCTTTACCTTACTTCCAGTCAGCAAGCATGCTCTGGAAATCCTGTGGAAGAAGTAAAGCACCCTGCTATCTCTTTATACCAAAAAGTATGGGGCCTGAATTTCGTGTACCAAATACCACTGTACCAGTAAGATGGCTCAAGTCCAAGTACAAGGTACAATGCTTCAGACTATCCAAAAAAATAAATTCTGAAGCTTTAAACTCAGTATTATGGTGCAAACATACAATTCCCATAAGATCCACATCTCTCTATTGCCAACTGGAGTACCAAAAGGCCTTGCTACTCCCAAATCAAGCGAGAAACTAAAGTTTCATGAGTCCCAGGGATTCAATATGGGGCAAGAACAAGAAGCATTGACTGTGCACGAATACTGCAATTTCGACAACTGAAGGGCAAAAAGATTCTACCCTAAGTACGCTGCCTGATCTTTTTACGTCAGTTAGCTGCATTTATCATGTCGGCACTTTGAAGTATAAAACCTTTTTACTGGTTGTTTGGCAGACAACATGATGCCTAAGTATTACTCATCTGCCCAGTGATGTGGAGCAAACAAGAAAATGCATGCCCATTCAAGTTGTTGATGCTGGTTTCACTGTCACCGTAGCAGCAGATGCACTCGTTGCACTATCAGGCAATTTGTTGGTCCCGAGATCTTCTGCACGGGTAAGCCGACCGCTCACCGTCGTTGTCGAGCACACACACTATGGCTAGAGGTAGAAGAGGGAGGAAGAACAGAGCGCATACACACACAGCACAAGCACCATAGTTGACCAGAGCTCTACAGAGGAGATGGCAAAACTGAACTCTCTCAACTTTACTGAGTTGCAGTGGGAAGTTATATATACAACTCTACTCATCTAATCATAGTACACAGACATGCAATGCTGCTACAGTGACTAGATGTGATAGCATGACTGACTTTGGCGCTTGCCCCTACTGTGGCTACAGTGCGGCAGGGGAGCCTTTCGGCACTTGCCCCTGCCGCGTTTAAAGAGGGAGAGCAGCAGATTACTTTACAATTCTTCCTCTAATTCTGTCGGTAACCCTAGAACCTCCACTATGCCGACCATCTTCTTCAGCTCCGTGAATCGAAGACGGCTGAGCGGCTTGGTGAGGACGTCCGTGAGTTGCCGACTAGTTTCGACGAACTCGATGACGATCTGCCCTCCATCGACATAGTCCCTGAGAAAGTGGAACTTGACGTTGATGTGCTTTCTTCAGTCATGGAGAACCGGATTCTTCATGAGGGCGATGGCGGATTGGTTGTCCACCATCAGTGCTGGTGGGTGAGCTTCCACACCGGTTAGCTCGCCCAGCAGCCGGCATAACCACACAGCTTGGCACGTCGCTGTGACTGCCGCTACGTACTCTGCCTCGCACGTGGACAGCGCCACCACCTTCTGTTTCAGCGACAGCCATGAGATTAGAGCTGACCTGAGGAAGACGAGCACGCCAGAGGTGCTCCGCCATCCGTCGATGTCCCCCGCCATGTCTGCATCGCTGAACACAGTGAGCTACAGCCCACTTCCGCCGGTCTTGGGGAAGACAATCACCTGATACATCGTCCCCTTGACGTAGCGCAGCAGCCGCTTCACTACGGCCCAGTGATCCTCTTGGGGATCCTCTATGAAGCGGTTGACGTAGCACACGACGAACGCAATGTCTGGTCTCGTGTGGACTAGGTAGCGCAGACCGTCGATGATGCTCCGGTAGAGTGTTGCATCTACCTTCGTCGTGGTACTGGCCTTTGTCAGCTTCAGCCGCTCTTCCATCGGAGTCACGCACGGTTTGCACTCAGCCACGCCGCTCAGCTCCAACAGCTTTGAGGCATATGCGCTCTGACCGAGCGTGAGCGCCTCCTTTCCCTGTCTCACCTCGATGCCGAGGTAGTAGGAGAGCGCGCCGAGATCGCTCATTCGAAAAAGAGCCACCATCTCGCGCTTAAAGCTGTCGATGTCCTCCACACGCGCGCCGGTGACGATCAAGTCGTCCACATACACACTGACGACGAGCTCCTCCTCCCCCCGTCGCCGCTTATAGAGCGCGTACTCGTTTGCGCACCGCTTGAACCCAAGCTCGCCCAGCGTGGCGTCAAGCTTGGCGTTCCACGCTTGCGGGGCCGGCCACAGCCCGTAGAGTGCCTTGCGCAGTTGGAGCACCCTGTGCTCCGCTCCCTTGACGGCGAAACCTGGAGGTTGCCTGATGAAGACCGTCTCCGCCAGCTCACCGTTGAGGAAGGCCAATTTTATGTCCAGGTGATGGACGCGCTAGTCCTTCACTGCTGCTAAAGCCAGCAGTAGTCGGATAGACTCCATGCCCGCTACCAGCGCAAAGACTTCCTCGAAGTTGATGCCCTCGCGCTGGACAAAGCCTCGGGCGACGAGGCACGCCTTGTGCTTGACAATGGCACCGCGCTCGTCGCGCTTGACCTTGTACACCCACTTTAGGCCGATCGGAGGGTATCCTGGAGGTGGATCGACAAGCTCCCAACTCTCATTTTCCTCGATCGCCTTCATCTCCTCCAGCATCGCACCGTCGCCAATTTGCATCGCGCTCGGCTAGCGCGAATGTGGGTGGTTCCTCTGCACTGATGAGAAGCAGCTCTGGGTGATTGAGCAGTCGACCCGCCAGGCCTAAGGACCCTGTACCGTCGACGATGTCGTCTAGCTTACGGAACCGCACCTCCTCACCGTTGTGGAAAGCATCCACGAACTTGGTGATGTCGATTGGAGGTGAGGCAAACTCGATCGGCGTAGATGGAGTTCCCTATTCCACCGGAGTGATCGGTACAACACCTGGAGTGCTCGGCCCCCCACTGTAGTGCTTGGCACTACTCTAGGAGTGCTCGACACCGCCTCAGGAGCGCTCGACACCAGTCTTGAAGTGGTCGGCACCACTACAAGACCTCTTGGCTCCTCTATCGGAGCGTTTGGCACTCGTCCTGGAGTGGTCGGCACCACTGTAGGACCGCTCGGCACCACTCCTGGAGTGCCGGCAGCCCTCCTGGAGTGCTCGGCACTGCCCCAGGAGTGCTTGGCTCTATTTCTAGAGTGGTCGGCACCTTCTCTCCAGCGTCTCCACCACCGTGGATGACCAAGTGCTCGATGATGAAGGTGCTGGTGAAGCCGCCAGCTTCCCCCGTGCCCAGACTGTCCCAGTCCCAAGCCGCCTTCTCGTCGAACATGACGTCACACGAGACAACCACCTTGCCTTCATGTGGGTTGTAGAGCCGATACGCCTTGGTACCTTCCTCGTAGCCTAGGAGCACCATCGGTGTGCTCCTATCCTCCAGCTTGGTGAGGACCGGCTTCGTCTTCCTAACGTGGCCGATGTAGCCGAATGTTCGAAGGAAGGACACGCTCAGCTTGCGCCCATACCAAGCTTCGAACGGCGTCCCTTCAGGGCCTTTGTGGGCGTGCGGTTAAGGATAAACACTGCCGTGGTCACTGCCTCACCCCAGAACCTTGCCGACATGCTTTTAGCCTTCATCATGGATCGAGCCATGCCGACCACCATCTAGTTCTGTCGCTCCACCATGCCATTCTGCTGTGGCGAGTATGGCGCGGCGTGGTGTCACCACACCCTGAACCACGCAGTACGCAGCGAACTCCACCGAAGTGAATTCGCCGCTGCGATCAGTCTGCCGCATGCGCAGCTTCTTGCCGCTCTCCGTGCGGCAGAACCACCTAATCTAATGCCTCTCAGGAGTACTTGTCTTTCATTAGACACTAAGTACTCAATGGAGGATACTAAATTACGCAGTTCCGTCGGGCACACCCTATGGGAGAACCCAAAAATCCATATTTTTCCATCAGGATCACAAATGAGAGAATAAAGCTTACAACATTTTAGACATTTCTTACATCAATTTTCATGCAACATTAGAGTATAATATTTATTGTTATAACAGGGGAAAATAACCATGTTATCAAAGTTTCAGCTGAAATAAAATCATTTAATGACAAGTTAAACATTAACATGATGATCCGTTATATACATCATAACAGATTATAAATTTTTCCATTGTAAAAGATTTTGGGTGAAAGTTTCACATAAACTCTATGTCCGCAACATTAAGGAAATCCCCGCTGAGCCCACCAGGAGGTTTCCACACACAAGGGTTAGCTCCACATGTTCCTGCCACCTGCAACAGGGTAGAACAAACCCTGAGTACTCGATTGTACTCCGCAAGACTTACCCGTCAGGAGGAAAGAAAAGACTCCCAGGAATATATAAGGCTATCTGGCTTGTGGATTTATTACATCAGTAGAAGCATTACTAAATGTGCATCCTTATATTCAATCTTATTAGCAGTTAACATTAGCTCATTAACTAAACATTCTATGTAAGCACCTGTGCTACTTTCAAGTACATGGTAAGCAATCAGAATCATTTTACCACCTTTTATCTTCCAGTTCTTAATACCGTGCTAGACTGTAGACAAGTCATACCGGATTACCCGGTGATTCGCGAATCAATGTGCCCAGCTGGGTACCCCGAAACACATGCCCCGCTTGTACCCCAAGCACAAGCAGGATCAACCCACCACTCTCCTGACAAGGGGTCTAGGTCCCATCCAAACTTGGACTCTAAGCCCCCACACATGAGTCCCGGACTCAGTGCGGTGCTTAGACCTCCACCATCCTCGCCTCCAATTAGTCGGTCCAAAAAAGAGCCGGAACCCACGACAAGAGAGTAACGAGCCTTCCCTGCCCCCATAAACAAGTATGTGCTTAGGATAATAAGTATGTGACCTACCTAGAACCTAATGGAACGGCCAATCCTTAACAGACACAGGCGGAACAAGTGCAATCCTAGCCTCTCTCGAATGCCAAACCAAGTCCAAATCCAAAATACCATTCATATATATATATATATTCTATATAATAGTAATATAATAATAACAATAATATATTTCCTATCTCTCGCGAGTGACAGACAATCACTCGACTTCTACCAGAGTCCTATAGCATAGCAATCTACACGATCCTATCATACTAGTAAAACTCATAGGATAAGGATATATATATGCAAGTGGGTTTCATTCAACTCCTTAAAACTTAATGCACAAACATAATATAAAGTGCAGAAAATTAGAGGTTATGCACTGGGGCTTGCCTGGGTAACATATAACCAAAAGTTAGTATTCCATCTTTGTGACCTGATCCATAGCACCATCTTTCCAGCTACCCAGTTAGTTCCACGATCCATCATCATTCCTATAATGATATGCATAGATGAAATGCATGCTTGGGTCAAACAAGCATACACACAGGCATTTACAATTGTTAAAAGACAAGCAACACGTCGTCGAGTGACTAGGGTAGCTAATCGTCATCAAGCAACTTTGTATTTTTATATATATTAAAACACACAAGTACAAGCCAATTCAACCTACTAAACACACATCCATAACTAAACATACCCAAGCCACCCTTTACTAGTCAAGCATGGAAAACCAGTAGCATAGAAAACATGTTGCAAACACAAGGTGAAATATATACTAAAGCTAATTGCTTAACTAAGCATAAAGATTAAATAAAACGGTGACGGTTCGAACATAAATCTAGGAGATGAAAGTTTTATGGACGGAACATCTCGACTAAACATAGCTACTGTGTGAATATCATAATTTTCGAACGAGCAATTTAATTACTACAACATAATCAAGATATAATTGCAATTAAGCATATGACACATGATAAATTAATAACTTAGTAATTAAGCATCCACTAAACATGAAACTTTTACCATAACACAAACACATCCACACTAGTCTACCATAAAAATTTCACTACATTTGGACTAATACAACATGCTTTATTAAATAAACATAAAGGCTAGATTACACCTACACGAAAAACTTCATACTAAAGCATATGACATAATATATCTACTGCATAGAGCTAGTCACAAGGATTTCAAAACATATTTATTTTCTTTTTTAAGATTTTTCTACTAATTACTACGATTTTCCAAAGTTTCAGCCGATTTAATCATAAAAGAAAAAGAAAAAGCCTAATAGGACAAACACTTTGCGATAAAGCCTCTAGGATTTCACTAAACCAACCCGTAGTACATCACACACTATGTATCACTATTCATATGAGTCATGGTTTTGCATTGGGAACCTTGGAAAAGTTTCTATTCTCACCCTGAGGTCCTTCTCTTCACCTTGAAGCAGAGCAGCGAGTAGGGGAGGCAGTGCGCCGGCCGATTCACGGCCGAAGGGGCGGCTCGCCGGTGGAGGTTCTGTCGCGGGGGCCACGACAGCCTCGCGCGCGTGCTCAGGTAGGACGTGGCTCACCTGGAGGCGGCCCGCGGTGGCGTGGCCGCGCGCACGCACACCAGAGATGGCGGTGGCTCGACGACGGGGCGGTTCCGGCGATCTTCGACTCGGCCAAGGTACACCAGGCGGAGAGGAGGAATAGGCGGAGGTGGTGGCGGCGGCGGCGGCGCCTTGGCCGGGCACAGCCGGCAGTGGCCCGGCCGCGTGCGCGGTGGCCGCGGGAGCCTCCCCGGCCATGGCGGCCTTGGCGCGCAGCAAGAACAGGGGGGGCAGTGTAGGAGCTCGGCAGGTTGGGAGGGCGAGAGAGGGATGCGAGGGCACGCGTAAAGGGGCGAGGCGAGGGAGCAGCGCGATATGGGCAGTGGCGTGGGCATGGGAGAGGAACAGCGCGGCGAGGACGACGCCGCTGTGCGCGCAGAGAGCCCATGTGCTCCTCTCGGCAGTGAACTGGTCACGTGGAGCAGGCAAGCGGCAGGCGCGCACGCGGGCAGTAGCAGGCAGGCAAGCAGGCGTGCGGGAGCGCAGCATGCAGGCACAGGCGTTCTTGTAGTGCATGCACGTGGGCAGCTGGGACGATGTGGCTTGCAGGTGCGGCTGCATCGTGCATGCAGCAATAGCAGCAGGTCCGCGATCTGTGGACCGGCGGTGGTGCATGCCTGGTGGGCGGGGCGCACGGGAAGGGTGCTGGGCCTGAGTGCTCGTCAGCCGTATAAGTGTATTTCCTATTGTATTTCATTATTTATTTTTCTATAGAAAAACGGCAAGGTGATTTAAGCACATGGCCTTGCTCGGGCACACGGCCAAGTTGAGCATGGTGCTCGGCCAGCGCCGCGTGTCCGCGTGTGTGCGCAGGGAGGACGGCTGAAGCACGAAAGTTTGTTACTCGACATTTTAAATACAACAAAAACTCATTCTTCAAATCTTATTTAAGTACTATATACTAGTTATATTGTATTTTTGTATATAAAAATTGCTTCGGTGCCAATGTTTAGAACTACTTATTCTACTCTTCGTGTTAGGATATTTTATTAATACATATAGGCATTTACGTAACTAACTCACTATATTGATAGATCTATCTCTCATGCCATAATCTCAGAGCTTAGCGAGCTCGTAACACCAGGGGTGTTACACTCTGCCTCCGTGCACGCCTTGAACTTTTTGATCGCCTCCGCCGCCTCGTCCTTGCTCGTCAGGAGTTACAGCCACATATAGCGACTACAATCATCCACGAGCAGGAAAAAGTACCACCGACCATCGTTTGTGGCTGGTGTGATTGGCCCGCAGAGATCGCCGTGGACGAGCTCGAGAGCATCCACCGCACGATATTTGGCCGCCTTTGGGAACGACAGCCTCCTCTGCTTCCCGGCCAGGCAGCTGTCACACAGCTCGCCTGCGTGCTTAATGTGGGACAGCCCTCGGACCATCTTCTCCAGCCAACCGAGCACGTCGAAGCTGAGATGGCCAAACCGGGTATGTCATAGCCACGACTCCTCGGTGTGCTATGCTGCCAGGCACATCGGCTGCTCCACCTTCAAGTCGAGCTGGTACAATCGATTATGTGAGCGTTTTACTTTCGCGAGAAGACACCGCTGTCGATCCCGAATCTTTAGGATCCCGCTCTCGATCAGTACCTCGCTTCAGCACTCGTCCAGCTGCCCGATGCTGACGATGCTTGAACACAGATGTGGGATGTAGTACACATCCGTCAGCGCGTGGTGCTCACCGTTCTGGCACCTGAAGATGATGGTGTCGCGTCCTCGGATCGTCACCCTTGAACCGTCACCGAACTTCACCATGCCGGTCACGTTGCTGTCGAGCTTGAAGAATGCTTCCTTGGAGCCTGTCATGTGGTTTCTGGCGCCGGAGTCCAGGTACCACCGCTGCTCTGCTCGCCGCCCACATGTCCGAGGTGGACTTGGGCGCGTGGTTCGTCGAGGTTCATAGCCTTCAGAGCCTCGCTGTGCCCTTCCACCGCCATCACCTCTCCCTTCTCCTTGGCCTCAACGTCGTGCAGTGCATAGAATGTCGCCATCAGGAGGGTGGCCTATCATCCTCATCAGCCTGTGCTAAATGAGCCTAAGCCTTCTTCTCCTGCTTACGATTTGGGCACTCCTTTGCCCAATGGCCCGTCTTCCCGTAGCGCCAGACAGACGTTGGGGTCGACCTTCTTCTTCTTCTCCGATGAAGCCTTACCGTGGCGCTTGGCATCGCCACCACGGCTGGAGAAGGCTTCCCCGGACTTCTTCCAGGCAGCCCACTCCTCCTCTGTTAGCAGCTCGATAGTGAGGGTGAACAAGTCTAGCATCGTCTCTATGGAGAGAGCGATCTGGATGTACTTCATCGACACGGAGTGGAGGTACTTAGAGACCACCTCTTCTTCATCGATGGTGACGCCGTGACTCCTCAGCTTGCTGATGAGCGACTGCAGGCGGAGGGAGAGTCCTCCACCGACTCATCATCCTTGAACTTGAGGTTGGCGTACTCCTGCTTCAGCAGCTGGGCCGTCGCCTTCTTTGCGCGGTCAGAGCCGACGCGCATCGCTGCAATGGCCTCCCATGCCTCCTTAGTAGAGTTCTTCGACCCAACGGCTCCATGTACTCTGCTGACATAGCAGCGAGAATAGCCTCCAACGCTGATATGTCGTCTTCTTCGTTGCCGGTACCCTTGTCAATGACATTTCAGAGCCATCAGGCTCTGAGCTTGACCTTCATGGTCACCGCCCACTCGCCATAGTTGGTGCGAGTCAGCATCGGCCAACTGGTGCCGCTGACCTCCCGCACTGTGCACACGACGACCTCCTGTCGTGGCTGGGCAGCCATAGCAGCAACGCTGCTGTCGCCCATCACCAAACCGTCCGTCATCGCCAGCGCTTAGTCCGGCGACTACGCTTGTACGGCTCCGATACCAGTTGTTGGTCCTGAAATCTCCCGCACGGGTGAGCCGACCGCTCACCGTCGTTGCGGAGCACACACTACGACTGGAGGTAGAAGAAGGAGGGAGAACAAGGCGCGCACACACACAACACAAGCACCAGCATTGACCGGAGCTCTGCAGAGGAGATGGTAAAACTGAACTCTCTCAACTTTACTGAGTTGCAGTGGAAAGCTATATATATAACTCTACTCATCTAATCCTTATACACAGACATGCCAGGTTAGCATGCTGCTACAGTGATTAGATGTGACAGCATGGCTGACTTTGGTGTCTGTCCATACTGTGGCTACAGTGCGGCAGGAGAGCCTTTCGGCGCCTGCCTCTGTCGCGGCTACAGTGCAGCAGCAGGGGAGCCCTTTCGACGTCTGCCCCTGCTGCGCGTACAGAGGGAGAGCAGCATATTACTTTACACAATTCATGTCGCTAGGAGAAGGTGCAGTTGGAGGAACATCAATTCCTTTTTTTTTCTGCTGAATTCCATATGTTTGGTGCTGTAATCTTCTGCCGTGTGTGTCGCATCAGATTGATTTATGTTGCTCTGTCAGGTTATTTTAACTCCTGCTAACCCGTGGAAGAAACCAGCTAAGTTTCTCTTACCAGCTAGACAGATCTCAACTCATCCTAAAATGGCCATTGCTCCCATATATGATATACATGCCTTGCTGGTTCTAGTGGTGGTTTACAGTTTGTTATGATGTCTTTTCCATTACGTGGGTTTTTCATACTTGGGCCTTGTTTAGATTGTAAGTTTTTTCACTCTCTCTCTATTATATCAAATCTTTGGACACATGCATAGAGTATTAAATGTAGATAAAAAAATAACTATTTACATAGTTTGATTGTAAATTACGAGACGAATCTTTTGAGCCTAGTTAGGCCATGATTGAACAATAATTGTCAAATACAAACGAAAATGCTATAGTGTCAAATACTGATTTATAACCTCAATCTAAATAAGGCCTTGTACATCAATCTCCAACTTGCTGAATGCTCAAATCTGGAGCTTCAGCTAGGTTGGTTAACAGTGTGGCTGCCCAATATGGCCTCATTTGCAGCTAGCCATCTACTTCATGACATATACACGGATCAAGAAACTCAGAAACATTATTAATAAAAGTGTAACACTGAAATCACAGCTTCGTACTATTCTTGTCCCAATATTTTCTGTGGAAGTATGTGCTGGAATTCCATTATATATTCAGCTAGTGATTGCTGTTTCCCCTTAGTAGACTTGCTTGCCAACGAGTGCTTTCAGAGAACACCCTTAAGCAAGAAGATTTTATCTAAGCTGGATGAGGAGTACCTTATTCGATTCCAAACCCCACATCAGTTCAATCCACGGAAGAGTTGCATTCATAGGGCTTTGATGCTAGCAGGATTAGAAAGTTTTCTATAATAATAAGCTGAAGTCATTTCAAAAGGACTCATTGAGTTGAGTGCTCAATTACGGTGCAGCATCTATCAAGCTAGCACATCCTTCCAATGTGGCTGTCCATTCGATCGCCGGAGACCAAAAATCAAGTCTACTGCGTGTACAATTCCAAGACTGATCAATAAGGTATATGTGCGCTTTCTCTCTCTCGTCCGATTTATTTAGTTTTGATATTAGAAAAGCTTGTTGCCTGGCCTATTGCGCACTTGGGGAGAACCATGCGAAAAATGATGCCGACTCCTCTCTTAATAATTACTGCTAAGTTCTAAGTTGTGTGTACAAGACAAGGTTATGGACGCCTATTATTTTTTACCAGAGAGAGTAGCAGTATTCTTGTAAAGTCTCCACTTGGTCTGCAACGCAGTTTGATGCAGACGCTAGCCGCTACACACATTCCCACTGAAAACTTTATCCCGGTCAGACACCGAGTACGCCGTATATGACACACATACACTGCTAGTTGCCTTCCCATTTGCAGGCGGCAGCATATGTATCTCCGACGAAATCTAGCTAATCTGTACTGGAGTATGCTGCATATATACATGCAGTGTCACGGAAATTGATTCCGTTTTGGACGATTGCTGCGGCGGCTTGTGAGGTGTGCTGTGCACTGTGCAGCGCCGGCTCAGTGCCTTGTCTTTGTCTCATGTGTGGCTGAGGTCGTAGACGTTGATTGATGCACCTGGTGTGTCCATGCAACATCACGGTGCCCGCAGGACGTTTTTACCCGTGTGCCATTAAAAAGTTTATAATTATACATAAGCCATTAAAAAAAGTTGAGCTCCCACGAGTGCTAAAGTTGAACTTCTTTACTCTCGCAGCCATTCTGTACGTGTTCGGCTTGTTTTTCACCGTTTGGCAGCCCTAACACGTGGGCCTGGTTAGTGTAAACGTCCAAAATACTCTTTCTTTTATCATATCCTCTTGCTTCTTTCTCTCTTTGCCTAATGGGGCTAAGCTATCAGCGGCCCGGCTCCACCTTCCTCCTCGCACCGCGCCAGCCTCGCGCCGCGCCGACGTCGGGGTGGAGCTTGCTCGCCCGCGCCCGCACCGGAGCGGAGAGCTCGCTCGCCTGCGCTCTCGTTTGTGGCGGCCGGTCAGAGCTCCCCCGCGCGCGCCTACGGCGTCCGGGCAGAGCTCGCCTGCACCTGCGCCCGCAGCGGCCGGGATGGAGCTGCCCTCCACATGCACCTGTGGCGGCAGGGGCGGAGCTCCCCCCGCGCGCGCCCGCGGCGGCCGGGGCGGAGCTCGACACTCCCGCGCCCGCAGCCTTGCCCTCCTCACTCTCGCTCTTGACACGCCTCCTCGCTCTCGCTCTTCTTTACCGTCGTCGAGGTCAGCTCGGCCTCCGCAAACTACTGCGACGAGAGGTCGACGCATTCGTGCTCACCGTGTCGCGCGATCGCCAGTTGAGGATACGCGAGCCGGGGCCCATTGCTCTCGGTGTCGGCGTCTCCGCGTCTCCATCGACCTCGGCCTTGGCCTCCTGCACCGCTGAGGCTCGCCGCCACGCCAAGCCGGGAGCCAAACCCACCATCCGCGACCTCGTCAAGCCGGCGTTCAAGCCTACGGCCGCACCACCTCGAGCACTCGGGACGGCGACGAGGGCGGAGAACCTGTCCGGCCGCAGCGCAGACCTCCCTCAGCCCTTCATGTGCACAGGGAAGAGAAGAGAAAGAGAAAGTTTAGGTGGCTGATAAATGGAGTTCACTGTAAGGTAAAATTGTCATTTTACCTATCTGTTTGACACCGTTAGATAGAAAAGCAAACGGTATAGCTTAGAGAGTAAAGAAATTCAGAACGGTGGCACTCGTAGGAGCTCAACTTTTTAATGACTTATACGTAATAACAAACTTTTTAAAAGCCTCTTGATTTAGTCTAGTGGTCCGTCTCAACTGGCCGGCGGATTCGGCCGCATGCTCGTCTCCTATCGCCTAGCCAGTATTGGGTACCCTTCTAGTACTATAAAGATTTTGGTGTTTATTGATAAATCAATCAATTAATGATAAAAAAATATGTGTTAGACAGGTTTGTATATAGACCACGTCGCATACGCGCAAGGCCACGATCCAAAAGGATCGACCAAAGGAAGTGGACGAAAATATTTCTTTCCTAGTAAATAAAATAGAAAAATACTTCATTTGTATAAATTTCTTATAGTTGTAGTGGTACCTACCACTTTGACACAGGTGCTCGTATTTTTTTTATTTTTTTTCAGAATTTTACGACACTATTCTTTCAATAATAAACGATATACTCGTCGATAGAGAGACATTTGCTGTGACTTAGTTAATCTCGAGATTTCTGGTTTAGTCTTTTCGAGATACTTGTAGAGATATAGTGTATGCACATGCGTTTATATGGATGAGTGTACGCTCGTGAGCGTCTCTTTGTACTAAGTTTTGCAAAAATAAAATAAAATATGCATATCTATGTTTATAGGAGTGAGGGTAGACCCGTGAGTTTTGAAGAAAAAGACGTAAGCAATGCTCCAAATTACTAAAGCTGTCAATGTATATTTCCTTTTCTCGAAGAAAAGCTGTCCATGGTATGGTGGATCCAGCTCAGGAGTCAGGACCAGGAGTCGACGAGCAACCTTGTTTACCAAGGAATATTCCAGTTAGCCTGGGGCCCACCGTTTCAGCTGGGATTAATCGTGGCAAAGGATTAATAATTATTACAGCTGCAAAAGTCGAGTGTCGACGTTAGTCGGCACGCCCGATGCTAGGAGTACTTTGCCAAAATGCATCTGCTCGCTCCGACCATAAAAAGAGAATACATTAAAAGGAGCTCAACTGAGTTGTCCATGTTTAATGGGTTCAGACATCTTCTCTTTAACAATACTACCTTGAAGCTTGTGATCCCAATAGATGTAGAGGAGAGCCAAAGCACATTACCTATAAAGCAATAAAAAGATATCTAAGTATAACTAGAATTTAGGATAGCACAGAGTTATGCAGTTTGCTTCTAGCATACTAGTTTACAAAGTGTTGACAATCAAAATTGTCTATTTTGTGAAGTTATCAAAATATGAAACGAACTACACCATTGTGTTCCTCTTGTCGAGATGGTCAAAAAACATATATGGAACCTCTAATTCGGAGTCCGGATGAAGGAGTTATGCCCCCAGAAAGATGCTCCGTTGTCGGGAGTTCCGACTGTCAAAAGTTCCGACAGGTGTCGGGACTTACAGGAAGCCTGAAGAAACCTGCTCGGGTGTCTGGGGTAATCCCCACGTCGGGAGTTTCGATCCGAACTATCCCAAACTCGTGGAAAACTTGAGAAATAAGTCTTGGAGAGGTTTCCTACCGGGATAAGACCACCCCTCTATATATATGAGAGGATCATGGCCGATTGAATTCCCATCTATCCTATCGTCAAACAATTCAATCTACTACATCTACTCTAATCCTTTTACCCTCTTCTCCAACCCCATGCTATTCATCCCTTGATCCAACGACCAAGAATGGCGCCCTAGGCTTGCCGGCCGACCTAAGGCAACCCATCGACGTCCTTGCCCTGACGAGGTCCCTTCCGGACGAGAGCTTCGACGGTTTCTTTGCTAGTTTGCCTGAAAACTAGCTGGTTCTTCGTCACACAAGCACGTTGGTTATCCTTTGGTAGTTTTCTTGTAAACCTCTCCGTTCTTCGCCATGAAAGAGTGATATCCTCGCTGCGTTCTTCGGTCCATAGCGGCCCGGGCGTCCAAGGCCCTGTTGGTGTGTGAATCGGATCACTTCCAACGTCAACACACTTTTTGGCGACTCCGCTGGAGAAGATTGGTTCGGCTATCTCTTATAGCCCATCTCTCTGACCTACCCTTACTCTTCACTGATTTATCTTCTTGTATTCGCCATTATCGTTGCATCTGGCCCAAAAGGCCGATCACATCTGGTTTTGACCCCTTGTGATCTCGTTTGCGATTTTGCAACAAGTTGTGTTGCTTATTGAAAAATTCAGCAAGGCGGTCAAGTTCTAAATCATGGAGTACCAAGGTGTGACACCACAAAGCTACTACAATTACCCCGAGGTACAGTTTGCAAATGCATCTTAAGATTCTAATAATTATTTTGCAAGTTCTATGAACTCTCATGTTGGTGTTGCTAGTTATAATGATACTAAATATGTTACATCGGCCAGTACTTTTGATAATGTTCCTCATTATACACATCATAATTATAAATATTATGGTCAAGAGCCGATGTCAACTGTGAATTCTTTGAGTTTTAATGCTACTAGCAACATACAACATGTAAATCTTTATTTATCGGCTATAAGTTCACAATATGTGGTTCCACCACAAGACATACCGATGAATGAGAGAATTAGCTATGGCAACGCTAATTATTTAGCTAATTGCTCTCAAAATTTATCACCATATGTCAATGCTCCTATTCATAATTCGGCTTCATATGTTACTACCAACTCGAGTCGAATTAATGAAAATTCAACAAGGTATTTAACTGCTAATACTCATGATTTGGCTTCACATGTTACTAGTAACCATAGCCGAATCAATGAAAATTCAGCACCTTATGCAAGGATCAATGCCCACAATTCGGCTTCGTATTTTGCTGATGATCATAGCCGAATTAGTGAAATTTCTGCAAGACATTCGAGTGCTAAAACTAATGATTCGGCTCTACATATTGCTAATAATTATAGCCAAATCAATAAAAATTCAGCAATATGTGCACATGCAAATAGTACCCATTATCTATTGATTACTTAGAAACTTCTGATGGTTGGTGGGTACCTGATTTTTATGAATTTAGTGGTGAAGATGATAAGACCGCTGTGGAACACATTAGTATATATCTCTCACAGCTGGGTTTTGCCAGTAAAGAAGACTATATGAAAGTGTGAAATTTTCCTTTACCTCTTACTGGTATTTCCTTTGCATGGTTTACATCTTTGCCCCGGTGTACTGTTGGTTCGTGGTCTCAATTAGAGGAGCAATTCTATGAATATTTTGAAAAGACCAATGAGAAAAGGCCGATCACAGTTGAGTCATCGGCTAAAAGAGTATTGCTACGGGGCATGAAAGAAAGAATTGATTCGGATGTAAGCAAAGGTTCGGCTACAAAAGCCAAAGAACACAATATCCTTTCCGAATCAATCACATCTCAAAAAACAAGTCTTGCTACAGAAAAGCATGAGAAGTGCAAGAAAATAGCTGGACTTGATTTTTCAGGAGCTAAAGGGGTTGTGCATTTATCTAGTGATTACTACATCATTGATGGAGATCAAACCCCTACAAGCAAGAAAGGAGGGCCATCTACTTGCTTAGAATCGGTTGGACCGACTTTGAAGCCGACTGCGATTGCTGCCTGCGCTGAGTCGGCCAGGGCAACTACCTCTACCTCCTGCCCTGAGTTGGCTAGGCCGACTCCTTAGTCGGCCAGGCCGACTACCCCCGTTTCTGTTGTGCCTGCTAGTGCCCAAGTCGGCCTAGCCGACTTCCAGTCGACTAAACCGACTTTCTCGGTTCCAGCAGCCGCCGATGCATCTTAGGATGATTTGGCACCTATTGTTGATA
Organism: Miscanthus lutarioriparius; assembly: GCA_904845875.1. Taxonomy (NCBI): domain Eukaryota; kingdom Viridiplantae; phylum Streptophyta; class Magnoliopsida; order Poales; family Poaceae; genus Miscanthus; species Miscanthus lutarioriparius. The sequence continues at coordinate 56,407,954 of CAJGYO010000018.1, forward strand.
GTTCTTTGGAAATGAAGAGCAACATCATTCAAATCAAGGATATACACTTCTCCAACATGGTCAACAAAGTACAAAATACAAATATTTTGCTCAAACTCCAATCTGGTCATACTATATCAATTTCTGCATCTATTAAAGATATCCTTGCTAGTAGTTGTAAAAGACCGATTGAGAATGACACTTTATTTGTTGATGATAAAACAAATTCAGATTCTATCGACCAACAAATTATACCATATGGCAATGCCGATAGTGCTAGTTTGTCAAAGCAAAAGCTTACCAAAAGTAGCTGCAAAGGTGTGGCCGAATGGATTTATGTTAAATCTGGTCCATTCGTTTGCCTAGCTTTAAAGCCGACTCCATAAAAGAATCGGCTAAAGAAATCAAAGTACACCTTTGACTTTAATTTTTGTGATCATGCCTTAGATATCTTGCTCAAGAATAATTTTATTAGAATTATTGATCACAATGCTTTGCCACCTATTCAAAATTTAGAAGAGCTTACATATTGCAAATGGCATAACTCATCTGATCATAATACTTCTAATTGCAATATATTTCGTCGAGTGATCCAATCGGCCATTGATAAAGGACGTTTGAGATTTTATGAAGCCCAACAAATGGACCAATTGGATTCAATTGGTCTTGATGGCAAACATGTTTTGAATTGGCTTGCTTTAGACGATTCACTCAAAGCTCAAAGCTTGAACACCCAAGAGAGAGATGTGAAGCCCTCAAGTGAAGACAAGGTTATTGTTGATGAATTGCAAATAGAAGATATTCCAGAGAACAACAAAGTTATCATAGTTCCAAAAGACACTGGGGGTAGCTGAAATCTCTCCAACAAAAGAAAAAGCCGATTGATCTCGTTGAGCAAGGGGAATTGGCTAAGGATCCTCCTTTGGAGCATGTCTGTCAAGATGGGGAGAAGGAGGATGCTCGTAAAACTAATGAAGGTAAAGGCCATGACAAACAAAGAAGTAGAAGGCCGAAGCTCAGTTTCGAGGAACTTCTAGCTAAATATGTGAAGATAGGAAAAAGAAAATGTCACCAAAATTGCCTCCAAAGAGCAAGTCTCAAGAGTGGAATCGGCTAGGAGATAGATCTCACGCAGCAGCAACATATTCTCCTTTTGAGCAGCAAATTCCCATGTCGTATGGACCATAGCCCACATATTTTTTTCCTTATTCATCTTAGGGCTGGATTGATGAAGCGGCACATGTTCCACCATATTTTATGCTAGAATATGTAGAGTATGCAGCTCCTAGACATTCAGAGAGATCATTATCTTGTAAAGACCGTTTTGATCAAAATTGGTCTAGAGCTCAACCAAAGAAGAAAGCGGTAAAGCAGGTTTACCGTGTAAAGTATGATGACCAAAACAAGAAGTGTTCAGATCTGAATTCAACTATTGAAAAGCCAATTACATTGCTGAAAAATCCAGCTATTGATGGCAAAGAAGTGGAAAAATCATCTATTGATATTCTAGGTGCCAAATCTGAACAAAAAAGGTGGGAGTGCCAAAATCAAGAAAGATTTACCGCTGTCCAAAACAGAAATAAAACCAATATGCTCAATTGGTTTACTAAAGTGGCAAGAAAACAAGCTACAAAAGCTTAGTGCTGAGAAGCTAAAAGAAAAAGGCTTGGCTTGGGTTCCCAAAGAAAGTATTCAAGCTCAGAAGCATGATGTTCAAACAAGTGGTGCAACAAAGGCAAAGGAGAGAAGGAGATTCAAGAAACAATTGCCAAGTTGGAGGTTTGCACCAAATCATCAAAATTATTGGTCATGGCATCATCCATATTCGTTGCCTATGCCTATATGGAATTCATCCCCTGGTATGCATGGTTATCGCTTAGCTTCTTATTTTGATCATTGGTGTGGCTCTTTATGTTATGGAGGGTTGCCAAATTATTTTACTTATTGATGATCAGGAGCCGAAATATTTATTTCAGTTATGTATGCTCTTGTGGATGAATTCATATGGACGATATTTTGATATCGCCTTTAGTGTAAAAAAATAGCAGATGAATGCTTGCGACCATCGTGCTATTAGAAAGCCCCCATGAAATTTACTTTGATGGCTTTAAGGCCCGGGGGGCATGATATATGCATTTTGGATTTACTTCATGGATATGACAATATGATTAATAAGCTTGCAAATGATGCTAAGTTGGCATTGTTATTGTTTCTCCCAATGGTGCTAAAATTTGGATGTCAAGCTGATTAGATTTCTATTGTACCAACAATCAAACCGAATACAAAGCTCTCTTATTCGGGTTGATTATGTTGCGTTCCATGGAGGTAAAACATGTTGAAGCCTATGGCGATTCTTTGCTAGTGGTGCAGCAAGTTGCTGGTGAATTTCAATGTTTAGAGGGATCACTAAGAGCTTCTCTTAATGCTTGCCTTGATATTATTGACTATTTTGCCGAATTACGAATTCGGCATATTTCGAGGCATGAAATCAAAAGGCCAATATGTTAGCTGAACAAGCATCTAGCTATGACTTCGATGGGTGTAATTTTTATATTCAAGAACAACCGATGCATGAAAATTTGAATTTTTCTCGTGCAGATACAGACCAGTCAGCTAAGCCGACTGATCAAGTCGGCTTAGCTAACTCTATCTCTGCTGCGGCCAAGTCAACTACGCCGACTACCCTAGTTGTCCAGGCCGACTCCTCCAAGTTGGCTATGCCGACTGCCCCAGTCCTCTTAGCTGACTCCCCTGTGACCAGCTCAGTCAATTCGCCCGAGAAGCTCCCAAATCGGCCCGACGTAGCTTCCAGTGATGTTGGGGCCGATTTAGAAGATTGGAGGACTCCCTTGCTGAGATATTTACGTGATCCAAGTGCTAAAATTGATAAGGGTGTTTGATGGAGCACTTTCGAATATGTGTTGCATAATGGTGAGCTCTACAGGAGAACCACCGAAGACTTGCTTCTTAAGTGCTTGGGATCTGATCAAGCAAGAGTGGCTATGGGAGAAGTTCATGAAGGCATTTATGGTACGTATCAATTGGCCCCGAAGGTGAAGTGGTTATTGCGTAGAGCCAGTTTCTATTGGCCTACTATGATGGCCGATTGCTTTCGTTACTACAAAGGATGCGAAGAGTTGAAAGGTCCTAATATGACTAGAGGGGGGGGTGAATAGCCTATTTAAAAATCTACAAACTAAGTAGAGTAATTTGATTAGTATGACTAATAATGAAAAGCAAACTTGCTCTAGCTCTACAAGGGTTGCAAGCCACCTATCCAACAATTTTAGTTGTTATGATCACTAGGCACACAATCTACTAGGTCACTACTCACTAAGAGCTCTCACAAATATTACACTAAAGAGCTCCACTAGATGAACTTAATCCACAAAGCAAGCTCTCAATTCTAGCTGCACTAAAGAGCTTGCTATAGCTAGTTTGCGGGAATGTAAATGAGTAAGTGATGTGATTATACCGCCGCGTAGAGGAGTGAACCAATCATAAGATGAATACTTTATCAATCACTGGGAGAATACCAAAGGGCAAGAGACAACCAATTTTCTCTCGAGGTTCACGTGCTTGCCAACACGCTACGTCCCCGTTGTGTCGACCAACACTTGGTGGTTCGGTGGCTAAGAGGTGTTGCATGAACCTCGTCCACACAATTGGACACCGCAAGAACCTACCCACAAGTGAGGTAACTCAATGACGCGAGTAATCCACTAGAGTTACCTTTCGGTGCTCCGCCGGGGAAGGTACAAATCCCCTCACAATCATCGGAGATGGCCACGAATAATCACCAACTCGTGCCAATCCTCCTCCACTGCTCCAAGCCATCTAGGTGGTGGCAACCACCAAGAGCAACAAGCGAATCCCGCAGCAAAACACGAACACCAAGTGCCTCTAGATGCAATCACTCAAGCAATGCACTTGGATTCTCTCTCAATCTCACAAAGATGATGAATCAATGATTAAGATGAGTGGGAGGGCTTTGGCTAAGCTCACAAGGTTGCTATGTCAATGCAAATGGCCAAGAGAGTGAGCTTGAGCCGGCCATGGGGCTTAAATAGAAGCCCCCATGAAATAGAGTCGTTGGCTTCTCAGTCCACTGAAAAACAGGACGACCAGACGCGCATGTCAGATCGACCGGACGCTGGACCCCAGCGTCCGGTCGCTCGATGTGTGCCACGTGTCCCCTGCTTCAAATGATGATCGCCCAATCTCAACAGACATCAGTACATTTAAGTTGTGACCGGACGCGCTGCTTCGAAGTGACCGGACGTAGGACCTCAGCGTCCGGTCGTTTCCAGTAAGCATCCAGAAGCGAAAAATCATGACCGGACGCGTCCGGTCATGCCCGACCGCACTCACCTAGCGTCCGGTCACTTGGCGTCTCCTCTGTGCGCTGCCACATTAGCAGGACCGGACGCACCCCATCAGCGTCCGGTCACTAAGTAACCTAGCGTCCGGTCGAAGATCGACACTAGTGTCTTCACGCTTCCACTGACCGGACGCCGGTCCTACCGAGACCAGCGTCCGGTCACTTACAGTGACCTCCATCTTTTCTATATAGAGCACTGGTGGCACCATTGGACTGTCCGCACTCTACGGGCGAACACTCCGCCGGTGAAGTTCCTAACCCTTGCTCAAATGTGCCAATCCACCAAGTGTATCACCTTGTGCACGTGTGTTAGCATATTTTCTCAAATGTTTTTAAGGGTGTTAGCACTCCACTAGATCCTAAATGCATATGCAATGAGTTAGAGCATCTAGTGGCACTTTGATAACCGCATTTCGATACGAGTTTCACCCCTCTTAATAGTACGGCTATCGATCCTAAATGTGATCACACTCGCTAAGTGTCTTGATCACCGAAACAAAATGGCTCCTATAACTTATACCTTTACCTTGAGCCTTTTGTTTTTCTCTTTCTTCTTTTCAAGTCCAACCACTTGATCATCACCATGGAATCACCATCATCATGTCATGATCTTCATTTGCTTCACCACTTGAAATAGTGCTACATATCTCATAATCACTTTGATAAACTAGGTTAGCACTTAGGGTTTCATCAATTAACCAAAACCAAACTAGAACTTTCAATCTCCCCCTTTTTGGTAATTGATGACAACCCTTACACAAAGATATGAATTGAGATTTAATTGAATCCACATTGCTTGCCCAAGCATATTTACCATGTGTAAAAGGATATGGATAAGTTTCATGAATCCCATATGGTAGCAATTGCTCCCCCTACGTATGTGCTAAGAGTTTGGATTAAAGCTTGCACATATGCTTAGATAGAAAATATAGGAGACAATGTCTACCAAATGATGCTAAGGTATAAGAGATGGACTTTTGAAGCATGATACAAATCGGAGTGCACCAATATACCATCCTTAGCACCATTAGTAACTAGACATACACACATACTAGAATACCCCATGAGATCAACATTACAAGCAAGGGTCTAGTTTCCATGAACTTAAGTCTAGTTACTTTAGCTTATGCATGCTAGTTTTTCATTTCATCATTCAAACCTACAACTAGCATACATCACACAAGCATGAATATTAAAATTTAAAACTTGTGCTATGCAAGCAAATATATAAAATGCACATTCAAATGCAACATACAAGTTTATGAGCTTGCTCCCCCTACTTGTATGCATTTTTTATTGATCCCCTTACAATGTCATTTCATTTGTTTTCATTTGTTTGCTCCTCCTATCTTACTATCTTTGTGAATTTCTCTCCCCCTTTGTTAACAATTAGCACAAAATGTGAGCTCAAATTATAGATAGGTTGGGGTGAAACCATGTGAAATGAGGATCATTTTTCCAATTTGGTTCAATCTAGATCACTTGCAAAAGATATTTAACTCGGTTTGATCCAAGGACAAGCTTCTTCACACCTCCAAATAAGGGTTATCTTATAACATGTTGAGTTAAACACTTATAGCTTATTTTCTAGATCAAACACTAGGTTTATAAGTCCACAAACATATCATATGCTACCACTAGATCATTTCAAACATACAAGCAATAGTGGTACCATACAAGCATCAAATTCATTTGATTTTCATGAATGAGCCTAGGACATGATAGGAATGACTAGATGCACTAAACAAGTCCTTAGCAATGGATGGATGACATGTCAATCAACTTTACCTTGCTTTGCTCGAAAGAGAGGCATGTCATATAAAGGGGGGGTGCATCAACACATATTGGAGAAGTCAAGTATGTTTAATTCATTCCTTAATTTGCAAAACCTCTTCTCATCAAGTGGCTTGGTGAAGATATCGGCAAGTTGGTCTTCGGTGCCCACAGTCCCAATGCAAATATCCCTTTTTTGTTGGTGATGTCTTATGAAATGATGGCGGACATCAATGTGCTTTGTTCTTGAATGTTGAACCGGGTTGTTGGTGAGCTTTATGGTACTCTCATTGTCACATAGCAATGGCACTTGCTTGAATTTGATTCCAAAGTCACTCAAAGTAGCCTTCATCTAAAGTAATTGAGCACAACAACTACCGGCCGAAATGTACTCCGCTTCGGCGGTTGAAAGTGCCACACTATTTTGCTTCTTTGATGACCAAGACACAAGTGATCTTCCCAATAGTTGACATGGGCCCGATGTGCTATTTCTCTCAACTTTGCATCCCGCATAATCAGAGTCCAAATATCCAATCAACTCAAATCTTGCTCCTTTGGGATACCACAATCCAACATTTTGTGTTTGCTTCAAGTACCTCAATATTCTCTTTGTTTCTTTTAAATAACTTTCTCTTGGTGAGGCTTGAAATCTAGCACACATACATACACTAAATATCACATCCGGCCTTGATACGGTCACATAGAGTAGGCTTCCAATCATAGACCGATACATCTTTTGATCCACCATGTTGCCACTAGCACCACTATCCAAGCTTCTATTTGTCCCCATTGGTGTACTAATAGCTTTAGCATCATCCATTCCAAACTTCTTGAGCATGTCTTTGATATACTTGCCTTGACTCACAAATGTGCCATTCTTCATATGCTTGATTTGAAGACCAAGGAAGTAACTAAGCTCTCCAATCATGAACATTTCAAACTCACTAGCCATCATCTTGCCAAACTCTTCACAAAAATATTGATTTGTTGACCCAAATATGATATCATCAACATAGATTTACAATACAAACAAGTTATTTTAAGCTTCTTGGTGAAGAGAGTGGTGTCAACCTTTCCCATTTTGAATCCCTTAGAGAGTAGGAAATCCCTCAATCTCGTATACCATGCTCTAGGTGCTTGTTTCAATCCATACAAAGCCTTTCTCAACTTGTAAACATGGTTGGGTTTCTTTTCATCTTCAAAACCGGGAGGTTGCTCAACATACACAAGCTCATTGATGTACCCATTGAGAAATGCACTCTTCACATCCATTTGGTACAACTTGATGTTGTGGGCACAAGCATAGGCTAACGAGATCCTAATTGCTTCCAATCTTGCAACCGGGGCATATGTTTCTCTAAAGTCAAGACCTTCAACTTGAGTGTAACCTTGAGCCACTAATCTTGCTTTGTTTCTTATTACTATCCCATTTTGATCTTGCTTGTTTCGAAAGACCCACTTGGTTCCAATCACATTATGATCCATAGGCCTCTCAACTAACTCCCATACTTGGTTTCTTGTGAAGTTGTTTAGCTCTTCATGCATAGCATTGATCCAATCAACATCCTTCAAAGCTTCATCTATCTTCTTAGGTTCAATGAATGACACAAATGAGAAATGCTCATTTTTGAGAAATGCTCATAAAATGAAGCCAATCTTGATCTAGTTTGCACACCTCTTGAAATATCACCAATGATAGTGTCTAATAGATGATCTCTTGCAACATTGGTTAGTTGAAGCACTTGCACTTGATTGCTTGCATTTGATTGATCACTTGGTTGAGATGATGAACTAGCCACTTGTTGTTGATCTTGCACTTTGTCATCACTAGTACTTGCTTGAACTTGATCATGAGAACCACTAGCTTGCACATTTGAGTTAGAGAGCACTTGATTCTTGTCATCTTCAACATCAATCACTTCTCTAGGCCTTATATCATCAATGTCCATGTTCTTCATTGCATTGACTAATTGAGTGTCTCTTACATCATCTAGATTCTCATCTTCCTCTTGAGAACCATTTGTTTCATCCAATTCCACATTATGAACCTCCTCAAGAGTACCACTAGCCAAATTTCAAACTCTATATGTCTTGCTAGTAGTGGAGTAACCAAGCAAGAAACCTTCATCACATTTCTTTTCAAACTTGCTTAATCAAGTGCCTTTCTTCAATATGTAGCATTTACAACCAAAAACCCAAAAATATACTATATTGGGCTTTCTTCTATTCAATAGTTCATAAGGTGTCTTCTCCATTATGGGGTGACAATAGAGTCGGTTGCTATAATAGCAAGCCGTGTTGATTGCTTCGGCTCAAAATGAATGACTCATATTGTACTCACTCAACATTGATCTTGCCATGTCAATCAAAGTTCTATTCTTTCTTTCAACTAGGCCATTTGATTGTGGAGTGTACTTGGCCGAGAATTGATGTCTAATTCCAAATTCATCACACAACTCATCAATTCTTGTGTTCTTGAACTCACTTCCATTGTCACTCTGCTGGTGAAGTTCCTAACCCTTGCTCAAATGTGCCAATCCACCAAGTGTATCACCTTGTGCACGTGTGTTAGCATATTTTCATAAATGTTTTCAAGGGTGTTAGCACTCCACTGGATCCTAAATGCATATGCAATGAGTTAGAGCATCTAATGGCACTTTGATAATCGCATTTCGATATGAGTTTCACCCCTCTTAATAGACTTGTTCATCACCATGGAATCACCATCATCATGTCATGATCTTCATTTGCTTCACCACTTGGAATAGTGCTACCTATCTCATAATCACTTTGATAAACTAAGTTAGCACTTAGGGTTTCATCAATTAACCAAAACAAAACTAGAGCTTTTAAGAGTGCCAGAAGTTTGGAAATATTCAGCTTATGTCTGCTGCTATGCTTCATCCTATCATCAAACCATGGCCTTTTCATGGTTGGGGCTAGACTTCATTGACCAAATACATCCCCCATCTTCAAAGGGACACCGATTTATGTTGGTTGCTATGGATTACTTTACTAAGTGGATCGAGGCAGTTCCTTTGAAGAATATGACACACAAGGAGGTAATTGAGTTCATCACTGAGCATATTATTCATAGATTTGGCATCCCTCAAACATTAACTACAGATCAAGGGACATCATTTGTGTCTAAGGAGGTGAGGGAATTTGCCACATTATATAAAATCAAGTTGCTCAATTCATCTCCATACTATGCTCAAGCTAATGGCCAGGCAGAGTCTAGTAATAAGACTTTGATCAAGCTTATCAAAAAGAAGATTGAGAAAAATCCAAGGAGGTGGCATGAAGTTTTGTCTGAAGCTCTATGGGCACATCACATTTCAGGGCATGGTGCCACAAAAGTTACTCCTTTTGAGTTGGTATATGGTCAAGAGGCCGTGTTGCCCGTCGAAGTAAATTTGGATGCATACAGGCTTGCTAAACAAAATTATTTATCTGTTATTATGTATCATGTTTTGATGATGGATAATATCGATGAGGTGACTGATGTAAGATTAAAAGTTCTCAAGGAAATGGAGAAAGACAAAGCTCGAGTTGCCAAGGCATACAACAAGAAAGTCAAGAGTAAATCCTTCCAAGTGGATCGAAGAGCAATCAGTTTGCCAAGTGGTCACCAAATTGAGAGGGTCCTTACAAAGTGATCAAAGTCATATTCGGAAATTCTTATATGCTAGAGACATTACAAGGTGAACGTCTCACAAGAGCAATCAACATGAAGTATTTGAAAAAAAATTTCCAAGTGTTTGGTAAGAAACCTAAGTGCTCTCCAAGCAATGGCCGATACATGTATCGCCCTTAGAATAAAAATGGCCGATGTATACATCGCCCTTAGTCACTGAGCAGCCAATGAGATGGGTATCGTCGTTGTTCGGTTTTGTTTGATTAAGTGTTTTCAGGTTCATACATTATTCACCTAAAAACAGGGGGGCATATGTTGACAACCAAAATTGTCCATTTTGTGAAGTTGTCAAAAATGTGAAATGGACTTCACCATTGCGTTCCTCTCGTTGAGATGGTCAAAAAACATATATCGAACGTCTGATTCAGAGTCCGGATGAAGTAGTTATGCCCCCAGAAAGATGCTCCATTGTCGAGAGTTCTGACCCAAGTCGGGACTTCCGACTGTCAGAAATTCCGACAGGTGTCGGGACTTCCGGAAAGCCTAAAGAAACCTACTCAGGTGTCTGGGGTAATCCTCACATCAGGAGTTCCGACAAAGGTTGGAAGTTCCGACTGTGGGGACTTCCGACAGACCTAACAAAAAACCCTGTTCAGATCTGGCCTTTTGGATTCCAATCCGAACTGTTCCAAACTCGTGGGAAACTTAGAAAATAAGTCTTGCAGAGGTAAACTCATGGGAAACTTGGAAAAAAAGTCTTGCAGAGGTTTCCTTCTGGGATAACACCACTCCCTCTATCTATATGAGAGGACCATGGCCAATTGAGTTCCCATCTATCCAATCGTCAAACAATTCAATCTACTACCTCTACTCCAACCCTTTTACCCTCTTCTCCAACCCCCATGTTGTTCATCCCTTGATCCGAGGACCAAGGATGGTGCCCTAGGCTCGTCGGCCGACCTAGGGCAACCCGGCGACGTCCTTGCCCTGACGGGGTACCTCCTGGGCGAGAGCTTCGACGGTTTCTTTTCTAGTTTGCCTAAAAACTAGCCGGTTCTTCATCATGCAAGCACGTTGGTTATCCTTTGGTGGTTTGCTTGTAAACATCTTCGTTCTTCACCACGTAAGAGTGATATCCTCGCTTCGTTCTTTGGTCCGTAGCGGCCCGGGCGTCCAAGGCCCTGTTGGTGTGTGATTCGGATCACTTCCGACGTCAACACAAAGACGCACCATAAAATAGGCATATCAGAATATAGGCTTGTAGCTTCCCAATGCCTACTCATATCCTTTGTGTTTATGCAAGGCTGCAGCTAACTTGATTGAATTTTCTTTGTTTTATGAATCCATTTAGTCACTGGAGTAGTTCTTCTACTTGCTATTTCTGAAAGTATGGTAGGCTACTTGCTACTTATTTTACTAATCCACAAGTAAAAAAATAATTTATAGGATTCAATGGATGCTCTTAAAAAAAGAGAATTGATCAATAATAGCCTACTAACTTGGCTTTCTTGAAAGATTTTGGAAGAACATGGAGATAATTATAAGAAAGAAATACCAATAATTGTAAGAATGATGGTGGACAGTAAAGCAAAGGAACCTATTCTCTGTGCGATAGTAATGGATGATGCTCCATGTCCTTATTCTTTGTGCGATATTCAGTGCCAACAAATAGATAGTATACCCAAAAAAATACAAAATAAATGATGCAGATTTCTAGCAATTCAAGATTTTTCTCTGCCTCACTATGCAGATATGAGCAGTGAGGACATGAACCAATAAGCATATATAAATGCTACATTGCAATGGATTGCAGTTCAAATACTACCAACTTTTAGCAAGTCAAGATTTTTCTTTCCCTCACATATACCTGGTGCTACCATCCAGATATAAAACCTTAGCACAAGCATTATGCAACATTCTGAATTTCTGCAAGGCTGGTGAAACAAGCACCATCATTTCCAAACTTGTATATACACATGCTATATAATCTAACCAATAATGGTTAAAAGTTTGTAAACATCCAAAATAATGAAAGAAATAGAAAGAAATCGCTACAGCATACTGATGTGTATCAGCTCGCAACATACTGGAGACATGAGCACTAATAGTTTTTTATTTGGGATTTCTAAAGAAATTAGCCAACATGTAAGCTTCTGATAGAGCTTTCTCAATGTGTGTCATATTTCTGATCCCAAATGCAGTAGTATAGCCACCCATAGATCCATCCTCAAAATCAATAATATTTAGTGGTGTAGCTTCTATTTCAGAGTCAATCTAAACTGAATGATGAGGCCAATTCATGTAATTGATTCTTGTGTAGTCAACCACAAAAATTAGGAAAGAAAATATATGATATATTTTGTACAACTGTTTAAGGAATAAGGTGCATTAGTGGGAAGGATGTATCATATGGAGTTCCTACACAATATATCATGTGCTTAACATTGCTGGATTCGAATCGCCTGGTGGGGGAAGGATTGCAGTGCAGCTAGAAGGGTTAGGGGCGGATCTGAGGGTGCCGCACCCTCCCCTGCCCCTAGAACAATTGAGAAGAGGGCATGAGTCCAGGGGCAGGATTCCGTCATCTTGAATCGGAGCTCCAGGGGATCTAGAATGGGAGCAGAGGTACCTTGGTCCGGTGGCATGGAGTAGGCTACTGGTGCCACGCTCGCCGCGGAGGCCCCGTCCGTCGCCAGGGCCACTCCCACCACCGGTACTCAGTCACCTAGTCCAGCATTGGTTCCATGGCACTGTAAGGTCCTCATCCCGTGCTGCCAAAGCCGCGACCGGCGGCCGCCCTGCCCTGGGGATTACCGATCGCGCGGGGGGGAGGGGATCGCTTGATATTTTTTAGAAAAAAGAATTGCTAGTGTGGGAGATCAAACCGTGGTCGGGCTGAGACCTGGAGCGCGTGGGGGGTGGGATGGGATGGCTTCAACACAGCGCGAGGGATGATCCAAAGAATCCTGACCATTAGATCACGTTGAAGCCTTCAGGGAAGGTCTATCAGCCTTTGATTTTAATGTTGTTGTATCTTTGGGTGCACATTTTTGAGTGTACGGAAGAAAAGTCATGACTATGGGGGACTAAAATTGTGGGTGGACCTAGTATAATTTCAATTAGTCCCTTATAGTATGGATTCTAAATTGTAAGTCATTTAGCCTGATCTATATACATAGTGTCGGTGTTTTGTAAACTAGACTAGTAAATTTATATGATTGCCACGCTGCTCTAGAAAGACGATGGTAGCATCCAAAAGACACAAGGATTTATACTGGTTTAGGCCAGAGCCCTATGTCTAGTCTCAGAGATGATCCAGTACATGTTCCTCGCTTGAATCTCCGAAGTTCTTACAATGGGGGTGCAAGAATGGTGGAAGAGGTTGGAGAGCTAGAGCTAGGAGATGGACTACCTGAAGGGAAGCTCTAGGAGCCCTACTACGATGGAGAATGAGTAAAATGGTAGAGGATGTCTCAAGATGGTGCCCTGACTGCCCTTATAGAGAGTTTGGGGGCCAGGGTGTGTACAGAGAAGGAGGTTCTCCCGATCGAAGGGTCGTGAGCCTAAGGGAGGTCCTAGCTAACTTGGCTTGCAAGCTACGCTGTCTTGTGGTGCACGTCCGGACATGGTTGTCGTCATGGTCCTATGGCCACATGGAGGCATGGTGTGGCGTGGTGCTACTGTGCCAACCGTGGCGGCACTATAGGCACAGTGGAGGTTCGCCAGCCATCCTTTGTGTAGCACCTGGTTTTAAGGATAAAAATAGATACACACCATATGTGAGCCTAGGAAGTCAAATCTCACATATAGCTACAAATAAAGGTAATATCCATAGACAATGCTTAATATATAACATACTTAGTCTAAAGGATATAACCTTAGACGGTAAACAACGGAAAGACAACTCCGATCTTCGGGTGAAGACTCCAATTCCACAGAGACAACTGACTGGTTGATCGCAAGCTTAATTCCTCCAAACTCTATCAATCTGGTACTCATCTGAGATTTTTATCCAAATAATTGAAAAATAAAGCAAGCGTAAGTACATGTCGTACTCAACAAATATAACATGGGGTTCATGAGGCTCAAAAGGCTGACACTGGTTTAACTGCGATTAGCTTTTAATTGTCACAATTTTAGCATAGGAGTAGCAACAAGTTTATTCACAAGCCCATGTAAACACATGATCAGGTAAACATGAATAATGAATAGCATAAACAGTAATCATTAATGAGCATCTTCATCGTCAGTCTCGTCCGTGTTCATCATCATTAACCATTAGTGATCATCTATTCCATAAATGTTCCAAGGTCGCTCGTGACCGTGAGCACGGCTGTTATAATAGTTTTAAACTCTACAGAGGTTGTACACTTTCACTGTGAGTCATGATTTACCCTTTCGCCCGAAGTTGTGAGCCTCTTAACCCACTATCAAGGAAGGTCGGCAAGGTTCACTATGAAGACTTTCAAAGGTTCGTCTAACAAGTTAGGGCCACTAGATTTCTGTGCCCTACGAATGTAGGGCTCTCCTTCCGACAGGCACAATAACGCGCAGCCTATACACTGACGGACAGAGGCCACACTATATCTAACCCAAAACACACCCCTCTTGCGCCATAAAGGTAACTTCTAACAAGCTAGAAAATGCCCTTGTACTGAGCTAAAGCCAGAGCCATGTAGCCCTCACAGTTGTACTATAAGTCCTGGATGATCACTTACAGATTAGTCCTTAGGGAGAGGAATCTTGAGCACTATAAAATAGCCCAATGCTTTAGCCCCCTTGTTCCATGTTGCTAAAAAGTCATGTTTTAAAGTTTATTGCATATACCATTACTCAAGTTACAATATCATGATCTTTAATTGAGCACTAGCATCATACTACCGAATGCAATAACCCATAGGAATCAAGGTACAAGGTAACAAAATACTAGGAAATCCTTAGTGATAATCAAGGTAGACACATGCAGCATGAATTAAATAATTAAAGGTGAATGGGACAACAAGAAAGATCCCATGCTATATTTGCCTTAAACTCAGATCCATCTTTTATTGAATTGTAACGTCCAAAGGACTTCTTCTGGATCACCAACTTCTTTTATATCACCAACGCAAAGCTCATCGACTGGACATGATCATAAAGCACCACACAAGCATCCGAACAACATGCATAGCATTCAAATATACTATATTAGAACAATACACCAATCAGTGAAAAAGAATTTGAAATCAAATCTACGCGTTGCTATGATCACACAGACGTGAAAAAGCACGTTAATCGGAGCTACGGTGAAAAAAATACATCTACCGATAGATTTGTTTCAAAAAGAAACTATAGGCTTTATTTATTTTAGCTATATAAAACATGTATAAGATACTTCAGAGAAATACCTTAATTGAGTTAAGTCAAATTATACTTGATTTAGAAAAACAAGGTAAAACTAATCATATAATTGGCTAAGGTGAAAAACCTAAATTACTTTTAATTAGAAAAATCCAATTGCATAATCATTATTCAAGTTAGGCATTAAACCATAAAATTCTAGAGCTCTTGACATGGAAAACATTGGTACTAATGCGTAGATTATGTCGTTACGAATCTAACGCAACTTGAACAGGTCAAATCGGAGTTAAAACGGAGAAGATATGGCCTAATGAAGATAATGGTAATTTTGTAAATAGATGGAACTTGATTTTTGAATTTAAAAATAAATAAAATCTGATTTTAAACTGGCCAAGGACTGCCGGCGGAATACTCTAGAAATTTAGGGTCTCTTTAGCAAAAGTGCAGAGATGGCGGGTTCTATACTAGAAAAGGGCAGGGGTTCTTTAGAAAGATTGCCGGCCGAAGAGGTATCACGTGATCTCAGTCGTTGGATCTAACTCGGTCGGCCAGGATTAGAAGAGGGAGGGTGAGAGAAGGCGCGGCCGGTCGGCGACAAGCTAGCTGTGGTGGCGCCATGGCCGGAGATGGCGGCGCTAGGGAAACATGGCCTATGGCTACGGATTCAAAACGAGAAAAGTGCCGGAAGATCGAGGGAATGATGGCAAACTTACCACGGTGGATCTCGGCGGCGCGGAGCGGGTGGAGGTGGCGCAATGCTCGACGGCGACAGTGGTGGACGGTGCTAGGGTTTGCGCATTGGCGGCGCGGCGACTCGGCGGATGCGGCTAGCTCCGAGGCTCGGGATGGAGGCAGCAGACACGGCGCTCAGCTTTTATGGGGGCGGAGAGACGTGGAGTGCATGGCAAGGCGGATGGCGTCGTGGTGGCGGAGTCTCAGCGGTGATGGTGGAGTCCGCGTCGGGCACGAGTGGGAGGTAGGTGACAACGCTGACTTGTGGGTCTCGAGCGTCAGCGGGTGAGAGAATGGGGCCGGCTGTCAGCGACAGCACGCGGAGAGAGGGTTGGGGACGCAGCCTGCACAGTGTGGCCTTCGGCTGGCTTGTCGGGCCGGCCCATGAGCAGAGGCGCTGGGGAGAAGGGCGCGAGCGACGCGGTGCTGGACCATCTGCTGGAATGGGCCACGGGAGAGCGAGAGCAGAGCAGGCTTGGGCCTTCGGGCCGAAAGAGAGAGAGGGAGCGTTTTCCATTTTCCTATTTCAAAACCAATTTCAAATATAAACCAAATCAAATTTGAATATGGTTTAAAATGCACTTTTTAATTCAAATAAAAATGAGCAATTTTGGTAAGTTTTCCAAAAATAAATTTTACACCTTTTTAAATTCTTTTATTTTCAAATTTTCTTTTCTTTTATTTCAAAGCCATTTTCAAATTCATTTTCATAAGCAATTTAAACCATTTTGAATTTTAATCAGAATCACTCAACCAATTAAATCAAATGTATGGGCATGTATGCACAACCATGTTGGTAAATTCCTATGATAAATTTTAAATTAATGAAAATTTTTATTTTTCTATGTTTTTATGAGTACAAAATTGCATAATTAATTTAATTTTCATCTATTTCAAAAAGATAAAATTGTAGGGTGTTACACTGCGCGACGTGGTCTCCGCCATGGTCTTCACCATCGTCTCTTGGTTTTCTGGGGTGTCGTACAGGAGTTGGTAGTCGCCCCCAAGTTGTCGGTCACCTTGTTGGCCGGAGGAGCTGAGGGCCATGACCCCGATCGTTGGGGTCATGGCCTCCACCAGTCCGGATGGCCTCTAAGTTAAGGCCTTCGTCGTGGATCTCATCCCGTAGTGGGTGGAATCGAACATGCGTCTTATCGGGCCGTATTTGGCCGGTGGTTATCGTACCAGTCATAACCGCCTTGGGCGGTGTTGTCTTATCTGAGCTCCGTGGTGCAGGGATGATGTCTGACTGGACCGAGGTGACTGCTGTCCCCTCAGTCCTTGCGGGGTCAGAGTGGCACGCCTACCCTTGTCAGAGCAGGTGTGCCCGACTGCGCTCGACCTCTCCCCGTTCTTTCTAGGGATCGGGATGGTGGAGAGGTCGTGCGTCTCTTGTACGCTGTGTGGCTAAGTCTGATGAAGGGGTCGTGGTCGGCCCCGCCTTAGCGCTTGGTCTGGTTTTCTTGGATCAGCTGAGCCTCGGTCGTTCGGGCTCTCGCTGGCTGACGTATCGTGGGCCATACACCAAGGTTATAACCCCGATACAAAGTTTTGCTATACATCTAAATATACACACTCTGCACAAACACCTGACCTATGCAACGGAAAGAGCAACTGTTGTATATGGAAAACTTTGGTACGCACACGATCATAAATTTCATAATAGGGATATGGTTTGCTTGGCATACGCTCACAAGTAATAACGGTGGATTTGTGTTTGTATATGGATAACTATTTCTCTATTATGTTGTTCTTTTGGTTTTTTGGGAAAAAAAACTCACCTACCCTCTTTCCTTATCGTTCCATTCGTTCCACATACATGTTCTCACAATAACATAGTATTCCCTCCGTTCTAAATCATAAAATGTTTTGGATTTTATAGATATATATTATTTTTACTATATATTTAAACATAATATATTTAAGTGCATAGCAAAAACTATGTATCTATAAAGGCTAAAATGTCTTATAATTTAAAATTGATTGAAGTACTATTTATTTTAAGACTTCCATATGTTTTAATACTCCTAACTAATGGTCTCTCTATATTTAATTATAAGATGTTTTTTTTTGCTTTTTTAGATACATAGTAGTTTTTATTGTGCACTTGATATATAGTAAAATCAACGTATTTGGAAAAGTCAAAACGTCTTGTAATTTGGAACGGATGAAGTAGATTGCACGCTACATTTCCTTCAAAATTAGTCCTTGCTTGAGATAAACAGAAAGTTGTTGAACTACTAATGCACGTCACTAATTATTCAAGGGTTGCCTTACGCAGCATTGTCCATCCATCTAAAATAGTTTCCAAAAATCTTTCTGGTGCCCGGACGCCGCCAAAAGGAACACCAAAAGCGCCGCGAAGACCCGATCAATAAACAAGCAAGAAAAAGGGGAAACACGAGGAATCCTAACGTTTCCCCCGCGCGCTCCGTCCGCGGCCCGTACGCGAGGGCGAGAGCCAACGCGGGTCGCCGTCATCGTCATCGTCCACGCCGCGCCCCCTCGTTCAACTCTCCACCGTTCAACGGTCAATGTTCAAACCCCGCGACCCAGCTTGCAAAGCAGAAAACAATGCCATTCGGTATCCGCCACACGCCACAGCCGCACAGGTCTTCTTCTCTCCTCCCCGCAACCTATATATCCTCTCTCCTCCCCATTTTCCCCATCGCACTATCTCTCTTCGTTCTCCTTCTCCTCTCAACGGTCAGCTATTCAGCTCAAAGGACTCAGGTTTCATCATCGGCTCAACGTTTTCGGCAAGCTCGACATAGCAACGACCAGAGCACACTCCTAGCTACCGGCCGGAAACAATGGTTCTGCCCATGTCGCGCGCAGCGAGGGCCGCGTCAAGGTTGGTTCCCGAGATACCGATGTTGAGGCGGAGCAGCAAGCAGCAGGCCTCCGCGGCGGCGGCAGAGGAGGTGGCGGTGCCGGCGCACTTCGTGTGCCCTATCTCTCTGGACCTGATGCGGGACCCCGTCACGGCGCCCACTGGGATCACGTACGACCGGGAGAGCGTGGAGGGCTGGCTGGCGCGCGGGAACACCCGGTGCCCCGTCACCGGCCGGCCCCTGCGGCTGGCCGACCTGGTCCCCAACCACGCCACGCGCCGGATGATCCAGGACTGGTGCGTCGCCAACCGCTCCAGCGGCGTCGAGCGGGTGCCCACGCCCAAGGTGCCGCTCGGTGACGCCGACGCCGCCGAGTCCGTGGCTTCGGTGTCAGCCGCCGCGAGGCGCGGGGATGCCGCCGCGTGCGGGGCGGCGGCGGCCAGGGCCAGGGCGCTTGGCAAGGAGAGCGACCGCAACCGGCGCTGCCTCGCGGCGGCCGGAGCCGCGCGCGCGCTGGCCGCCGCGTTCGCGCGCCTCGCCGGAGAGCGCGTCGAGGGCGGCGCCTGCGCGCTGGGCGATGTCCTGGCCGCGCTCACCGTCTTCTTCCCGCTCGACGACGAGGCCCGCCACTGCATTGCCTCCCCGGCGTCGCTCAAGTCGCTCGTCTCCGTCATGTCCCACAGCGAGCTCCCGGCGCGGGCCAGCGCCGCCGTCGTGCTCCGCGAGCTCGCGTCGTCGGCCGTCGACGGGCACACCCTCGAGGCCGTCCTGAGGACCCCGGGCATGTGCGACGCGCTCGTCGGCCTGGTCCGGAACCCCATCTCCACGCCGGCCACCAAGGCCGCGCTCGTCACGGCCTACTACCTCGTCGCCGCCTCCGACAGCGCGGCGGCGCGCTTCGCGGAGCTCGGCGCGGTGGCGGTGCTCGTGGAGGCCCTCGTAGACGCCGACAAGGGCACGAGCGAGAAGGCGCTGGCCGCGCTCGACGGCGTGCTGTGCGCCGACGCCGGCCTCGCTGCCGCGCGTGCGCACGCGCTGGCCGTGCCGGTGCTCGTCAAGAAGATGTTCCGCGTGTCCGACATGGCCACAGACTTCGCTGTCTCCGCGCTCTGGCGCCTCTGCTGCTCGGGCGACGCCGCCGCCGCCGCGTGCCTCGCCGAGGCGCTCCGCGTGGGGGCGTTCCAGAAGCTGCTGCTGCTGCTCCAGGTCGGCTGCGGCGGCGTCACCAAGGAGCGCGCCAGCGAGCTGCTCAAGATGCTCAACGGCTCCAGAGGCAGCGTCGAGTGCATCGAGACCGTCGACTTCAAGGGACTCAAGAGGCCATTTTGATCGGCCGACGGAAACGAGATTTCTTTTGTTTTTGTGAAGATTTGATTCGACACTTAGATCAGATGTGTGGATAAAAGATACGTACAGGATGTTTAGATTTAGGAGAAATTTTTGACACTGTAATTGCACAGTCACATACAAAGAGAACAGCACACAGAAGTTAACATAGTTTCTTTGACATATGATCCACTTTGTGCAGTTTTGCTGCTTTTGTGAAGTTATTCATTGGTTTGAGGCTTTGGGCATTTTAAGCAAAGATACAAAAGAGAGCAGAAGAATTTGACTTAGAACTCGAAGCCCATTATAATCAGCTAAAATCTGCCGTCCCACGTCTGTGGCTGTCGTCTAGCGTTCAGACAGTTCATACTTCAATTCATTTGATTGATGATGACGAAGGCCATGCTTCGGATTCGTGCAAAGAAGACACCAAACACGCCATGTGTTTGATAACCTGCTCGTTTTCTTCATCATAAACAAATGAAAGAAACGACTCAACCACCTTGTTCTTGATCCCGGCGGCAAATGCATGCCATCTATCATCCATGTGCTCTTATTCCATTGGTCCAGCAAGCATGTTCGCACACACAGATCAAAACCACCTCCCTTTCCGGCATTCGACTTTATGGCTGTAAAGCTCAATCTTTTTGTTATAGTTTGATCCCAATTCGTTCAACGAATGCTGCTACGTTTTGAAAAACCGACGGCTGAGACGCAGAGGACACGAACACATGGATCATCATGAACAAATCTGAATTGATCACTCACGCAGCAAAGAAATCGGGGCAGCAAACTGAAGGCAGCTCGCCTCAGTGGTTTACAGCAGAAAAGATAACATGGAGAAGAAAAGTTAGGAGCTGCGTGTAGGAGTCGTCGCCGACGAGACGATGAGGTGTGCGTGACGGCACCGATCATGCGGTGGTGGACGATCCGCCGTTGGAGTCGACGAGTCGTCTCCGTCCGTGAGTGATGACCGATGAGTCCGTCGTCGGATGGATCCGCCGGTCGAGTCGGCGCCGTCCGTTGTCCACGGCAGAAACGTTCAACCTCTGCTCATCCGAATTCCAAGTTATCGTCGCCCGGCGAACTCCCACTCTGTTCGCTGGACTTATAAGCCGTATTTTTTTTCAAGCTAACGAATAATATTTTTTTTTATAAAAAATCAGTCAACAGTATTTTCAGCTATGGTTTAGCGAATAGGGCATCCGTTCTTCCGTCTAAGTTTTGGGTTCAATGGCAAAGACGTTGGGATCGGGAGTAAAAAAGACAGCCACGGACGGGAGCAAATTAATACGGAGATGAGACCGGAGACCCGGTCGGTTACGATTACGACACTGACGGCATGACGCTATTGGCAGACCGGTGGTAGAGCGCGTACTTTTCTCTCAAAATGCAAAACCAAGTGGACCGGCAACGCTGACCTCTCGCCATCGAATCACCACCGGTTGCCTTTGACTGCACTTGGTTTACGGGTTGCCGTCGGTGATGCGTGGATCACCAGTTGTGGTGTGGCAAAGGTTTTCAGGGCGGTGTGTTTAGTGTTGTGGAGAATTTTAGAGTCTCGGTCGCATGAAACTTTATAACTTTCTAAATGACACGTTCGAATTGAAGTGCTCAAGGGCGTCCAAACAGACAGCCTGTTCGCTTAGTCGTATTTGACTTATAAGCTATAGTTATTAGATAATAAATAATATTTTTCTCTCATAACAGACCAGTCAACAGTACTTTCAGTCATAATTTATAAGCAAAACAAACCCAAAACAAATAGGGTCAGAGCCCAAATCGCTAATCTACGTGAATTTCTATTGGCAGAAAGAGTGGTAGAGGAGTAGTTTCGAGTATAATAAATACACCTCGTCTCATAGCTAAGACAATTCAGCAAATTCTACATGAAAGAGAGAGAAAAGGACATAAAAGAGGGAACAAACACAAGCACAACTGTTCGTTTGGCTGTGGCTTGTCGTAAACGATCGTAAATTTTCAGTCGAAATAGTATTTTTCTCTCACACAGACCAGCCAGCAGTACTTCTTCACAAACCAGCGACGAAACGAACCAGCCAACCAAAGAGACCGCTTATCTGGCGCCAATCGTATCACAGGTTCCCATGCAGTCCTTGGGGGCCGCCACTACTAGGTCCTCACATCCTGCCAACGTCTTTAGTTCTAGGGATGGATGCCGATGTCCATGTATACGAAATATCCGACATCCGTATTAATTTTAGTGTAAATATGTTATATGGATATCCTATTCGTATTCGGTTTAAATATAAATGTTAAATGGATATATCTATATTCGTTTTTTAGATTATTCTCTATCTGATTCTACATCCGTATTCGACAAAAATATGGATTTTCCGCATCCTTGAAGTACAAATTATTTTAAAATCATCTAAATCTCATATTTGTGACTAATTAACTATGTAAATAAAAATAATGTTAATATAACAATATTGTTATTTAAAAGTTATCTGTGACTAATGTAATTTTAATATTATTAACGATATATAAATTTTAAGTTTAATTAATTTTAATATGATTAATCGTATTAATTAATTTTTTTATTTTAATTATATAGTTATAGAATTTATTTTATTTATTTGAATTCAGTAGTTAATATATATTATCTATAATTTCCTTATATATTTTTATTAAAATATTTTATTTTCGGTAGTTGTCTTTATCCATAGGGTTATATAGCTATATTTTAAATCCCTTTATTCATAATAATTTTATTGTACTATGAAACTATCGATAAGCAAATAGATACATGTTATCTTCAAAACCGTTGATGTCCGGAGTCGAATCCGAATTCAAGATATCCATTTTGCATCAGTATGCGAAAATATCCGTATTCATATTCAATTCGAATTAAAATATGATAAATAGTGGATCCATCCCTAGTCTCCTCCACCCTTCTCTCGCTGCATACTGATATGGTGGGTCCTACATGAGTAAAAGATGGTTTTGGAATGCGTGTGAAGAGATAACTAGTCTAAAAGGTTAGTCTCTAGATGGCATGGCTTGGCTATAAGACAAGCTTATTAAACTTGCTCCCACAATATATATATATATATATATATATATATATATATATATATATATATATATATATATATACACACGTGTGGGCTCTGACATTCTTTTTTTAGTCTGTCAAGCTCACATCGCTAGTGATTTATTCTTCTCAGTTGGGAACGCCCTAAGGGCTCAGGCTATCTTTTGGATCAACTATTTTTTTATAAGCTGCAATAGCCGGAGGCGGGCAGCTAATGGAATTTTGGAAAATCGACTTAGTAAGTTTCTCAAACCGGATTAACCAGTTTTTGAACTTTTTCAAATTGCAAATTGGACTTTACCATTGTACTTCTCTCGTCAAGGTGTTCAAAATGCATATACAGAAGATAAAATTTGAAGTCCGAATGAGGAAATTACATTTCTGGAATGATTCGGCCGTGGAAACAAACTAGCCGATTTTAGCAGTCAAACCAAGTTGGCATTGTATTCCGTTCAGATTTGTAAGGGATTTCGTAAGACCATCACACCCTATAAATATAAAGGGCTACTGCCTAATTGAGGGCATTCAATCAATCAAATCAATCTATTCTTTATCTTTCTTGCCTTTTATCTTTTCCTTTCTGCCTTAATATCTTCAAGTCCCCATATGCTATTATACAGTCTTTGTGGGCGTTTCAAGTGACTTTGCCAATCCTAGAACAACCCTAAATGCACCTTCCTGATGGGTTCCTTCCCGGGAGACGTTTCTAGCTTTTCATTGCGGCTGATTTGTGAAAACTAGCTAAGCCAATTTTCCTTACATCGTCGCGAATCGGTCCTCGAGTGGTTCGAGCAAGTCTTGCACGATCCCGACTGCTAGTCGTTTTAGTATGAGACTAGATTTGTGTCAACACATGTGTTCCTTTAGAATGCTATATTGAATCCATCAGGATTTGGAGAGGCATCTCGTTTCATAGTAACCATGATACGGTAAAAAGAATAGGTGTTATGATGTCCAAATAACACATTGGTTTTTGTTTCTTGCAATCGCCGTGTTTATACAGACACTCATATATATTATTCTAACTGGTGTATTATAGGATAGGGTAGATAGGCACACATCTAGGCGCCTCGTTGCCAATGGTTATATTATCTATCACTGAAAAATATCGATGCTAAATTCTAGAATAAATCTAAGAAAAATGAGAACACATGTGCCAAAGTCTAGAACTTGAACCAGGATTTATATGTTCTACCATAAAGAGCCTAACAAAACGAACTATTCTGGGTTTGGCACCTGAGTCTTTTTTAACACATGGACTAATTTTTAAGAGGTAGTATGAAAATTGGATGAGTAAAAAATTAGATTTGTGAGCTCCTAAATCACTTGCATGTTGTTTAGATGCAAGTTGGAACACATATGCACGTCACACACATCCACCAAACGAGTGTTCCCCTAGACGAAAACTTATGTTTGCGTAAACCAGCACGTCGTGATTTGAATTCTCTGGTGTATGGGTTCATTGCCTTACAACTCTAGCTTTTTCATCTAAACGAGAAACCACATTATGCTTCATGTGGAATTATTTTGAGTTCAGATTGAATTAGTTGTCTTTGTTTTCTCATTAGAAGAAAAGAGTGCTTGGGTGTTGAAGACTTGATTGACTAGCTAGTTGCTCGTTCATATTGCTTCGCACTGTGCCACTGTTGGTAGGTTATGGACGTCTAAACCAGCGAGAGGCATTCCCAGCTCTGCTCGGAGGACCTTTCGCGAGTGCTGACTGCTGACTGCTGACTGGTTCAACCATCGCCATCTCCGGTTTATGGAGCACGGCCGGTAGCAGACATATCACACCTATGCCTCCTCTCTCCTCTTTCTCTCGCCTGCTCCACCACCACACCGCTTTGCCGCTCCTCCGACTTGTTGGCCTCCCCGATCTCCCCGCACATATCACGCCTGTGCACAGAGGCGGAACCAGACAAGCAAATCAGGGGGGGCCAAGGGCAAGGCAACACAAGGATACAACACATTCAACCTCTTCTTCACTCGAAAATTATTACTGCTACAGTGATTGCAGCAATGGTATTTAACAATTTGTCAGATGCCCCCCCTAGTTCCGCCACTGCCTGTGCACGTCCATCTCAGGGCCTGTTTAGATTCCAAAAAATCTTGCGCAGTACCCGTCATATCGAATCTTGCGGCACATATATAGAGTACTAAATGTAGACGGAAAAAAAACTAATTGCACAGTTGGGTGAGAAATCGCGTGACGAAACTTTTAAATCTAATTAGTCCATAATTAGACACTAATTACCAAATATAAACGAAATGCTACAGTAAACCAAAATCCAAAATTTTTTGGATCTAAAGGGCCTCATTGAATCACTGGCACGTAACGGCACTCATTTGTCCGTTACTTATTATTATTATATATTATAAGCTTGAAAGTTGGCTTAACTTTCCTTTGTTCGTTGCCTCGCCATTATAGGATCGGAGTCATATTAAAACCAGCAGAATATAAACCCAAATTACATAAAACTTCTTGAAAAATGATAATGAATAAAGACAACTTAACAGAGTCCTCTTTATTCGTCTCTGGCAACCTCTACGGTTCTACATACTGTTCTTCATTTTGTCCTGCAGAAGCTGAACAAAGCAAATTATCGAGACCGGAGTAAAAAGCTTCTAAATTAACTCAACCCTTGGAAACCAGAGTGTCAGATGCGGAGAAGTAACTAGTCCATTAACCCGTGCTTTCTCACAGATTAGAATCATATAAGTATTAAATATTCATGTTTAATATGTATAAGTGTATAACTAATAAGTTTATTTATATTAATTCACATGTTTTTTTCATTGTCTAAGATAATACACATGTAGATACTACGTAATCTCCATTCCGTTATAATAACCTTAACAATTATTGGTTTATATATGCTTTTTCATCAACATATATACATAGTTTCCCCTACATGGTGCCTCTCTATAGCTTCAATATGCATTCAGGGCTAAATGCTGATTACTCTATACCTATGGTTTGGATCTTGCATTGGTAGAGTAGTGTTGCACTTATATTATAAATTATACCATTTCCTCTTACATGCAATTGTACTTCATGCAGGGATTGGTCTGCTAGATTACATAGAAAACGCTAATCATATCAATTGTCATTTCTTGTGGTCGATCTTAAACCTTGGAATACTCATTGGAACATTGCTCGTGTGGTCTTAGAACTTTAGTATAACGTGTGCCTAGAAAGATAGATACCCATGAAGATGTTATAATGGTGTAGATTCTACTTTTGCTAGTCCTAGAAAGTTTGCAAACACTTCGCCAAAACTCAAGTTATTTAAAGGGATAAAAAGACAAATTAATGTACGTTGTGAACTACAAATGGATTTTTAAAATGCATCCATAATAACCACAATATATATGAGCATTTTAAAAAATAATCAAATGGTTTAACATGTATAAGAACCGTGTTTAGGATATTATACATGGTTTCTAAAGAAAAAAACACCCGCAATGACCATATACATATCCTAGATGGTTCTTATATAATCATATGAGCAATTAAAATGTACTATAGAGATTTTTTTAAGAAAATCTATCTTTGATATTAGACTGTTCTTGCAAATACATCTACGATGTACAACAAAAACATTTTTTTTAGAAAAAGAACATATGGATGTTTGCCCTCTTAGAGTTTAGTTGGACAGCTGGCCCAAGAATCCGTCTCTACAAAATGTTTATTGCAGTCATTGCATGTAAATTATGAAGCCCGTTATTTGTGACATCATGTCGGTATATATTGACCTTTTTGTGGCAGTTTGAAAAAGTTATTGTAAAACAAGCCAGATTCCATAAGCACCCCAGTACAAAAATCATAATTTGGTGCGAAGTCGATTTTGTTGTGCCTCACTATTGTAATTTCGAATATAGTTCATGGTTCGAATACACTATACCTAAGGTAAAGTAGCACCTGGACATATATTATAAATTAACAAGAGCAAAAAAAGAAAAAGAAAAAAAGAGCATGGGCATTGAAGGTTATTCGCGGAAACTTCAGTGACAAACTAGAATCTAAATTCTAAACACATAGATTTTCTTGGCGAACACATTCACCATAGCAACCGATTAAAGTAATGCTAGCAAACTAATAACAGCCGCCATAATAAGGAACCGTACCGAACCAACAAACCACTGAAAGGATGCAAACTCGAATCCATTATGGATCGGGAATCGGATGCTGTGTTGTGTCCTGTGGCCCCCTTCAGTGCGCAAACACGAGCTGACCACCCTACTGCCCCTTGGCATTGCTGACTCATAAGCAAAATTGAACCAAGAGTCTTGGTCTATTGGGTTCGGCGCTTTGGCTGCTTCCGTGGGATCGGATCTCCAGCTGGAGTACACATTTGTTTTGAGAACATCTCATCGACGGCCCAATAGTTGACTTGACGCCGCCGAAGCAACTGAGCTCCCGAGTCCCTGCCATATGCCCATATCGTTGTCCACTTTGTCTCCGCCGACCAGCATAAGGCAAAAGCTGTCGGTCTCGCGCTCTCTGCGATTCCTAAAGTTACCGAGGCTAGACCGTAAGATTATGAACCATCGCTGAAGGATCTCGGCTCTGTCTTCTCTACCTCAGCATGGTTATGCATGGTTTGGTTCTAGAGGAAGGTTGATGCGCAAACACCCACAATTAGAATATGCAGCCTCTTCTAGCGATGTTGAGTTCTCTTAGTATTTAACATAGTATTTAGTATGAGCTTTTTCCCTACCAAATGCCTCGTAGAGAGGATTCCTTTGTGCTAGACTGGTGTAGTGTTCTTATTACTACTTAAAACATTAGGAGAACTTCACCATCACTACCGGAATCTTGCTCTTTGCCGAGTGTTTTATGTTTGCCGAGTGTATTTCCTCGGACACTCGGCGAATAAGTGATTTGCCGAGTGCTGCGCTAAAAACACTCGGTAAAAAAAAAACACTCGGCAAAATAGGGGGTTTGCCGAGTGTAAAAAAAAACACTCGGCAAAGAGCAGATTTGCTGAGTGTAAAAAAAACACTCGGCAAAGAAATAAAATATTTTTTCTGGAAAAGAAGGAGAAGAAAAAAAAAATAAAAAAAATCTTTGCCGAGTGCTAGATCTGCAACACTCGGCAAAGAAATATAAAATCTTTTTTCTGAAAAAAGGAGAAGAAAAAAAAATAAAAAAAACCATTTGCCGAGTGCTAGATCTAGAACACTCGACAAATTTTTTTCGTGGAAATAAAAGCCGCACACCGCCCCCTCGGTCACCCCGCACACAGCGCCCTCCGTCACCCCGCACGCCGCGCGCCCCTCCCTCCCTCCCCTCCTAGCTCCCCTCTCCCCCCTCCTCCTCCGGCGCCCTCCCCTCCTCCCTCTCCGGCCTGGATCCGGCGCGGCCCCGCCCTCCTCCCTCTCTAGCGCGCCCCCCTCCTCCTCCCTCTCCGGCCCGGATCGAGCGCGCTCACTTCCTCTCCCACACCGAGCGGCGCGCAGCCTCCACTCCCTCCCCACAGCGGCGGCGCTCGCCCTCTCTGCCCCCACAGCGGCGGTGGGCACCCTAGCAAGGAGGAGGCCCGGCCTCGGTGAGGAGGTGCCCCAGCGGAGAGTGCCCTGGTGAGGAGCCCTGGCCCCGCGACGAGGAGCCCCGGCGGGTGCCCTGGCAAGGAGGATCCTCGGCGGCCTCCCCGGCAGCCCAGAGGAGCAGCGCCCGGCGGCCCGGAGCCCAGATCCGGCCTCAGCTCTCTCTCCCTCCCCTCCCTCCCCACAGCGCCGCCCTCTAGCGGTGGATCCAGAGCTCTCGGTGGCGGATCCAGAGCGGTGCCTCCTTCCTCCGGCGGCGGATGCAGGGCGGTGGCGCCCGTCGGCGGTGGATCCAGGGCGCCGGCGCCCCACCCCCCGTGGCAAATCCGGCGGCACCCTTTCTTCCTCCGGTGGTTGATGCTTTTTTTTTCAAAAAATGTTTGCCTAGTGTTTTTGGGGCACTCGGCAAAGTCTTCACCGAGTGCCCGACGAAAAACACTCGGCAAAACAGCGTTTGCCGATAAACCAGTTGTCGAGTGTAACACTCGACAAACGGTTTGCCGAGTATTTTTAGGGCTTCGCCGAGTGCCTCTAGCACTCGGCAAAGTTCGTGAATCCGGTAGTGCATTTTGGTAGTGACGTACGTCCTACGTCGAACACTCAACCGTGTGCACTTAATGGCGAAGAGAATGGGATCCACGTGACACAGCCACCGTACTTGTAAACCAAAGAACGTCACGCCCGAGAGGTACCGGCCAGTCAAGGTGCCTAATGGACAGCCCTGCATACTTTCCTGTTACCTGATCGCTCTAGAAACACAGGACAACAAGGAAACGATGAGTTCGGTGGAGTTTGGAGAAAACAGGGTCAAGTGAAGTACTGTAGTAGATTATTGAGTGTTTACTGTGTGTTGTCAATTGGCAAGCACGCCCTTCACTATCATATGACTCATGAGGATGCCATGCATGGATTTCTCCGGTCGTAGGATTTGTTGGACTTGTGTAGTCCCTCAAAAATGAATTTCTAGGTTGGACTTCATAGTCTTGGTCCAAAACGAGATTGGTGAAATCCTCCAAGGTCGTTCCACAGAAAAGGGACGCGCAAAAACTTGTCTAAACATGCCATAGTCCATGAAGGGTACAAAAGAAACCAAATAGGACACGAAAAAGGCAAAACACTAATTTCTTATACCACCAATGCACTGGTCTAAAATATTTGGCACCAGATCATTCCTCGGCAAGGACTCACCTACAGACCATATATATCCTAAATAATTTATTACCATGTATAGCTAGCATTCAATTAACACAAGAGCATGATGTGTTTCATTAAAATCTACGCCCAAATGGTCAATTCTTGGTGAAATCACATTATCAAGCCACGATCCAATCTTATGTACCCAACTTAAATTAATGTTTGTGGAAATTGAAAGCCCCACTAAAAGTTAAGGTTTTTTTGTGGTAGTTATGTAGGGGATTTGTTTTGACCATACACAGTTCAGTTAAGCGCAACTATCAAGGAAGCAAAACATGCTCCTTTTGTCACAAAGATGAGACAATTATGCACTTGTTTTTTGAATGCTGAGTTGTAGGAGCAGTTTGGAACACAACTCATTTGGCTTTTGGACTAACACAACCTGGTTGCATATCACATATGTTTGGTAGTTGGTTGACAGGGTTAGCTAAAGATGTGAAACCATAGTGTTGCTAGGTGCCCCGGCTACTTGTTGTTCCGCTTGGTTAAACATAAATGATATGGTTTTTGGAAAGAAAAAACTACTTCTCCTTTGCAGGTTATCTTTGAAGTTTTCCACTGGCTTTGTACTTATTAGCTTGGTCCATCCTTCAGAAGCCGGATTCATAGGTTTTGGTTGTGGAGGCCTCACGACAATTCGGATTGATAGCCAGTAGAGTGTGTGGTGCCTATTTTATTTATTTTATTGGTTGTATACTTCTTGTTAAGTATAGGATGGAAGTACTGACTATGCAACAATATTTTTAGTAAGTCTTCCATTTTTAAAAAATATTTAAATTAACAATTTAACATCTACCTCGCACCGTCTTCCATTACAACGGATACCAGTCATGTCTAATAACCTGCTATAAAGCAATATACCACCGACGTGATCATCAACATTATTTTCAAACATTTCTATCTTTGACTATCAATATTTTTTTAAAAATGTATAGGTTAACAATATAAATTATGTTTCTAGATTCACTACAAGAAATACTTTCATAATATACAATTCACATGTGAAATTATATGAAAATTTTGAAGTTGATGGTCAAATCTTGAAATGTTGACTTAGGACAAGCCTAATACGACAATGTAAAAAAACATAGGGAGTACAACCATTTTTTTAAAAAAAATTATACTATATATATCATAAAAAGAGATCAAATGTGAGGATACTATGAAATTTCATGAACAATCGATGTACTAGCTATGAAATTTGGAATATATGGTAAGATTCGTTTTGACTCGGTAGGATCATTGTATCCTAACCTTGTTTACATGCCGCCTGATTTTCAACAACGAATATAATTTTGTTTCATGAGCCATGTGAAAGCCATAATAAATGTTACTTGCCGGCTTTCTTAAATGAATAGAATGACTGAGATAATCAGATTCTATCACAATTGAACCAATACATGTGTGCCTAACTCTAGAAAGAACAAACGATTTGCACCTATATATGTATACCAAGAGAAAATATTTGAGTGGTATACCAAATTAAATGTAACTATCTTTGTTCACTACTGAAAGCATCTAGGCCCCT
Source organism: Miscanthus lutarioriparius (assembly GCA_904845875.1). Taxonomy (NCBI): domain Eukaryota; kingdom Viridiplantae; phylum Streptophyta; class Magnoliopsida; order Poales; family Poaceae; genus Miscanthus; species Miscanthus lutarioriparius. Next base: position 56,439,283 of record CAJGYO010000018.1, read on the forward strand.
TTGTTGGGTTTCGGTGATTAATGACAATACAAGATTACTATGACTAACGTGTGTTTTGCAGATGCAATTAAGTTAGGTCATGGTAATGGAGATCGATTGGGCAATCGAGGTGGTCATGCCCCTACGATGGAAATCGTTTCGGTTTTCAAAGGATGGACGACAAGGTTAAGGATGACTAGTTCTAAGTGTCGATTGGAGTTAGAGTGACACTTAGAGTAGTTTAGGATTTTGTTTTTCCTTTGGCCGTACTATTAAGGGGGGTATGGAAGGATAGCTTGACCTAGATGAGTCTAGTGAGTTAGGTGTGGTGCACACTTGTTTAAACTAGCTCTAGATAGCTCCTACATATGCCTAAGATCCAATGGAGCAAACTTCATTCACACATGATCGAGAGTTGAAGGTGAATGGAAGGTCAAATACTGACCGGACGCTGGCTCCGGTGCGATCGGACGCTGGCCGTAGGGTCCGGTCAGTTCATTTGATCAAGAGATTGCGTTCGGTGCGACCAGACACTGGAGTGGTCAAGTGACCGAACGCTGAGGGCAAGTGTTCGGTCAACTCCAGTAAGGTTCCAGAGAAGTGAATCAGCGACCGGACGCGTCCGGTCAGTACTGACCGGACCTTGGGGGTTCAGCGTCCGGTCGAGTACAGTAAGCATCCAGTGAGGGAGAAATGCGACCGGACGCGTCCGGTCAGTGCTGACCGGACCCTGCCAGCGTCTGGTCATCACTTAAACATTGGTCCGCAGGTTGAACTGACCAGAGCGTTCGGTCAACATGACCGGAGCGTCCGGTCACCCCGTAGAAGCTCATAACGGTTCGTTTTTCAACCGCTGTTATAAATACTTTACCCCTTCGTGTGAGGGGGTACTTTTGCTCATTCCAACAGCTGAGAAACACATTTGTGAGTGCCAAGAAGAGCAAGGTCCTAGTTTGGATGACGACTACCTGCCTATTCCTCAGATGCCTCCACGCAGACACGATGCAGAGGCCAGCAGTTCTAGCTCAGCTCCACCTGCACCGCAGACGGACCCCGCTCTCATTGCTATTCTTGAGCGGATGCAACAGGATCAGGCACGACAGGCTCAGGAGACCGCTGCCAACTTTGCACAGATTCAGGTTCGTCAGGATGAGTTCTAGCGCCAGCAGCAGGTCCTCCAGCAGCAGCAGCAGCAGATGCATCAGCAGCAGTTACTTATGCAGCAGCAGCTCATGGGATTCATGCAGCATGTAGTAACAGCTCTTGGGGCTCCACAGCCCCAGCCTTCGCCCCAGCTTGCTCAGCCAGCCACCACTACAATGACTCCAGCTGTACAGCCTAGTGGGCTCCAGAGTCAGCGACAGCCTCCAGCTCAGTTTGCTTCACCTCTAGTACAGGTGTCCTAGTGGTTAGCATCACCAGTGGTGGCCCCGCAGTTCACTCCACTTTAGACGGGCTTCACACCGGATCAGTCACCCTCGCTATTTGTGCCTGACACGGTAGTCTCCAGGAGTCTTGGAGCATCTTTCAGCGAGTTGAAAGGGATGCCTACACCGTCACATATGCATGCTGCCGGTCCTTCTACAGCTGTTCCTGTCGCAGTGACTACTCAGAGGCTCCCTTCTTCAGTCGCATCATCAGATCCTACGACAGACGTACCAGTAGCATCACAGGCAGCACCTGCCCCAGCTCAGACCCAGACCGCTTCAGCGACGCTTCCAGCCACAGAGGGTCAGTCGGCACAGAGCTCCGGGTCAGATGATGATGCTGCCTAGTTTCAGCTTGCTCCTTGTTCTTCAGCGCCCGACTCATCCGCTGCAGCCCCGCCGACCAGCCCTTAGGTTTTGGTGTTTGACACCAAAGGGGGAGAGGGTTCGAGTATGCAGACTCAGGGGGAGCGTCTTTTAGGGGGAGCTAGTTATCTATTATTAGCTTATTTTATACATTTGGAGTTTCATTTGTGTGATACACTATTACTTTTATGCATTCGTGTGTTACTTTCATGCATATTATTATATCTATGTGATAGTGATATCTATGTAATTGTGATATATGACATGTGTGCTCTCTACTTTACATTATTTATATGTCATATCACTTGTGCTATGCTCATTTGCCTTTGCTTCCGCGTTTATACTCCGATGCAAATGAGCTTTGTTACTTGTACTCATGCTTATTTCATATCTTTTGAGTACATCATGTTGGCTTGGGTCATATAAGCTTGCCTCACTCTTTTGTTCTTCTTGACAAAAGCTTATATGAACCAAGCCCGTTAAAAACCTCACTCTTTCACATACTCGAGGTGGTATTGTCATCAATCACCAAAAAGGGGGAGATTGAAAGCATCTAGGCCCCTTTGTTGGGTTTCGGTGATTAATGACAATACAAGATTACTATGACTAACGTGTGTTTTGCAGAGGCAATTAAGTTAGGTCATGGTAATGGAGATCGATTGGGCAATCGAGGTGGTCATGCCCGTACGATGGAAATCGTTTTGGTTTTCAAAGGATGGACGACAAGGTTAAGGATGACTAGTTCTAAGTGTCGATTGGAGTTGGAGTGACACTTAGAGTAGTTTATGACTTTGTTTTTCCTTTGACCGTACTATTAAGGGGGGTATGGACGGGTAGCTTGACCTAGATGAGTCTAGTGAGTTAGGTGTGGTGCACACTTGTTTAAACTAGCTCTAGGTAGCTCCTACATATGCCTAAGATCCAATGGAGCAAACTTCATTCACACATGATCGAGAGTTGAAGGTGAATGGAGGGTAAAATACTGACCGGACGCTGGCTCCGGTGTGACCGGACGCTAGCCGCAGGGTCCGATCAGTTCATTTGATCAAGAGATTGCGTTCGGTGCAATCGAACACTGGAGTTGTCAAGTGACCGGACGCTGAGGGCCAGCGTCCGGTCAACTCCAGTAAGGTTCTAGAGAAGTGAATCAGCGACCGGACGCGTCCGGTCAGTACTGACCGGACCCTGGGGGTTAAGCGTCCAGTTGAGTACAATAAGCATCCAGTGAGGGAGAAATGCGACCGGACGCGTCCGGTCATCACTTAAACACTGGTCCGTGGGTTGAACTGACCGGAGCGTCCGGTCACCCCGCAGAAGCTCATAACGGTTCATTTTTCAGCCGCTGTTATAAATACTTCACCCCTTCGTGTGAGGGGGTACTTTTGCTCATTCCAACAGCTGAGAAACACATTTGTGAGTGCCAAGAAGAGCAAGGTCCTAGTGAGGTGTTTGTGATTTGAGAATCCAAGAGAGTAGCCTCATTAGTGAATCAAGAGTAGCAAAGTGTGCATCCACCGTTCTCATTAGGCTTCGCATGGTCAAGTGAGAGTTCATGATTGTTACTCTTGGTGATCGCCATCACCTAGACAGCTTGGTGGTGATTGGGAGCTTGGTGATCACCCGACGGATCTTGTGGGTGACCCAACTCTAGTTGTGAGCGGCTTTGGGTGATTCGCCGCGACGGAGTGTCGAAGAATCAACCCATAGAGAGCACTTGATCCTTGCGCGGATCAAGGGGGAGCTACACCCTTGAGCGGGTGCTCCAACGAGGACTACTGGGGAGTGGCAACTTTCCGATACCTCGGCAAAACATCGCCGTGTTTCCTCTCCTCTTTTTACTTTGAGCATTTACTTAGAGCATTACTTTGAGCAATTCAATTCTTATCATTTACATTCCTAGAATTGCCATGTTAGAGTAGGATTGGAACTTAGGTTGCAAGTCTCTTTGTGCGATAGAACATTACAAACACTTTCTAGGCACAAGGGGTTAATTGGGCTATCAATAGGATTTAATTATTGCAAGAAAATTTAGAATTAGCCCAATTCACCCCCTCTCTTGGGTATCTTGATCCTTTCAATTGGTATCAGAGCCTCGTGCTCATGTTTTTAAGCTTAATCGCTTAGAGCAAGATGTCTCACGGGGATGGACCTCCTCCTATCTTCGAGGGGGATGATTTTCCATATTGGAAATTTCGCATGGAGACATACCTAGAAGCTCTAGACGTTGGAATACTTAGAGCCGCCTCACATGGGTTCCCAAGACCTAGGAATCCCGCATAACTTCAAGGCGATGAAGTGAACTATGAAAAATGGAATGCAAAGGCTCGCAACACCATCTTTAGAGGCCTTTACAAAGATGTGTTCAACCGTGTAAGGAACCACAAAGACGCCCATGCACTATGGTCGGACATTTGTGCGCTCCATGAGGGAACTAAGAGTGAGCGTGAGGAACGCTGTCATCTTGTTATTAAAAAGCTAAATTCATTTGAGATGCTTCCTAAAGAATGTGCTAATGAGATGTATTCACGTTTGAATGTTCTTGTAGAGGAAGTCAATGGGCTTGGACTAACTCAAATGTCACCATCCGACGTTGTGAGAAAAATCTTGAGTGTCCTCCCCATTGACAAATATGGCCATATTATGACCGTGCTACACCAAGGTGATCTTTCCACCGCTACACCGACACAAATCTTGGGAAAGATCAATGCTCATGAGATGTACATGCACATCACACCTCAAGATGGTTCATCCTCTACAAAGAAGAAAGAAAAAGACTTAGCATTCAAAGCTAGCCAAGACAAGGGCAAAGCAAGACTTGAGTATGAGAGCTCAAGTCATGAAGAAGATAATGATGAAAGTCTTGCTCTCATGGTGAAGAAGACCGCCAAGATGCTAAAGAAGCTAAACAAGAATGGCATCAAGTTTGATGGCAAGAAGAAGAAGTTCTTCACTAACTCAAGAAGGAAGCCAATCTCCGAAATGGATTGCTTCAATTGTGGAGAGCTTAGTCATCTAGCACATCAATGCACAAAGCCCAAAAAAGACAAGTACAAGAACAAGTAAAAGGGCAAGAAAGATGACTCAAGCAATGAAGAAGAAGATGAGAAAAAGAAGAACAAGCCATACAAGAAGAGAGATGGCAAGAAGAGGGACTTCCACAAGAAGAAGAAAAGTGGAAAGGCCTACATCGTCGGTGATTGGCTCACGGATATTGATTCATCTAGTGGATCATCCGATGATGATAGTGACAATGAGAAGGTGGCCGCCATTGCCATTGATCTTTCATCTTCACTGCCATCACCGCCATCATCCTCTACACACCTATGTCTTATGGCCAAGGGTGAACGCAAGGTATCTAATGATGATGATAGTAGTGGTGATGAGCATGCTAGTGATGATGATAGTGATAGCGATAGTGATGATGATGACTCACCTTCTTATGATGATCTTGTTAAAATACTTAGAAAATATACTAAGATCATTAGAAAGAGATGAGCTAAAATTGAAAAACTAGATGCTAAGAATGATTCACTTTTAGCAAAATGTGATACAATGAATAAGGCGAATGTTGAGCTCAAAGAAACTAATGATGCTATAACATCCAAACTCAAGGAGCTAAAATCTTCTAAGAAAAAACTTAAAGATAAACATGATAAACTTGAGTGGGTGCACAATGAGCTCATCACTAGCCATAATAAGCTAAAATATGAATATACAACTCTAAAGATTAATTATGATAGTCTTGTTATTGCTCAAGAATTTCTACCAAATGAGCCATATGATGCTACTAACCATGTTGTTAAGATTGATATAGCTACATCATGTGATGATTTAATTGATGAGAGCTTTGAGCAAGGATCTAGTGGCAAAGGCAAGCAAGTGGTTGAGTGCAATGACTATGATGAGTATATCAAGCTCAAGAATGCAAATGAAAAGCTCATGAAAGATCTTGAAGAGATAAAGAGCCACAACACCATTGTACTAGAAACCCTTGATCATGATGAAGAGTTGATCCTTGAGAATGAGAAGCTCAAAGAAGAGAACAAGAGGCTAAAGAAAGAGAAGAACAATGATGTTCTCAAGGAAAAGAACAAAAAGCTCAAAATGGAGAAAGAACACCTCAAGGTTGGATTGAGCAAGTTTGCAAGAGGCAAGCATCTTCAAAGTGAGCTTCTTATGAACACCATCATGAAGATTGATAGAAGTGGCATTGGATATGTGGCACATGTAGAGAAGAAGAAGGCTCAAGTTCAACAATAACAATCAAAGCCAAAGCCAAAGCCAAAATGATGCTTTGAGTGTGGACAAGAGGGCCACTTTGCTCATGAGTGCCAAACTCCACCACCATAACCCTTGCCCAAGCATGCTAGACCCTTTGCCTTCAATGCTCACTATATGCTTAGAAAGGACTCTAGTGGAAAGATGAAAGTTATGTTCTTAGGACCTCCTAACAAGAATAGGCCTAAGAAGATTTGGGTTACAAAGTCACTTGTTGAGAAGGTGAAGGGCCATCAACAAGTTTGGGTTCCTAAAGCTTGAATCTCTTGTGTGTAGGTGAACTACAAGACCGGTGGAAGTCATTGGGTTATTGATAGTGGTTGCACTCAACATATGACCGGTGATCCTCGTATGTTCACCTCACTAGATGAAGAGGTAGATGGACAAGAGAGAATAACATTTGGAGATAACTCAAAGGGCAAGGTTAAAGGATTGGGCAAAGTGGCAATATCAAATGATCATTCCATCTCAAATGTGCTCTATGTTGTTTCATTGAGTTTCAACTTGCTATCCGTTGGACAATTGTGTGATCTTGGCTTCCAATGCTTGTTCACCGAGAAGGAGGTTATTGTATCCAAGGTGGATGATAATCAAGTGATATTCAATGGTTTTAGATACAACTTATATCTAGTGGACTTCACCTCCGAAGATGCAAACTTGAAGACTTGCCTATTCACCAAAACAACACTTGGGTGGCTATGGCATAGAAGACTTGCTCATGTTGGTATGAGTTCACCCAAGAAACTAATGAAGAATGATTTGGTGAGATGGTTGAAGGATGTAAAGTTTGAGAAGGACAAGCTTTGTAGTGCATGTCAAGCCGGCAAGCAAGTTGCAAATACCCATCCAACTAAAGCGTTTATGTCAACCACAAGAGTGCTTGAACTCCTCCACATGGATTTATTTGGACCAACAACATACAAGAGTTTGGGAGGAAATCTTTATTGTCTTGTGATAGTTGATGATTATTCAAGGTATACATGGGTGTTCTTCCTTCATGACAAATCCGAAGTTGCATCTTATTTCAAAAAGTTTGCCAAGAGAGCACAAAATGAATTTGAAGTGAAGCTCAAGAAAATTAGAAGTGATAATGGCAAAGAATTTGACAACACAAACATTGAAGCTTATTGTGATGAAGTTGGAATCAAACATGAAGTCTCCGCAACTTATACTCCTCAACAAAACGGTGTGATTGAGAGGAAGAACCGGACTTTGATCACTCTTGCAAGGACAATGCTAGATGAGTACAACACTCCCAAAGCTTTTTGGGTGGAAGCAATCAACACCGCATGCTATGCATCCAACCGCCTATTCCTTCAAAAGTTCCTTGGCAAGACACATTATGAGTTGCTCAATGGGAAGAAGCCAGATATCTCCTTCTTTAGGGTGTTTAGTTGCAAATGCTATATCTACAAGAAACGGCAACACCTAGGGAAGTTTCAAAGACGTTGTGATATTGGTTTTCTTGTTGGTTACTCATCAAAGTCCAAAGCATATAGAATATTTAATCATGCCACTAGTTTGGTTGAAGAAACATATGATGTGGAATTTGATGAATCTAACGGCTCCCAAGGAGCACATGAGAATCTTGATGATGTAGGTGATAAACCATTGAGGGAGGCAATGAAGAACATTCTGGTGGGAGACATCAAGCCTAAAGATGACGAAGATGATGTACAAGTCATTGATCAACCTTCTTCATCAAGTGTGCCACAAGATGGTGAAAAAGATGGGAGAGTAGAAAATGAAGATACTCATATCTCCCATGAGCAAATGGTGGTACAAGCACAAGATGTTGATGCTCCACAACCTCCTCTCAAGTGGTCAATAGAAGAAATACACCTCTCCTACAAGATCATCCACAAGATCTCATCATAGGGAGTCCATCAAAGGGAGTGATGACTAGATCTCAAAAACTTGCTTCATTTATTGCTCATCACTCTTTTGTCTCTTGCTATGAGCCTTCCAAGGTAGAAGAAGCTCTTAAGGATCCGGATTGGATCAATGCCATACATGAAGAGTTAAACAACTTGACCCGCAATGAAGTTTGGACTCTTGAAGAGCGACCAAAAGGAGCAAGAGTCATTGGAACAAAATGGGTGTTCCGCAACAAGCAAGATGATCAAGAAGTTGTTGTGAGGAACAAGGCAAGACTAGTTGCAAAGGGGTTCTCTCAAGTTGAAGGTTTGGATTTTGGAGAGACCTTTGCACCGGTTGCAAGACTAGAAGCCATTCGTATCCTACTTGCATACACATCACATCATGAAATAAAATTATATCAAATGGATGTGAAAAGTGCATTTTAAATGGCTTTATTAATGAACTAGTCTATGTTGATCAACCTCTCGGGTTTGAAGACCCTAGATATCCTAATCATGTTTATAAGTTGTCCAAGGCTTTATATGGGCTTAAGCAAGCCCCAAGAGCGTGGTATGAGCGCCTTCGGGACTTCCTCATAGAGAAGGGCTTCACCATTGGGAAGGTCGACACCACACTATTCACCAAGAAGCTTGATGGGCATATTTTCATTTGTCAAGTATATGTTGATGATACCATCTTTGGATCATCAAATGAAGATTCTTGCAAAAAATTTGGTGAATTGATGTCAAAGGAGTTCAAGATGTCCATGATTGGCGAGCTTACATTCTTTCTTGGTTTTCAAGTCAAGCAATTGAGAGAAGGGATCTTCATCTCTCAAGAGAAATATACAAAAGATCTTCTCAAAAGATTCAAGATGGATGAATGTAAGCCAATCAAGAGACCAATGCCTACTAATGGACATCTCGACCTAGATGAGGGAGGTAACAAAGTTGATCAAACTCTCTACCGTTCTATGATTGGTAGCTTATTGTATTTAACCGCATCTAGGCCCGACATCATGTTTAGTGTGTGTATGTGTGCTAGATTTCAAGCTAATCCTAAGGAAACTCATTTAATTGCCGTAAAAAGAATCCTTAGGTATCTTAAGCACACACCAAGCATTGGCCTTTGGTATCCCAAAGGAGCTAGATTTGAACTTATTGGCTATTCCGATTCAGATTATGCCGGATGTAAAGTTGATAGAAAAAGTACATCCGGAGGGTGCCATTTGCTTGGTAGATCTCTTGTGTCTTGGTCCTCCAAGAAACAAAATAGTGTGGCTTTGTCCACCGCCGAAGCAGAATACATTACCGCGGATGCTTGTTGTGCACAAATATTATACATAAAACAAACTTTGCTAGACTATGGTGTAGTTCTAGATAAAGTACCTCTTATGTGCGATAATGAAAGTGTGATAAAACTTGCAAATAATCCGGTTCAACACTCTCGCACCAAGAACATAGATATCCACCATCACTTTCTAAGAGATCATGTTGCTAAAAATGATATATCACTAGAAGGTGTAAGAACCAAAGATCAATTAGCAGATATCTTCACTAAACTGCTAGATGAGGCTACATTTTGTAGATTGCAGAATGAACTTATTGTGCTTGACTTTAGCAACTTCACTAAAAATTGAGCTTGTGTTGTCCCTTGCATTCATTGTAATACACAACATGTTTGATTTTTGGTAATGCATATAGGGCTTGTCTAACATGGTTAAGATAACCACCGAAAAGCGTGTGAAGAAGCTTAACCTTGGATCAAACTTGACAAGCAACTAGATTTACTTACAAGTATTGCATATACATGGATGTTGTTTTTGTCGTTTTGTTCCATTTGCCCTCTTATTGCCTATTTTCTTAAAAAGAATTATAGCCTAAGACAAAATATTTTGAAAAATACGAGGGTTTGAGAGAGGTCACTCACATCAGTCCCAATTGGTGTTCATTTGGATCTTATTCTAGTTGGGACTTGATTGGGAACAGGCAGCACGAAGGATTCTTGAAGATTTGCTGGAAAAGAGTGACCGGACGCTGCACCGGACTCTGATGTCCCGCGTCCGATCAGTTCACAGGAGGTGAACTTGCTGCGAAGGTGTGACCGGACTATGCGTTTCAGCGTCCGGTCAGAAGATGTTTAGCATCCGGTCGTGTGAAGGAGACGAAGAAGAGTTGACCGGACCCTGCCTACGTCCGGTCATGGTCCACCGGACGCGTCCGGTCGCGATTCCAGGGGTTTTGGACCTTACTGGAATCGATCGGACGCTGGGTGGTAGCGTCCGATTGCTACCACCGGAGTGTCCGATCAGTAGAAAATGTGCGGCTTCAGATCTCTTCTCTCGTTTCCTTATCTATTGCGTTGGGGAACCTTTTTTAACCAAAATCACCGTGTTGCTCTGGATTGATCCCGTCGACTTCCTCAACCCTACCCGCCGCAAGCCCCGAATCGCCGAAGGGCTTGCCACGCTCGCCTCTGCCCCCGCCGCCGTCTCCTCCGTCGCTGTCCCGCACCTCCGCCAGCGTTGCGCCGAGCGCCCGCCCTTGCAGTCGCATCTGCTCCACCTCGTCGAGTCGTCATGCCTCCGCAAGCTCCTGCGCCGCCGCCTCTTCCAGTGCTGGTGCGTGCTCTAGTTCTCGCCGACGACTATCAGCGTCTCCCCGAGCCATTGCTCTCCATTGATTGACTGGGTCTTCGGTAAGGCCATGCCCTAAGCCACATTGTTTGCCCGTAACCTAGATCGATTTCATAACACTGATTTGAAATCACATCCAGGGCTGTCAATTCATTCACCGCTCAAAACCCTAACCCTAGCCGGTTCTGAGGTTTCCCCCGCGTGACGCGTCTCTTCTTTTCTTGGATCTCCGGTTTGTCAGGTAGAAAGCCCGTCGCCTCAATTTCGTACCTACATTGCTTGCTTCCTAGGGTTTTCGCATCTATTAGATATATTGTATTTATTTGTATATCCATCTATTCCATCGTGCAGTGAGTCAGTGCCATTGAGATCGTGTGGCAGTTGTCAGTTAAACTCGGGGCCAAGCTCGCGAGTATGGATCGAGGCCAAGCCTTGGAAGTGTCAGGGCAGTTACTCTTGACAGCGGCAGTTGTTCTTGTTGGCAGCAGTTGATCTTTTCAGATGGCTCACACGAAGAACATCGGGGGTGGTCCAGGAGATGATGATTGGAGGCCTCCGCCTCGCCTGCGTTCAGGTCCAAAAGGCAAGGCGACAAAGAAGATTGCATCCAAGAAGAGGAAGTACCCAGATGTAGAGACAGCTCGTGCAGCAGCAGTTGTAGAGGCCGCAGAGCGTGCCGAGAGAGGAGGTACTCGCAGTGGAGTTGTGATTGCAGATTAGCCACTTTCAAGGGCTGGGATAGCGAGAGTTGAGCGCCTTCTTGGTAGTCCACTTGGGACTGTCACTGTTGAAGGAGGGCAGTATTCTATTGATGAGGGTCAGTCTCAAAGGACTTCTTAGCAGCAGCCAGCACATGAGACCCAGCAGGCCGAGGAGACCGAGCAGGCACCATAGCCATAGCTTCGCCGCTCTGGTCATACACGAGTTCCAGTCTCACCGAGGCCATAGACTCAGCGGAGAGGTTCCCGTCCACCTCCTAGACCACAGGGTCCTCCCCTAGTGACCCATCTTGATTTGAGGGCCGCCACGGCCAAACAGGTGCAGCAGCTCCGCTTCGTGGATTTTGAGGTGTGGTTTCCACCTAGGAGGGATGAGAGAGCAGCAGAGGGCTTCTACATGCCACTACATGAGGATTTCTACAATGCTTATCCGAACAGTGGGGCAATCTTCCGATCTCAGAGAGTCTGCAGTATTGAGGCTATTGTGGCAGCAGCCAGAGAGCATACTGTAACACCCCTGGTGTTTAGCTTTCACATTTGCACTGCATTTCATGAACATGAGCATCATGCATCCCTTTGTGAACTTATAGCACATGAAACATAAATTCAAAACATTGCAACGTGTTGTATATTTCATGTGTGTTGTTCTTTATGAAATGTAAAGTGTGCAACACTTAAGTGCAACATGTGCCACTCACTTAGTGAAACAAGATTAGTTAATACGATGCAACAAGATCATGAAATATGTGAAACATGACTATGAAACATTTGCAACATTTCTTGTGTTTTTCATCGTTTCAGTGTATACCTTGATTGATTCTTGTGTGACCAATGCATGGTGTGGCTAGAAATGCTTGTAAGTAACTTAGTTACACTTAGAATGTCATTAGGAACAATGTTCATGTTGATCATTTTGCCTAATTAGGTTTCCAAGTCATGGTTGACCAATTTGGACCCCTAAAGCTCCTGTGTTTGACTGTTTAAAAAGTGTAGCTTAGGATATTTGCATGTCTGAGCAACCTAAAGCAAAGTTGTAGAGGATTATATGTGGAACAAAAGTTATTTTGTGACCAACTCGTGAAAATGTGCACAACATGCCCAAAAAGGTCCCACAAGTCAGCTTTGAAGGTGGATTCAACACTTGAAATTATTTCTAAGTCCTAAGTGCAATTTCAGTTTCATGTACCCTAGTTTAGAGCTCTGTAGTTCGCAAACAAAGCCAAATCAGCTCGAGCTCCAATTGTAAGAATTATAGTTCACATGTAGACGTTCAACTTTGTTAATTACCTCTTGAGCTAGATCATCACGGTTTAGGAGATAATCATCGTTGAAATTACTTTGTCGATCGGGACTGTCGAAATCGAAATGAAATTTGAAGAAGCTACGATGACCGACCGTCTTGAGATCATCATCGCCGGCCGTCTAATCGCAGCGCAGCCACGCAGCGTTCTGGCCGTCCTGGCGCCGCCGCTGCCGCTATCTATTGCTAAAGCCGTGCCTCTCGCCCTTCCATTCATTCCTCCCCTTGCCTCCTCTGTTTCGTCCAAGCGCAGCAATGAGCCACCGCTCCACCATTGCCGCCGAGAGCAAAAGCCGTCGCCCACTCACTCGCCGCCCGTGAAAACGCTGCCACCAATTAGCCCAAAGCTCCACCATCATCTCACCTAGCTCGTCCAAAGACGCCGTTGGGCGGTGAACGGTAGGTAGGGGTCGATTAACCTTCCGCCGCCGTCCGGACTTCGCCGGAGTTGGAGCTCCCCATGGCCATCGTTGCACCGCTTCTCTCTTCCTTCCCTAGCTCCCGTATCGCTTTCCGTCATGCGCTGATGCTCGGGTGATGATGTCACCACCCACGCCGGTCCAGCCAAGCCGAAACACGGCCGCGCGCCGCTGTGCGCCATGGCCGAGCCGCCGAGCTCCGTGGCCGGGGTACCTAGAGGTCGGTAGGGTTTATGGTTAGGGTACCAATCGACGCAGTAGGTCTAGGCGGTCACGTTGGCGCCGTTTTCGTCGCCGGTGAGGTCACCGTCGGCGAGCTGCGCCGTCTTCCGCGCCGTCGCAGCCGTGTCCTCTGTTTCGTCTCGCTGACCGGTGGGGTCGGCTGACAGCCGGGTCCCACACGTCAGTGGCTGTTGTTCTTAAGGATAGTTCAAAAATACAGTTTTGAATGCCGATTTGTGATTTTTGTAACTCCCAATTGGTAGATCCAAATTGAGTAATTCCAATTTTGTTAGACTCACAGTTAGGTCTAGTATTTAAGAAAAATATATCTTGAGCACATTTTGTAGAAATTTTGGATGAATTAAATAGGAACTTAAAAAGTGTTTTTGAGTGCATGCAAACTTGTTTAAATCATATCTTGAGTTTCTATGATCCAAAAATTGTGAAATTTTGTGGGTAAGCTAGTATTGCTTATTAGAAGCTCTGGTTAAAATTTGAGAGTCATTGCATGTGTAGTTTTTGAGTTATAGATTTTCCTTTTATCATTGGATGATTCTTGTGGGAATTTTAGTAATTTATTTATGAATCCATTGACTATAAAATTTGTTGGAGAGTATCCCAGTACCTTAAGGATGTAAGGAAAAATATGAAATCTGTTGCTTGACACTTTTCACTAAGGTTTCCTAATTATGCCATTTTAAGCCATTCTGCCTTACCATTTTTGTGTAGGTTGTTATACTTACTCAAATGGTGTGAAATTTTTATGGTAGTCTATTTAGAGCATGTAGTGTCTACTATAATTTTTGTAGAATTAATGGGGCAGTTTTCATATATGTTTACTATTTCCCCTAATTAATTAAATAAATTAAGAAAGGTATTAAAAGAAATATTTTGGTGATGGACATCCTACTTTCTAGTGTTCTTGTGATATATGTGATATGTCAGTAAAGTTGGTTTTGTCCAATTAAGCGTTTATATCATAAGTTGACAATTATTTGTTGCATTATGTCCCTCTGGACAGATCTGGGGACTTTGGAAAGTTCCCCATGATAATGTGGTTTTCTGTGCTTGTGTTGAATACAAAAGTTGTAGATAACTTATTTATCTAACTCCTGTCAAAATTTGAGGGCATTTGGCCCAGTAGTTTAGAAACTACAGCTGTTTAAAGTTAGGTTCCTGTTTTGCTTACTCTCTGCCTTGTGAGGACAGAGTTCTGTTGATTTATGAATTCGAGCTGGTAAAGTGTCGAATCATGCTTTGAGGTCTAAAAATGAATTGTAGACAATTTCATAAGCTTTCCAGATTGTCTTGTTTCATGTCATTTGGAATTATACATCTCCAGTTATGGCTAGTTTAATGTACCGCTATATAGTCTTCATTTGCTGAAATACAAATGCTTGATTGAATGTGTTGCAATGTAATCGTTGATTGTTTGGGGGTTAGCCTAACTTGAAAATATGCTTAGGTGCAGGTGCTAGGTCATTAACTGAAGATGAGCAATTATACATTAGGTTGTATAGACTTGGTAAGTAAAGTGTTTTGAATAGGGCTTAAGTTGGAGTATGCAAACTACAAGCGAACATGTGCATTCTCCGAGCATCCACCGACGATCGTTCATGTGCATCCATGATATTTATCTTGCGCATTCATGCAATAGGTGTGCGGAGGAGTGACGTTGCTGGAGTTCGAGGGAGCCAACCAGGAGGAGGAACCCGAGGTGCAGGGGAAGTCGACGAAGCGATCGCATGCGGAGGATCTGCCCGAGTGCCCTGACCACCAGCCTTCCTCGTTCCTGAAAGGCAAGCCCCGGAGCATATTAAGGCTCCCATGTTTTTGCAAATACTTTGAGTACCTTTTATTGTTGATGATGCATTAAGTATAGGAATTGGTTGGAACCAATTGCTGCATTATATATCCTTCCTTGTCCGAGATATCATGCTGGAATCCTATTTAAGTTCAGAACGGGTTATATGCTTAGCCATGCTTAGTGCGGTATAAGTCGGTGATTTCTGTCACTGCGAGCTTTAGGATGAGATGGATCACGGTTGGCTATATAATTGCTATCGTGAAAAGAACCATGTGAATAATGAATTAAGACCGGGCGGGGTCTTGTGTAGGTTGAACATAGTGACTCCGTCTCGAGTCGTTTAAGGACCGACATCTGTCAGACGTCCTCATGTCATGTTGAACGAGCCTAACACTTAGCTGGCGGATAAGTCGTTCGACCATGAAGCCTAGTAGCTCGACTCAGCGGGACGCGCGAGCGATGGCGACATTCTAGAGGTAGTAAGGATGTGCGGAGAGCCATTGGCATAAGTCAAAGGCGGGTTAGAGTCCCGAACAACCTTGGCGAGTGGTTCTCACGAGAATGTCGATCCGATCGGACTCGCGACTCTGAATCGTACCAAAGGTGACTTGTTTGCGACTCGACGGGAGAAGCGGGGGTTTGTGTTTAGGAATACCCCTCCATTTGGATAGGAATCGATTGAATCGCCGTCTCTCCGGATAGTGAGAACTTGGTGAGCGGTGACAGCGTAGATTCAATTAATTTAACGATATGGTTAAATGGATGATGATGATAAGGTTGCCAATGAAATACGATATGGTTATTAATGTTTGCACCCTAATAATATGATTGTTAGTACAGGTGCTAATATAGTTGTCGAGTTAATGGCTAAAAAGTCACTTTGCTAGTCCGAGGCTAAGATTTGATCATTATTACTTATGCTTTTACGCAAAAAGAAAGTGTCAACCAGATCCACTACAATAAGCTTTGCATAATCCTTGGTGTCATTTATTTTGGTTTTACGGCGGGTAAGTCTAGCCGAGTACATTCCGTACTCGGGGTTTATTTCCCTCTTGTTGCAGATGACCTTCTATATCGGGGATTACGTAAGTATTGTCTCCACCGGCGTGGTGATGAAGACTAGATCATGGGCATGATCTCTGTTCCCTTATCTGAATTGCTTTTGCGAAATTTGTGATCGTGAAACCGGTATGTGTATTTGAACTCGAGTGTGTGAGTTAAACTATTTGCTTCCGCATGTTTTACAAGACTTGTTTTGTAATAACGTTGACTCTGTGATGATGTAATCTATTTGCAAACGTCTGTGAAATGTTGTAACGTATGATATGTTATGTTGAATTACTGTGATCTTGGTTGTATGCAAGTTGGTTTGAAATCCTTCGAGATTTCAGTTGACTACCGGGTTTATATGGGCTCAAGTTCGAGAATTTGATCGTTTCAGCGATTGTTTTTGTACTTGTGCTCTTATAAATTGGTCGGTTCTGTGACAATATTCGCCCCTACCTTGCATATCTGCCAGGGCTGACAGATCTGATAGGCCGGACCAGATTATATGTACCATCTTGGGTTCGGCAGTTCTATGCTTCGCTCTTTGTTGACCCGCATCATAACTTCATTCACTTTGCATTCAGAGGCAGAGACTACAGGATGACGAGTCAGAGGGCCAGGGAGATACTGAGGCTACAGGAGCAGCCTGTCAAGTTACATGAGGTTTGTTATGGACAGCAGGAGCCTCCCAGGCGTCCTCATGGTGGTCAGGTGCCCCCTACAGATCTTGTGCGCCATTGCTTCAAGGAGCCCTTTGGTGAGGGGTCGAGGAGGAACCCCAGTGATCTTACTCCTACTGCTAGAGTGGTAGAAGCTATCATGAGGAGGACACTGCTTCCTAGGATAGGATACAAAGAGGGATTGACTCGCCTCTAGCTTTGGCTTCCCAATGCACTGATGCAGCGGACCATCTTTGATATTTGGGACCTCCTTCTGTTAGAGATGGAGGATACTATTGCTGAGGGCTTCAAGGGTCGCAGGCAGCTTCCTTATGCACATTGGATTACATTTCTTATGCTGAAGGCAGTGTCAGTCAGGACACCAGAGATGGTTGCTGAGTATAGAGGTGCCACCATAGAGTTCCCAGCGTATAACATGGCACAGAGGGTCAGGCTCAGCACTCCTCAGGCACCCAGTCAGCCTCGCCATCGCCCAGATGTACCAGAGTCTGCAGCTCAACAGGACGAGATTATCAGAGGCATAGCAGCTACTGAGGCGGAGCAGCTTGAGGCTCAGCAGGAGAGGAGCGAGTCTAGTGACAGTTCGGATGACGACTACCTACCTATTCCTCAGATGCCTCCATGCAGACATGATGTAGAGGCCAACAGTTCTAGCGCAGCTCCACCTGCACCGCAGACAGACCCCGCTCTTATTGCTATTCTTGAGCGGATGCAACAGGATCAGGCACGACAGGCTCAGGAGACCGCTGCCAACTTTGCACAGTTTCAGGCTCGTCAGGATGAGTTCTAGCGCCAGCAGCAAGTCCTCCAGCAGCAGCAGCAGCAGATGCATCAGCAGCAGTTACTTATGCAGCAGCAGCTCATGGGATTCATGCAGCATGTAGTAACAGCTCTTGGGGCTCCATAGCCACAGCCTTTGCCCCAGCTTGCTCAGCCAGCCACCACTACAATGACTCCAGCTGTACAGCATAGTGGGCTCTAGAGTCAGGGACAGCCTCTAGCTCAGTTTGCTTCACCTCTAATACATGTGTCCTAGTGGTTAGCATCACCAGTGGTGGCCCCGCAGTTCACTCCACTTTAGACGGGCTTCACACCGGATCAGTCACCCTCGCTATTTGTGCCTGACACGGTAGTCTCCAGGAGTCTTGGAGCATCTTTCAGCGAGTTGAAAGGGATGCCTACACCGTCACATATGCATGCTGCCGGTCCTTCTATAGCTGTTCCTGTCGCAGTGACTACTCAGAGGCTCCCTTCTTCAGTCGCATCATCAGATCCTACGACAGACGTACCAGTAGCATCACAGGCAGCACCTGCCCCAGCTCAGACCCAGACCGCTTCAGCGACGCTTCCAGCCATAGAGGGTCAGTCGGCACAGAGTTCTGGGTCAGATGATGATGCTGCCTAGCTTCAGCTTGCTCCTCGTTCTTCAGCGCCCGACTCATCCGCTGCAGCCCCGCCGACCAGCCCTTAGGTTTTGGTGTTTGACACCAAAGGGGGAGAGGGTTCGAGTATGTAGACTCAGGGGGAGCGTCTTTTAGGGGGAGCTAGTTATCTATTATTAGCTTATTTTATACATTTGGAGTTTCATTTGTGTGATACACTATTACTTTTATGCATTCGTGTGTTACTTTCATGCATATTATTATATCTATGTGATAGTGATATCTACGTAATTGTGATATATGACATGTGTGCTTTCTACTTTACATTATTTATATGTCATATCACTTGTGCTATGCTCATTTGCCTTTGCTTCCGCGTTTATACTCCGATGCAAATGAGCTTTGTTACTTGTACTCATGCTTATTTCATATCTTTTGAGTACATCATGTTGGCTTGGGTCATATAAGCTTGCCTCACTCTTTTGTTCTTCTTCACAAAAGCTTATATGAATCAAGCCCGTTAAAAACCTCACTCTTTCACATACTCGAGGTGGTATTGTCATCAATCACCAAAAAGGGGGAGATTGAAAGCATCTAGGCCCCTTTGTTGGGTTTCGGTGATTAATGACAATACAAGATTACTATGATTAACATGTTTTACAGAGGTAATTAAGTTAGGTCATGGTAATGGAGATCGATTGGGCAATCGAGGTGGTCATGCCCCTACGATGGAAATCGTTTTGGTTTTCAAAGGATGGACGACAAGGTTAAGGATGACTACTTCTAAGTGTCGATTGGAGTTGCAGTGACACTTAGAGTAGTTTATGACTTTGTTTTTCCTTTGGCCGTACTATTAAGGGGGGTATGGACGGGTAGCTTGACCTAGATGAGTCTAGTGAGTTAGGTGTGGTGCACACTTGTTTAAACTAGCTCTAGGTAGCTCCTACATATGCCTAAGATCCAATGGAGCAAACTTCATTCACACATGATCGAGAGTTGAAGGTGAATGGAGGGTAAAATACTGACCGGACGCTGGCTCCGGTGCGACCGGACGCTAGCCGCAGGGTCCGGTCAGTTCATTTGATCAAGAGATTGCATTCAGTGCGATCGGACGCTGGAGTGGTCAAGTGATCGGACGTTGAGGGCCAGCGTCCGGTCAACTCCAGTAAGGTTCTAGAGAAGTGAATCAGCGACCGGACGCGTCCGGTCAGTGCTGACCGAACCCTGGGGGTTCAGCGTCCGGTCGAGTACAATAAGCATCCAGTGAGGGAGAAATGCGATCGGACGCGTCCGGTCAGTGCTGACCGGACGCGTCCGGTCATCACTTAAACACTGGTCCGCGGGTTGAACTGACTGGAGCGTCCGGTCACCCCGCAGAAGCTCATAATTATTCATTTTTCAGCCGCTGTTATAAATACTTCACCCCTTCGTGTGAGGGGGAACTTTTGCTCATTCCAACAGCTGAGAAACACATTTGTGAGTGCTAAGAAGAGCAAGGTTCTAGTGAGGTGTTTGTGATTTGGGAATCTAAGAGAGTAGCCTCATTAGTGAATCAAGAGTAGCAAAGTGTGCATCCACCGTTCTCATTAGGCTTCACGTGGTCAAGTGAGAGTTCGTGATTGTTACTCTTGGTGATCGCCATCACCTAGACGGCTTGGTGGTGATTGGGAGCTTGGTGATCACCCGGCGGATCTTGTGGGTGACCCAACTCTAGTTGTGAGCGGCTTTGGGTGATTCGCCGCGACGGAGTGTCGAAGAATCAACCCGTAGAGAGCACTTGATCCTTGCATGGATCAAGAGGGAGCTACACCCTTGCGCGGGTGCTCCAACAAGGACTAGTGGGGAGTGGCGACTCTCCGATACCTTGGCAAAACATCGCCGCGTTTCCTCTCCTCTTTTTACTTTGAGCATTTACTTTGAGCATTACTTTGAGCAATTCAATTCTTATCATTTACATTCCTAGAATTGCCATGCTAGAGTAGGATTGGAACTTAGGTTGCAAGTCTCTTTGTGCGATAGAACATTACAAACACTTTCTAGGCACAAGGGGTTAATTGGGCTATCAATAGGATTTAATTATTGCAAGAAAATTTAGAATTAGCCCAATTCACCCCCCTCTTGGGCATCTTGATCATTTCAACTACTACAGGAATGATTTCTAGGGGCGGCTGGTGAGACTTTGTAGAGGCGGCTCGGCCAGCCGCCCCTATCATACCGTCTCTACAAATCATGCATTTGTAGGAGCGATTCCTAGACCGTCCTTATAAATCGATTTGTAGAGGCGGCTGGTGTTATCAGTCGCCCCTACAAATTGATTTGTAGGGGCAGCTGGTAACACCAGCCGCCTCTACAAAGTCGATTTGTATGCCTCTACAAAGTCGATTTGTAGGGGCGGCCGTAGTACCAGCCGCCCATATAATACATATTTGTAGGGACGGTTCAGTCTAGAACTTCCCATACAGTATATTTTTTCGTCAATTTTTTTTTCAAATTTACAATTCAAATTCGATCAAAACATATATATATAATTCAAATATGACTAGAACATATATAATTCAAATATGACCAAAACATATATAATTCAAATCTGACCAGAACATATATAATTCAAATCTGACCACAAGCACAAAAGCATTATATAAACTACCATTACAAGTCCAATTTACATAGAACCTGAATGACCTGTTCGAATTATTTTAGCAAATGCAACTTGTTTGTTTCCAAAAGTGAACGTTACAATTATGCATACAAACATATAAGCTAACGAGGATTGTCGATATGTATATGTCTTAAGAATCGATATGAAGTCTTTGTATGTCACCGGGTCCCTATCTATTGAATCAAAGACCCATGCCATGCTCCTCCCGACATCAACGCCTATACAAATCCAGTGATTATTGCATGAATTTAATACGGCAAGCACATTTATACTATGTAAACATGTCATGTCAATAGGCAACAAGAAATCAACAAATACTTCATCAACTAAACATGTGAAGGTGAGAAGGTACGCAGTCACATAGCTTGGAAGGCTGCAGATGCAGTTTTCTGGTAACACACAGCAACCTAATAATTCACATGATTTGGCTGCAGTAATATAAAGAGTAAAATGTCCGTTTCAAATACTATGAATGAATCTAAGGCTACATAGGCTCACAATACATGGCCACATGTTTGGGCAAATAAAAAAGCACAAAGAAAGGAATCTGGATAGGTAGGAGATAACGCCTCACCTGGAGTATAGTAAATTGTTTTTTTATGCTTGGAAATTCCAATTCCAATTCCAATACTTTATCCTGCATTTATAACAAACAGCAATAGCAATAAAATGGACCAATCAAATTTAAGCAAAAAACAAAGGAAGATGTAGCAGAAAAGGCACATTATATACTAACATCGAAATTGTACTGACCAGCAGGCGCAATGTAACCTAAGCCCAAATGTATTATTTGATGGACCTAAAGAATAGGACCAAATCATATAAGGAAAAAACAAAGAAGATAGATGTGTAGTAAACTGAAACAGAGGCACCTATTGCGGCCACCCAACCATGAACATGTGCTGAGTAAATACATCATTGGCAATGGGGTGTGCTCAGTAACATAACAACCAGGGAATTATGTGAACTAAAGACATCATTGACAATGGACATGTGCTCAGCAACAAATGCACAAAAGCATAGCAACTAATGAAAACAAAACAACACATGCAAAAGAGAACTGTTAGGCCATAATGACATTGTAGATATGAATATAGCTGCATATATATAACTGCATATATGAGTATAGAATTATAGATGGCATATGAGAAGCTAAAGCCAAAGGACCGGAATAATTAGCCTCTCTGAAACACTGTGTAGCGAGGCACTTTAACTCTGAATATTGCTAGGAAAAATGCATGGCCATATAAACAGTCATGTGGCCCCCAAATTTGGCTAAACAAATTGGTTTCAAAAGCTAATGGATCAAACTTTAGAATGGGAGCCATCAATCCGTGCGATTAGTAACCTTTTCTTGCACAAATTTTTCCATAGCAATAGAAAAGTCCACCACTCTCCAATCCTAGTTTTTTGGTAACATTCAAAATACAGGAAAGGAAAATGGAGAGGGGAAGTACCTAGAGGGCATCACAGAGGAGACCTGGGTTCAAAAGGGGTGCATTCATGGGACTGCTTGATTCATAGGTGCAACTTCGCTTGCCAATCGGTGCCCTGCATGAGGGATGTGAGGAATATCAGCTACAAAGTTCAGATATGGTAAGACAGAAAAATTTTGAGGCAAACAATTATAGAGGTGCTGCACATAGCCATGGTCTGAACATTACCGTCGCCATGTAAGCTGAGTGCGCTTGATTTCTATAAAGATATTGTAGCGAGCAGCCACCCTTGCCAGTGGCGCCCAATTACCTGCACAAAGGGGAAAATGGAAAGATAGATGATCTAGGGGAGGAGCATGAGACGGAGGAGGAGAAGGGGATGAGGCACTGCCACATCCAGTAGCCGAGCTGAGCCGTGGGCGCTGCCGGCGAGGAAGAGGCCACTTGCAGCCGGGGTCGGCCGTGCTGTGTGGTCCGTGGCTCGTGATGTAGCTGGTTTCGTTGAGCAGAGGCAGCTAGGGTTTCGTGAAGCACTGGAACACACGCGAATTGGTGGAATGAGGTAGCGACGGGTGGCACCCGCGCCTAGCGCAAGGGGGGCGTGGAGGAGGAGAAGGACGGCCGCCGCCGCGCTGAGAGCAGGCCACAGCGGAGGCCAGTCCGTGCTGCCGCCCTGCCGCGTTGGGAGAGATGGGGAGAGAGAGGGAGGGAAAGAGAAGAGATTGTCGAGACTCACCCGTGAGGGGAACGGAGGGGGAGGGGGCCGCCGGTGCGTACTCACCGGTGAGGGGAACGGAGGGGGAGGGGCGGCGGGTGCGCCGCCCTGGGGGGCCGCCGTCGCCTCGGGAGACCGAGAGAGATAGGATGGGGCGAGTTCTATTTTTTTATGATGAGGAAGGTAGTGAACTGATATTTTTGTGGAGGGGGATTTCGGGCGATGTGGCCCGCTCCTGTCCAAGTAAGCGAATTTGAGGTGACTCTACATATCAGGCGCCCCTACAAATAGACACATTTGTAAGGGCGGCTCGTTTTACCAGCCGCCCCTACTGTGCCATTTGTAGGGGCGGCTGCTGTGCTGGAGCCCGAGCACGCCACTGTAGAGGCTACTCCAATGCCAGCCGCCCTTAAAAAAAAAGCACCGTTGCTGCAAACTGTTTTTCACGTAGTGGTGGGTACTATTAGAACGACATCCTAACATTATCTGCCCTCTGACCGTTACCCAGGTGGCTGTGTAAAAACTCGATCCAAACCCATCTGGACTGGGCGCGCAACTCGATCCAAACCCATTTGGACCGGCGCGCTCTGTCTATTCATGCTGAAAACTACAGCCTTGGCTTCCGATTCAGAGAAGTGTGAGGCTGTTCCAAGCAGGCAGTCGGACAGCCAACAAAACGTCACAGTGTAATTAACTGATCGAGTCATTTGTTAGATAGAGTGAAAACTACAACAGCGGCTTGGTATAGATATAAGTCTATAAAAAGAGAGAACAAAGCTATACAAAAAGCTAAAACAAAGAGAGCAAGTCCCTAAGAAGAGATTTCTTTTGGGCAGGGGGGACCTACCCTACCGGTAAGCTGGGGCTGCTACCGGCCGACTAGCCTCACTAGACCCCATATTTTTTCCCTTCTAATCCATACTGGCGGTGAGCGCCAAAAGAGAAGAAGCGGCGGCGGTCAGGCCTGGGCGTTCGGTTCTACCGAACCGAACCGATCGGTTCTTTGGTTTTTTGGGAAGTTCGGTTCTCAGGAAACTCGGTACCGATCGGTTCTTCAAAAAACTCGGTACCGACCAAGTTCGGTTTCGGTTAGTTCGGTTCGGTTCTCGGTTCCAACCGAACTAACCGACCAATTATTGAACATGTTACATTAGAAAAATTCAGCAGCATTTTGGCTGTTTTGAAGGCATAAATGACATGGCAACATATGCAAATCATTAAGTCACAACCAAACAACCACAACCAACACATCAGCACATTCACAAATCACAAGTTCACAACTCAATTACTGATCTCTTGGTACAGATTTACAAGTTCCTCCTATCAGTTTCGGTTCTTCGGTTATTTCGGTTAACCGAGGGGAGGAACCGATTTAACCGAACAAAGTTCAGTTCCTAAGAACTGAGAACCGAATAGGTAACCAAAATTTCGGTTCTCGGTTAGTTCGGTTCGGTTCTCGGTAAAATTTGCCTAGGGCTAGCGGTGGTGGTGTCTTCAGGTCTTTAGGGGAGCTGGAGAAGACGTTCTTGGGCTTTAGATGTGTGGTGGGCTGGTGTTGTCAGGCTGTCTGATGGGTCAGAGAGATTAAAGAGAGAGAAAAAGGCAATTGGCCAGCAGCCCATTATAGTATATCATGTCGCGCTACTCCTATCGCAGCATTGCGCACTCGCGCTGGGTTGGCAAGCCAGCGACGCTCGAATTAGAGCCCCAGACAGCTAGAGTGCCGGGCCCCATGTGGCCGTGTGGTGGCGGGCGACCTCTCAAGACTCTGAATGGTAGGAGGGCGACCTCTCAAGATTCTGAATGGTAGGATTCGCAAGAAGAACAAAACTAATACGGTCTGATAATTGTCATTTTTAATTAGAATTGCTGCTAATTTAGTCGTTACTCGTTAGTAGCATATATAACTAGTTTTTGGATAGATTTGAAGAAGTATTTTACGAGTTTGAGCAGTCAAGTGATAGTCACGTAACTGCCCAAACATTCATGTTCCAATTGTCACTTTCTCTAGCCTCGTCGAGGCCAAGGCTCTCAGGCAAGGCAGGGCGATCGATCAAGTTGCATTTCAAGTGCACGAGAAGACATCGCTCGTGAATGCAGTCGAAATCAGGAACAACACCAGTCCTGGAGTGGAAGGATTTCAGGTGGTAGATCCAGAGCTTCTGGATCGCAAGAGTCACACAAAACCATGCTGGAGAAGATCTACAAGCCGACTTTTGACAACTGCATGGAGCAGTGCAACCAAGAATTCCTCGCTCTCGATGCTCACATCGCCAACCCCCATCGACCCTCCAGAAGACGAGAGGAATCGAGGGATGCAGCACGTGATGTACGTGCGACCAACGGTAACTACTTTATGAGGCTTTTTTTTCTTCTTTATTTCTCTTTCTACATTTCACTGTTTTCATTCTTTCTCCCCTTTTGCTTAATTCTAGCTCTATAGTTTGCCCTAGCTTCAACTTTTTTTTTGGGTCTGCCACTGCTTTTGGGACTTGTATCTAAGTAGAGTAAGGCTAAGCTCCTCATGCAGGAGGGATTCCCAATGCTAAAGAGAAAGAACATTGCCATCGAAGATGATACTATTGCGTGTCCAAATGCACTAGGTTGCCACAATAACAAGCTCCATTACACATCAAATACAACTTTAATTTATGCACTTACATGTCAAATACTAATCGACCCACACATCACAATAGTATGTTGATTGATATGAATTATGATGAATGCTAAATAATGTGTTGGAACTAACAGTTCCGAATAGGAGAGAGAGGGGAGAGAACTTGATGGTGGAGTGGGACGTAATAGGGTTTTGAACAAGTGGAAATGAGTGGAGGTGATGTCCCTTGCCCTCATATCCTTGGCCACTTACATAGGCAATGTCTACTTACAAGTGGCCCCTTGGTGGGGTTGGATTTCACATAACACTAAGCTAGCTGCTAGTTGGGCCTCTTCTAGGGGGAGATTTGGACCATATACCTCATGAGCTCCCACAACAGTAGCCCCTCAACTATCAAGTTATGGATGGTACAACATGACCTAATAGATACTCATACTAGACAAGGCGCAAATTTAACTCGAACCCTGGTCGCGAGAATTTCCCTTTGCAACCTATGTGTGTGCGTCCCACTAAAACTCCATCCCAAAAACCCTGTAAGAAAAAGGGCATGGAACAAGAGCACGCACACGACTCTAGTCTATACAAGTGCTAACTCAGGAAGCAACTAACTCCAAGTGCCTTGATGTCGATCTCCGTGGTATATTCATATTTGGGCTTTGGCTTCCTCGACCGCTTCTATGACATGGATTGTTAGCTTTGCTCGACACGTAGGTCTTTGCCTCTGGGACCTTCTCAGCATGCAGATCTTACCTCTGGGACCTTCTCGTTGAATGGATCTTCGTCTCCGGGACCTTCTCGGCATGCAAATCTTCACTTGGAGACACACCTTCACTTCACGAATGGGTGTAGTCATCGTAGTCGATGTACTTGAAGTAGTTGTAGCCGAAGGTTGCCGTGAAGCCTCCAAATCTTCTATCATCAGAGTTGAGCAAAAGACTTCACCCTCCAAATCATCTCTCATGAGCTTTGAGCAAAAGACTGCATTGCACTAGAATATTTGGCACCATTCGCCGGTGAGGACCCACCCAGATTTTTTAATCAGAGTCTCAATATATATAGACGTAGGCACTTATACATTATACATGTATGTACACTCACCTCTATGTTTGTACAAACACTATTCAATGAGTACCTTTAAAAGACTAAGACCGAGCCGACAAATTTAGAGATTGATGAAGTCATCACATGCGCCTTGCTGTCGATGGGCACATTATTTACTACTGAAACAACAACACTATTAAATCCTGGATACCAAATCTAAACCAAACCATTGTCCCTTTCAACTGGTTCAACCTAAACTAAATAACTCTAGTAATCACCGAGATGCACCTAGCTAGTATACCTCACAATGACAAATTCACATGAGTTAGCTAGAGGTTACAAACCATATATACAGAAATGCAACAAATTGCATTCTTAGACAATATGGTTCAAGCTTCCCTCCAAACCTTTCATGGCACAGAATTCTCATTGGTCAGAAGTTAGTATCCTATAATAGTTTTACCATGTATAGCTAACATTCAACTAACAGAGAGCACGATGTGTTTCATTGGAATCTACACCCAAATAGTCAACTCTCAGTGCAATCACATTATCAAGCCACGATCCAATCTTACGCACCCAAATTAAACAAACAAACGTTTGATGAAACTGAGAGCCCCACTAAAAGTTAAGTTTTTTGGTGGTACCTATGTAGGGGAGTTGTTTTGACCACAGACAATTCAGTTAAGTGCAACTATCAAGGAAGGGAAACATGCTCCTTTTGTCACAAAGATGAGACAATTAGGCACTTTCTTGTTGAATGCCAAGATGCACGAGTAGTTTGGAACACAACTCATTTGGGTTTTGGACTAATTAACACAACCTGGTTGCATATCATGCATATATCACTAGTGCAGGACTGAGCATCAGTCCCGGTTGGGAAACCCCCTTTAGTCCCGGTTTTCCAACCGAGATTGCGAATCCGGGGTTAAAGGTCCCCTCCTTTAGTCCCGGTTGCTATTACTAACCGGGACTAAATGCCCCCCCAGAAAATGCACCGGGGCTGGCACGTTTAGTCCCGGTTGGTGTTTCCAACCGGTACTAAAGATTTTTTTTCATTTCATTCCTTTTCATTTTATGGTTTCTTTTCAAAGCAATTCTGTTTGGTTTAGATTAGATTTTCGTATACGAATTCTACGCTGCTAATTTACGTCCATGTATAAGGTTCCGTTTGAGCATTATACATAAATAACACACTAAAATGTATGAAACTACATATATACAAATATTTTAAGAGGTTGTACATACATGGAATATGTACATAATAAAGTCACAAAAACCTTGTACTCATATCCTTGGGATTTCATTCAACCCTAATCTTCAGTAGTATGGCTACTAGGTATTAATTCTTTAGGGTCATAGTGGTACGCGCCTTTGGGATCTATGACCTCATCCATATGAAATCCTGACAATGCCTCTTGAATTGCTTTGATCTGGTCACATCGCATAACCTTTTGCTTCCTCCATTCAGTCTTCAATTCGAATGAAAGGAAAAGTATGAATATATATATACACAATTTATTTATTACCATTGTGTTGATATATATAATCATATATATATATATGATTATATATATCAACACAATGGTAATAAATAAATTGTGTATATTTTTTACGTACTTCGAGGATCTCTTCACTTGTTCTCCTTGAGTACTTCATGATGAACTCGTAGACGTAGTATCCACATAAGTTGTTCCTTGATCCCTGCTGCAGACACCACTTTGCGAGAAAAAGATTCATCATCAACCAATGAAGCATGATAATAATGAATTGAACTAAATAAAGATGCGGTGACCTAGCTAGACTGGGTATTGGACTACATTCAAAGGCACTTTCCATTGACTATAATGGCGTTTCTCGGTGAACCTTTTCTAAGCACTGCCCAACAAAATAAATAAATGAAGTTATATCAATAAAATGACATAAGAGAGTATACAGTGTGCGAGACCAAAATTACCATTGGAGAATATTTATCATTTCTTGGTAATCTTCTCGGGGTTTTGTTGCTGAGTCAAAGATCTTTACAATACTCCTGGGCATATCGATGACCAGCAGTATCCAGTGACAGCTATATGTTTATAAGCAGGCATAACTCATTAACTAAAGTCAACATGGAGTAAGCAAAATAAAATGAGCACAATACATTCACACTCACTTGAAATTGTAAGGGAAGAGTATCGGTGTCTTGTCATGTTGGTTATCTAAGAACCTAAACATATTATTCTCCACTTGATGTAATGCTCTGGTCTAATTGTGACAATAAGCCATGCCTCTTCGTTGTCACACACTCTTAAGTACCACTTGTTTAACAAGAACATTTGCATAGCCAGTGATGATTAGAGTTGACAAGACTCCTGCCATACTCATAGGTCTGGTAAATATCAAAGTTGGCTGTTGGTATCGATCCTCCCCCAATGAGTTGTTGAGGTGTGAGACTTGTTATGGCCATGAAGTCTTGGAGTGCCTCCCTATCGATTGAACTGCCTTATGCTGCTGTACAATCATCCTCAACAACTAGCGGGTCGATAGATTGCTTAGATTGCTACCCGAGCTATGCAACATCTTTCCCTGCTCTCTTCGCTTTCTGGGACGCCTTATATGACTTGTCGAGAGAGCGTTCATAGTCCGATAATGGCAAGGGCTTACATGCATCACACTCATTGATTTTTCCTTAGTTCTCGTTGAGCTATGTAGTGTGGCTTTGGCGGGTTTTTCTGAAGTTCCAACCTCCTTGCTTTTGATTCTGCTAAACTTTTCTACTAGTTATCTAAATCTTTTTGTGTCGCCGCTTTTGATTCCTCTTCAGATTTCTCGTAAGGTAGCTTCTTCGGAGGCGGCTTTGTTTTACGATGGCTAGCTTTCTTCTTCATCGGGGGCTTCACCGAGGGCTGGGGCCCCTT
Source organism: Miscanthus lutarioriparius (assembly GCA_904845875.1). Taxonomy (NCBI): domain Eukaryota; kingdom Viridiplantae; phylum Streptophyta; class Magnoliopsida; order Poales; family Poaceae; genus Miscanthus; species Miscanthus lutarioriparius. Next base: position 56,468,772 of record CAJGYO010000018.1, read on the forward strand.
CTGGCTCTGCAGCGTGGGAGATGGAGGAGGGGGAGAGCGCCTTGAAGGAGATGGAGATGGAGATGCAGGCGTGCCATGGAACGCATCATCATTGTCCAGAACATCTATGATGATCATCATGGTTCATAGCACTCTGATGATCATCATGGGATGGAAGAACTGGACTCAGGTTGGGAGACCTGTGAGTACAAAACTGATTATTACGTGAGAAGCCAATAATTGAGAATGATTATTGAAAAACTATTTTGTTCACTTTCTTCTGCACCTATCATGAGGTAGTTGAGGAGGAGGCGACGATACCATAGCCACCGTACCAGGAATAATGATGTAGCGCTTGCGCCATAAAATGAATGAATGCTCTGCTTGTCCTAGTGTCTTCTCCCCATCCCCTCTAGAAAACTCAAGAGGCACTTCCCTATTGTCTTTGATAACTCTATCCACCGAGACGCTATAATAGCCAGGTGGAATTGGATTCCCATGGCTTGTTGGTGTCTTCTCTGGGACCATAGGAGAAACAATATCGTGCGCCACCAAGACTATGGCACCGATATTCCCCAAGGGAATGTGCAGCTCACATGGCGTCAAAGGCATGGTGATGTCATCCATAGGGAAGTGCTGCAATGCGTCATCTTGATTTAGGAGCTCAGTGGAAGCACAACTGCTTCTTAGCTGAGGGGGCTAACGTTGACTGCATGCTTTGATGTTGATGACTGCCTCTTGCTACTCAACTGTAGTGCCACTTGTTGTTTGATTTTCTCTTGCATTCTCATGTCCATGTTTAGTTCTCGCTCCTGCAATTGAAGCACCGCCTCCTCTAACTTGTAGATCTGCTCTGCCTCCTCATCCATCCTTCGCTGGCGGCTTCTGTAGGAAGCGGCATCCTTAGGGAAGCCATGCTGCCATGAAATTAATTCTTTGCCTCGCGTTCGCCCAGGGTGTTCAGGAGTCTGGAGGGCATACGTCAACTCATCCTTCTCTCGGTTGGGCACAAAGGCACAATTGGCAGAAGCATCTACAATATCGATAAGTCTTTGTGCTGTTGTTCCAATTTCCCCACCAATAACTGGCTCCCCGGTCTGTGGGTCCAGTGATCCCCCATGCGCGAAAAACCAATTCTTTGAGCGTTTGGGCTATTTGAGTGAAAATGGATGGATCCCTTTGGCAAGCAGGTCTGCTTCCATTCTTTGCAACTTTGGAATGGCACTTCTATAGGCACTTGATCCCGTTTTATGATGGTATACCTTCTATCGTGCAGTCTGTTGGTTCCTTCACACCCATTCCTCACCCTCTTCCGAGGTCTTGTACCTCACAAATTCAGGCCAATTGTCCGTCAACTTTTTGTACAGGCTATTTTGATTGAAATCTGGAGTCAGATTCTTCTTGATAAATTCATTGTATAGCTTCTTCTTTCAGGTCTAGAATTGTGTGGCCATCTTCTTAAGAGCCCAACTTTTAATTAGTTTTTTAAATCTTCACCTGCTGGTAGATTGAAATGTGTAGTGACTGAATCCTAAAGAAGGTCATTCTCTCGCTCAAAGACAAAACTGATCAGAGGATCATCCTTGTTATTTGTCCATTCATGGACGCTAATTGGGATCTTGTCCCTAACAAGAACCCCACAGTGGTTTACGAACTTCTTTGCATTGTTTTTTGGCTGGAGTGGTTCGCCGGTATTAGGATTGACTTCTGTGATTATGTAGTGGCCCTCCAACGGTTTTGTCGGGCCTCGTACACTTTTACTACTTTTCATCGATGTCATCAATCCAGAGGGCTACGTACGTAGAAACACAAAGATTCAGTAATACATATATATATACAAATTATTGGAATTATGTTTAATTTCATATATATAAGAGATGCAAGATTATTAACAAATATACCTCGCCAATATTTTCTTGCGTAGGATTTCCTTGCATAGGATTTTCTTGCTCATCTTCAAAATTTATTAACTATTGAGAGCCAACATTGAAATCTTGCAGGTCGGCCTCATTCTGGTTGGGGCCATATTGACTGCCGGCATTGATAATGTTCATCATGGCCTCATTCTCATAGTCATCTTGCGGGTTGGCCATCTTAATTACCAGAACTATATATAAATGAAAACCATATAGTAGTCATGCATATGCTAATTAATGGATCGAGCCAGGGGCTTAAACTTAAATAACTATAGAATTTAGGGTTATTATTTACGTCGAGCTCTGGTTAGGGTTTGCATGCGTGAAACTTGATCTGGTTAGGGTTTGCGCCTTGGTTAGGGTTTGGAGCGGATTCATGTCACACTAATTATGAAGATTCAAATTCTAATATATACAACTATAGAATTCGGGGTTATTATTTACGCCTTCGTTAGAGTTTGGAGTAGAGCTCGGCCAGGTTAGAGTTTGGAGCGGAGCTTAGGATATTAGGATATATATCAACATTGGTGTATATAAATATATGAAAATTCATGTCACACTAATGTCAATATATCAAAATTCAGATATGTATATATATATACCAAAAAAATCATAGCACATAAAATCAATCCTTTTAACTATGAAGATTTAAATATATTAATTCAATATTATTTTTGACAACTATATTATTTAATTTTCTACAATTTTTCTATATATATATTATAGTACACTACAATATTTCTATCAATATTTCTATTTTTTCTATGCCAAAAAATAATATGCACATCACACACACACTCACTCATTCTCACTCACTCACTTACACACATAGTTTACTGATCATCACTCACACACATGTACAACATGATCATCATATTATATCACACACATATATACACAATATACTCACTCACTCCAGCGAGGACGAGGAAAGAGAGGATGCCCAAGTACGGCATGCACAGACGATGGTGGCGAGGCCGGCGGGGTGACGAGCAAGGACGACATGAAGACAAGGCGGTGCTGGTTCATCGGAGATGATGCAGATGAGGATGACATGCTCCAGCGAGGGGGACGACGAGCGCACGGTGAGGCACGCGTGCGCATGGAGCTAGGGACGAAGAGCGCGCATGTGACGAGGTGATGATGGAGGTGAGGACGAGGACGAGGCGCTCCGGCGAGGACGAGCGGTGAGTGGCGTGCGCGCTGGCCGCCCACTGGCCGGAGAGACGAGGCGCGCCCATGCGCGTAGAGCTGAGGATGAAGCGTGCACGTGACGAGGCAGTGCTGGAGGTAGGCGCGTGGAGCCGGCGATGACAAGGACGAGGATTGACGACGGTGGCGAGGATGACACGACAACGATGATGGCGGATCCAGATTAGATCTGGGCGAGGGCGAGGACGACGATAGATCCAGATCTGGGCGCCACGCACGGATGGGAGAGGCGCGAGCCAGGCTGCCGACGGAGACGGTAAGAGAGGTGCGCGCACGTGGAGGCGGTGCTGGAGGCAATGAGGAGCGGCAGCAGCATGGTGGCTCTCGGCGAAGAACGAGAGATGATGGAGGGGGAGAAGAGAGGAGATGGTATATAGGGGTGACCTTTAGTCCCGGATGAAGCCATGGCCAGGACTAAAGGTCCTTTAGTCCTGAGTGATGGTTAGAACCAGGACTAAAGGTCTGACCTTTAGTCCCGGGTGTAGCCACGGCCTGGAAGTAAAGGGAATTTTGGCAGACCGTGAAAACGCAGCCCATCTTTAGTCCCGGGTGGTTGATGGGCTATAGTTTAGCTTCCTGCCAGTTTTTAAAAGTTTTTCCTTTTTTATATATTTCTTTTATATAAATATGCAGAGAGTTGTTAATTGCCTAGTAAATTAAATATTAGCTAAAAAATTACAAAAAAATTCCTGGACCTGGTTTTGCATTACTGTACACAAGAAAAATCTGTAACCTAAACTCTTTTGTTTTATGGTATAAATATTTAACATAGTGTAAATAATAATCTCAATTTTCACCCTACAAAAATGTACTACTTAATTAAAATCATTAAAACTATTGCTTTTCGACAGGAAATTAGATTTCACATCTTATTAACGTTGATCATTTGGTTTTTCATCACACATTCTCCACAGGAAATCCACTGTCAAGCAGAAAATTCATTTAAACCGTAGAAAATATAAAAACACGACAGAAAAATCTGAAGTCACAATTATTACATAATAGGTCTAATACATCACCATATCAAGCAGGAACAACAATGAACTTCTTGACGTATGTCCCTTGGTTATGATCGCGCCGTAACCATGGAGTGTTCTCATTATTTAGTAGGTGCTTGGGTCACTGTTTAATGTGAAGGGCGAAATTTCATCATTCTTTTCATAATCTTCTGACATGTCAGACCTGTCCTCGATTCCCATGATGTTTCTTTTCCCTAAAAGAACTATGTGGCGCTTAAGCTCATTATCTGAGTCGTTGTCGTTGTTTTTCCCTTTCTTCGGTTTGGTAGACATATCATTCACATAGAACACCTGATTCACATACTTAGCTAAGATGAATGGTTCGTCTCTGTACCCAAGATTGTTGAGGTCCACTGCCGTTATTCTGTACTGATGGTCCACTGTTACCCCACCTCTGGTCACCTTCACCCATTGGCACCGAAACAAAGGAACCTTAAAATAAGGTCCATTGTCTAGTTCCCATATCTCCTCTATGCGGCCATAATATGTTTCCTTATTCCCATTTGGGTCTGTAGCATCCATGCGGACACCACTATTTTGGTTGGTGCTCCTTTTATCTTGGGCTATCGTATAAAATGTATTGCCATTTATCTCGTACCCTTTGAATGTTAGGATATGCCAAGATGGTTTCCTAGACAACAAGTATAGTTGCCCATCCAGACTCTCGTCACCCTGACATTGTTTTCGTAACCAACCGCCGAAAGTTTCTATGTGCCAACACATAATCCAGGCTTTAGTCCTCCTTGAGAATTCGGATCATACAATGTCCTTGTGTACCTCGATATACAGATCACCAAGGAGGAGTTTTGCAGAACTTTGTAGTGTGCTTTACGGAAATAATCATCCTCCTTGCCAATATATGCTTTCTTCCCTAGTGTTCCCTTTCCACTTAGTCTCTCCTCATGCCATGATTCAGGAACACCAATTGGGTCGAGGTCAGGAATAAAATCGACGCAGAACTCAATGACTTCTATTCTGTAGCTATTGGCGATGCTTTCTTCTGGGCGAGCACGGTTGTGAACATATTTCTTCAGGACTCCCATGAACCTCTCAAAGGGAAACATGTTGTGTAGGAACACAGGACCGAGAATACTAATCTCTTTAATCAAGTGAACTAGGAGGTGCGCCATAATATTAAAGAAGGATGGCGGGAACACCAACTCAAAGCTAACAAGACATTGGACCATGTCATTCTATAGCTTTGTTAGATGTGCTGGATTGATTGCCTTTTGAGAAATTGCGTTGAGAAATGCACATAGTTTCATGGTGGCTAATCATACATTAGGAGGTAGAATCCCTCTCAATGCAACCAGAAGCAATTGCGTCATAAGCACGTGGCAGTCATGAGACTTTAAGTTTAGGAATTTCTTCTCTGCCATATTTATTATCCCCTTTACATTCGAGGAGAAGCTACATGGGACCTTGATGCTGTTTAGGCATTCAAACATGCTTTCCTTCTCTTCTTTGCTAAGAGCGTAGCTGGCAGGACTTAAGTACTGGCGTCCATCATCTACCTTATCTGCAAGAAGGTTCTCTTGTTCTTTCATACACTGCAGGTCCTGTCTTGCTTCTAGTGTGTCCTTAGCCTTCCCATACACACTCATGAAGCCTAGCAGGTTCACACAAAAATTCTTTGTCAGGTGCATCAGGTCAATTGCGTTGCAGACCTCTAGGACTTGCCAGTAGGGTAGCTCCCAAAATACATACTTCTTCTTCCATATGGGTGTGTGTCTGTTAGCATCATTCGGAATAGATTGGCTGCCTGGTCCCTTCCCAAAGACTACTTGTACATCCTTGACCATATTGAATACATCCTCACCACTACGGTTGTTAGGCTTTGTTTAGCGCTCTACCTTACCTTTAAAAATGCTTGCCTCTCTTTCTTAGGGCATGTTTCAATGGAAGAAATCGATGATGGCCCATGTACATGACCTTTCGATATTTTTTCAAAAATATACCTTCCATGTCATGAAAATAGTGCATGCATGTATTATATCCCTTGTTTGACTGTCCTGAAAGATTACTAAGAGCAGGCCAATCATTGATTGTTACGAATAACAATGTTCACAGGTCAAAGTGTTCCTGTTTGTACTCATCCCACACACGTACGGCTGTGCTGCTCCACAAAAGTAGAATTTCCTCAACTAATGGCCTAAAGTACACATCAATGTCGTTTCTAGGTTGCTTCTTGCCTTGGATGAGCACTGGCATCATAATGAACTTCCACTTCATGCACAGCCATGAAGGAAGGTTGTAGATACATAGAGTAACATCCCAAGTGCTATGATTACTGCTCTGCTCCCCGAAAGGATTCATGCCATCCGTACATAAAGCAAACCTTAAGTTTCTTGCGTCATCTACAAACTTCAGGAATTCTCTATCGATTGCTCTCCACTAGGACCCATCAGCGGGGTGTCTCAACATATCATCTACCTTACGGTCTTTGTGCCATCGTAACAACTTTACATGCTCTTTGTTTCTAAACAAACGTTTTAAGCGTGGTATTATAGGAGCATACCACATCACCTTGGTAGGGGTTCTCTTCCTAGAACGTTCACCGTCGCCCTCAACATCACCAGGGTCATCTCGCCTGATCTTATACCGCGATGCACATCATACTGGGTATGCATCTAAATTCTCGTACTCGCCACGATAGAGGATGCAATCATTAGGACATGCATGTATCTTCTGAATTTCTAATCCTAGAGGGTAGACGACCTGTTTTGCTACGTATGTAGTGACAGACAATTCATTTGCCTTCGAAAGTATCTTCTTTGCGATAGTCTGTAACTCCCCAAATCCCTTGTCGGATACACCATTCTTTGCCTTCCATTGCAGCAATTCAAGTGTGGTATACAACTTTTTTTGCCTCTCTTCGCAAGTCGGGTATAGCAATTTCTTGTGATCCTCTAGCATGCGATCGAACTTGATCTTCTCCTTTTCACTTTCATAGTCTCTCTATGCATCACGGATGGCCTGACAAAGATCATCAGCGGTCTCATCTTCTGCCGCTACCTCTTCTTCAGTCGCTACCTCTTCTTCAGCTTCCACCATTGCAGTATCATCAGAGGCACCGTACTCAGCAAAACCACGAATAATAATGTTGTCATCATCCCCTTCTTCTTCTTCATCTTGTTCCATTATAACACCTCTTGCTCCGAGCTTAGTCTAACAAATATAGTTTGGCATGAAACCCGACGTAAACAAGTGTTCGTGAAGGATCCTTGAGCAAGAATAATCCTTCTCATTCTTACATAGAACACATGGCCAGCACATGAAACCATTCCACATGTTTGCCTTGGCCACATTTATGAATTCATGCACGCCCCTAATGAACTCTGGGGAGCGGCGGTCCGCGTTGTACATCCATTGCCGGTTCATCTGCATTACATGACGTACACCACATCAAAAACTTGTAATAACCCATATTATACAACATGCATGATCAATAGTTAATTAAAAGATCCAAAATATCCATCAATCAACATAATTAATTAATATCCTATACCACACAGCTGTTTCACGTACTCTCAAACATTAATTTATTAAAGCCTTGATACAATGTAGACAATCCCAAATAGCACTAAACAAACTAAACCTACAATGCACTTCAGCAGAATAAGGATTTTGTGACCAATTCCAACTAAAATAAATAGATCATTTTTCTGCTGGTTCATTGCCTCATCATACAAAGGTGCACTCTCATCAGTCGCCTTAGTCGCTTTAGCAAGAGATTTTTGGACGTGCTCAACATACTCTTCCTCCCAGTACCAACGTCACATGATCCAGTGCCATCCCACTGAAATTATAACAACAAATCAAGAACTTTAATCAAAATCATCATGAAAAATGGCTATAAACCATAATAAAAATGACAAAAAATAACTCACTTCACGATCCGGACACGTGTAGAAGATGCGCCCTTGGTTGGGACCCTTCTTCTTCACCTTGTACTCCCTCACAGTCTTCTGCCCACACTTGCCGCACGCAATGAGAGGGAGGTCCGACCTCAGTCACTTAGGGACCCCATGCGAGGTCGAGGACCCAGAAGCAGTCGCCATCTATGACTCTCTATACTCATTTTCATCAACTACTATAAATTTCTTATTTTGTGAACCATGAAATTAAATGAGCTATATACTTAAAAAAACCTTATGTTTCTCTATTTCTAAACCTTGAACTGAGGCAAGGTGCATACTAGTTTTGATGAGCTACTATAAGATTCCTTCATCTACATATGCAAACTATCAAGTGATTTTGAGCTCAAATGGCATATAAATAAAAAATATCCACCATTATTCTCAATCTAGAAAACATAAAATTTCTCCATTTCTAGACCATGAAATGAGGCAATGAAAGGTGCATACTAGTTTTGATGAACTACTATAAGCTTCCTTCATCTTCATATTCAAACTATCAAGTGATTTCGAGCTCAAATGGTATATAAATAAAAAAATCCTCCATCATTCCCAATCTAAAAAACCACAAAATTCTCTATTTCTAGACCACGAAATGAGCCATGCTAGTGATGAAACATGGGAGGATGATGTTGGTAACCTTTAGAGCCGAAGAATGGATGGAGGAATGAAGTCTTCACCAATTCCGCAAGCATGAACTCCTTCCACGAGCAAGAACAGAGAGCAGGCAGAGAGCTTGAAATGGCTCGGGCTGGGGAAGGAAGAGAGAAAGTATATAGCCTGGGACATATAGTCCCGGTTTGTGGTATAAACCCGGACTACAGGTAAAATTCTAGTCCCGGATGGAGTCATCAACCGAGATTAAAGGTTTAGTCACGACTGGTAGCTCCAACCGGGACTGGAGGATACCAACCGGGACTAAAGGTCCCCTCCTGCAAAAGCTGCACCTCTAGCCGTTGGGCAGGGAACTTTAGTCCTGGTTGGTAGCTATAGCCGGGACTAATCATTTCTTTAGTCCTGGGCCCAAAAATGGCCGGGGCTAAAGCCTTGAACCGAAAGTCTGCTCCCTACTAGTGTATGTTTGATAGTTGTTTGACAGGGTTAGCCAAAGATGTGAAACCACTAGTTTTGCTAGGTGCCCCAGCTACTTGTTGGTCCATTTGGCTAAACAGAAATGATATGGTTTTTGGAAAGAAAAAAACTACTTCTCCTTTGCAGGTTATCTTTGAAGTTTCCCACTGGCTTTGTACTTGGTCCATCCTCCAGAAGTCAAATTGATAGGTTTTGGTTGTGGAGGCCTCAGGACAATTGGTACAGGTGGCCACATGTTTTTTTTGCAGGCACATGTATGGCGGATTAATCTACAGATTAATAGCTAGTAGAGTGTGTGATTTGTTTTATTTTATTGGTTGTATGCTTCTTGTTAGGTAGAGGTTGGAAGTACCCTCCAAGACTATGCATCAACTTGGTGTATGGTCCTTAGAGTCTTTAATAAAGTCTTCCATTATCAAAAAATATTTAAATTAACATCTATCTCTCACTGTTTTCCATTACAACGAATACCAGTCATGTCTAATAACCTGATACAAAGCAATATACCACCGAAGATTAGCATTATTTTCAAACATTCCATCTTTATTTGACTATCAATTTTTTTTTAAAAAATATATAGGTTAACAATGTAAAATTTATGTTTTTAGATTCACTACAAGAAATACTTTCGTAATATAGAATTCACGTGTTGTGAAATTATATGAAAATTTTGAAGTTGATGGCCAAATCTAGAAATGTTTGACTTAGGACAACCTAATTCGACAATGTAAAACAACAGAGGTAGTACAACCAATTTTTTTTTAGAAATTTCATGAACAATCGGTATACTATGAAATTTTGAATATATGGTAAGATTCACTTTGACTCGGTAGGATCATTGTATCCTAAAATTCTAGGATCCAAATCGTGATAGTGGCAAACCTCGTTTACATGCGCCTGATTTTCAACAACGAATACAATTTTGTTTCATGAGCCATGTGAAAGCCATAATAAATGTTACTTGCCTGCATTCTTAAATGAATAGGATTACTGATAATCCGATTCTATCACAATTGAACCAATACATGTGTGCCTGACTAGAGGAGAAAGAACAAACGATTTGCACCTTTATATATACCAAGAGAAAATTCAGAAAATATTTGAGTAGTATACCAAACTAAATGTAACTATCTTTGTGGGTGCTCTTCTTATTGGAGAGCTACAACCTCTGTCCACGCACGCACGCAGCGTGCATTTTCCCCTCGCCACGGTAACCACCTAGTTTCATGGCCCCCTTGGTGCTGGTGGTGGGCAGGGATTGTTGGGATCCCACGTACTACACGAGGGTCCAGCCTGCTTCATTTCTAGAGGCAGCAGCTTGTGCCACGGCCTCCAGACAGACTGCAGCACCATGACCAAGCCAATGCCGGCAGGGGCCGCCTGCTTCGAGCGTCCGTCGTTGTCGCCGTGAGCCAGCAGCGGCCTCGCGGCAGCGGCCGGACGACTGCAGGTCGTCCAGGATCCTGACAGGGCCACGAACAACAGGAACAATGGGAGGATGACAACCTTTGATCTCGTCATTGGCGATTACGTTGCTAAGCTAGTCAGTACTACTGATCTCTGTCTCTCTCTGCTGGGTTCACAATCACACTGGCCGATGTATCACCAAACAGAGGCTTGTGTGTTATGTGCTAGCCCCAGCAAGTATTCTATATATAGGCTATCAAGCTACGTGAAAGCTCCACGATCAGCTGCTCACACTGCGCTAATGAGCTCTCCTTCATCATGCACGGGTGGACTGAAACTAGCTAGCCTGCTTGTTGAGAAATTTACATGCATGTAAACATACATCAGAGCTTCTTCTTACGTGTGCGACCAGTTTTGCATGCATGCCGCGACCCATCTGATCGTCCACGCGGTTTTCAAGGTCTAACACGCGTGATATTGGTCGACGTCGACCAATTCTTAGAAGGCCGGTATGTACTAGCTTGTTGCAGCTGCAAATAAAATGGAATATATATACTGGTAAAAGTAGTATATATGTATCAACCCATGGTGTACACGCATATTTATACACTAGCCCATAAAATCTCTTACCACTATATCAAAAAAAAAATCTCTTAGTTACATAAGTATTAGAAGTTTCTTAAATTAATGTACTACTGATCAAAATGGAATATCTTTAGTTAATTTTTACTCTTTAATCCTTATCCGGTTGTGCTAAATTTACCACTTATAATATCTTCGATGCCTTTGTACTGCGCCTATTTATGTAGGTTTTAAATAAGCATTTTATTAAAATCTTAACTCCCTACAATAAATCTTGTAACTTGTGACGCTTCTCAGGTGACGTTCTTCGAAAACATTGTTAATGTGCCCATCAATCGGTGACAATTTCTTGTTTGCGCATCGTGGATAAGTAATATTAGCTCTTGCTGCATCCATTTTTATGAAATCATGAATGGATAATTTGACTTTCAACTTTTTATATTATTAGCTGTTGTAATTATTTTATCTATACATGTGTTAAGTTTAGACCATAGTGCTTATTGTATCTTTTCGATTTATATTTTATTGAAAACAGATTTTAGGTCCTAGACTACTCTCTTAATTGCTACAGTGCATAAACGGTGGTTTCAGCCTACAAATAGTACTCAAGATATTGAATTTATTCAAAAGTATAGAGTGCTTGAATTAGATTATCTATACTGATATGATATAATGTTTTATTCAAAATATATAAACTTATCTAAAGTAACAACATACTTACAGAACTTATTGCAATGGAGTATTAAAATAATTTAAAAGAAAATTATTAGTTCCCTTGACATATGGTTTGTTAATATTACATTTCTTCAATGCTTAGTAAATTAAAATAAATATTTTTCCTAGTGTATGCAAGTTTACTTAATCTACACGGTAGCACATAGCATTATGGTGCTTTAAATTTAATAATGGTAGAGATACACAATTTAGAAATATTTATAGCATTTTATGGTTATCTAATTATTTTCATAATAACTTATATTGGTATTTAGACATAGATTCGTGGGATGTTTTTGTTTATTTTTTATAACATAAGGGTGGTAACTTAGATATACAAATTAAGTGGTTACTTTGCATTATCTTTCGTATTAGTACACAGGTTAATTCAAAGCAAATTTAGAAGTTACTTTACATTATCTTTCTTAATGGTAGATATATGTAATTTAGATGCAATTTAGGTGGAAGTTATTTTAAATTATCTTTCATATTGATATTTAGAAGTGACAATTTAGATGCAAATTTAGAGGTTATTTTAAGTTATCTTTTATAATGGTAGGATCAAGTAATTGAGATTTAACCTTAGAGGGTTACTTTATACTACCTCCATACTAGTAATTCAAGTTGTTTTGGACTAGGTTTGGATCAAACATTGAGAATATGAATCATGAATAGCTTTTAAGTTATTGGATTTGGAAATGTGAAAACCATATGAACAGATTTGTCTTAAACAGTACTTTCATAAAAATATACATATATCACTTTTTCAATAAATATTTTTATAAAAATAAGAAGTCAAAGTTATGCTTTGGAGACCGTGTCTCCGCTACCACTATGGATGGAGTACATTTTTTTTAATAATGACCGCGGCAGGTAACTTTTTATAAAATAGAACATATTCAATAACTATTATTGACAATAATGGTTAAATTATATCAAATTAAAGGCTAATGTTTTTATTATTTTGTTTGCGAATGAATTTTTTTGTTATTGTGAGAATAATTTTTAGATCCTATCATGTTTTGTGATGATTAATAATGTATAGGTTTGGCCGGCCCGTCGGTCGGTCAACATTTGCCACAAAAATTGTTGCATGGAACAAGTGACACAATAAAATGGATGGGAATAACGACAGGAAGACGAAGCAGAACTTGCTCTCTTTACCCGTAACGTTTTGATCAGAGATATACTCTGTTATCAATTAGAGGACGTAATTAACCGAGTCATTTGTTAGAGAGAGTGAAAACTACAACGCGATCTTCTAATTATTTTCTTCTTTCTCTGAAAAACTAAAATTGCCGGATTTAGCCCACATATATCAATCACAAGTACAAAGTACAAAATATAGTCATCGGCCGCGTATGGCCTCAACATTCCGTTGGCTTCGTGGACTTCGGACTCAGTACCTAAGACCGATCCAAATTCCATGTTTGAATTCTTTTACATTGACTTTGTGATGACAATCTTAACACTGTACTTTCTTTGAAAAAAAAGAAAAAACGATGTTAGGTTTGTCAAACATCAAACTGTTGTAAGTTATCCAAATTTGAAAAAAACGTGAATCAATATTTATAATATCAAATTAATACACTTTAATTTTTCCCGTAATATAAATTTGTATCATAACTATTTGAGTTATAAATATTGATATTGTTCTCTATTGACTTAGTCAAACTTTTGTTTTTTGAAACGAACATAGTCAAGCTTATACAACAGCTTCACTTTGACTAAACCTCTAAAGCCTTTCTTTACAATCAAATACAACTTGCTTAATTTATCCACTTACACGTCAAATACCAATCGACCCACACACTACGCTATCAAAATTCACCAGAACCTATAAAAATGTTTCCTTGAGGTTAAGGAACAACCATGCGTACGATCAAAAATTCTAGTTGGCAATCGACGATAAGACACCGTGCAGTGCAGGTGAGTTATTAATATGCCATTGCTGTTGCAGTATCCATAGATAAAATCTGATTGAGGCTCTGTAAAACTCAACTAAACTTTAGCTAGAGGCCAAAATGTACACAATTATTTTATCTGTTTCAACTCAGCTAAAGCATGGTTAAAGGCAAAATGCCCCTCTGTTTTTCCGTGTCTATATTAGGCTTAGCAATAAGAGTTACATGCATAGTAATTAAACATGAATTAGCTAAAGGATCCAAACAACCTCAGCTAAACTTTAGCTAAAGTTAGCTAGCTAGCTAAACTTTAGCGGGCCAAATTAGCTTGCTAAAGTTTAGCCAGGGTGGATCCAAATAGGGCCTAAGAGCATCTCCAACAATACTACCTAAAATAGACCCCTTACTTCTCAATTTAGGTAGCCACTTATTCTGAGACTACTCATTTTTTGTTATTTGCTCCAGTAATACTACCTAAAACACCCCCAAATCTATCCTAGTAGAGGATGACACGTGGGACCCATATGTCATTCTCTCTCTATTGTCTTCTTCTCCATGGAAGAGCTCCTCTGCCTCGCCGCGCTGAGGAGGCATGCCGCCAGGAGCCTGCCCGCTGGGGAGGGACACCGCCAGGAGCTGGCTGCACCGGGGAGCGACGCTGCCGGATGCCGTGCTGTGCCGGTGAGCCTGCAAGGCGGGGGAGGGTTATTGGGAGCCTACCAGGCGGGGGAGAGGCACCGGTGAGGGGCGCCAGGCCGGGCCGCGCCGCGTCGGTGATGGGCGCCCGGCGAGGCAGGCCGCGCCGCCGGTGCCGGCCGCGCCTAGGGCAGGGCCTCTGGCATCGGAGGCCGCACCTGGGCAGGGCCGCCTAGTCATGTGGGGGTCACGCTTGGGGCTGGTACGGATGGCCGGGGCGGAGGCGCCGTCGGCGAACACAGAGTCGAGCAGAGTCGTGCGGAGTCGAGCGAGTCGCTCACTCGTGCGTCGAGCAGAGAAGAAAGGCGAAAAAATGTTGGGGGAGTGGAGTAGGGGGTTAACAGAAATAGGGGGTTTTGGGGAAAAAGTAGGGGGCAACAGAAGTAGAAGGTGTAGTAGGGGGCTGCTAGAGTTGGATTTTGGATCCCCACTACTCAAATCCAGAGTAGGGGGGTCAAGTAGGGGGTGTTGCTGGAGATGCTCTAAAAGGCCACTTGAGCATTGGGTGTTGGTCTGCTACTACTAGCAGATCAAGCTGAGGCACTTATGGTAGTTCTAACCTTAAAACTACTAGGCAGTTTCTCCATCCGTCCCATAAAAAATGTCATTCTCGCTTTCCAAAAAGTCAACGATTTTTAACTTTGATCAAATATATATAAGAAAATATTAATATTTATGCTACATCATTGGTATCATTGGAGAGATCATTGAATATATTTTCATAATAAACTTATTTGTAGATATGAATATTGCTAATATTTTCTATAAATCCATTCAAACTTGAGAAAGTTTAACCAGTCCGAGTCCCATAGCGACTCTTTTTATGGGATGGAGTAGTACACCACACAGCCTAGAAACTATTCGGTTAGGCCTCTTCTTCCTTTTTAGCCCCTGCATGGTCCCTTTTTTTTTCCTTTTATGCAGTCCCCTCCCTGCTAAGGCCGACTCATTCTTCTCTCTTTCCCCTCGACTATATACTCTTATAAAACTAAACACCACTAGATGATTTTTCTCTTCATGCAAGGTGTCCACATCATTCCCCACTAAATGACCCCACTTGATGTTCTATCTCTTCGTGCATGCTGTCCAGATCATTCTCCACTAAGTCCATATCATCCTTTATTAATTAAAAAAATATCCACATCATTTCTATCACGTGCAACACTTTTAATATTTAATCGATTAACATACAAGTCATCTACATACGTTATTTGTTTCATCACCTATTCCTCTATAATGTAATCAAATATTCTATTAGTTTTTCTTCTATTAGCTTACCAATTTTTACTAGACTAGATATATTCCCATGCATTGCACCGGGTCAGAATTTTTCGAATTGAACATCAGTAATCGGACACGGACATACGAGCTTCGAGGACTTTGTATCGGACGCAGACACATGGATCCGGTCTTCATATCATAACCGGGTACGACGCGGACGCGTGAGCTCTGAGTGGAGTATGATTCGTATCGGACGCGGACACGTGAGCAAGATCAAGATTTGGTATCACCGGTAGATGATGACTTTAGAGTCTTTTTAGGTGTAGTAAAGAGATATGATACAACAAAATAATGTGCGAGTCAAATTCTCATATATATACACAGTATACAGAATACCATATAGTAATGCTATGTATATAACATATTTATTTTTAAGAAAATTCCGCGGCAACACGCGGGGTATGGTTCTAGTTAGATCCAAATTAAAACCAACGCGAGTGTATGTCACACCCAATTTTAAGGATAAAATGGGATGTAAAATTTTATGTGCGCCTAAAGATCAGTCACACACATAAGCCGACAAATTATAAATAGTATCATCACAAGTGTTTATTACATTACGAATATTAAGACAAAGTCTTCACATAGATATAGCGAAAGTAATAAAAGATCTCTCGTGGAAGCTCCATTTCACAGGGACGTCGACTGTTTGACCATAAGTCTAGTAGTCCTCACGAAAATCATCATACTCATAGACATCTGTTACCCATCCGGGATTTTTATCCAAATAATGAAAATAAACAAGTGTAAGTACATATCGTACTCAACAAGTGTAACATGGGGTTCATGAGGCTCAAAAGGCTTGACAAAGGTTTAATAACGTTCAGCTTTTAGTTGTCACAATTTTAGCTTAAGAGTAGCAACAAGTTGTTTCAATTCCCAATGCAAAACACATGATCAAATGTAAACATGAATAATGAATAGCATAAACAGATAATACTTAGTGTTCATCTATTCCATAAGGGTTCCAAGGTCGCTCGTGACCGTGAGCACGGCTGATATATCAGTTTTACACTCTGTAGAGGTTGTACACTTTCACTGTGAGTCGTGATACCCATATGCCTAGGTTTATAACTCCTAAAACACTTCCAAGGTGAGAAGGCAGGGGTCACTATGAAGCATTTCAAAGGTTCGTCTAACAAGTTAGGGCCATTAGATTCACTTGGCAAACAGATAGAGAGCCTCCCTTCCCGATGGAACAATGACGCACAGCCTATACTCAAGGGGACAGAGGCCGCACTATACCCGATTCGTCAAGCCATTCTTACGTCAATAAAGGTAACCACTAACAAGCTAGAAAAGATCCTCATACTGAGCTAAAATCAGGGCCATGTAGCCCTCACAGCTGTACTGTAAGTCTCGGATGATCACTTACAAATAAGTCCTTAGGGAGAGGAATCTGAATCATTTAGAAAGTAGCTAAACACTCCAGCCCCCTGTTTCCAAGTTGCTCAAAAGTCATATTTTAATGTTTATTGCATATACCATTTGTCAAGTTACAAGATCATGGTTTAAGTGAGTACTGACAAAGCTACCCAATGCATATCCCGTAGGTGACAAGGTAAAAGTTTAATTCTAGGGAATCCCTATCAAGGTGGCACATACAACATGAATTTAATGAATTAAAGTGAATAGGAAACAAGGATGATCCCATTCTATACTTACCTTGAGTAAAGTACTCCTGCTGGTCCCGCTCGTCAAAATAGTACCCTTCATCTTCCACGAATTGCTCACCGTCTATACTCGATAACACAGCAACATACAAGCATCTAGGAGCAATCATGCATAGCAAACAAAAGCTATAGATTAGAACAGTACACCAACAACATAAAATCAAGATGAAAAGTTTGGAAAATGAATCTACATCTCGCTACGATCACACAGACGTGAAGATCACAAAAATCGACGCTAAAACGAAAAAGTTATGAATTAAACAAGTTTTCCTTTAGTAAAATAATAGATTAAATCTAATCTCGAATTTTAAAAGTGGAAAACCTACTTAACAGTAGTATAAACATGTAGATTACTTAATTATGAACCTAAAGCAACTTGAACGGATCAAATCGGAGTTAAAACGGAGATTTTATGGCTAAAACAAGTCTAGTGGCAAAACTGTAAATAACTGAAAACGTATTTTTAATCTAACCGAACCAAAATACGCTTTCAAAAGGAGAAAATAGAATCTTGAAAGACGCTAGGGACGGTGGGTTAATACTGAAATAATTATAAGGGCTCTTATGCAAAGTTCCAGAACGAAGGGGTATCCTTCATCCTGGGCCGCCGGATTAGAGATGGACGACCGAGATGCAACCGGGCGGGGAGAGAGAGAGAGCCACACTGGAATAGGGCCGGCGGTGAGGTTGACCGCGGTGGCGCCATGGCCGGCTCACTGGAGCTCACGGTTCTCGGCCTATAGTGCATGATTCGACGAAAGAAAAAGACCGGGGGATAGAGGAGGGAGCGGGGAACTCACCGGACCCAAGAGCAATGAGCGGGAAGCAATAGAGGCGGCGCGGCACTCGGCGGACGGCGGTTGTCGCGGCGGCGCTAGGGCGAGGCGGCTGCGAGCTCCTAAGGGTAGAATCTTGCTCTGGGATTCGGATAGGGAGGCGGTTCGGCAGAGGGCTCGTGGCGGCACCGAAGTCGAACGGCATCGACGCGGCGGAGGAATCCAGCCCGGGTACAGCGCGGGAATGAAGAAGTCCCTGAGGACTGGGCCCGGGTGGTCAGCGGGCGGAGGAAAGAGGAGCGCAGGGCGGGAGCCTGGCTAGGCCGGGCGCCTTGCTGGGCTGCTGCGGTGCGGCGCGGGAGAGAAGCCGAACTGGGCTTCGGCCCGAGCGGGGAGGAGAGGAGAAGAGGGCCGGCGCGCTAGGACGGCCGCGGGAGAACTGGGCCAACAGGCCGAATGTGGGGATGGGGAGGAAAGAAGCTCATTTCTAATTCCAATTTTCCAAAGCAATTTCCAAATACAAATTCAAAACAATTTAGAATCCAACTTCAAACCAAGTAATTCAAAATAATATGCAGCAGCATGAATGCACATACATGATTGTTAACCTATATTTATTTTTAATTTGATAAAATTTATTATTTTTCCTAAATTCAAATTCCCGCAAAAATGCATAATTAATCATTTTCTCCTATTTCGAAAATATGTAATTTTTTGGGTGTTACAGTGTAGGGAGCATCGGCCACCGGTGAGGAGCAGCCGGCAGCGACTCATTCTTGGACAATATGGTTGAAGCTCATCTCAAAACTTTTCATGGCCCAGAAATCTCATTGGTCAGAAATTAGTAGCCTAGAATAATTTATTATCACGTGTAGCTAACATTCAATTGACACAAGAGCATGATGTGTTTCATTAAAATCTACACTCAAATTGTCAATTCTCGGTGCAATCACATTATCAAGCCATGATCCAATCTTACATATACCCAACTTAAACAAAAGTTTGTGGAAACTAAAAGCCCCACTAAAAGCTAAGGTTTTTTTGTGGTACCTATATAGGAGAGTGGTTTTGACCAAAGATAATTCAGTTAAGCGCAACTGATAAGGAAGCAAAACATGCTCCTTTTGTCACAAAGATGAGAAAATTAGGCACTTGTTTTACGAATGCCGAGTTGCACGAGCAGTTTGGAATACAACTCATTTGGCTTTTGGACTAACACAACCTCGTTGCATATCACATATGTCGGTAGTTGGTTGACAGGGTTAGCCAAAGATGTGGAACCACTAGTGTTGCTAGGTACCTTAGCTACTTGTTGGTAAAACAGAAATAATATGGCTATTGAAAAGAAAAAAAAATACTTATCCTTTGCAGGTTATCTTCGGAGTTTCTAACTAGCTTTGTACTTGGTCCATCCTCTAAAAGCCGGATTCATAGATTTTGGTTGTAGAGGCCTCACGACAATTGGTGTACGTGGCCATGGATTTTTTTCCAGACACAGAGATGGCGGAGTCTACGGATTATTATTCTGTAGAGTGTGTGTGATCTATTTTATTTTATTGGTTGTATGCTTCTTGTTAGGCAGAGACGGAAGTGCCCTCTAAGACTATGTATCAACTTATGTATTGTCTTTAGAATTTTTAATAAAGTATTATTATAAAAAATTTAAATTAACATCTATCTCTCATTGCCGCACATCTAGCTAACTTACGACGGATAACAGTCTTGTCTAATAACATGTTACAAAACAATATACCACTAACATCATCATTGAAATAAATTTAAAATATTTCTATATTTGACCATCAATTTTTAAAAAGAAAAAATTATATAGTTTAACAATATAAAATTTATGCTTTTAGATTCAATACAAGAAATACTTTCATAACTTGTTGAGAAATTATACAGATTTTTAAAATTGATGGTCAAAGCTATAAATGTTTGACTTACAAACCTAATACAACATATAAACAAAAATAAAGGGACAACAACCGAGTCAATTTAAATTTATTTACAGTATCTATTAGGTAGAATCATAAAAAGAGATCATAATGTGAGGATACTATGAAACTTCATGAACCATCGCGACACTATGAACTTTTGAACATATGGGAAGATTCGTTTCGACTCGGTGTGATCATTGTATCCTAAAATTCTAGGATCCGAATCGAGATAGTGACAAACCTTCACTATATAAAAAAAGCACATCATAGACGCGCGTTCAGGCACATCACAGATGCGCTTGCCATAACGCGTCTGTAATAAGGCTTATGCGCGTCTGTAATAAGCACATACTACAGACGCGTGTTACTAACACGCGACTGTGACAAAACGAACATGCGACTGTGATAAGCCCTTAACAGAGACTGGTGAGTATCTACACGCGTCTGCAGTAAGCTCTTACTGGAAACGCATATTACCAACACGTGTCCATGACAAGATTAAGACGCGTCTATGTGAAGAACCATAGTGCGGACGCGTGTCTGTTATACGCGTCTGTAGTAAGGATCCTACTACAGACAACATTTGTAAACGTGTCTGTGTGAAGAACCATAGTGTCAATGCGTGTTTTGTACACACGTATGTGGTAAGGATCCTACTTCAGACGATATTTGTAAACGCGTCTGTAGTATGTAGCATACCACATACTCGTATTCTCTACACGCGTCTATAGTATTTTTCTTACTACATATGGGTCTAGGCTATAGACGTGTCTGTAGTATAGCCCATAGCACAGCCCACACAACACAGATATACACAGATCACAGATCTCTCAGAAATGACATATATATACAAGATCACAGTTGTTCATCTCAAAACTTAATTTGTTCATCACATAGTACACACATTGTTCATCACACACAATTCACAGATTGTTCATCACTAGGTTATTCACATGTATCTCACAGTTCCAATTGTATCTCATAGCTCCAAACATAGTTCACAGATTGGGCACAACAGCAGCTAGCTATAGGACAGATCGAATGAACATATATACCAGGCACTTCATCATGGTGGTGTACCAGCACAATGAAACTCGCCTTTATCGTTGATGACCCGCAACACAATAAACGAGGCGAGCTTCTCTCTAATGTTGTCCTCAAAGTTGATTGGAGTGGACTGCACTTCAAAATCCTAAGACAAAGAAAGGTAGTCATAAGATGAAGTTGCACATGTGTATAGCCATCATCCATAAAATGAAGCTGCACAATAAGAGATGACAATATATATATGACAACAGCAGTACCAAAAATTACTAGTAAATATATATAAGCCAGCCATAGTCTACAAAAGAATCATAGCAGCAGCTTCATCTTGTTCCAGATCACAGTAGAAGTTTCAAAAATTGACAGCAGTAGTATATATGACAACAAGAGAGGATCACAACATTCCAAGTAGATCACAACAGTTGAGCACTAATAAATACATATATATTTGTAGTTGTACCTGAGGATCATTCAAATTGGCTTGTGCCATCGCCAGCATCATGTTGTGGGCCGCAAAGAACCCACATGTGTGGTCCAGACCGTGCTGCTGGCACTGCGAACATAGGAAACACATGGTTAATAATTGAATTGATAAAAAGACTTTACAACTGGAAGTGATGCACTACTTACTAGAATTTTGGTTGCATGGGTCAACTTCAATTTTTTCTGCCCTTTCTTCGGCCTGGGTTGGCAATTGCCAAAAGCCCTACACATACATGAGTTGTTATCAAAAAAATTTGACTTCCAATAACATAATTAAGAAAAAAATACATAGCTCAATAGTAGGTTAGACAATACTCACTCATCTATCACAAATTTGAGAGGACTGAAATCTGACTTCCTGTCTCTATTGGAGTCGAGGAATATCACCTTCTACCACTTTCGAACGATGATGACAGCAATCCAATGCCTACCACAGTTATGTGCAAACATCACCAAATTTTTCTTAGCATATTTCCTTAGGCAATATTCTAAATACCCCACGCTATAACGTCTATCAGTGTTTATAGTCTTTATTGACACCAGATCTGGATCAATAATGCCAAAAGGCACATCTTTGGCCCTAGCTTCTACAATCAGGCATCTAGGAATAAAGAAGCATACACAAAAGCAATTTAGCAAGCAAATATATGAAGAGCATCCCTAACTAAAAATGAACAAGCCCAGAAAATGGATGAAATTGTACTTACAGTGCCAACACGCGAAGAAGTCCTACATCCAATCCATCAAGTTTGAAGAGGTCAAACAAGTCTTCTAATCCCACAGTGAAAAACTCAGTGCCTGCCTCACGCAAAAAATGTTGTTTCTTGAACACATCAACCATCCCGGCTATCCTCTTCTCTTCACATTCTTTCATGTACCAAGCATGAAGAGCGACACACCCAGGTCCTGCCTTCTCAAGCTCTGTTTCTGATAGGAATCGCTCTCCAAATTTGAACTTGGGGTTGGCCTGTGTCCATATAGAACCCCTAGGGGCACTCTTACACAATTTGATGGGTTTCTCCACCTTCTGCTGCTTGGCACCAGGTTTTGTCGGTGGGTTAGCTGGAGGAGTTGTGGACTTAGCTAGCTTCGACCCTACCATAGTCTCCTTTGAAGCACTCTTTTCTAATGTAGTGCCACTCTTTGGCTTGTCAACAGTTGCACTCTTAGAGGCACTCTTCGCCTTCTCATCGCCTATCACAAAGTCCTTTAGATTGCTTTTGGAGCTCACAGGCAGTGGAGGTCTTGATAACTTTGGAGAAGAGAGCCCATTTGGTGATACCACAATATGGCCTCTCCTCCACTGGACCCTCTTGTATAGAGCCTGTCCAAGAGTTTTTACCTCATCACTTGGGCACGGACTCAGTGGTCTATCCTCATGTTCTGGATGTACATAATCAATATGTACAACGGCATAATGTTCCGTTACTGGTTGTGAACATAGGTCAGTTTGCTGTGGGAACACCCGACCCCTTGCTACCTCCATCTGATAACCTCCAGGGTTGATTACTAGGCTACATGGTGTTGGCTCTGTCAGAAGGTCCATAGTATCTAGATCTAGAGTTGCCTCAAGTCCGTCGAAGTAGTCTCTTTCAATTGCATCCGAGGCTGAGGCACAGCTGCTCTTCCGACCACCTACAGGGCTAGGGGTGTTGGAAGGCGACCTCAAATGCACTCTTTGGTCACGCATCATGGCCATGATATCATGTGTGACCTTCTTGGTAACTTCTTCTATCATTTGGCTTCTAACTTCTTTGATGGCTTCCACATCCACATCACTTGTTGATTGCTTCCTCTTTCTGTACATGCCGGTGCAGTCCGACCAATGCTTCCAACCACTATAACTAGACACACCACGCATGCGGCCTGTCTATTCTGGGTAGCCCAAGACCTCTGTGAGGACATCCTTTTCCCTAACCAAAGTGAGCCCTGAAGACTCAGGGGCTCCTTGCTTCTCTATAATTTGCTTAGATAGACTTTCAGCTGAATCTTTCAACCAACGAATCTCAGCACTTCCTTCTGACTTCACCAAAGTACTCCATGCACATAGCCAATTACTTGGGCGTCCACTTGGAAACTAGTCCCAAGGATTACTGATGCCTTGGGAGGCTAACTCCCTGTCCTCCTGCTCCCACTTTGTGGCTTTTCCTTCGTACCCTCCGGTCCCCAGGCAGTGGTCATGCAAGTTCCTCTACCGAAGCTTCTTGTACTTCTCACTTGCTGCCTGTGCTTCTTCGCTGGCCTTCAGTTTCACAAAGTTTGCCCAATCTTTTTTTGGAATGTATGTGTGCTTCACTGTGGCATCCAACCTTTTGTTGATGAAATTGCGTGTAAGGTCGCTTTTTTGGGTTCTCCAACTCTTGGCTACCATCTACATTATCTTCTTACACACAATAGCCTTCAATTCTGCTAAAAACTCCAACTAAGGCTGGACACACTCATAAAATATAGTCATCTTGTCTTGTTCACTTAGTGAATTGAATGAAGGCAGGACCAAGGAGATCCTTTGTCTAGCAATCAGACCAACCAGCCTCCTCATTCTTATCTGGGCCTTCTTCTCTATGGGAATCCTAGTCGAAGTGAGCTCCATGACAACTAGCTAGTCCTCTGGCCATCGGGTGACTGTCCTCTTTCTTCTTCGGGGTTGACGAGGAGGTTCAGATTGCTGCGCCTCTGCATTAGCATCTCTCTCTTCATCCTCTGCAATAGCATCTCCCTCTTGGTCCCTTGCATCTGCATCTCTCTCTCTTCCTCCTCTTCATTAGCATCTATGCTGTGTCCCTCCTCTCGACTGTTAGATGGTTCTTCGCCTTCATTTAATGATGATACCATAGATGCGTGATCAGACACCTATCAAACAAAGGTGAATAAGGTTGTTAGTGAACATCATAGAGCACTACCATCTAACGGTAAGTAGTGTTAGTATATCACAAGGCTGCATCTTACCATTCTGATCGGCCACTAACAGTAGTCAATAGCTAGCAGTGCAAACTCCTTTTAGGGCACCGCATATCCATGTTTTACACATGTACAGTGAAAACAACACCAAAAATAGTTTAGGCAAAGTTTGAAATGTCATGAGATCATGTATAATTCAAAATATATAACAGTATTATAAGTAGTATTTCTAACGACAACACACCTATAGCTATTGTTCATCTATAATGAAAATATGCAGTAGAAGTTGCAGCCATTGTGTAGCTGTAGAAAAGTAGTTGCACTAAAATTTAGTGGCTGCCTATGACAACACACATAGATAACAACATTGTAGTAGTCAGCTATTCAAAGTTAGGCTAGCCCTGCAACTAAAAAATATGGACCTAGTAGGCATAGCTAGGATAGTGTAGGCATGGAGGCTATCCATTTTTAGCTAACTTAGACTAGTACTAGAATAGAACATTCAATGTTTTCAAGTCTAGAGGAAGTGTTCAACATCTATAGTTCAACTACCTTCAGTCTAGTATAAGTGTTCAGCAAACATGAGGGATGACAGAACACTCATAGACATACCGATCAACACATGTAATTAGATCAGGGACATAACATCTAAATTGATTTACAGGCAAACCAAAAGATTGAAGTCCTACATATCTATATTTCTTCAGTGATCTTTTAGAGATCAGATCACTAAAGAAATTCCATGTTAGAAGAATCTGGACTAAGCTGCTACCTCTAACTGGTTCCACAATACACAGACTAAGTAGAGAGCACACATCAAGCACAAACTAAGTAGGGAGAACACAACAAGATAAGATCCAAGAAGCATAAACTAAGATATTTCCATTCAGTCTTTCCATTCCGCGAGAGAACTAACCATCAATCAATTGACCAGAAAAGAACAAAGAAAAGCGGGAAAGAAGACTGGTACCTATGGCGGCAAGCTTGGTGCGGTGTTGGGGGAACCGAATGGCTGTGTCCAAGTAGGCAAAGACCTCGCTTGGCAGCAGCAGTGCCTTAGCGCTGGTGCTGGTGACTAGCAGCAGCAGCCCTAGCCCCAGCAGGTACCAGTAGGCGAAGGCCTCGAGGAGGTTGGTGAAGATGTCACCATCAGGAGTGCTTGAGGAGGGGATGCTAGACCACCACTGTCCACCAGTAGCCACCAGTAGCCATGACTAGCGCCTCCTCGCCACGGATGCTGCAGCGGTGGAACCCTAGAATGCGGGAAACGGACGGGGGCAAAGATGGCATAGGCGCGCGGATGCGACGACGGTGGTAGCGGGGAGCAGACAGCGGAACCCTAGAATGTGGGAAGTTGGATGTGAATGGACTTGGAGAATCTGGGCTAAAAGATAAGAAATTTGGAAAAAAGAGGGCGGGCAAAAGGAAATTTCTTACTACAGATGCGTGTGTCTAAGACGCGTCTATAGCAATAAAAAAGCAGGACAAAAAATTGTGTCCCACACAGGGATCAAACCCAAGACCTCAGGTCCAGACGTAAGTGTGTTACCATTGCGCTATGATCGTGAGTTCGATCTTAGCATAGTTTTAATTATTAAAAACATAACACTATTGGCGTCTAGTCCTGTTGCCATGTTGGCATCTAGTCCTATATGCTAGAAGGGCCCTACCTATTAGAGTCGTGCCTCCCCCCAAATATGCCTCCCCTTCTCTGTCCCTGTCGCGCATGCCTCCCCTGTCTCTGTCCCTCTTCGGCCGATAGGTGAGTGTCGTGGCGGCGCCGATGGTGGAGTCAAGCTCTCTCTCTCTGCCTCCTTCTCTCTCTGCCTCACTCTCTGTCTTCGCCTCCCTCTCTCTCCGCCTCCCTCTCTGTCTATGCCTCCGCCCACTGAAAGTCCATGAGTTAGGGTTGAGGTGACCATCGCTGGGGTGCCAGAGTTGGCCGATCTGATGGTGGAGTCAAGCTCGCATTTGTCTCAGGGGTCCACTTCAACCGGCCATGGTGGCGGTGCCTACGATGGCCTTGACCCGCTGGTGCCGTACCGCATACAGCCTCTGGCCTATCAGCCACTGGTGGAATGCTGGTGCCAGTTGAAGGCATGTAGGTGGATCTCGTGGAGTGATGGCCAACCAGGCCGTAGATACTACAGATGTAGTTTTGCTAGGGTAAGTCTCGATCCCCAATTTGCTTTTTTGATGAAATCCCCAATATGCTTCAAATATGATGCTTTTTTGATGTTGCAGACAGCAAAAGATTGTGGCTTCTATCTTTGGATCGATGAGGAATCATCCGAATTCATGAAGGAGTTGCCGCGGTAGCTGCGGGATGCTGTGTGGAGTTTGAAGAGGGAGAGAAATCAGGTAGTGATTGTTGAAGACCAAGACAGTGCAATGCAGCATGGTCAGGAGGTTCACAAGATGAACTAGTTCTTACAAAAGGAGCTCCTAAAGAAAGATTCAGAGCTTGAAGCCAAAGAGAGGGAGTTGTAGAGTGAGATGGTGAAGAAGGTTGAGGAGTTGGAAGCAAAGGACAAGGAGTTGCAGGCTAAGGACAAAGAGTTAGAAGCAAAGGGCAAGGAGTTGGAAGCATTGCAAGCAAGGTTGAGGAAGAATAATGGATGCAGTAATTTCTATGTATGTTTGTGTGTTTTTGTTCCGGGCATGTTGTTTGCCATTGTGTGTAATGTTAGGATGGCATGATGGCCTCCAGATCTGTGGTTGATAATTTCTAATGAATGTAATGTTCTATGGAACCTCTTCCTTTCCTATGTGTAATATAAAGATGATGATGTCCTATTGCTAATTAATGTAATGTTATGTGGAACCTCTTACTTTATTCACAAAAGATGATGATCCTGTTAATGTTAATGATGTTGGAAAGAGTTTGCATCAGATTGCAACAGGAATGAACCATTAGATTGCAATCTGAATGCATTTATTCACACTAGAATTCCTGCTACAGACGCGTGTTCTTAAAAACCGTCTGTACTAATTGATTACTACAGACGCGTGTAGGCTAAACGTGTCTGTAGTAAATAATTAGTACATACGTGTGTTACCAAGACGCGTCTGTAGTAATTTAAAAAAAAGCCACAAAAAATTGTGTCCCACCCAGTGATCGAACCTGAGACCTATAGGGCTAGATTAAGTGTGTTTCCATTGCGCTAAGTAAGGAGTTCGAACAAGAAGTTGTTTTAATTGGTAAAATAGGGTCCGTGTCAATTAAATTGATTGAAAGATTGATGAACATGTGTGATTTCTCTTTTTAATCTCTGGCTAAAACTTGTAACTAGTCTTTCTCTCTCATACTAACTTTAAATTTGATGATTTTTCCTAAAATTTTGTAAAATCATGCTCTACCCATTTATTGTGTTGTTACATCTATTATTTTTGTCATATTTTTATGTCACTATGTTTTATCAATTCAAAATTTGAATTTCAAGAAATTGCAACTTCAAACAACATTTTGAAGTAGTAAATGATTTTAGCTGAAAAAGTCATCAACAACAAAGTTGTACAGCTAATCAAGATCTACAACTTTAATTTTGGTCATTTCTTCATCTAAGAAAGTGGTAGTAACATTGTTCACAAAATCTACATATCTCTCTTATAGTTTATGAAACCATATGAGAGATATGTAAAATTTATGAACAATGTTACCATCACTTCTCGGATGAACAAGTGACTAAAATAAAAGTTGTACATCTTGATGAGTTGTACAACTTTCATGTTCATGAGTTTTTCATATGAAATCATTTGGTGTTTCAAAATGTTGTTTGAATTTGTCATTTTTTGAAATTCAAAATTTGAATTATTCAAATAGAGTCACATGAAAAAATGACCAAAATAAAAGTTTCGTGTTCATGACTTTTTCATCTGAAACCATTTGGTGTTTCAAAATCTTGTTTGAAGTTCCCATTTTTTGAAATTGAAATTTTGAATTGTTCAAACAAAGTCACATGAAAAGTTTTCCAAAACAAAAGTTGTAGATCTTGATGTGTTCTACAACTTTTATGTATACATTATTTCCATTTTAGATCATTTACTGTACTAAAATTCTATTTGAAGATTTGAAATTGAAATTATCAATTTAACTGCTGTAGACGCGTGTTGTGAAAATGCGTCTACAGTAATTAATTACTACAGACGCGCGTCATAAAGGCGCGTCTGGAGTAGTTGTTACTTCCGATGCGTGTAGTCAAGACGCGTCTGCACTAGTGCGTCATTTCAGATTCAGATCTAAACTAGCGTCCCTCCATTAATAACTGCCACCCGTCACCCACTCACACTGCACTTCTCGCCTCGCTCACTTCGCCACCCTCATACTCCACGCGCTGTGCCTCCGTTCGCCTCCCTTACCACCGCCACCCTCCACGCCTCTCGCCTCCTCTCTGTCGCCACAGCCACCGCTGCCCTTGGAGATGACGAGGCTCGAGAGGTGCCACTGCCGAAGGGACCCAGGGACTGGGCGGTTCGCCCCTTCCTCCGTGGCTACGCCCTCGTCATCAGTGGCCATCTCGGTGGTGGACATGAAGGAGGAGGTGGAGGACATCCCGGTGCACCTGGCGGGGTTCAAGAATAGGTGTGGGACGGCTTCTAGGAAGAAGGCCGTGCCCTCCTCATCAGTGGTGGTGAAGAAGAAGGGCACGCACTCGTCCTCGATGACGGGGCCCTCTTCCTCATTGGTGGTGAGGTCAGCGGCGATGAAGCTAGCAGCAGAGAGGAGGAAGGAGAAGAAGCTGACGGTTGTTGTGCTAGAGGTGGATACCTCATCGGATAGCGAACCATTGGTGGGGAAGTGCAGCCACTGCTTCGACAACACTAGGAAGACGTGCCATCGTTGGATGCGCACCGGCTTCAAGTGTGGCCAAGTCTGTGGTTCAAGCTCCAACCCCGGCGAGGTAAGCTCCAACCACGGCCTACTTATTTAGGGTTTCAATTCCCATTCATGATTAGTGCTTGGCATGATATGCTTCTCTCTATATGCTGTTGTAATTTTTCTGATATGTTTGTGCTAAATTGACTGTGAACATGCATATCACTACCTATATATATTGTGCTATATAAATTACTTGGGATCTGATCCATACACTGAATGAAACCTTATATAAAGCTATGATATATCATGCATACTTGTTAGCAAGAAGCTTAGCAACAGCAGCAGTAATGCTTCTTTTAGACTTTCAGACTTGTTAGCAAGAAATCCTTATGCACTGAATGCTACTTTTAGACTTTCAGGCTTTTGACTTGTTACAATAGCAGCAATCAGTTTCAATTTCAGTTTTCGTTTCAGACTTTCATTTTTAGTTTCAGTTTTAGCACATGGCTACCTGTATGATAACTGTTTTTGTGCATATATGTAGGCTCCATCTTTTGTGGTCCCTCCATCTACCATGAATGAGGCCCTAGAGTCAGTGGTTATGAAACCACTACAGGAAAAGCTCACCGCTATTCTCTGGATGCTTGATGACGTCAAGGAGTTGCAGAACAAGCATGGTGTGGAAATGGAAGAATTGCAGAAGATGTTGGCTGAGGAGGAGGAGGAGAAGGGACCTACTAAGGAGATGGTGGACGCCATGGGTGGCTAGCTGGTGGCCATGTCTCAGAAGTTGGAGGGCCTAATCAAGGAGCTGGACGATGTCCTGGCTAAGAAGCCCAACCTGTGATCATGGCTGACAAGTGCTAAACAAGACTACCAGTGATGACCTTAAGTTATTAAGTATATGTATTGTGTATGGACACCTTATGTTAGCTATATATGTACTATGATGAAACTCTGTGACTTTTGGTGATGATGTAGGGCATAACAAAACTCTGTGATGTAGTAGTAACTCTGTGATGTTGCCCATTACAGTTACTAGATCCTGCTGGTGATATGTATGGATAGCTACATGTTTATATCTATATATATGTGTTTAGGTGGTCTGAATGTTGCTCATATGTGATATGTATGGACACCTACTGGATGTTGCTCATATGTGTTCAGGTGATCTGAATAGATCACAAAGTGCTTGTTCATATTGAAAACATATATGATCACCAACTGCTTGTTTAATTATTTGAAAACCACATACATTCCAGCAAAGGCAGTTACAAGGTACCATACACATTACAAGGTTTTCGTAGGAATTTAAGAGGTCCACATCTCCCTTCTTTGGAGTCGGCAGCTTCTTGACACTTGTGTCTTCACTGGAGAGTATCATGGATCAATTGTTCCTTCTCCAATTTGACTGAAAATTGTAAAGTCTTAGGCAAGATGAACAAGCTAAGCAAAATGTAAAGTCTTGACAGTAGTAGCTTTAGGGGTTGTGGGCACCTAAAATGAGATGAACATGGAGTCACTCTGCATAGCCATAGTACAACATGGAGTATCCATCAGGTTCTCTGAAATATATTTAAAGCATTACATTGTAAGTAAGAGTGATGACAAATATATGATGTTAAATAAAAAATGAGATTGCACGTTGTTAAAAAACTCACATGAGCATCATGTTTTGCGTACTTGCTGTTTTCAGCATCTTTTGGCCACGGGGGCATCCTCTTTACAGCCATCTCTTAGGTATGGAGTTAGCTTGCTCGCCAAAATCATAGAGAGGATGGAAGTATCCAAAGGAGGCACTTCATTGGATTGATTGAACTCTTCCTCGTCCACTAGATTTTCAAGTTCGACAACCCACTTTTTCCCAGGGAGAACCACTTGTCATTTCTTGTTTCTAGTGTCACGCACATAAAAGACTTGGGAAACTGGACTTGCGACTACAAATGGCTTGTCCCTGTACCTAACTTGGTGGAGGTCAATGGTAGTGAAGCCATACCTATCTTTCATGACACCCTGACTTCCCTGAACCCATCGACACCGAAAAATGGGCACCTTGAAGCCTGGATACAAGAGTTCCCATATCTCTTCAATCTAACCATAGTACGCTATCTTCTGCATCTTGCTATCAAATGCATCTACACGAACAGCACCGTTCTGGTACACGCTCTTCTTGTCTTGATCAATTGTGTAAAAGGTGTACCCATTTATGTAATAGCCTTGATAGGTTGTGACTATGAAGAAAGGGCCCTTTGCCAGCTTTCAAAGCCTTTCATCTGTGCAAGAGGTTGAATTAGCAAGTCAATCTCTGAACTAGATGTTAAACCCACTCATATGTGCCCTCGCTAACCAAGCTTCACCTCGGTGTGGGTTTTGTTGCCTCAACATCTCCATATGCTCTTCGATGTAAGGTTCCACCTCTGTTGTGTGCTGCAACACTAGAAAGTGGGCTCGTTCGTAGGCATCTCTCTCTGGAGTAATTTGCTTCTCCCCAACACACCCTGCCTGATAGCCTTCCCTCATGGCAAGACTTGGAGATGCCGATTGGATTAGTGGGGTCCATGTAACCGAGGCACTAGTCGACCACCTCCTCTATAGAATAGCAATGCGCCATGTTTCCCTCATGATGGACCCGATTCTTGGCATACCTATTTAGAGTACTCATAAATCTCTCAAATGGATACATGTGGTGGAGGAACATCGGTCCAAGATACCTTATCTCCTTAACCAAATGTACAATGAGATGGACGGATATGTCAAAGAAAGTCGGCGAGAAGTAAGCCTCAAGGAGACACATCGTCTCACACATGTTCTTTTCAAGATCATCTAGTGATTGTTCATCAATGACTTTCTGAGAGATTGCATTAAAGAAGAAGCAGAGGCTCATGATTGCCTTTTACAATTTTCTGGCAGTATGTTCCGGATACCAATTGCAAGCATCGTTGTCAGCATGACATCACAATCATGAGCCTACATGGGAAGCATCTTGTTTTCTCTTACAAGCACAAGCTTTTGGATGTTCGCTGCATATCAAGAGGGAAGTTTGACACTACGAAAGAAGTAACACAATTCCTGCTTCTCTTCTCGGGTTAGGTTTATGGCAAATAGAGGTGGCTGGGCACTGGTACCGTCAGGACAGAGCTCGGGCCTTATGTCCAATTCCTCTAGGTCAGCTCTTCCTTTTGCATGGTCCTTGGTTTTCCATTTGTGATTCATGAGTGTCCCAAGCAAACTCCCACATACATTCTTTTTAACATGCATGAGATCGATGCTGTGGCGGCCCACTACGTCTTTCCAGTAAGGCAGTTCCCACAGGATTGACATTTTCTTCCACCTCTTCTTAACGACACTCTTTGCTTTTGCACTGCGCTTTCACTTTCCAAGGACAGTGCTCTCTAGGTCAACTTTAGGCGTGGTATCCTGTACCACCTGGTCATATACCTATTGCCCGCTGAAATGCCCTGGTGCAGATCCTGTCTCCCTCGTGCCATCAAACTGATGTTTAATCTCCCAGTATGGATGAGACTTAGGAAGGAAACATCGGTGCCTTACATAGACCCTCTTCTTTGAGTTATTCAGCCAAACAATCTTCATGTCATCTAAGCACTGAAAGCAGTCTTTTTCTCCTTTGCTCTGCCTAAACAAGCTATGATGTCCTAGAATATCAGTGATAGTGGTGAAGAGCATGGCACGTGTAACACCCCAGGTGTTTGGCTTCCACATTTGCACTACATTTCATGAACATGAGCATCATGCATCCATTCATGAACTTATGTCACATGAAACATGATTTCGAAACATTGCAACATGTTGTATATTTCATGTGTATTGTTTCTTTTATGAAACGTAAAGTGTGCAGCACTTAAGTGTAACATGTGCCACTCACTTAGTGAAATATGGTTAGTTAATACTATGCAACAAGATCATGAAACATGTGAAACATGACTATGAAACAATTGTAACATTTCATGTGTTTTTCATTGTTTCAGTACATACCTTGCCTGATTCTTGTGTGACCAATGTATGGTGTGGCTAATTATTCTCCTAAGAACCTTAGTTATACTTAGAATGTCATTGGGAACAATGTTCATGTAGATCATTTTGCCTAATTAGGTTTCCAAGTCATGGTTGACCAATTTGGACCCCTAGAGCTCCTGTGTTTGACTGTTTAAAAAGTGTAGCTTAGGATGTTTACATGTCTGAGCAACCTAAAGCAAAGTTGTAGAGAATTATATAAGGAACAAAAGTTATTTTATGACCATCTCATGAATATGTGCACAACATGCTCAAAAAGGACCCACAAGTCAGTTTTGAGGTCTATTTGGAGACTCTGAAAAATTTCTAAGTCACAGATCAAGTTTCAGTTTCATTGGCTCTATTTTGGGGCTGATTTTACTCATGATTCTTTGGGAATTAGGTCTTGGTCTTTTAATAGGAATTGTAGACTATATGAAGGGCTACAACTTTCGTTTAGATTGTTTGAACTTATGAGCTACGGATTGGGAGTATGATCGCCATCAAGTAACGCTGTCAGGCTCGTTCGGGTTCACTGAAACGATGCTACAGTAGCCTGACCAGCAGCAGGACTTCACCACCGCGTGGCGCCGCGCGTCGCCGACGGCCTGACTGGCCAGGCCACGTCGGGCCTGAGCTCGGCAATTGAAGCCCCAGCACGCCACCGAGAGCCCCTGTGCCACATTTCATTTCTTCGCCTTCTCTTTCGCTTCCCACCGTAGCCGAAGCGTAGCGACGCCCGCCATTGCTGTCGGGCGAGCTTCGCCGTCGTCGAGCTCGCGCACCACCGCAAAAACGCGAACTCCGTCTTCACCACAGCTCCGCCGTGTCCTCCTCTACCTTCTCCACCTCCTAACTGCGCAGTTCGTGCTTTGGTAAGGTCACAACGACCATTCCAGCCGTCACCGCCATGGGCGTGACCTCGCCGGAGCTGAGGCCGCCGTGGCCGGGGTAGCTAGGAATCTTCCCGTCCCCTTTTCTTTGCCGTGTTAGCACCGTGGTGACCTCAGGTAGCTCACACCGTGCTCGGTTGAGCCGGCCATGGGTTGCCATCGCCGGCAGCTCGCACCGAAGCTCTGCCGTGCCGCCATCACCGGCGACGAGCCACCTCCGCTAGGTCGTAGGTCACGCCACTAGCACCAATCGACTCACCGCATCATGTAGATCACGTAGGTGTCCTCGGTGTCGCCGGAGGAGTCACCGTCGGCGAGTTCCACCGTCGCCGCGCCGTCGAAGCCGCCTCCCCTGTTTTCGTCTCGCTGACCGGTGGGGTCGGCTGACACCCGGGTCCCACACGGCAGTGGCTGTAGTTCATAGGGATAGTTCAAAAATTCCAGTTTTTGTGCTATTTTGTAAATTTCGTAACTCCAAATTGGTAGATCCCAATTGGGCAGTTCCAATTTTGTTAGACTCATAGTGAAGTGTAGTATTTAGGAAAAATATGATATGAGCACTTGCAGTAGAGTTTATGGAAGAATTAAATTGAAACTTTAAATGTATTTTTGAATGCATGCAAACTTATTTAAATCATATCTTGAGTTTCTGTGTTCCAAAAATTATGAAATTTTGTGGGTAAGCTAGTCTTGTATAGTAGAAGCTCTGGTTAAAATTTGAGAGTCATTTCATGTGTAGTTTTTGAGTTATAGATTTTCGTTTTATCATTGGTAGATACTTGGGTGAATTTTTGTAAATTATCTATGAATCCAATGACCATGAAATTTGTTGGAGAATGTCCTAGTACCTTAAGGATGCTAGGAAAAATATGTAATCTATTGCTTGACACTTTTCACTAAGGTTTCCTAATTATGCCATTTTAAGCCATTCTGCCTTACCATTTTTGTGTAGGTAGTTATACTTACTCAAATGGTGTGAAATTTTTATGGTAGTCTACTTAGGGCATGTAGTGTCTACTGTAATTTTTGTAGATTTAATGGTGTAGTTTTCATATATGTTTACTATTTCCTCTAATTAATTAAATAAATTAAGAAATATATTAAAAGAAATGTTTTGGTGATGGACACCCTACTTTCTGGTGTTCTTGTGATATGTGTGATATGTGAGTAAAGTTAGTTTTGTCCAAGTAAGTGTTTATATCATAAGTTAATAATTATTTGTTTGCATTATGTCCCTCTGGACAGATCTGGGGACTTTGGAAAGTTCCCCATGATATTTTGGTTTTCTGTGATTGTGATGAATACAAGAGTTGTTGATAAATTATGTATCTAGCTCCTGTCAAAATTTGAGGGCATTTGGCCTAGTAGTTTAGAAACTACAGCTGTTTAAAGTTAGGTTCTAGTTTTGCTTACTCTCTGCCTTGTAAGGACAGAGTTCTGTTGATTTATGAATTCGACTTGGTAAAGTGTTGAATCATGCTTTGAGGTATAAAAATGAATTGTAGACAATTTCATAAGATTTCCAGATTATCTTGTTGCATGTCATTTGGAATTATAAATCTCCATTTATGGCTAGTTTACTGTACCGCTACATAGTCTTCATTTTACTGAAATGCAAATGCTTGAGTGTATGTTGTTGCAATGTTCACGTTGATTGTTTAGGGGTTAGCCTAACTTGAGAATATGCTTAGGTGCAAGTGCTAGGTCATTAACTGAAGATGAGGAATTATACATTAGGTTGTATAAACTTGGTAAGTAAAGTGATTTGAATAGGGCTTAAGTTGGAATATGCAAACTACAGCGAACATGTGCATTCCCTGAGCATCCCTGGCATTCGTTCATGTGCATCCATGATATTTATCTTGCGCATTCATGAAATAGGTGTGTCGGAGGGAGTGACGTTGCTGGAGTTCGAGGGAGCCAACCAAGAGGAGGAACCCAAGGTGCAGGAAGCCGACGAAGCAGTCGCCGCGGAGGAATTGCCCGAGTGCCCTGACCACCAGCCTTCCTCGTTCCTGAAAGGCAAGCCCCGGAGCATATTAAGCCTCCCATGTTTTTACAAATACTTTGAGTACCTTTTATTGTTGATGTTGCATTAAGTATAGGAATTGGTTGGAACCAATTGCTGCATTATATATCCTTCCTTGTCTAGATATGGCACTGGAATCCTATTTAAGTTTAGGAACGGGTTAAATGCTTAGCCATGCTTAGTGCGGTAGAAGTCAGGTGATTTCCTGTCACCTGCGAGCTTTAGGATGAGGTGGATCACGGTTGGCTATATTTGCTATCGTGGAAAAGAACAATGTGAATAATCAATTAAGACTGGGCGGGGTCTTGTGTAGGTTTGAACATAGTGACTCCGTCTGAGTCGTTTAAGGACCGATACGCTGTACGTCCTCATGTCATGTTGAACGCAGCCCAACACTTAGCTGGTCAGATAAGTCATTCCGACCATGAAGCCTAGTAGCTCGACTCAGGCCAGGGACGCGAGCAGTGGCGGCATTCTGGAGGTAGTAAGGATGTGCGGAGAGCCATTGGCATAAGTCCAAGGCGGGTTAGAGTCCCGAACAACCTTGGCAGAGTGGTTCTCTGAGAATGTCGATCTGATCAGACTCACGACTCCTGAATCGTACCAAAGGTGACTTGTTTGAGACTCCGACGGGAGAAGCAGGGTTTGTGTTTAGGAATACCCCTCCAGCTGGATAGGAATCGATTCGAATCGCCGTCTCTCCTGGATAGTGAGAACTTGACTGAGCAGCGGCAACGTAGATTCAATTAATTTAATGATATGGTTAAATGGATGATGATGATAAGGTTGCCACAATGAATACCTGATATGGTTATTAATGTTTGCACCCTAATAAAATGATTGCTTAGTACAGGTGCTAATATAGTTGACAGGTTAAAGGCTAACAAGTCACTGCTAGTTCAGGCTAAGAGTTGCTCATTATTACTTATGCTTTTCTGCAAAAAGAAAGTGTCAGCCAGATCCACTATATTAAGCTATGCATAATCCTTGGTGTCATTTATTTTGGTTTCCGACGGGTAAGTCTGGCTGAGTACATTCCCGTACTCAGGGTTTATTCCCTGTTGTTGCAGATGACCTTCTATATCAGGGATTCTGTAAGTATTGTCTCCACCCGGTGGGTGATGAAGACTAGATCATGGGTATGATCTCTGTTCTCTTATCTTAATGCTTTTGCGGGCTGTGATCAGTGAACCAGTATGTGTATTTGAACTCGGGTGTGTGAGTTAAACTATTTGCTTCCGCATGTTTTACAAGACTTGTTTTGTAATAACGATGACTCTGTGATGATGTAATCTATTTGCGAACATCTACGAAATGTTGTAACGTACGATATGTTATGTTGAATTACTGTGATCTTGGTTGTATGCAAGTTGGTTTGAAATCCTTCGAGATTTCAGTTGACTACCGGGTTTATATGGGCTCAAGTTCGAGGATTTGATCGTTCCGGCGATTGTTTTTGTACTTGTGCTCTTATAAATTGGTCGGTTCTGTGACAGCTGGTATCAGAGCTAGATTCAACATTAAACATGTCTTACGGCTATTTAAAATAAAAGCTTTTGTTGTAAAAATGGTTTTCCAACTTATAGTTATATATAAGTGTTCAAAAATCAAAAAATTTATGGTATACTGGTAATCACATCCTTTATAGCCCACTTCAGGACTTCTAGGTGGCTTATATATAATTACTAATTTGGGGGAATTGATTGTTTCTATTTCGTCGTCCATGCGGCGTGATATTGCATAGATGCCATTCGTTTGAATGGTAATGTATGGATCAATTGCCTCTACGCTAAGGTAAGAGTGAGTTGTGAGAGCATGATCGTCCAACCGTCGGTCTAGGGGAGAGCTAGTTGTGGTTACTAGAGTATTTACATGTTGCATGCATGTATATATGAAGGTACTTAATTGTGGGTACATTTGTTGGGTAGTTTGGATACCGAAGT
Organism: Miscanthus lutarioriparius; assembly: GCA_904845875.1. Taxonomy (NCBI): domain Eukaryota; kingdom Viridiplantae; phylum Streptophyta; class Magnoliopsida; order Poales; family Poaceae; genus Miscanthus; species Miscanthus lutarioriparius. The sequence goes on from CAJGYO010000018.1 coordinate 56,507,000, forward strand.
ATATATATTGGGGGATGTATATATGGAGGGTATCTTAGTTACTACTTGTGTAATTAGCATTATATCTTGTTGGATTGGGCTGCAATGAAGTTTTCTGCAGGTACGCTAACAACGCACCGTGTAGATCGACTAGTTACCGCTAATTGAGAGAACGTATGTATGCCACCGTATATTCCGCTAAAGCTTAAATTTTAATAGGTTTGTGAGGACGTACGGAACGCGCATGCATCATATTCACTCATGTCATTCATATTGCATTACCCCTCCCTTATAATTGCTTATCCCAAGTGTAAAGTGCAACCTCTCAGCAAAATAATCCTCTCACGTGAATTGCATCCCTTTTTGATACAGATGGCCGCGCCCGTGTTTCCTACTGGTAGCAGCACCTTTTTGAACCAGTTCGGTACTCCCACTTTGCTCTAGAGGGTGCTCAGTTCAGTTGGGTACCCGGAGGCACCCAGCTACACGTGGAGGCAGGCGGTACCATTGGGAGATGTACCATGGTACGTCGTGACCTTCATCGTGCCGCAAAACCCCACAAGACTGTTGTGGCATGGGTGGAGCATTGAGACTGATGGGCAAAGCCCATGGGAAGCCGCTCAGGTTGCTGCCCTTGATGTGCTGATGGATATAGCACAGAGCTTCGGGGATGAGTTAGTGGGTGGACCTACTTCATCCATTCCCCGAGTGTCTCCTACTGAGGCTGAGTGGACTCAGGATGTTGGTCAGGCCTTGGTTCGAGGCTGTGGCGAACGGGTGCAGAGCGACAACGCTGGAATGAGTGCTATGATGGCAGTCTTGAAGCTTTGTCGAGTCAGGCAAAACACCCTTTCCAGTGTGCTCGATGAAGCCGGCAAGGCAATTGAAGCTCAGCACAAGTTCAGGTTGTGTGCCCGCAAGTATTGCCGTAAGGCGAATGCATGTGGGAGAGCTTAGCAAGAAGTTGATGAGATTCATGGTATTGCAAATTATCGTCTGCAACAGTGGGGTCAAACCGCACGCGAGAGAGACGAGCTTCATAACCAGCTGATGAACCTCACTATTGAGAGAGATGAGGCTGCACAAGAGTTGGATCGTGTGACACGTTACCGTGATGCAGCTTTAGAGTTAGCAGAAGAAAGACGTCGGGGTTGGATTTTGGCCAACCACAACGCCTTTCAAAGGGAGCAAGCACTACAAGAACAGCTTGAAGAGCTTTAGGTTGAGCACCATCAACTGCACAATCGTCTGTTTCCTATTCCTCACCCCATACTAAGGTATCCAAATGTGGGTGGACCTCAAGTGATTGAGGCCGATGAGGAAGAAGAGGACGTGCAGATGGTTGACAATGCAGCTGAGCTGGCAGAAGAAGAAGAAGAAGAAGAAGAGAAAGACCCAGAAGAAGTCCAAGGTGTCTCTGATGTGGACAGCGATCACTTCGATGAGTAGTTCGTTAGCAAGTCTCGCTAGTTTAAGCTTTTGCAGTCATTGATGTAATGGACTTAAGTATGATGACTGATGTTGGATGTACTCATTTAATTCGAACTCGGCATGTAATGTACTTTAATTCGCTCCCTTCGGGATGCGTATCGTAATGGTTAAGTTTAAAACTTGTCATGTTGGAATGCATTGCGTATGGCGCTAGTAATCTACTTGATGATGTGGTGATTGGAGAATGAATTATTGCCTCTGTTTATTGTATGAAGTTTTCATTCTCGTCAATAAATTCAGTTTGGCACAATTACATTGTTCCTCTCCAATGTGCTGACATCATCAATAATTACTGGTTGCGCATTGTGCTGATGCCTCGTACTCGTTCCGCCGGTGCGGGTGATGATGATGATGATCTTCCACCGCCACCACCACCCACACCAACGGAATTGATAGCAATACTTGTGGAAGGATAGCGCACTATGGCTCAGGCCCTCGGTACGATTGCGAATCGGGATGGTCGTGGTCCACGCCAAGGACCGGAACCAAATCAATACAGTGATTTCAAGGATTTCCTTGACACGAAACCCCCGATCTTCAAGAAGGCTGATGAGCCTCTACAAGCTGATGAGTGGTTGAATACTCTCGAGCAGAAGTTCCGTCTGCTCCGCTTGACTGAGGTGCTAAAGACTGAGTATGCATCTCACCAACTACATGGGCCAGCTAGCATTTGCTGGAGTCATCATCGGTCCACTATGCCCGCTAATGCCCAAATCACCTGGGATCAGTTCAAGCCTGCTTTTAGGGGAAATTATATTCCTCCTGGTCTCATGGCGATCAAGCATACAGAGTTCATGAAGTTAACCTAGGGGAACAAGAGCTTGAATGAATACCTACAGGCTTTCAATAACCTTGCAAGGTATGCTACTGAGTTTGTGGACACCGATGCCAAGAAGATTGCTAGCTTCAAGCGGGGACTTAGCCCCAAACTGATGAAGACCATAGGAAATTGCAAGTGTGCTCATTTTAATGAGTTTGTGAGTGATGCTTTATCGCAAGAGAACAACAATGCTGTGTGTGCTGCTTCAAAAAGTCGTAAGAGAGCCTATGAGGCGGGTGCCTCACAATCCAAGGCTCCCGTCACACAGAGGGCTCCATTCCGTCCTCCAGCGTCAGCCGCTAAGTTTCGCCCACCGCAGAAGAAGAATCCCACCAAGACTGGGTTTCGCAAGGCATTTACAGTTGCTCTTCCCAAGGGCACTACCAGTCAGGGTAGTTCCAGGGCTCCTCCAAGCAACATGCCATGCTGGAACTGCAACAAGACAGGCCACTGGGCAAGGGAATGCCCTTACCCTAAGAAGAATAACTACCAAGGTGGTCGTCAAGGGCAGGTAAACCACACTAATATTACTGAGATTTCTTCAGGAGAAGTAGTGACTGCTGGTAAGTTTCTGATTGATCAACACCCCACAGTTGTACTATTTGATTCGGGTGCTTCGCATTCCTTTATTAGTCTAGCATTTGCATCTAAGTTTATGCAGAAAACATATACTGTTGAGGGTGAGGGTTATTGTATTAGGGCTGCCAGTGGTATTATCCCAACCAAGCTGGTAGTTGGGGATGTACAATTTGAGATAGAGGGGTGAAGTTATCAGGTGGATCTGGTAGTTTTACCAGGGCTGGGTATCGATGTGATATTGGGAATGAATTGGATGAGCAGGCACGGGGTGCTTATTGATACATCGACTAGAGTAGTCATGCTTAGAGATCCTAGTAATTAGGAAGGTTTTCTGGTGCAACTACTTAGGGACATCAATCTTTCTTGTGCGGCTAATGCGGTGCAAGCAAAGGCTATTGCAGATATCCCTGTAGTGTGTGACTTTCCGGATGTTTTTCCCGATGATTTGCCTGGATTACTCCCGGATCGGGAAGTGGAGTTCAAGATAGAGTTGCTTCCTGGCACAGCTCCTATTTCTAGAGGGCCATATAGAATACCTTCCAATGAACTAGCTGAACTTAAGACCCAGTTGAATGAACTCCTAAAGAAAGGCCTTATCCGTCCTAGTTCATCTTCGTGGGGGTGCCCAGCAATCTTTGTGAAGAAGAAGGATCAATCCCTATGCATGTGTGTAGATTATAGACCCTTGAATGCAGTTACAATCAAGAATAAGTACCCTCTGCCACGCATAGATATCTTATTTGATCAGTTATCCAAAGCAAAAGTCTTTTCCAAGATTGATTTGAGATCTGGGTATCATCAAATCAAGATTTGGCCTGAGGATGTCCCAAAAACCGCATTCTCTACGAGATATGGTCTGTATGAGTACCTGGTTATATCTTTTGGATTGACTAATGCCCCCGCACATTTTATGTATCTGATGAATTCAGTGTTTATGCCTGAGTTGGACAAATTTGTGGTGGTATTTATAGATGATATCCTGGTCTATTCTGAGAATGAAGAAGATCATGTTGAACATTTGCGGGTGGTTCTCACTAGATTGCGAGAACACCAGCTGTATGCAAAGTTTAGCAAATGTGAATTTTGGCTTCGCGAGGTACCTTTTCTTGGACACGTATTGTCGGATGGTGGAATTATGGTTGATCCCACCAAGGTGCAAGAAGTGTTGAACTGGAAGGCTCAATCTCGGTGCATGAGGTTTGGAGTTTTCTGGGGTTGGCTGGCTATTATCGTCGCTTCATCCCGGATTTCTCTAAAATAGCCAAGCCTATGACTCGATTGCTGCAAAAAGACATGAAGTTTGTCTGGACTCCTGAGTGTGATGCGGCTTTCCATACCCTGCGAACTCTTCTAACTTCGGCTCCAGTTTTGGCACAACCGGATATCGAGAAACCTTTTGATGTGTTCTGTGATGCATCAGGTATTGGGTTAGGAGGTGTTCTTATGCAGGAAGGTAGAGTCATTGCTTATACCTCTCGCCAACTTCGGAAGCATGAAGTGAATTATCCAACGCATGACTTAGAACTCGCTGCAGTTGTTCATGCCTTGAAGGCCTGGAGACATTATTTACTTGGCAATGTGTGCAACATCTACACTGATCATAAAAGTCTCAAGTACATCTTCACTCAACCTGAGTTGAATATGCGTCAGAGAAGATGGCTCGAGTTGATCAAGGATTATAACCTCCAAGTGCACTATCACCCTGGCAAGGCAAATGTCGTAGCGGATGCCTTAAGCAGGAAGTCTCATTGCCACTCTTTGATTGAGAGTGATGTCCATTTGTCGAAGCTCCTTCATTCCTACAGTCCTTCACAACATCATCATTAGTTGTACTCTCTGAGTCGAATTATCGAGCTCTGAGAAGGCAGATGCATGGTGTGTTTCACATCAAGCTTAAGATGAAAGAGCAAGAAACCAAACATTTTCGAGTTGATGAGGAAGGCGTGTTATGGTTCAAGGATAGGTTGGTAGTTCCGAAGGATAGAGAGCTTAGAAATCAAATCATATCCGAAGCTCATTCCTCTAAATTATCTATTCATCCTGGTAGTAGCAAAATGTATCATGATTTGAAGCCTCGGTTTTGGTGGACCAAAATGAAGAAAGAGATAGCCGCTTATGTGGCTACGTGTGACACTTGTTGTCGAGTCAAGGCTGTGCACATGAAGGCTGGATTACTTCAGCCACTCTCTATTCCAGGTTGGAAATGGGAGGAGATAAGTATGGATTTTATTGTTGGACTCCCTACTACTCAGAGGAACTTTAACTCTATTTGGGTGATTGTTGACTGTTTGACCAAGTTAGCACACTTCATTCCTGTCCGCATAGACTTTCGTCCAACCGACTATGCGGAGTTGTACTTCAACCAGATAGTCCGACTTCATGGGATCCCTCGTACTATTGTCTCGGATAGAGGACCACAGTTCACTGCTCGCTTTTGGGAGCACTTACACGGATTATTAGGAACTAAGCTAGTAAGAAGTTCTGCTTATCATCCGCAAACCAATGGGCAAACTGAACGAGTGAATCAAATCTTAGAAGATATGTTGAGAGCATGTGTCATCTCAGCTAAGGGCTCATGGGAAAAATGGTTACCCCTAGCTGAATTCTCGTACAATAATAGTTATCAAGAGAGTATCAAGATGGCACCGTTTGAAGGTTTGTATGGCCGGAAGTGTAGAACCCCGTTGAACTGGGTAGAAGCCGGTGAAAGGAGATATTATGGAATTGATTTTGTTCAAGAAGCCGAAGAACAAGTCCGTACTATCCAAACTCACATGGCCGCAGCTCAAGCTAGGTAGAAAAGTTATGCTGATGGACGTAGAAAACCTATTGAGTTCGAAGTTGGAGACTTCGTTTATCTGAAATTCTCACCTATGAAGAGTGTCCAACGTTTTGGTGTGAAGCGAAAGCTTGCGCCGAGATATGTTGGTCCGTTTGAAATCATTGGACAAAGTGGTAAGGTGGCGTACAAGATTCAATTACCTCCAGAGATGAGTGCTATCTTCAATGTCTTTCATGTATCCCAATTGAAGAAATGTCTTCGCGTTCTTGAAGAGAGAGTTCCACTGGGGGATATCGAGTTAAAATCTGATTTGACCTTTGAAGAAAAGCCAGTTCGAGTGATTGACACTCGTGAGCGAGTGACTCGGAGTCGGGTGGTCAAGTTCTACAAAGTCATGTGGAGTAATCAGGGTAGTGAACGCGATGCAACGTGGGAAATGGAAGATTATTTGAGGGATGGTTATAAGGAATTCTATCAACAATGGTACGCTTTTCAAATCTCGGGACGAGATTTTTATAAGGGGGGAGGGCTGTAACACCCCAGGTGTTTGGCTTCCACATTTGCACTACATTTCATGAACATGAGCATCATGCATCCATTCGTGAACTTATATCACATGAAACATGATTTCAAAACATTGCAACATGTTGTATATTTCATGTGTATTGTTTCTTTTATGAAACGTAAAGTGTGCAACACTTAAGTGTAACATGTGCCACTCACTTAGTGAAATATGGTTAGTTAATACTATGCAACAAGATCATGAAACATGTGAAACATGACTATGAAACAATTGTAACATTTCATGTGTTTTTCATTGTTTCAGTACATACCTTGCCTGATTCTTGTGTGACCAATGTATGGTGTGGCTAATTATTCTCCTAAGAACCTTAGTTATACTTAGAATGTCATTGGGAACAATGTTCATGTTGATCATTTTGCCTAATTAGGTTTCCAAGTCATGGTTGACCAATTTGGACCCCTAGAGCTCCTGTGTTTGACTGTTTAAAAAGTGTAGCTTAGGATGTTTGCATGTCTAAGCAACCTAAAGCAAAGTTGTAGAGAATTATATAAGGAACAAAAGTTATTTTATGACCATCTCATAAAAATGTGCACAACATGCTCAAAAAGGACCCACAAGTCAGTTTTGAGGTCTATTTGGAGACTCAGAAAAATTTCTAAGTCACAGATCAAGTTTCAGTTTCATTGGCTCTATTTTGGGGCTGATTTTACTCATGATTCTTTGGGGATTAGGTCTTGGTCTTTTAATAGGAATTGTAGACTATATGAAGGGCTACAACTTTCGTTTAGATTGTTTGCACTTATGAGCTACGGATTGTGAGTATGATCGCCATCAAGTAACGCTGTCAGGCTCGTTCGGGTTCACTGAAACGATGCTACAGTAGCCCGACCAGCAGCAGGACTTCACCGCCGCGTGGCGCCGCGCGTCGCCGATGGCCTGACCGGCCAGGCCACGTCGGGCCTGAGCTCGGCAATTGAAGCCCCAGCACGCCACCGAGAGCCCCTGTGCCACATTTCGTTTCTTCGCCTTCTCTTTAGCATCCCAACGCAGCCGAAGCGCAGCGACGCCCGCCATTGCCGCCGAGCGAGCTTTGCCGTCGCCGAGCTCGCGCACCACCACAAAAACGTGAACTCCGTCTTCACCACAGCTCTGCCGTGTCCTCCTCTACCTTCTCCACCTCCTAACTGCGCCGTTCGTGCTTTGGTAAGGTCACAGCGACCATTCCAGCCGTCACCGCCATGGGCATGACCTCGCCGGAGCTGAGGCCGCCGTGGCCGGGGTAGCTAGGAATCTTCCCGTCCCCTTCTCTTTGCTGTGTTAGCACCGTGGCGACCTCAGGTAGCTCACACCATGCTCGGTTGAGCCGGCCATGGGTTGCCATCGCCGGCAGCTCGCACCGGAGCTCTGCCGTGCCGCCATCACCGGCGACGAGCCACCTACGCTAGGTCGTAGGTTGCGCCACTAGCACCAATCGACTCACCGCATCACGTAGATCACGTAGGTGTCCTCGGTGTCGCCGGAGGAGTCGCCGTCGGCGAGTTCCACCATCGCTGCGCCGTCGAAGCCGCCACCCCTGTTTTCATCTTGCTGACCGGAGGGGTCGGCTGACACCCGGGTCCCACACGGCAGTGGCTGTAGTTCATAGGGATAGTTCAAAAATTCCAGTTTTTGTGCTGTTTTGTAAATTTCGTAACTCTAAATTGGTAGATCCAAATTGGGTGGTTCCAATTTTGTTAGACTCATAGTGAAGTGTAGTATTTAGAAAAAATATGATATGAGCACTTGTAGTAGAGTTTATGGAAGAATTAAATTGAAACTTTAAATGTATTTTTGAATGCATGCAAACTTGTTTAAATCATATCTTGAGTTTCTGTGATCCAAAAATTATGAAATTTTGTGGGTAAGCTAGTCTTGTATAGTGGAAGCTCTCGTTAAAATTTGAGAGTCATTGCATGTGTAGTTTTTGAGTTATAGATTTTCGTTTTATCATTGGTAGATACTTGGGTGAATTTTTGTAAATTATCTATGAATCCAATGACCATGAAATTTGTTGGAGAATGTCCTAGTACCTTAAGGATGCTAGGAAAAATATCAAATCTATTGCTTGACACTTTTCACTAAGGTTTCCTAATTATGCCATTTTAAGCAATTCTGCCTTACCATTTTTGTGTCGTATGTTATACTTACTCAAATGGTGTGAAATTTTTATGGTAGTCTACTTAGGGCATGTAGTGTCTACTGTAATTTTTGTAGATTTAATGGTATAGTTTTCATATATGTTTACTATTTCCTCTAATTAATTAAATAAATTAAGAAAGGTATTAAAAGAAAGGTTTTGGTGATGGACACCCTACTTTCTGGTGTTCTTATGATATGTGTGATATGTCAGTAAAGTTAGTTTTGTCCAAGTAAATGTTTATATCATAAGTTAATAATTATTTGTTTGCATTATGTCCCTCTGGACAGATCTGGGGACTTTGGAAAGTTCCCCATGATATTTTGGTTTTCTGTGATTGTGATGAATACAAGAGTTGTAGATAAATTATGTATCTAGCTCCTGTCAAAATTTGAGGGCATTTGGCCCAGTAGTTTAGAAACTACAGCTGTTTAAAGTTAGGTTCCAGTTTTGCTTACTCTCTGCCTTGTAAGGACAGAGTTCTATTGATTTATGAATTCAACTTGGTAAAGTGTTGAATCATGCTTTAAGGTCTAAAAATGAATTGTAGACAATTTCATAAGCTTTCCAGATTGTCTTGTTTCATGTCATTTGGAATTATAAATCTTCATTTATGGCTAGTTTACTGTACCGCTACATAGTCTTCATTTTGCTGAAATGCAAATGCTTGAGTGTATGTTGTTGCAATGTTCTCGTTGATTGTTTAGGGGTTAGCCTAACTTGAGAATATGCTTAGGTACAGGAGCTAGGTCATTAACTGAAGATGAGCAATTATACATTAGGTTGTATAAACTTGGTAAGTAAAGTGATTTGAATAGGGCTTAAGTTGGAATATGCAAACTACAACGAACATGTGCATTCCCCGAGCATCCCTGACATTCGTTCATGTGCATCCATGATATTTATCTTGCACATTCATGCAATAGGTGTGCCGGAGGGAGTGACGTTGCTGGAGTTCGAGGGAGCCAACCAGGAGGAGGAACCCGAGGTGCAGGAAGCCGACGAAGCAGTCGCCGCGGAGGAATTGCCCGAGTGCCCTGACCACCAGCCTTCCTCGTTCCTGAAAGGCAAGCCCCGGAGCATATTAAGCCTCCCATGTTTTACAAATACTTTGAGTACCTTTTATTGTTGATGATGCATTAAGTATAGTAATTGGTTAAAACCAATTGCTACATTATATATCCTTCCTTGTCCAGATATCGCACTAGAATCCTATTTAAGTTCAGGAACGGGTTAAATGCTTAGCCATGCTTAGTGCGGTAGAAGTCAGGTGATTTCCTATCATCTACGAGCTTTAGGATGAGGTGGATCACGGTTGGCTATATTTGCTATCGTGGAAAAGAACCATGTGAATAATGAATTAAGACCGGGCGGGGTCTTGTGTAGGTTTGAACATAGTGACTCCGTCTGAGTCGTTTAAGGACCGATACGCTGTACGTCCTCATGTCATGTTGAACGCAGCCTAACACTTAGCTGGCCGGATAAGTCGTTCCGACCGCGAAGCCTAGTAGCTCGACTCAGGCCGGGGACGCGAGCAGTGGCGGCATTCTGGAGGTAGTAAGGATGTGCGGAGAGCCATTAGCATAAGTCCAAGGCGGGTTAAAGTCCCAAACAACCTTGGTAGAGTGGTTCTCTGAGAATGTCGATCTGATCGGACTTGCAACTCCTGAATCGTACCAAAGGTGACTTGTTTGCGACTCCGACGGGAGAAGCAGGGTTTGTGTTTAGGAATACCCCTCCAGCTGGATAGGAATCGATTTGAATCGCCGTCTCTCCCGGATAGTGAGAACTTGACTGAGCAACGGCAACGTAGATTCAATTAATTTAATGATATGGTTAAATGGATGATGATGATGATAAGGTTGCCACAATGAATACCTGATATGGTTACTAATGTTTGCACCCTAATAAAATGATTGCTTAGTACAGGTGCTAATATAGTTGATAGGTTAATGGCTAAAAAGTCACTGCTAGTTCAGGCTAAGAGTTGCTCATTATTACTTATGCTTTTCTGCAAAAAGAAAGTGTCAGCCAGATCCACTACATTAAGCTATGCATAATCCTTGGTGTCATTTATTTTGGTTTCCGACGGGTAAGTCTGGCTGAGTACATTCTCGTACTCAGGGTTTATTCCCTGTTGTTGCAGATGACCTTCTATATCAGGGATTCTGTAAGTATTGTCTCCACCCGGCGGGTGATGAAGACTAGATCATGGGCATGATCTCTGTTCTCTTATCTGAATGCTTTTGCGGGCTGTGATCAGCGAACCAGTATGTGTATTGGAACTCGGGTGTGTGAGTTAAACTATTTGCTTCCGCATGTTTTACAAGACTTGTTTTTGTAATAACGATGACTCTGTGATGATGTAATCTATTTGCGAACGTCTACGAAATGTTGTAACGTACGATATGTTATGTTGAATTACTGTTATCTTGGTTGTATGCAAGTTGGTTTGAAATCCTTCGAGATTTCAGTTGACTACCGGGTTTATATGGGCTCAAGTTCGAGGATTTGATCGTTCCGGCGATTGTTTTTGTACTTGTGCTCTTATAAATTGGTCGGTTCTGTGACAGCACGTAGGTTGAAATGTTCTTTCCTAAACCCATCATACACCCTAATACCCTCTTCTTTCTAGAGTTCCTTGAAATCATCAATAAGCGGCCTCAGATACACATCAATGTTAACACCTGGTTGACATGGACCAGATATCAAAACTGACATCATCATGTACCTCCTCTTGTTACATAGCCATGGGGGAAGGTTGTAGATAGTTAACGGCATGGGCCAGACACTATGTGAGCTACTCATGTTACCAAATGGGTTCATGCCATCCGTGCTGAGTGCAAACCAAAGATTCCTTGGCTCATCAGCACAAGTTTGATTCTTGAAATCAATGACCCACCACTGAATACCATCTACTGGGTGCCATATATAATCATCAACCGTCCAACCATCCGAGTGCTAGCTCAACAGTCGTGCATTGTTGGAGGTTGCAAACAAATGTTTTAGGCGAGGAATTATAGGGAAGTACCAAGCAACCTTCCTAGGAACTCTACGGCGTGTCTCCTTGCCGTCATCACCCTCATCAGTTCTTCGCTTGAAACGAAAGGTCCCACACTTGGGGCATTCAGTGAGGGCTGCATTGTCACCACGGAACAGGATGCAGTCATTCTTGCAAGCATGAATTTTCTCGAACATTAATCCCATCGTTCAAACAATCTTCTTGGCCTCATATGTAGTCCTGGGTATCTGATTCTCCTCGGAAAACATATCTTCGAGCATTTCTAGCAATTCTCTAAAGCCCTTGTCAATCTAGTGATGTGCCACCTTCAGTTGGAGAAGCTTTAGTGAAGCGAACAACTTCGTATACCTCTCATTGCAACTCAGATAGAGTGGTGTCTTCAATCTTCCAATAGTTGTTTCAGGTTCTTGAACTCTGAACCAGTGTACTCATCAAAGCCAAAGGCATCACGCACCATCTCCTCTAGATTCTCAACCATAGGGACAGGGCTAGTAGCAATCTCTGCTACATCATCATCACATAGTTCCTCATTGCCAAAGGGTGCTTCCTCACCACTGGCACAAGTTTCATGAAGTCCTTCCTCACCATCGTGCTGACCAGCAGCCTGAGCTTGATCTTGGGCATTGACACCTTCTTCTCCATGTTTGTTCCAACATCTGTGGTCATCCATGAAGCCTCGAAGAATTAGGTGGGCTTGGACTGAGAACAAATTCAAGTACTACTTCTCATTCTTACAGTCAACACATGGGCACAGCATAGATGACTTATGTCCATTCCTCATGTCCGCCTTTGCAACAGCTAGGAAATATTTCAGTCCTTCCAAGTATTCATCACAAGTACGGTTCTAAAGATACATCTAGTGGCCTCGATCCTCCATAGTCTACAAAAGAAGATTGAAAATGGAAGAATATAAGCAAACTCATCAATGCTTTAGTAATAAAAAAACACATTTTTTCAGTAGACTTAGTTCACATTGCAAGTTTCACACAAGCAAATTCATCACAGTTTTACACAAAGGTCATAAAAGTTCTTGCTGAGCTCACCACTATTCACAGAGAAGCACACGCTAGAGAACAAGAGGCCGAAGAGCAAAGCACGCCGGGGACCAGGGAGGAGAGCTGAGCACGCTGGCGATCCCCTATAGATCGAGATGGCGAAGCACAGTCGGAGCTTGCCTGATTGAGTACACTACAGAGATGAATGAGTTAGAGTCAGACTCAAGCTCGACTAGAGCCATGGCGGTGCGGTGGACACAGAATGGCGACACAATAGTGTTCTGGCCGATACAACACGGTATAGGTTAGTCTAAAGGCTCAGGCAGCATCAATAGCTCACCTAGATGTCGATACGCTGCTTGGTTGAACCGGGGACGAGGCAAAGCTAGATGGCTGGCGGTGATGTCGCGTGCGGCTGTGCGAATTGGTGGCGAGGTCGCCGTTCCAGCGCGACCTGCACGGTAGACATAAAAGAATGGAGCTGATGAGCATCATGGAGTTGCAGGGGAGCTAAAACAATTCACGGGATGACAAGAGGAGCATCGGAACGAGCTGGCCACGGCGAGGTGCCCATGGCGGCCATGGTGGCACGGCCGCGGCAGCAATTGGCGACGAAGGCGATTGCGGCGGCGCGAGGTGGCAACAGTGGTTCAAGGAGGAGCGTAAGAACTAGGCGGAGCTAGGAGCGCGGGCAATTGGGCGAAGATGGAACAACGACAATGAATTTGGCTGTCGAGCGACACGGCGGTGCTCCAGCAGAGAGGAGGGAAAGAGAGGAGCGCCGTTGGCTCGAGCTTCCCTATAGTTCGAGAAGGCGGAGAGCATGGCCTGGCCACCTACGCGACGCGGCCCTACGTCCGCCCACTGCCGCCCGCTGCAGCAGCGCGCCCCTCGGCCTGCCACAACAGCATGCCCCTCCGGCTGACGTGCGCTCCTCCGGTCGCCACCCACCTGCGCTCCGCGCCTCCGCGCGCCACCCGCCTACACGCGCGGTGCGCAACTCCGCCCGCCGCTCGCCTGCAGGAGCGCCGCGCAACTCCGGCCACCGCCCGCCAACTCCGGTAGCACGCCTCAAAGCCGCAGGCCTGCGCCGTGTGCGACAACGGCCGGCGCTGCCCGCATGAGAGCTACGCAAGAGCCCACGGCTGGCGCGCGACAACGGCCACTACCCGCTGTGTTCCGTACATGCTAAGTACCTCCCACGGCCCGTTAGCACGTGCCAACGGCTAAGTACATAGGCCAAGTACTATAGACGCGCATACGGAACACACGTCTGTCACAAAGTACAAACGCATATAGAGCAGGACGCGTCTGCTACGAGTAGGAATACTCGAGACGCGTGATGGAAACACGCGTCTGCATCAACTTACGCGTCTGCAATAAGAGATCTTACTACAGATGCGTGTCCCGTACGCGTGTCCGTAGAGTTTGATCCCGTTATCCGAGACTCGGAGATCACAACACGCGTCTGTAATAATTGATGTAGATACACACACGTTTTATAAACGCGCGTCTGTAGCTTTAGCGCAGACGTGTTTTACCAACACGCGTTTGCAGTAAGCGTTTATTACAGACGCGTGTTGCCCTCGCTGGACCGGCGACCCCGCCGGTGACTTACTACAGACGCGCGTCAGGAAAGCGCGTATGTAGTTGACTTACTATAGACGCACTTTAGTGCTGGCATTTGTGGTGACGTGGTGGATACGTGGCTTTTTTACGTAGTGCTTGTTTACATGCCGTCTGATTTTCAACAACGAATCTAATCTAATCTAATATATCTATATAGTTCATAACCACTAAGCAATAAATTCTCCTAAAACTCAACTCTCATGCTGCCTAGTCATCCTATTTGCCAACAGTTTCATCTACCTCTTCCTGCCATCTCTTCAGCTTCCCATCAACACATCACATGTTCAATTGCACACCAAAGGAACAGGCAGAGCCGCACAGGTACCACAACAATCAATGCACCACATTTTCATTCCTGGGCAGCATGCTTGAGGACGTGCTGATAGTAAATGGCTAAATGCTCTGTCTTCTTGTGGCGGTAGGCCGGATCCAGAAGAGGGGAGCAGCAGCCTGCAAGGACGTGGACAACGACAATGAGTTGTGGTGTTGGAGCTCTAGCGAAGAAGATGCAACATGCTAAATTGCCTACACTGCCATACACACTATGATAGCTGCCCGCTCCTGCTCCTCTCTCCGGTAGCTGGCGCTGCTTGGCTCCTCGGTTTTATGGATTAGTTTACCTGATATACGTATAATATGAATACTGCTATATTGTATCTTTTTTGTTTGGCTTTTCTACCAAAGCCACCAGCATTCAAAGCTCAAAGCTTATACGTATGCCCATTAGGATGAATTTGGTCACCTAACATTCACAAATTAAATTGTCGACTTCATATATCATCAGGAATATCCCATTCACATTTTTTCTGCATTCAACTCCAAATATATTCTCTAAATTGTAATATCAAATTCCCGCAGCAACGCGGGGGGAATTCAACTAGTATAATTTTGTTCATGAACCATGTGAAAGCCATAATAAATTTTACTTGCCTGCTTTCTTAAATAAATAGAATGACTGATAATCAGATTCTATCACAATTGAACCAATAGTCCAATACATGTGTGCAACAAACGATTTGCACCTATATATGTAAACCAAAATTAAATGTAACTCTCTTTGTGGGTGCTACTAGAACGGTATCCTAGCCCTTCTTATTGCACCCTGCAACCTCTGTCCACGCACGCACACGCAGCGTGCATTTTCCCCTCGCCACGGTGACCATGCACCTATTTCATGGCCTCCTTGGTGGCGCTGGTGGTGGGCAGGGATTGTTGGGGTCCCACGTACTACACGAGGGTCCAGCCTGCTTCATTTCTAGAGGCAGCAGCTTGTACCACGGCCTCCAGACAGACACTGCAGCACCATGACCAAGCCAGTGCCGGCAGGGGCAGGGGCCTGCTGGACCGAACGGCCGTCGTCGTCGTGAGCCAGCAGCGGCCTCGCGGCAGTGGCCGGACGACAGGTCGTCCAGAATCCTGACAGAACCACGAACAACAGGAACAATGGGAGGATGACAACTTTTGATCTCGTCATGGCGATTACGTTGCTAATAAGCTAGTCAGTACTACTGATCCATCTCTCTGCTGGATTCACAGTCACAGTGTATGTATCGGCCGATGTATCACCAACTTAAGCTTGTGTGTTAGCTAGCCCCAGCAAGAATAATATATATGGACAATGCTAAGGTACACACTACCGGAGACCGGCTCTTCGCCGAGTGTCAAGTGGTTTGCCGAGTGTTGTTTTTCAGGCACTCGACAAAGACGTCCTTGCCGAGTGTTTTTTTTTTTACGCTCGGCAAAGAGCTTCTTTGTCGAGTGTTTTTTTTTACACTCAGCAAAGAGCTTCTTTGCCCTGCTAATAAGCTAGTCAATACTACTGATCCATCTCTCTGCTGGATTCACAATCACAGTGTATGTATCGGCCGATGTATCATCAACTTAAGCTTGTGTGTTAGCTAGCCCCAGCAAGAATAATATATATGGACAATGCTAAGGTACACATTACCGGAGACCGGCTCTTCGCCGAGTGTCAAGTGGTTTGCGGAGTGTTGTTTTTCGGGCACTCGGCAAAGACGCCTTTGCCGAGTGTTTTTTTTTGATGCTCGGCAAAAAGCTTCTTTGCCGAGTGTTTTTTTGACACTCAGCAAAGAGCTTCACACTTAGCAAAGAGCTTCTTTGCCGAGTGCCGAGTGTTTTTTTTTACACTCGGCAAAGAAGCTTTTTGTCGAGTGTTTTTTTTACACTCGGCAAAGAAAATTTCAAAGCACATTTTGAAGCAGTAAATTAATTCAAATAAAAAAGTTTTCAACTACAAAGTTGTATAACTCATCAAGATGTACAATGTTTGTTTTGGTCTTTTCTTCATATGACAAAGTGAGAGCAAATTTGTTCACAAATCTAACATATCTCTATTGTAGTTTATGAAACTACAAGAGATATATATAAGATTTATGAATAATGTTAGAACGACCATGTCGGATGAACAGATGACTAAACAACCAAAATAAACTTTGTATATCTCGAAAAGTTATGAAACTTTGTAATTGACAACTTTTTAATTTGAAATCATCTTGTCATGCAAAACTGTGTTTGAAATTTTAAAATTTTAAAATTCGAACTTTTCAAACGACCTCGGATAGAAAAACAACCAAAATAAACTCTGTAGATCTCGAAAAGTTATGAAACATTGTAGTTGGTAACTTTTTGATTTGAAATCATCTTGTCATGCAAAACTGTGTTTGAATTTTAAAAATTTAAAATTCGAACTTTTCCAACGACCTCGGATGGAAAAACAACCAAAATAAACTCTGTAGATCTCGAAATGTTATGAAACATTGTAGTTGACAACTTTTTGATTTGAAATCATCTTGTCATGCAAAACTGCGTTTGAATTTCAAAATTTTGAAATTCAAATTTTGTAAACGACCTCGGATGGAAAACTTCCTAAACTAAAAGTGTAGATCTCGAAAAGTTATGAAACTTTGCAGTTTACAACTTTTTTATTTAAATTCGTTTAGGGCCTCAAACAAGCAATTTACACTCTTGGTTTAACATAATATGTTGGGAACTAAAATGGAATCCAGACACAAGTGACAGTGTGGTGTAGTGGTAGAGGAGGTTCGCGCGCAGCGGGAGGTTGTGGGTTCGAATCCCGTTGGTCGCGTTGCTGCGAAATTTACGCGAAAAATGCCAGAGATGGGCGGGTGCTGGCCGGTGGGGGCCTCCATCGATTCAAAAAAAATTTCTATTTTTTTCCATTTTTCCCATTTTTCGGGTTTTTTTCGGTTCCAACTTTGCTGAGTGTCGGGCAAAGACTTCGCCGAGTGCCCGATAAAAAACACTCGGCAAAGAATTCTTTGCCGATGGATTTTTTACCGGAGGCTCTTTGTCGAGTGCTGCACTCGGCAAAGGCTTTGCCGAGGGCAAAGGCTTTGCCGAGGGCAAAGTAGCCTTTGCCGAGTGCATTAGGCACTCGGCAAATCGCCTGATTCCGGTAGTGACACCCTTTACCTACAACGAGGTACATAATATCTCAAATAAATCTGAACCATTGATTTTTCATATTTTATGAATTATACTTAATAAATTAAAAAATCCATGAAAACTATATGGTAATCAAAATATATCAAGTACAAAGTTATAAAATAAAAAAGATTTACCATATCAGCCAAAGATCACGCATGCATCAATCGGATCTAGAAAAAAATTATATAAAAACTTAAATAAATATACATTTTATTTATTACCTCCTAGGTGTTGGTGACCATCGTATCGAAATAAATGAACGGCTCTCACTTGGGGGTACCGCAGAAAAGCCCACTGTATAGGCTATCAAGCTACGTGAAACTCCACGATCAGCTGCTCATACTGCTAATTGAGCTCTCCTTCATCATGCACGGGTGGACTGAAACTAGCTAGGCTGCTTGTTGACAAATTTCCATGCATTGATGCATGTAAACATACATCAGAGTTTCTTCTTACGACCTGTATGCTTAAAAAAATAAGCCAAAACACTGTTTCAACTGATTTGCTGTGAGAGAAAAATACTATTTTTGTTGAAAAAAAAAACTGAAATAGATGGATTATAAGAGAAGCAAACAGGGCCTACGTGTGCGACCAGTTTTGCATGCGCGGAGTTTGATCGCCCACGCAGTTTTCAAGTTCTAACAAGCGTGCTATCGGAAATAAAATCAAATATACTGGTAAACGTCTTCGATTATATATGTGTGTACACACATATTGAATACACTAGCCCATCAAATCTCTTAGTTACATAAGTATTAAAAGTTTCTTAAATAAATGTTCTATTCATTAAAATGGAATATCTCAATTTACTCTTAAATCTTTATCTGATTGTGATAAATAATTTAGTACTTACAATATCCTAAACCTCTTCAGCTTTTTAACAAGTAGTATTTTGTTTCAATCTTAGCTCCCATGTGACCCATGACAGTTGCTCTGGTGACCTCCTTACAAAACATCACTAACGTGTGCATCAATCTACGACTGTTTCTTGTTTGTGCATCGAGGATAAGTAATATTAGCTGTTGTTGCATCAAGTTTTATGAAATCATAAATAGATAATTTGACTTTCATCTTTTGATATTATTAGTTCGTGGTAATTTTTTAACGGCATATGTTAAGTTCAAACTATAGTGCTTCTTGTATCTTTTTGTTTATATTTTATTAACAAAACAAATTTTAGGTCCTAGATTACTTTCTTAATTGTTATAGTGTCATAAAGGGCTGTTTTAGCCGACAAATGGTACTCAAGATGTTGAATTTGCTATATAAAAAAATATATGTATCTTAGTATGATTTTATAAAGATATAGGGCGCTTGAAATTAAATTATATGTATTTGATATGATGTAATATTATTTTAGTCAAAATATCTAATGTACCAACTTACAAAATTTATTGTTATGGAGTATTAATATAATTTAGAATAAATTGTTAGTGCATTGGTATATTGTTTGTTAATGTTACATTTACTCAATGCTCCATAAATTTAAATAAATATTTTCCCTAGTGTATGCAAGCTTACTTAATCAACGTGGTAGCACATAGAAATATGTTGCTTTAAATTTAATAGTGGTAGAAATGAGCAAGAAACATACATAGTATACTTTATGGTTATTTAATTATTTTTCATGATAATCTATATTTGTATGCAGACATAGTTTTTGTTGGATATTTTGTTTTTTTTATAGTAATAGAGGTGGTAATTTAGATATACAAATCAAAATTTACTTTATATTATCTTTCGTATTGATAGATATGGTTACTTTTATAGTAATTTAGAAGTTACTTTGTATTATCTTAAATAATTGTAGATATGTCTAATTTGGATGCAAATTTAGTGAATTATTTTAAATTATCTTTCATACTAGTCAAATCGAGTAATTTAGATGTAAATTTAGGGATTATTTTGAACTATCCTTTATACTAGTAGGAGTGAGTAATTTAGATACAAAATTAGAATGTTAATTTATATATTGTCATAATGGTAGAGATTGGTTATAAAACAAAATAGATCCATCACTATTATGACGATAATGATTAAAATACTTTAAATAAATGCTAGATTTTTACTACTGTGAGAATTTTTAGATCATAACACGTCGCATGAGGATTAATGTAGTACTCCCTCTATCCATAAAAGATACAGCTATGAGATTTGTGGCAGTCAAATTAGCTTAACTTAGATTATGTTTATTGTGAATGTTATCAATATTTATGTCTCCAATTAGTTTACTATATTGTTTCAAAAAATTAGATTTACTATAAAAATGTATTTTATAATTAATTTAATGATATTTATTTTGTATCATAAATGTTAGTACTTTCTATATAATTTTGATCAAACTTCAAATCATTTAGCTCTTTAAAAAGTGAGAATTATATTATTTTGTGAATGGAGGGAGTAATAGGAAGATTGGTTTGGCCGGACTGCGGGTCAGTCAACATTTGCCGCAAAAAAAAGGTCGCATGAAAAAGTGACACAGGAAAATGGATGGAAACAACGAAAGGAAGACGAAGGGGCACTTCAGAATACTCTCTACCCGTAAAGTTTTGATGGAAAAAAGATACTTTGTTATCAATTGAAGAGGACGTAATTAACTGAGCGAGTGAAAACTACAACGGCGGATCTTCTAAATCATTATCTTTTTCTAAAAAAAAACTAACTGCTGTATTTAGTCCACACATATATCAATCACAAGTACAAAGTACAAACTATAGTCGTCGGCCGGCCTCTACATTCGGTTGGCTTCGTAGACTTCGGAGTCAGTACGTAAGCCCGATCTAAATTCCATGTTTGAATTCTTTTACATTGATGACTTTGTGATGACAATCTTAACACTTTGCTTTCTCTGAAAAAAACAAAAATGTTATAGGTTTATTAGTCAAAGTCAAACTGTTTTAAGTTATCTAAATTAAAAAAAAACATGAATCAATATATACAATACCAAATTAATACCCTTTAATTTTTCATGTAATATAGTTTTGTTTCATATATAACTATTTGAGTTATAAATATTGATATTATTCTTTATAACCTTAATCAAACTTTTTCTTTTTATGATAGTATTGTTAGAAGTAGAGATAATCGAGTCATGCAAATGATTCTCTAAGCAGAGCTTCCCAGTATATTCAACTCGAACTTGAAATTCGCTCTCATGAGCCATTGATCCCTGGACCTAAAGAGTGCTACTAGAATCATCTAACCAACTCAGCTAGGCCTGTTCGCAAGATAGTTGCGATTGATAGTGCCAGTCATGTGATACCATTCGTGTGCGTGAAGAGATACCTGTAGAGAGGGCATTCATGTGCTAATGATTTCATTTATAAGCTAACAATGGCCGAGGATGGAGCACATGACAAAGATTATCAAATGTCACGAGCCATGATCTATACGGCAACTTAGATGACGAACATTGGTAGAGCAAGTGACATGCTACGTTTTGGGACCGATGGTGACAATGGTCTTCCAAGGATGGTGAACATAAATAGATCAGCAAAGGTCACAGAGCCATGATTACCGTATACCAATTAAGCTAGTGAATTTAATGATACAAATAGCAAAAAGATGAAAATATATGATTGACATGCACCAAGGTATTAATTTTACATGTACATATGCAAAACAACTTGAGATATACATGATTGCTATATACCAAGGTTGTGAATTTAATGATATTCATGGCAAAATAAAACTGAACGAATCTTCCATCACGAACTTCTCTTCTCCTTCCCATTTCATCCTGTACTCCCCGCCAGATTTTCCCCAGCTCCGACAGCGGACAAGGCGGCAGTGTTTGGCAGGGAGGCGAAGGAGCAACAATTAAGCCGGTCATCATCGACGTGAGCTCGTCGATCTCGGATGTAAACGCTGGTGGTTGTAATATTTCCCCTCTAGATGACATTCATTCAAGGCCAAATTGCCCTAGTAGCACTAGAACTAAATTAGTCATGTATCAATGGGATAGGGGTTGTTCCAAACCAAATTGCCTGTGAGAACCGCCCAAATTATCCTCGGCTTAAATTTTTTTAAGAATTACACAGTACAACACAAGCACTCACAACACACGCACACTCACTCCTATGAAAACACACACGCAAACTGAGTGCTAAAACACATCTAAATGACAACACACATGGCATGCATTCAATTAAAATGAAGATAATCCCGGTAGTCCTGGTATGTGTCTCAAGACAAGGCCCAAGATCAACACACGTACATACCGTGTAACACAACTTGATCATCATAACACACAATAAAAAGAGAGCAAGTTTTAACATAAATTACAAGTCTTTAACATATTACAAGTCCAACAAAATAGAGTGACATAAATCTGAAATTTTTCCATGAGAGACATACAGACAACAAGTTCATGAGCTCACTTTCCGAAAGACATTACTTAGGTGATATTTGGATAGATTAGATGTTCAAAATAACGCAGCGGGTAAATAAGATAAAAAATGGCGCAGGTGCCCAAGAACAACATCCAACCAACATCTGGCTAAGCAAGACTACTCATCCCCTTCACTGGCATCAACGGGGTAAAAGTAGCCGAACATGGGCTCACACACCTGCAAAAACTCAATAGAGGAGCATGCTAAGTACACGAGGGTACTCGCAAGACTTACACTGAATAATTATAATACAAAGAAATATGCAATGGGTTTGTAGCAAGGATATAAAGGCCACATGGTAAGTTGTTTTGTGGAAAAGCATCATTTGACATAAACATAGACATGTCTAGCATGATATAAGTGACTTAACAACTTTAGGACAGCAAGCTATTAAATCTAAATCCATCCCAAAAGTCCACAATTTTATCCATAGTAGAGAGTTCAACTTACCCAAAAAGTAACATAGAGATAACTCGTGACATTATGGTGATGTCAATGGACATAAGCTTGCTCATAACTGAGAGTGCGGCTATTCGAAGAGTTCTTACACCCTATAGGGGAGTACACCTTTACCCACACGACACAAGTCCAACCTCTTGGCACAAGTGTCAACCTTTTCCAAACCTATCACAACCACATGAACACATGCCTATGGTGCCGAGCATACCTAAGTCCACTCACGGACACCCTTAATTAGGTTTCCAGCTGTTCCAAGTTTACTTCTCCAATTTCCATTTTTCTGTATACGCACCATAGGACCATGAGACAAGTGTTGTGATAGTGTAAGGTAATCGGGTTACCGACACCCGATTATGCATATGTGGTAGTATGGAAAAGTGCTTATGTCAATGGCACCCACGTATAGCCCTTAGTTTTGACTCAAGCAGGCATATGCCATCTAAGACTCCATTCTCATCGTAGCCCAACCACCCGCTCAAGTCTCGCATTCATCGAGTTATCATCATTTACATATCTCAAGTTGCACATGAACCAAACCCCCGCAAGCAATATACACTGCAATAAAGTAAACCATTACCCTTGTCCGATTCCTAACAAGACCTAGAGCATGGCTAAGCAATTAATCGTAAAGATTCACATAAGACATATACCCATACTACATGAGTGACAAGGTTCATGGTAAACCATAGCCCAAATGCAACTACCCATAAACATAACATTATTCAACATTCATAAAAAAATAGAGGATCAGTCATGAAGGATGCTTGCCTTCAACAGCAGTAGGTGCTTCTTCCTCCTCAACCACAAGATTGGGCTCAACCGAAATGCTCTTCATAACTTCGCTCTCTAAACAATGAGATGAATGCATGTAATTAAAATGATGCCATGGATGCATGTGAACAAGAAACATCATGAATTTTACATGAAAGGACAAGCATAAAATTCATAACACAACGAAACAAGAATCAAGCACAAAGCATTTCATTTGCTCACGTTATAAATAAAAAGGTGAGGCGATGTCCTGTTTTTCTATTTACTGCCTTTATTAGTTAACAAGAGAGCAGTAGTAGAAGATTAAATTGCAAAACAAGAGATACCTCAAGCCAACAACATTTTTAGTGTACAGGGATGTTGTGAACATGCTTTTTGCAACTTTCATTTTTATCTAAAAACACTTTATTATCTGCATAAAAACATTTAATTATTAACCAAGAAACGCATGCATCTAAAAAAAGTACCTTAAACATGATCGAACATGTGCAAACCACGGCTAGCGGCTCACTGGCGGTGGGTACGGCGACGACGGTCAATGAGTCCGGCACCACCGCAAAGAGAGCAACGACTTGGTTCCGTTTTGGTGGTTTGTCGCATGGGGTCAGCACTGGAGTGTCAACGGCGGCGAGGGCAGTGGCGGTAGCCATGGCTGCTTACTAGAGCTTGGAGTTGGCGTACAAGGGAGGGAGAGGGGGAGATAGGGAGGTTGAAGGACTGTGTAGATGACCAGAGGAAGGGGGTGAATGGGAGCCTAATCCAATTTTCCTTTGATTTTGGCTGTTGTCCTAACTTCAACCCCAAAGCGCTCGCAAACTCGAACTCTCCAAAATAAGCTCACACAAGCCAACTAGTGACCAGGTGCACTCAAGAAACCTCAGAGAACACACCAGAGAAGAGGGGGAAGCTAATCGAACATGAACCAACAAAACACCCAAAAACTCAGTTCATCATACCAGACATGTCTGGTATGAATGGGTCAACACTAAAAGTGAAAACCCTATCAAACGGTGTCTAAAAATTATGAAATTTTAACCAAAGCCTATTGACACCTTAGGGAGTAACCCACCAAATTTCAGATCCAAAATCAAAAGTTTGAATATTCACATTGGACATGTCCTGTATGATCGAGCTACTGCTAAATTTTTCAAGAAAAATTCGTTGAGGGGTTCAAATCAACTCCGAACGATCTGAAGCTTTGCTGGAGTGTTTGAGAGGGTCTTGAGAGGATATCCTTAGAGCATCAACACCCAGAACTCAACCAAACTCCATCCCATGATCTCAAAATTCATCAAAGAGGTTGGGGTTTTCTCAATTTTCCTCCCAAGGATAGATTTTTGTGCTTGTGATGAATCTACCCAAATCACTTGGTAGATACCATCATTAGAGGTTCTAGCACGTATCCAAACCCCCAAAACATCCCCAAACTCGCTCGAACTCAAGAGCCAACAAAAACTCACAAGAGAAGGGGGAGGGGAGAGGAAGAATCAAACGAAACACAAACAAGATCTCAGATCTTAAGCAACGAATTTCATAGGATAGCTTGCTTTATTTCAGACACAAAAAATATTTGGTTCTTACAGAGGACAAATTACACAATAGAGTAAAGACTCTCTGCACTTCAGATCTCAACAGTAGATTAAAGAAACTAAACTAGAGAACTAGAGACTGGAAAACATAATACTAGAGAGATGGCTGGTTGGGGCAGCCTCCTATCTTATTTATAGGCCTATTACACATATCCAAACATTCCATAGATATTTTGGTTGAACCACTTAACCTAGGGGCAAAATGGTCCAACTTTTGATCGGTGCATCATACGGCCACGAGTTCTTCACGACTTTGCTTCGCCTCAATGCAAGCTTCGTGATGATGCCATGTGCCGCCTCCATGTCCATCCCAAACTCCAACCGGGTTTTTGGGCCCAAACCCGAAAACCGTTCGCCGGTGGTTTTGAGGTCCAAACCACCAAACAACTTTAGAGAAGCGTATCCGATATGCCTCTTCCACGATCTCGATACATGTCATCGTCCATCCTTGACCTCCCAATCATCGAGTCCTCTGGCACCTTCGCTTGACTTGGTCAATTGCTGTCTTGACTTGGTCAACACGATCTACTCCTCCATATGTACACTTGCTTGTCGATGTCACCAAGTGTTAGTGACGAGATCCTAACATGAACGAAGAAGACCCCCCGACCGACCCCTTCAAGATCGCTCGGGGGCTCGGGGGCTATGCCCATTGGGCATGCTCGCGCACACCCTCTGGCAAAGAGACCCGGCCAAGCCTAACTCGACCACAGCTTCTACCTGGGGCTCGGGGGCTTCCCCGAGCCATGGGCTCTCCAATCTATGGCACCTCTAGGCCTGGCCCTTGGCTCCTGCCCGGCTACCGATGCTCGAGGGCTCCCTAGCGCCACTCCCTAGGCGTGCCCCTACCAATTGTTCCTCCGACAGGGTCACGTCCGGGGCGTGACACAAGAAGACAAACCTTCCCGCGGCCTCCGGGGGCTCGAGGGCTTTCAGGCCCACACGTCAGCCGCCGAAGCCGGCCTCCTTCACCACCAAGAAGACTCTAGATGGTCTCACCCAGGGGAGGCCGGTCCAAGCTGACACCCCCTAACACGCAGACTGTCAAAACAGAGCAGCCGGACGACGCTTAGGCTTCTTTGGCTCCAAGACACCTCGATGGTTCATGATGCACCGCTACAAGCCTCTCCTGGACTCCGGCGCACATAGACCATAGACTAGAACCCCCAAACCACCTTGTACCCGACCTATCTCATTATATAAGGGATACGATCAGACCTAGAGGGGAGAGGATCTCAATTCGATCACCAGACACTCCATTCCATTCCATCCACCTTCGCTCTGCACTAAGAGCAAGGCAACCCAAAGAGGGGCACCGAGAGCCCCTCCTCCACCACATCCTGCCGTCTCCTTCCTCTCCGACGAGGGGGAGACTCCACCGGTGGCGAGGCAACCTTAGGATTAGCATCGAGCTAACCCCCTACCAAATCTTCTTCCTTTACACTCTGTCGTAACCCCCTAGATTTTGGGTGCTCTTAAGTATAAGGATCATCAGCTGCTCGACATAGAGACCGAATTGGCCAGAACCAGGATAAACCATTGCATCTTCGATCTTCGTGTGATTCTTGTGTTCCTAAATCCACCCGAGCCACCGGAGACCCCGTAGTCTGACACTGACTCGAACAACATGCTTGCTGCGGTTTCAACCCCGCGACAACTAGCCACCCATGATCAGTCTTTCGGCCACCTTGGTCCCTTGGTCCAAGCCTCACATCCGTCCTTCATCACTCCCAGTCCATCGGCACGGCACGTCTCTACTTGACCTTCTCCATGGCCATCGACCGTCTTTGTGCTTCACACCTGCACACCAACACAGCCAAGAGACATGTTTCCCTCACACTCACGCCATGATTAGTCTCCAAATTCAACCAAAGCTGATCATCTCCTGACAATCACTCATCACAACTCCATACGTAAGGGCACATATCAACCTTGTGTTCGTAGAGGTCGGTGAGCTTCAGCAGCCTAGGAAGGTGCTCACCGCGCTGCTCGCATGGACAAATGAGTCAAAGGTCGACGAGTGGTGTGGAGTGCGGCCTAGACGAAAAACTCATAACTCGCTAGCTCACTCGACTCGCTCGTTAGTGGCTCAGCTCGAGCTCAACTTGTTTGAATTTTTAATTAACGAGCCAGCTCGAGCCTGCTCGCAAGCCGCTTATGAGCCAAAATTAGCTAAGGTAATTCACGTGACAACAACTGCAATCGGCCCATATATCCCTCAGCCTAGCCCAATACAACTTTAAGCAGTCCATACATCCCTCTACCTATGGCCCAACATGATTAAACACTAAAACCCTAGACCCATAGACCCCATGGCCCCACACAGTCACCCCACCGGCCCTACCCCACAGCATCATGCTCACGTGAGATAAGTCCAAAATTCATATGTATTTTGTTTATTTCATTTTAAATGAGCATGTTATGTGTTTGTTGCTAACTTGTGGTTATAATCTCTAAGTACTGTGTTTTTGTGCTTTGGCTCATGAGCCAAACGAGCTAGCTCGAGCTCGCTAACGAGCCGAGCCGAGATAGTCTTCTGGCTCGTTTATATAACGAGCCATAACGAGTCGAGCAATAAAGAGCCGAGCCATAACGAGCTGAACTGGTTCGATATCCAGCATCGTGGGCAGTGCCGGCAACAATGGCTGGTGGCACTATCCTGTGCACCCAGATGGAGGAAGAAGAAGAGAGGGGTTAGCTCATGGGTGCGCTCAATGAGAAGAAAGAGGCCACATGGTGCTCACCCAAGGATGAAGGCTCAGCTCATAGGTGGCACTGCGCCGCTGCCGCTCACTCATGTTGCAATGGCACCTTTGCACAGCAGAGAAAAAGAGAGGAGGCGTCTTCGAAGTAGTGGAGGCAGAGGGAAAAGGATGTGAGTGGCGCTAGGGGTTTCAGCTATGGTCAAGATAAGGCCGAGGGGAGCTCGATCCACCGCCCATGGACAGCAATTGGCATCGGCCATGTGGCCATTGGGCTTTGTCCAGCGATGCTCAACTACTGGGCAAGGGAGATAAAGATGCTGATGGGTGGGGTTTACGCTACAGGGACTAATTTGGAAATTCAAAACAGAAGTTCCTTCCTCTCTCTCTCTGGATTTTCTAGAAAACTTTCAAAGGAATGAGGATTCCATTTTTTAGATGAAACTTTCAAATGTTAAACAGGTTGCAAACTAAAAAAATGTTTTAAGAAGGCCACTTAAATACCTTGCTTGAATTTTTAAGCCTTCAAGATGTCCTCCAAAAATCTAGTAAAATTCATATTATTTAAACCCATAGAGGGTAGTATCTCATAGAAATATTTCTAGGCATAATTTGTATTGAACATGCTTTTCATAAATTCATTCAAAACTCAGCCAATTTCACTTAATTTCAAACATAAGCTCACTCAAATAGAATTTCAATGCCATAAATGATGCTCATGTATGCTCCAAATCAAGTTTTTAGAAAGCCCAGCTTTAGTAACACATCATTGAGAAAACCATAATCCACTCGGTCATAGGCCTTTGATAGATCTAGTTTTTAGATTTTGGGCTATGGAAAATCTCCCCCTTAAAAGAATCTCATCCTGAGATTCAATCAGGTTTGGAAGTGAAGGAACAAGATGGATTTGGGTAATTAGAAGAACTCACAGTTCCAAATGGGAGAGAGGGAGGGAAGGAGGGAGGGAGGGAGGAGAGAGCTCGACGAGAGGGACACACACTAGGGTTTTGAATAAGTGGATACGAGTGGGATGTTAGGCCTGTTGCCCTTGGGTACTTATATAGTCAATGGCTACTTACAAGTGGCCCCTTGATGGGGTTGGATTTCACATAACACTATGATAGCTACTAGTTGGGCCTCTTCTAGGGGAGATTTGGCCTATATACACATTGGGCTCCCCCAATAGTTGCCTATCAACATTGGGTTATGGATGGTACAATATGACCTAATAGATGCTCGTACTAGACGAGGTGCAAATAGAACTCGAACCTTGCTCATAAGGATCGCCCTTCGCAACCTACACGTGTGTGCCTCACTAAAAATTCCATCCCAAAAATCCTATGGGAAGAAAGGGCATGGAGAAAAGAGCACACACATGACTCTATCTATACCAGTCCTATAACTCAGGAAGCCACTAACTCGAAGTGCCTCGATGTCTATCTCCATGGTATCTTCATATTTGGGCTTCGACTTTCTTGGTCGCTTCTATGACATCGATTGTTAGCTTCACTCAACTCATAGGTATTTACCTCTGGGACCTTCTCAGGGTGTAGATCTTTCCTTTGGGACCTTACTCATTGCATAGATCTTTTCTCCGGGACCTTCTCACGCGTGCAGATCTTCGCCTTTGGACCTTCTCGTCTAAGGCATCACTTGGAGACACACCTTCACTTCATGAATGGGTGGTCATCATAATCGATGTACATGATGTAGTCTTAGCCAAAGGTTGCTGTGAAGCCTCCAAGTCTTCTCTCATGAGCATCGAGCAAAAGACTTCACCCTCTAGAGTGTCAGGTCCTCTAGTATGCTCCCGTAGCTCCTCTTGGCTGGCGCTTGTGACCGAATATTTAGTTGTGCTTGTTGTAGTTCACATAGTCATAGTATCCATAATAGCATAAGTAAATGTCCATAGTGAAGTTGTTGGTGAGCCCCTTGAGCCAAAGTGCTCGAGGAAGGTGAAGTAGACCTTAGTGCCAAACGAGTTAATGTAGCCCCTCAAACTAGGAGGTGAAGGCAAGTCATCGTAAACATTGACGCCAAAGGTGTCGACAAAGGCTCTCGAGCTGTTGTAGTGGCCAAAGATGATAGTGAAGCCCCTTATGCTGATGTATTGGCCAAGATGAGTTGTCGTAGTTGCCAAAGATGTTGGTGAAGGCCCTTGTGCCAAAGGTTTTGACAAAAGCAATGTTGGTGTATATGTTGAAGATGTCAGCGAAGCCCCTAGTGTCGAAGTTTTGGTGGAGGCAAGTTGTTGTTGCCGAAGATATTGACAAAGATATGTTGTCCGTGTTGATGTCAAAGAGGTCAGAGAAGCCCCTCTAGTTGTTGGTATCGAAGGTTAGTCATTACAGTTGCCGAAGATGATGATGAGGCCCCTTGCGTGGAAGTGTTGGCGTGGGTGAGTCATTGTAGTCGCTGAAGTGTTGGCGAAGCCCCTCCGGCAGAAGTGTTTGCTAGGAGCGATGTTGGGGGAGCCCATGAGTTATATATATGAGCCAAATGTCCCCCGAGAAGAGGCCCAACTAGTAGCTAAGTAGTGTCATGTGAAATTCAACCCCACCAAGGGGTCACATGTAAATGGCCATTGCCTATATAAGAGCCCAAGGGCATAAGGGCAAGGGACCTCACCTCCCACTCATTTCCACTTGTCCAAAACTCTAGTGTGTCCCTTCTCCACCACATAGCTCTCTCCTCCCTTTCTTTCTCTCTTGTTCTAGTGGCCTAGGAGGCATGGACCAATTATGTAGTATTTTGCCCCCGGCCTACCCTCAAATTTGAACATTTTGCCTATTTTTATATGGTGTTGTCGTATAGAAATGTTTATAGTTGGACATGATGCATGGCCTTGAAATATGTGGCCTAAAGAATTAATGAATCTCATATAACTAGGCTCTTGACTATCTACCTTCATGTAGGCATGTTTAGTAGCTACTCAGCTCTCAAGTATCATTTAAGAATGTTGAGTACATAAGAGGTGCATTATCAAAGTGATAGTGTTGAATGACTAGGGCAATAATATAATCTATGGGACAAAAGTTATGGTATTCTAAACATGTACGAAAACTTACTGTACGGGCAGTGAATTCATCGCCACATTTGAAGCATTTTAGCTTGTGATCATTGTTCAAGGATGCCCAAAAGATTTGATGCCTTGTCATCCTCATTTGATTTGTGATTTTAGTGTCACTCCTCATCAGCATAAGGCAATCGAAACAGAAGAAAGAGTTAACTACATATAGTCAATCCACAAAAGATTTAGTGAACAGAACATCATGTGAAATTCCATCAATCAACTACATTAATATGGAAGTGCATATGTGCACCAAGTGGTGCTTGTCCACTAGATTCTTCCCCTTTTCCGAGGTTCTGACATTAAATTATATCAATTAAACCTAATTGGGAGAGCACATGAACCCAAATGAACGAAACTTAAGGTAGTGAGGAAAAACTAAGTGTTCAGTAGTTCCTCTAGTATTGTTATATATAAACTTACAAAAGTCAAAAGTTCAATATGGTGCCAAGATATCAAGACATAGGAGCTACCACAATTCCTGGCTAATGTCAATCACTTCCTGTCTTGCACACAAGATACATGAGAAAAGTAGAATTCCAGCCATGGTTGGACAAATTGGGAGGTAGGATGCCAGGATAGAAAGAAAAACTAATGACAAAGGCCAGGATAATAATGCTGATCAAAACTCTTATCAACGCTCCTGCCCCTTCCCATAAAAAAGAAATAGAGAGAAGTGATTAAAGGAAGGAGAATGTAAACTCTCAAAAGGAAGGAGGAATTCAGTTGTCCATATCATGGAACGTTCAAGCTCTATGTGGGGTTTGCTCCTGATCTCCCACACCTCCTATTGACTAGGAATGGGGATGGCGAGGGCTTCCCACAGGAGAGGAAAGACGAGGGTGACATGTAATGACGCAATGGGAGGATTTAAGGTAATAAATTCTGGAGTAAATGACCATTAATTCGTCCCGAATACAGTGCCACCCACTGGGTATTTATGGACCACATCCCAGGGGGAGGTGAAATTACATGAGGGTTGGCCATGCCAACTGCCCTAACAATACATAGGCAAGGGCACAATAGTAACTCCCCAAGCTCTCTCCAACTGCTCCTATGACGACGCCGTCTGTCGCTGTCCTCTAGGCCATCATTTTCTGTTGTTTACTGTCCGTCGCACCGTGGACCTTCGCTGCCGAGGACGCTTCGCGTGTGAGCTCATGTTGACCCTGCATTTTAGTATTCCCAGGATGTTCCTGACCTTCTCCTTGGTCGCCCTTCCTGCTAAATGAATCAATCGGGGATCTGGTTAGCGACCGAATGTTTAGCCGAAGCAGCCTGCCGGAGGTACTCCCCCCAACACTCTAACATAGCATAATCATACCTGATAGTAGTATCGGATATGGTTGGGCCCAATGATATAGCCTAACCACGTCAGCCGCTGCATCCAATCCAATTACATTAAGGGGGATAATAGAAGGGAGGGGGCTCGCCGGAGGAATTCCTTTATTAAGCATCATGCAAAGATGTTGAATACATGGCAGTAGCATCACATCACTACACAAAACTCCATAAGCAATGTCGATTAATTCTTATTTTGCTTCTTGACTAACATTGTAGCCTCGAGATATGGGCCTAAGCCTAGTACAGAAATGAAATGCCTACATCCTTCCATACTGATGGTGGTTTTGTCGAAGTTGATTGTAATATGTGTGTTTGGACATGTTTTTTTATTATTATTGCAATTGTCTAGATCATCCTCTAGGATACGCAGTAGGAGCTCCACTAGCATTTGACACACCACAATGCAAGCTTTGTAACATCCCAAGTGTCAATGCCTTTTCACCTCACTGAGTTATCCTCTTCCACTATTGTGAGGGACAATAGCTTTGACCAGCTAGAATAACAAACCTTATGGATCAATCAAGAAGAAGGGAGAATAAGGACGCGTTTGGTACATGCTGCTGCATGCCACACCGCCGTTGTGGCTATGCCAAAAATGTGGTGGGCGATTCATCCGCCACACCTTAGGCGAGCCTGTGGTGTTAAAAATGAACTATGGCACGGTGGCGAGACTGTGGCGTGTCGTGAGTTTGGCAGCAAATCAATTGCACACCAAAACTTCAGCGCAGAAGCTGCGGTGTGGCGTGGCAAATCATGGTAGCGAACCAAACGCACCCTAAGTTTTATTACTTGTCTGCTACAATATGAACTCTTTCTATTTTCTACAATATAGATAGATTGATTCTACTCTATATTAAATCATATCTCCTTTGATTTACTTACTGTATTTTAATCGTTTGTAACTCCTAGTGTTGAACTACGTTTATATATATTTAAATATCGTTTGAATTTCAACACTAAACATATATGCATTAATTAAACCTATGTGGTTGGCTTTATTTTAACAATTAATTAATGGTATGGACGGTAATAGCAAAATAGGTATAAGTGTATTTTGGGTTAATGTTTTACTATGTAATAACAGTGGTGGGGGTAAATTATCATGTATATGGGCAATTTGATTTTATTTTCTCTGAATAACATGGTGCGAACACATGGTTGATATGTACCCATGTGTGATGAGGGATGAGTGATTGTCAAGAGATGATCCAGCTTCTTCTTAGTGTTTGAGACTAACTATGGTGTGAGTGGGGTGTTGTTCAACATGTCTCTTGTCTTGTAATTAATGTGCAGGTGCGGAGCACTAGACGGTTGACTGCAATGGAGAAGGTCAAGCGAGTTCGTGCCGATGGATTGGGAGCAGTGAAGGACGAACGTGGAGGCTTGGACCGAAAGACCGAGGGCCGGAGGACTAAGCGTGGGTGTCTGACAATTGGGGGACATCGACAAGCAAGTATACATGTGAAAATGGCGTAGACCATGTTGACCAAGTCAAGACGGCGGTTGACCAAGT
Source organism: Miscanthus lutarioriparius (assembly GCA_904845875.1). Classification (NCBI taxonomy): domain Eukaryota; kingdom Viridiplantae; phylum Streptophyta; class Magnoliopsida; order Poales; family Poaceae; genus Miscanthus; species Miscanthus lutarioriparius. The sequence goes on from CAJGYO010000018.1 coordinate 56,540,303, forward strand.
CAAGCGGAGGCGTGAGTACTTGATGATCAGGCATTCAAGGACAAGTGGTGACACGCATCGAGATCGTAGAGGAATCGTAGCGCATACGCGACTCCAGCTGGGATTGGTGGTTTCGTCCCTCAAAATTGCGGGTGGACAGTTTGCTGGGTTTGGACCTCAAAACCCAGGGAGGAATTAAGGGCGGCATGTGGCATCATCGGAGATCTATCTTGTGCCGAGGCGAAGCTTTCTCATGGAGGGCCCGTGTCCGTCCGATGCACGGATCCCAAGCCAGCTATCTCTTCTAGTTGTGTCTTTCAGTCTCTAGTTTTTAGTTTCCTAAGTCCAGCCAGAGTTGTATTGCTAAGAGGAGATCCGTAGTCGAGAGAGTGAGTGCCTCTGTCTGTGAGAGCTCTATCATCTGAGAAAATACTAGACCTTGTAAGAACCAGATATTGTTGGGAATATACAGAAGTTGTTCTCTGAATCTCGTTCTCAAATTGGTCTCTTTTGGTTTTTCCCTTCCCGGTGCCTGTCTTCCGGTGTTTTGTTGATTTTCTTGAATCTGATCTTTTGAGGATGTTTTGGCCGATCAAGATGTGCTAGGATCCCTGAGGAATGTTTCTACCAACTAGTTTTGACAGATTCCTCACGAGCACTCAGACCCACTCTTTGGAGGAAAAATTGAGTAAACCCTCTTTTTGAGATGGATTTTGAGATTTGTTTTCATTCAGGGCTTGTTCGGTTAACAAGATTCCTGCCCAGGATTTGTTCCACCTCATCAAAGTTTATATAAATTAGTCTATCATTCCTAATAGGAATCATTCCAGGGCATCATTCCCTATCAACCGAACGGTGCCTCAGGAGTTTCTGGGTGTTGATCTTCTGAGAATACATCCACAACACCCCTATAAAGTTTGTTTAGATTGAATTTGGCTTGGGGAAAATTCACGTTCAGCAGGTCCCGTAGGACCGGCCAGGCCGGTTTCACGGGGGGCCAGGCCAGCCTAGAACCGGCGAAGCTGGTTGGCCAGCTTCCAGTGCAGCAGAATTAGCCAGGCTGGTTTTGTTTGTTTTCGATCCGTTGCTGCGATTTTAATTAACCTACGTGCTATGTTTTCAATCGTTTCCGCTTCCGGTCTTTTTCGGCTGTGTTCTCTTAAGTCTCTTCATTGTATTTGGTCACCAGTTGGCCTATGTATACTCGATGTGGAGTATTTGGTGTCTGCGAGCGCTTCAGGGATTGACATGGGAAGAAAACCAAGATCTCTCTGAGAAAAATTTATTGGCTTCCATTCACTCCCTCTGGTCGCCTGCTAGGTCCTTCACGTGGTAATTTAATCAGGCGTTAAGAATTAGTGATGGGGAGGCTTCTTTTGTCAGTAGAGTACCGGAGTAGTTCCCAATACTAAGATAATAGATTGCACGTCTCAATCTTTTTACAGAGAACTGAAGAAGAATGGATATACACCCAGACTGAACACAATGAATCAATCCAAACCAAATAAAACACGACCCAAAGTGAAGCAAAAAAGAACACGCTATAATAAATTAATAAAGAACATCAGCACCAGTGCGGCTACTCATCTAACTAACATTACCCTCCTCTCTCTAAATGAAAGCGATAGTCACGCGCGACGTCAAGCTCCAAGATTTTCTAATGTGCTCTTCTTCAATTTCCTGAAATCCAGAATCTTTCATCGATCATGGGCGCCGTGGGCATCCACCATTTGAGCTGTTGGTGCCGCACGAGGGCCCGGCTCCCAGCTGCTGGAGGTACATTTGCCGGAGGAACTGCATGACACAGTTGTCGGCGGAGGGCCCCCCTGGCCGGAACCCACGCATCACTGCCCAACGGCCTTGACGCACCTGAGGTGGCCAAGAGCGCCATGATGAGCAGGAGTATCACCGGCACCGCAGCAATCACTCTCGCCATCGCCATGTTTTGTTTTTGTGCTGCTAATTACAGTAGTCACCAACAAAAACTCCTCTCGATCTCCTTCAGGACAATTCAAAGCAGTAGCTTCTTGCTTCGATCTGATCTTCTTGTAGTGATCTGTGAAACACGATGATATGAGAGTTGAATGGGCCATCCATGGGTATATGTATGGCAGGGGTCATGAGGTAAGTTTCTCGAACCTATGTTGCATGTTACGTGTGTCATGACGAGACATAAATGCCCTGCAGTATATGCATGGCTGCACTTGCACGTGCGAGGATGTCGTAACAATTGGAAGGAGGAATGTTCAAAGAGCACTAACGTCACATGCATGTTGCTCAACTGCTCAGTGCTAACTGCACCCAGTTTCTGAAAAGGATTACTATTTAGCTAGCCCATGTTATTGCTGTGGTGGGCATTCACCTTTTTAAGTGGTCCTGCCTTGATGATCAAAGATCTTGCGGAATGCGCGTCAGGAATGTGGCGAAAAGGCATACATAACAGGTTACAGGATTGTAGGGCTTGCAAAAAATACTTTGGCCTTTTTCATTTCACACGCATATGGACGTAGTGCTGCTTTCCAAACTTACGCAATGTGGTACAAGGATTTAGTTTCAACATTATTTATTGGCGTATGTATATGCCATCGCCCATCGGGTCTCTGTGTTCTCGAGTTGTTTGGTCCAATCGGGCCTCCGTGCATCAGCTTCCTTCGGGCCTCGCATCATCTTCGGGGACCTATCCAAGGACAAGAAAATGTAACATACATTCACAGCGCGCGAAGGGCTCGGCGTGCTGAAGCTCAATTCCAATCTGGTGGACCGCTCGTTTCCAATCGAGCAACGCAGTGCGCATGCATTTGAGGTATGAGAGAGATGTAGTATTTCTTTGTAATTATTTCTCCTAAGTTTAAGCAATAAATTCATGGGTTGGATGCATACATATGGATACGCGTCGCAAATCCATGGTGGGTGTCCATGCTTGCTCCGTGATGACCGTCTCTATTCTCTACCTAAATTTTTTCCCATCTGCGTGGCTCCGGATGCCAGAGGAATGTTTGTTTTCTGTTTCTGTTTCTTTTTAATTCTACCATTCGAACATTACGGCCCCATTCGTGTGCCTTTAAACCCGACTTGATCCGCTTATTTTTTCATTCGGAATAATGTTTTTCTCTCACAAATTCCTCCAGTATTCCTCCAAACCATTAAGATTTCTCCAGAATTCAGACAAGCGAACAGGCCCTACGTGCGTGCGGGCCGGGCTCGTTCCGCAGCATGCAAACGGCGCCGGCCGAACATTTCATTTTTTCCTTACCTATTCCTTTTTTCTACTACTAGGTTCGTGCCCGTGCATTGCTATAGGATAACTAAACTTTTATATTAAAAACACATTGTCGGTGTAGAAAGTGACCAACACGTAAATATTTGTAGTTTTGCCATACGTTGTGATCGGAGGTGGCCTAGCACTCAATGACACAGGGTTTATACTGGTTCAGGCAACGTGCCCTACGTCCAGTTTGAGTCGGTCGGTGACTTTATTCCTGAGCCCAGGTGCTCGAAGTCTGCAGTGGAGTTACAAACGAGAGGGATAAAGATGGGGTGTACGAGAGATCTGGTCGGACTCCGGTAGGAAGGGTCGAGAGCGACAGGAGTGTTCAAGTGTGTGCTTAAGGTTTGAACCTGGCGGTTCTACGGTTGTGGACTAGTGAACTTGGTCGATCTAATGAATCTAAAGGGACTGAGTTATGTTGGAGGGAGTGCATCCCCTTTTATAGATAAAGGGGATGGCTTTACAAGTGAGAAGGTGAGGGTACGTATGCTACTGAACTTTGTTGCCCATGCCGGCGGGTACAAGATACTGGTAGGCGCCCACAACACTGCTGATGTCACTATTGAGTGTCAGATGCATGTGGGAGGTGGTGTTGCCTTCTTTGGGTATGGCAGACGTCGGTACTTGCATATACTGTTGATGCCCAGAGGCACGTGAGGAGTTTCATCAGGTTCACCCGGTACGGTAAATCCCGGCGCCCACAACACTATCGATGCCCAGAGGCATGTGGGGGGCCTTACCATATGCGAGTTAATGGCGTCCACAATACTGTAGAGGAAAATGTCGGTGCCTACAATACTGTTTGTGTCAGGGCGGTTGCATAGTACTGTTCCTGCAGGTATGCAGGGTACGGTCCCTGGTATCGTGGTTTGACTTGTGCGCCTTGCCTCACTTTTCTCCACACGTCTCCTGGTCCCTACCGAGCGGGCATCCCCGGTCAGTTGATCCCAGTCGGCTCTGATCGTGCTAGTCGGAGAAGAGCGGTGAGCAGGGGCTGGGCGTATCCCCGGTCAGAGAGTGCGGGGTTGGAGTCAGAAGCGGTGCTTTTGGCCAGGCCTTCCGGTCTAAGAGGCCGTCCGAAGGCGGGCTGGCGATCGAAGCGAGTGCTCCGGTCGGAGAGGTGGGCCGGAGTCGAAAAACGGACGTTGTTCCTCCTCGGCCTGACCTTCCGGTCATAGATTGGATCACTCCCCCAACCTGTCGCTCAGGTATTTGGGCCGGCCCATGAGTTGTGTGCTATCTGCTTGGGCCGAGCCTTTGCGGGGAAGCTGGTCCGCGAGGGACCCCAGGTTTATGAACCCGACAGGAGCCCCCGAGCCCCCGGGTGATTCGGGCGGAATCGTCTGGGGGATTTTTGCTTTGACGGCGGGTGCGCGCGAGCGCACCCGTGGGTGTAGCCCCGAGCCCCCGGGCGGTTCGGGCAGAACTGTTTGGGGGTTTTTCGTGTTTGCCAGCGGGGGAGGTTTTTGTTTCGTTGGCGTGTGCGCGCGAGCGCACCCCCGGGTGTAGCCCCCGAGCCCTCAAGTGGTTCGGGCGGAACCGGCTGGGGGTGTTTGTTAGCGGGCGTGTGTGCGCGTTTTCCAGTTTGAGACGGAGTTGTCAACCAAGGCATCGTTGTGCAGCCGAGGCGGTTAGTTTCGTTGGTTTTAGGGATCGGTTTGAGACAGAGCTCGCTGATCCTGGCGTCGGTGCGCGCCGCGGGATCGGGTGAGGCAGTTTAGTCAAGGGATCGGTTTGGGATGGAGCTCGCTGATCCTGGCGTCAGTGCGTGCCATGGGATCGGGTGTGGCAGTTTAGTCAAGGGATCGATTTGAGACGGAGCTCGCTGATCCTGGCGTCGGTGCGTGCCGTGGGATCGGGCGAGGCAGTTAGTCAAGGGATCGGACGAGACAGAGCTCACTGATCCTGGCGTCGGTGCATGCCGTGGGATTGGGTGAGTCAGAGTCGTGGATCCTGGTGGAGCGAGTTTGGGGTCGCCGACCCAGGCATTTGGTGTGCAGTCGGAGCGTAACCGGATGGGGCAAGATTGGGGTCGCAAACCCAGGTAGTTTTGGAGTGCAGTCGGAGCGTAGCCGGATGGGGCGAGATCGGGGTCGCAGACCCAGATGTTTTGTGTCTTGAGCCCCCGAGCCCTATCAGTGTGAGTTTGTGTGCGTTACCCCGTCCTCGGTTCCTCACAACCGGAGGGGCTGAGTTTTGTCGCTTTTCCCGATCGCTCGGGCTCGAGTGACGCGCTCGGTGAGTTCGCTAAAGGGTATGATCGAGTGGAATCTGGGTCCGTCATTCGTGATGGGGTCGGCATAGCCCTCGTGTGACATTCCATTGCCCCTTTACCTGCAACCCGGCAGATGCCTAGGTTGTTCCGGAGACCGACCCGGGTGGCCTAACAGCCTCCCTCGATGGAGATTCTGTGGGCTTGGCAAGAGGTTCAGGATCGAACGAGAAGGTTGAGATGACCCTGTCCACCAAACTGGGTCAGGGCCGCACGGGGCTCATCTGCGTTTTTCTCCCCTTGCTCTGTTGGTTGCTCATGTTGAATGAGGCAACCGCCGCTTCATGACGCAACACGGAGCGTTGTGATGCATTTCGCTGCACATGCGATGCATAGTTCCCGAGCCACCGGGCGGCTCAGGGCCCAAATCGTCCGGGAGGCATGGGCGTATGGAATGAATGTGCATATGGATGTATGAAATGATTATAAAGAAATAGAGGGGGTTGGTAGTGTTTACCTTGATGACTTGAGTGACGGGGTTTGGAAAGCTTCAGTCGAAAACGTCCGACCGAGACCTGTGCTCGTCGTTCGTGATGGAGTTGGCATGGCCTATATGGGACATCCCTTAGCTTCCTACCTATCTCTCGGTGTGTTTTTCTAAGCCGTTCGATCGACTTAGGAAGCCCAATGGTCTCTCCCGGCGGAGATCCCGCTTTGGGTTTTTCCAAGTCCCGCCTGGGGATGCGGAGAGCTGTCTGTGTGTGGTGACGTTTCGGTTTTCATGCCCGGTCGTGCGATAGTGGTGGGCCATACCCAGGGCATGTTTTGTCTCACCAGGCGGCGTTCCATCTAACCTGGTGTCATTTCGTCGGCCAGCGTGCATCCCATCGATCAGGGTGTGTCCCATTGTTTCCCATCTGCATTTAATGGGGGAAGGGAGAGAGTTTTTCGGTCTGATCTTTTGCCCCTCTTTGACTGCCGTGTTTCTTCCTTAAATAGGGGGAGGGAGAGGGCTCTCTGTAGCAGTCCTTTGCCTGTTGTCCAACTATTGTCTCTCCTCCTTCTTCCTCCTCACCGAGACTGCCTGTATGCCATGGCGGTTCCTAAGTGAGAAAGATGGTGAGCGAGGGGGAGGACTTATAGATCCTTTCATGAATCCAGAGCACGATGTCGAGCTGGAGGCTGCCCGGGGCAGTGCTGGCCATCTTTGCCTGAGAAGGGGCGGCTTCCACCGAAGGGGGTGGCGTGCTAGATTCGTCTGTGAGGCCTTCTTCGGGATGGAGCCGTATGCGGAGGGGAAGTTGCCTCGGATCGTGGTGGTGGAGGGTTCCGCGCCTACAGCTGCTCAGGTTGGCCAGTTCATAAAGTTTGATGAGATCTCTTCCAGCCATGGTGGCCATACTTCGGTGGCAGCGTCCCTGCCCAGGAGCTGCCTTGACTGCATGAGAAGGTCCAGAGCCCCATGCTCTTCTACTGAGCATCTATGGGTGTGGCGCCCTTGAGGTACCCATTGCGCTCGTCGAAGTCGAGGGAACAGAACCGGGTGGGTCCCTTGAGGTACCCGTTGCGCTCACCGAAGTCGAGAGCAGAACCGGGCAGGGGCCCCTATAGCGGTGGTTATGTCCGGTGGCGAGTGCTGTTTTCCTTTGGCGTCATGCGATGTCATCGAGTGGCCGTAGTAGTATTTGGAATGGAAGTAGTTTTAGCAAAAAATGTAATAGTTGAGTTCGTGGGTGAGCCCCTGTGTGAACAGTTTTTGTATCAATAAATACATCCATTCTGTTCTTTGTGATAGAATCACTATCCGTTCTTTGTTTTTATCCTGGCGTAGCTATTGTTTTTGTCCTTTCTTTTTCGCACCTGCCCATTAGTTCCGTAGGCTGCAGCTTTTTTAAGAACCTGGGCATGGCCCGCAGGGCTCGGCTGCTCGTAACCGCAGGTCGTGGCGGGGTGCGTTCAGTTAGGAGTAAGAACAAAGTTACGTAGGACAATCAAAGGAAAAGGAATGCGCTTCCATTCGGGGACAAAGTTGTTTACCATGTGACAGTAAAAAAAGAGAGGTAATATTCGGTATTATACCCTCATGGAGCCCCCGAGTGACCCGGGCTGAAACTGTTCGGGCTGGGGTGCTTTACAGGAGCAAGTGTTGACTAAAAAAAGCAGTAAGACCAAATTTTATGGGAAAAATGACGTAGCTGTTCAATGTTCCAAGTGTTGGTGAGAACGTTGCCGTTGTCGTCCTCCAGTCGGTAGGTGCCCGGTCGGATTACTTCGGTCACCGTATAGGGTCCTTCCTATGGTGGAGAGAGTTTATGGTTTTCCTTTATCGATTGGGTCCTCCAGAGTACGAGATCGCCGACTTCGAGGATTCTCCCCTGATCTTTCTTTCGTGGTACCTACGGAGAGTTCGCTAATAGCGAGCGGAGCGGATAACGGTCGTCTCGCGGGCTTCTTCGAGCAGGTCGACTACATCTTGCTGAGCCTCCGCGGCTCGGTCGTGGTCGAAAGCCTTCACTCTTGGGGCGCCGTGGTCCAGGTCGGAGGGCAGCACTGCCTCAGCTCCGTAAGCCAGGAAGAAGGGTGTGAACCCTGTGGATCGGTTCGGGGTCATTCTCAGGCTCCAGAGGATTGCTGGGACCTCTGCCACCCATCGTTCGGCGTATTTGTTGAATCGGTCGAAGATGCGTGACTTGAGTTCTTGGAGGACCATGCCATTGGCACGCTCAACCTGACCGTTGGTTCGTGGATGTCCGCCCGAGGCCCAGTCGATCCTGATGCTGTATCCATCACTAAAGTCTACGAACTTCTTTTCGGTGAAGTTAGTTCCGTGGTCAGAGATGATACAATTAGGAACGCCGAACCGGTAGATAATGTCGAGGAAGAATTTGACCGCCTCTTCCGAGCGGATGTTGGTGATGGGCTTGGCCTCTATCCACTTGGTGAACTTGTCGACTGCTACGAGTAGGTGAGTGAAACCGCTTGGGCCCTTTTTAAGGGGTCCCACCATGTCAAGGCCCCAGACCACGAATGGTTAGGTGATGGGGATGGTTTGGAGCTCCTATGCTGGCAAATGTGTTTGCTGAGCGTAGAACTGGCATCCTTCACATCTGCGGATGACCTCCTCTGCATCTCGTAGCGCGGTGGGCTAGTAAAAACCTTAGCGAATGGCTTTTTCGACCAGCGACCTTGGGGCCACGTGATGTCCACAAATCCCGTCATGGACCTCGAGGAGGAGCTACTTCCCCTGGTCGGTGGGGATGCAATTCATGAGCACTCCTGATGGACTCCGTTTGTAGAGTACGTCACTGAGCGCGACGAAGGTTTTGGAGCGTCAAGTGATCCATCGAGCCTCAGTCCTTTCGGGTGGGAGAACCTCCTCGAGGAGGTAGGCGAGTAGCGGTGCTCGCCAGTCAGTTTGATCAAGTGCCAATACAGCGACGTCGGCGGGTGACGCCCTCATGGAGGTACTGGGATCGGAGCCCCCGAGCGCTGGCTTGGCGCTGGGGTCGGACCCCTCAGGCACTGGCCTAGCATCGGGGTGTGTCTGGGTTAGACCTTCCAGGACGCGGGCGGATGGCTCATGGAGGTCATTGATGAAGATCCCGCTTGGGGACGGGTCTCTCCTGGCGGCCAATTTTGCGAGAAAATCGGCGGCATCGTTGTCCTTTTGGGGGACATGGTGCAGCTCGATCCCCTGGAATTTGTCCTCGAGCTTGCGCACCTCCTGGTAGTACGCGGCCATGAGGGGGCTTTTGCAGGAGGATTCCTTCATGACTTGATCAACGACCAACTCCGAGTCGCCGTGAACGTAGAGTCGCGTAGCGCCGAGCTCGATGGCGATGCGTAGTCCGTTGATGAGGGCCTCGTATTCCGTGGCGTTATTCGAGGCCAAAAAATGGAGGTGGATGGTGTAGCGAAGTCTACTCCTGTCTGGGGAGATTAGAACCACTCTAGCCCCCGAGCTGGGCGCCATTACGGACCCATCGAAGTACATTGTCCAGTACTTGTGGGTGACGTCCGGGGTCAGTAGCTGGACATCTGTCCATTCGGCGACAAAATCCGTGAGAGCCTGAGACTTAATACCTGATGTCATGGCCCTTGAGTTCGAGTGCCCACTTGGAGATTCGCCCCGCGGTGTCGCGGTTGCGGATGATGTCTCCGAGTGGGTATGAAGTGACGACCGCAACTTCGTGGTCGGTGAAGTAGTGCAGGAGCTTCCTGGTCGCCATTAGCACGGCGTATAGGAGTTTCTGCACCTGGGGGTACCAGACCTTGGGGTCGGTAAGTACCTCCCCGACGAAGTATATGGGTCACTGTACCTTGAACTAGTGTCCTGGCTCCTCCCTTTCGATGACCAGGGCGGCACTCACCACATGGTTGCTTGCCACGACGTAAAGGAGGAGGGGTTCTCCCCGTTCGGGTGCGACGAGGATTGGGGCCAACGTCAGGGATGTTTTGAGGCTTTCTAGAGCCTGCTGGGCTTCCTTAATCCAAACGAAGGCGTCCGTCTTTTTGAGGAGCTTGTAGAGTGGCATCCCCCGTTCGCTGAGCCAGGAGATGAAGCAACTTAGGGTAGCTAGACAGTCGGTGAACCTTTGTACACCCTTGATGTTGCGTATGGGGCCCATGTTGGAGATGGCTATGATTTTTTCGGGGTTGGCCTCGATGCCGTGCTCAGACATGATGTATCCAAGCAGCTTCCCCTTCGGAACCCCGAAAACACATTTTTCGGGATTCAGCTTCATGTTGAACCTTCGGAGGTTCGTGAATGTCGCGGCCAAGTTTGCGATCAGGTCGCAAGCTTGAGCTGTTTTGACCACTATGTCATCAACATAGATGGAGATTGTTGGTTTCGACCGCTCGGCTTGATTAGGCTGATCGAGCGGGTCGATTTGGTCGGTGAAGCATTGCTGCATGCACCTTTGGTAGGTGGCACCAGCTTTCTTCAAGTCGAAAGGCATGGTCACGTAGCAGTATGAATCATACGGGGTGATGAACGAGGTTGCGAGCTGATCGGATTCTTTCATTGCGATCTGGTGATAGCCTGAGTAGGCACCAGAAAGGAGAGGGTCTCACAACCCGAGGTGGAGTCGACTGTCTAGTCTATGCACGGCAAAGGAAAGTGATCCTTTGGACATGCTTTGTTGAGGCTAGTATAATCAACGCACATTCTCCACTTCCCGGTCTTCTTTTTAACAAGAACGGGATTGGCAAGCCAGTCGGAGTGGAATACCTCTCTGATGAATCCAGCTGCCAGGAGTTTGGCGATCTCTTTGCCTATTGCCCTGCGTCTCTCGTCGTCGAAGCAAAGCAGGCGCTGCTTGGCGGGCTTCAAGCCTGGGATGAGGCGCAGTGTGTGCTTGGCGACCTCCCACGGTATGCCCAGCATGTCAGAAGGCTGCCATGCGAAGACATCGTGATTGGCGTGTAGGAAGTCGATGAGCTCGCATTCCTATTTGGCTAGGAGCTGTGTCCCAATCCGCACCGTCTTGGTTGGGTCGATGGGGTCGACACCCACCGCCCTGGTATCCTCGAGCGGGCGGAAGGCCATCGAGGAGGTTGGTTTGTTGTAGTCTGGGATTGCTGGGGTTGACGACTCCCCGAGCTGCGGGAGCTCGGACGAGTTGACGACCGCGGTGGTGAGCTCGAAATGATGCGGTCACACGTGAAGGCATGCGAGAAGGCACTACTCACAGTGATGACGTCGTTTGGTCCCGGCATCTTTAGCTTGAGGTAGGTGTAGTTGGGGATTGCCATGAATTTGGCGTAGCATGGATGCCCCAAGATAGCATGGTAGGACCCTGGAAAGTCCACCACTTCAAAGGTGAGGACCTTCGAACGGAAGTTGGCTCATTTGCCAAACGTGACGGGCAGATCGATCTGCCCGAGTGGGTATGCCTACGCTCCCGGGATCACCCCGTGGAAGGGACAACTCGCTAGGCGGAGTTCCGACCGGGGAATACGCATGGCGTCGAGGGTGTCGACGTAGAGGATGTTGAGGCCGCTACCTCCATCCATCAGTACCTTGGTGAGGCACTTCTTGTGGATGATAGGGTCGACGATGAGCGGGTAGCATCCTGGTCTTGCGATGTGGGAGGGATGGTCCCTCTGATCGATGGTGATTGGAGATTCCGACCAGCTGAGGAAGGAGGGGACGGCCGTCTCGGCGGCGCATGCCTCTCTATAGCGCACTTTGTGCTAGCGTTTCGTCCAGATGGCATCGGACCCGCCGAAGATCATGATGCACTCCTCAGGTTCGGGTAAGCCATCTCTGTCCTTGCCTGCCGCGTCTCCTTTCTTGGCTGTCGCCTCTTTGCCGTCTCCCTCCTTTGGCCCACCGGCCTGTCGGATGAAACGTTTGAGGAGCTCGCAGTCCTTGTAGAGGTGTTTGATGGGGTAGGCGTGGTTGGTGCACGGGCTATCCATAAGTTTGTTGAAGTGGTCAGGCAGCCCCTGTTGGGGCTGCTTGTCCGTGCGATTAGCCGCAGCGACCATCGTGGTGTTGTCCGATCGGTGCCGATCCTTTTTGTTCTTCTTGCCCCTCTATGTGGAGGGGCCCTCATCTTGGTCCATGCGCTTGGCCTTGCCTTTGTCCCGGCCTTCAATGAAGACCACTCCAACTGCCTCCTCACCAGAGGTGTGGTTAGTGGCGACGTCGAGCAGGTCGCGGGTGGTACGGGGCTTCAGGCAGCCAAGCTTGTGGATCAGGGACTCACAGTTCGTCCCAAAGAGGAATGCGCTGATGATGTCTGCGTCGACGACATCAGGGAGGGAGTTGCATCATTGGGAGAACCTACGGATGTAATCCCGTAGGGACTCGCTGGGCTCCTACTGGCAGCTCTTGAGGTCCCAGGAGTTTCTAGGGTAGACATACGTCCCCTGAAAATTTCCGACGAAGACCCTCTTGAGGTCCGCCTAGTCGCGGATGCTGTCGTGCGGGAGGAATTCAAGCCATGCCTGAACATGTTCCCCCATGCAAATGGGAAGATACTGAATGATGAAAAAGTCATCATCCACTCCTCCAGCCCGGTAGGCGAGCCGGAAGTCTTCGAGCCAAATACCTGGGTTTGTCTCCTCGGTGTAGTTGGTGATGTTGATGGGTGGCTGGAAACGCTGTGGGAATGGTTGTCTCTAGATACGCCGACCGAAGGCCCGTGGTCCCGAGCCCTCAGGGCTGGTACTCCGGTCGTCTGGCTAGCGACCGCGCCTGGGGCGCGTTTCACCGCTCCCCTCGATGGTCCGGCTGGGATCTGTGTTGCCTGCTCCTACCGCCGCCCGGCGGGCGTCCTCATCGTGCTGGACCTGATGTCGGTTGCTAACAATGCTGTGAGCGTCCGGGTGCGGACCAGTCCATTCATGCACCGACGTTCGATGTGGGGCAGGCACCAGGTTGGACGGTGGCGCGACTGCTGTGTCTCGGGCCACACCTGACGGCTGTAGCTGCTGTGCCCCGTTCCCCCTGTGGGGAGAGAGGGTGTGTGTCGGAGTCGTGATGCAGAGCTTTCCGCCTGATGAACGGCGGCGGCTTCTACCAGGACCTAGAGGTTTCGGTAGACCGCCCGCTCCTAGGGGTCGACTGGCTCAGGAACGCCGCGCAGAAGCATTGTCGTAGCAACGATGTTCTGGCTAGCCCGAGCGAACTATTGGAGATCGTTCTCCTCATTCATGATGTCGTGTTGGACCTGGCGGGCATGACTCCGGGCGCCGCCCGCTGGGTTATGCGCCTAGGGCGTAGCGTGCTGTACCGAGTGCGCCGGCGTAGGCGGCGGCTAGTTTTGCCGCTGTTGTCATAATTCCTCGGCGTGCGCTTGCACAGACACGAGGGCCCCCACATGTGGGTCTAGAGGGGTGTGAGTCTGCGCAGATTCCACAACCACCGGCGGCTGTCCCAGAGCGTCCGCCATAGCACACTCCCAGGACAGACGGTGGTGGGGTGCCACGTCGCCGATACTAGAACCGTCGCTCTTTCCCTCATCATCCGGGAGTTCATGGAAAGCGGCAGGAGCGTAGCTTGTCATTCCCACAAATTCGGATGTGAGGCGGGATGGCGCCAGCATCCTTCGGAGCACCTAAGCGTACGCATCCACGGAGGACGCGAGGCCGTAGGGGAACCGATCATATGGTGTTTGTGGCGTGGGTGATACGGTCCTTACGGATGATCGGTGGGAGATAGTAAATAAAGAATAAATAACAGTACACATATTACTTACAGCGGGGTTTGAGCAGAGAGTTTGCTCGGAATAAAGTGCAGATGCCATGCCGTCGAAGTCATGCGTCCCAGAGTCGATGGAGGGAACCCCTCCGATAGGTGCCAGAACGAGTGCCTCCTCGTGGAGGTGTAGTATGCCGAGCCGATCGGCAATGAAGTCCAGGCTTCCGAGGAGGAAGGCCTAGGACGGCTCGAAGACGGGTGGAACCCAGATCCCAACATGTGAGAGTGCGGGAAACTTCAGTGAGCCGAAGTGAATCATATCGCTTGAGCCTGCCGCAGCGAGGGTGGCGGAAAAGTGGGCCATCCGATGACCAAAAAAGTGTTGAACATACAGCGTCTTTCCCACGGACGGCACCAACTGTCGGTGCAGAAAGTGACCAACACGTAAATATTTGTAGTTTTGCCGTACGTTGTGATCGGAGGTGGTCTAGCACTTAATGACATAGGGTTTATACTGGTTCAGGCAACGTGCCCTACGTCCAGTTTGAGTCGGTCGGTGACTTTATTCCAGAGCCCAGGTGCTCGAAGTCTACAGTGGGATTACAAACGAGAGGGATAAAGATGGTGTGTACGAGAGGTCTTGTCTAACTCTGGTCGGAAGGGCCGAGAGCGACAGGAGCTCCGCTACGAGCTACGTGTTCAAGCGTGTGCTTGAGGTTCAAACCTGGCGGTTCTACGGTTGTGGACTAATGAACTTGGTCGATCTAATGAATCTAAAGGGACTAAGTTATGTTGGAGGTTGCGCATCCCCTTTTATAGATAAAGGGGATGGCTTTACAAGTGAGAGGGTGAGGGTACATATGCTACTGAACTTTGTTGTCCATGCCAACGGGTACAAGATAATGGTAGGCGCCCACAACACTGTTGATGTCACTATTGAGTGTCAGATGCATGTGGGAGGTGGTGTTGCCTTCTTTAGGTATGGCAGACGTCGATACCTGCATATACTGTTGATGCCCAGAGGCACTTGAGGATTTTCACTAGGTTCACCCGGTACGGTAAATCCCGGCGCCCACAACACTATCAATGCCCAAAGGCATGTGGGGGGGCCTTACCGTATGGGAGTTAATGGCGCCCACAATACTGTAGAGGGAAATGTCGGCACCTACAATACTGTTTGTGTCAGGGCGGTTGCAGAGTACTGTTCCTACAGGTATGCAGGGTACGGTCCCTGGTATGGTGGTTTGACTTGTGCGCCTTGCCTCACTTTTCTCTGCACGTCTCCTGGTCCCTACGAGCGGGCATCCCCGGTCGGTTGGTCCCAGTCGGCTCTGATCGTGCCAGTCGGAGAAGAGTGGTGAGCAAGGGTTGGGCGTATCCCCGGTCGGAGAGTGTGGGGTCAGAATCAGAAGCGGTGCTTTTGGCCAGGCTTCCGGTCTAAGAGGCAGTCCGGAGGTGGGCTGGCAACCGAAGCGAGTGCTCCAGTCGGAGAGGTGGGCTGGAGTCGAAAAACGAGCGTTGTTCCTCCTCGGCCTGATCTTCCGGTCGGAGATTGGATCACTCCCCCGGCCTACCGCTCAGGTATTTGGGCTGGCCCATGAGTTGCGTGCTGTCTGCTTGGGCCGAGCCTTTGCGGGGAAGCCGGTCCGCGAGGGACCCTGGGTTTATGAACCCGACACACATAGATCGCACAACAAGATAACAATATTGTAAGACATTAAACTGACATTTAATGCAAAAAGCAAAGTTTGTGAAATTAACAGTCACTAAGAGCACGGCACCGCAGGCTTACAAACTCTACTATATAGACCTTTCCGTGATACGGCTAAAATAATATTTTATATCGGTAAAAAGTCTCTGATATTACAAACTAAATGAAACAATTAAATATGTCAGACAAACATTGCTCAATTCACATATTTTGAACTTGTTTGACCAATGAAAATGCACAAAATAACTATTATATTAAACTAAATTAATGTCCATCATCTATTCAAAAAGCATGTCACAAGCATGTAAATAATTACAATATTATTTAGTTCTCTAAATCTATGAGACGTGACACGGTGTCCTTAACAAATTCTTAAACTCGGTGAAGTCTGGCTTCATCTGTGTTGTAAAAAACTTTTGGGTAGGCGATTCCGTAGCAAATCCTTAGCAAATTCTTGAATAAGCAGACGATTGCATAGGCCTATAAACAAATAAAAAACATTTGGGTTAGTGTTGTAGTCAATAAATTAAATCAATGAATTACCCCAAAAGAACCTCACTTTGAAAATCATGCGCTTGATTACAAATAGGACTGAATACCAATTCGCTGAAATCGTCAGCAGTGGTCACTCCGCCGATCATGCACGAGGAAAAAAATGTAATAACTATATACTTTATTTAGTCAATACATATGAAGATATCAGTGATACAATACCTCTCTTTCTATTCATTTGTACATGGAGACCAACTAAAATACGCAACTCTGATGCCACTCGTCGCCATTCCGATAAGCGATGGCATATGTGTGTATACTTGACGGTTATTATGATGCAATGGTACCTATGAGTTACAAAATTTATTAGCATCAAACAATAAAAAATTGATAGCACGAAGCAATGATAAAATTTTCAATCTAAGTACATTTCATTCATTAGCACCACATATCTGTATGGTCGCATCCGCACGTCATCCCTTCCTCGAATATTAGACACATGCACAACTATACCAATGACATCTACAAACACAAATGATAGTTATTGATGGAATAGGAGCATGAACAGTTAACTATGTATTTTTAAATATAGGCGTATGAGGTATACCTGCAAAAAAGTACTCAGCTTGAGCGTATACATCCTCGAATTCCATAAAGGTACGAGGATACTGACAAATCCATAGCTCTCTCGGTGGTGCATTAGCCATACTTTGTGGAGATAGAACCACAAAGTAGTCGGCAAATAAACGGAAGATGTAGCCCAAAGGACCAACATGAGTAGGCACGAAACCAACTCTCATGAAGTCATAACATTCTCCTACACGAAGCAAACAGTCGAACCTCATGGTTTGGTCGCCGTACGCAACCGCTTTCATTTTGGTTCCCTGTAAGAATATTAGATCCAACAGATAGATAACAATAGTCTGTAGAAAAAAAATTAGGCATGGTCCAAAAAGATGAGCTCAAAATGCACCTGCTCATCCTTCAAAATTACATGCAAATATGTATCACCATGGTGATGTCGTACGTTGCCTTTCCAAAAAACCATAGCACTCACATCCCATATGGAAGATATGTGTTCCATTCCCACTTCATGGAATTCAACCCATCTACAATCTCGTTCGTATTAATTAAAATGATAAAACACACGAGTAACCTATGTTGACAGAAAATGATTGCCTCGATCAATTACAAAATAAATGTAACGTAGTTATCTTTAGATGTGTGTATCGGTGATTGCAGACGATGGGTCAGCATACACCCTCTTTCTTTTAAGCGACCGACAGCCAGAACCCATCTCGGCAACCGAGAAACCAAAATCATGAAAAATATATAGGATGACATTAGTCAGTCTGAACATAATATACTATTATTCTATGGAGATCGACAAGCAATTAAAGATTTAAAGTTGTCTGCGTGCTCTGTGCCTCTGTCCTATTATCTTGATGACGTCATGTGAGGCCTCTAAAATAACTACAACACCTACATTGTTAATTTGTTAGTATACATGACCGTAAATTTGATGTCCGTGTGTGGCCACGTGCCAACAAAATTTGAACTGCATTATACGGTGATAGATCATGATGCAAATCAAACCATAAAAATGAGATCATGTTTTGGTTGCTATCGTGACACCTTAGAAATAATTTTTGGTTTATGATTTATTATTGGAGTTGTGTAGCCTCTGGGAATTCAATCCAAACAGGGCCATGAAATTTTTAGGATTTACATGCTCCAAGAAGTACACGGAATAAATTTTATACATATAAAATGAGCTAAGCCTTGCATTAGCTAGAGATCCCAACACGCATCATATAGCCTCTGCACGTATCTATCCAAGACTCTTTAAAGACATGATTTCAGATCACACAAGCACCGGAGGCAATAACAAATAAAGAAACGCATCTGGGCAGGTTGGGGTTCACTAACAGGGTGGACGTTTGTGGAAGACAGAAGATGTTGGAAGCTCCTCGTGGCAGTCCGCAGTCCTCCTCGAGGGCACAACAAGATGGTGAAGGCGATGGCGGCAGGCGACGACGATGGCGACGCGCTATGGCGAAGCACAGCCGGTGCGCGAGGGAGGGCGCGAGGGCGGAGGCCGGTGCGAGCGAGGGCGAGCTCAGCTGGCGAGGGTGGGCGCTATGGCGAGGCCATAGGATTTATAGCAGAGAATTGATAGCAGTCTCTCTCTTTACTTTTGTCTTAATTCTCTTTCCTTCTGTGTTAATTCTCTTTCCTTGGAGCAAGGCGCAGGGGAGCCGGGAAAGGCTCGTTGCCATGTATGCTGGTGCATGCAAACATGCTATGTGTATATGGATAGCACAATAATTTTTTACTTCCTATTTTGCCGTGATTCCATGTAAAAAAATTTGCAATGCAAGTGCTAGCTTTCTCCCACGATGCAAATATGCTAGTGCTATCACCCTTCTTCATCCACATTACAATTTACACCCATTGTTTCTATTATTGTTGTTCTATAATGAAATGCAAGTCAGTGTAATCAACAATAATATTTTACTGATTCCCATTTGCCTTGAATTTTGAGTTCTATTAAACAAATATTTTTGGTTACTCTCCTCACCGATCGATGAAATATAGAGGTATAGTTTAATTTCCATATACCCTGTATTTCTTCTCTTTTCTTTTCTTTTCGTTCTCTAAGACTGATTTTAAAAACTTATCTGGGAGTAGCAAGAACCATGGACATACCTTGAGAAGAGTCTTTCCGGTGCCCATCACAAAACCTGCATCAGTGTTTCCAATTCCAGTTGAAAATTGACCAAAGTGCAAAGGCATCTACGAAGAATCGGTAACCAGAAAAACCTAGACTGCAATTGGAGAAAGTTAATGCTTCCCCGTATATTGTACAATCACAGGTGACCTATACTCGGAAGACTCAGCAAGGTACCTCACCTGGTCGGCAGCGGCCATCTCGAGAAAGTGCAATGAGGCAGGCACCCCCACTGTAGTCTGGATTGGCCTGCAAACAACTTCGAAATGTAAAATGTTCTGGAAGTGGGGGAAACTACATGATTTTTGCAACTAAAAAGAGTAAAAGGTGTCGTCGTCGTTCCACTCGGTAGGGCAGCCGTACGTGCATCGATGAGGCGAGGTCCTCCGCTACTGACTTGTCTGCTCGGTAGGCCAGCAAACACCGAGCAGCCAAGACTGGGCTGGATGGCCACAAGCTGAAGGGATAAAAAAATAATAGTACTGCCAGGAACAGAATAAAGGAACAATTAATAAAAATACAGTCCTGTTCTTGCCAATAAAAAGGCAGTCCAATTTAAACAGCAACGTTCCAGTTTCATGTGCAGCAATACATATTGCAAGTCACAAAACAGTTGATGAATTGTGTTTATTTGCAGAACATCAATCTTGAATGTGCAAGTGAAATATCCATAACCATGTTTATTTAGCCCGTACACAATATCGTCAGAAATCAAGCCTCTAAATGCATTGGACTGAGCTACAGTGTAGCTTCTCATTGTTTGAGAAACCGTCCTACTGATTTGCACAATCAGGGAAGCAGGTACCAGGGTAGGTTGAGTTAGAACAAGACCATACTCACTTTTGGTGTAATCAATTGCTTAGTTTTCTAACTATAACATTTTTGCTCCTTCACTATCTCTCTCATTTGTGGAGAAGCATTTCTAGTACTAATTCGTAATGATAGGTGCATTCTGAGCAATCCTTAGTTCTGTTGAAAACCATATATAAGGTCCTAATGAATCCGATTCCCATCCTGACCAACTATAGTTATAAGGATTGCACCATATGAAACTACAGTTTCTACCATCATAAAGCATGGAGCCTTATAGTCCTTAATATGAGAATTACTTCAATGTCCTGTAATAAAACAAATAATGTTTTGGTTCACAATAAATACATGGTCAGATAGAATAGTGGTCAGTTTCTCTCGAACGTCTTGCCAGATTTTCCATAGCAGGTTCTTTAAAAATGAGTAACTTAAGGAGTTGCTTACTAAATTCAGTTAAAATAAATTTGTTCCTGTAATGGACCTATTTGTACCTAGACACCATTAGTTTAACTGAAGAATGATGAGCTACTGTTCTTATAATAAACTTGGGACAATAGATATCTAAATAGGTCAACATTTTTGTTACCATGGAGCTTGAAAATTGATATCTAAATAGGATGAGGATTAGTATATTCCCTATAGAGTGCAATAGATTTTTTAGCATTGATACTCAACATTCGTATTCTGAGATGGATCTCTTGTCAAGTATCCCTTGAAATTGTTTGGTAAAATGCAGAAAATTGCATTTTCACAGTAATCGTTTAGCATGTGGATTATAATTTTTGGAGGAGATTTATTTCAAGGATTTGAAAGTTTCGCAACACAAGAACCTGCGCTCACTTCATACATTCTGCTCTGTATAGCACCAGGTTTCAACAAAGACAAAGCAACAAAAACAGAGTTTGAGCCTATCAGAGTTTAGGTTTCTGCTACAACTTTTGTTTCCTCCAATTAAGTCATTTCAGTATCCAAATCTTAAAGTTCCTCGACTGAATGAAAACAGAAAAATCTGAATGTTTTAGGAAAAGGAAACTTCTAAAGTTTCAGAAGTGTAAAAATGAAGTGAACCTCTAGACAAGGAAATGGGTGTGCACATGTACGCATGATAATCTTTGGAAGGGCTCGAAGTTAGCAGGCGTAATACATGTACACACATGTAATTACATCAGATCGGAGTACAAATAGCCAATTATCTTAAGTTACGGTTGTGATGAGAAGGGGTTGGCACACCTGGTGGCAGCAGCGAGCGAGGGTGTAGTTGAAGAAGTTACGGTCCGCCGTTGTAGAGCGCGAGGGCGACCTCAAGTTGCTGCTCGCCGTTGGGGCGGCGGCTCGCGTCGGGGTTGGCCTGCCGCGGCGTTATGCGACTGCGCGGGGCGTCGGGGCTGGGCCAGAACATTTGGGGAGGATTAACGGCTCACCGTGGGCCACGACGCAGGTAGAGGGCGCTCAACGTAGGGCGGCTCACCGTCGATGCACGGCGCCGATGCTTCCCCCGACGACGTCGTCTTCCTCGCCGGTGAGAGGAAGACGCGGCGGCAGCGGCGCGGGATGAGAAAGATGCGGCGGCAGCGGCGCAGGATGAGGAAGACACGGCGGCGGCGGCGCAAGATGAGGCCGTCGCGAAGCGTGCTGGCCGGCGTCGGTGCTGGCGCTGAAGACGGCGTGAAGGGGCTCGGTGCGCCATGGGATTGTGTGTGCGCCGTGCGGGATGGGACAGAGGCGGGCGTCGGCGGCGACGAGAGAGGCGTGGGAGCGGATGCGGGTCACAGGCGATAGTTAGGCGTGGGAGCGGATGTGGGTCGCAGGCGATAATTTCGTCTGCAGGCACGCGTTGGGGTCCTCCTCCACCTCCGCCACCGCGGTGGTGCCCTCTGAGGTCGCGACCCCGCCATCTGCAACGGCGGTGCACCACGCGCGGAACGACGCCGGAGCCACGAATCGGGTGGGGAGGAAGGGCACGGAGTGGGCGTTGGAGCGGAGGGATCAACAGAAGAACACGAAGCGCGGGGTGGGGCGATGCATTAGCGGAAGGCGTGGGGCGTGGGGAGACAGACCGATGGAGCTGAGGGATGGCTCGAAGGGGCGGACGGAAATCGGACGGAGCGAGGGCGACGAAGCGAGCGGCTTTGCGTCGCACCGGGGATGTACGGAAGCGAGCGGTTTTGGTGTCGTGGTCACGGATACAATAGTACGGATGTTTTAGTTGTAGAGATTTTTTTTATTTTTTTACCTTTTTCTTAACTAGTTGAATCTCCATCCAGCACAGTGTACAGTACCGGCAGGGCAGTTTTGTCATTGGTACGGTAGTTCACTTCGGGAGATCGCTAACTACTCCTGCTAGTGGGCCCTATTCAGCCAGGGTCGAGCCTGACGTAGGGGTCCGCGTGTTCCGATCGACGCCCCCGACCTTGCTTGTTCAGGGCCTTGCGTCGAATGGTCAGAGCCCCAACCTTTTGCCATTAGTCGGGGTGATGCTCTTGGTCTCCGCAGGTTGGTCAGTCATGGTGCGCCCGTCGAAGGGGGTAGGGCCCATGGGTGATAGGTTGGGGGCCTGTTGGCCCTTTGACCATTTCCACCATTTGTTGTTGGGCCTTGGTGCCCAAAGGCTTATCTTACGGGCCTAATGAGGTACCCTGGTATTCACCTCTGATAGTGGACGAGTAGAAGTGTGATTTGAAGCTGCTGGAGTCGGGTGTGAGACCGACCTAGAAATCAAGATGCATTCGGCGAGGGTTGCAGTGATGTGATCCATCTTGAAGATCAGATCTTGATGTTCGACTTCCTTATAGCGCATCAAGCCTCGAAGTGAGTTGTTAGCGCATTGGTGTCGATCTCCAGCTCGATGAGGAGTTGGTCTGTGGCGTTGGCGATAAAGGCCAACGATCCAAAGTGGAACATGGTTCCCTCCAAGAAGGTGACTTTGAGGTGTATGAGGATGATGACTCCTCGAATGGATGCCATAAAACTCTCTGCGGTGATCTTGACAACAACTCCTACCTGGTGTGTCAACCGTTGAATTTAGCTATTAGACAATCTACAAGGGGTATGCCCATCTATTAGATTTGTAGGCAAGGAGTCACCGAGACCTAGAGCTTGATGGTAACACGAGAGGCAGGGATACAAGGTTTAGACATGTTCAGGCCACAGGCGATAGAGTAATATCGTACGTCTTGTGTTCTGGTGGATTGTATTGCTATAGTTTGCGGAAAAGATTGGATACCTATGGGGTTTCCCATACCTGCCTTAAATTACGATATGCAATTATCATGTCAAATGTTTCTCACTTTCTCTAATGTTGTTTTTATGATACAAACCAATGATATTTATCTCGTTCATTCCTCCCCCCAATGGAAACAACTATAACACATGGTGAGAGAAGCTTGAGATAGCACTTGCGCTATCCAACAATGATCTAGCACTTACCTCTCCATGTCCCACTAAACCAGTGGACCCGGTGAGGAAAGCAAATGAGACTGATGCAGCTTTCGCTACTCAGCAGCGTGACCATGCATCAGTGAGAATGACATACGATCTTGATCGTGCGAAGTGGGATAGTTCAAACTGCAAGTGTTTGATGGTGATTAAGGGCTCCACTGAGGATCCAATAAGAGGTTCGATCCCAGAATGTACCACCACCACTGAGTATCTCAAGAAGGTGGAGAGTCGGTTCACTGGCTCTTCAAAGGCTTATGCAAGCACTCTCATTAAGAAGTTAGTCAATGAGAAATACACTGGTGGAGGGATAAGAGAGCACATATTAAGGATAAGCAACACGGCATCCAAGCTTAAGCCAATGGACTAGGGGCTCAAGGATGAGTTCCTAATTCATTTTATTTTTGCTTCTTTGCCCAAAAAGTATGAAATATTTGTTGTTAATTACAACTTATAGCCAGATAAGTGGGACATTGAGAAGCTTATTGTCATGTGTGTGCAAGAAGAGGAGAGGCTTAAGAGCTCACATGGTGACTCTATCAACCATGTGAAGGGAAATAAAAAAAAGAACTTTAACAACAAGAATGCTAAACCACAAGGGAAACCTTAGAGGGACAATAGCTCCTCTAAGCAACAAGGAAAGGCCCCACAGGAAGGCCACCATCAGAAATCCAACTATGTTCAAGTAGACAAGGACACCTGCAGATGGTGCCATAAGACTGGACACTACAAGAATGATTGTCCAGACTTCCTGAAGCACCTGATGAGAAAAGGTGAGGACATTATTATATTTATAGATAAGTCATTGTATTTAAGTTATGCAAAATCTACTTGGTGGATTGATTCAGGCGTAACTATTCATGTTGCAAATTCATTACAGGGATTCCATAAGAGGAGAAAGACACATTAAGGTAGCAAATGGATTCAAACCTGAAGTTGAAGCCATTGGAGACCTCCCATTAGAATTAAATGATGGCTTTGTACTTAAGCTTTCAGATGTCCTTTATGTACCCTCTTTACGTAGAAACTTAATAAGTGTCTCACGTTTAGACGATGATGGATATGATTGCCATTTTGGTAATGACCAATGTAAGATTGTGTTTACTAATAAGTGTGTTGGTCTTGCCTTCCGATAAGACAAGCTTTATTTGTTATCACTTTGTGAAAATGTGAATATTGTGAGCACTAATAATGAGAATGCCTCATCGTCTATGAATGTAAGTAATAAGTGAAAGAGAATTCATGACGTATCATCGAAATTATGGCACTGTCGTTTAGGCCATATTTTGAGGGGGAGAATAGAACGGTTGATTAAGAAATCAATTCTTCCACCATTAGAATTTTCACATTTAGAACAATGTATTGATTGCATTAAAGGAAAGTATGTTAAGAAAATAAAGAAAGATGCCAAACAAAGCGCATGAATTTTGGAAATAATTCACACAGATATATGTGGTCCTTTTCTTGTGAAAAGTGTGGATGATTATGATTCATTTATAATATTCATGGATGATTATTCTCGTTATGGCTATATTTATTCAATTAAGAAAAGATTAGAAGCATTGAATAAATTTAGGATATTTAAGGCTGAAGTAGAAAATCAGCATAATTTAAAGATTAAGGTAGTAAGATCCGACCGTGGGGGGAGTACTACGGTCGACATATCCCATATGACCAAGTTCCTGGACTTTTTGCAAAGTTCTTACAAGAAAATGGCATAGTTGTCCAATACTCTACTCCGGGCAAGCCTCGGCATAATGGAGTCGTTGAAAGATGCAACCGTACATTAATGGATATGGTGAGAAGTATGATAAGTTACTCCACTTTACCGATAAGTTTGTGGATGGAAACATTAAAAACCGTCATTCATATTTTTAATCGAGTACCAAGCAAGTCGATGCCCAAAATACCATATGAGTAGTGGACAGGAAAGGAACCCTCACTTAACCATTTACGTGTGTGGGGTTGTCCAGCTGAGGCTAAAGTATTTAACCCAAACATTGAGAAGCTAGACTCCAAGACAGTCAGTTGCCGTCTAGATAAGTCAAAAGGTTATCATTTCTACTGTACTGACAGACATACGAAGTTTGTAGAAATAAGACACGTTGTGTTCTTAGAGGATGATATGGTCAGGGGGAGCATGGTAGCGCGAGAAATTAACTTTGAGGAGAAGTGGGTATACGTGCCCACTCCGATGGTTCAGGAGCCATTTTTCTCACTACCTGTTGCTACTGCACCAACAGTAAAGGACACTACAGTGACAACACCTGTTGTTAGTTCTCCCATAACAATAATAAATGAACATGAGGAACCTGTCCTTCAGGATCATATAGAACCCGTTGTCGCACATGAGGAAGAGCAACAACAGCCCCATATGGAACAAGTGCCAACTAATGAGGCCCCTAGAAGGTCCCAAAGAACCAAAAAACCAGCCATTCCTGATGACTACGAAATCTATGAATGTGAATAATTTTAAATAGAGGGTGATCCCACCTCATTTGAAGAAGCCATGAGAAACGCTCACTCATCGAAGTGGCTTGAAGCCATGCAAGATAAAATGAGATCAATGACTACCAACGATATTTGGGACATAGAAAAAATTCCTAAAGGAGCCAAGACAGTAGGCTGTAAATGGGTCTACAAACTAAATATGACTCCAAAGGGAATATGGAAAGATTTAAACCGCGACTTGTGGCGAAAGGCTTTACACAAAGAGAAGGAATATATTACAATGAGACATTTTTTCCAGTCTCATGCAAGGATTTTTTTAAAATCATAATGGCGTTAGTGGTACACTACGATTTAGAATTACATCAGATGGATGTAAAGACAACATTTCTTAACAGGGATTTGGATGAAAATGTTTATATGGCACAACCAAAAGGTTTTGTCGTAAAAGGAAAAGAACGTATGGGATGCCGTCTGAAAAAATCTATTTACGGATTAAAACAAGCCTCTAGACAGTGGTATTTAAAGTTTGATGGAACGATAAGAAAGTTTGGGTTTAAAGAGAATGTAGAGGATAATTGCATTTATACAAAGTTCAAGAATGGAAAAATTATTTTCCTAATCTTGTATATGGATGACATCTTACTCGGTAGTATTGATGTTAATCTACTACTGGAGACGAAGTTCTTGTCCTCAAATTTTGACATGAAAGATCTCGGTGAAGCTTCGTTCGTTTTAGGGATAGAGATTCACAGAGATAGAAGAAAGGGGGTTTTAGGATTATCGCAAAAGGCATACTTAGAAAAGGTTCTAAAGAAATACAGTATGCATGCGTGTAAGCCTTCACCTGCTCCTATAGTCAAAGGCGATAGTTTTGGGAATTCCAATGTCCCAGGAACCAATATGAGATCAATCGAATGAAAGCGGTTCTATATGCTTCAACTGTAGGAAGCTTACAGTATGCTCAAGTATGTACACGCCCTGACTTAGCTTTTGTTACCAGGATACTTGGCAGATATCAGAGTAATCCAAGAATCGAACACTAGAGAATGGTAAAGAAAGTTTTGCGTTATTTGCAAGTCACAAAAAGTCTCATGCTAACGTACAGAAGATCTGATTCCCTATATATAGAGGGGTATTCAGATTCAGATTTTGTGGGAGATGTAGATGATAGAAAATCCACATCAGACTATGTATTCACTCTCATAGGGGGAGCTATATCGTGGAAAAGCTCCAAGCAAACCGTCAATGCATTATCCACGATGTATGTCGAGTTTGTAGTATGTTATGAGGCCACGGGGCAGGTGAACTGGCTAAAGAAATTTATGCCTGGGTTGAAAGTGATCGATGACATTCATAGGCCACTCAAGTTGTACTGCGATAATAAGCCTGCAGTATGTTATGCTCACAACAATAAGTCAAGTGATCGCTGCCAAACACATTGACATAAAGTTTTATGTTGTGAAAGACAAAGTCTGAGATCATTCTATTAGTCTCGAGTATATAAGTACAAAGAAAATGCTTGCGGATCTGCTTACAAAAGGCTTACCGTCCAATGTGTTCAGAGAACACTTAGCCGGCATGGGTTTACGGGAAAGCCTATGGTTCCTGGACAATAAGGGCCTAGTTGAGAATCTGTTTGAAAACAGAGAGGTGTATTGTAGCTGTTAATCTAATGGTACTAATCGTTGTGATGAGGCATGCTCTATGCGCTAATCTGTGATAGAATGAAAAAAGAGATAAGTGTTTTAAGTTTAAGTTATAAGTTGAGATCAAGGGGGAGAATGTTAGGTTGATCTCCACCAAGTCGGCCCAACATCCAACTTGGGCCCTGGTCCGCGTCCTGATCGGGGGCGTCCAACCAAATCATGGTTGGTGGGCCCCCATCGCACTGCGTTATATAAAGAGGTGAGGGCCAGCGGTTCATGGTACGAGGTTCACCGGTTTTGCCAAAGCACCCCATCGACAAACCCTAATCGATCTAAGGGAGCACAGCAGCGGCGGGAAGCGCCGCCACTGTCCTCCTTGACTCGCTGTCGCCCTTGCCGCCACTCTCCGGAGCTCACCGCGCCGCCATCGACCCGGGTTGCACCGACACCATCGTCATGGCGAGCTCCTCCGCCAAGCCCACCGTTGGTCAACTACCTCTGCACCCCTCTCTCTCTCTCTCTCTAATTCCTCTCTCTATTTCATGTTCTAGGTTGGATCTAGGCTTGTTTATCCCGAATTGAAAAAAAGGAATCACTCGCTAGATGATCCTAAGAACAAACATCTAACTCTAAGGACTCGATCTACTGGAAAAACTTATTAAAAACGATGGATTCCCACTCCCTCTGGCCTCCGGCGATATACCAGAGGAGAGAGGGAGGGGGATCAGCGGTGGTGGCGGCGTTGGGCGGCAGCGGAGGCGCTCAGTGGCGAGACACGAGGGGGCCTGTGGCGGCTACTCAATCCTTGATGTCTGATGAGACTTGTGCGTTGGGCAAGATTAACTTAGTTTTGTGACATTTGTACTTCCACAGGGAAAGTAACTTCTGTGAAGTTCTGAGCCGACGCTAAGTACATCGCTGTAGGTTCGATGGACAGGAACCTACGGATACTTGGGCTCCAAAGCTGCCTGCCGGCCAGCCGCAACGAAACTTTATTCTGTTAGTAATGGCAATTCAGTGCTTCAGTCTGTATTATGTGACAGCGTTTTGAGAGAGATGGACTGCTCTGTGCATGTGGGGTACTTTGTTTTTTTTTCCATTGGCGAGTGTTGATGAGTGATGAGTAATTGTCAACAGATGATCAAGCTTTGGTTTAGTATTTGAGACTAACCATAGCGTGAGTGGAGTGTTGTGTAACATGTCTCATGTCTTGTAATGTGCAGGTGTGGAGCACTGAGACGGTCGACGGCAATGAAGAATATCAAGTGAGTTTGTGTCGGACGATGGTCTAGGAGTGGTGAAGGAGGAACTTGGAGGTTTGGAGCGAGGGACTAAATTTGGCTTCCGGGGAAAATTCACAG
This sequence comes from Miscanthus lutarioriparius, assembly GCA_904845875.1. Classification (NCBI taxonomy): domain Eukaryota; kingdom Viridiplantae; phylum Streptophyta; class Magnoliopsida; order Poales; family Poaceae; genus Miscanthus; species Miscanthus lutarioriparius. The sequence continues at coordinate 56,568,551 of CAJGYO010000018.1, forward strand.
GCTGTCCTACAAAACTGGCCAGTACGGTTTGGCCAGCTTCCAGCCGGTTTTGCCGGGTTGTTTTCGTTCTGTTGCTACAATTTCAACCTCCGTGCTATGTTTTCAATCGTTTCTGCTGCGAGTCTTTTCCGTTGTGTTCTCTTGAGTGTATTTGGTCATCAGTGTTGGCCTATGTATACTCGCTGCAGAGTTTTTGGTGTTTGCGAGTGCTTATAAGATTGAGTTGAGAAGAAAGCCGAGATCTCTCTGAGAAAAATTTATTGGCTCCCATTTACCTCCCTCTTCCTTCACGTTGTAATTTAATTAGGCGTTAAGAATTTGTGCAGATGCTTCTTTTGTCAGTCGAGAACCGGAGCAGTTCCCAATACTAAGATAATAGATTGCATGCATGTCTCAATCTTCTTACAGAAAACTGAAGAAGAATGAATATGCACCCAGACTGAACACAATGAATCAATCCAAACCAAATGAAACACGACCCAAAGTGAAGCAAAAAAGAACACGCTATAATAAATTAATTAATAAAAAACATCAGCACCAGTGCGGCTACTCATATCTAACTAACATTACCCTCCTCTCTAAATGAAGAATGAAAGCGATGGTCACACGAGGGCGTCGGCTATAATAAATTAATGAAGAATGAAAGCACGACGTCAAGCTCCAAGATTTTCTATTGTGCTCTTCTTCATTTTTCTGAAATCCAGAATCTTTCATCGATCATGGGCGCCGTGGGCATCCACCATTTGAACTATTGGTGCCGCACGAGGGCCCGGCTCCCAGCTGCTGGAGGTACATTTGCCTAATGAACTGCGTGACACCGTCGTCGGAGACGGCCCCCCTGGCTGGAACCCACGCGCCCAACGGCCTTGACGCACCAGAGGTGGCCAAGAGCGCCATGATGAGCAGGAGTATCACCGGCACCGCAGCAATCACTCTCGCCATCGCCATGTTTTGTTTTGTGCTAGCTGCTAATCAGTCACTAACAACAGAAGCCTCTCGATCGATCTCCTTCAGGAGAGTTCAAAGCAGTAGCTTCTTGCTTCGATCTGATCTTCTCGTAGTGATCTGTTAAACACGATGATATGAGAGTTGCATGGACCATCCAGGGGTATATATATACGGCAGGGGTCATGCGGTAAGTTTCTGGAACCTATGTTGCATGTTATTACGTGTGTCATGACGAGCAGAAATGCCCTGCGGTATATGGTTGCACCTGAGAGGATGTCGCAACAATTGGAAGGAGGAATGTTCAAAGAGCACTAACTTCACATGCATGTTGCTGTACTGCTCAGTGCTAATTGCACCCAGTTTCCGAAAGGATTAGTAATTAGCTAGCCCATGTTATTGCTGTAGTGGGCATTCACCTTTTTAAGTGGTCCGTCCTGCCTTCATGATCAAATATCTTGCAGAATGCACGTCAGGAATGTGGCGAAAAGGCATAACAAGAGTAAAAGAAGTTGCAAACCCTTCGCCCTTTCCATTTCAACAGCATATATGTATAAATGTCCATGCAGCCCGAGACCCTGCGGCCCGGCATGAAGCCCGCAAATTTCGCCCGACCTAAGCACGGCCCGGCCCGGTGGTGTGCAAGCCCGGGCTGGCACGGCCTGGTAGAGCAAGCCATGCCTGGGCCTTACCCTAGGCACAACGTGCCAGCCCGGCCCGGTACGGCCCGACCTTTAAGCTATGGCCCGGGAGTGGCCCGGCCTCCCCAGTCCCCACCTCCCGTCCGGCCCTCCCCACCTCTCAACGGCCCAGTAGCGGAGCAGCCCAATGGCTCCCCGCCTCCCTCCCTCGTATATATTCGAGCAGATGCGGCGCCCTCCCCCTCACCCTGAACCGTAATCCACTTCAGCCCCCACTCCACCCGCCGCGCCGCTCTCTTGTCTCGCCTCTTCAACTCCTCTGTTGGCGACTCGCGTTCGTCCTCCCCGACTCCAGTGATCTCGATCTGCCTGCTACCGGCGAGCCGCTCCCTTCTCCTCCTCCCTCTCTGCCTCTCCTGTCTCCCTCTCCCTCTCCCCCTTAAGATCTCGGTGATTATGTGAGTTCGTATCACTATTTGTCCCTCCTCCGCCGCTCGTCGTCCTTGCTAACCGGTGTGTCGTCTTCTCTGGGTGGCCCTCGTCTTCTCCGGCACCGGGCTCCGGTTGCGCAGGTAAAACCCTGACCCTGACCCTAACCCTAACCCTAACCCTCACCCTAACCCTCCTCGTCTTCCATTGATCTATTCCGATCTAATCTTTTCATCCTCCTTCCATCTCTTTGCGCAAGTCGGTAGCCGATACGTCATCCTCTAGCTGTGGCATAGAGCGACCAAGGTAGCCCCGCGCACCGTTGAGGAACAGTGCTGGAGAGCCGTCCGCCATGGCGGCTGCTAATGACGATATCGTATGGCCAGTCACCGGCAACGACGACTTGATCGCGGCAGGCCTGGCCCCTGAGGATGACGACGACACCAGAGAGGACGTTGTTGCGTTGTTCGGTATCGATGTCGGTAGCGGCTCTGCTGCTCCGGCTCCGATCAATCTGGACGACGATGGTGGAGAAGGGGCGACGGCGACTGGGAACCCACTGGGCTCCAACTCCAACAGCTCTACTCCATCTGTTGCTGGTAACTCTAATGTTGGTAAGCGTAAATCACCTGTGTGGGCTGATTTTGATGAGATATATGAGACTGTGAATGGTAGAAAGATTTGCACTTAAGTTACATGTAAAATGTGTAAGCAACCCTTGTCTGCTAGATCTAATGTTGGCACTAGCCACTTGAAGAGGCACCAGGAATCTTGTATGCAGAAAACTGATCAACGTGCTAGGGTTCAGTCTAGGCTTGCTTACAATCCTGAAGGTTCTGTGCATAACTGGGACTATAAACCTGATGTTGCTATATCTGAGTTGTGTCGCTTGATTGCTAGGCTTGATCTGCCGTTAGGTATTGGTGAGACAGAGGCCTGGGAAGAGTACATTGTTCGTGCTCATAACCCTAGGTTTGTTAAGATATCTAGACAGACCACCACTAGAGATCTTAACAAGTTATTTACTGAACATCGTAATATTTTTAAGAACTCTGTGTTGTCTGCTGCTTCCTCTGTTGCTCTGACATGAGACATTTGGTCTAGTAATGCTAAGGAGGACTACATTAGTGTTGTGGCTCATTATGTGAGTGCTGATTGGGATTTACAGAAAAAGGTAATTGGTCTTCAGTTGATTGAGGTGAAACATACTGATGAAAATATTGCTGAAAGAGTTGCTTGTGTGGTTCAGGGGTTTGGTTTGATTGACAAGGTTTTTTCTGTAACCCTAGCCATACAAGTAAGAAAAAACAGGCATGGGGAAGAATTTTTGGAGGCTCTGGATTATCTGGTGTTGTTGGTCCTTCCCCTGCCTCTGCCCCACTCCATCTCTATCTACTTCTGTTGCTGCTTGTGAGCTCTCAGCTTATCTAGACAGTGACAATGTCACTGCATATGAGGATGACTATGATTTACTTCTCTGGTGGCGTGACCACAAACTAACATTTCCAGTACTTTCTATAATGACTAGAGATATTGTGTGTGTTCCTGTTTCACTGTCTCTTCAGAATCATGTTTCAGCTTGACAGGAAGGATAATTGAAGAGTGGCGATGACTTGTTGCCTGAACTGTAAAGATGCTGGCTTGCATAAAGGATTGGGAGTTTGAAGAAAAAAGGTTGCAGCATGTTGTTGACAACCAAGGGTTGGAAGACGCCTTCAAGAATCTCTATCTCGATGGCTGCTTTTGCTTGCACATCTGGGCCTGGCACATCTACATCTGTGGCTTCTGCTGGTACTTAGTGTCTGTGTCATCTGTGGCTTCTGCTGGTACAGACTGTGAGACTTGAGAGTTGTGAGAGTCTGAGACTTGAGAGTGATCTATTATCTGTATCTGTATCTGAGATCTTTGAACAATGGTTTAAGACTTGATTAAGAGTTGTGCTGCACTCTTTTTTTCTTTCTAGGGTTTCTCATAAGGGTGAGTTTTACCTAAAAAGGTTTTTAATGAGCCAACATTGAACAAACAGCTCATTTATCGTAATTGTCTTGTCTTCTTTGGTGCTTTTGGTTAGAAGTTATAACTTAGAATCTATGATAAGTTTGAAATGTTATATTTGTTATTGTCAATGAGTTTGGCTAATGGCTTATGAATGAGTGTGAATGAATCTATGTAACTGTGAAAATTGAGAAGAGTGTGATGGGAGCAACATTTTGAGGTGCGTTAAGGTCACCGTAATATGGGCTGGAACGGCACGGTGATTTAGCCGTGCTTAGCGGGCCGGCACGGCATGAATTTTGGCCCGTAGTGTCGTGTTTGGGCCAAAGGCTAGGCACGAGGCCCGTGGATGCACGGCACGGGAGGCACAGCTTAGTGCTGCGTTGGACAACTATACATATACGGGCGTAGTGCTGCGTTCCAAACTTACGCAATGCCGGCAATGGGGTAGGATGATGTCAGCACCCAGGTGGAGGACGAAGTTGACAAACATTATTAGTGGGTGGCCTACGTCCTACTCGAAGCCGCTGGCCCAGCTCGCGTGTCTTTGGGCCGGAGTGGATTGGAGCCCAGTAAAGCTGTCGATGTGCTACTGGTGTCACGGAGTCGTCTAGCTAAGTATTACTGTTCCCACTCAAAAAAAACTAAGTATTACTGTTTCCTCAAAAAAAGCTAAGTATTACTGTATTAGTAGTAGCAAGAAGGGAGAGGGGAACAACTATAAGGTGAGCTCCGTAAAACTTCTGTTATAATCTGTCCTCTGGAGTTCATCCGATCTATCCCCTGTTCTTCTGCTTGTTCTTCCATCCATACTGCTTACATCTAGTATGTGATTAAGTGTTCTGGCGTAGTGCCGTCACTCCCCCAGAGTTTAATTTGGGCGTTGGGTGAGGCGAGACACGTTGCTTGAGGAGCCGTGTACGTGTTTGTTTAATAGACTCCTTCCTCCCTTTCTCCTGATGTTCTTGTATTTCTTGGCTCTTGCTAGTGTGATCCGCATGGGAGATTCTTAATCCATTCGTTTCTTGAATTGAATATTCTCCTATGCGTGCCTAATTAACAAGAAAGACGGATGGTAAATATATAGTTTCTAGTTCTACCATGGTATACCGACCCAAAACGGTAATCATGCATGGTGAGCGATCTAAGTATTTTCGCTTTCATTTCCGTTTCATCAGTAGTTATTTTAGTTTTCATTTCGAACGTAAACCTGTAAAATCTCAAAATAGTTCCCAACAATAAGAAATTACAATTACCCGGCCATATTGTCACATGGGCTTGGACGCTCGTGAGCCAGCTCAACCTGTCAAGTAGACAAGCTAACAAAATCTACAGTCGGTCGTCTTGACTGATCAAAGAATACTATATGTAACAAGAGTCAACCTAGCTAAAAAGTTGTGTTGCACGAATGCTACTACTTAGAGCACGAGAAAAGTCCTTAGCATTGCTGTCCCCTTCACAAGTGAATGTTCGTTTATATATGGAAATGCCACTGCACACACGTTACATATGAATATATACACAAACGGAATATAATGAAATAAGAGAAATAAAGGTACAAATTAAAAGGGGTTTACAAAACCTGGCTATGGCTTCATGAAAGAATTACCATCCGTACGTACATGTATATAGGTATATAAGAAAATTTAACTAAAAGGTGTATAATCTGATATAATATGGACACGTACGTGACGCAACTGCATATGCTGTTTAGTGTTTACTCTAGCTAGCCTGATGACGGTGTTGGGCATCCACCGTTGGAGCTGTTGGTCTGACAGGACGGCGCCGCTCCCAGCTGCTGCAAATAAAGCCGCCTGAGAAGCTGCAGGATTTGCTTGCCGGAGACGGCGGCGGCATCTCCCGCTCCCATGCCGGCGGCGTCGGCGGCCGTCGCCAGCGGCCGCGCGGAGCAGGACGTGGACACTAAGGCCATGACGACCACCGCCGTCAACATCACCGCAGCAACAAACTTGGACCTCATCGTCGTCGTCGATCACACCACTGATGATCGATGTGTAGTCTACCTACCTCTAGGCCGGCTCGATCTCTAGCTACCTCAGCTCCTCCCGCGTGCGTTAGCAACGAACTGATGATCCAAGAGCTTCCTCAGCTGGCTCGTATATATAGGCCGCGGATCGGCAGTGGTTTTCTTGAATGCGGTCGGCATGCATGCTCGTTAGTTGTTACGTGTGCGACACTGCAGTTGATACGCAGAATTTGACTGCCGATGTGTAGAATTCTCCGCGCAGCACCTACGTGGATGTTGCTCCCAATCCCAGCTGCTTGATTTCCTGGAAGTTTGAGCTGCCCAGTCAAGCAGATACTTCACATTACATTCTAGTTCACCAAATTGGTAGGGTTGGGCCTCCGACGCCAACGGTGTGGAGGTTGAGGTCGGGGCGAAAGCTCAGACGACGACGTTTACGGACATCGTTCCTTTTTTTGAAGGCGTCCTTTGCTATCTTTTCTCCCACTGTATTGGATATTGCAAGTGAAAACCTTTCTTGACGGGCTACCTTGTCGGCGTTTTTAGCCACTACTACATAAACCTTTTGTAGGGCGGCTTCAGATGATTTGTAGGGGCGGTTTGGCCAGCCGCCCCTACCAAAACGTGTCTACAAATCATGCATTTGACCGTTCCTACAAATCATTTTGTAGAGACGGCTGGTGTTACTAGCCGTCCCTACAAATCGATTTGTAGGGGCGGCTGGTGACACCAGCCGCCCCTATAATACCTATTTGTAGGGGCGGTTCAGTCTAGAATCGTCCCTACAGTACATTTTTCTGCAAAAAAATTTTAAATTTACAATTCAAATTCGACTAGAACATATATATATATATATATATATATATATATATATATCAATATATATATAACATATATAATTTAAATATGACCACAAGCACAAGAGTATTATATAAACTACAATTATAAGTACAATTCACAAGAATATATACAATCCATCATTAAATAGACATAATTCATAAGGTAATACCAATGTCAAATTCCATACACATTGTTATCAACAGCCTAGAGCTAGCTTTTCAGTCTCATGAAGGTGTTGGTACTGAGAATTTCTACCTAAGTCAGAATCTCGGTCATGGTAGGTGCCTTTGACGTATACAATCTGATCCAATATGAAGTTGCAAAGGTCGCCAACGAGCTCTAAGAGTTGGTCATCCTTGTATGGGCCTCTTTTCATTTCTTTCTCTTCTTTCCACTACAAGAGAACAAGTTTTGGTTTAGTATTTCATACCATTTGCGAAGTTTTTATACTACGGGTGAAGAAGTTCAAACTTACCCTTAAGGGGTGTCTCCTGTAGGCACCGATGTTATTTATCATAGAACATACATAGTATCCACAATGTACACTCCTAGGCTTCAGCTTGGGGCACTGTGTGTTTTGCATATAAAAATGTTAAGTAATGCTTTTGACAACCATGTAATGGAGTACTGAAGAAGTAAGTTACACTTACCGCATATAGTGTTTTTATAGCCAGCCTTTCCTTCCTTACTGGATCATGCCTTCCGTGATGTTTAGTGACATAAAACCTAAATGTCCTGTTCGAATTATTTTAGTAAATACAACTTGTTAGTATCCAAAAGTAAACGTTACAAGTATGTATACAAACATATAAGCTAATGAGGATTGTCGATATGTATACGTCTTGAGAATCGATATGAAGTCTTTGTATGTCACCGGGTCCCTATCTATTGAATCAAAGACCCATGCCATGCTTCTTCCGACATCGACGCCTATACAAATCCAGTGGTTGCTGCATGGATTTAATCATAGAACTAGATAAGCTCTTTTACATCGAATAAAATATATCGAACAAAGCCTTAAGTATAGAGTTGAACTTACTCGAAGTTGTATGGTAGCCATATAGTAGAGTGTTGTTGGAGATTTTTAAAAGCCAGGGCAATGTATGTCGAAACCTTAAGGGACTCTTGCCTTAGTTTCTTTGCACGGATGTCCTCTTTCTCCGGAAGGATCTTTCCAGCAGCTAGCTCTTTGTCATCCAGTTTGCACTGTCTAGGGTAATTAAAATTTATTTGTGCTATAGCTTGAGGGTCTATATACCCGGCTTTCACATTTGATATTTGTTTTACAATGTGCACTTGCATTCTACAAATCACGGCGTGGATTAGTTACAACAACATTTAAAGACTACATTCATATCATATTAGGAGGATAAGGACTTATAGACACCACATGCGAATTAGATTCATTTTCATTGCACCGAGGTAAAAGCATGTTTGCATGTCATTGAAGTCAAAGATAATTTTCCCGGCTAGGCTTCCAAATATGCCGGTGGGGAAGCATGCTTGCACGAGGTCTATGCTCGTTAGGAGAACACACAGGTACCAATCATGGAACCTTCTCATTCCAAGTGGTAGGCGCTGGATGTTCCGGTTTGGTAGGAAGGGCTTGCCTCTTTCATATGTTTTCGGGCAATCCTTTGACCATTTGATGGCATCAACATTTGGATATTGCTTTGCTGTTTGGTGGAGTTTGCTAGTGATGGCCTCCTCAGAAGCCCATGATGGAACTTTTTTAATTTGGTTCTCAAGCTTGAACTGGTCATGAGCATACCACTTGTGCACCGACGAGACGTCTTTCATCGGAACATAAATTGGCCTTATGGTGATTGGATGCTTCTTTCGAAGTTCCCATTCAGGCACATCGTCATCTTCTTGTGCATCACCTTCTTTAGGAGGCACTCATTGTTCATGTATCGGCTGCGCTTGTTGAGAAGATTGTGGCATCTCATCATACACTTGCTCGGTACGAGCTGGAGAAGGTTGTGGCTTATCAGGCACAAGCTCGCTAGGAGGCGGGGAAGAATGTGGCATCTCAGGAATGTGGTGGTCACAAGACAGTGAAAATATCTCCTCGTCCTCAACAACTCGCTCCAAATTTGATAGAGGGGGAGGCGGCGAAGAAGCAGTCAATATAATGTTCCATTTATGCCAGAGGATGAACTGCCCTATTACGTCTCCGAGTAACACTAGCCCCTCGGGAGTTGCGTAGTCTATCCTCCACTGCATGAACTCGGGCTTCACGGTATGCACCTTGACCCTAGTGTAGTCCGACGGTATCTTATTATTGTGGTGTAAGTCATTGGAAGGATGTGCCACACCCGTTGCCACCTCCATCACAATGTTCTGTCGGCCACTGAGAAACACCAAGGTGCAACTAGTTGGTTCCCATATGTGATCGACGAGGGTTGTGGCTACAATGGAACCTTGGCTGCTAGGAACTTTCGGAGGGCTGCCAACTAATGCCAGTTTTCCCGGCGGCATCATTAATGTGCGTGGCTCTATAGACTATCCTTGCTCCTCCAGCGCCTTTGCAACTAGAGCCTTCACTTGGAGCTCAAGCTTAGCCTCCTGGTCTATGCCATGTTTCTTGTACATGTGCCTGTCCTCTTTGAATCCGTGCTTCTAGGTTGTCCTTTTCCCTAGCCCCCTGGTGCGGCCTGTGTGCTCATTGTTTCCCAAGCCAAGGCTAAGCTCATCCCTCTCTCTGGAAGGATTGAATGAGCCCTTCTCCTTGTGTTTAGCATATTTCAGTATCCTTGATACTGCTTCTTGGGTCTTCGGCTTATCAAACTTAAGATTACCATCGGATGATTCTGTACTCATCGCATATATCCAATTCCTTGAGCGTACCTTCAAATTCTTTACATCGATATTCCCAGCAGCTACGGCCTCTTCGTCCATCTTCCTAAACTGCTCTGCCTTGCCATAGTAGCCACCGGGGCCTAGATGATGGTGGTGTTTGTTCCTCTTCGTTAGCTTGGTGTTACGGGCACTGAGCTCCAATGCCTCCGGTGAAGTCTTCTGAGCTACGAGCTCCTCCCATTGACTAGGAGTTATGTTGCCGAACTCTTTGAAAGGAGTTAACCCCTTTTGGATATACTTCTTGTTGAGCTCCGACCTCCAACGTCAGAATGACTCTCCCATGATCTTGAAAGCATTTTTTATCAGTTTATGCTTACCCTCTAGAAATCTAAAATTAAGCTTCAGCTGCTTATCCCATAGTTCATCATTTTTCTTCTCTGGTACCTCTTTCTAGTTAGGGATTGCTGGGTTCAATTTATCTCTTACTAGGGCCCCGATAGCATTATGAAATCGTCCTCTGAATTCCTTCAGCTCAAGGATCTCCATTGCTGGCCCGACCTCCGTTATCAGATAGCATGCCTTATCTGGATATTGATTTGCTTTTCTATCCCCTCATTTCCTCTTTGGCTTGGTAGTCGTGTTCGTGGTTGTGTCTTGAGGTTGTGGAGTAGAGGCCTCAATGTCCGTCTCTGTGGCTGTTGCCTCTGCTCTCCTTTCCTCTACTCCGTCTTATCCGGCGAGATGTCACGGACGTCGATGTCGTCTTTTCAAGTTTTAGGAGGGACCTGTATATATGATAGGTCAAACTGTTAGCAGAGGTAACATAGCCAAAGCTTTAGTAAAATCTATAAGCTAAGGCTTTATCCTTACCTCCTTATTTGGGTCAAAATCCTTGTCCAAATCTTCCTCTGTTTGCCTCCTTCTGGCTTCACATGGAAAAGGATCATTGGGACTTACATATCTCTCTTTTGAGTCCTCATCATCATCATCCTCTTCTTCTTTGCCTTCAGCAGCCTCTCCTGCTCTTCCTTCTGCTCCCCCTTCCTCATCGTCACACTATTCCTGAGTAAGCATCACTTCTAGATCCTTTTCTAACTCATTATTGAACTGCTCCTAAGTAAGCTGGTCCTCTAGTGCTTGCTCCTCATAGGTTGGCTGCTCATCATGCTCAGGGCATCGTGCTGCACTATCTAGTGTCCGCGATATTATTTCGTGCTTTATTCTAATAGATGCAAGAAAGTGTGCTTTAGGTACACGAGAAGGTATAAGAAATCAAAAAGGTCTATAAACCAAAGTAGTTATATAAAACAATAATATATCAAAAAACGAGTAGTAGCAGTTGTAGAGGCCTCAGAAACATGTCAATCATCATTTGATCATGAACTTGGAGCATCAAGACATCATAACAGAGAAGAGAGAAGAAGGTAATGTAGGGACGGCTGCTAATGATGCCAAGTTCCTCACAAGTTCTTGATCATCAGCTCATATTCCACATAATATATGGACTTAGACAATTTCATCATCGGCAAAACAAAGGAGAGGAGAGGAGAGGGGAGATTTGGCAAAAAAAGCAACAGCTGCTTAACAAACATAGAGAGGAAAATGTGTAAAAAAAGAAGTAGCTGCTTCCCAAACATAGAGGATTGGAAAAGTGGCAAAAAAACAACAGCTGCTTATAAGTAGAGGGGCATTCGATCATCATATGAGCTACCTCATATGCCTGAAAACAAAACACCAAGATAAACTAGTAGCTGCTTATAAGTTCTTGATCATCGTCAATGATAAACTAGTAGCAGTACATTAGCAGCAAAGAAAACAAAACACCAAGATAAACTAGTACTACTACATTAGTATAAAAAAAACAAAGCAAAAGACGGTCATTATCCATCCCCAAAAGAGTCTAATTGAAATAATCTGGGAGTATGTACTAGTGTAGTAGGTACTGCCTCTAGATCAAGTATTGGCAGCAGTCCAGTATATAGGAGATCAGACAGTCCATAAATATGATATTATAGATCCTAAACCAACAAAGAGATGCCATGACTCAAACTGATCGCATCATTATCATTATAATCATATCAAACAGAAACTGGAGCAACAGATAGTCTGAACCACTCCACCCAAATACAAATATAACAGAACCAGATCAACATTTTTGGCATGCACTACTAATACCATGTGTCAGTTTATAGAACACCTAGTTCATAATGTGAATTTGTCATGGCTTGAATTTTCATGAAAATTATTCCAATAATGTAACAATTTTGTGATTTATAAAAGCATATTACTAAAAAAGTAGCAGTCCAAGTGATATCTTGTATACAACACATACTGATGTTCAAAGCAACTTACTCCAGGATGCTTAGTATATAGCAATTTGCAATTTGAGGTAGCAGCCGTTAAACTTTACCAGGATGCTTCCAATATATGGACGTTCAGGATTACAGAAGAGGTAACAAAACTCATTTGTGGTATAAAAATTTGACACATATGAGATTTCACCTAATGCTACTCCAAACATGCATACAAAGAACCATGGGCATTCTCTATTTGAAACCAGACATAAGATTATATATAAAAGTTGAATATTGCCAATATCGTCAGATGTCAAATTTTGTAACTGAGCAAGTGCCAAAATCAATTCAGAAGATATACTAGCACATATTCGGACTGTAGCACAAATAGGACAATATGAATGAAAATGGTTAGTCGAACTTCGCTAGACACTGTTCAACTTTCAGGAAGTAATATGGAAATTGCCGTGGATTCTGTTCGCCATTATGGCAGTGGTGTGTAAATGTATGGATTTCACTGATATTGAATTGCTTACTGATGCAAGCACACATTTTTTGTTTGTATAACAGTAGCAATGTCGCTTATAAACTGTAGCAATGAACAAGAACTCACAGATCAACGCATTATCAATGCCAACTTCGATGGCAATATATTGTCACAATGCTTTTTCAGAAACAGGTAACATGCACAGACTGTCAAAAAATATGACGACCTGTGAAGACTGAGAAATGTTACACATGTGACTTGACTAACTCCCTGAAGCTAAAATTATAGAATGGTAGCTGCTTTAGGACTGAATTATAAACATACTAAATTATGACCTTTGGTATTAACCTTTGTTCCGAAAAGAAAACCAGACCCTAAGTTCAGAAAAGAACATACTAAAATAACTAAACATACTAATCAAAAGCCCTAACTCTTCTTATAAACATACTAAATTACCAATGAAACTGACTGAATTATACTAAACGCTAAAAAAATATGAGAAAACCTTGCAAGCTAACAGAATAAAAATAAATTAAAAAACAACAAGTGCTATCTCTTCTTACAGTTACTTAACTTAGATTTACAGATTTATTTGCCTATGATTAAAAAACATGTCCTGCCCTAACTTTAAACAATATGAGCTGGATCCAGGCCTAAAATCGACTGAAGCTGCATAGATATATGTTGACCCTCATATTAGCATTTTGGCACAACTACAAGGATTTTTACCCCAGCAGCTTCACACATGCATTCTGATGACACAAACGCAATCATTGATCACACAAAAACAAACCAATTCAGCTCATAACATGCCTTCCTACCAAAGTCCGGTAGAAAGCACTCATCTGGAAATTTCAGCAAAGGAAGGAAACCCACAAAGAAACCAATGAAGCTAAACTAAGGTAACACCTCGAATCAAATCCGTAACATGTATTTACACTCATGGGAACTTCATAGGCAGTGCAAACCCAGGATGGAAATATTTTCCTAGAATATTTTCTAGAGCATATAGTAGTAGCACTGCAATTCATTCCTAGCAAGATCTATACAGCAGCTATAAATGACTTAGAAAGTGGAGCACATGATTTGTTTGGACTGCAACTTGCCATAACTACTTAAAAAGGCATGTCCAGTAAAAATAATAATAGTAGTAGCACTGGCATAACTAATTAAAGTAATAAGCTATCTTAATATCTGTAGCATGTTCCTCACAGTTCATGTCATAACTCAACAGGGTTTAAAAAATAACATGCACATTCTCCTAAGTTATCAGTTTAACGCAAACAATCTCACCTAAGAAATAACATATACACAAAATGATGAATCTGAAGCAAGCAGCAGAAAAGATTACTTGACAAATCTATAATGTGTCACTCTGAATCAAGTATGTGATAAGCAAGAAAACTATTTTTAAACAACAGTTGCCAGTAACAATTAACAAGTAACATGTTTTCCCCAAAATGGCAACAATAGGGCGTAACTATTTTACCAAGTACTTTAATTCCACAAGGCACTGCCATTTACACAAGGAAAAGATTTAGACAAGAGTTAGTTAATGGGTGTGTTTGTTCGGAAGCTTCCCAGGCAACCAGCTGCCCAGGCCAACCACCATTTGACAACAGGCATCGTCCGATAGACCTATACAAGCACAATGTGGCAGCAAATTGCCCGTGTCACCGCAATTCATATACCATCGCAGGACAAAATATAATGTAAACCATGCAAGCAACCAATTAAAATCTACTAATTCACAACATACAGACATCGTCCAATAGACCTATACAAGCACAATGTTGCAGCAAGTTGCCCGTGTCACCTCAATTCATATATCATCGCAGGACAAAATATAATGTAAACCATGCAAGCAACCTGTTAAAATATACTAATTCACACCAATTACTTGAATATAGATAGCACAAACATAGCTACCAGTTCAATAAGAGCTAGCCATCCTAGATCCATTGAGCAGAGCGTAAGCAGGCCAACCATATAGGCGAACCAACCAAACAACCGAGATAGCAACCAAAGAGACCGGAACCCACCTGCATGCCGTGGGCGAGGGTCTTGAGGCGGCCGAGAAGGTTCGAGCTGGGATGAAGCCCTTGCCGCCGCCAAGGTCGTGCTCGAGCGTGAACTGCACCGTGTTGGACTCGCCTGCCCTGGGCAACGGCGTGTCCGTGGATCTGCGGCGGGAGGAGAAGACCGCCGGGGCCGCCGGCGGGGAGGGTGCTGAGGGTCGGCGAGGCACAGCGAGACGACGAGCGCGGTGAGGGTGCAGACGTCATGCCGGCGTGCACAACGGCGAGGGCGACATTGAGGGCGAACACCGGAGCGCACGGCGGCGAAAACCCTAGCCGCCGGGAGGAACGGCGTTGCCCACGGCTAGGGTTCCGCTGCGAGTCCCAGCGGCGAACGGAGCCAAGGAAGACGGAGACAAGAAAGCTCGGGGGAGGACTGCCAGAGCACACGGTGGTGGGCACGGTGAGAGGAAGCGCGCATGGTGGCGGGCGGCGACGGGTTCTGCAGCCTGACGGTGTCTGAAAGGAACAATCGCGCCCTGACTTAGAATATTTTTAGGGCTCTGGCTTATATACTGAAGGGCATTTCTAGGGGCGGCTCCTGAGTTAGTCGC
Organism: Miscanthus lutarioriparius; assembly: GCA_904845875.1. Lineage (NCBI taxonomy): Eukaryota > Viridiplantae > Streptophyta > Magnoliopsida > Poales > Poaceae > Miscanthus > Miscanthus lutarioriparius. Next base: position 56,583,603 of record CAJGYO010000018.1, read on the forward strand.
CCCTACAAATCAATTTTTAGGGGCGGTTCGCTGAGTTAGCTGCCCCTACAAATATTTTTTAATTTATTTTAATTACTAATTCTGTAATTCATTCATATATAAAGAACAATGTAAATTTATATATTAGTTTGTTTATTATTCTATATATATAAACAATTTTATTATATATATAGATATAATTTTATATTTTCTTCTTTACAAAAAAATATTTTAAAATTTTAAAATTTGAATTTCAAAACAACTAATAGAATTTGAGGACACTAAATGACCTCAAATGAAAATTTTGTAAACATCAAAGTTGTAGAACTCATCAAGATCTCCAACTTATATTTTGGTCATCTTTTAATTTGACCTAATTTGAATAGTTCAAATTTTGAATTTCAATAAATATCAACTTCAAATAAGATTTTGAAACTTTAAATGGTTTCAAATAAGAAAGTCATGAACATAGAAGTTGTTGAACACATCACCATCTACAACTTTTATTTTGGTCATCTTTTCATTTAACCAAATTTGAATAGTTTAAATTTTGACTTTCAATAAATAACAACTTCAAACAAGATTTTGAAACCTTAAATGATTTCAACTATAAAAGTCGTGAACACAAAAGTTGTTGAACTCATCACTATCTAAAACTTTTATTTTGGTCACTTTATGTGATAAAGTATTAGTAAACATTGTTCATAAATTCACATATGACTCATAGTTTCATGAACTATACGAGAGACATGTTGATTTGTGAGCAATGTTTACTATCACTTCGTCAGATGAAAAATGACAAAAATAAAAGTTATAAATCTTGATGAGTTATACAACTTTAGTATTCATCACTTTTTCAGCTAAAATCATTTAATGGTTGAAAATCAGGATATAACTTGTTATTTTTTAAAATTTGTAAATTTGAATTACTCAAACTTTATCAAATGAAAAGAATAACCAAATCAACACAATAACTTGATAGGACATGATTTTAGAAAATTTTAGGAAAAAAATCATATGAGAGAGAAAGACTAGTTACAAATTTTACCCAGAGATTAAAAAGAAAAATCATATCTGTTCATGATAATCAACGATGAACAAGTGTGATTTCTCTTTTAATCTGTGGCTGAAGCTTGTAACTAGTTTTTCTCTCTCATACTAACTCTAAATGTGATGTTTTTTTTTTCTAAAATTTTCTAAAATCATGCTCTATCATTTTAGTCTGGCCATCTATCTTTGTCACTAATTTTGGAAAATTCAAATTTTAAATTTAGAAAATGATAACTTCAAACCTGAGTATCAACCATTAAATGATTTGAGCCATAAAGGTGATGAATATCCAAAATTGTATAACTCGTCAAGATCTCCAACTTATATTTGGGTCATCTTTTATTTGACCAAATTTGAACAGTTCAAATTTTGAATTTCAATAAATAGCAACTTCAAATAAGATTTTGAAACCTTAAATGGTTTCAAATAAGAAAGTCATGAACATAGAAGTTGTTGAACACATGACTATCTACAACTTTTATTTTGGTCATATTTTCATTTGACCAAATTTGAACAGTTGAAATTTTAAATTTTAATAAATGGCAACTTAAAACAAGATTTTGAAACCTTAAATGATTTCAACTATAAAAGTCGTGAACATAAAAGTTGTTGAACTCATCACTATCTATAACTTTTATTTTGGTCACTTCTTCATATGACAAAGTATTAGTAAACATTGTTTATAAATTCACATATGACCATGAACTATACGAGAGACATGTTGATTTGTGAATAATGTTTACTATTATTTTGCCAGATGAAGAAATGACCAAAATAAAAGTTGTAGATCTTGATGAGTTATACAACTTTGGTATTCATCACCTTTTTTAGCTGAAATCATTTAATGATTGAAAATTAGGTTAAAACTTGTAATTTTTAAAATTTGAAAATTTAAATTGCTCAAACTTTGTCAAATGAAAAGAATGACCAAATCAACATAGTAACTTGATAGGGAATGATTTTAGAAAATTTTAGAAAAAAAATTATCACATTTGAAGTTAGTATGAGGTAGAAAAACTAGTTACAAATTTTACCCAGAGATTAAAAAGACACCATGGTAGTTGAAAATTAATTAATGCCCATTTATCCATAAATAATTAAAATACATATTTGTTGATTACAATAAATAATTTCAAAGACAATAATTAACAACAATTATATTTTACCCAATATCTTTCATGCAAACCCTAGTCCAATTTCATCAAACATAAATTTACAAAAACAAAATTAATAAAAAAACCAAACCCTAGATCTAGATTTACATGCACATGAAACATCTATAAAACTAAATAATTGTTCACAAAAATCAAGAAACATGGACCAAATAAGGGTATTTGTACAGTGGATATTTGTAGGGACGATTGGTGATTGAGCTGCCCCTACAAATCGAACAGTAGGGGCGGCTGATGAGTGAACCCCCTACAAATCTACCCCATTTGTAGGGGCAGCTCGTATCACTAGCCGCCCCTACTGTTAGATTTGTAGGGGCGACTGGAATCATGGGACCCAAGCTCATCCAATGTAGAGGCGGTTGGTAGTGGAGCCGCCCCTAAAAAAAAAAGCCTTCATTGCTAAAAATCGCATTTTTATAGTAGTGAGCATCATTTTCTCCTTGGAGGCATTGCTAGGCTTTCTAGATCCGTGGTTGCTCCTTGCCGTATGGCCATGGTGGTGTCTTAGGCTGTTTTGTTTGGTGTCACCCTGGTAGGTCGTCATTTTCTTCAGTATTTGTTACTTGCTATTTTGAGCTGTTAGATGGGTCGTTTCGATCAAGTTGGAGCAAGTAGTGGTGTGAATTGTGATAGTTGTCCAGTTGTTATACCAAAGTTGTTAGGATGGGTGGAGCACTCTTCTCAGTTGTATGGTTTTTGGGCCTAGTTTCTATTTAAAAAACTGGGCGGGCACTTTTTTTTTTTTTTTTTTTTGTCTAATCTTTTGCGGCCCTTTCTTAAAAAAAAAGTTTACTGTTAACTTAGTATTCTGTCAAGATCGCGAGTAGGTCTAGAGGAAATACTCGTACGGCAACTTGATGGGGACAGGCTCCTGCGCGTGTCTTAGATCTCCTAAACGATGATGGTAATGTTTCGCTCAGTTAAATTCCGAAAAAAAGTCCTCATGCTTATGTTGCTTCTGGTTTTTTTTTTATAAATTGGAGTCTATGTGAGTGCATATATACATATATAAGTTCCAATTTTTTGTTGTTGTTAACAACATGCATGGTCCCCTATGTGACTATGTCTCATCCCTGGCTCCAAACAATATACTACACACACTATTAAAGAACTATTTTTAGCAACATAGTTATTTTTTTATACGCAGCTCAATCAAAATCCACCGCTAAAAATAGTTTTTGAAATGAGCCACCTCAAGAAATTCATTTTTAGTGGCGGCTGGTATTTTCATCCGCCTTTGAAAATAACCCTATCTTTATAGGCGACTATATCCCGCTGCCTTTAAAATAGATTTTTAGAGGTGGTTGGATTTATGATTTCTAGAAAACAATTTATAGATGTGACTGTATTTTCGAGCCATCTCTAGAAACTCGATTTCTAGGGGCCGCTCTTGTTTCCAGCCGCCCCTAAAAATCCATTTGTAGAGGCGGCTCCTGTTTTCATTCAATTCTACAAATCCTTTACGTATTAGTGAAATGATTTGTAGATGTACCTGGTCTTCTGGAAAGAGGTGGCTCAATTGTTAGACGCCTCTATATAGCCCTCCATAGTGTCAGCCACCTCTGAAAAATATTTTCATAGGCTGGCCGAGAATCACAACCACCTCAGAAATGTATATTATAAAGGCAGCTAGGAATTCTCAGCCACCACTGAAGTCCTATGTCCAGAGGTGGCTTCAATTAGAGCTACCTTAAAAAAGGTTTGTAGTATATATATATATATATACCAACCCCCTTCTTCGTACTTGGGACAGAACCGTAGTGCAAGGAGGAAGCAAAGGAAAGCTCGAACAATTTCTCAGAAAATGCAAATCTAAGGGGACGTTTTACTGTTAATTCCTTTAAAGGAGACTCTACGAGATAACTACGTGTCATTTTCTAATATTTTAAGGCCAATCTCAATGGGACTTTTATGAAGTTTTATGGACATTAAATATGCTGACATGACACTGCGTTGATGAAGAGAGATATGATAAAAGTTTCATGGGAATGAAATTCTTCTATACTGTTTTCAAAATATGAGTGTGTTGGAACCGAGCCATGAAACCTCCATTGACACTGGCCTAAAGGTTTAGTGCTGGATTATATGATTAATTTGGTTCTTGTTTTTCTCTCTCTTTGCATAGTGTATGTATGTCCTTTGGACGTTTATCTATATTTGACCTTTGTCAAACTTTCAACATTGGTCATCAATATCTAAAATTTTATATAGACTGATAACACAAAATTAATATTACTATATTTATTATGGAAAATTCTTTTATACTTTATAAACTATTTTTTATAATATTTTTGTCAAGGATAAGAAAGTTTGATTTAAGATAATTTTAAATGACTTAATTTGTGATCGAAGAAAATGTTTAACTAGAGAATCCTCAAGAAAAAGATATTGCTAATATATGTTTCACTTCGAGTAATGTAACATGGTATAAGAAACCGTTAGATTAGATGGCTCGGAATAAGGCTTTGATAACAGTACTTATGGCTCAACGTTTCCATTATTCAATCAATTCGGACTATTTGTTGGTGCATGACGATCAGCCAAAGAACTAGACATTAGTTGTTGATTAAGAAACTACTAATCAGTATTAGTGGACGTCGAAAATATATATATATATATATATATATATATATATATATATATATATATATATATATGACAATATATTTATGGAGAGCTGGTGACGACAACGTCACAGTAGTACAACATCGTCGGCGGTTCAGCCGCCGCATGACACATTGACACGTCACACGCAAATTTTAGGTTTTCTTTGACTTCAAGTTCAACCAGGCACACGTACACGATTTAGAGCTTACGGTCAGATACCATCAGATGAATATATCGGCTATAGATGGCCAGGTATCACTGCTACAATAACAACAACATTTATGGGCCCATCACTGTCACAATTTAGAAAATAACAGTAACAAAATATCACTATCAGTTCATAAAAAAATATTAGTCTTGGATAATAAAAATCAACTAACAATGATAAATAATTATTACCGTTGACTAGTAATATAACCAGACAATGATCTATGATTCTCCATCCTCAATATTTTTATTCAATATGCTTAACTCCACTTTGGTCGGGCGGCATCTTGGCCTTCACTCCGGCTCTCTCCCTCACACTCTCCCACCATCTCTCTCTCTCTCTCTCTCTACCTTTTCCTTTCTCCTCACAGCCCTCTCTCCATGACATCGTGGTGGGCGTAGGTGTGTCCCTGACATAGGGCAAAGGCATAGGCGTAGGCGGCACTCACAGCATAGGGCACAGCCGCAGCAGTGGGTCTGGCTGCGGTGGCTCAATGTGAGGCACGGCGCCAGCCTTAGCGCCAGTGGCAGATTTGAGCCCATGAAAGGCCTTAAAGTTAGCATGTCTTATCTTAATAGTACACATTTGCTTTGTATCACACGACATTTCATCTATGTTTGAGTTGTCATATACTTGGCTAACACACTTCGTCAATTGGCATGTCATCTACTTTGTCGTTCCCAATGTCTATGCCATCTTCATCTTCCTCGATCCAATATAATGTTCCATACCTCCAAGAGCCACCAAGTTAGTCCACTTCCTATTTACAGCATCTGATGGAAAACAAGCCTTGTCACTTAGGAAGAGTATATTATATATATAGCTATAAAATAAGTTATATATATATATACCTCTATTATATATAATTTTATATACTAATTTATAAAATAAGTTATAATGTCAATACATATTTACAATATGTCAATACATATTTACAATAGTCGGGTTATTATAATACATGGGGATATTTACCATAACGTTATAGTAAACCACTTAGTAAGGAGTTACTATAATCTTGTAAATTAACATAGTAATTATCGTAACTCAAAATGGCTACATAATAAATTATCGTATATATATATATATATAGAACTACTACCCTGTAGTTGGCTACAAAATAATTTATTCTGTAGCCACTTTGAGTTACGATAATTACTATATTAATTTATGAGATTATAGTAACTTCTTACTAAGTGGTTTACTATAACGTTATGGTAAATATCCCCCCGAGGTATAGTAACACAACTATCGTAAATATGTATTGACATTATCATAAATTAGTATATAAAATCATCGTAAATGGAGGTGGCTACAGAATAACTTATTTTATAGCTGGCTACTGAATATATGCCTTCACAGTTTGTATAAAGGTATTGAGAGCATTGGAAAATGTTAGACTCTATCTTTGCAGACCGTACATCCATCCATGGTCCATCAACAATTTAACAACCCCCCCCCCACACACACACACACAGAGAACATACAACAATAAACTCAAATTAAAGAAAGCTTCTTTGCTTTTTTAATGTGACTCAACTGTAAAAGTAAATGCGTATACACCATCGGGTCCTCATGAAAAATTGGAATAGAAGATCTTTTCCACCATCAGTTCTTTCACTATCATCAGATTATATCTATGGTCCTCAAGTAGTAACCAATGGTGTCACAAAAATTTGATCTATCATTTAAACCAAAATTATTGATATAGTTTCTAATTTTGGAACCAACTATGTGCTACTAGTGTTTTGCTAATTAACATTGTTGTGAACATTCACACAGTAATACAAATCATCAATAGCTTATGCACTCTAACCTTGATATGTTTCGGTGTGTGTACCTGTGGTGTGCCCCCGGCCCCTTAAAAGGTTGATGCAAACAATAAATGTACTCCCCCTCCCCACTCCCCCACCTCTATCCCCACACACATTCAGGGCTAGTTTGGAAACTCAAATCACTTTGGGATCCTAGACTTTTTCTAGGGTGAGCAAGCTATGAGGATGTCATTTGAATAAGAGCGTCTCCAAGAGTACCCCATTTTTTCCTCCTCAAATCATGTAGTTTTCCAACACCCCAAAAGGTATTGGGAGGAAAAAAGGTCATTTCCAAGAGTTCCCAATAAATGGCTTCCAAAAAATGAAATTTGGGTCCCACATCATTTTTTTCTCAGCTGTTTTTTTCCTTGCGGGACATCACATGTCGCGATCTCTTTTCCCACGACGTGCCTGCCGCTGCTGCAACTCCTAGTCGCCGCCGCCAACTCCCAGCCGCCGCCGTCACCTCCCAGCCGGCTGCCGCCTCCTTTCGGCCGGCCGAGCACTCCTTCCAGCCGGCCGTGCCATCCTCCCTACCGGCCGCCGCCACCTCCCAGGCAGCCACGACGACCTCCTAGGCGGGTATGGTAGTTAAAGCCCGCAGGCTGCCTCGCAAGGTCGGTACACATCATGCCTGCTGAGAAGTCACTTCTGCAAAGGGAGTTGGACGATTCATCATCAGACGACGATGACATTTTGATCTTCTCAGTGGCTACAATTGTCGAGACATATTCGAACCAAAAAGGAAGTGTGGCATAACCATTCGAAATAGCACACTTACGGAGGTGCTCGTCTTCCACCAGACACTAAGCACCCCGAAAGCAAGCTACAGCGGGCGGTATTCGTCAGGCACACCCCAAGGGACAACCTGAAAGATCCACATTTTCCCCAAGGATCCAATAATGAGAACGAGTTACAATACTTAATCCATTTCATACATCCAGAGTTCATAAAAAGTACATTATTACATTTCCAAAGTCAGAGTGCGGAATATTAAACAGCGGAATTAAAAATAAATATCTAGCGATAAAGAACGAGGATCCATCTATGCCTACTAGAAGAATCATCCACACAATGGTACTCCTCACACATTACCTACAACAGGGGTAAATAAACCCTGAGTACACAATGTACTCGCAAGACTTATCCGACAAGTGGGAATAGCTTCCCGACTCCAAGGGATATGCAAAGCTTTTTGGTTTGCTAGTTTTCTTTTGCAGAAAGCTATACTAATTGTGAGTCCTTATTGATGTTATTATTAATAGCCATATTAATTTATTATCTAGCCATTCTATGTAAGCACCAATTCTACTTTCAAGCAAGAGTTGAGCAATCAGTTCCATTTCATCACCTTCCATCTTTCAGTCCTTACTACGATGCTAAACCGTAGACAAGCTGTACCAGAACACCGGCGATTCGTGAATCAATGCCCCTAGCTGGGTACCCCAAAAATACACGCCCCGCTTGTACCCTAGGCACAAGCAGGACGAACCCATCACCCTCCTGTCATAGGATCCAGGTCCCCATCCAAACTTGGACTCCAAGCCCTCGCTTCTAAGTCCCAGACTTAGTGCGGTGCAAGGACCTCCACCATCCCTGCCTCCAATCAGTCGGTCTAGAAAAAGCCAGAACCCACGACAAAAGAGCAACAAGTCTTCCCTACGCCCATACCCAAGTATGTGCTCGGGATAATAAATCTATGACTTGCCTAGAGCCTTATGCAACGGTCGGTCCTTAATCGACACAGACAGGGAAAAAATGTAACCAAGCTATGCCTCGTTGGCCACAGGACACAACCTCTTACACCCACCAGTACCCAAACCACATCCCTGCTCGGTCACCACTTTTTCTTTCCACCATTTTATCATGAGTGATCAAAATTATCATCTATTGTGAGTAACGGCAGGTTACTCACGCTACCGAAATCCTGAGCATAGCAGCTACTCGACCTGTACTAATATGACTCATAGGTAGATATATTTATACATGTAGTTTTCATAAAATGCCTATAACGTAAATGCACATCATATATATATTCAGTGATCATAAAATATGGGTTATGCACTGAGGCTTGCCTTGGGCAGGCGGTAGGTCAGCAAAGTCAGCACCAAAAGGCTCTGGGGCTCCCTCCTGCATGAGGATCTCCTCCTCGTACTCCTCAATGACCTCTTCATAATCTTGTTCATCCACGAGCATGAACTCTACCAACTCGTGATCTATATGCATAAAATGATGATGCAACACTTAGTAATATGGCAACAGCAGCTCTTAAAATAAAATACATCTATCAAGTTACTAAGCTAGTCCTTCTGACTAATGTGCTAAGTTACCTACTGTTACCACTAACAAGTATGAAGCATGACATATATTATCTTATCAACTAAAGGTATTCTTACTCCTAATACCGATTTATTCTATATATGATAAAATAAGGGTACTAGTTATTCTATTTATCCACCTACTCTAGTGCTACAAAAATTACACTGAGTACATAATAATCTAATGGTCATACTCTAAAAATTTCATGCCTAAATCTATCATCAATTTGCCACCAAAATTCCTACAAATATTAATCTACATAATACTAAGTTCTCTAATTTGAATTTATAAACCTACCATTATCATAGCTAACTGTAATCTAACTACACTAACAGATAGATAACATTTTTGTGAACCTAACAAACTTGGTTTCACTATTTTTGGACATTTACAAGATTTACTACAAATTATCAAAGTTCAGCTCAAAACTAGATTGAATAAGCATTTACTAACTTACTGGAACTGGGAAAACTTAATTCTACCGCGTAGCCCACAACACACGATGCGGCCCACGTCCGCGCTGCGTGCGCACGCACACGCGCTTCTCCGACGCACTTCTGCAAGGCACGTGCTGCACCTGTGAGCTGGTGTGTGGCAGCTCCAACACACTCATCGTCGGTGAAGGTGGTGAGGTCGAGCTTCTTTTCCACCTCCTTGAGCCAGTCATCGGCTACAAGTGGGTCAGGGTCAGTGCCATCATAGGTGGGTGGCCTCAGCTTCAGAAATCCCTCCAGCTTCCTTTGGAAGTCATTCTGCTGACCTCCCTAGCGATGGTTTGCTCTGTCAACAAGGGCTGTAAGAAGCTGGGTCTGTTGCGCCATCACTTCTGCCAGGTTCGGTGGTGGTGGTGGTGGAATATTCTCCTCAACAGGCGGCGGGGTATTCTCCAGGTTGAAGGGTATCCCTCCACATCCACGGCCACGGCCACGGCCACGACCACGGTTGTTGCCACCACGCCCCCCGTTTGGCTCGACTGGTTAGGGGTTGGGTGCACGTCTATGGTTCATTAGGCGAGCTGATCGGTGGTTCGGCATCTGCAACACGGATCATAGGAATTTTAGTGTTTGTACCATAAGTGCTTATAATTCAGTATGATTACATGATTTTGATGATTTAAAGAGAAACATTTATACTATCCAGCAATCATTACAAAGAAGCAATAAGATCCAAAAACATTCATTACATGGGTTTTAGTACATAGCATCATCTCCAGTAGCTACACTTGAAGACTCGCGAGAATCGTACTATGCATAGTGTCTCATATTACATCTCATAAGGGGTACATCATGGGGTACAACTTATGGAAGCCACTGACATGTCTCTCGACCTCACAGGGTCATCTACTCTAACTCGTACACCGCAGCTGGGATACGACTGTTCTCGATCTCGATCTCCTCATCAGACTTGTGAAGTCAGGACACGTACTTCAAGGCCTCGGTGAGCTCCTTAGTAGGCTTGGCTCCAGGTAGGGTAGGGCAAGCGTCTAGGTTGAGGCGAGTCGGGGCTAACTCAAACTCCTCTATCCTGGGCTTCGTCTTGCTACAAATCTCCTTGGGTAGCTGATCCCACATACCCTTCATCTCCCTGAGGTGCTTCTTGTTAGACTTCTGCCAAGCCTGCCAAGTCTTCTCACACTTGTCCTGTAGGTACTCGTTCTGCCTGAGTGCCTCGATCAGGTGACCCTGGTTGCGAACGGCCTTCTTCCTGAACTCCTCTAGCTTCTGAGTCATGGTCTTGTTTTGAGATTGGATTTTCAGCATATCAATCCCCTTGGACCTCTCTCTGTCTCCTCTATGGTTGAACTCAGCCTTCTTGTCATCCAACTCTCTCTGCAACTCCAAGACCTTGCTGTTAAGGTAGCAGTTCCTATTGCCTAGGTCGGCTGCTTTGTCCTGTAAGTCAGCGACCTCGGCTCTGTGGACTTCTTCGCGACGGTTGAGCTCGTCCTGTAGCTTGGCAACTGTCTCGAGCAGACTAGCTCGCTCCTGTGCTCCCTGCGAGTCTCGCTCCTGTTACTCCCATAGAAGAGCCCGGTCCTGACGTCTCCACTGCTCAAGCTGGGTCACGTACCTATCCTGCTCTAGTAGGTGGATAGCCGAGACACGAAGGCATCTATCCTCCTCTGCAAAGATGACTCTGCCAGCTGCGAAACTCTGCTCATTAGGGGTAAGGCTGAGGTTGAGGGCCTGGGGGAGTAGACGGAACTCTGTCATCTTTCAGGTGCTCATAGTGGTCCCTCATCACTCTACGAAGTGCCTTGTGTGAGACAGCTCATAGTCCCTCCTCAACTGTGTCCTCTATAGTCAACTCGGTGAAAGCTAGGACAGAAGATAAGGTAGTGCTAGCTAGAAACTCGACTGAGGTGACAACTGGTCCTTCAATTCCTCCTCCTGAGCTGACTTCCCGATGCAGGTGACCTTAACAAGCTCGTTAGGGACTCCTAACATGACGAGAACTCAGCAGAGGGTCTATGCAAAACCCCCGAGCTCACGTAGATCAAAGGTAAGCTTGGCGTGGTCCAGAGGTAGCGGTCCTAGAGGCGGCCATTCGACGTTCGTTGCCATCTGCTTGTTTTAAGGAAACAGGTGTTAGCAAGTCAATAAATAGATAAGCCTTGCATGAAAGTAAATGCAAGGTCGGTATATAACCGAAAGAAGGGCTGTTCTCGTCCTATTCTATCATCCATTTCTAAGGATTTCATCCTAGGGTCAAGTATGGATCTGATACCAACTGAAACGACCTGATTTCCGTGAAGGGAAATCCACAGAGTCGAAGTGTAATAAGACCGTTGTAGATCATATTACCTAAATTCCAGTCGAATATCACATCCATACAACGATAATATTAGAGTACAAATAGTATGGAATTACATAAATTATTACATCACCGCATTGGCGGAATCAAAAGTAACATTCATTCAGAACCGCTTGAAGATAAGATCACCAACTCGAGCGTAGGAACAAACCCTCAACCGTCAAACTCCTCAGAGCTATACTCCTCAGTAGAACCTGTGTGCCAAAATTTATCAGTACGATTTGTACTGGCCACTCCCACCCTATGATCATTGCTTTGTGGAAAATTGGATGCAAGTTGGATATATTTAAAAGGAACCTATAAGGCTGGGGTTTCCTATGTTTTAGCATATCAAGTATATATATATATATTAATAGTTGGTCAAGTTTTAACACCATTCCCATGCCCATTCCACCCCATTTCCGTCCAGAGCTAGGTTTCGATCCTGGGATCGATTTACCACCATCACCACATCACAACCATACCATCGCTCAGTTGACAGGCCAACTCCCTCTCGGCACTGTCTCAAGGCCCGTAGCCCCTAGCTACATCCGAACACTCACTCCCGGGGGGAGAAGAGAAGGGCTCATCTCACTATCTAGTTTAAGTGAAACCTAGGAAAGGTCCATAGCCGACAAGTCAGCATATGTATCGATCGATCATCCATACACTCTGCAGAGGTTTTACATAACCACAAGATCCGCCTTCCTCGCTGACCGTCATCAACTGGGCTGATTCCGGCCGCTTGCTAGCCTAGGATAATGCCACCCTATCATTCAGCCCTGGTACACCCCAAGTCTGGTCTGGGGTGGCTGAAACTATGAGTCATGAGCTGGGTCCACAAGGTCTCCATGAAGTCTCGAAAGGGTGTGGGGGGAATCCTCCGTGCCCCGTTCCTCCCTCACACTGTCCGCTATCAACCTAGCAGTAGTGGCAATATCCTACCCTATAGTCCGGCCGTCCCGCACCATATAGGGCGAGTGGTACGTAAGGCTTCTCGGTGAATCTAAGTACTAGTAAGTCCTTAGGGATGACCAAGCCAGAATGTCTTCATCAGGGTTTCCATTTACCGTGCCACCACAGCACCTCCACCCTGGGCTCCTCCCATCACAGCTTCACACCCAGGGCCACCTCATATACCATTTACCCACCATAGGTATCTATTCCAGGGGTGCCTAGGTAGCACCCCATGGCAAGACTTGCCCCATGCTCGTCGTATACTCCAACTTGGTCGACACAACCCTCACCCTCCATGCACCCAAGTCACACATGCAGCACTCTCCCCATAGTCCAGATAACACCAGTTTTCCACCACGCATCAATGTAGTACAAGCGTAGTAGAAGTAATAAGCAATGAAATATAGCAGCAAGCGTGTGACTAGCCTAACAGCAGTGTGAGCAGGGGTAAGGTTGCGTCAAGGTAAAGGCCATCAAGAAAGCATACTACCATGCAAGTCCTATCATAATGTGAATATAACAATAAAGTAAAGCACTAGCAGTTCTATATTAGCTATGCGTAATAGGTGCTACGAGGTTAGGTGGGATGTGGCACCTTTAGTGTAGTCGTCTCCGTACTCCTCATGGTACTCTCGGTCCTCGTTCGTCTGGTTCTCCTCTGAGTCTGCATATGATCGAATTATAGTCGCGTTAGCGACGCCTATAGAATAGCACAAAGAAGCAATGAAAATTCAAAAGAGCCAAATGCACTCAAACATGGGTTTATTGTGTGGAGCTCGATTTTAGATGAATTTTGGTCCTGGTCTTGTATTTTTCTGAGGTCGTATGATTTAGTTATGTATTTTCGAAGATTAAATTAAGGCTGATTAATTCAGGGCTGACACGTGTCACACTGTGACTAGTTCACGTGGCATGTAGGGACACAACTGGTGTGGTGGTCGGAGAGGTCACTGAAGTGGTCGGAGAGCTCATCGACATGGTGGGTGAGATCGCTGAGGTGGTCGGAGTGGTCGTCGAAGTGGTCGGTGGGCTTACCGAGGTGGTCGGAGAGATTGCTGAGGTGGTCGGAGAGATTGCCAAAGTGCCCGACACTGGCGTGGTCTCTTCATCAGCATGACATCAGCATGGCGCCATCCGAGCTAATCCGCGGCTAACAGGTGGGTCCAGGGTCAAACGGTGTCTGACAGGTGAGGTACGGTTCATGGTGAACCCGCCTACATTGGTCCATAGACCGCAGAGCCGGTCTATAAAGGACTTGGTCCACTTACTCCTTCCCAGGGTTCGGTTCACGTGCACCAAGTGCACGAACATGTGGCCGGCGAGGGGAAAATCCCAATCTTCTTCCCCGTCATGCTCCCGTCGGTGGTGAGCTCACCGGCGAGCCCCTCCAGTGGCGTGGGTGTGCAATTAAGGTGGGCAAAAGCTTGGCCATGCCATAGCGGGTGTCCCGGTGAAGTTAACGTGGTGGTCGGGTGGCTCCAGTTGGTTGGCCGTGGTGAACGGCGACGTGGGTTCATCGGCGTGCATGGATAGGGCTGCAGTGGTAGCGAGAGCCTAGTTGGAGGAGTGTGTGACCTTCACAGTGCTTCTACGACCATGGTAGGCGTGTTGAAGGAGCTCCTGGTGCTCCCAGTGGCTCTAGCCATGGTGGTGGGGGCAAAGCGGAGGCGGTGGCGCTCCGACGAGGTGCGGTGCGGCAACGCAGGGCTCCGATGGGCTTCATTTTCGGCTAAGGTGAGCGCGATGTGTCTCTCGTCATGGCGGAGCCAGTCAGGGTGTCAATGTCACCTTTACCGCAACGTAGAAGACGTGGTGGTCTCGCCATGGTTGTGCTCTGGCCATGGTGAGCGCGTGCGTGCGTGCGATGCGTATGCATGGCATGAGCAGAACGCTCGGCGCTGGCGTTTCCGAGTAGAGGTTTCGGCGTCGCCCCCCTTCTTCCCTTTGCTTTGCGTTTCCGTTTGGCTCAACAAGAGGGTCATGGTGGTCCTTCTATGCTACTGGTTTGCTAAGCCGGGGCAAGAGCTCATGCTCCGACGTGGTCCATTCATGGCGTCCGAGAGGCTAGGTGTGGTCGTGCTAGTGTTCCCGAGCCGCTAGGGGTCGGTGAGGCCAGCCCTTGGGCTTGTGCGCATGTGGTGCATGTGCAGCGTGTCTAGGAGCGGGAATGCTCTACCTCTGTGTTCCCCAGGTGCGAGAACACGGTGGCGTTCATGGCGAGTACGGCTAGCGCGGTAAGCGGCGAACGACGTGGCTCACCGTAGGGCTCATGGCGGTAGGATGGCGGTGCGGTGGCGAGGCGAGGCCATGATGAGGCGATGCAGTGCCATGCCGAGCAGCTACATCATTGTAGCCGATCGGGGCGACGTTCCTAGCTCTGGCGAGGTTCGGTTCCACAGCGGCTTCCTTCTCCTCCTTGCTTCTTCCTCTTCCCTCTCTCTCAGCTTGACGCGGGGTGGTGCTGTGCCACCAGCGGTGGTGACGAACGGGCTGAGGGTTAGGGCTTGTGGGCGTTGGCTTTTATAGCCGAGCTCCAAGGGCTCCAATGGCGAACAGTGATCGGGCGGTGGTGACGCATGCGGCGCATCCGACGGCCCGCGTGCGGTAGCGTAGGCGCGGCGCAAGGGGGAATAGGGTCATGCTATGTGCGTGACCCCGGGCCCGTGTCTGCTCCGCCATCGGCTCCTGGTCACGTGGTGGAGAGAGGGTGGGGAAGACGACGACGCTGTAGCTGGGCGGCTGACAGAGGGGGCCCGTTTACCAGCTTGTCCTGATGCGGCGGCGTGCGGTGCGTGACGGCTGACGGGTGGGTCCAGCTCGTCAGCAGCTTGTGCGCGTGCGGGTGGCGATGCTGGGCCGGCTTCGTGGGCTGCGCGTGAAAGGGCAGGCGAGGCTCGGCTGGGCTAGCTGGGTCGGTCGAGGCAGGCTAGGCTGCTGCGGCTCCCTCCTTTCCTTTCTCTTTTCTTTCTTTTGCTTTGATTCACTTTTAGTTAGAGTTTAAACTTGAGCTTCGAGTTATGTAGTGGGTCCCACAAGGTGTTTCAATTGGTGGTCAAAATACATCCCATATATTAGGGTTTATCATAAATATCAAGTAAGTTAGTTAAACATCACATAAGGCAAAAGAATCCAAATCACAAGTGGAATTTAAGGATTAATGCATGATTTGTTTATTTACGAATTTAATTACACATGTGGCATAAAACCAAGCTATGCTTATGACTTTAACCTAGTTGGGCCACATCTAATCCAAAACTAGGGTTTGGCTTCTACATGTGTCACTCAACATCACATAGGGTTTAAACAAAAAATTTGTAGTTGTAATTTTTGGTGTGTGGATTTTTGGGTTGTTACAGTCCTACCCCCTTAACAGAATCTCATCCCCGAGATTAAAGCGTAACGTACCCTTCGAAGAGATAAGGATATTGTAGCCGAAGGTCAGACTCTTTCTCCCATGTTGCTTCTCTCTCAGTGTGATTGCTCCATTGGACTTTGCACATAGGAATGGTCTTGCTTCGGGTTTCTTTGGTGTCTCTACCCAGAATTCTGATAGGATGCTCCTTATACTCGAGAGTGTTCTGAATATCAAGTGTATTAGTCGGGATCACTTCATCGGGCACTCTCAAACACTTGCGTAGCTGGGATACATGAAACACGGGATGTACACCCGCCAATTCCTCAGGTAGCTCAAGTTTGTAAGCGAGTTTTCCAATTCTCTTGCGTATCTTGTATGGCCCAACAAATCTAGGGGCAAGCTTGCCTTTCACATGGAATCTGTCAGTTCCACGTAGCGGGGATACCTTGAGATAGACGAAATCTCCCACATAGTACTCAAGTTCTCTTCTTCTTTTGTCAGCATAGCTCTTGTATCGACCTTGAGCAATTCTCAAATTCTCCTTTACTTGAGCAACTCCTTCTTCGGCATCTTGAATCTTAGCGGAGTCAAAGAACGATCTTTCTCCTGGTTGGGACCACATCAAAGGTGTCTTACAAGGTCTGCCATACAGAGCTTCGAACGGCGACATCTTGATGCTGGCTTGGTAGCTGTTGTTGTAAGAGAACTCTGCAAAGGGTAGGCATTTCTCCCAATCAGAGCCATAATTCAGTACACTAGCACGAAGCATGTCTTCTAAGATCTGATTCACTCGTTCAGTCTGTCTATCTGTCTGTGGGTGATAAGCGGTACTGAAATCAAGTTTGGTTCCAATGGACTTGTGCAGGGCTTCCTAGAATCAGGACATAAACTGAGGACCACGATCAGATACAATATTAGAGGGAGCTCCATGCAGTCTGAGGATATGCTCAACATATAGATCTGCTAACTTTTTGGCATCGGTCTTGGTCTTAACGGGTACAAATTGAGCAACCTTGGTCAAACGATCTACAATCACCCAAACGGAATCATTGCCTTTCTGTGAATGGGGCAACCCGACTATGAAATCCATGGATATGCTCTCCCATTTCCACTGGGAACGTCAAGAGGCTTCAACAATCCTGCAGGCCTTTGATGTTTAGCCTTGACTCTATTACAGGTGTCACATCGTGCCACATGTCCCACAATGTCTGTCATCATGCCTTTCCACCAAAACTATTTCTTCAAGTCTTGATACATCTTTGAACCTCCAGGGTGAATATAGTACTTAGAATCATGTGCTTCTGATAGAATTTCCTCTCGTAGTGCTGGATCAGAAGGTACACAGATTCTGTCCTTGAACCAGATGGTTCCTTGTTCATCTTCATGGTGCTTGGTCTTGTAGCCTAGTTTCATCAGACCATGGAGATACCCAATTTCTTCACAATTTTTCTAAGCTTGACGGATGCGATCTGTGAGATCATACTGTATGCGGAGCTCATTCAACAAGCCATGCGGTAGTATCTCAAGTTGGAAATCATCAATCTCTTCCTTGAGTTCAGGTGGTACGGATTCTGTGATCAAAGTGTGACAGTAACTCTTGCGACTGAGAGCATCTGCGACTACATTAGCTTTTCCCGGATGATAGTGAATTTCTAGGTCATAGTCCTTGATCAACTCTAGCCATCGGCGTTGTCTCATATTCAGATCTTCCTGAGTGAAAAAGTACTTCAAGCTCTTGTGATCGGTATAGAAATCACACTTGTTGCCTATCAAGTAGTGCCTCCAGATCTTCAATGCATGTACTACTGCTGCTAACTCAAGATCATGAGTGGGGTAACGGTTCTTGTATTCTTTCAACTGTTGAGAAGCATAAGCTATCACTTTCCCACCTTGTATCAATACACAGCCAAGTCCTTGACGGGATGCATCACAGTAGACCATGAAATCTTTGCTGATATCAGGCAATGCTAGCACAGGAGTTGTGGTAAGCTTCAATTTCAACTCTTGAAAGCTTTGTTCATACTCGAGCATTCATTCAAACTCCTTAGTCTTTTTCAAAAGGTTGGTCATCGGACGGGCTATCTTGGAAAAGTTCTCGATGAATCGACGGTAATATCCAGCCAATCCCAAGAAACTTCTGACTTCGGTCATGTTACAAGGTTGATCCCACTCTTTCACAGCTTCAATCTTGGCTGGGTCAACTGCAACACCTTCAGCTGATAGTACATGGCCTAGGAAGGCAACTTCATGTAGCCAAAACTCACATTTGCTGAACTTTGCATAGAGTTGATGTTGGGCTTAGTTTCTCAAGCATAGTTCTCAGATGATGTTCATGTTCTTCGGCGGTGGGTGAATAAACAAGGATGTCATCAATGAATACTACCACAAACTTATCTAGTTCATCCATGAAAACCTTATTCATCATGTTCATGAAGTATGCGGGAGCATTCGTGAGTCCAAAGGACACCACAGTGAACTCAAACTGCCCATACCTAGTCACGAAAGCTGTCTTCGGGATGTCACTCTCTCGAATCTTCATCTGATGATAGCCAGATCTGAGATCAATCTTGGAGAAATACTTGGCACCTCGAAGCTGATCAAGCAAATCATCAATCCTTGGCAGGGGGTACTTGTTCTTGATGGTGACTGCATTCAAGTTCCGGTAATCAATGCACATTCTCATTGAGCCATCCTTCTTCTTAACAAACAAAATAGGGGATCCCTAGGGTGAAGCACTCGGTCTGATATATCCCTTTGAGATAAGCTCATCAAGCTGTTTCTTGAGCTCGGCTAGTTCGTCAGCTGACATGCGATAGGGTCTCTTGGCAATGGGTCCGGTTCTCGGCAAAAGATCAATGATGAACTCTACATCATGGTCTGGTGGCATACCCGGTAATTCTTTAGGGAATATTTCGAGATAGTCTCCGACCACAGGCACATCATGAACTGTCTTCTCCTCTTTTTGTGATTCTGAACTGGCTTTAAGGGCACATAGGATAGAAGTGGACTTTCCGGACTGGGGTTCACATCTAATAACTTGGCCTGATGGGTGGGTCACTTGGACGTATCTAGGTGAACATGAAATGATACCTCGGTGAATGGTTAGCCAATCCATACCTAAGATGGCATCTAGGTTTGTGGAAGGTAACAGGGTTAGGTCGGCTTTAAAGATAAGACCCTCAATGGTAAGACTCACTCCCTTACAGATGTGGGTGCACTTTAGGTCTCCTAAAGGTGAGCTGGTGATGATAGGCTTTCCACATGGGGTTATAGGCAGGCCATGCTCTCGTACAAACTTGGATGATATGTAAGAACAAGTTGCTCCAGAGTCAAATAGAACTAATGTAGTATTGCCATTAACTAAAAACATACCATACACAACGTCAGGGGCAGCCTGTGCTTCCTCGGTGCCTAGATGGTTGAGACGTCCATGAGTAGCAGATCCCTTGAACTGAGACTTCTGAGCGGCTGAGTTTTGAGGGCACTCAGCGGCTTTGTGACCCGGTTGGCCATAAGCGAAGCAGGTGAAAGGCGCACCGCCTATAGGGGTTAGCGCGGGTGCCTTCCAGTTTCCAGTGCTTGGTGTGGAGCGGTTCTGTGCTGGGCGTTCATTCACAGAGCGGGAATGGTTGAAACGGTCCTGAGTGTTGCGGTCCTGAGCATAACGGTCCTAAGCAGGGTGGGAGTATTTGGTGGTGTAGCCTCCACCACCCCTACTCGATCCAGGGTTGTCATCCCTGTTGTGGCAAGAGCGTTCCCTGGATGGTGCATCTCTGTGGAACCTCTTGCGATCATGGCCACGGAAAGACTCCTTAGGCTTACGCTTCCTCTCCCTGTACTCCTCTCCAGCTTCAGCACGGTCCGTCTCAATCTGGATACAGCGATGTAACAGAACCGACCAAATTATAAGAACATAAGTACAAAAACAATCACCGAAGTGATTAAATTCCTGTACTTATGCTCCCATAATCCCAGTAGTCCAAAAATCATGAAGGATTTCAAACAACTCTCGACATACAAACCAAGACCGTAGTGATTCAACACAACACATCATTCGTTACAACATTTCACAAGTGGCATCCGGATTACATCCATCAGAGTGCGAATAAAATATTACAAACCAAGTTCAAATTTGCGGAAGCAACATAGTTTAGTACATAACTTCTTAGTTTCAAATACATTGCCAGATCTTAGTCATGTCCTACAAAAGCATTATCAGGTACGAGAACTAGGAGAGACCGCGTCCAACGGTCTAGTCTTCATCCCCAGCCGGGAGAAGGCAATACTTGCAGCAACCGAAGTAGAACTGGTCATCTGCAACAGGTGGGAGATAAACCCTGAGTACAAGAAGGTACTCAGCTAGACTTACCCATCAAAACCAGAAATAAAAGACACCAAGGGTCATGCAAGGCTTATGAGGTGGGCTAGCTTGACACAGTTGCATAAAAGAGCTTATGAATATAGTGACCAATTTAAACTTAGCATCAAGCTTATCATCATTTACCTATCCACTAGATTAGCACCTATACTAGAGCACTCACTTATTAGGAGCAATCAATATTAACCATAGAAGGTATAATAAGGCTGTCATCATCATATCATCATTTCTGAACCATTATGTTATTTAGTGTATCTACTTTGGAGATAAGCCCGTCAAGTTCTCACTAACCGGGAGAGACGGCGACTCAAATCGAATTACAACTCAGCTGAGGGGGTATTCCTAACTCTCACCCTGGCATACTTTGCAAGGGTAGCCATGGGTCACATTTGGGACAACTCAGGAACCAAATTCGTGGGTTCGATCAGCGCCAGCACTCTCAGGGATTACCCTTCTGCTAGGACGATCAGGACTTTTAAATCACCTGCCCTTGGACTCACGCCTATAGCTCCCTTTCGAGGAGCACTTTATACTTATCGACTCCCGTCCTGAGGTGAGCTACTCGGCTTTGTGGTTGGTCTTCAGACACGGCCAACTAAGAGAGAGGCATGCGTTCAACATGAACAGGAAAGGCTCCAAGATTCAGTCCTTAAGCGACACAGACGGAGTCACTACAAACCGGCAAGCCTCCGCCCGGTCTTCATTTCAAATTAAGACAGGTTCTTTTCCACGATAGCAAATATAGCCAACCGTGCCATATGTATATTCCTATATCTCGCCGGTGATAGGAAATCACTTGACTTCTACCGCGTTTAAGCAGGGCTAAGCACTACACGAGCCTGAGCTACATAGGATTCAGGGTATCAATATCTGGACAAGGATTGGATAACCAATGCAGCAAGTGTTTGCATCCAACACCTAAACTTAATGCAACAACATATATATGTAACAATAATACTTTAACTGCATTTCGGAAATTAGGAGGCTTAATATGCTTCGGGGCTTGCCTTCCATAAAGTTGCACAGATGGTGATCTGGGCACTCAACGGCGACCTCGTCTGGCACTTCTCCTGAGGGCTGCACCTCCTGAACCTCCGGTGTTGGCTGCTGCTGCTCCCCGCTCGGTTCCTCGAATTCCAGCAGTGTCACTCCTTCCAGTACACCTATTGCATGCCGATGCACAAGATAAATATCATGGATGCATAAGGAATGACATGATGCTCATGATGAATGGATCACAGTAAGTGTTTAACGAAAACATCACTGGACACTCGTTTACCGATTAAGAATAGCTCTATTCAAATCACTTTAAAACATGTATCTAACTTAACTTGAAGAACGAGATCAACTTACCTAACTTGCATAACCTAAGATAAAGATGCTCATCTTCAGTTAAAGGCCTAACACCTAGGAACATTACCACAAGCTTAGGAATAGTAAAGGTATACTTAATTCAAAAGTTAAGGTTTCACATGCAAACGAGCAGTTTCTTAATTCAATCACAACAAGAGTTCTATAATTTCAAATGACTTGCAAGAGGACATTCTAGAAAGCTTATGAAATTCTCTACAAATTATTTGTAAACATCAAAGCATGATTCTTACGTTAACCAAATCGAATTAAAGTAAACATAGAATCTGTCCAGAAATGATAGGTTTACTAAATTAATTATTTAGTGATGATGCAAAAGCATAATTGGACCAAACCAAGTTTACCAACTTGTTGTACATACCAGAGGAACATCAGAAAGTATAGTGCCAACGTCTAAATAAATTATTTATTGTCCTTTTCTAATTTATTTAGTTAATTAGGTGATTAAAGCAACATATAGTAAAACTATACAGAAAAATCTACAAAAATTACAGTAGCTACCTCATGCTTCACATAGACTACCATAAAAATTTCAAAGCGATTGGGCAAGCAGAACTTGCTGTATCAAAAATAACAGATGACAGGTCTATTTCTAGCATAATTAGGAAACCCTATTGAAAAGTGTCAAGCAACAGATTTCTCATTTTTCATAGTATCATTCTAGCATAATAATAGCATTCACCAATTTTTACCTTTACTGGATCTATAGAAAAATTATGAAAATTCACACAAGATCCATCCATGCAAACAAGAGAATTACCTAACTCCTACATAAAGTGTCCAAAGTGTATGAAAATTTAACTACAAGCTATTCATGATATGAGAAGTACACCATAAAAATTCCATGCCATTTGGAGTTACACAGAAAAAGATATAATTACCCCTATTTCCCACATGATTAAAACAGATAATTAGCAACTCCATTTTTCATAACAAAACATGGCATAAATTATATTTTTAATATAAACTAGACATTACTAGGAACTCAACAAAATTGGAACCACATCATTTGGATCTACCAACCAAGAGATATACATTTTTGAATATGTACACCAATTTGTGAAAAAGAATAAAACAAAACAAAATGGAAAACCTAACCACTACTGCTGGGCCGGCCCGAAAGAACACGGCGGCCCACGAAGCACGTGCGTCAGCGCTCAGCGTGGCCCACGGCCGGCTCCCACCTGCGCGCGGTGGCTAACGAGCGGGGCCCGTCGGTCAGAGAAACATACAGGGGAGGGAAGAAGAACGACGGCGTAGCTCATCGCCGGTGGCAGCTCCGGCAAGGCCATCAGTACCAGCGTGTTCACCCCACCCATGCGCACCTAGGGGTACCATCAATCACGGCTATTACGGTGGCTAGGGGAAATGGCGACGGCCATGGCGGTGCACGACCACGGGTTGGCCAGCTCCGGCAAGGTCCGACCCCGTAGGGTGGGGCTAAGCTCGGTACAAGCTTCCGGAGGTCGCTACCATGCTAACCAAGCAAAAAGGAGGGGATGGGAAGGCCTCGGTGGTAGTTGGCCGCGTGGAGCGCCAACTCCGATGAGGTCCCGTCATGGCGGCGGTGGTGGAAATAGCGAATGCGCCCTTACCAAGACCCAATCGACACGGCTGAGAGGTGGAGGAGATAGAGGAGAACACGACGAAGCTATGGACGCGCTGGCCGATGTGTTTTTGTGGTGGCGAGCGAGCTCGAGCTCGTCGGAGTTGTTGCGACTGTTGCTACGGAGCTATGGGCGAATGGAGGAAGCCGAGGAAATAGAAATTGAACTGGCGAGCTGGTTGATAGGCGCGTGGGGGTGCTCATGTCGTGGCCGGCCGTGCCAGGGCATCCACCGCGTGTGGCAGCGTGATCAGGCGACCGGCGACGCGCGGCGCACACGCGGCCGTCGGACTCTGAACCTGTCGGGCACTGTAGCTCGCCATTCAGTGACCCAAACAAGCCTGACAGTGCAACTTCAACGCATTAACATGACTAAACCGTTGATCAATAGCGAAAACTGTGTACATGAAAATTGTAGCCCTACCTTCCATCTTCAACTTCTATTCAAGGATCATAGTCTAATTCACAACGAATCAGAAGTTACAACAAGCCAAAGTTGGCTCGATCCAACTAGAATGGTATTTATGACTTAGAAAATTTTCTAATTATGAAATCAGTAGGGAAACCTGACTTGTGGGCCTTGTTTGAACATGTTCTAGCCCTTTTCATGAGATGGTCATATTGAGACTTTTGTTCCTTGATAAATTGGCTACAACTTTGGTAAAGGGTGCACATCCATGCAAGGTCTCTAGGTTGGATTTTTGAATCAGTCAAACAGTGGCAGTCTATAGGTCATCCTAAGTCAAACCTCCACCTAGAGGGCAATTTAGTCATTTTGGTCCACATGAACAATGTCCCATCAATTACCCTAAGTGTAGTTAAGGTGTATTAGACCATAATTAACCACTCTACACAAGTGCTACACCAACTTCTAAGTATCACATGTGATGAAGCAACAAAACACTCAATTTTACTCTAATGTTGCAATTCCATGTTTCACATGTTTCATGACTTGGTTGTAATTTTAAACTTGTCATATTACTACCATGTTGCCATGTTTCAAGGTATGAGAAACTCATGTTGCATTCACATGTTGCACTACTACCATTCACAAGCAATCAAGTATGAAACGAACATAATTGAGAATGTTGCATATACATGTTTCAGTACAATGGCATGATGAGGTAGATGATGCACATGTTTATGAATGAAATGCAATTTTGTGGGAGCCAAACACCTAGGGTGTTACAGCCCTCCCCCCTTAGAAAAATCTCGTCCCGAGATTTGGAAAGCGTACCATTTAATATAGAAAGCTGGGTAATTTTCCTTTAGATAATCTTCCCGCTCCCATGTTGCATCCCGATCACTATGATTACTCCAAACTACCTTGTATAACTTAACTACTCACCTACGAGTCACCCTTTCTTGAGTATGTAGAACTCACACGGGCTTCTCCTCATAATAAAGATCAGATTTCAAGTTGATTCTCCTCATTGCTACTCTTTCCTTAGGAATATGGAGACACTTCTTCAGCTGAGACACATGGAATACTAGGAATATAGCTCCCATGTCACGTGGAAGATCGAGTTTATAGGCTACTCTTCCACTTTTCTCGATAATTTGGTAAGGTCCAACATATCGAGGCTCAAGCTTCCTTTTAATTCCAAAACGTTTTACTCCTTTCATAGGGGATACCTTCAGATAAACATGGTCACCTACTTCAAACTCAATAGATTTTCTTCTCTTATCAGCATATCACTTTTGTCTAGCCTGAGCGGCAGTCATATTCTTCTGTATAGTTCGGACTTGCTCTTCGGCTTCTTTTACAAAATCAATACCATAGAATCTTCTTTCTCCGAGTTCCACCCAGTTTAAAGGAGTCCTACACTTGCGGCCATATAGCGCTTCAAAAGGAGCCATCTTGATACTCTCTTGATAACTGTTGTTATAAGAGAATTCAGCGAGAGGCAACCATTCCTCCCAAGAGCCTTTGCAAGAGATAAGACAAGCTCTAAGCATGTCTTCAAGAATTTGATTAATATGCTCAGTCTGTCCCGATGTTTGTGGATGATAGGCAAAACTGCGGATTAGATGAGTGCCAAGATTCTGATGTAAGCATTCCCAAAAGCGAGCCATGAATTGCGGTCCTCTATTTGAAACAATGGATTTGGGTACACCATGGAGACGTACCACTTGTTCAAAATAAATATTAGCATAGTTGTGAGGGTGATAGGTAGACTTGACCGGAATAAAGTGAGCGGATTTGGTTAGACGATCTACGATGACCCAGATGGAATCACAACCCTTTTTGGTAGTGGGTAACCCAACAATGAAATCCATAACAATTTCTTCCCACTTCCAGCCAGGAATAAAGAGTGGCTGCAATAACCCTGGCCTCATGTGAATAGCCTTGACTCTGCAACAGTTATCACACCTTGCCACGTAGGCTACGATTTCTTTCTTCATATTGGTCCACCAATAATACAGCTTGAGATCTTGATACATTTTACTACTACCAGGATGGATGGACAATCTAGAAGAATGGGCTTCAGCCATAATTTGATTTCTAAGTTCTTTGTCTTTGGGTACTACAAGCCTATCATTAAACCAGAGAATTCCTTTGTCATCGACCCTAAAGTGCTTGGTCTCCTGCTCTTTCATCTTCCGCTTGATGTGAAACACACCCACATTAGTCTTCTGGAGTTCGATAATTCGACTTCTAAGAGAGCAATCCACAGTGATATTGTGGAGTACTATAGGATGAAGGAGGTGTGCCAGATGAAAGTCTTCACTAACTAAGGAATTGCAATGGGCCTTTCTGCTTAAGGCATCAGCACCACATTTGCCTTGCTAGGATGGTAGTGCACTTGAAGGTTGTAGTCTTTGATTAATTCTAACCATCGTCGTTGACGCATGTTCAACTCGGGTTGAGTAAAGATGTACTTGAGACTTTTATGGTCGGTATAGATGTTGCACACATTACCTAGCAAGTAATGTCTCCAAATCTTCAGGGCATGAACAACCGTGGCTAGCTCTAAGTCATGGGTAGGATAATTGACTTCATGTTTTCGAAGCTGGCGCGAAGCATAAGCAATAACTCAGCCCTCCTGCATAAGAACACACCCCAAACTGGTGCCACATGCATCACAGTAGACATCAAAAGGCTTCTTGATGTTAGGTTGTGCCAATACATGAGCAGAAGTTAGTAAGGTCCGCAAAGTGTGGAAAGTCTCTTCACACTTCGGCATCCACACAAACTTCTCATCCTTTTGAAGTAGTCGAGTCATGGGCTTGGCGATTTTAGAGAATCCAGGATAAAGCGACGATAATAGCTAGCCAAACCTAGGAAACTTTGGACTTCTGTGACCATAGTAGGTGCCTTCCAATCTAGGACTTCTTGCACCTTAGTTGGGTCAACCGAAATTTCATCTCCATATAACACATGACCTAGAAAAGGTACCTTGTTCAACTAGAATTCGCACTTGCTGAACTTGGTATAAAGCTGGTTGTCACGTAATCGAGTTAAAACAATTCTCAGATGTTCAGCATGCTCTTCTTCATTCTAAGAATATACAAGGATATCATCAATGAACACGACGATGAACTTGTCCAATTCTGGCATGAATACCGAATTCATCAGGTACATAAAGTGTGCCGGAGCATTTGTCAACCCAAAGGACGTGACAAGATATTCGAACAAGCCATAACGAGTAGAGAAAGTTGTCTTAGGTATATCTTCAGGACAAATTTTGATCTGAAGGTAGCCAGACCTCAAATCAACCTTGGAGAATACCTTAGCTTTGGAGAGTTGATCAAACAGAATATCGATGTGAGGAAGAGGGTATTTGTTCTTGATAGTAACATCATTAAGGGGGCGATAATCCACGCACATGCGTAGAGACTCGTCCTTCTTCTTCACAAAGATAGCCGAACAACCCCAAGGAGAAGAACTAGGCCGAATCAAACCTTTCTTTAATAGCTCATTCAACTGAATCTTCAGCTCAGCCAACTTATTGGGCGGCATTCTATAGGGCCTTTGAGAAATAGGAGCCGTACCCGGAACAAGTTCTATCTTAAATTCTACTTCACGGTCCGGAGGTAATCTAGGCAAGTCATCAGGGAAGACATCTGGAAACTCACAGACAACCGGTATATCCTCAATGGCTTTGGCTAGGGTAGCATTGGCTGTATTGTGGATAGCGATATCATGAGGCAACTACACTAGAAAACCCTTTTATCCACAGGATCTCTCAACATTACCACACGGGTTGATGTATCGATCAACACTCCATTCCCGCTCATCCACTTCATCCCTAGGATTACATCCAAGCCATAGGGGTTCCAAACTGACATCACAGATCACATAGGGTTCGATATTACATCCCAATGATTAACTTATTACAAGCTACTCGTTCATGCATGAGGATCAACAAAAGACTAGCTCTAGCGCATTAGCTAAGTAGTATGCTAACTACGCATCGTCCTCGGAGTTAGTGTCGAAGATCTCTCCTCCATCTTCATCACTAGCAGGTTCTAGCTCCTCATCTACCTCCTCTCCAGGTGGAACGTCCTCAGGTCCATTAATCTCAATGTCATCATCATCTTCAGCCATGATGACACCAGAGCCCATCTCATCCTCATTGTCAGGGGGCAGGAGAGGGTGAAGCTGATTGTGTAACAGGTGAACCTCCTCATGGAGATGGTCATTGTACTCTTCTGTAGCTGCCAACTGCTGCTCCAGCTCAACCTGTCGCGCTCTCAACGCATTCTCTTCGTTCTAGGCTTCATTCCGTTGGTTCAGCACGTGAATCAACATGCGCTCACAGTTGCGGTGAGCAACTGTCAACCTCTGAACCTCTAGGGTCTCTTGATCCTGTTCCTGCGTTACTTGCTCCAAACACTGCTGAGCCGTACTCCTCTCAGCAGTCACCCAGGCTAGCTCTGCCCTCAGCCTTTCCTCCTCAGTAGGCTCCGGACGGGGCTCATGAGGAGCTAACTGGTGACGAGGCGCCCTGCCTCCGGCGGACTTGCGAGCGGTGCGTTTCGTGCGCGCCATCTGTAGCAAAAAGTTGCAACGTAAGGGGAGAATCATTTAAGGGATACAAAATTTAATTAGTCGAGACCATCAAATTTTTAAAGGAGGGAGTAATGCAAGAAATGCCATGTATGCTTGAACATGATGCATGCACAATTCGTACGTCCTCACAAACCTAGAAAAATTTAAAGGCTAGCGAAATATATGGTGGCATACATACGTTCTCTCATATACGGTGTACCTACAACAAATTTCATTTCAGCCCAATAATTTCCCAAAAAGGCATGTAAAGTAAGCAGTAAACTAAATACTTTCGTACATACATCCCTCAATGTATATACTCTAGTATCACAGCTACCCGATAGAGATACCCACACTTAAGTACTCTCATAGATACATGATCGAACTTGTAAGTATGCGAGCAACCACAACTACTCTCCCCTACACCGACGGTTGGACGGTCATGCTCTCACAACTCCCACTTACCAGAGCGTAGAGGTATTTTGAGCCATACATTACCACCCAAGCGGATGGCATCCATACAATAGCACGCTGTATGGACAACGAAACGGAAACAAGTAGGAACCCCCAAGTTAGTACTTTAATAAGCCACCTAAGAGTCCTTATTTAGGCATAAAGGATATGACCACTGGCAACACTTAGTAATTAATTTAGGATTTTCACAAATACTTTTGTTTTAAAAACACAAATGACATGTTTAGTGTCGAATCTTGCTCTGATGCCAGCTGTAACAGAACCGACCAAATTATAAGAACGTAAGTACAAAAACAATCACCGAAGTGATCAAATTCCTGTACTTAAGCTCCCATAATCCCGGTAATCCGAAAATCATGAAGGATTTCAAACAACTCTCGACATACAAACCAAGACCGTAGTGATTCAACACAACACATCATTCGTTACAACATTTCACAAGTGGCATCCGGAATACATCCATCAGAGTGCGAATAAAATATTACAAACCCAGGTCAAATTTGTGGAAGCAACATAGTTTAGTACATAACTTCATAGTTTCAAATACATTGCCAGATCTTAGTCATGTCCTACAAAAGCATTATCAGGTAAGAGAACTAGGAGAGACCGCGCCCAACGGTCTAGTCTTCATCCCCAGCTGGGAGAAGGCAATACTTGCAGCAACCGAAGTAGAACTGGTCATTTGCAACAGGTGGGAGATAAACCCTGAGTACGAGAAGGTACTCAGCTAGACTTACCTGTCAAAACCAGAAATAAAAGACACCAAGGGTCAAGCAAGGCTTATGAGGTGGGCTAGCTTGACATAGTTGCATAAAAGAGCTTATGAATATAGTGACCAATTTAAACTTAGCATCAAGCTTATCATCATTTACCTGTCCACTAGATTAGCACCTGTACTAGAGCACTCACTTATTAGGAGCAATCAATATTAACCATAGTAGGTATAATAAGGCTGTCATCATCATATCATCATTTCTGAACCATTATGTTATTTAGTGTATCTACTTTGGAGATAAGCTCGTCAAGTTCTCACTAACCAGAAGAGACGGCGACTCGAATCGAATTACAACTCAGCTGAGGGGGTATTCCTAATTCTCACCCTGGCATACTTTGCAAGGGTAGCCGTGGGTCACATTTGGGACAACTCAGGAACCAAATTCGTGGGTTCGATCAGCGCCAGCACTCTCAAGGATTACCCTTCTGCCAGGACGATCAGGACTTTTAAATCACCTGCCCTTGGACTCGCGCCTATGGCTCCCTTTCGAGGCGCACTTTATACTTATCGACTCCCGGCCTGAGGTGAGCTACTCGGCTTCGTGGTCGGTCTTCAGACATGGCCAACTAAGAGAGAGGCATGCGTTCAACATGAACAGGAAAGGCTCCAAGATTCAGTCCTTAAGCGACACAGACAGAGTCACTACAAACCGGCAAGCCTCCGCCCAGTCTTCATTTCAAATTAAGACAGGTTCTTTTCCACGATAGCAAATATTGCCAATCGTGCCATATGTATATTCCTATATCTCGCCGGTGACAAGAAATCACCTGACTTCTACCGCGTTTAATGCAAGGATTGGATAACCAATGCAGCAAGTGTTTGCATCCAACACCTAAACTTAATGCAACAATATATATATGTAACAATAATACTTTAACTGCATTTTGGAAATTAGGAGGCTTAATATGCTCCGGGGCTTGCCTTTCACAAAGTTGCACGGATGGTGATCTAGGCACTCAACGGCGACCTCGTCTGGCACTTCTCCTGAGGGCTGCACCTCCTGAACCTCCGGTGTTTGCTGCTGCTGTTCCCCGCTCGGTTCCTCGAATTCCAGCAGTGTCATTCCTTCCGGTACACCTATTGCATGCCCATGCACAAGATAAATATCATGGATGCATAAGGAATGACATGATGCTCATGATGAATGGATCTCAGTAAGTGTTTAACGAAAACATCACTGGACACTCGTTTACCGATTAAGAATAGCTCTATTCAAATCACTTTAAAACATGTATCTAACTTAACTTGAAGAACGAGATCAACTTACCTAACTTGCATAACCTAAGATAAAGATGCTCATCTTCAGTTAAAGGCCTAACACCTAGGAACATTACCACAAGCTTAGGAATAGTAAAGGTATACTTAATTCAAAAGTTAAGGTTTCACATGCAAACGAGCAGTTTCTTAATTCAATCACAACAAGAGTTCTATAATTTCAAATGACTTGCAAGAGGACATTCTGGAAAGCTTATGAAATTCTCTACAAATCATTTGTAAACATCAAAGCATGATTCTTACGTTAACCAAATCGAATTAAAGTAAACATAGAATCTGTCCAGAAATGATAGGTTTACTAAATTAATTATTTAGTGATGATGCAAAAGCATAATTGGACCACACCAAGTTTACCAACTTGTTGTACATACCAGAGGAACATCAGAAAGTATAGTGCCAACCTCTAAATAAATTATTTAATGTCCTTTTCTAATTTATTTAGTTAATTATGTGATTAAATCAACATATAGTAAAACTATACAGAAAAATCTACAAAAATTACTGTAGCTACCTCAAGCTTCACATAGACTACCATAAAAATTTCAAAGCAATTAGGCAAGCAGAACTTGCTGTATCAAAAATAACAGATGGCAGGTCTATTTCTAGCATAATTAGGAAACCCTATTGAAAAGTGTCAAGCAACAGATTTCTCATTTTTCCTAGTATCATTCTAGCATAATAATAGCATTCACCAATTTTTACCTTTACTGGATCTATAGAAAAATTATGAAAAATCACACAAGATCCATCCATGCAAACAAGAGAATTACCTAACTCCTACATAAAGTGTCCAAAGTGTATGAAAATTTAACTACAAACTATTCATGATATGAGAAGTACACCATAAAAATTCCATGCCATTTGGAGCTACATAGAAAAAGATATAATTACCCCTATTTCCCACATGATTAAAAGAGATAATTAGCAACTCCATTTTTCATAACAAAACATGGCATAAATTATATTTTTAATATAAACTAGACATTACCAGGAACTCAACAAAATTGGAACCACATCATTTGGATCTACCAACCAAGAGATATACATTTTTGAATATGTACACAAATTTGTGAAAAAGAATAAAACAAAACAAAATGGAAAACCTAACCACTACTGCTGGGCCGGCCCGGAAGAACACGGCGGCCCGCGAAACACGCGTGTCAGCGCTCAGCGCGGCCCATGGCCGGCTCCCGCCTGCGCGCGGCGGCTGACGAGCGGGGCCCGTCGGTCAGAGAAACAGACAGGGGAGGGAAGAAGAACGATGGCGTAGCTCGTCGCCGGTGGCAGCTCCGGCGAGGCCATCAGTACCAGCGTGTTCACCCCACCCGTGCGCACCTAGGGGTACCATCAATCGCGGCTATTATGGTGGCTAGGGGAAATGGCGACGGCCATGGCGGCGCACGACCGCGGGTTGGCCAGCTCCAGCAAGGTCCGACCCCGTAGGGTGCGGCTAAGCTCGATACGAGCTTCCGGAGGTCGCTACCATGCTAACCAAGCAAAAAGGAGGGGATGGGAAGGCCTCAGTGGTAGTTGGCCACGTGGAGCGCCAACTCCGGTGAGGTCCCATCATGGCGGCGGTGGTGGAAACGACGAATGTGCCCTTACCAAGACCCAATCGACACGGCTGAGAGGTGGAGGAGATAGAGGAGAACATGGCGAAGCTATGGACGAGCTGGCCGACGTGTTTTTGCGGTGGCGAGTGAGCTCGAGCTCGTCGGAGTTGCTACGGCTGTTGCTGCGGAGCTATAGACGAACGGAGGAAGCCAAGGAAATAGAAATTGAACTGGCGAGCTGGTTGACAGGCGCGTGGGGGTGCTCATGTCGTGGTCGGCCGTGCCAGGGCATCCGCGGCGCATGGCAGCGCGATCAGGCGACCGGCGACGCACGTCGCACACGCGGCCGTTGGACTCTGAACCTGTCGAGCACTGTAGCTCCCCATTCAGTGACCCAAACAAGCCTGACAGTGCAACTTCAACGCATTAACACGACTAAACCGTTGATCAATAGCGAAAACTGTGTACATGAAAATTGTAGCCCTACCTTCCATCTTCAACTTCTATTTAAGGATTATAGTCTAATTCACCTCGAATCAGAAGTTACATCAAGCCAAAGTTGGCTCGATCCAACTGGAATGGTATTTATGACTTAGAAAAATTTCTAAGTATGAAATCAGCAGGGAAACCTGACTTGTGGGCCTTGTTTGAACATGTTCTAGCCCTTTTCATGAGATGGTCATATTGAGACTTTTGTTCCTTGATAAATTGGCTACAACTTTGGTAAAGGGTGCACATCCATGCAAGGTCTCTAGGTTGGACTTTTGAATCAGTCAAACAGTGGCACTCTATAGGTCATCCTAAGTCAAACCTCCACCTAGAGGGCAATTTAGTCATTTTGGTCCACATGAACAATGTCCCATCAATTACCCTAAGTGTAGTTAAGGTGTATTAGACCATAATTAACCACTCTACACAAGTGCTACACCAACTTCTAAGTATCACATGTTGTGAAGCAACAAAACACTCAATTTTACTCTAATGTTGCAATTCCATGTTTCACATGTTTCATGACTTGGTTGTAATTTTAAACTTGTCATATTACTACCATGTTGCCATGTTTCAAGGTATGAGAAACTCATGTTGCATTCACATGTTGCACTACTACCATTCACAAGCAATCAAGTATGAAACGAACATAATTGAGAATGTTGCATATACATGTTTCAGTACAATGGCATGATGAGGTAGATGATGCACATGTTTATGAATGAAATGCAATTTTGTGGGAGCCAAACACCTAGGGTGTTACAAGCGATCCACCAGAGCACGCAGCGTGCTACTCTCAATACCGCCAAACTTTAGCTTGATGTGCGGGTTAACTCCCTTGCGGTAATAGTATAGCTTCTCTTTCTCAGAGTTCACAACATAGGAAGGTGTATAGCGTAGAAGGTTGGTGAAACGAGTAGTGTACTCAGTCACCCTGTCCTTTCCCATCTTGATGTTGTGGAACTCCTCGGCTTTGGCCTCCATGATACCCTTGGGAATGTGATACTCAGTGAATGCTTCGGTGAACTCATCCCACGAGATGTTGGCAGGGTCCTCATGGGAATCACTGAAACTGTCCCACCAGGCACGTGCTGCACCTATGAGCTGGTGTGTGGCAGCTCCAACACACTCATCATCGATCAAGGTGGTGAGGTCGAGCTTCTTTTCCACCTCCTAGAGCCAGTCATCGGCTACAAGCGGGTTAGGGTCAGTGCCATCATAGGTGGGTGGCCTCAGCTTCAGGAATCCCTCCAGCTTCCTTTGGAAGTCATTTTGCTGACCTCCCTGGCGATGGTTTGCTCTGTCAACAAGGGCTGCAAGAAGCTGGGTCTGTTGCGCCATCACTTCTGCCAGGTTCGGTGGTGGTGGTGGCGGAATGTTCTCCTCAACAGGCGACGGGGTATTCTCCAGGTTGAAGGACATCCCTCCACGTCCACGACCACGGCCACGGTTGTTGCCACCACAACCCCCGTTTGGCTCGACTGGTTCGGGGGTGGGCACACGTCTACGGTTCATTAGGCGAGCTGATCGGCGGTTCGGCATCTGCAACACGGATCATAGGAATTTTAGTGTTTGTGACATAAGTGCTTATAATTCAGTATGAT
The DNA here is from genome assembly GCA_904845875.1 of Miscanthus lutarioriparius. Taxonomy (NCBI): domain Eukaryota; kingdom Viridiplantae; phylum Streptophyta; class Magnoliopsida; order Poales; family Poaceae; genus Miscanthus; species Miscanthus lutarioriparius. The sequence continues at coordinate 56,618,375 of CAJGYO010000018.1, forward strand.
TACATGATTTTGATGATTTAAAAAAACATTTATACTATCCAACACTCATTACAAAGAAGCAATAAGATCCATAAGATGCAATAAGATCCAAAAACATTCATTACATGGGTTTTAGTACATAGCATCATCTCCAGTAGCTACACTTGAAGACTCGCGAGAATCGTACTACGCATAGTGTCTCATATTACATCTCATAAGGGGTACATCATGGGGTACAACTTATGGAAGCCACTGACATGTCTCATGACCTCTCAGGGTCATCTACTCTAACTCGTACACCGCAGCTGGTATACGACTGTTCTTGATCTAGATCTCCTCGTCAGACTTGTGAAGTCGGGACACGTACTTCAAGGCCTCGGCAAGCTCCTCAGTAGGCTTGGCTCTAGGTAGGGTAGGGCAAGCATCTAGGTTGAGGCGAGTCGAGGCTAACTCAAACTCCTCTATCTTGGGCTTCATCTTGCTACAAATCTCCTTGGGTAGCTGTCCCACATAGCCTTCATCTCCCTGAGGCGCTTCTTGTCAGACTTCTACCAAGCCTGCCAAGTCCTCTCACACTTGTCCTGTAGGTACTCGTTCTGCTTGAGTGCCTCGATCAGGTGACCCTGGTTGCGAACAGCCTTCTTCTTGAACTCCTCTAGCTTCTGAGTCATGGTCTTGTTTTGAGATTGGATTTTCAGCATATCAATCCCCTTGGACCTCTCTCTATCTCCTCTGCGGTTGAACTCGGCCTTCTTGTCATCCAACTCTCTCTGCAACTCCAAGATCTTGCTGTCGAGGTAGCAGTTCCTGTTGCCTAGGTCGGCTGCTTTGTCCTGTAAGTCAGCGACCTCGGCTCTGTGGACTTCTTCGCGATGGTTGAGCTCGTCCTAGAGCTTGGCAACTGTCTCGAGCAGACTAGCTCGCTCCTGTGCTCCCTACAAGTCTCTCTCTTGGTACTCCCATAGAAGAGCCCGGTCCTAACGTCTCCTCTGCTCAAGCTAGGTCACGTACCTGTCCTGCTCTAGTAGGTGGATAGCCGAGACATGAAGGCATCTGTCCTCCTCTGCAAAGATAACTCTGTCGGCTGTGAAACACTGCTCATTAGGGGTAAGGCTGAGGTCGAGGGCCTAGAGGAGTAGACAGAACTCTGTCGTCTTCAGGTGCTCATAGTGGTCCCTCATCACTCTGCGAAGTGCCTTGTGTGTGATAGCTCGCAGTCCCTCCTCAACTGTGTCCTCTATAGTCAACTCGGTGAAAGCTGGGACAGAAGGTAAGGTAGTGCTAGCTGGGAACTCAACTGAGGTGACAACCGGTCCTTCGATTCTTCCTTCCTGAGCTGACTTCCCGATGCAGGTGACCTTGACAAGCTCGTCAGGGACTCCTAACGTGACGAGAACTCGGCAGATGGTCTGTGCAAAACCCCCAAGCTCACATAGATCGAAGGTAAGCTTGGTGTGGTCCAGATGTAGCGGTCCTAGAGGCGGTCATTCGACATTTGTTGCCATCTGCATGTTTTAAGGAAACGGTGTTAGTAGGTCAATAAATAGATAAGCCTTGCATGAAAGTAAATGCAAGGTCGGTATATAACCGAAAGAAGGGCTGTTCTCATCCTATTCTATCGTCCATTTCTAAGGGTTTTGTCCTAGGGTCAAGTATGGCTTTGATACCAACTGAAACGACCTGATTTCCATGAAGGGAAATCCACAGAGTCAAAGTGTAATAAGACCGTTGTAGATCATATTACCCAAATTCCAGTCGAATATCACATCCATACAATGATAATATAAGAGTACAAATAGTGTGGAATTACATAAATTATTACATCGCCGCATTGGCGGAATTAAAAGTAACATTCATTCAGAACAGCTTGAAGATAAGATCGCCAACTCGAGCGTAGGAATGAACCCCTCAACCGTCAAACTCCTCAGAGCTATACTCCTCAGCAGAACCTGTGTGCCAAAATTTATCAGTACGATTTGTACTGGCCACTCCCACCCTATGAGCATTGCTTTGTGGAAAATTGTATGCAAGTTGGATATATTCAAAAGGAACCTATAAGGCTGGGGTTTCCTATGTTTTAGCATATCAAGTATATATATATTAATAGTTGGTCAAGTTTTAACACCATTCCCTCACCCATTCCACCCATTTCTGTCCAAAGCCAGGTTTTGATCCTAGGATTGATTTACCACCATCTCCACACCATCACCACATCACAACCATACCATCGCTCAGCCGACAGGCCAACTCCCTCTCGGCACTGTCTCAAGGCCCGTAGCCCCTGGCTACGTCCGAACACTCACTCCTAGGGGGGAGAAGAGAAGGACTCATCTCACTCTCTAGTTTAAGCGAAACCCAGGAAAGGTCCATAGCCGACAAGTCGGCATATGTATCGATCGATCAACCATACACTCTGCAGAGGTTTTACATAACCACAAGATCCGCCTTGCTCGCTGACCATCATCAACTGGGTTGATTCCGGCCGCTTGCTAGCCTAGGATAATGCCACTCTACCATTCAGCCCTGGTACACCCCAAGTCTGGTCTGGGGTGGCTAAAACTGTGAGTCATGAGCCGGGTCCACAAGGTCTCCATGAAGTCTCAGAAGGGTGTGGGGGGAATCCTTCATGCCCCATTCCTCCCTCACACTGTCCGCTATCAACTTAGCAGTAGTGGCAATATCCTACCCAGTAGTCCGGCCGTCCCGCACCATATAGGGTGAGTGGTACATAAGGCTTCCCGGTGAATCTGAGTACTAGTAAGTCCTTAGGGATGACCAAGCCAGAATGTCTTCATCAGGGATTCCATTTACCATGCCACCACAGCACCTCCACCCTGGGCTCCTCCCATCACAGGTTCACACCCAGGGCCACCTCATATACCATTTACCCACCACAAGTATCCATTCTAGGGGTGCCTAGGTAGCACCCCATGGCAAGACTTGCCCCAGGCTCGTCGTATACTCCAACTTGGTAGACACAACCCTCACCCTCCACGCACCCAAGTGTCACACGCAGCACTCTCCCCATAGTCTAGATAACACCTAGTTTTCCACCACGCATCAATGTAGTACAAGCATAGTAGAAGTAATAAGCAATGAAATATAGCAGCAAGCGTGTGACTAGCCTAACAGCAGGGTGAGCAGGGGTAAGGTTGCGTCAAGGTAAAGGCCATCAAGAAAGCATACTACCATGCAAGTCCTATCATAGTGTGAATATAACAATAAAGTAAAGCACTAGTAGTTCTATATTAGCTATGCGTAATAGGTGCTACGAGGTTGGGTGGGATGTGGCACCTTCAGTGCAGTCGTCTCTATACTCCTCATGGTACTATCGGTCCTCATCCATCTGGTTCTCCTCTGAGTCTGCATACGATCGAATTATAGTCGCGTTAGCGACGCTTATAGAATAGCACAAAGAAGCAATGAAAATTCAAAAGAGCCAAATGCACTCAAACATGGGTTTATTGCATAGAGCTCGATTTTAGATGAATTTTGGTCCTGATCTTGTATTTTTCTAAGGTCGTATGATTTAGTTATGTATTTTTGAAGATTAAATTAAGGTTGATTAATTTAGGGCTGACACGTGTCACACTATGACTGGTTCACGTGGCATCTAGGGACACAGCTAGTGTGGTGGTCAGAGAGGTCGCCAAAGTGGTCGGAGAGCTCACCGATGTGGTCGGTGAGATCGCTGAGGTGGTCGGAGTGGTCGCCGAAGTGGTCGGTGGACTTGCCGAGGTGGTCGGAAAGATTGCTGAGGTGGTCGGAGATATTGTCGAAGTCCCCGACGCTGGCGTGGTCGCTTCATCGGCATGACGTCAGCATGGCGCCATCCGAGCTAATCCACGGCTGACAGGTGGGTCCGGGGTCAAACGGTGTCTGACAGGTGAGGCGCGGTTCATGGTGAACCCGCCTGCATTGGTCCATAGACCGCAGAGCCGGTCTATGAAGGACTTGGTCCACTTACTCCTTCCTAGGGTTCGGTTCACGTGCACCAAGTGCATGAACGTGTGGCCGGCGAGGGGAAAATCCCAATCTTCTTCCCGTCGTGCTCCCACCGGTGGTGAGCTCACCGACGAGCCCCTCCAGCGGCGCGGGTGTGCAATTAAGGTGGGCAAAAGCTTGGCCATGCCATAGTGGGTGTCCTGGTGAAGTTAACATGGTGGTCGGGCGGCTCCAGTTGGCTGGCCATGGTGAACGGCGGCGTGGGTTCGTCGACGTGCATGGATGGGGCTGCAGTGGTAGTGAGAGCCCAGTTGGAGGAGCGTGTGAGCTTCACGGTGCTTCTACGACCATGGTAGGCATGTTGAAGGAGCTCTTGGTGCTCCTAGTGGCTCCAACCATGGTGGTGGGCAAAGCGGAGGCGGTGGCGCTCCGACAAGGTGCGGTGCGGCAACGCAAGGCTCCGGTGGGCTTCATTTTTGGCTAAGGTGAGCGTAGTGTGTCTCTCATCATGGCGGAGCCTGTCAGGGTGTCAATGTTGCCTTTACCACGACGTAGAAGACGCGGTGGTCTCGCCATGGTTGTGCTCTGGCCATGGTGAGCACGTGCGTGCGTGCGATGCGTATGCATGGCATGAGCAGAGCGCTCGGCGCTGGCGTTTCCGAGCAGAGGTCTCGGCGTCGCCCCCCTTCTTCCCTTTGCTTTGCATTTTCCATTTGGCTCAATAAGAGGGCGTGGTGGTCCTTCTATGCTACTGGTTGGCTAAGTCGGGGCAAGAGCTCATGCTCCAACGTGGTCCGTTCATGGCGTCCGAGAGGCTAGGTGTGGTCGTGCCGGTGTTCCCGAGCCGCTAGGGGTCGGTGAGGCCAGGCCTTGGGCTTGTGCACATGTGGTGCGTGTGCAGTGTGTCCAGGAGCAGGAATGCTCCGCCTCTATGCTCCCCAGGTGTGAGAACGCGGTGGCATTCATGGCGAGTACGGCTAGCGCGGTAAGCGGCGAACGACGTGGCTCACCGTAGGGCTCATGGCGGTAGGATGGTGCTACGGTGGCAAGGCGAGGCCGTGATGAGGCGATGCAGTGCCGTGCCGAGCAGCTACGTCGCTGTAGCCGATCGGGGCGGCGCTCCTAGCTCCGGCGAGGTCCGGTTCCACAACGGCTTCCTACTCCTCCTTGCTTCTTCCTCTTCCCTCTCTCTCGGCTTGACGCGGTGTGGTGCTGTGCCACCAGCGGTGGCGGCGAACGGGCTAAGGGTTAGGGCTCGCGAGCGTTGGCTTTTATAGCCGAGCTCCAAGGGCTCCAATGGCGGACGGTGATCGGGCGGTGGTGATGCATGCGGCGCATCTGACGGCCCGCGTGCGGTAGCGTAGGCGCGGCGCAAGGGGGAATAGGGTCATGATATGTGCGTGACCCCGGGCCCGCGTCTGCTCCGCCGTCGGCTCCTGGTCGCGTGGTGGAGAGAGCGTGGGGAAGACAACGACGCTGTAGCTGGGCGGTTGATAGAGGGGGCCCATTTACCAGCTTGTCTGATGCGGCGGCGTGCGGTGCGTGATGGCTGACGGGTGGGTCTGGCTCGTCAGCGGCTTGTGCGCGTGTGGGCGGTGATGCTAGGCCAGCTTCATGGGCTACGCGCGTGAAAGGGCAGGCGAGGCTTGGCTGGGCTAGCTGGGCCAGTCGAGGCAGGCTGGGCTGGGCTGTTGCGGCTCCCTCCTTTCCTTTCTCTTTTCTTTCTTTTGCTTTGATTCACTTTTAGTTAGAGTTTAAACTTGAGCTTCGAGTTATGTAGTGGGTCCCACAAGGTGTTTCATTTGGTGGTCAAAATACATCCCATATATTAGGGTTTATCATAAATATCAAGTAAGTTAGTTAAACATCACATAAGGCAAAAGAATCCAAATCATAAGTGGAATTTAAGGATGCATGCATGATTTGTTTATTTATGAATTTAATTACACATGTGGCATAAAACCAAGCTATGCTTATGACTTTAACCTAGTTGGGTCACATCTAATCCAAAACTAGGGTTTGGCTTCTACATGTGTCACTCAACATCACATAGGGTTTAAACAAAAAATTTGTAGTTGTGATTTTTGGTGTGTGAATTTTTGGGTTGTTACACTTATGGTCTGTAAAGATATGCACTTTGTTACCCAACAGATAGTGCCTCCAAATCTTTAGAGCGTGGACCACAGCAGCCAGCTCTAAATCATGGGTGGGGTAATTTACTTCGTGCTTTTTTAGTTGGCGCGAAGCATAAACTATCACATGCCCATCTTGCATAAGCACACATCCCAACCCCGTCTTCGAGGCATCACAATATACATAGAAGGGTCTATCAATATCTAGTTGGGCCAACACAGAAGCAGTGGTCAGAAATGTCTTTAGAGCTTGGAAGGCTTCATCACAGGCTGGGCTCCAGACAAACTTGGCTTCTTTTTGGAGCAGCTTGGTCATTGGCTGAGCTATCTTGGAAAATCCAGAATGAAACACCGATAGTACCCAGCTAAACCAAGGAACTGACGAATCTGGTGCACAGACTTGGGAGACTTCCAATTCAACACATCTTGCACCTTGCTGGGATCTACAGAAATGCCGTCAGGTGTCAACACATGCCCCAAGAACTGCACTCGATCTAACCAGAACTCACACTTGCTGAATTTAGCATATAGCTTGTGTTCCCTCAATCGAGCTAGTACTATCCGAAGGTGTTGGGCATGCTCTTCATCATTCTTGGAATATATCAGGATATCATCAATGAATACCACAACAAACTTGTCCAGCTCCGGCATAAAGACTGAATTCATCAGGTACATGAAGAAGGCAGGAGCGCTAGTGAGACCAAGAGACATTTCTAGGTACTCATACAACCCATACCTAGTAGAAAAAGTTGTCTTTGGTATATCATGTGGTCTGATCTTGATCTGATGATAGCCTGAATGGAGGTCAATCTTCGAGAATACCTTGGCACCAGCTAGTTGATTGAACAAAGTATCTATGCGGGGCAAAGGATACTTGTTCTTAATTGTTACCACATTAAGAGGGCGGTAATCCACACACATCCACAGAGTGCCATCCTTCTTCTTCACAAAAATGGCTAGACAACCCCAGGGTGAAGAGCTAGGATGGATGAAGCCTTTTTCAATCAATTCTTCCAACTGCTTCTTCATTTCAGCCAACTCCTTAGGAGCCATGCGGTACGGGCGTCAGGAGATAGGAGCAATACCAGGCTCTAGCTCAATGGAGAATTCCACCTCTCTGTCCGGTGGCAACCTAGGTAGATCTTCAGGAAAAACATCCAGGAACTCACATACTACCAGAATAGAGGCAAGATCAGGAGATGCTTTTGCATGAGCAGCAACAGGCAAGACTAGATCTGAGGGTACTAGAAGAGACATCCTATCCTCAGAAGAAGGAAGCCGTAACTCAACAATTCTTTGCTTCAGATCCATGACTACCCCATACACCCGCAACTAGTTTATTCCAAGAATAGCATCAATGCCTTGCCCAGGCAGTACCATGAACTGTAGGCGGTAAGTGTGGGTGGCTAATACCAAGCTTACCATGTCCGTTTGGGTATTGATGCACATCTGCGCACCCAGAGTACGAATTCTATAGGCATACGGTATAGCCATAAGTGGTATATTATGCCGGTCTACAAATCCCATGCTCATAAATGAATGTGATGCACCAGAATCAAATAACACATAAGCTAGATGGAAATCAATGGTGAACATACCAGCCATCACCAGTTCCTGCTGCAATATCTGCTCAACATCCGTGAAATTCACCTGTCCGGATCGGCTGGTTGGCACTTTCTTCTTGATCATTGTCCTCTTGATAAGCCTAGAGTTAGCCGATGGTTGAGCAGACTGGACTGGCTGGTTCTGGGGACACTCTCAGACATAGTGGCCATCTTTTGCCACATTTGAAACAAGCACCAGGCTTGTTCCCCAATCCTTGGCGAGGTGGGACCTGCTGTCCCTAAGGCTACTGGGGTTGCACCTACTGAGTGGGTGCATGGTACTACGTGGAAGAAGTCTAAGAAGTATGCTGGGACTGCCGAAATGAATGCTCGTCTGATGATTGATAGAGCACCGTCGAACAACTTGTACCTTCTGAGTATGAGGGTGGCTAGAAGACCCTGTAGCCACCGCTTTCTCTTCCACTCTGCCTAGGAATCCCGCTGCAAGCCCTCCATGGTGATGGCAACATTCATCATTGCCCCGAATGTCTGATAGTTCCCAGTATACAATTTCTCTTGAAGGCTATAAGAGAGGCCACGATAGAAGCGGTCCCTCTTCTTCTCATCTGTGTCCACATGAATTCCAGCATACTAGAACATGTGATTGAACTTATTGACGTAGTCCATCACTGTCATACTCCCTTGCCGAAGATCCAGGAACTCAGTCAGCTTCCTATTGAGGACACTAGCAGGAATATAGAACTCTCAGAATGTTGCGGTAAACTCCTGCCAGGTCACCCGGTGATCTGGTTGCTGCATGGCATGGAAGGTATCCCACCATGCACTCACGGACCCCAACAACTGCTACACTACAAAGCGCACTTTCTGCTCATCAGCCACGTTGAACAACAGAAACTTCTGCTCTAGAATGCGAAGCCAGTGCTCCGCATCTAGGGGCTCAGCTGTCGGTGTGATAAGTGGGTGGGTGGGTCTTGAGGAAATCCTAGTAAGAGGAGGGTCCCTTAGGACTGTGGGCACCACCCCTGTTCCCACCATTGCCCCCGTGGACTCTGTGGGCGAAGCCAGCGACAACCTATGCTAGTAGCTCCATGGCACGGGCAAACTCGCGGCGCGCAGCCATCATTTCTGCCATCATCTCCATGTGAGTCATCGGCGGTGGAGGCGGCAGTGGGGGAAAAGGAGGAGCCAATAGTGGAGCCTCATGGCTCTCCCCGTTACCGTGCTCATTGGCCCGGCCACTTTCACCTTGGCCCTCGCCAAGACCGTGGCCCGCTCCAACACTGGTGCTCCCACGTCCGGACCTCAGATTCATCTGTAAGAGATAGGAACCAACCACTTAGGACAACCCTCCAGATCAGAAGCAAGGGATTAGGGAAATGACGAGACATTTATTACATCATTCTTTTAGTTAATCCTATCACTTTACTAATCCAACTCATACGTGTAGGGGGGACTTTAGTTTACGTAAGATTCTATTATCATGATGCATGTATTGGCCTATACGCTCGCTCAAGCCGAAATATAGCGGCATTCGTAAAATTTTTGGCACATCGCACACTCACTTTCTGTATGATAAGTGATTCCTTACGCAACGTAAGTCAGTGTACCTATAGAAAACTGACTAGATAAAACCAGTGCCGCTATCCTAGATAGACCATATTGCTATGGCTTACACTTATTTAAACAATTTTATCTGATCCTATTTTTCATAAAACTTTTGTTGGTCAAATTTTTAAGTTTTGGAAAAGAGTGATGAAACTCATAGCCCATGATTGGCTCTGGTACCAACTGTGGTAGAACCATCCGAAATAGCACACTTACGGAGGTGCTCGTCTTCCACCAGACACTAAGCACCCAGATAGCAAGCTACAGCGGGCGGTATTCGTCAGGCACACCCCAAGGGACAACCCGAAAGATCCACATTTTTCCCCAAGGATCCAATAATGAGAACGAGTTACAATACTTAATCCATTTCATACATCCAGAGTTCATAAAAAGTACATTATTACATTTCCAAAGTCAGAGTGCGGAATATTAAACAGCGGAATTAAAAATAAATATCTAGCGATAAAGAACGAGGATCCGTCTGTGCCCACTAGAAGAATCATCCACACAATGGTACTCCTCATGCATTACCTGCAATAGGGGTAAATAAACCCTGAGTACACAATGTACTCGCAAGACTTATCCGACTAATGGGAATAGCTTCCCGACTCCAAGGGATATGCAAAGCTTTTTGGTTTGCTAGTTTCCTTTTGCATAAAGCTATACTAATTGTGAGTCCTTATTGATATTATTATTAATAGCCATATTAATTCATTATCTAGCCATTCTATGTAAGCACCAGTTCTACTTTCAAGCAAGAGTTGAGCAATGGCCTAGTTGTAGTTCCATTTCATCACCTTCCATCTTTTCGAAGCCACCTTACTACTTCCCTATGGACTAAACCATAGGGAATTGGGCCTTTCCCAGTGGGTGTGCTGCGATTCGTGAATCAATGCCCCTAATTTATTGGGGCCAACCCCATCATTTGGTATCGAGCTGGGCCCTTGTTTAAGGGGGGGTGGGAATGATGAGGACCACGCTTGTACCCCAAGCACAAGCGAGGCGGGACCAACCCATCCCACCTTACCTTGGGAGGAGGAAGCCCTGTCATAGGATCTACAGTCCCCATCCAAACTTGGACTCCAAGCCCAAGTGGCTTCTAAGTCCTGTTGGGGTCGGGCAACCTTAATGCGGTGCCAGATGCATCACCTCTACTTTCAAGCAAGAGTTGAGCAATTAGTTCCATTTCATCACCATCCATCTCGCCTCCACTCGATGCTAAACCTAGAAAAAGCTAGAACCCACGATCAATGCCCCCTAAAAGAGCAACAAGTCTTACCCCTAAGCAGGCAACCCATACCCAAGTATGTGCATCCAAACTTGGATAATAAATGTATGACTTGCCTAGAGCCTTATGCTGCCTCCAATCCGGTCTAGAAAACGGAACCCACGACAAAAGAGCAACAAGTCTTCCCACGCCCATAGGGATAAAAAGTATAACTTGTCTAAGCTTATGCCCCCTTAACCGACAGAGGACACAACCTCTTACACCCACCAGTACCCAAACCACATCCCCGCTTTCGGTCACCACTTTTTTTCTTTCCACCATTTTATCATGAGTGATCAAAATTATCATCTATTGTGAGTAACGGCAAGTTACTCACGCCACCGAAATCTCGAGAGCATACCATGACTACTCGACCTATACTAATAGGACTCATAGGTAGATATATTTATGCATGTAGTTTTCATAAAATGCCTATAACATAAATGCACATCATATATATATTCAGTGATCATAAAATATGGGTTATGCACCGGGGCTTGCCTTGGGCAGGCGGTAGGTCAGCAAAGTCAGCACCAAAAGGCTCCGGGGTTCCCTCCTACACAAGGATCTCCTCCTCGTACTCCTCAATGACCTCTTCATAATCTTGTTCATCCACGAGCATGAACTCTACCAACTCGTGATCTATATGCATAAAATGATGATGCAACACTTAGTAATATGGCAACAGCAGCTCTTAAAATAAAATACATCTATCAAGTTACTAAGCTAGTCCTTCTGACTAATGTGCTAAGTTACCTACTGTTACCACTAACAAGTATGAAGCATGACATATATTATCTTGTCAACCAAAAATATTCTTACTCCTAATACCGATTTATTCTATATATGATAAAACAAGGGTACTAGCTATTCTATTTATCCACCTACTCTAGTGCTATAAAAATTATCAGTGAGTACATAATAATCTAATGGTCTTACTATAAAAATTCATGGCCAAATCTGTCATCAATTTGCCACAAAAATTCCTACAAATATTAATCTACATAATACTAAGTTCTCTAATTTGAATTTACGAACCTACCATTATCACAGCTAACTATAATCTAACTACGCTAACAAATAGATGGCATTTTTGTGAACCTAACAAAATTGGTTTCACTATTTTTGGACATCTACAAGATTTACTATAAATTATCAAAGTTCAGCTCAAAACTAAATTGAATAAGCATTTACTAACTTACCGGAAATTAGAAAACTTAATTCTACCACGTGGCCCACAACACACGACGCAGCCCACGTCCGCGCTGCGTGCGTGCGCACACGTGCTCCACCGGCACGGCCCAACGCGGGGGCGCGGCCCAGTTCACGAGCCGACGGCACGCGACAGGAAGAACCCGCACGTGCCGGTCAATATGCAAGAACGCCCTCGGTCTACCTAGTAAACGCACGAGCACTAAGAGTACTATTATGCTAGTCTACGATTACGCGAAACAGTCCCTGGAATAACCTATCTTCACAACAGCGATAACCCCGGCCACCCGCGCGCGCACCAACGTGGCGGCGCTGGCACAAGGCGGTTACGCCGGCCAGACCGGTCCCTCCCCGCCCCCAAATGTGAGCCGATGCTCACCTAGGCGTAAACCCAAAGCGATGGGCGGCGACACGGTGAACGGAGATGCTGTCCCGATCTCCCTCCACGATGGTGGACTCCCCCCTGCAACGGCGGCCTCATTCCCGTGAGCCAAGGCACAAACAACGCGAACGAGCTCAAGGGCGGGCATCAGCGACTCACCCCAAACCTACCAGACGTGGTGGATTGACCGGAGATGGGCCGAGCCGAGCTGGCTGTAACACCCTAGGTGTTTGGCTTCTACTAATTGCATTTCGTTTCATAAACATGTGCATCATCTATCTCATCATGCCATGGTCCCTGAAACATACATATGAAACATTTGCATATTCTGTTTGTTTCGTACTGGATTGCTTGTGAATGGTAGTAGTGCAACATATGAATGCAACATGAATTTCTCATATCTTGAAGCATGGCAACATGGTAGTAATGTGACAAGTATAGGATAACAACAAGGTCATGCAACATGTGAAACATTGTATTGAAACATATGTATGAATTGCTTGTTTTAATTTTTGTATCACATGTGATCATTAGAAGTGGTATAACAATTTTGTAAAAGTGGTTGATTATGGTCTATTACACCTTAACTATACTTAGGTTACTTGTTGGAACATTGTTCATGTAGATCAAAATGACCAAAATGTCCTCAAGTGAAGGTTTGACTAGAATTGACCCTTGGTGTGTCACCGTTTGACTGATTCAAAAGACCAGCTTAGAGACTTTGCATGGCTATGCACTCTTTACCAAAGTTGTAGCTAATTTATTAACGAACAAAAGTTGTTTTATGGCCAACTCATGAAAATGTGTGGAACATGGTCAAACATGGCCCACAAGTCAGAATTTCAGACTGATTTCATACTTAGAAAGTTTCCTAAGTCTTTATGTGTTTTGCTTGGCGTGTACCCAACTCTTTGCCTTGTATGGCGGAGCCAAACCAGCTCGAGCTCCAATAACAAGAGTTGTAGTTCACATATAGATGATCAACTTTGTTAACTATGGCATAGTCTAGAACGTCACGGTTTAGGAGCAATTCGTCCAAACACGCTTAGGTCACCTTCGATGATCACCTTTGAATCGCTATTTTTAGAAATCGGTCGGTGACCGTCATGGCCCGACGGCTCAGGCGACGTCATGCGTGGTGTTCATGCGTGCCAAGGCATCGTCAGCGTCAAGCGCTCAGAAGAGGGCCGGCGCATCGCGAGCGCCGCCGCTCCATTTCTGGGTCGCCAGCAGCATATAATAGTGCAAGACAATGACCGCCCGCCATTGCCGCGAGCATCACCGTGCGCGGCGCGACGCCACCGTGAAAATCGTTGCCCCATCCTCCTCGCGCCTTGAGCTAGGTCCGGTGCACCCCATGAAGCCCGTAGAGCCAACCGTTAGGGGTGCGACGCCAGAGCGCGCCGAGCGGCGATGTAGTGACCGAGTCCGCCGTGGCCGCGCCACCCCCTAGTTTGCGTCAATAGCTGCGAATAAGGGTTCCCCTAGGTCCAGCTAGGATGAGGCGAGCACGTAGTGGCCTTGCCTTCGCGGGAGAAGCTACCGTGACGAGCCGCCGCGCCGTCTCTTTCTCCTCCCCTGCTGTCTTGCCGTCACGCGGGACATTTATCGGCCGCCGAGGTGGCGCGAGCCATGCGGCGCGCGTCTTGGGCCACGCCAGATGCGGCATGCGCATTGTTCCTTCGGGTGCGTGCGTGGTGAGTTTTGTTTCCTTATTTGTTTTGTTTTATTATTTCTGATTTGTATTGTATTCAAAAATCAGTATTTCTTAGTATATAGATCCAAATGCTATGGTTCTAATTTTGTTGAGTTCCTAGTATTGTCTAGTATTTAATAAAAATATTATATGAGCACATGTTTTAGAAATTCGGATGAATTAAATAGGACTTTGAAATGTGTTTTTGGATACATGCAAACTTGTTTGAATTTTATCTTGAGTTTCTGTGGTCCAAAAATTATGAAATTTTGTGGGTAATCTATTATTGCTTAGTAGAAGCTCTGGTTAAAATTTCAGAGCTAGTGCATGTGTAGTTTTTAAGTTATAGAAACCTTTTATTTGGATGGATCTTGTGTGAATTTTCATAATTTTTCTATAGATCCGGTGAAGGTAAAATTTGATGAGTGCTAGGAAAATGGGAAATCTGTTGCTTCACACTTTTTACTAAGCCCTAATTATGCTAGAAATAGACATGATCCTCTGTTATTTTAGATTCCCAAGTTCTACTTGCCTAATGGCTTTGAAATTTTTATGGTAGCCTATGTGCAGACATGAGATAGCTCTTGTAATTTTTGTAGATTTTTATGAATAGTTTTACTATATATTTCTTAAATCACTTAATTAACTAAATAAATTGGAAATGGATATTAAATAAATTATTTAGAAGTTGGCACTATACTTTCGATGTTCCTTAGGTATGAAAAATAAGTTTCTGGGATTGATCAAATTATGCTTTTGCACAATCATTAATTAATTAAGTTAGTACTACCTGTCATTTACGGACAGATTCTAAGTTTCTGGAATTTGAATTGGTTCTTAAGAATCATGCTTTGATGTTTATAAATGAATTGTAGAAAATTTCATAAGCTTTGGTGAATGTCCTCTTGTAAGTCATTTGGATTTGAGAACTCTGGTTGTGATTGGATTAAGGGACTATTTGTATGCATATGAAACTTTAAATGTTAAATTATGTATACCTTTACTATTCTAAGTTGTGGTAATGTTCCTAGGTGTTAGGCCTTTAACTGAAGATGAGCATCTTTATCTTAGGTTATGCAAGTTAGGTAAGTTGATCTTGTTCTTTAAGTTAAGTAGATACATGCTTAAAGTGATTTGAATAGAGTTAATTACTCGAGTAACGAGTGTGATAGGAAAACACTGGTGATTCATTCATCATGAGCATCATGTCATTCCTTATGCATCCATGATATTTATTTTTGCATCGGCATCAATAGGTGCACCGGAAGGATGTTTCAAGATTCGAGGAACCAAGCGCTGGTGAGCTGACGGAGATTTAGGAATTTAGAGAAGTCGGAGGTTCGTTGAGTGCGGATTCACTTGCAACTTTGTGAAACAAGCCCCGGAGCATATTAAGCCTCCTAAGGAAATGCTATTGTATTGATATATATTATTGCATTAAGTTTAGGTGTTGGATGCAAACAATCTTTGCATTGGTTACCCAATCCTTGTCCGGATATTGTTTTGAATCCTATGTAGCTGCTCGTGTAGTGCTTAGCCCCTCGCTTAAACGCGGTAGAAGTCGGGTGATTTCTGTCACCTGCGAGATATAGGAATATACATGTGGCACGGTTGGCTATATTTGCTATCGTAGAAAAGAACCAACTTAATTTGAAATTCTTTGACGAGTTGCTTTTTAGAAAGTGTCAATGCTGTCGCAGCAGGACTGATTCTTGGAGCTAACATCATGTTGAGCATTCTCTCTTAGTTGGATGCGTGTGGATGAGTATGTTCGAGTAGCTCACCTCGGCCGGGAGTAGATAAGTATAAAAAGTGCGCCTCGGAAGGGAGCCGTGAGGCATGAGTCCAAGGCAGGTGATTTAAAAGTCCTGATCGCCCTGGCAGAAGGGTAATGCGAGAGAGTCTTGCGTTGATCGAATTTGGTTCTGAGATGTTCCAAAGGTGACCCACGGCTACCCTTGCAAAAGTATGCTGCAGGTGAGAGTTAGGAATACCCCTTAGCTGAGTTGTAATTGATTGAATCATTGTCTCTCCCGGTTAGTGAGAACTTGACGGGCTTATCTCCAATGTAGATACACTTAATAACTTAATGGTTCGGAAATGATGATATGATGATGATGACCTTATTATACTGCTATGGTTAATATTGTTTTGCTCCTAATAGTTGAGTGCTCTAGTACAGGTGCTAATCTAGTGGACAGCAAATAATGATAAGCATGATGCTAAGTTTAAATTGGTTACTATAATCATAAGCTCTTTTTATGCAACTATGTCAATAGCCCACATAAAAGCCTTGCATGATCCTTGGTGTCTTTTATTTCTGGTTTTGGTGGTAAGTATTGAGTACCTTCTCGTACTGGGTTTATCTCCACCATTATGACCAGTTCTTCTTTGGTTGTTCAATACGCCTTCTCCTTTATCTGGGATGAAGACTAGACCGTTAGGCGCGGTCTCTACTAGTTCTCGACACGATAATGCTTTTGTGGGACATGACTCTGATCTAGCAATGTATTTGAAACTATAAAGTTATGTACTAAACTATGTTGCTTCCGCGCTTTTAAACTTGGTTTATAATATTTTATTTGAACTCGATGGATGTAATCAAGAATGCTACTTATGAAATGTTGTAACGGATGATGTGTTGTGTTGAATCAACGATCTTGGTTTGTATGTCGAGAGTTGGTTGAAATCCTTCGTGAACGGACATCGGGATTATGGGAGCTTATGTCAGAATTTGATCGCTCGGTGATTGTTTTTGTACTTACGTTCTTATGATTTGGTTGGTTTCACCATTGTTCGGAGAGAGGTGGCGCCGCAATGATGGCAAGGCTATGTCGGGGAGACAGAGCTTGTAGCGAGACATCAGGGTGATGAGTGGGTGGAGGCGAAGCTAGCGGTGCAACTAATTGAACTTGAGCAGTACAGGAATGGAGACTTTGCCGTCGACGTGCGACATGACAATCTTAACGACCCGACGAGAGGAAAACTCCAAATTGGAGCATGGCGCGGCAAGGCTCACATGAAATAATGGGGTTGGAATTTGGCGGACTACAGGAGCGGAGCCGTGGAACAAGCTAATTAGATTGAGATGGCTCCACCAGGCCAAATTGAGAGGCGCGGGTCCAGTGACCATGGCGACAGGGGAACAGGAGAAACACCCCTTGGCTCGACATTGCCATGGCGGGATGCGGCTGTCAATTCAAAGCACAAGCATTTATATGGCGGAATCGCCAAAGCAGCGCTTAGGGACGGTTTATGACGACCATAAATCGCAACCGACGATGACGGTTCCGTTTTGTCCTCTATTTGCATGATCAAACAAGCGCGCGATCGAAGTGGGTGCAAGCAATATATGCAAGACCATGCGCGACAAAGGCAACGTCGGGTGTGGCCAAATGTGGTAATGTTTTTTAACTTGAAGTGCAATGACGCGATGGTGGTGGTATTTGTGATGATCAGCGCTGGAACCGGTGGTACTTGGAACGCGGTGGCAATTTTAGCCCGGTGGCGGTGGTGGTGGTGAGCGGCGGGCTGGGCCGCCCATGCGGTGTATTAATGCATGCAATGTGTATATCTAGTCACATGCGGGTGTGAATCAAATAGAAAAACAAAACAAATGAACCGAAATAGCCGAACCAAAAACAAACCTTGTCTTGAATGACCATCGTTACGGAACGTGTTGTGCACTCTTTTTAAAGCTACTCAAATATCCCACTCGATGATCCAATTGCTAAACCAACCATTTAACGCTCGAGCTGGTATATCAGGCTACTAAAACAAACCCTAAGCCCATGCCACCACTGAACCCGATCCTCCTATAAAAATTCCCAAACTTCGCTTCGTCGATCCATTTTCCGACTTAAGAAAATGACTAAGTTTTCGTTCGAATTCGCGTCGAATTCGATTTCCAAGCTATCAAGTATGCTAGCTAGTGAATCCCATTCTCAACCGCAAGTATTTCATCGTCGCCTACGAAGCTAGTACTACTAACTTTATTAAAGTGCCGCATACGCGTTCTATAGCATTTCCGTTCCATAAAAATTCATTTAGAACCCTAGGTGATACAACGTGACATGAAACATAACATTCGTTTCACGTTTCTGATGAACGTTTTGGGCCACAAAATTTGATTTACACTCTATAATTCATACATTATCATATAAACATGATGCATATGCAATGTTTTAGCAAAAATTGTACAGTGTAACACCTAGGGTGTTATAGGAAGACATGGTGGTTCCATCCTAGGCCATAATGTTATTTTTGGAGATCGAGAAGGTGGGCACCAAAGGATGTTTCAAGATTACTTGGCTGGTGAGCTGACATACGGCCCAAATTTATTTCATCGGAGGTTCATGTGCATTCACTTTGTGATATGAACATAGTATAGTAGGTAACTATTGTATGATTTATTTTTATTTTTTTGCAGGTACAGGATGACTCGGAATCTTTTTCTATGCACTATGAATGCTGTAGAATCACACGATGACTACTTCATGTAAAAAAGGAGTGCAACCAATGTTCTTTGATTAAGTTGCTTTTAGAAAGTCACTGCAGCATTTCGTATGCTAACATATGGAGTTCCAGTTGATGCTATGGATGAGTATGTTCACATTGGAGAAAGTACCGCAATTGAGAGCCTACATAGGTTCGTTGCTGCAGTAATTGATCTATTTGAAGATGAGTACCTGAGATCACCTAATGTGGCTGACACAACACGCTTACTCGCACTAGGTGAGAAAAATGGTTTTCCTAGTATGTTAGGGTCTATCGATTGTATGTATTGGGCATGGAAGAATTGTCCTGTACAATTGTAGGGTTAGTACAAGGGGCATATGGAGGAGACTACCATAATTTTAGAGGCTGTTGCTTCCAACGATCTTTGGATATGGCATGCCTTTTTTGGAATGCCTGGGTCTCATAATGATATCAACATGCTTCATAGGTCTCCTTTATTCGCAAAGCTGGCAGAGGGCAGAGCTCATGAGGTGAAATATACCATTAATGGTCATGATTATACGATGGGTTATTATCTAGCCGATGGTATATACCCCTCATAGGCTACTTTAGTCAAGTCCATCTCTCAGCCTATGGGGAATAAGAGGAAATATTTTGCCAAAGCGCAGGAAGCATCGAGGAAGGGTCAAAAGAGCTTTTGGTGTTCTGCAATCTAGGTTCACCATTGTTCGAGGAGCAGCACGCATATGGGACACAGAGACACTTGGAGACATCATGAAAGCTTGTGTCATCATGCACAATATGATTGTCGAGGATGAAGGAGTTGTTGACCCTACTGAGCGATTCGATTATGGTGGCCCAAATGTGGAACCTTCTCATGAGAATAATCGAACCCTTGATGAATTTATTGAAGCGCACAAAAGGATCAGAAAAAAAAAACACATGTCCAGATAAAAGAAGACCTCATCGAGCACCTATGAAATCATCATCCTGATTTATATTAGCAATAGAGACATTTTTTTTGTTGTGATCAGTTTATTTTTGTCCTCTATTTGTGATCAAAACTTTCTACTTCAAGTGTAATGAACATTTTTTCCTCTATGTGTGATGATCAATAATGTTTTTAACTTGAAGTGCAATGACCATGTTTTCCTATTTGTGTGATCTATACTGTTTTTACTTGAAGTGTAATTTTAGCCGGCCATCTAGTAGTAGCATGTTATTAATTGTCAATGTGTATATCTTCACAAATGAATCAAATAGAAAAACAAAACAAATGAACCAAATAGGAAAACAAACCTTGTCTTGAATGGTTGTACCACTTTGATTCCTACGCTCAATCGCTTCGTAGCGTGCACAAAACTTGTTCACTTGCACCAAAATAGTCATCCACCTATGTATAATGGAACTCTCTGTTCTGAAAGCTTCAGTTTTCTTGTGTTTCTGATAGAAAGCATGAATTCTACTCCAAAAGAAGCCACGAGATTGATTAGCCCCGTGCATGGGATCTTTGCTCACGTTCAACCAAGCTGCTACAACAACTTCATCCTCCTTTGGATCAAAATTTTTTGTTCTCTTCGAATAAGGCCTTGTACTACGAGGGTGTACTAGCACATCAACTGCCAACTTCAGTAGACATCTTATCAATCTCCTGGATGTCCTGTGTCATGGGAAACTGTAGTCTTCCAAACCAGCAACATCATCCTCTCCCATGATCATGTTTGTCCAAAATCCACCCCTGGACATTGCAACGATCCTACAAGTATTCACGAATAAATCAATGCCAATAATCCATGTACAAGAGAATAGTTTTCACAGCATCAGAGATCAGCATATATGGAAAAAAAAATTAACATCTACACTGTGCCCACAGCCAACCTTGCATTTCGTATGGCTGTGTTTCTTGCAAATTCCATCCAATTCATCCAAATCACTAAAAGACAGTCTAATATATCTAGTTAATCTCACGAATGAGTTGTCGTCTCTAGCTGCTGGTGCGTGCGTTTGGTGATGTATATGGCACATATATTCAGAGATCACATCCACGAAGCAGCAGGCAGCCACGGCCAGGTGGAGGCAACCACGAAGCCCACCCACGGCTGCTGCTAGGCCACACGCCCCAGCGGCCGGTCCTTCCTCTGCAGGAAGCGGCCAAATCCGGCTATGGCTGCCGCTGCCGTGGCCAACGATGGCCATGGCCTGCAGGCGGCGGCAACGAAAATCACAAAACCCTAGCGACCGGGAAAGCATCATAGAGGAGCAGTGCACGAGTAGATGCATGGCATACCTCAACCCTAGGTCCGCGGCGTCGAAGATCCTTTGCCTTGGACGAAGCCTGTGCTATGGCGCGAAGGAGAGGGCGTGGAAAATAGTCGCGGGAAGGAGATGGCACGGGGAAATGCGAGGACGCGCGACTAGGGTCGGCGCATTTTTACACACGATGGAGTCCGATTTGCCAAGTGCCAAAAGATGGGGAAGGGATATTGGGTACTCTTGGAGATGAGTTTTTCTCTTTTTTCCCAAAAACATGGATGGGGAAGAGATATGGGGCACTCTTGAAGATGCTCTAAGTCATTTAGTTCTTCATGGGAGGAATTTTCTTCCCTGGGTTTGCAACCTCTTGCTTCCAAATTAGGCCTTAGAGCTTGGAAAAATCGTTGTTGCATCTTTGCCTAGTAGTGTTAGATGTCTGCAATTTCAAAATTATTGGTGCTCCCGTGTATATCTTAGATTGGTGGAAATAAAAGTAATACAAAACTAAATGAAAAATAAATCCTTTTATGAAATAAAGCACATTTGTATTTTTGTTACAATACTAACCAGAATTCTAATACTAAAGAGGCAAAATTTATGACAATAAAAAAAATTTCGTCCAACATAATCATCTGTGTTCTGTCCGCATTACCAGGGCTCTATCCGTGCCGCCAAGATAGGTAATATGCTGTCATTCATTCACTACACCGCCGCAGCAGCCTGCAGTCGCGTGGCTGCCGGCTCTGCCTCTGCCGTCTCCGTCGATGTCGATGCCGCCGCCTGCCGCCCCGCCCCGTAACTCCGTAAGTATGGCCATCCGTTTTGCTTTCTTTGTTTGTGGCCACTAGCCATGTTAGGCCTGCTCACGCACCAATCTTGGCGGTGTACATTGATTTGGTCTTGCATTGATTCTTGGGTTTAGGGGAAGTTTGTTGATTCGATTGCGTTCCTTGATGCTGTGCGTTGTGTACGAGGTGCTGGTGCCGAGTTTGAAACTGAAGGAGAGGAACAATTACAATGCATAATTGCATAATGCCCTTCACGCATGTAGGCATGTCTGTAGCCATGTAGGTAGATCAAACAAAGAGTATACTGGAAGAGCCATCCCCACCTCTCGCGCGCGGCAGATTGAATTGAGTATGCAGCGGCCGACTGGCGGCTGCAGTGCACGCTGGCGTATCAGAGAATGCATGGCGCATGGTGCTGCTAGCTAAGCTAGCTATCAGTCAGCTACGTGGAGGAGTCGCAGGACGCCTTCGATTGAACACTGCTAACTACAAGGTGTTAATTAGGCTCATTTAACATATAGAGTACTCTGTATGATGTATGCATCCTTGCAAACTTACAATAAGAGGGTTAATCTTCTTTTCTATTGCTTCCTTTTTTTTCAAAGATAGTTGGGTGTACTTTTTTTAGATGCATTCTATTTATCATCATATCATACGCTAAGTAATTTGTTCTTCACATTTGCAGACTGGTTAGCTCTTTTTTTTTTTGAGAAATGCAGACTGGTTAGCTCTTGTATAGTTGGATCTTGGTCCAATTAATGAATTATATTAAGGTTCTTCAGCGGACTGCTATTCTAATCGATCTAAGGTTTTCCCTCGTCAGGTGACGGCTGGACCTTGGTGGGCCTGCGGGAGTGTGCGGGCTATGGTCTACATGGGAGTGGAGAGGGGCGAGCGGGGTGGGTGCATGCTGTGGGTTTTTCGGTTGGAGATGCAGCTGGGCTGCGCGTGAAGGAGGAGCCATCTGGGCCACGCGGGTGGTTAGGGAGAGAGAAAAAGCTGGGACTTAAGAAGGAAGGAGTGGACCGGGCTAGGTGGTGGATCGGGGCAGGCTAAAACCGTAGCGTTAGCATAGGTAATTTTATGGATTCTCAAAAGAAGTCACTGAACTTTGATATCTAACACTACCAACATATGGATAGTATGAAAACTAAAGTTACGATACATTTGCGAGAAAATATTTTAGTGCCCTACAACGAAAGAAAAAATCCTATCAAGGTTCTAATTTAATTCAATACAGAATTAATATAACATTGTCATATTATTGCCAATATTAACTTAGATTAAGGTTACAATGATCATTATACAATGGAATATATATTTTAAATTTCATAAAAAGATATTAAATAAATAAATATTTAACATCATCATCTTTGTTTTCATTAATAGACCCGTAATTGTTGCAACAACCACTCGCAGCATCAAGTCACCTATACAAAATAAGCTGCATCAGCTGTGCAGCAAGCTAAAGAGAACAAGTTGAACATTTGATAGCTTTTTTTTTCTCCCGTTGCAACACACGGGCATATTTGCTAGTTGATATATAATAATCCAAATTTGAACATAGTGAATCAAACCAACGAGAAACTCAATGCAAAGTCCCAAAGCGAATAGGAAGAAGCTATGTGGAATATATCAGCACCACTGTGGCCGCTCATCTAGTTGACACTCCGCCCTCCTCCATGAAAGCAAAGGTCATGCACAGTGTCAAGGCTCAAATATTGTTTTATAGTCTCCTCCATTTTTCTGTAAACCAGCTGGAGCCAAATCTTTCGCAGAGATCATGGGGAATGTGGGCAGCCACCGTTCGAGCTGTGGGTGCCGCACGAGGGCCCCGCCCGGAGCTGCTTCAGGTACATTTGCCGGGGTAATTGCAAAACACCATCTCCGGGGACGGTTTCCATGCCCGGCGACGACGACAACGCATCGCCATCGACCCGCAACGACCGCGCCGCTCCTCCTGGGACGGCCAAGCAGAGCGCTATGACCAGAATGAGTATCACCGGCACAGCAGCAATCCCTCTCGCCATGCCGTATGTATGTAGTAGTGCAAATAAATGATCACCAACAACCTGTCAATCTCGATCAACACAATTCAAGCAGCACTTCTAGCTTTTGTTCGATCGATCTGATCTGCTTCTTGTGTGTGTGCTGTTGTTGTACACAATGGGATGATGAGAGTTGCATGGACCGTCCATGCGTATATAAAGGGCAGGGGACCTACGGCAAGTTTTATAATAGAGCACTAACTTCACATGCTTGCTAACCGATCGACTCGTTAATTTATTCAAAACCATTCGCTTTTCTTGTGAATTGACTAATTGAGGACTCCATCCACCAATTTTATCTGCATTTTGGTTTGAAAAGGTCAAAATTTCCAAATTGTGACCACATTAGTCAAAGTATGTCCATTTTGCAAAAGTTATTTAAATATGTTAATATATGAATTAGTTTTATGATGATGTTAATTGTGCAGTGTTTGACAATACATTATAAGAGGAATTAAAGGTAGAATTCTACCTAATCTCGAAGATTTGTTACTTCCAAAATACAACGTACGTCATATGGTTTATTTCCATCTCATTCAGTCAATTGGGAATTAACATGTGGAGATATCCAGACTGTTTCAAATTCGGGTAGAGTGACTACTGAGGCGAAGTTAACAGGTAACATTTTTTTTTTTTGGTTAAGAAAATTGCCTCATTCGGATCACGACCGTGCCCTAGCTAGGCAGAAAGACAGGAAATATGGAATAATACCATTCGATCAATGAAACAAAAGAAAAGAGAGAAGGATGGAACAAATCTCTCAAAATTAAACCAGAGTAAAGGCTTGTTTGGATGTTGCAGTTTACAAAATTTAAAATATAAAAAACGCTAATGCTCAGGGTCAAGCGTCCGTCTGATCGCACACCGCTTCCCGGGCCTGCGCGCGCTACCGGCCCAACAAGCCTGCCTCCACCTCTATACGTCTCCCCCATCTCTCTCAAAAATATCTTTCTACTCGCTCGCTCAACGCATGCATGACAGCGCCGTGCAGCCGTCAGCCCGCCCCACTCCACATTCGCCGCAGCGGCCATCTCCCCCCGCGCGCCCTTATCCCACGCTGCTCGCTCCTCGCTCCTGCCTGTCGTGCGCTCCACCCATGCCTCTCGCTCCTTGCTCCCGTAGTCCCACCTGACACGTGCCCACCTGCGTCGTCGGGCAAGCCACCCGCCTCTGTTCGCGCTGGTGGTGTTGTCGCACGCCTCAGGTCAGTCCCCACCGAGTCAAGGGCACACACGAGCGCGGCTTGTGATGCTCGCGCACTGTTGCTCAGCGCCGGCTCCCACTCTGAGGCCAGAATCAACCGACCCTGGCTCTCTCCCTCCCCCGATGTTATAAATGTATGTTTTAAGTATTTTAGATGTTATAAGAGGTATATGTTGCAAGTGTTTAATATGATGTTGCAAAAGTAGATCAGGGTGTTGCATGCTTCAGAGACATGTTGCAAGTGTTTCAGAGGCATGTTGTAAGCGTTAGATCAAAATGTTTCGTATGTTTCAAATGTATGTTGCAAACATTTTTATCTGGATGTTGCACATGTTTCACACCTATGTTGCAAGAGTATGTTTGAAATGTTTCAGCTGTTTCAGTCTTATGTTGCAATAAGTGTTTTCATGTTGCAAGTTGCAAGTGTTTTATCTTGATGTTGCATATGTTTCACATGTTGCAAGTGTATGTTCTAAATGTTTCATCTGTTTCACATGTTTCAAACCAAAATGCAGATAAAATTCATGTTGCAAGTGTTTCATGTTTCAGAGGTATGTTCACAGAGTCATGGCCCGGGCTCCGGGGGAAGGGGCGTGGCGAGCTAGGGCTGGTGGATGGGGCGCGCGGCGCGCCTGGGTCCTGCGGATGGGACGTGCTCATCCTCATCCCGGCTCCCAGGTCCTGCCTACGCGCAGAGAGAGGGGGGTCAGGGGGAAGGAGCGGCAGGCACGGGTCGGGGTACCCGTGCGGGGCGGGACGAGGCGGACGGGGGACGGACGCACACGTGCAGCAGTGAACGGCGCAGCGGCAGGCTCCAAAGAAAAAGCTAAAGATGTGTAAAACTATGGTTTACAAGAAAAAAATAATTGTTGAGTAGAGTTTTAAGGCTCCAAAAAAGTATGGTTTCGATGATATCATAATTTTAAAAATGGGAAGGTTTATTGCATTGAGCCACATAGGAAGTTTCGATTATCAAAGTGTTTTATAAAACCATATAGTATTTGTTCAATATCTCAAAAATATTTTTGCATGAAAACACAGTCTAATTTGTGTGGTTCTCTCACATCAACGATTTGGTCATAGGTATAGTGGACGTCCAAATCAAAGAGCATATTTATATAAAAAAAACTATAGCATCATATAATTGCTGGTTAAAAGCCTAATCATATGTACCGGGGGACAAGAATTATAGATATAGTACATATGTTCAACCCGGACGTACGCACGGACACAGCTTTTTAATTTTGGGGTCAAACACCATGACATATGAATCGACTGCATAAGCATGGTTCAATGCATTCGCTCAGGTGTTTTGGAAATCTGGACTTGTTGGTCTCCGTTTCGTAAACTGACAAGTTCAAATTGGCGATCAATAACTTCAACATATATATATATATATACATATGCAACATGCATGCGCGCATATGTGACGTTATGCGTTCAGCCTTTCTTTTGGAGTTTGGACTGCACGACGTTATGCGTTAGCTAGGCTGACCATGACCACTAGCCTTCTCCCTCCAAATTCTCCCTTTTCCCTTTTTGTTTTCTTTTGGACAACTACCTTTTTCTAGAGGAAGGAGAGCGTGGATTAGGTAGTTGCCGACGGATTGCATGATGTGTGCTGTGGCTGCACGCTGAACCAAATTTATTTATACTATTTATACTTAATATTAAATTAAAAGAATAAAATTTCTCCTTCTAAATTTTTGTCGTTCGCCCTCTCCCCAAAATCCATAGGTACCTCCACTCCAATGAGCATAAGAGTTTTCGCCGGTCTTAGTAGTAGTAGTAGTAGGTGATGAAATAGAGATAAAAGTATTTTTCGAGATCTACAACTTTTATTTTTGTCGTTTCTCCATCCGAGATTGTTTGAAAAATTCAAATTTTATAAGGCAGCTCCTATTTTTAGAGAAGGTCGATTTCTAGAGAAACTAGAAATAGAATCACTTCTACAAATGTATTTCTAGAGGCAGCTCGGTTTAGAGCCACCATAGAGGCGGTTGTAAATTGACCCGCCTCTAAAAAAAAGCTCATATTGATGAAAATCAATTTTATAGTAGTATATATATATATATATATATATATATATATATGGGTGTTTTGTTGAAAATGAATAAAGAGCTGAGGGAGCACAAAAAGATAAGTAATTTTGATTAGTTGTAGGTACAAAACACATGAACTTCTAAGTCTATTCTTGATAGGGAGTATCATACGCATTTATGAGATGCCATGTAGGATACTCTCCCTCTGTCCCCCAACGTGTGTTATTTTAGGAGGAGGAGTAGATGTCTTGATTCACACAATGTTTAATGCATCTGTACAACCCTGTGTCCAGGTTCAGTTAATTTTTGCTGCACTTGGCATAGAGCCAAAACGACGTATTGCTTATGTGCTAAACAATTATATTGAAGAGAGAGAATAAAGTTTGTATCGACATGTTGATTCAGTTTTGACACCAATATAGATACTTGACATTAAATTCAGCAGTTTATTTATTAGACTATTGTTGTAGACACAGTGATGGATTCAGTTTAGACTATTGTTATAGACACAATCTCTATTTTGTATTAGAGATACAGGGATGAAAATTCTATGTACCGTAGAGGGTTATTTCTTCCAAAGAATTTAATTAATATCCTCCATATGATGTGGTGGCCTTAAATATCAGAGTATGCAATCACAGAGTGGAACAGCCTTTTTTTAGGAAACTGGAGGGGTCGCAGCCCCTACAAAAAGTTTTTATTGAAAAGAAAAAGAGGGTTATTTACAATGCAAAGTTAATCTACTGCAAGAAACTAGGGGGAGAAAGAACAACTTCAAGATACAAAGAAGGAAACAAATAAAATAAGGCAAAAGCCGAGGCTCAAATCATTTCTAGCGATTGGATCCATTGTTCAAACAGAGTTGAAAGGCTTGTCTTCACTTGTAGGGAGACCATTCTTGCTTCTTTAAGAAAGATTCTTCTACAATCCTGTATGCTCACTTGATTTCCATTGAAGATGAGTTCATTTCTGGCCAGCTAAAATTGTCCAACACATGAGGATGATTGCCACCATGAAGAATTAGGAGTTGATCTGATCTTTGAAAGCAGTTAAGTTTTCAAGAGTCCCACTATCCAAGGAAGTTGTTAAATTGATCAGGCCCAACATTGCTAGTTGAAGGGGCAATGTAGAAACAGATGCTCAGTGCTTTCTTCAACTCCAAGAGCACAGAGCTCACAATTGTATGAATCAAGATTCATGTGTTTCCTTCTAAGAATATTCCTCGTATCAGTCTATCTTTAAGTAGCAACCAACAGAAGAGACCTTGTGCTTAGGTTGACAAAAGCATTTCCAGTCCCAATTGAAAGCTGGATTGGTTGGATGATGTCCAATCAGTTTTTTATAGATTCTTGAGGAGAGAAATTTGCTCAAACCCCCATTATAGGACCAGATGTCATCATTATTTTCTAGAGTTGTGGCTTCCATTAGCTGTTGCAGACTTTGCAATTGTGTGAATGCAATTTGAGAGAGAGGCAGGTTGAACATTTCTATGACTGTATCTTGGCTACAGGAGAAATTATATAGCCCGGGACATGTAGTCCCGGTTCGTGGTATAAACCCAGACTACAGGTACAATTCTAGTTTCAGTTAGAGCTACCAACCAGGATTAAAGGTTTAGTCACGGCTGGTAGCTTAAACCGGGACTGGAGGGTGACCTTTAATCCCGGTTTGAGCCACCAACCGGGACTAAAGGTCCCCTCCTGCCCCCCTCCTACAAAAGCTACGCCTACGCCTCTAACCGTTGGATATGGGACTTTAGTTCCGGTTGGTAGCTTCAACCAGGACTAATCCTGTCTTTACTCTCGGGTCAAAAGAAAAATAGCCACGACTAAAGAGTAGAACCAAAAGTATGTTATCTGCTTAGTGGCGTCATGCCTAAGCAGGCAGTTTCTGCACGCACACGACGGCATGTACACACCAACCATGACGACGACCAACCATCATTCCGACTGCGTCGCAAAAGCTTGGAGCACCAATTCCGTCCAGATCAAACGAATCCTTCTCATCCAAAAGGCTCTTTTGTCTCCTGATTCCTGATGCATGATTGACGAATGAAATCTATCTGGGTTGTTCAATCATGTTGTGCCATACTGCCATTTCGCCGCATTCTTCCTTAATAATAATAAAAAAAGGTTGGGCCACCACTCGGAAAGGTGGATGCACACCACAATGAATTGTTCACTGCTGCTCTTTGGTTTAGTTAGCATAGCATTAATAAGCCGTGCACATTAGCATGTGAAGTTAGTGCCCTCCTAGAACATTCCTGTGAAGAAGCCCTGTAACATCCTCGCAGGTGCACACTCGTACTAGAGAAGAGAGTTTCTATTGCGCTATTGTCATGCATGACACACATCATATGTATATGCAATAATGCAAACAAGGATTCCAGGAGCTACTAGGCTAACCGTACAAGCCCAGCCCCCTCGTTTATATACACATGGGTAACCCATGCAGATCCTCATCGAGCCCAACGAAGAAACACAACACGTGTTACATAACTAGCTCTTTTCATGGTCAATTTAATCCAGAAATATAACATCAGCAGATTCGTGACGGCATATTTGTGCATATGTATATCTCTAATGAACGCTACAGCATGCATATATGACATACAGATGGATACAGTAAAAGTACAAAGTACAGTCATCACAGAGATTAGATTGTACCCAGCGGAGGGTCCCATGCCGAGGGCATCGGAGGCTCCATTCGCACTAGTCGACATAGTGCGTTGCTCGAAGTTGTGGACCACGGTCGGTGCAGGACGATGTTCGCAGTGCAGTCCCACGAACAGATCACCAGGAAGAAGACGGGTTCCGCGAGCGATCACCAGGAAGAAGACGGGTTCCGCGAAGGAGAAGATGTCGAACGAGCGGTCGCGGAATCGCTCCCCAAAAACCTAATCGCGGCACACCCCGTGCAAGGTTCGCAAGCGGGCGAGGGTTCCGGAGGCACCTGCTCTCCCGCTTCTCCATGCGCGCAGAGGTACGGGACGGGGAAGCCAGAGAGCTGCTGAGATGTGGTCTCTCTCGAAAGTGAAGCCAGAGATTTGGACTGACGGAGGACTGCGGATATATGGCTGCGACGGGAAGGGAGTAAGGCAGCGGAGAATCACAGGAGACGGAAAGCGGAAGGGACGGTAATTGGCGCAATTAATTCGCCTCCACCATCAAGGAGAGAATCTCCCGTGATTCTGTGGATTTAAGTGGCAAAACCTGGCTACGCCCGCCCGCTCGCTCGCCACCCGCCTCGGCCTCGGCCTGGCCCGGCCGGCGACGACAGCGGCGACGGCGGCGCGTGCGTGGCATCCCTTTGTCCTTTTCTCAGCTTCTCAATTAAGATGGATAATTTCCAACCATATAAGCTGAGTAAACGTTCAGTCAAAATCCCATACAGTATTAAACCATACAACGCTTAATTTTACGTACCATAGAGTTTTATTTGATTTATTAAACATTATATGGGCCAAGCCCATAATATATCCAACAATCTCCACCAAACTCTTGGGTTTGTAACAAAGTAGTCTCAGAACCACATTTCTTTTATATACCAGTATTTTGATGGAGACTGTTAAGTTGATCATCCATCTAGAGCAATAGTTTTATTCAGTCACAACTGAACAACGGACTAAGCCTTGAATCGACAGTTTTGTGTGACATGAATGTCACTAAAGTCCTTAGCTGATACTTGGCTGCTAAAGGCATTTCCTCTATTTGAAGCATATAAGTCATACTCCAGTGCCTTTCATGAGTATTTAGATATCACCCAAATCTCATAGACTGTGACCAGCAGTCTGACTCATATAGGTGTGCTCCTCAAAAGATATTCTGTAGGACAACATTTTTGCTTTAGCAAGTCACTTGGAACACATTAAGGTAAAAACCAACCTCCCTTACAGAAAGGAAAGATATGCATCAGAAATAAGTCTTACTAAGGATCTTTTCTCATAATTTACTATTAGCTTGTTTCACCATTCTACTTCACGGGATCTTCGATCACATAGAACAGGTTACCACTATAGTAAATTTCATGTGGGTCTCAAACTCATCTCCCTCGATGCACTTTCTATCACATTACGTGACAAACCCTTAGTGAACTGATCTGCCAGATTGTTAGACGTGTTAACATAGTTCAACGCTATTACTCTAGAGTTTCTCAATTTTCTGACAGATTTTAGTCGTCTCTTAACATGCCTTGTGGACTTTATGTTGTTCTTAGAATTGTTAACCTTTATAATCACAGTCTGGTTATCGCAGTTCATAGAAATAGCCGGTATGGGTTTTTCAACAACTGGTAAATCCATAAGGAGATCACGAAGCCACTCGGCCTCAGAGCTAGCGGTGTCTAATGCTGTGAGTTCTGTTTCCATTATAGACTTCGTTAAGATAGTATGCTTGCAAGACTTCTAGTAAACAGCACCACCTCCAAGCGAAAACACATATCCACTTATGACATAAAGCTCATCAACATGAAAGATCCAGTTGGCATCACAATAGCCTTCCAACACCTTCGGGTGTCCAGTATAACGAATATCATAGCTTATAGTACCTTTTAGATAGTGCATCACTCTTTCAAGAGCATGCTAGTGATCATCTCTCGGGTTTGATATAAACCAGCTCAGCTTGCACACAACAAATGAGATGTCAGGCCTTGTTGTACTAGCAAGATACATGAGCGAACCAATGATCTGAGAATATCTCAACTGATCCCTTGCGATTCTTTGATTTTTCTTCAATAGCACACTCGGGTCATAAGGTGTAGGAGCAGGTGCACAGTCACTAAACCTAAAGCGACTTGGCACCTTTTCCACATAGTGGGATTGTAACAGAGTTACCCCACCATCACCTTCTCTCAGAAGCTTGATATTAAGAATAACATCAGTCTCTCCTAAATCTTTCATCTCAAAATTATTAGATAAAAATTCCTTCACCTCCTCAATCACTTTGAGGCTGCCTCATTAACATATAAGCACAGAATAACTCCTTCACCCCCACCATCACGATAGTACACACTGTAACACCCCTGGTGTTACGAGCTTGTTTAGCACCGCGATTTAGGCCTAAGTAAAATTTTTGAAATGAGTTCCGTGGAATTTTTAATTTAAATGTACTTGAGGCGATGAGCAAATCCTATGCGACTTAGTTTCGTGGACTCAAATAAACGCTTAAGTTAAATTACGCAGTGCGTAGAAATATTTAGGAATAGCGAACGACGATGCCAGCGAACAGTATGTTGTGTTAGATTAAGCATGAAAATCAACTTTTATAAATAAAATAAAATCCGTTAATAAATTGAACGAGGTATATATATATGCTCATGTGTTTCTTTTGAAAAGCTTTGGTTTAGTTTTGACTTGCGAGCGAACGGCTCCACAGCGATGATGGGACGTCTCCCTGCGGTGCTCCGTCGCTTGTCGTCAGTAGTGCGTTCCCCCTTGTTCGAAATTAATCCATCATCCGAATTATTAACGTCGTGCCATGGCAGAGTTAGGCCGGGTCAGTCCTGCCTCCCTGCTTGCTCACTCTCTCTGACTCTGCTTGTCTTTTACGCCAGTACTCCCTGCTCATTGCTGCTACTGCCGTGTACTACTTTTTACCTGTCTCTGTTGTCTCGTCGAGCCTTGTTGTGCTGCCTCTGCTGCCTGCCTTGGTGTTGTCTCATCCTCTGCATCTGCCAAGCCGAGCCAGACTGGCTTCTCACTCTCTCCTTGTGTTGCTGTCCCCTTGTTGTTCTATTTTTGCTGCCGAACTCCGTGGCTGCCGACGCCACTGCCTGGCCATCGCGAGCACAGGCGCACCCGCACCACCGACGCCTCCTTGCTCTCCTTCTAGCGCGGTACCTCCTTGTCTTTCGGTCGTCCGCTCCAGTGTCGCTGCGCGCGCGAGCCCTGGACCGCTTTGGACCGCTGCCCGCATCGCGTGCTCGCGCTGCAGTCACCGCGCCCGCCCTGGTCTACGCTGGGCCGCAGCCGCAGCGCCTCGCCAGCGTCCATGCTGCCTCTCCCATGCGCGAGCTCCTCGGCCACGCTGGAACTTCCGCAACCGCCTTGGCCGCGTCCACGTCTACCACGCCTGTGTGCCCGCAGCGTCGCTTCTCTCTGTCGCGCATGTCTCTTCCCCGCAGCGCCGCTTCTCTCTGTCACGCGGGTCTCTTCCCTGCTGCGCCGCACCACGCCGCACCACCGCCATGGCTGCCCACGCGTGTGTCCTGCGCCCACCGTCGCTATGCCTCCACCACGAGCGCGCTATGCTCCTCCGAGCCAGTCGCCTGCTGCACGGAGCTGCCCTGCCAGTGCCGCAGCGCCACCATCTCTCCCGTGCGCCTGCACCTCAGCCCGCGTGTGAGCACGCCTTGGCCACTAGTGCCGGAGCTGCCTCACCGTTCGCCGGAGCCCCTTCCCTGACGATGCTTTGTTTGGAGAATGAAGAAGATGAGGTGAGAAGGGTAGGAATCCAAGACGGAAATTTATACAGGGCCCTTACTGCAAATACGTGACTCATTTGAATAGTGCTCATGGATCTCAGAGTGATTAGGGAAAGTTCACGGGCTGTTTAGCAAATTGCCGAGCCACCTGCCATGCTGGGCTGGCCTATGGTCGCCCGCCTAGGCTGCTTTGGCTGCGTGGGCTGGCTACTGGGCCGCCCGCGCTGTGACTTGCGCCTAGGCCGCCGCCTATGCTGGGCCGCTGCCCCGCTCCCGGCCGCTGGCCGCGCGCCCCACCTAGGTCGTCCGCTTCGGTTGCTGGGCTGCCGGTCATGCGCCCCGCTTGCCGGCCGAGTTGGCCGCCCAGGTCTTGTCTTGAACGTTGTTTTGGTTTTATTAATTCAATGCCTTTCAGAAATTGAAAATAAAGTGTAGAAAAATCGTAAAAATGCTAAACCAGTTTTGTTAGTCTTCTAAAATCATAATCTACCTAGTAGTGTATTTTGTTCACATAGACTCGGAAAGTTTTTAGGGTTGCTCTAATTATTTTAAAATGCTTAATATTGTTAAAAGGAGAACTTGTATGAATTTCCGTGATAAATTGGTAATAGTGTTGGATCTTAAATTCGTACACTAGGCTCCTAGCAATATTAGCTATTCGTTGTAATTTTTGTAGCTCCAGAATAATTAGTTTGCTAAATAGATAATGATGTCCTATTGCGAATAAAGATTAAACCGATAGAATAAAATAAAGAAATACCTTGGTTGATATAACTAAAATAATTGTGGGGAAATAACGCCTTATCAGACAACGTGTATATGTAGCCTAAGTACGGTCGTCGTTAGAATTAGCCCGTTAACTCGAGAGGCGTACGTCGTATTTTATGAGTCACGATTGCAGTTGATTAATTACATCTTTGCATTGCATCGCATGCATATCATATAGGTACAATGATGGATCAACGGATCGATTGAAAGATGATTGGGAATCCAAAGATGGTGTAATGGTATTCTCTCCAGGAGATGATGCAATGGGCTTTCTATTCAGTTGATGGTGGATTATCTGAAGATGCAGATACTAACTTTTAATATATATCTTACCTAGGCAAGCTTAAATTTGTGCATAACCCCTACTTTTCTATAGTTTAAATTATATTTGTGCATTAAGTTTTAAGGAGTTGAATGAAACCCACTTGCATATATATATCCTTATCTCATGAGTCTTACTAGTATGACAGGATCGTGTAGATTGCTATGCTATAGGACTCCGGTAAAAGTCGAGTGATTGCCTGTCACTTGCGAGAGATAGGAAATATATTACTGTATTATGATCACTTGGAAAGTATAAAAATGGTGGAAAGGTAAACTGGTGACCGGGTAGAAATATGGTTTGGGTATTGGCGGGTGTAAGAGGTTGTGTCGCCGTGGATGCGGGGCATGGCTTGGTTACACTGCTTTCCCTGTCTGGTCGGTTAAGGACCGATCCTTGCATAAGATTCTAGGCAAGTCACAGACTTATTATCCCGAGCACATACTTGTGTATGAGCGCTTGGAAGACTTGTTGCTCTCTTGTCGTGGATCCAGCTCTTTTCGGACTGACTGCCAGGGTTTTATTTTGGTGGAGGAGGTCCTTGCACCGCACTGAGTCCAAGACTCAGGGGCGGGGGCTTGGAGTCCCAGTTTAGATGAGGACCTGGATACCTAGGACAGGAGAGTGATGGGTTGGTCCTGCTTGTGCCTAGGGTTCAAGCGGGGCGTGTGTTTTCGGGGTACCCAGCTGGGGGTATTGATTCGTGAATCGCCGGGCGATCCGGTACGGCTTGTCTATGGTTTAGCATCGTAGTAAGAACTGAAGATGAAGGATGGAAGATGGAACAAGGAAATCTGATTGCTTACCACCTGCTTAAAAGTAGCACAGGTGCTTACATAGAATGGTTAGTTAATGAACCAATGCGGCTATTAATAAAAATCGGATATAAGGGCGTACGCTTAGTAATGCTTCCTGCAAATGCAATAAACCCACAAGGCAGATAGCCTTGCATGTCCTTGGAGTCTTTTCTTTCCTCCTGTTGGGTAAGTCTTGCTGAGTACAATTGAGTACTCAGGGTTTTATTCCCCCTGTTGCAGGTGACAGGTGGATGCTAAAGCTGACTCTTGTGTGTGGATTCTTCCTGGTGGGCTCAGCAAGGATTCCTTTACGCTGCGATCGTAGTTGTTATTTATAACTCTCACCAAATGCTTTTATAAATGAAAGTTTCATAATCTGTTGTCATAGTTTATATATCAATACTTCATCATGTTAGTAATAGATGTTTATTTCCGTTGTAACTCTGTTCACATGTTTATATTCCGTTGTTTAATTAAATGATTCATAACTCTGATAATATAATTACATTCCGCTATTATAATAATAAATGTTATACTCTGATATCATATTAAAAGTGATCTAAGAAATGGTTATGAATGATGTAAGCTTTATTTTCTCATTTGTGATCCTGATGGCAAAAATATGGATTTTCGGGTTCTCCCCTGAGGTGTGCCCGACGGAACTGAGTAATTTAGTATTCTCCCTTGAGTGCGTAGTGTCTAATGGAAGACAGACACTCCTGTGAGGCATTAGATTAGGCGGTTCTACCACAGGTGGTATCAGAGCCAGGTTGAGGAAATAAGGCTTCGAAAACCTTTTCTAAACAAAAATTTGACAACCCATGTTTGCAAAAAGTTAGGACGTTTGTATGCGAAGTTATATAAGTAGCCCTATTACTATGGTTATGTATCCTAGGATAGATGGCACTCTGCTGACTTAGGTAGTCTTAATCAAGTTTTCTGCAGGTACACTGACTCGAGCATAGTCCGATAGCATCGACTAGTACAGGGAGAGAACGATGTGTCAAAAATCTGAGAACGGTTGCCCTATATGTTGGCAACAGTGGAAGGACGTATAGGATGTGCATTCATGCATATCCCGTTGGTGCATTGTAGCACTCGTATTGCTTGTAGATACGCCCTCCATAGGTGTCACGCGTGTCGTATTGTGCACGACTAACTCGTTCCTGTTCCATAGTTAGGTCTGCATTGTGGCTTCGTGTTTCGTGTTTGCCCAAGGTTCACGTCCGTCGTCACCCACGTCTCCCCGTACCTCTTTTCTGCACTCTTGTCGGACCCTTGCCCTGTAGTCGTACTAGTCAGTAATAGCCTCGAACGCGCAGAATTTGGTCGATCCGTCATAGTGATCTCGCGTGGGAACCCTGGTGAACCGCGTCGGGACCACTGAGCGCTCCGCCTTTATAAGCAGAGCCTGACTTAGCCCTTGGTACCACCACTCGGCACACTTTAGCTTGCTTAGCTTTTCCTTGAACCAGCTTTTTGCTCAGCCTTCCTTGCAACCACCGCCAGAGATGGCAGGAGCCTGGTTTAGTAGTTACTGCCTGAACATTGAGGGTTTTCCTAGAATCCTGCATGCCATCGTGCAAAAGCTCGGAGTTAAAGATCGTCCTGAGTATGAGGGCCGTGAGTATGAGGAGCATGGCACCGAGCGGTGTGAGGTTACCGTCTACATCAAGAAGAGTGAAGAGTTCCCCGACCTCACTGAAGCCTAGAGTGTGACCGCAACCGGGTTTCGCTTCGTCGACACCTACCAAGTTGTGGCCCACAAAGCCTTGCGGTACCTCTGCCAGATCTATGAGGAGCCCATTGCCCGTACCCCCATGTAGTTCTTTCCTCCTTTGGACAAGAATCAGCGGGCATGGAAGGCTCACATGGAGGCCTTGCAAGGGCGGAATGCGCAAGAGGACAGTCCCACCGTGGTGTACTTGACCACGTATCTGCTCGCTCTGGATGAGCAGTACGACCGTCAAGCCTTGGAACTAGGGGCGTGCCTTTGGCGCGCCAGGGAAGCCGAGATCTTCAACCGGATGCTCCAGGTGCAGCTCACCGAAGCACATGCCAGTGCTGTAGCTGTTGAGAGCCGGGAGACTGCCATGTTGGAAGCCCTAAAGGAGGCTGAAGATCGGCATGTCCATCAGCTACGGGTGGTCTATCTTGTCACCAGGGCCGAGCGGAGGACGTTGGCTGCTGAAAGGCAGGATGCCCCAATCTTGGAAGGGATCTCTATCCACCCGCCAGAAAGAAGAAGAACTGGTGTTGCAGCATCGCCAGCACCTCCACCCTCGAAAGTGTCAGAAGTCGAGCCCTTGATTCCTCTCACTCGGTCGTTGCCACGGGAGGATGTAGATAAGTTGCCTTGGGATGCTGCACCCATAGTAGTAGTGTTTTTCGTTGCTGTCCTCCGGTATTGTATTCTTGCCATTGTTGTTCGTCCGTAGTTATTGAGATCGTCCGCCAGTAGGGAAGGTGAATGCTGTATCGAGAATGGGAGATTCAATGCCTATATGTTGTACCCGTATAAGACCATTGGAACATGCATTTTATTTAGTTCGTTGTGTTTATTGCGTTCATCTACCTTAAGTTTTGTTAGGCGTGCTTAAAGTTTTAGGGGCGATGTTAAGTAGGTTACAAGAGAAGTCGCCATTCAGATATCAGCAGACCAGCCGTGATGGGATAACATAAGACACTGTATCGGCTAATTGTGGATGTCCCGGTAGAACACTTGAATCTCTTTAAAACAAATCCGCCGTTGGATTTAAATTCCTTGTCCCTTGTTGTGAAGGGAACTTTTGTTGTTTGAATTTTTCCCTTGCAATACTCCTCTTATTCTGTGGTCTATGACCCCACTGCCTTCATGGGGTGTAAATTGGTAGTAGTTGCCTGGTTAATAGCGTATGGTGCCACGACGAAACCGAGGGCTCTCTGTGGAACAGCTGCCACATGTGACGCTGCTCGGCACGCGTTGGTATCAAGGTTGTTAACCAAGTACCTGTACCAAGTTACACTGCCGTACCGTTTTGTTTTAAAAATTTTCTCCTTGGTAAAATTCGGGTGTTCAAACGGGAAATCCACAACGGGTTGATGACATAGTGTTCTCTCAAGGTAAACAAGAGGAGGTGGTTTTGAAGGAAGAAAGTATGACGTGGTCTCAGTCTACACGAAAGACGGATGTGGTCGAGTAAAGGAAAGAAAAAGAAGAGTAGTAAGAAATGTTAGCAGTGGATAGTCGGGAGTAATTGAAAAGCTTGAGTGGATGTCATGTCCCAAGCCCTATGTTTAGTTGACCACGCTACGCATCTTTGGGTCATTTCATTTGTGTGCCCTCTGAACGCAAATCGTGTCGGGTCCTTTAGCACCCTGTTTTTTGCATGGTCATGCATTCGCGCCGCACTAAATCCTTGTGCTTTGTGGCGCTTTTTCTTTTCCTAGCGTCCGGTCGGCTCTCTACCCCGCACTGTCATTCCTCGTACCGGACCCCCTCTCCTCTCCTTTATTTCCCCCTCCGCCGCTCGCATAGGAAGCGTACCATGTCTCGATCTTATCTCCACAGCATGAACCGTCTATGTACCCCATCCATGCTGTCTCCACCCCCGGTGTGTTGCTCCCCACCTCCGTTCGCCACTATAAGTAACCCTTGGTCCTTGCTCTTCTTCATCCTCCTCCACTTCAATCCGAGCAGAGCTATGAAATCTAGTCAACATTGTGAAGCTAGGTTCGTCAGTCTAGGGTGATGGTGTAATCTGAGAAGAAGAAAGGATCTAGTTCATCGAAGAAGTTCAAGTTCCCATTTTGGGTAGTCAATCTTAGGGTTCACGATGTTTTACTTCTCAGTCGACTGTTTCTGGATCTGTTGGTGCTACGCCATGTTTTGGATAATCATTTTATTGTTGTTTTTCCATTGTTCTCGTCTATCTCAACTTCTGGAGTTGGTCTCGGTTGTACCAAGTTGCTCTTAACCATGTATCCCTAGATCCCCGTATGGTTTAGTATTCGAAGTCGTGTAATCGTTCGTGTAATCCCTGATCTACGAAATGTAATCGCGTTTTCCCCTTTGGTTCTTGCTTCGAATCTCGAGACGAGATTCTTTTTAAGAGGGGTTGGTTGTAACACCCCTGGTGTTACGAGCTTGTTTAGCACCGCGATTTAGGCCTAAGTAAAATTTTTAAATGAGTTCTGCGGAATTTTTAATTTAAATGTACTTGATGCGATAAGCGAATCCTGTGCGACTTACTTTCGTGGACTCAAAGAAAAGCTCAAGTTAAATTACGCAGTGCGTAGAAATATTTAGGAATAGCGAACGACGATGCCAGCGAACAATATGTTGTGTTAGATTAAGCATGAAAAGCAACTTTTATAAATAAAATAAGATCCGTTAATAAATTGAACGAGGTATATATATATATATGCTCATGTGTTTATTTTGAAAAGCTTTGGTTTAGTTTTGACTTGCGAGCGAATGGCTCCACAGCAATGACGGGACGTCTCCCTGTCGTGCTCCGTCGCTTGTCGTCAGTAGTGCGTTCCCCCTTGTTCGAAATTAATCCGTCATCCAAATTATTAATGTCGCGCCATGGCAGAGTTAGGCCGGGTCAGTCCTGCCTCTCCGCTCGCTCGCTCTCTCTGACTCTACTTGTCTTTTACGCCAGTACTCCCTAATCATTGCTGCTACTGCCGTGTACTACTTTTTGCCTGCCTCTGTTGTCTCGTCGAGCCTTGTCGTGCTGCCTCTACTGCCTGCCTCGGTGTTGTCTCATCCTCTGCATTTGCCAAGCTGAGCTAGACTGGCTTCTCACTCTCTCCTCGTGCTGTTGTCCCCTTGTTGTTCTATTTTTGCTGCCGAACTCCGTGGCCGCCGACGCCATTGCCTGCCCATCGCGAGCGCAGGCGCACCCGCACCACTGACGCCTCCTTCCTCTCTTCTAGCGCGGTACCTCCCTGTCTTTTGGTCGTCCGCTCCAGCATCGCTGCGTGCGCGAGCCCTAGACCGCTTTGGACTGCTGCCCGCGTCGCGTGCTCGCGCTACAGTCGCCGCACCCGCCCTGGTCTGTGCTGGGCCGCAGCCGCAGCGCCTCACCAGCGTCCGCGCCGCCTCTCCCGTGCGTGAGCTCCTCGGCCGTGTTGGAACTTCCTCAACCGCCTTGGCCTCATCCACGGCTACCATGCCAGTGTGCCCGCAGCGCCGCTTCTCTCTGTCGCGCGCGTCTCTTCCCCGTAGCACTGCTTCTCTCTGTCACACGCGTCTCTTCCTCGCTGCGCTGCACCATGCTGCACCACCGCCATGGCTGCCCACGCGTGTGTCCTGCGCCCACCGTCGCTATGCCTCCGCTGCGAGCGCGCTCTGCTCCTCCGAGTCGGTCGCCTGCCGCACGGAGCTACGCTGCCGATGCCGCAGTGCCACCATCTCTCCCGTGCGCGTGCACCTCAGCCCGCGCGCGAGCACGCCTTGGCCACCAGTGCCGGAGCTACCTCGCCATTCGCCAGTGCCCCTCCCCTGATGGTGCTTTGTTTGGAGAATGAAGAAGATGAGGTGAGAAGGGAAGGAATCCAATACGAAAATTTATACAGGGCCCTTACTGCAAATAAATGACTCGTTTGAATAGTGCTCATGGATCTCGGAGCGATTAGGGAAAGTTCAGGGGCTATTTAGCAAATTTCCGCGCCACCTACCGCGATGGGCTGGCCAATGGTCGCCCGCCTGGGCTGCTTTGGCCGCGTGGGCTGGCTACTGGGCCGCCCGTGCTGTGACCTGCGCCTGGGCCGCCGCCTGTGCTGGGCCGCTGCCCCGCTACCGGCCGCTGGCCGTGCGCAACACCTAGGCCGTCCGCTTCGGTTGCTAGGCTGCCAGTCATGCGCCCCGCCTGTGGGCCAAGTTGGCCGCCCAGGTCTCGTCTTGAACGTTGTTTTGGTTTTATTAATTCAGTGCCTTTCAGAAATTGAAAATAAAGTGTAGAAAAATCGTAAAAATACCAAACCAGTTTTGTTAGTCTCCTAAAATCATAATCTACCTAGTAGTGTATTTCTTTCACATAGACTCGGAAAGTTTTTAGGGTTGCTCTAATTATTTTAAAATGCTTAATATTGTTAAAAGAAGAACTTGTATGAATTTCCGTGGTAAATTGGTAATAGTGTTGGATCTGAAATTTGTACAGTAGGCTCCTAGCAATATTAGGTATTCGCTGTAATTTTTGTAGCTCCAGAATAATTAGTTTGCTAAATAGATAATGATGTCCTATTACGAATAAAGATTAAACCGATAGAATAAAATAAAGAAATACCTTGGTTGATATAACTAAAATAATTGTGGGGAAATAACGCCTTATCCGACAACGTGTATATGTAGCCTAAGTACGGTCGTCATTAGAATTAGCACGTTAACTCGAGAGGCGTACGTCGTATTTTACGAGTCACGATTGCAGTTGATTAATTACATCTTTGCACTGCATCGCATGCATATCATATAGGTACGATGCTGGATCAACGGATCGATTGAAGGATGATTGTGAATCCGAAGATGGTGTAATGGTATTCTCTCCAGGAGATGATGCAATGGGCTTTCTATTCAGTTGATGTTGGATTATCTGAAGATGCAGATACTAACTTTTAATATATATCTTATCCAGGCAAGCTTAAATTTGTGCATAACCCCTACTTTTCTGCAATTTAAATTATATTTGTGCATTAAGTTTTAAGGAGTTGAATGAAACCCACTTGCATATATATATCCTTATCCCATGAGACTTACTAGTATGACAGGATCGTGTAGATTGCTATGCTACAGGACTCCGGTAAAAGTTGAGTGATTGCCTGTCACTCACAAGAGATAGGAAATATATTATTGTATTATGATCACTTGGAAAGTATAAAAATGGTGGAAAGGTAAATTGGTGATCGGGCAGGGATATGGTTTGGGTATTGGCGGGTGTAAGAGGTTGTGTCGCCGTGGATGCGGGGCATGGCTTGGTTACACTGCTTTCCTTGTCTAGTCGGTTAAGGACCGATCGTTGCATAAGATTCTAGGCAAGTCACAGACTTATTATCCCGAGCACATACTTGTGTATGGGCGCTTGAAAGACTTGTTGCTCTCTTGTCACGGATCTGGCTCTTTCCGGACCGACTGTCAGGGTTTTATTTTGGTGGAGGAGGTCCTTGCACCACACTGAGTCCGGGACTCAGGGGCGGGGGCTTGGAGTCCCAGTTTGGACGGGAACCTGGACACCTGGGACAAGAGAGTGATGAGTTGGTCCTGCTTGTGCCTAGGGTACAAGCGGGGCTTGTGTTTTCGGGGTGCCTAGCTGGGGGCATTGATTCACAAATCGTCGAGCGATCCGATACGGCTTGTCTATGGTTTAGCATCATAGTAAGAACTGAAGATGAAAGATGGAAAATGGAACAAGGAAATCTGATTGCTTACCACCTACATGAAAGTAGCACATGTGCTTACATAGAATGGTTAGTTAATGAACCAATGTGGCTATTAATAAAAATCGGATATAAGGACGTACGCTTAGTAATGCTTCCTGCAAATGCAATAAACCCACAAACCAAATAACCTTGCATATCCTTGGAGTCTTTTCTTTCCTCCTGTTGGGTAAGTCTTGCTGAGTACAATTGAGTACTCAGGGTTTTATTTCCCCCTGTTGCAGGTGATAGGTGAATGCTAAAGCTGACTCTTGTCTGTGGATTCCTCCTGGTGGGCTCAGCGAGGATTCCTTTACGCTGTGATCGTAGTTGTTATTTATAACTCTCACCAAATGCTTTTATAAATGAAAGTTTTATAATCTGTTGTCATAGTTTATATATCAATACTTCATCATGTCAGTAATAGATGTTTATATCCGCTATAACTCTGTTCACATGTTTATATTCCGCTGTTTAATTAAATGATTCATAACTCTGATAATATAATTACATTCCGCTATTATAATAATAAATGTTATACTCTGATGTCGTATTAAAAGTGATCTAAGAAATGGTTATGAATGATGTAAGCTTTATTCTCTCATTTATGATCCTGATGGTAAAAATGTGAATTTTTGGGTTCTCTCCTGGGGTGTGCCCGACAGAACTGAGTAATTTAGTGTTCTCCCTTGAGTGCTTAGTGTCTAATGGAAGACAAGCACTCCTATGAGGCATTAGATTAGGCGGTTCTGGCATACACACATTTGTTAGCTTCATTCACAACAAAGCCAGCAGATGTTAAAGTTATGTCGAACTTCTCATGCCACTGCTTAGGAGCTTGTTTTAGGCCATATAATGACTTTAATAATTTACACACCTTGCCTTCTTGACCATTTGCTACAAATCCATACGGCTGATCCATATAGATCTCCTCCTCCAATTCTCCATTTAGAAAAGCTGTTTTAACGTGCATTTGATGAACGATAAGACCATAAGAGGCAGCCGGGGAAAGCAAAACTCAAATTGTGGTCAATCGGGCAACCGGTGAATAAGTATCAAAGAAATCCTCACCTTACTTTTGAGTATAACCCTTGGCCACAAGCTTTGCCTTGTACCTCTCGATAGTACCATCAGGCCTAAGCTTTTTCTTGAACACCTATTTGCATCCTATAGGCTTGCACCCATAGGGACGATCAACTATTTCCCAAGTTCCATTAGACATAACAGAATCCATCTCACTCCGTACTACTTCCTTCAATAAATCAGCATCAGAAGAGCAATATGGCTCTTCAATGGTCGTTGGTGTGTCATCCACAAGTTACACAATATAGTCATCACCAAAAGACTTTGCAGTCCTCTGTCTCTTACTTTTTCTAGTGACTATAGTGTCATCCTCCTCAGGATTTTGCATATAGGGTTCCTCAGTTTGTTCTATCGGAGTAAAATTTTCATGCTCATGGGGAATTATAAATTCATGACCAGTTGTGCTAGGTGTATTTTTTATGGGAAACTCATTCTCAAAAAATGTAGCGTCTCTAGATTCCATGATTGTATCAACAACCATCTCGGGAACACTGCAATTTATAATTAAAAATCTATAACCCACGCTATGAATAGCATAACCAAGAAAAACATAATCAACAGTCTTTGGTCCAAGCTTTCACTTTTTATTTATTAGCACATTCACCTTTGCCAAACAACCCTAAGTTCGTAGGTAAGAGAGATTTAATCTCTTCTTCTCTTATTCTTCGAATGGTGTAATTTCTTTGTTCTTTATGGGCACTCTATTCAGGACATGACATGCTGTCAATATAGCCTCACCCCACCATTCCTTAGATAGTCCCATAGTCTCTAACATGGCATTAACCAAATCAGTTAGAGTGCGGTTCTTTCTCTCTGTAATCCCATTGGACTGTGGTGAGTATGGTGGCGTCCTCTCATAAATAATTCCATGCACCGCGCAAAACTCAGAAAATTCATTTGAGAAATATTCTCCCCCGCGATCAGACCGCAAACGCTTGATTTTCTTCTCAAGTTGATTTTCTACCTCAGCTTTATAGACTTTAAAATAATTCAACGCTTCATCTTTAGTTTTCAATAAATACACGTAGCAAAATCTAGTACAATCATCTATAAATGTTATGAAGTATCATCTACCGCCTTTAGTCAATTCGCCATTCATTTCGTATAAATCAGAATGAACGAGTTCTAATGGTGCCAAGTTCCTAGTTTTTAGGACCGGACCAGAGATCGAACCGGCGAGACTGTCGGTTCATTGGTCCAACCGTATAGAACCGGTTGAACCGCTGGTCCGATTGTATTGGACCGGACTAGTTGAACCGGTCACAAATACTATGAACGTGTGTGTATATATATATATATATATATATATATATATATATATATATATATATATACTATAATTAATAATTGGATA
This sequence comes from Miscanthus lutarioriparius, assembly GCA_904845875.1. Taxonomy (NCBI): domain Eukaryota; kingdom Viridiplantae; phylum Streptophyta; class Magnoliopsida; order Poales; family Poaceae; genus Miscanthus; species Miscanthus lutarioriparius. The sequence continues at coordinate 56,663,092 of CAJGYO010000018.1, forward strand.
TATATATATATATATATATATAATGACATGTTAATTCAAAACATCAAGTGACTGATAACAATAACATAAGTTTCGCTTCATACATAGTTCATATTCATACATCATAGAAATAGTCACGGGCTCATGGCTCACAGCAACACAACCTCAGGTTCTTTAATACAAAATATCAAGTGCATGCTAACTGATAACACACCGACATGCTAAAAGTTCCAAACAAGTTCGTGCTAAAAAGATTACGAACACAATCAGAAAACATGGTAGCTAGATGGTACTCAATCAAAATTCACAGGATCCCATTCATCTCGTGGTGCAGCATAACAAGCACTTGATCCACCAACATCAAATGCCATACCATCAAAATCAAATAGATCTTCATCCCTTTGGGGCCTTTCCTGGTGCTGAATGTCCTGAATCTCGTCACTGTCTTCCATGGCATCAGCCTCAATAGCATTCAAGTCCAGCACCAATTCTATTTTTTTCAACATAGACATGATGTTAAATAAGCAAAAAAAACTGGTATGTGAGTTGAATTTATTTCACAATTGACAAGAGACATTACCATCACTGCATTGTATACTTAGTGCGGATAGTTCACTGCGAAAGGCGTTCAACTCTTCCGAGTTAAGACGAGGTGGACTGTCTTCTAAGATCCAAGCTTCATTTTCCATTCCAATTTGTTCCAAACTTATTGGGTCATAATTTCTAGCCCTGATCTTGGACCTAATGTTCAAATAGTACATACTGACAATATTATTTTCAGGTTATAGAATAGGCTAGCAGCTAGCTATGCAAGTTTTAGTCTTTCAAGAGAAGGGGTACCTTTGACGCAGCCTCAGGTTACAATGAACATACACAATATCATTTAACCTTTGATGCTCTAATCTATTTCTTTTCTTGGAGTGCACATGTTCAAAGTAGCTCCAGCTCCTCTCACATCCAGAAGCACTACAAGTTTGGCTCAACACACGCAAGGCAAGCTTCTGCAAGTTTGGTGCGCTGCAGCCATAAGTTTCCCACCACTCATCTATGTGACAAACAGAAGTTAGTAATATGCTTAAATGAACCGGAAAAGTAAGAACAGCAATGTAGTGAATGAAGTTACCAGCAAGCATACCCGAGCGATCATTTATAGCACTTGCACGCCGAAAATCACCTTCTGCATTCCTAAAAGTCTTCATTTCTTTTGTCAAAATATTTCTAAGGGCAACATCTTTGCCAGCATATCTCTCTATGACATCAAGAACTCTAGAAGTAGCGAACTTGTACTTCTCTCGTAGTTGAGGATTGTACTGGTTATTAGGATTGAACCAAAAGCCAGCAGCATGAAGATTCTTATCAAAGTGCTTATCCCACCGTGCATCCATGTATTCCAAGAAAGGCTTCACAAACTCTTTCTTTCGCTGAAATCTCTTTTCAATTTCATCTCTTGCAGCATGGAATCCTGCAAATAGATATCCCATTGCAGGTCTCTCATCGCTGTCCACTATTCTTAGCACCCGAACTAGTGGCTCTGATAATTGGCAAACAATAGCACAATTTTTCTAGAACTTTTGATCTAGCACAGCTCTAGTGAATTTTTTGGCTTTTGGTTCCTTATAATATGCACAGTTTGTCCACTCATTGGCGATAACCATTGCATGCAGATCAGCCTTGTGCTTATATATGCTTTGCAAAGCAATAAAATTAGTAGCAAAACGAGTTTGGGCTGGACGAAGAATCTCATGACCTTTAGTGAACTTCCTCATTAAATACAATGGGAAGCAATGGTTATAGACATATTTTGTAATGATTGATGCATGAGCTACGGTGGTCTTCACTATATCCTCCTTACCAAAGTCATGCAATATCAAATTGACACAATGGGCAGCACAAGGGGACCAATAAATGGATGGGAACTCAACTTCTATCCTTCTACCAGCAGCAACCATGTTTGAGGCATTATTAGTGACAAAATGAACCACATTTTCAGGCCCAACAAAATGAACCACATCTTTGAATAATCTAAACAAGAAATCTGCAGTTTTGGAGCTATCAGTGGCATCGATTGACTTGAGAAAAACAGTACCTTTGGGACAATAGACCAAGAAGTTGATGAGGGTCCTTCTCTTTCTGTCAGTCCACCCATCAGCCATAATAGTGCAACCAGTTTCCCTCCAAGTGCTACGGAAACCATCAACAAAATTCCTAGTTTCCACAACTAATTTTGCAAGCAATGAACCACGCAGCTGATTAAAGTTTGGGCCCTTGTATCCAGAACCATATGCACACACAACATCAATCATGGGTTGGTAAAAAATGGAATTACTTGCATTGAATGGAATAGTGGCATCAAGGAACCATCTTGCCATGCACAAATCTGTCTTCTCCTTGACTGCTTCCCCTTGAAGAACACTCTTAATTGTTGGTTGATCCCCTGGGCCAGTTCTAGGCTTGAAGTACTTGCCAACACTAGGAGTTGCAGCTGCAGGTCTCTTTTTTCCTTTGTTTCCTGCAGGTGCAGCAGCAACACGTCGAGAAGGGGCTCTAGGTTCATTAGCAATAGTGACTTCAACAACATCATCTTGTTCTCCAGGTTCTGGCCCATATGCATTCCCTTCCTCATAGTCCTGCTGTGCCTTCTTTTTCTTCTCAGTCTAATCAACCAGGTTTTGATACATTGTATGCTCAACCTCAGGATCAACTTTTTTGCATGCTGCCACATTACCAGGCCATTTGGCTAAATGCTCCTTGAAACGATGGATTCCTCCTCCTGCAAATACATCATTACAGAACATGCATTTGATCTTCTTTCTTCCTCCTTCAGTGATCAATGTACAATATCCCCATGCTGGATCAGATTTCTTTCTTGTCCTCACTTCTGCAGATGCCTCTTGAGTAGCAGGTGTTGCACTTTGGTTCTGGCCACTGTCAGTGTCACCCGGAGTTGGAGTCGTTGAAGAATCAACTATATGCACAAGAAAGGGGAAGACAAGTTACCAGCAGTCCAGCAGCTAAGAAATGGAACATATTTGTTACTAGCCAAATCTTGTAGAAACAATCCTAAACTAATCAGATCAGGAGAACCCTGCCACAGTGGCTGCATGAGTGGAGACTAGAGAGTGGAGAACATAGATGCCAGGTAATGCTCACCATTAGCCATGCTTCTCATCATCGAAGAACAGCAAGATCTGCAGTCGTGGAGATGGAGACTGGTTGCTCGCCGAGTCGCCGTAGTGCTGAAGCCGCCTGCAGTCCCTCACCGCCACGCGCACTGTCGCACGCGCGCTCACCGTGATCGCCGGTCGCGCTCTGCTCGCAGTCGTAGCTCGCCATAGCCGCCCTCCGCTCGCCGCGGTCGCGCGCGACGTCGCGTCCTGTGACCCACCCGCAGAGGCGTAGCCCATAGCCAACAGCCGGCAGGAGCGCCAATCGCCGAGCGCCTCGGCCCTCACCCCTTAGTCTCTCACCCTCAGGCCTCAGTCCCTCGCCACCATGGCGCACGCGCAGAAGGCAGAAGCCCCACGCCGCCGCCCAGAAATGAAAAGGGGAAATTTTTCCCTCCCACTGAGTCACTCCAGTGCCAAAACAACCCTAAAGAGTCATTTGGAGCTAATTTCTAATAATACCCCTAACTAGATAAGGTCATCCTGAATGCACAGAGGGGTAATTTGGGAAATTTTCCAAACCTCACCGGTTTGCATGGAACCGCCCGGTTCACCGGTTCGACAAAAAACTGGCCGGTTCAACCGGTTTATAGCGGTTCGATTGCACAGACGGTCTTTTAAGTGAACCAGACCGTTGTAGGCTCTGGTTCGGTCTTTTAGCGGTCGAACCGCCGGTCCGGTCCGGTCCGAATAATAGGGGCCAAGTTCCTTGCCTCAGCAGCCTTATGAAGCTTGCGCGGTTGCTTCGATTGTACACACATCTGGCACTTAGAATCTTTGACTAAGTTGAATTTTGGGATTAAATTCAGATTTGCAAGCCGCGTGAGACAGCCAAAATTAATGTGACAAAGTCGTGAATGCCATATATTCGACTCATCCAAAACATTAACATTATTCACCACTTTATTACACACATCATCAAGCAAAGATAAGCGGAACAAGCCTCCACAATCATAACATTTTCCAACAATTGTTCCATGTCTCGACACAACACACTTATTGGACTCAAGCACAATTTTAAAGCCATCGCGACACATTTGAGAACCGATAACAAGATTCTTCTTGATGGAGGGGACATGCTGCACGTTCTTTAATAGCACCGTCTTTCCCGAAGTAAACTTCAGAACGACCGTACCAGCACCAAGAACACGCGCATGCGAACTGTTTCCCATCAGCAAGGCTCTAGTCCTGTCGGTCTGATAGGAAGTAAACAAAGAAACATCAGCACACACATGAATATTAGCCCTACTGTCCATCCACCACTTAGGTGAAAGACCAACTGAAAGAACAAAAGGTAAAGAATTACCATACCCAGATGTTCCTCCTCCAGTCTCGCTAATCACCACGTTTGCTGATTTCTTTTCTTGCTTATATTTGTGGTCTGGGCACGCACTTGCCCAATGCTCATCACTCCCGCGAACAAAGCAACTTCCACATTTCTTGTTGTTTTTCTTCTTAAACTGTGCAGTTTACTTAGGCTTTGCATTGTTGTTCTCTTGCATGTTCTTCTTCTTTTATTACGGGATGCAAATGAGTTTTTTTTCTGCACCATATTGGCAGTGGAAGACTCAACTTCTTTTCCACGGTTGTCTTTTGCTCTCGCCTTCTCCTCAACATCAAGAGATCCAATAAGTTCAGCCACGCTAAACTCTTGTCTCTTGTGTTTTAGAGAAGTAGCAAAATCCCTCCAAGAAGGTGACAGCTTAGCGATTATTAAGGCTGGATAATGAGTCGGCTCGGCTCGTTCTGGCTCGGCTCGTTCTGGCTCGTTAAGATAACAAGCTAGCTCGGCTCGGCTCGTTATTCTAACGAGCCAGAAAGCCAGCTCGGCTCGGCTCGTTAAAAGCTCGAGCTGGCTCGTTAAGCTCGCGAGCCAGGTATAAAAAATACACAAAATATAATATTTGCATTTATCTAAAGTTTGAGAATAATAATAATACAAAAAAATGCATCTAACAACCTTAAATCGAATAAAAAAATTAATATGCGCTAATATATATACAAGTATAATAAAATACTATAGTATTCATGCATCTAACAACCTTAAATGATACTTTTTTTCCTGGAAGCTTAGCTCGTTTAGCTCGCGAGCTAGCTCGAGTTGGCTCGTTATAGCTAACGAGCTAAAATCTTGGCTCGGCTCGGCTCGTTATCTTAACGAGCCGAGCCGAGCCGAGTCGAGCCAGCCACGAGCCGAGCAAGCTAACGAGCTTCGAGTTTTTCGTCCAGCCTTAGCGATTATACTGCCGGCCACAAACTTGTCGGACAACAAACATGGGAAATATTCTAGTTCCTTTGTTAGTGCTTGTATCTCATGAGCCTGTTCGACTACAGAACGGTTTTCAACCATTTTGTAGTCATACAGCTGCTCCATAAGGTACAACTCACTACCAGCATCAGAAATTTCAAACTTTGTGTCAAGAGCATCCCATAACTCTTTGCTTGATATGCAAGATATGTAGTTTTTCTCATACTTAGGATAAAGTACACTAATCACGGTGCCTCGAAATAGGTTATCGGCAGCCAAGAACTTTTGCTCCTCCTCAGGAGTAAACTGTTCAGGCTTTCCCTATTCGGCGTGATAGCAGTTCATCGCAGTCAACCACAATACCATCTTGGCACGCCATATCATGAAATTCTTGCCATCAAAATTATTTAGCTTCAAAGCAGCAGCAAAACCACTGACAGAAAATTGCCTAAGATTAGGTTTTTAGATTGTTAGATAATTAGGCATTTTCATAGTCAATTTAATCCAGAAATATAACATCAGCAGGTTCGTGACGGCATATATGTGCATGTGTATATCTCTAATGAACGCTACAGCATGCATACATGACGTACAGATGGATACAGTAAAAGCATAAAGTACAGTCATCATAGAGATTAGATTGTACCCAGTGGAGGGTCCCATGCCAAGGGCATCGGAGGCTCTATTCGCACTAGTCGACATAGTGCGTTGCTCGAAGTCGTGGACCATAGTCGATGCAGGACAATGTTCGTAGTACAGTCCCACGAATGGATCACCAGGAAGAAGACGGGTTCCGCGAGCGTTCACCAGGGAGAAGATGGGTTCCGCGAAGGAGAAGATGTCGAACGAGCAGTCACGGAATCGCTTCCCAAAAACCTAATCGCCGCACACCCCGTATAAGGTTCACAAGAAGACGAGGGTTCTGGAGGCACCTGCTCTCCCGCTTCTCCGTACGCGCAGAGGTATGGGACGGGAAAGCCGCACGCGCGTGGCACCCCTTTGTCATTTTCTCAGCTTCTCAATTAAGATGGATAATTTCCAACCATATAAGCTGAGTAAACGTTCAGTCAAAATCCCATACGGTATTAAACCATACAACGCTTAATGTTACGTACCATATAGTTTTATTTAATTTATTAAATATTATACGGGCCAAGCCCATAATATATCCAACAACACACACAGCTAGCGTTACAAACATACATCAACAGAGCAAAGCAAGCAGCCGTACGTACGTGTCGAGTTAGATATATACTCAAGCATATTACATGGTTGATGATATGGCTGTAAAACAGGAAAAGTCTACGTAACCCTCTAACGCCCCACAACTATAATACCCAGTACTAGAAGTATCCAATAATGTTTAGATGACCTGAGATAGTTTTATAGGGTTGCTTTGCCATGGTAACCTGGCATGCTAGCCTAATTATCCATATTGGAATGTGATACACTGTCTCTAAGATGGGTGGGCTTAGCGGCTTGCTAAGGTGGGTGTGGGCCAGGAGGAAACCAAACTCGTTAGTGAGGTAGCCATAGGAGAGGAGAAAACGAGAGCGAGAATGTGGGAGGGGGTGGCGTTGGGACAGATATGGTGGATGAGCTCAATGTCATCGACAAATGTCGAGAGGTTGAGTAGGAGACAAGAGATCATGGATTGCTTGTGGGAGGTGGGGTAGACTAGAAAGAGAGATGGGAGAGGGAGAATGAGGAGAGAGGATGCAAGGTAAAAGGAAACAAAAAAATGAATATATACCCAGTTACAAATGGGCCAACATGAAGCATGGGTAACCAGACCAATATAGTGGGGTATGAAGATGAAATAGCGTTTAAAACTATATGTGGTGGTCATTTGAAAGGTATTAGATACTTTAAGGGCTATAATACTAGGTTTTATAGTTCAATGGATTATGTAGTCAACCCTTGATATTTTAGAGGGTTGTGTAGACTTTTCTCCTATTGTTTGATGACTTACAACCATGTTATCATCCACGTAATATGCCACGTCAACAAGACTGCCTTTGAAACCACTTAGGGGTTATCTACATAATTTTTAATACTTTAAGGGGTAAAAATACATGGTTTTCTAGGTGTGAGGGTGAAGTATACGCACACCAATAGTTGAGAAGATTAAATAGGCATTTTCTTAACTAATACTATGCTAATACAAGAGCAAGATGAGTTTCATGGAATTCGAACCCAAATGGATGATGAAATCCATTACATTGTGCCCTAAGCCCTTGGACCTTGGCCATGCTCCTTCCGGCTGGTGAACTCCTCCCCTTTTGGCCGTCGTGCCCCTCCCTTAGGCTACTGGCAAGCTATCGAGCCTAGCCAGACACGATTAAATCCTACATTATGCCTTGCTTGAGCCAGGAGCTAAGCCCATGGGTTGGGACAACATTACCCGATTCATTTGCCATGCCATGCTAGGCCCATCATAATTGGGTCGTGCCTGAGCAGACCCAGGCCGGATCGTTCATTTGGCCATCTATACATTTAAGTACTTGCAAGTGTTCAACGATGACCCAAAAAATGTTTTAATAGATAGTCCTTGGCAAAGTTAGATATATAAGTTAAATAAGTAGGCCCTGGCAAAGTTATACTGGCAAACTGCAAATATGCACGTATGTTACAATTGCTTGTTACATGGTAATCTAGATGATTTACGGCTTGGATGATCGCATCATGTGTTCTAACACATTTTGGAATTAGACTCTATATCGTCGCTAGAGGTGCTATATTATAACTCTTATACAAGTTTAAAATGATCAAAATATGTAAATTTGTAGTTGACATTTTTTTATTTGAATTCAGCTATGCATGAAAAATTACGTTTCAAATTCAAAATTTTCAAATGACCTCCGATGGAGAAACGTCCAAAACCAAAGTTGTAGATCTCTAAAAGTTATAAAACTTTGTAGTTGATAACCATTTCATTTAAATTTGTTTAGAGTCAAATAGTGTTAAAATTCCACTAGAGTAAATAGTGTTTTAAAACCAAGGGACATAGCCATCTTTGTTCTACACTAGCCACCTCCACTCCTCAATAAATTTTAGTTATTACATCAAAGAATTATATGCATAGCATATTTTTTACAAAATAGAGTGTTAACAATAATACTATAAATATTTATGCCATACTATTTCGGTCAAAATGCTTAAAATTATATAAAGTAATATTTATCGCTAAAAATATATATATATATATACTCATGTATGCATTTATACATGATCTACATGATGTTATAACATATATGTTTACTTTAATTTAGCTTATTATATATTAATAGTGGTAAGAGTGGGTACTTTAGAAACATATATAGGCGTAATTAGTTGTTATTTATATTTTCTTTCATAGGAGATGTTAATTTAAATGTACACTTGAGGGTATTTGTTACTTTATTTTTAATAATGGCATAAATATGCAATTTTAAATTCATATTAAAAGGTTATTTAGATTATCTATCATAATGGTAACCGGTAAGGAAGGTAATTTAGGTCTAATTCTAGATTATGTTTCATAATGGATGAGGTGGATAATTTAGATGTTGATTTAGGGGTTAGTTTATGTTCAATGGTATATTGGGTATTTTTTTTGAAAAATAGAATTGGTGCAGTGGTTATTATTATGATCAGTGATTAGAGTCTATTGAATTGTAAGGTCATATCTTTCTGATTCTTTTAGAATAACAAGATTTGTCTTTTTTGTGCATCTTTTGGAGATTAATGTAGAGGGTCCATTGAAAGCCTATATTAATAGTAAGATATGTGTGTAACAAGTGGTTTACCATGTAATAAGATGATTACTAAGAAAGAGAGCCATCAAAGAAACATTCCTAACTACAAGATTATTTGCAGATAGAAGGATACAGCTTGTACATTGACCTGTTCAGAAAAAAAAAACTTGTATGTTGATGGTTTATAACCTTTCTCTGATATTAAGGGCATGTAAAACTGTGTTCGCTTCTAGTTGCTTACCTATTCCCATGTCCACCCTCCGGTCACAAATAAGTGAAGTTTTAGGATTATTATATGAATTTTTAACATTATCTGTAGTCAACAATTCTAAACTTTTTAAGTGTTGAATTTGAATTGATACGAGTATATTTGTATTGAACCATAGTTTCTAGAAGGTATATTTTTGCTATGTTTTATGTGTGTATCTTCATGTCTAAATAGCTAACCATCACTAGGAGATTTCTCTATGGACACATCCCGTAGGGTCAGCTTCTCTCCCCCTTCTTCAATGCAACAATGCCTCTCCGCCTCTTTTCCTTCCCAATGTTGTACCTACCTCCGCCGATTCTCCTCCCTATCATGTCAAATTTTCTCTACTTCCATGGCCCAGAATCTTGCTACAAATGCATCTAAAGACACACTAAGGCAAACTGCTTGAGCCGCTACCACCATCACATTTTAATCAAGCAAATAAACATCCATTAACAAACTTCTACACAAGTGTTGCATGATTACATCATGAAACCATCGAGGATCTGAGCAATTGATCAATTGGATTTATATGCCTATCTATCGAGATACCTTTGGATTTGCCATGACTTTATTTCTTCTCGTTCTAAAAAATAGAGTTTATTTCTTCTGAACTCAAGATTACCCAGTGATCTCTTTTAGAATTTTTATTGTTACAAAGGAGAACTATTGGTGTTTCTCCAATGCAAGACTTTCCTAAAAATAAGAACATTACCTTGCAACAAGCTAAGAGTTCTCAGTCCCTACCAGATCTCTTCCACCTGCCCCTCTCGGTTATAGCTTTTGATCAGCTGCAATCCATTGCTGACATCTTAGACTCAGTGCATCCTTCGATAGATTCTGACAGATGGGGTTATATTTGGGGTCCTACCTTCCTGCACTCCAAAGCTTATAAGCATCTTATGGGGCATTGTGATGTTTTACCAGCTTTTAGATGGTTATGGAAATCCTGTTGTCAGAATAAGCATAAAGTGTTCTTTTGGTTTCTTCTGAAGGATCAGCTAAATACAAGAGAACTCCTTCAACGTAAGAACATGGATCTGCCCTCGCATACTTGTGTTTTCTGTTAGCCAGACTTGGAAGAATCAGTTTTGCACCTGTTCCTTTACTGTTAGTTTGCTACTTATTGCTGGCACTCCATTGCGCTGCATGTGCCGCCGGATGTGCTCCCCTTAGACGTTTTGATTGCTTTCAAAAATCAATTGGCTGTCCCCTTCTTTATGGAGATAATCATGCTTATGTGCTGGTCCATTTGGTGTACTTGCAATGATCAAATTTTCAATGGTATTCAACCTTCAGTGGAACGCTGCCGTCAGAAGTTCAAAGCGGAATTTGCTCTAGTTGTTCTTAGAGCGTATGCAAAGTACCTCCCTGATATTGTTCAATGGCTAGAGTCCCTTGTGTAATATTTATGATTTTCTTCCTTTTCCTTCTTTGTATCTTGAACCTGTGGGGTTGAACCCTCTTCTGTTTTAAAGTTTTAAATAAATTCTAGTAGGGGGAAACCCCTCCTATTACCATCAAAAAAGACTGTGCTCGTACTTGTGAAGCAAGGGAGAGTGCACTACTTAATGCGTTGCTCTACGTCAATGATATTTTATCATATTACATCGGTGACCTACACTTCGCTGAGTTCATAGTACAACATAGTCAAACTTGGTGCTCTACTTATGTTTGCATGAACTTTTGTGTGTACTTGGACATCTATTTTCGTATTGACTTGGTTAAAATTATTATGGTTTGTATTAACTCGATGAATGGGAATGATCTCATTGTAATATACAAGCTATTATTAATTACCTTCATTCTTATTTTGAAACATATATGTATAGTTTATGGAGCTATAATAGTAGCATATAATACGTATATGAAATACTATTTGAAATGAAAACGAATTGAATGGAAAAGAAACCATAAAAGAAAATAAAATAAAATAAAAAGAAAAGGAACTTTTAGTGCCGGTTGGTGATCTGGGACTAAAGGTGCCCACTCCCGTGCCCAGGTTTGAGGACCTCTTTAGTCCCGGTTGGTATCACGAAACAGGACTGAAGCCCCCCCCTCCTAGTTGGCTGGCCCGGGACTAAAGGACAGGCCTTTAGTCTTGGATTCACACTCCCGGTTGGGAAAACTAGACTGGTGGGGTTTTCCAACCGGAACTACAGCTCAGTTTTGCACTAGTGCATATATGTGTGTTATATTTCCATTTATGTTGTCAAGTTGACTTATTAAATTTTGTAATATTTTTTAGGGACAATTGCATTTATGCCCTTGTTTTCGACTATAACTGCTTGTTTGCCCCTGTTTTTCAAATCCGAAGCTTCCACTTGCTCCTATTCCGTGAAGGGGAGCTAATGGTGTTAACTGAAGGCTGAAAAGACACAAATGACCTTGACATGAATGACACAATAATCAATAGGATTTTTTATGTACAGTTTTTTTGTGCATTTATTTTAGACGAATGACAATACATATTTTGTATAAATATCAAAGTATAATATTTTGCAAGCATCACATGATACAAGGTAATGAAGAGAGATCCAGATAATATTATAAGCAAAATATTTGCATCATCATACAAGAGTTGACACGAACCACATCAAGATTCTCATGTGCTGATCACAACTAAGCGCAACAAAATAAAGACATCACTGCCAAGATCATGTCCAGGTCATACATGGCCTAGCACATACGTAAGAAATCACCTACTAGTTATTACATGTCCCAATCAGTGGTCATTTCTACAAATTGAGCAAAGTAGCAAGCCTTGAAGCACCTCTTCCTCTTCCTCTGCCTCTACTCCTCCCCTCCCAGTAGGTGGTCTTCCTCCTCCAACATTAGTAGCACCATCACTTCAAAACAATGTAGTAAAAATGCATTAGTAAATATCTAATGTGGGACGTGGGCATAAACCTGTTCAAAGTATAAGAAACTGAAAAAGATACACATGGACGACATACTTGGTTGATTCAGTACGTGATGAACTTCGTCTACCTCTACCTCTACTAGTTCGTGACCTTCTTCCTCCAATATTACTTGCATCATCACTTCAAATTAAACAGATAGGAAAAATGCATCATTAGGTTTGCAATGTGGGATGTGGACATGAAATATGTTCAAAGCATAAGAAACAGGAAACGAGTACACATGGATGACATACTTGGATGAGTCAGTAGTTGATGACCGTCTATTGTGTTGGATCTATGAAAGGATACAAATCAATAGGTTGAGTACTCGAAAGGAGAGTTTGAAAGTTCCGAACAGTAGGGTGAAACCTACATTTGGTCGGTGAGAACTGCAATGAACCATCAAAGTCATTGATTTGACCAACGATATGGACTTTCCCATTCTCTTTGTTGAGCTCAAACCACTCCGACAGCTGTTCATCAGTTGTAATCTCAATAGAATCATGCTCCAGTGCCCGTCACAGAGAAATGTATTGCTTTGAACCCCATAAAAAGCTTTCACCAATGAAATCCACTAACCCCACAAAAAACTTTCACCAATGATCTGGAGCTGCCCACTCGTCGACCGCCCCCCAAGACGCCGACCTGCCTCCACCTCGCAAGGACCCCGTGCGGCAGCACCGGTGTTCTTTCGAACCCGCATCGGGTGGACGGGCACGGGAGAATGAGGGGAAGGAGTCCTCTGTTTTGGATAAGGGGCACTACAGTTTTTTTCCTTTTTTCCAAATATTTATTTTTTGGCTATTATTTATCACCAGCTCACAGTGTTGAGAAGTAGGGGCTGACGGTACCTTCGAGTGTGAAAAACAGGGGGCAAACTTGCAAACTTTAAAAAACAGGGCAAACGAGCAGTTAGAGTCGAAAACAAGGGCAGAAATGCAATTGTCCCTATTTTTTAAATCCCTTCTACCCTTATTTTCTCTCACACACACACTAACTCGCTCACTCACTATTGTGTAAAAAATGTTTTTTGGTTAAAAACAGTTCTTAGGGGTAGTTTGTTGAAACCGATACTATGCAACTAATTGTGAAGATATAGATTTTGTAGAGACCGAGCTGCAACCGCACCTAGAAATGCGAAGCCAATCAGCTCTCTGAAATGAATTTATAATAAGGGCGGCTTGTTTTTATGAACCGTACGTCTTTGGAGATATTTTTAACTTTTTGAAATTTCCTCTGCATCGTATTTGCATTTTCCATTCTCCTGCCAATCTTTACGTATATATTTACCATCCATATCGTGATCCACTATTTTACCATTTTAAAGTCACTATGCACAATTAATGGTTGTAAAAACTAAAAACTGCTACATGCATTACAATTGAAGTATTTTTGCCATTTTACAAAGTGTAACAAGAGGTAGTGAAAAGTTTCGCTAAATTTAATCCGTTTATATCCAGTAAAATCTTTCCATGCATGTTATTCAATAAGAAAAGAATTTGCACATTTATTTCCTATGTATAATAGTATTCAAACTTTCTTATACATGTTGCTGTACAAATTGCCACGCACGCACCGTGCCCACACACCATGCGTACGTGGTCAAATCAAAAGTTACAAAGAAAAACCAATCGAAATCAATCAACAAATTAAATCCAACCATCGATCAGCAACGCCGACGGGAAAACCATTCATGAGAACCAGATCGACTGAGCGAGGGCAGCCTTTAGCCGTGGATCTCTGGAGTCTGGACGACGTGAGACACACGTGACCCTCCACGCACCGCGCTCGGCACATGACGAGATCATTAGAACTTGTGAAGCGCGCGTGCCCACGGCCCAGACACGCCGTCGTCGTCGGTCACCACCCACCATCCATCCTATGGCGGCGGGCAGCCGTTGTTGGGGCTGTTGGTCTCGCACGACAGCCCCGCCGAATTTTCGCCAAAATTTTTTTAGAGATTAGCACATGAAGTATGTTTTTCTAAAAAATTTGGATCTGACTGCATATCTATTAAATAGAAGAATATACAATATAAACCGCCGGAGCGCCACTCGAAACGATGAAATTCGGCGAAATTTCACCGAAATTTTGAACCCTGGCCCCGCCCCCAGCTGCTGCAGGTACAGCCGCCGGAGCGTCTCGACGATGAAGCCGCCGCCGTTCGGCAGCGGCCCGTCCCCACTGGTCGCCCAGCCACCGTCGCCGCTCAAGGGCCGCGCCTCCGCGCCTAGCACGGCCAAGAACAGCAGCACCGCCATGATCACCACCGGTAGAACGAGTCCTCCCCTCCTCCTCATGGCCATTGCCATGCGGCCGAACCGAACTACTTGTTGCTTTCTTCTACCTAGCTCGCTCCTTCTTGTTTGCGAGTAACTAAAGCCCCGGCCGTATCAGAAAGAACTTGCGTAGTGCAAGCAAAGTAGGTAGCCACGGAACGGGTCGCGGCGTATATATAAGCAGGGAGGGTGCAGAGCTGGTCGAAGAGGCATTGCGATCTCGGGCGGGCGGAAGTTGCATGGCGGTGACTTGGTTTCGTTCGCGGATTGCCAGCGCAGCGCGTTCATCAGAAAAGTCGCCGCGCGCGCCACCGATCGTTCCATTTGCACCGGCGCCACGCCATGCATGTGTCCCGTGCCTGCCTGCCCTGTGTGTTCCAAGTAGAAGCGGAATTAATGGCAGCAATTCCTCGTCGCTGTCAGTGGGGCCGGCCGCACGTACGGCGGCGACGAAATGAGCCTCTCGACGGCGAGGAGGTCAAACGTCGGAGCCTGCCGTGTTGACCCATGCGTGGGGTGACAGGGCAATGACTCTGGAGCATACGGGTCGCAGCACCTGGCGCCGGCTTGATAAGTCAAGCGGACCGATTAGTTGGACCAAAACTGCCGTGGCAACAGGGCTAGCTATACTTCTACTTGGGCCACCATGCATTGTTCGCATCAGGGCTGGCTGCTCGTACACAGAGAAGCCGGCTAGTGGTGTGTTTCTGTTCTTAGACAATTTTTGTTTAGATAGACAGGGAGGAACGAAGTGGTTAGAGTTTGACCGGGTGCTGGCCCTGTGAGACAAGGCAAAGGCAGGTTCGGCCGTTTGGAGTTTGACTCGACCGAGAATTAACAATCCCCTGTAATGTAACGGACGTCCTTGGTCAGCGGATCGGTTTTGTCATGGATCATGTGCGCGCGGGAGCGGGCACTTCCGTGCCAATTTGGTCCTCTTCGTCGTTCACACACGGTCGTCGGGGGCTTGGAATTCTTTCCTCGTTGCTTGCATTGCATGGCGATCGAGCATGCACGCTCGTCCATGGTCTGGTCAGAGTTTTCACCTTGGGAGGGAGGGATGCTTCTCCAAGTCAAATTTCAGTATCGCCATTTCCAAGAAAGCGCTCGAGAGGTTGGCCAGAAGATGCTACCAGCTTCGTCTTGTCGTTAACACTTTAACATGGTTCGATCAGCGGTTGGCTTGTTTCAAATAAACTTGCCTTGTTAATCTGCTATCATCGCAAAGTTGTCAGAGTTTCAGTGCTGCACGGTATCTATCTTGACTATCAGAAACTGTTAGATCACATCCGGCAGGTACCCTGCCTATATACAAGTAAAAGAGTAGAACATGGTATTGGCAAATCATGTAACGTTTTGCCACGAGATTTGACTAGTTATTACTAGTACCAAATTATCCAGCTAGGTCAAGCATGTAGGCAACGCAACACTGATCAAGCAAGAGACGGGGAGATCCTGATGACTTGCACAACTCTCGGTCCTACTGCCTACGTGCTGTGCCGTGAATTTCCTCGTCCCGTGCGGCACGGCTTTGGCCCGGCGACGGAGACGTGCTGCAGCTCTTGGTCGCAGCAAGGCAGGCAGGCTCCGTCACTGTTGCAACTTCCGAGAAAATACCCGAGCACACTGTAGCAGTCCAGGTCAGAGGGAGGCGGCTCCGTCACTGTTGCAGTGGACCGCCGGCGGACTCGTTTCGACAGGCTCCAAACTCAGTCACCTCCCTGCACGACAGGTATTCCAGGTCACAACTGTAGCTCTTCGCCACACAAAAAAGAGTCAGCACTGTAGCTGTGTCTCTCCATATGAAGCTAAAGTCAAGAATAGTACTGTACCTGCGACTTGTACTGCCGCCGGTGCCCGAGTTCTGACCAGGTCTTCCTGCCAGCTAGCCAGCAATAACATCCCATATCAGGCAACACAAACCTACGAACACTTCAAAGGAAAGACCGAAGACGCAAGGCAGTGACTTATACGGCTCTCCGTCTTGCTCCTTCACCCGTGACCGTGGTGCTGTATGGGTTCCTTTCATCAGAACTATACCGAGCTGGTCCGAAGCACAACGTTCCGAGAAAATGCCCAGGTAGACCGTAGAAAACTGGGGATTCTGGCTTCAGAAAAGTTACAGCTGACGGGACTCGCTTCTGGTTCCAACAAAGGGTGGCTTGATTGTCAACTTGCTACCTCCCTGCACGACAGGCAACACACAAAAAGTAAGCAAAACTTCGTCACCCTCTTAAAATCTAAACCCAGCGGTTGAATACACCGTCACCACATTTGACACGGTGCTTCAGGATATGTTCATGAGCTGAACTACAGTTGACGAGGTCTATGAAACTGAGAGTAATGAATGCACTTGGTGTTTTGTCCTTAATTTGTTGTTCTCTCCTACCTTGTCTTGTCTTTCTTAGCTAGGCATCTCTGCCTGGCAGCACCGTCCATCAAAATCGCTAACCACTACAGGAGCCAGGAGCCAGGAGGCATGAAACGAGATTTCTTTCACTGACACCACAGTCGACAACAGCAGATCACCCAAGTTGCAAGGGACATGACACGGAAATCCTGCCAAGCCAACTTGGTTTCGTCTGACCTTTATGCTTATGTACAAGTGTAGCTCATGAATTTCCAGCAGGAGAAACAACTGGCAGGAGCAGCAAGTCCACATACATGGTTGTCATCAACTGACAAAATGTGTACCACCGACAGCCTTGCCATGGGTTCAATCTACATTCAATCTCTGCTCCAGTTTAAATTGTTATTGGTGGTGCTTGAGTTTTCCTTTTTGCAGGTCCTGTAGAAGATGAATTCACATGTTACTACTGGGATTTGCAACATTTGAACATAATTACAGATTTTACTCACGTATATATATAGTAGGGAGAGCTGTGTACTACTGCATGAAGGTATGACATATGAGTTGGCACTCTTAGGTGTGGTTTTTTGTTAGAAGTGCACTCAAACTAATAGCGAGGCTATTCGGTTTGTTGACATTTGCAAGGCTAAGACTGTTGTGTAATTATGAATGTCCACATGAGAATTTTCTTACGGTACTTCACATGTGCAGCAATTGGAAAGTAGGCAAACCAGAAAAGAAAATTGCTTGTATGGCACTTCTTCAAATTTCTTGAATTAGGCCTAACACCAATTGGAGCTTAAATTGTAACTGTTCAGAAGTTCTGAGTTCTGCTTGCAAGTCTGCACATAAGGTTTGCTAATATAGGCTAATTCAAAGATGCAGCACTATGTGATGACAAGTTTAATCCTTGATCTATATTTATCCATGTAATCTCAAAACTAACAAGCAGAAGGTTAATTCATATTTACTAATTTACCTTTCTGTGATAGGGCACAGGCGTAGGCGACATCTCTAGGACTGCAATTGTGGAGCAACCAGGACCTCCGTTATGCCATTCTCTTCAATATGATCACTGAAGTTTGCAGCTCCAAGCTGACCACAAAGGATGATGAGGCTGAAGTATGGTTAAAAAGAACCTCACTACTCCAAATCGACAATTACATTCCTAGATCTACCTGGCAATGGTTAGGCCCCGTTTTTATCTTTCAAGGCAATAGAGGAAATTGTCAGGATATTTTTACTGACAATCACAATCAGCAATACGTACAAAATAAATGGTTTGGCATATGGAGAAGATGCCAGAAGCAATCTCAACGATGCTATTGCTAGACATAGTAACAATCAAAATATAGAAGTCAGTACATATCTCAAGCTAAGAATACCCAAATCCACATTTCAAAAGCTTTCTTGCATGATCACTATCAGTTAAGAGAGTTGTGCATGAAGGATTGTTCAAACATCAGTTCTCCTGTAAGAGAACATTCACACTTTATTCTTTCAAATATGGTGAATATGCCTTTCTGAATAACTTCAAATGCAATATGCATTTACATTCTACTAATAGATTCATCCATGCATCCTTTAAATACAGATTTTTACAATTGTCAAGGGAGCTGTATATGAAGGATTCTATAATTGAAAAATCAAATTCAATCATACTGCATTCATATAAGAAGATTTAGGGGGCAAAAGACTTGAAAGCATATAAACTAAAAAATGGAATATAGCCTTTGCAAGAGGGCCTTTGTTCTAACCAAGGTTTATGCCAGAGGGTTCCAAACATTAACTACATAGAGTGATGGAATATAGCCTTTGCAAGAGGGCCTTTGTTCTAACCAACGTTCATGCCAGAGGGTTCCAAACATTAACTACATAGAGTGCAGATTTGTTGCCCAGGGGGGCTAGTGCCCTCGTTAGCTAAATTACCATGTTGCAATGTTTCAAAAAATCATCACAAAAATCTTGTATGTAGTTAAAGTTAAGTATCGCCGCAACAATCCAGTTTGAAACTCATCCTGGATGCTAAGAAACAAATTAGACAAGCAGTCAACCTGGCACTGTTCATCATGTGCTGACAGTGACACTTCTGTTTTTTTAATCACAGCACCAAAGATGAATTTCAAACTGAATTGTTGCGGCTACACTTAACTTTAGGTGTACTACATACATGAATTTTGTGATGATGTTTGAAACATTACAACATGGTATTTTAGAACAAGAGTGCCAGCCCCCCTGGGCGCATATGATTTTCCTAACTACATATGGTTATGCCCTTAACATTTATTCTTTTTTCTGACAAAATTATTCAACATTATCTGTTGAAGAATAAGGACTTCATCATTTGATATAGACTTATAGAGTGGTGTCAAGAATGACTTGGTACATTGGTATCTGTTCAACTGTCATCTAATAAGGGGAGTTAATACTTCATAGGCTTGAATTCCAAATCCATTTTTCTACATTCTTCAACAACTATAAATCTACAAAACCAAACAAAGGAAATGAAATAGTACTTAACTTGCAAAGACCTGATTGGCAACAAAAGAATACCCTTATGAGTTGCCACAATATGTGCCAAATAACCTGCTCTGAATCAATTATGCCTTACGGCCCCCTAAGACAGAACGAACACTTCTAAAATACAGGCTACGGTTGCTGCCAATTCTGACCAAGGAATCCATCTCATAGGGCTAGCTAGGATTTAGAAAATGGTTTCCAAATTCTTGCGTCTGAGCCAAGTCAAATTGATCTTCCAGTTATGAATTAAACACAGACATTGCAACTTTAGTTAATATGATGATACAAAATTCATTTCATGGTCAAACATGTAAGGCATGATTATCCTTTTGATCCCTTTGCTGCATGAAACATTTTAATCTCTCTGTTTCACCAATTTCAGGCAGCCATTCCATGAGAACATCCATAGTCACATAATCAGGAGTGCACCTCTCTTCTCTCATCCGGTCCATAAGTTCAAAAGCCTTCTCTAGCATGTTCTTATCTTGAAGACCTTTCAACAATGCATTGTAGGTTGTCACATTTGCAGGCACATTGTTTTCCCTCATCTCATCAAACAGCTTGATAGCTGCATCAACTTCTCTGCTCTTGCAGAGGAAGTCAATTAGAGTATTGTATATTACAGTGTTGGGTTGAATCCTGGCCTCATCCATGGACCTGAAAATTCTTAATGCCTCATCTGTTTTACCAGCTTTGCAATATCCATGTACCAGTGTACCGAAAGTGACCACAGTAGGCTGACAGCCATCATCAATCATATTCCCCAATAATTCATCCACAGCTGAGAAATCTCCTGCTTTGCACAAACAAGACAACAGGGTATTGTAGGTGTACACATCTGGCTGAAGACCAGCTCCTTTCATCTCCTCAAGCAACTCATAGGCCTCATGCAACCTTTTCTTCCGGCAAAATCCACCAATCAGAATGTTGTATGCCTTTGAGTCCAACTTAAATCCTGCCTTCTTCATCGATGTCGCAATGGTGCAAGCATCCACCAACCGCCCTGCTTGTGTCAATCCAGATATCATGGTGAAATACATGACTGCATCTGGTGGATGCCCTTGTTCCGCCATCTCATGGAACAACTCCATGGCCATGCCCACATTGTTGCAGTGGAGGAAAGCACTAACCAAAGTGCTATAGGTCACAGCATTGCCCCTGGCCTCCAGCCAAGCTATCCTCTTCTCGTGGAAGAAATCCAGTGCAGCACCAACCCTCCCAACTCGGCATAAGCCACCAACAATTGTGTTCATCGTGATAACATTCGGTGCCACACCCTCTTTCTCCATTCTCTCCACAATTTGGCAAGCCATGCCAATATCCCCCACTCGACAACACGCATCAGCCAAGCAGTTATATGTAACCGTGTTGGGCGCACACCCATGCACGCGCCTCATCCGCTCATCCACGAACACAATGGCATCCTGCAGCCTGCCAATCTTGCACAGCCCATCCACTACGGTGTTCAAGATGACAATATCCGCGCAGACGTCCGAGCCTGGGCTGGACATTCGGTCGAGCACCATGAGCGCGTCCCCCACGCGGCCTGCCTTGCAGAGCCCGTTGAGAAGTATCCCATAGGTGACGATATCAGGCTTGACGGAGGCCTCTCGCATGGAGGTGAACAGCTCCGTCATGCCGCGCAGGTTGCCAGCGCGGCCGAGCGCGGAAAGGAGGGAGTTGAAGGCGGAAACATCCGGCGCCGGCGCGCCCGCGGCGAGGGAGTCGCGGAGGAAGCTTGCGGCGTCGGCTGGGGAGGAGAAGCGCGCGAGGAGCTTGGAAAGGAGCGACGCGGAGGGAGGCGGGAGGCGGTGGCGGGCCGCGAGGGAGTGGAGGGTAGTGAGGAAGGCAGGCGTGAATGCGTGGGACGGCTCGGCGATGAGGGCGTATAGCTCTGAGGCGAGGCCAGGCGATGCGCGGAGGAGGGACAGCGTAGCGGTGGAGGGGGTGTGCCCGTGGAGGAGGTTGGCGAGGATGGCGGCGGCGTTTGGGGTGTTGGGGGTGGGAGAGGAGGTGGAGGAGAGGCGGCGGCGGGATCGGAGCTTGTGGACAGCAGGCAGCACGAGCCGCCGGGTCGACGACATGGTGGACGGCAGCGGCTCAGGAAGTGATTAGGGAGCTCATCGATACGGCCGGCCGTGGAGACGTGGGACTGGAGAGGGGTCCAGAGAAGGTCTCAGCACTGTGCTCGGCGAGGCGGCGAGCAAGGTGGGGGTTTACTCTTTTTTTTTTTTTTTTATAATATGGTTTATTAATTAAATTAAATATACGTCATTATATAAATATATAATTTGATCCGCTGCTACTATTGGTCATCATATAGGAATGATGCCATTATAATTTATAATGTCCGTTTGAACTGTGCTACTTTACATGTCTCCAACAATTTTGGATCCACGTATTGGCTTATGTATCCGATAGACTTATGATTAAAAAAATATCCCTCCATCAGCCGGCACATGTGTCATTCCCGTTTCTCTCTCTCCCTAATCCATGTCCAATCGTTGCTCTCTTCTTATGAAGACAATTCCATAAATACCATCATAAAATATCTCAATTTTATATGAACCTCTAAAAAAATTATTGTGATCTTTATGCTATGGTTTCAATTTTTCTTCTCTTTGGTCTTTACTATCATCGGCGTCACATACGTTACTTAGGGTCTATTTAGATTAAAGGGCTAATTGCTAGCTAACTAAAAAACAGCGGTAGTGCATCTAAGGGCCTCTTTAAATTCATTAGCACTAAAAAATAGTAGCTAAAATTAGAAATCAGTGGGTCTAAACAAGCCTGCTGATTATTAGTTGAAGAACTGCTAATTATTAGTTTCATTAGCAGGTTTAGAGTTGTTAATAGGTTCTAATAGCTCACATACATCTTTAACTCACTATCCAACCACCTATTAGCAGGTGGATCCAAACAACTTCTTGCTAAAAGTTAACAGCTATTAGAGCATCTCCAAGAGTTCCTAAAACAATATCTCGATCCATGATTTTACAGCTCCAACAACTCCCAACACCACCTATCAATCTTTTAGCACTTGAAAAAATCGACCCCGTGCACGGATAAATATGCGCGCATATCATTAGGCCAATCGGATACAAAATATAGAAGAGAAAGAAAGTATAAAAGTGGTTTAGATATCATTTAGGATTTCCAATCTCTATCTTTTTGAATTGAGATTTTGGAAAGAAAGCTAACAAATATGCTCCCAACATTTTTAGTCACTTAGAAAACTCATCACTTTACCTGGGGGAAAAGGAAAGCAACTGCAAAATGACCATTTGTAAAAGAAAACTGACCTCATAATGTTAACTTAAGTAATAGATGTGACGGTATATAGTAGAAGGGAAGAAGAAAGTATAAAAGTGGTTTGTTGGTGATATGTAGATATGTACTTAAACCAAAATTTTAAACCTAAAGTGCTCTAATTATTTTGGGATGGAGGTAGTAGTTTTAGGGGTATAAAGGAACTCTCCTCTCTTTTTTTTAGGCAGAATTTTTTTGGGCTTTTCATCTATCAGAGTACAGTCATCGATTTGGTATATATTAGTATTAATTTTTTCAACTTAAGAATCGCACTGGAGTATACATTTGCCAATGCCATTACTTAAGGTTTCATGCAATTTTAATATTTATATTATATAACTGGCGTTGGATGTCAAGGCTTGGCCCATGAAAAAGCTAGCAAACCAAGGTAACCTCCACGCACCCGCTGCACCCTTTCGCCATGGATTATTATATTATGGGTTCACCGGCGCATCGACCGCTTGATGGGCACCGAAACCGTGGATCAAATGGAAAACCCTAAGTGTAAAGGGTTTAATGTTAATTGCTTTTTTTCGGTTTTTGGATGCGAAATGACTAAATTAAAGTTATAGTCGGATCGGTTTTTTTCTCTCTCCACTTTGTCCTACCTCACTTAATCAAATATATTGGAAAATGCCTTTAACCTATTGCCTTAATTTTTATCTAGTGGTAACCGTAGGATGTCAAGGCGTGAAAAAGCTAGTGTCCGTTATTATATACAAATTTTATGGTAATCTAGACAAGTTCGAAAAAAAACACGTATAGGCAAGGTAGCCAAGTGGGATGAACCGGCCACGGCAGCCTGCTGAGCGTGCTTAGCCACCGTGACCATCGGGAGAGTGATGAAGATATACCTCTGGCATAGTGCGATTTTCTTTAATGTCACCAAATTACGCTGCTGTATGATTTCGAATTATTTGTCTACTACACTGCGTACTTCTTGCTTTTACAAGTATAGTATCAGTTTTATGGTATTCTCGCTGTATCAGCTGAGTATTTGGTATATTATATGAAATTCAATGCACCCCTGACGTTAATCACATCTCTGTTATACAAAGTGATTGGTGCTTGAAGGCTGGAGGAGTAGGTTGGAATCTGATACATCAGGGAGACGCACAGCGTTGGAGATTTTTTTTTAATTTTAACACTTTTGTAAATTAATTTTAAATTTAATGCTGTTTTTTTTTTCAAAACTAACACTTTTAGCTGCGCCTATTGCTATGGCGCCGCGTCATGCATGGTGACGCAATGGGAGCTGACGTCGCGACGACCGGAAAGGCTGACCGTTACGTGGCAGGTCTGCCGCGCCACCGATCTTGGCGCAGCAGTGTCGCGCCCTAATCCGTGACGCGGCAGAGCTGAATAAAAGCCCTGCGGCTAGTCCCGCATGCCCGAGCAGCAAGCCCACCTACCCACGCTTGCAGCTGCTACCACATCCGTCGCGCTAGCCAGCCCGTCAGTTGAGCACGCCGGCCGCGCGCCACGAACGCGGCGGCATGGCACGACGACGATGCCGCCGCCTGACCGCCGCCACGCCTGCTTGTTGGCCGCGCCACCGAGCCGGCGCCGGGCGAGGCCGAGGTCTGGTTCAGCTTCGCCACCGCCACGAGAACGAGCGTCGCTGCCGTGAGATACTCTCCTAGTGTATTTGTTGATTGAATCGACATTATTAGTATAGTAATTTAGTAAAATAAATAAAGTTAGTATAATTAGTAAAGTTAGTTAGTTTAGTTAGTATAGATAATATAGTAAGTTAATATAGATAGTAAAGTTAGGTAGTTTAGTTAGTACAGTCAGTGAGTTTAGTTATACATTGGATTTAGTCTAATTAGTTGTTGTAGTTAGCATTGTATAGATGTTAATATTAGAATAGTTAGTATAGTTATAGTTAGAATATGTATTAATATTACTATGGACATTACGTACGATGATTTCGACGACTTGATGAAGTTTCTTGAAATGCTTTTGCAGATGGATTGTTGTGTTAGAGTTTTATACGGAGGAAATGTTAGAAAAGAAGATGGTATGTTTGAGGATATGAAAGAAGAATTGGAATGATTTGATGAACCTCCTAGCTTCAACGACCTTTGTGTCCATTTGAATGCAAAGTTTGGTGGTGATTTCACACTGAAGGGGAGGTTTAATACTGGGAAGACTAGGGCACACTATGTCATCATGCCCTTGCGCGACCCTGCTCACTGGTCCCGCTACACTAGGGTGCTCTAAGGTTTCAATGTACCCATGGCTGAGGTGGTGGTGGAGAATGGGCACATGATGTAGGGTGTCTAGGATGGCCCGTCCATTGATGGTTTTGGAGGCAATGAACAAGAATTGGGGGTCGAAGAGGAAGCAACTCAAAATAACATAGATTTGGACGGCCAGTTGATGTAGGAGTAGTTTCATTCAACTATAGTAGGCTGTATAAGCAATGACTTTGATGTGAATGAGTTCAAATGGGAAGAGGAGGAGCAAGAGGAGGAGGACAGGATCGATGATGTAGTTAGCAGTGATTCAGACGATTCTGATGATGACTAAGGAGGTACAGATGCTATGCCAACACTAGCTGATGCCATGCCAGTACCAGTTCATACTATGCCATTACCAGTATTAACTGAGGTTTTGCATGGTATCCAGGCTCAGGGTAGACTAGTCATAGATTTGGCAGCAGATGATACCCCCTATGATTCATGGGCCAGAATTAGCGAAGCGCAGCAGTATGTTCCACCACCACCTTACATAGCGACTGAGCTTGAGCAACTAAGTTCGATGAACGTACCTTTCAGGGGTGTTCCGAACTATAGGGATGTCAGCATGACGGATATGGTAGTTTATGACACCGGTCTTCAGATGTGTAGGAAATCATTGTATGACCATGAGAAAGAAACCCTTAGCAAGGGGATGATATTCAATACAATGTCAGAGATGAAACTCTTCCTTCAGGACTATGCTGTGTACCACCATAGGCCGTACACCGTCACTCATTCGGACCAGGAGTTGAGGTACCATGTGATATGTAAAAACAGTTGTATGTGGAGGTTAAATGCATGAAAAAGACAGAGTGATGGCAAGTGGAGGATAAGTAAAGTTATCGAACCCCACACTTGCCTAATAAATAGGGAGAAGGAAAATCATCAGCAGCCCACTGCACGTTACCTTGCCTGTCATATATTGGGGCTTATTGATGACAATAACGACATTTCGGTGTCTTCTTTACAACAGTCCATATCTGGATTCGTTAAGTATGATGTGAAGTATGAAAAGGCTTGGCGTGCTAAACAAATTGTCCTGACGATTCGATGGGGTAGTTGGGAGGAAGCGTACAATAGGGTGCCCCGCATTTTATGTGCAATGCATTACTACAACCCTGGCTTGAAATGGTTTGTGGACACCGGAGGGATGTGTTTTTGGAACCCATTGAGGCATGTCCTCTATCGTGTGTTCTAGTTGTTTGCGTAAATGAAACATGCATTCTAGTTTTATTGGCCAGTCGTACTTGTTGATGGTACTTTCCTGATAGGAAAGTATAGGGGCACCTTGATGATGGCTGCTGCTGTTGATCCTGAGGACCCGATAGTACCCATGGCTTTTGCTTTGGTAGAGGGAGAGAACAATGAATCATGGTCATGGTTCATGCAACTTCTACGTGTACAAGTGCTTGGCCCATCTCGCACTATATGTTTGATCTCGGACCGTCACCTAGGGCTTCTTAATGCTGAAGCTGAGCATATAGATGGGTTCTCACCTCTAGTGCATAGATGGTGCATGAGACACTTTGCCGCTAATTTCTGGCGATGTCAGCGAAAGCTGGAGGTATGTGACAAGGTAAAGGCTCTATGTTGTGTATGTACAGAGCACCAGTTTAAGGAGACAAAGAGAGAACTAGACAAGATGGTAAATAAAGCGGGAAAGGCCTGGTTAGAGGCGTAAATGGAACAAAAGGCTCAGTGGGCGTTAGCATATGATGAGGGGGGTTTTAGATATGGCATCATGACCACTAACTCCTTGGAGTCCTTCAACCGTGTATTCACCGGAGTTCGATCATTGCCTGTGTTTGGAATTATTGAGTTCTCCTTTCATAAGTGCAACGGATATTTTGTGAAGAGGTGGAAACTTGCACAGAGGAATATAGCTGAGCAGGGGTGTTTTGGAAAGGCTGGAGTTGAACATTTGAAGGAGGCCGAGGAATTGGCCAAGCAGCACACCACCGAGCAATAATGACCCTGTCGCCATATCTTTAGTGTACGGGGCAAGGGTGGCACAAGCTTGGGCGATGAATGTTATGGTGGATGAAACTACCGAGTTGATCTTAAAAAGGTAGAGTGCAGTTGCAACGTCCCTCAGATCATGCATGCCCCTTGCTCTCATATGATCACGGCCTGTAGGATTCGCGGGTACAACTATGAGGATCTGCCATATATGTCACCCTTGTATCTCCGTTCGAACACCGTTAGTATTTGGGAGATGAGCTTCGAGCCATACCTTGACCCGACACAGTGGCTACCTTATAATGGTTATGACTACGTGCCGCATCCGGATCTAATGAAGGTAGGGAAGGGTAGGAGGAAGAAGAAGCGATTCAAGGGGGGCATGGATGCTATGAGAGGGTACGATGAAGACATGTATGGCGGGGAAGACTTCAACGAGACCCATGGCAGGAATCTTTGCTCTATTTGGAAAGAATCTGGTCACAAGGCTTGCAGGCATAGAAGACGAGGGCAACAGGTGCTTTCATATTGTGTTCGTATTGCATAACAAGTAGTTTAAATTTTGCAATGCTACATAATGTTAATTTGAATATTGTTAATTTGAATACTCTAACCCTTTGTTTATCAATTTGTAACAGGATGGCCTCTCCCACACCGCACCAGATGTACCCCCTTCTTGAGGTGGAGTACGACGATCCCCTTCTTCCACCGGACGATTAGGTTTCCAAGAGCCGTTCGAGGGATCCTTACATCCTAGGACTTAGTTCGTTACGTCGAACTTATATCGAACGAATATTGTCGTCTGAAACTTGTAGACTCATGAACCAATGCAAATGTTATGTAGCAACTTGTCGTCCATTTATTTGCTTCATATTTGTTTCAACTTGCGCATGGTCGCGGCAGCACTTGTAGTTGTTTATAGCACCGACAACAAAAGCTCAATTGAGGCTGCTCTATTTCTATCCGCGTCACTGCCATGCCGTGGGATATGGCGCGTCACTACCACGCTGTGGACTATGGCATGGTAGAACCTGGGCTATGGCATGGCAGAACCAGTGGGCTATAGCGCTGTATTCGAGATAATTTTACTCGATTATGTTCGTTTTAGAAATTCTCAACGCATGATACAAACAGATAGGATCACTTAAGATCGACCTTGGGTAATCCGAGTACATGATACATGGGTACAATACATCAATAGTTCAAATGGAATATAAGACAACACAATTGCATTTCTAGTACATATGTACATTGATCATTAATAAAGCATGAAACTAACAGACGACGCAATAAAAAACCCTCAGTCAGAAACATACTGAGTAAGCAACTCGTCGTCCGAGTACCAATCCTCAACCACAACCCTGTTGCCATGGCTAGGCTCACCTACATTGCCCTGATCTGCCTTTCGCCTATAGTAAGCGGCCTCTGCTTCATCTGTGGCCTGAGACAAGAACTCGTTCTCTTCCTCCTCGTTCATGTGGCTAGGCTCACCAATATTGCTCTCACCTCCATGTCGCCTATCGTAAGTGGATGCCACTTCATCTGCGGCCTCTGCGGCCTGAGTGAAGAACGCGTCGTCATCCTCCTCCACCTGCAAGCCCGCCTCTGCTAGAGCGATGAGCTCGCTCAGTCAGCCAGTGTTGTCCTTAGCCTCCTTCGCCTACAAGCCCGCCTCTGCTAGAGCGATGAGCTCGCTGAGTCTGGCAATGTCATCCTCATCCTCGTCCCCCTCAGCAGACAACACAATCGGTGATTCAACGGTGCGACCAGCTCGCTTTCTGTGCTCATCTAACTTCTTTTCCTCATACCTTGCATGAGCCACCTCTGCAGCATGTTCCTCGCTGCATCTAATCCCTTCATGTATAAAATGTAATCAGTTAGCAATGCGATTATATTATATGTAAAATCAGGCAACGAAAAAAGGCTTTCAAGCACTCACTTGCACATAATAAAACAACATGCACGTTCAAGACCTGCATCTGTACTCTTATCTCCTCCCTTGCCCTCTCCTCCTCTAACATCATCCATCTCTCCAATCCCCATTTGTCAAGCCCAACGTCGATCGGGTTACAAATACCGCGCTGTCTAGCAAACTCACGCATCTTGTCTTTGTGATGTTTAACAAAAAGGTTGACGTAGTCAGGTCCATATCCCCTCTTCCGTGCAATTACTTGCTTCCCCTTCAGTTCATCCAAGAACTTAGCTTGACCATCATAACATTCCCACCTGCATTTTCTAGTGCTATGTTCAAACGAAAAATTATATCATATATGTCTTATCAAAAGAAACAAAATACGATTTCATGGTTACCACAAAAATAACCAATCTCATCATAGTCAACCATATGGCCACAATAATGGCGTATTCCAAGCTCCGAATGGACTGGACCGTAGTTGTATTTAACACCACATTCGCACTTGACTGGAGGTGCTTTATAAATTAATCTTTCTTTCTTCTTTTGCTTTGCCTTTGGAGGTTCTTCTGGCCATTGGTTCTTAGGACCATACAACCACTCCTTGAAACGACACTTCACCATTGAATACACCTAAATAACTTGACATTAGTACATGAACACATATAGCTCAACATTTCAACACATACACTTTGCACTTGCTTCATGCTTGTTTGGACACATAAACTTTAACGTATTCTCAGGGTTTATCACAGCTTGATCTCCGCAATCGCACAGAGGAGGTTTCTCGAGTCATCTAACTATGGCTAAGTGCTTCTCCTTAGCCGTCGTTGGAGGCGGGTTAGGGGGAGGTGGAACCCACCGCTCGAAGTGCTCTGGTGGATGTTGCCCTCTCCACCAATCATCGAAAAGGAGGTACCTGGGGTCAAACTTGTCTGCACCGTCGATCCACTGAAAGAAAAAGCACCTCTCATGGGCCTACACAACAAAATTCCAATAAAATATTAGTAACCTAGTAATACAAATGAAGAAAAAAATATACGGAAACAATTACTTACATTAAAATGACTGCATGTGTAGAAGCAACGAGCCGCTGTGTCCGGATGTCTCTATTGAAACACGTCGGCCGGACAACCACAGTCACAGTTAGGGACAGAGAGTTCAGGAGGGACGGGGGCATCTTTGCTAGACTCGTCGGGGTATAATTCTCTAAGACGACCCCGTTTTCGCCACAACTACTCCCAAAACATGTTTTTCATCTAATAAAATGGTTCAAATTAAATATCAATCAAAACAACGTAAATTAATGTAAAATATAATCATTTGTATTGCAACTAAAATAATATAACCAACACTTATAGCAACAAAAATATACATGGTAAACATACTTCTAACTAAATAATTAACCTTAACATTGATAAAATTAAACTAATATATTTCTTCAAACCATAACCCATAGTTTCCAAACAAAATTTTTCTCCTAACCTTAACTCACATTCATAATATCCTATCCACCATTCAAACGAAAATAAAAAGTGCATCATTATCTTGAACGAGGATGAGGAGAGAGGTGGCCCAGGAATGGAAGGGAAGGGAGGGAGGCGGCAATGGAGGGCCAGGCGGGCTTGCTGGTCGGGCAGGCGGGCTTTTATTTGGCTCTGCCGCGCCATGGATCAGGGCGTGGCACTGCCGCGCCAAGATCGATGGCGCGGCAGGCCCTGCCACGTCAATGGTCAGCCTTTTCGGTCGTCAGCACATCAGCCCCCGTTGCTCCACCATACACATGGCAATAGGCACGGCCAAAAGTGTTAGTTTTGAAAAAAAATAGTGTTAAATTTAAAATTAGTTTACAAAAAGTGTTAAAATTAAAAAAAATTAGGTTGGAAATAGCTTATGGTCAAGTAATACTATGCATTGAAATGGGGAAAAGCTGCATGAAGTAAGAGGCCCTGTATACGCGACATCATTGATAGGCTTGCTGACATCGAAACTAGTGAAGGATCATCAACCACAAGCAGTGTAAGTACAAGGTCTCTAATATGTAATCACTAACTAAATAGATACTATCAATTCACTACTAACTACTAAGTACTACTAACTAACTATGTCAAGTAACTATCTAACTAACTATGTAACTAAGTATATAACTATTTAACTAACTATCTTACTAACTATATAACTAACTATATATCTAACTATGTAAAGTATCCATCAATCAACATATCAATCTAAATATCTTTCTACCTATCTAAATCACTACTACACTAATGAACTAATAACCACTGTTAAATAACTAAATTTAAAAACTAATATACCTCGAGCGCAGGGGAGGCGCAACCGGTTGACAAGAGGCAGAGACGGCTGGCAGGGAAGCTGTCATGCGCCCACCCATGCACCCGACGGGCAATCAGAGTGGCCAAGCGGGTGGGTGTGGGCGGCCACAGGAGGCCAAACAAATGGCACCTGCCACCGGCCTCACCGGGTGAGGCAATTGGGCCAGCAGCAGCAGGAGGCTGTCCCGTGGTGGTGGGTGGCTTGGGCGGGGGGACGCCGAGGGTGGGTGGCAGCGCAGTGGCGCGGTGAGGTGGGCGGGGTGAGGCAGCCAAGGCGAAGGGGTGGCCAGCCGTGGCGAGAGGAGCCTGGGGATGGGGGAGCGGGGCTCGGCCGCGCTGGCCTGCGTGGGACGGGGCGCCGAACCGGTCAGTGGTGCGGGGCGCACGGGCGGCTAGGAGCGGCGATGGTGGTCGGGGCGGGGGACTGTGAGGACGAGCGGCGCCAGTGGTGGGAGGTGTCGGGCGTGAGAGAGAGTGGGAGAGAAATGAAGAGAGAAAAAGGAAGGAAGGAAGAGAGAAAGGAAACGGACCCACCTATAAGGCCGGCTAGGCGCCAGGATCTTTGGCGCTAAGCTCGGCACTAAGATCGACGGCGCCAAGCTGGCTGCCATGTCACCCCCTGGCTCTACTTTGATGTCGATGTGGCCCCCGACCGAGGTGCCAAATCCTTTGGCGCCGAGACATGTAACCGAGCTTTGGGTCCAAATTTTGAAAACATACCTCCAGGGGCATATTTATGAAAAACTTTAAATTCGGACGCCGGCCTCTACGTCCGCCTCTACCTCCCGGACATGGCTTTGTTTACTGGGTCACCGCCCAACGACGACAACAACAAGAAGCTCCCGTTGCTAGTCTACTTCCACAGCTTCGGCTTCGTCACCCAGTCGACAGCGTCTCCAGTCTACCAACGCTTCCTCAATGCCCTGGCCGCGAAGGCCGCCCTGCTCATCGTCTCCGTGAACTACTGCCTCGCACCAGAGCACCCATTGTAGGCAGGCTACAAGGACTCCTTCCGCACGCTCAAGTGGGCGGCCTCTGCCGGTAATGGGGACGACCCATGGCTGTCACGCCACGGTGACTTGCGCCGTGTGTTCCTGACCAGCGATAACACCGGTGGGAACATTGTCCACAACGTCGCTATGATGGCCACCGCATGCGCATCATCAGAGCCACGGATCAAGGGTGCGGTCCTCCTACACACTGGGTTCAGGGGCAGCGAGCTCATTGACGGTGAGGCACCGACGTCTATGGCGATGATGGAGAAGCTATGGGCGATTGTGTGCCTCGGGGCGACGGACAGCATGGACGACACGTGGGTCAATCCCCTGGCCATCATGGCACTGAGCCTATGGGACCTGCTGTGCGAGAGGGTGCTTGTTTGTGCAGCGGAGCTAGACTCCCTGCTGCCAAGGGACAAGGCGTACTATGAGGCCATCAAGGCAAGCGGGTGGTTTGAGTCCAAGGGCCAGGACCATGTCTTCTTCCTCTTCAAGCTTGTCTATGATGTGGCCGTGGCACTCATGGATCGACTGGCCATGTTCTTTCTTGGGAAATGGAATTCATCATGTGTAAGATGTGGAGAAAGATTGAGATGAATGGAACAAAAAGAAGATGTAGCTCGTTGCTGAATCGAATAATTGAGCTTGGCCCTCGAAAAAAACGATAATAATATGCCATTTGCGTCCGTCCGTCCAGACAGACCAACCCACCCACGCCGCTCACCTACACTACGCGACACGCGCCTAAATCTACGTCGCCCATCCACATGGCGCATAACGTGCACTCGCCTCACTCCACGCTTGCTGATGCCGCCTCTCTCCTTCCCTCTCGTCGCACGTGCAGCATGCTTCCCACCTATCCCACTTGCCGCCTACCCGGCTAAGCCAATGCCAGTGTAGTGGTGCTGATGATGGTGGTGCTCGTGCACCGCCACTAGTGCTGGTCCTGTTGGCGCTCACACGCCACCGCTCGTCGCCAACGCTTGGAATCGACCGGCCTCGACCTTCCCTATGTTGTAGAACGCATGTTTCAGAAGTATGTTTCATATGGACGTTGCAATGGTAGTTTTTGGATGTTGCAATGGTTATACACGTATGTTGCAAGAGTTTGTTCAAAATGTTTCATCTATTTCAAAAGCATGTTGCAAGTGTTTTGTCTGGATGTTGAATATGTTGTAATGACTATGTTGCAAATTTATGTTCCAAATGTTTTATCTGTTTTAGACGTATATTGCAATTGTTTTATCTGAGTGTTGCAAAAGTAGATCTGGTTGTAGGGTCGTTGAGCGTGGAAAAGAGAGCTAGCGCGGGAGCCATGGTGGCGTTGGTGTGGGAAGGAGGCGCAAGCCACGCAACGTCGGTGTGGAAGAGGCGGGGAGTCAACTAAGCGGCATGGAAGAGGTGGTGTCGACGAAATACGTCTGATAGTCTACCAAGGGGTATGCCCACGGTAGTAGATGAATCGGTGGAGGTGAGCGTAAGGGAGCTGGATGGTGACAAAGAACATGAGAGACAACGATTAGACAGGTTCGGGCCATCAGCTTGACGTAATACCCTATGTCCTATGTCTTTGTGGATTATATTGCGTATGATCAGATGAAAACAAGGGGGGTCCCTACCCACCTTATATATCTTGGGGTAGGATTATAGATCGGTTATTTCTATCCTGATCGGTTTTATAAGATAGGAAGTTACAGATATTACGGGATCTGGCATATCCGAGCGGGTCTCCTAGATCATCGAAGATCTTCATGCAGTCTGGTGAGGCACGCTGACCTGTGTCATGCCTCGCACGGCGTAGTCTTGTAGACCGAGCCTCCACTAGTGGCGTGGCCCATGCACCATCTTATGGGCTGGACCTCCCCTAGCGGCTCGGCCCATGTATAACCCTACTGGTATTAGGGGTTATACTCCCACAGCTAGTCCCCGAGCACCTTGCATCCATTGGGCAACACCGAGCTGCTTGAGCATGCGTTCGAGCTATTGAGCGTGCTTCGAAGCTACTGAACATGTCGTTCGAGCAGTTTGAACATGCATCCGAGCTACCTAAGCATGCGTTCGAGCTGTCTGAGCATGCGTCTGAGCTGTTCATCTGGTTGCTAGAGCCGAGCACACTCGAAACTAGGGTTTGTCAGAAGGATGTAAGGAGCTCAAGTAAAAAAATTTAAAGTCTCCACCTTGGGTGAAGTGTGCCCACTTAGGTTCTGGGCATCGAAGTTGGTCGCATGGCGTCCTTGACTTAGTTAGCATGGAAGAACTTAGCCATTTTGTAAAAGATTAGGTCGAAAAATAAGCACATTCACCGCGAGGTGAAGTGTGCCCACTAGGCTCCTAGCCTGGCAATAGGTGAAGTAGTGGTGTGGTGCCAGGGTTCAAAGTAGTGGTCTTCAGGTGCTGGCCTAGTCCCTTATGTCTCTGGAAACCAGTGTAGAAATAAATACAGTCATCATGAGATGATGTGTACACACGTAGTCCCCGAGCATGCTAGAAGATTACGAAGAAATCTTGTAGTAGGGTCAGAGAAAAAATATCATGTCGTAGCAACACTCAGCATTGAATATCAACCCACATTTGATACGGTTTGATAGGGTGGCCCACCAGGCCCACTCAGTGGCCCAGCGGCATGCGAAGACTATAGAAGAGAATGCGATGTGGTGGGAGCGGTTTCCCAAAAAAACCCTGGAAGGTAGAGGGTCAAGGGTCGAACCGTTATAAGAGCACCACGACCCCGGCGCACATTCCCCACTTTCTCTCCGCCACTTCATCTTCTTCCTCGTGGCCACACCGCTTCGCCTGGCAACTGCTCTGCCATTATAGCAACCGCAAGCGCGTAGCCTCCTCTAGGCGACAGATCTGCTGGATGGCGCCTAAAAGAAACCGTGGCAGTTTGAGTAGAGCATCACATGAGCTCAATCGTGCCAAGGAATGGGTGGCATCCATCAGCAATGAGGCCCTATCCTTTTGGGTTGGAGGGATCTACATACCAGAACACCATCCATCACCTCTTTATTGACCACGTTGAGCATGACCATGTCACTGACCTCTACATGATCGACCCGACTTACTCTAGTCGGCCCGCGCCCATGGTCAACATGGTGGCTATTCGCCAGCTTTCGGATGATCCCTCTCTTCCGACCAAATCCCTCCATAACATTCTGAACAAGAGCCTTGATGATTATTCCAAGGGCTAAACCAAGACTGCATCGAGCTGCCCTACTTTCCCTCCAGGGTTCAGGGGCATGATCTTCCATGTCAACCATGATTGCATCACCAAGGATGATGAAACCGCTAAAGGGCGCGAAGCTCGTCTAGCGAAGAACACCGATTCGCTAACATTGCCGAGATGTAGAAGCAGCCCAAGTGGCCGACAAAGATGGTTGTAGCCCACCCCACCATCATTGTAATCTAGAGGAGGCATTCGACATGGTGGGTGACTAGCCAGTCTACCAGACTCCAAGCACCAATCTAGTCATCGCTTTCAACGAGCTCGACAAACACCCTCACACTCTAGAGGTCGAGAAGGTCTGAGCACATGTCATAGCAGCGCAAGTCCAAGTCAACAAGTTCTGAAACAATGCCCCATCTTATTCCAGCGCATCAGCTCATAGCCACCGCTCCCACCGCAATGCAGGAGGCTAGCATCACGACGCTGAGGGCCCCCGACATCAGGCTAGAGGTCCCTACCTCCATGGAGGATCTAGATGTAACTATGGAGCTCATTCACACCACGATGGCTGTCCACCGCGCCCCTAGGGAGGTTAGGGCGGCAACCACAACCAGGAGGTCAATCAACCCCCTCGCGACCTTTGTGACCACATCAATGCCAGCGCAGATGTCCGCGGCCGCATCGAAAACAACAAGTCTGCATGCTACAAAGCAGAGATGGAGCGTCGCCGACAATTCGATGCTGAACATGAGGGATTTGCTACCCATCAAGCGCCACTTCCCGCCAGCGCATTAGGACTTCGCCCCTTCACGGAAAGGCTTCGAGCCGTCTAGTGGCCTGTGGGTTTCAAGGTTCTTGGTGTTAACACCTATGATGGAAAGGCCAACCCCGCTCAGTGGCTAACTCTATATGAGATCGCTGTAAGAGCCACAGGCGGAGATGAAGACGTCATGGCGAACTATCTACCCATCATGCTTAACCAGTCAGCGAACAACTGCCTTCTCAGCCTATGGGAGAATTCCATCCTATCTTGGGATGACCTCAAGAAAGTCTTCACCGACAATTACATGGCCATGTGTGAACAGCCCAGCACCAAGTATGACCTGGAGAAGCTTCATCAATCCTCCGAGGAGTCCCTGCGTGACTTCATCAGACGTTTCTCAAAGACAAGAAACTCCATTCCCAACATCATTGATGTCGAGGCCATCATCGCTTTCACCAAGGGGCTCTGGCATGAGTAACTCCATGGCAAGCTGTACCACAAGAGGCCCACAACCATCGATGAGCTGATACAAATAGCAAACAGTATGCCAACACCAAAGAAGTAGAGCGGGCTACCCGCTCCGCTCACCAACAATGCCACGACGATGATCGTCGTGAAGATAGGTGCTACGACGACCGCGACCGCCACCGTGACGACCAAGACCACCGCGACAACCGCGACCGCCGCCAAGATGACCACGAGCCTCGGTGTGACGACCACCTAGATAGCTCAAGGCAGACAAGGCCACCGTCACTGACCTGATAATTCCATCAACACCATCAACGCCTGTGCCAAGCGCACCTACAACGCTGACTTTGGCAAGCTGCTAGACGGCCCATGCCCTATCCACAAGGATGGCAAGCAAACCATGTGAGAGTGCAGAGGCCTAAAGACAACGCTTGGTGGCAAACCGTCAAAGAAGCCATGGCATGAAGATGATGAGATCGAAGATGGTCAAGGCGGAGAACAAGGCAAGAACAAGGGCCCAACCTACCAGGACCCCACCAAGACCGTCGCCACCATCTTTGGTGGGAGAGCTGTCTCTAAATACAAGTGGGAGAAGAAGCTTGTAGCACGATGTGTCATGTCGGTCGCAACATATGACGGCCCCATTGCTGATCCCAAATACCTCGACTAGTCGGAGCACCCGATCACCTTCTCTAGGGCCGACCAGTGGTCGGATATCCCTTATCCAGGTTGTTTCCCACAAGTCCTGGATCCCATCATCAAGGACAACCGCTTCTATAAGGTTCTCATCGACGAAGGGAGCACCCACAACATCCTTTTTGCTAGGTCCCTAGAGGAGCTAGGGATCAAGAAAAAATACCTTACCCCCATGGACTCTTTGTTCTGGGGATCGTTCTTGGAAAAGTGTCCCTGCCTTTGGGACATATTACACTGCTGGTACAATTCGACAACTCCAAGCACTTCCGCATCGACTACGTCAACTTCCTAGTTGCCGACTTCAACATGGCGTACCATTCCATCCTTGGCCAACCAGCCCTCACCAAGTTTATGGCCGTGCCACACTACACGTACCTGGTGTTGAAGATGCCAATAGAGCAGGGGGTCCTCTCCTTGCGTGCCAACCTCGACGTCGCCTACTCCTATGAGAAGGAAAGCTTCACGCTCACCAAGGCTACTAACATCTCCATCCGCATGCAGGACTGCCTCGCGTCTTCGTAGTAGATTTCCCTGCATGA
This sequence comes from Miscanthus lutarioriparius, assembly GCA_904845875.1. Classification (NCBI taxonomy): domain Eukaryota; kingdom Viridiplantae; phylum Streptophyta; class Magnoliopsida; order Poales; family Poaceae; genus Miscanthus; species Miscanthus lutarioriparius. The sequence goes on from CAJGYO010000018.1 coordinate 56,700,911, forward strand.
CTTGGAGATCCCAACCACGGAGGCCACCCAAGCATCAACCAAGTCCAAGGAGGTGAAGGAAGTGGTCCTCGTCCCCGGTGACCAGTCTAAGACTGCTCGGATCGGGGCCGACCTCTATCCCAAATAGGAAGACGCGCTCGTTGGCTTCCTAAGGGAGCATGTTGACGTGTTCGCATGGAAACCAGCAGACATGACCGGTGTGCCTCAGGAGCTGATCGAGCACTCCTTAAATGTCTCGGTGACCACCAAGCCGATCAAGCAGAAGCTTCAATGATTCGCGTAGGACAAAAAGGAGACCATTACGGTAGAAATAATCTAGCTCTTAGCTGCCAGTTTTATCAATGAGGTGTATCATACGGAGTGGTTAGCCAACCTAGTTCTTGTAAGAAAAAAGAATAAAGAATGGAGAATGTGCGTTGATTACACCAATCTCAACAAACACTGCCCTAAATACCCATTCGGCTTACCTCGCATTGACAAGGTCGTAGATTCTATAGCCGATTGTGAGCTCCTATGCCTTTTAGATTGCTACTCTAGTTATCATCAGATCACGCTGAAGGAAGAAGACTAGATCAAGACATCGTTCACTACGCCCTTCGGCGTCCTACTGCTACACGACCATGTCCTTCGGGCTCAAGAACACGGATGCGACTTATCAAAGAGCCATCCAGTGTTGCCTTAAGTTTTAGATCTAGAAGAACATCGAGGCTTACGATGATGATGTGGTGATTAAGTCTAAGACTACCGACACTCTCATCGCCGACCTCACCGAAGTTTTCAAAGCCCTAAAAGTGTACCGATGGAAGCTGAATCCCACAAAATGCATTTTTGGCGTTCCATCTGTTATCCTGCTAGGCAACATCCCGCATCACGACAACATCATAGAGATCATAGTGGCGGTGACCAATCGAAGCCAACGACCTAGAGAAGATAGTGGCGGTGACCAACATGAAGCGTTTCGATCCCATCTGTCAAGGGCGACTCCTCTTCTTCAAGAAATTTGTCTTAAGAGAAATTTAGAGGACGTTGACAAGGCATTCGTCGAGCTCAAGCGGTTCCTCACCATACCTCTGATCATGACCGCCCCTAGAAGGATGAAACCCTGCTAATCTACATCACAGCGACCAACCGGGTAGTCAGCACCGCCATCATTGTTGAACGAGAAGAGGCCGAACACGCATACAAAGTCCAGCGACCCAGTCTACTTCATTAGTGAGGTGCTAAAGAGTCTAAGACTCGCTATCCCCAGGTCCATAAGCTGTTGTACGCCATCCTAATCACATCTCGAAAGCTCCATCACTACTTCGATGCCTACCACATAGCGGTAGTTACTGAGTACCCACTCAGCGACATCCTCCATAACAAGGAAGCCAGCGGCCGCATCATTAAATGTGCGGTTGAGCTTGGCATTTATACCACCGAATTTTGGCCTCGCCACATGATCAAGTCGCAGGCGCTCGCCGACTTCATTGCCGAGTGGACGGATATGCAGACTCCTGTCTTGGTCGACCACCCCGAGCACTAGACCATGTACTTCGATGGTCTCTCAGCCTTGACGGTGCTGGGGCAGGTGTATTTTTCATCTCACCATCAGGGGATAAGCTTCACTATGTTCTCCGCTTACACTTTCGAGTATCCAATAATACCGCTGAATATGAGGTGGCACTTCATGGTCTCCATATAGCTATCGAGCTCGGCCTTAAATGCCTCCAGGTGTATGGCGACTCCGCACTCGTGATCAATCAGCTCAACAAGGATTGGAATTGCACCAACGAGAAGATGGACGCTTACTGCGCCACGATAAGAAAGTTAGAAGACAAGTTCTATGGTATCGAGTACCACCATGTGGTCTAGGCTAACAACCAAGCAGCCGATGAGCAATCAATGTTAGGGTGGACCTGGGCTGAAGTTCCTACCAGAGTGTTCGTCTAGGACCTCGTGATGGCATCCATCAAGTAGGGCAAGAAGGCATTGAAGAAAAGCCACATGCCAAGCCATTAGTCATAGTGGTCCTTGGCCCGAGCAGTGATTGGAGGGAACCTTTCATCAAATACCTCACCACTGCAGATGTCCCCACTGACAACATAGAGAGGGAACGCCTCACCCACTACAGCAAGCATTATGTCCTAGTTGAAGGAAAGTTATATCGCAAGAACGCCAAGGGAGAGCTACTCTAGAAGTGCATCTCCATGGAAGAAGGCAAGAAGATACTCAAGGAGATCCACGCTAGTACTTACGGCAATCACTCGGCCTCTAGAACACTGGTCAGTAAAGCCTTCCGAGCTGGTTTCTATTGGCCTTCTGTAGTTGTCGATTCGGTGTCCTACACGAATCATCGATGCTTCTGCTTGATCAGCTAGGCGGTCGCCGAGACATTTAAGGAGTGCTCGATCAGCTCCCGAGGCACGCAGGCATGTCCATCGGTTTCCATGTGAACACGTCAACATGCTCCCTGAGGAAGTTGACGAGTGCGTCTTCCTATTTGGGATCGAGGTCAACCCCGATCCGAGTAGTCTTAGACTGGTCACCAGGGACAAGGACCACTTCCTTCACCTCCTTGGACTTGGTTGACTCTCGGGCAGCCTCCACGGTTGGGATCTCCAGGTCCTGCGGGGAAATTTGCTGCGAAGACGCGAGGTAGTCCTGCATATGGATGGAGATGTCAGTAGCCTCAGTGAGCGCAAAGCTTTCCTTCTCACAGGAGTAGGCGACATCGAGGTTGGCGCGCAAGGAAAGGACCTATAACATTCCATAATTCTGTGTAATAGTAAAATCCTGACTTTTTAAAATTTTTGCTTGAATGAGTGTTGCATGTATATGTTAGGTCAAACTTAAGTCAAATGTTTTTCCTTCCAGTCCCAAATTCAAAATCCAAGCTTCAAACTTTTTACAACGAACTGCTTGTCATGAAGATTGATCACCTACGTGACAAGATGTGTTTTTAAATAAAATGTCTTTGAGGAAAATTAAAACCTTAGTTGAATTCGAGCGGCACTCGAATTCAACATGCAACTCCGCACTCATGATTTATTATTTGCTAAAACGAAAACCCTAGCTCTCGTCCATCTCCTTCAAAAAGAGTTTATAAGTAAATCGATGCACCATCTAGTTAAGCTTGCACGAGTGTTTAGTTCTTGTGTTGGTTGTGCTTGGAGGTAGCCCCTTCATCCTTAAGTCCCTAGAGTAAATAGAAACCCTATCTCATTAGTCTCCTGGGCAACAGGCCAAATCTGGCCCAACCGCACCCTTCCTCCTCCGCTGCCCCAACCGGCCTCCTTCCTCTCAACTCCCCGCAAAGTTTGGTGATCTTATCTTCAAGCTGTTCTGAATGAATGCTACTTTTGATTCCGCCAATATAGCGATGTAATAATTTATGTATTCCGCACTATTTGTACTATGATATTATCATTATATGGATGTGATATTCGACTGGAATTTGGGTAATATGATCTACAACGGTCTTATTACACTTCGACTCGGTGGATTTCCCTTCGCGGAAATCAGGTCGCTTCAGATACAAGGCGCTCGGGGACTAGCTATGGGGGAATAGACCCCCTATACCCTCATGGGTATACATGGGCCACACCACCGGAAGTGGCCCAGCCCACAAGATGAAGACATGCGGAGCACGACATTATATTGTAATTATACCAAATTGGATACTTTACTTGTAACCTTGTCCCTTTGGAGTATATAAGGAGGGGCAAGGGTCCCCCTAGAGGATAGATCATACAGATCATAACAGATCTCACCCCAGATCAATACAAATAACAGAGCACAGGACGTAGGGTTTTACGCCACATTGGTGGCCTGAACCTATATAAATCTTGTGTCTTGTGTCTCTGTAACCATCTGGTTCCTGATTATGCGCATCCTACCGATAATCTAACACCACGGGCACCCCCCTTGGTGGACTACCGACCATATTTCGTCGACACACCCTAATCACTTTTTCCTTTTATCTGTTTCTAGAAAAACCTATCCACCTTCAATAATTCGTAGAAAATTCATCCTAGCTCCAAAAATTATGAAACCTATTTTTTCGAAAACCCTGCCCTATCTCCTTGTGCAGTTTTTAGTCTAGTTGGGTTAGGTTTTGTCACAGTTTTATTTGATTCTTATTGGTGGTCGTTCTCGACTTTTTCTTGCGTAGCGATGACTTGAGCTCGAATGGATTCGACGACGCACCCGGAGGTGATGGAAAGTGCTAGTTCCTCGACATCGCAGAAATCATGGCAGCACCTTATCTTAGAGAATCCTATTAGGCATTGCAAAGTAGAATTGCTAGCATTTTACTTTTAATCCTTTGCTAGAATATGTGATGCATGCTATTGCCTGAGCCTTGATTGCCTTGATTGAAACCTTTCAACCCTGACTACCCAGCTTTGCGCTCACACTTATATATTGATTACCTACTTGCTTGCATTTACTTCCAACTTAAATACATATATGCCATGTTATGTGATGTGATGGTTGTTGTTTGGGTGGTTGGTGGAACGGGGTAGGCCGTGAGGCTTCCCCATGGGATGGATGGTTGGTTGGTGCTATGGGAGCATTGAATCCTATGTGGGTGGAGGTGTTTGAGGAGCTATGGAGATATTTCTTTCCTTGACCTGTTTCTTTGGTGATATCGGCTGGAGTGAGAGGATTATCTTGGAGGGGTGCACATGGTGCATGGATAGGCTCAGTTTCTGGTTCTTGTGATATGATGGATACATGACAGGCATATGGTGGTGGCTACCCGTGAGGCCACGTGATTTGGTGGAAGGTGCTTGCTCTAGCTAATTAAGGGTAGGGCTGATGCCTGGTGATCGGGAATATCTAAACGTGCATGCCATGAGCCTCAAATGACAGTGTGGCCCGTTCTATTGAGCTAGTGTGGACTAAGCTAGTTCTGTGGGAGGAAAGGTGCATGGGGTTTAGCCCTAGGAGCACAATGAGAAGGATGCCGATGGGTTTTTCGGCTACCCTAATCATGATCCCAAGCGTATGCATCATGCCGTATGCAACTCCACTTGGGGGCAGTCTGGTGAGGAAAGTGCTAGTTCTTGAACGGTGTTCGCCTAGATGGTGTACAACGTCGATGACAGAGATCTTGTGGTGTACACACATGTTGGCATTTCTTAGCATCACTTGGTACTAGGTTGTCATCCCTAGCATAATGCTAGAAATGCATGGTTGGTAATTATTAATGACACTTGTAAACATCAGAGAAAAATGTATATATATTGAAGTATCCGCAAGCGCACATATAATATACCATTGTCGCATTTCACCCGAGGGTATATCAGGTATCGTTATTTATATTTTTACCACAGGGAGGAGCTTATGGAGTGGTGTTGGCATAGAGATATTGACAAATATGTATACTTTTGATAATAATCACTCTCATGCTATTGCAGGGGTAAGCCAAAGGGTAAATAAATGATAAGTGTAAGGTAATAGTGATATTCCAAAGATAGAATTAGAGACTCATAAATGTAGTATAGCTAAGCAGGAGATTCGTTAAGAGCAAAAAATTCCTTAGTCATTATTTATCTACTAAGTCTTTTGTACACCCTAATATATATACTCTCATCTATAGTATAACTAACTTTGGATCTACGTATAAGGAACATTACTAAGGAAGATCAAGAACAAAGCTTGTCTACCTTCGCAATCATGTTCTATGTGCTCTACAAATGGGGAGTGGACTACAAAGGACTCAATGGGAGTGTCACATCCGTGATCTACCATATGACCCAGAGTGCAGAGGGCATCCACATGCAAACAATATCTAAGCACCATGCTTACATAGTGTCAACCACTTAACTCATGTGCATATTGAGCTAAGCGCTTTACGAACATATGCATAAACTCATCATTAATCATAACTATATCAAGCATACAACTAGAGCAAACTAGGAACATAATAAATAGCAACATAATGATATTAAAGTAGCACAAAGTCATAAATATAGACATACAATGGCTATACTAGTCTCCAGACGGTAGATCCGGAATCCTGAGCAATAGCCCACACTCTTCTTGAACCTTGCTAGCTAATCTATACTAGAAACTTGAATAACTAGAGCTCTAATCTCTAATCTCTAGAAACCCTAGTTTTCTGTCTAGCTCTGACTTATGACCTGATGATCTGGAGGGGGGGTGGGGCTGGTATATATAGCCTAGAGGATACAACGTGAGCCCTTGGATCAAACTGACTTAAGCAACAGCTTAGATGCATCCTAGGAGGCGGTGGGAAACCGATATAGCGATGATGCTGATAGGTGGCCCCCTGTGGGGCCAGGAGGCCTGCAGGTGGGGCCATGTCACCGTCTCATCCTTCGCTTCGGTGACGTGGCTTCTGGAGTCCTCTGGAACCTTCTGGAGTTGGTTTCATGGCGGAATTCTAATTTTTCCTTTGACGTTTAGATCCCCCTTGACGGTTTTCTAGATAAACCCTACTAAAAACATAGATTCACCAAAACTCATGAAAATTGTCAAATTAAACCCCTAAGTCTATGTTGGTGATCATTTTCATGCATTATTTTGGGTTATATTGATGTTTATAATGGTCGGTAACTGTCGACGAAATATGGTGGTAGATTATCGGTAGGATGCGTGTAATCAGGAACCGGATGGTGACACAAGGCGCAGAGACAACGATTTAGACAGGTTCGGGCCGTCTGATCGACGTAATACCCTACGTCATGTGTCTTTGGTGTATTGTATTGATGTGTTTGATCCGTCCTCTAGGGGGACCCCTGCCCCTCCTTATATACTGCGAAGGGACTAGGTTACAAGTAAAGTATCTAATTTGGTACAATTACAATATAGCGTGCTCCGCACACTTCATCTTGCGGGCTGGGCCACCTCCGGTGGTGCAGCCCATGTATACCCATGAGGGTATAGGGGGTCTATTCCCCCACAGTAACTACCATCAACAACACACTCTACAAAATTAAATCTATACGTATAGCCGTGATTCTTTGGTCAGGATCGATTGTTCCTGTGAGTTGTTTTGGGGTACGGAGGCTGCCTCATCGCTTAGACTGAGAGTATGAGGGTGATGTGAGGGATGATGAGTGGTGAGATGTGATGATGAGTGGATGGTGAGAATGAGTGAATGGGTTGGGATTTTGAGAAGATACACTGATGAGTACAGACCTGATCTTCCAAGAGGTAGCCGGTAAGTTCGATTTGTGGAGATCTCGACGTTGGTGATCCGGCTTCAAATTAGACGCGATTCGAACCCTGCAACCGTTACACCACTGCTCCGTTGGTTATCAACCAAGCACAACTTGATTGACCTCACCAAGAAGGCTTTTCCTACAAGCGAATCGAAGAGCACAAGCAAGAAGGTAAAACACACAATCTGATATTGCAAATATGAATGACGCGAATATCAATAGAGGGTTCTAGAACTCGGTTCCAAAGGACTAATCGACACAGTGGAGGAGATCAAGAACGGGGGCCCTGGATCACTATAAAAGGATTTGTCACCACAGTTACAATGAACGATTCAGTTTCTCAATGGAAAACTAAACTCTAAACAAAACCCAATTGTGTAGCAGCGGCGACGGCTGTGTTTATAGTCTAAGACTTGACCTAGGGTTGGGGACGGCCAGGGGTTGGACGCCCACAACTTGGGCTTAAGGCCCGACACAATACATGGCCAAGTTGGCCCAAATAGGTGACGCAACACCTTGTCGTGGTCACACAGAATGATCCATGGACCTTCTGGAGCTGGGACCAGATCCAAAATGACGGCATCGTTGTCCCCTTTCCAATGCATCCAAGAACGGCCCATTTCGATGTCGTATGAGAAAGTTATGACCAAAACAGTGACGACATGTCTGCTGAATCCGAGGGCGACGTGGCAGCTGAGTTGGGAACGAATTGCAACTTGGGGAAGACCATGGCGTGTGGGTGTGTGTCGACATGGCAATGTCCTCATCATCCTCCCTTCTCGAATTGAGTCGTCCTTGACTCCATCTTGGCGCTCGATGTCCTCATCATCCCCTCCTTCTAGAATTGGAGTCGTCCTCGACTCCATCCCATCATCGCCGAACTCCTGCAAAAGGTTAGTGACTGCAGCAATGCACCGGATATAAAAGGTTGACAAAATATAGTATAACATGGTGCATCAGGATTATCACATAACTCCCGGTGATAGCAGAAGTTGTAGCAAGAAAAGCACCTCCTTTTAACTTAATCCCATTATTTTTAGCAATGTCATTGGACGTTTATTTTAATCTCATTAGCATGTTTAACAATATCCGTAGGAGAACAAAGCTGACAATGTAATTTTCTTGTCCTTATGTATGATAGTGTATGTATTAGTTCTACCATGGTGTAAAGCATCATTGTCAAATTCCCATGGTCGACCTAACAAAATGGAACAAGCTTGCATAGGGACAACATCAAAATCAGAGTATCATGATAAGAGCACGTGAAAAAGCTAATGCGTCTTGATTTAGTTACCTTAGTCTTACCACTATTATTGAACCATTGAAGTTTATATGGATACGAATGTTGTATTGTGGTCAAGCCAAGCTTGTCAACCAAATCTGAACTCACCAAGTTGTTGCAACTCCCGCCATCAATGATAGTGAGAACACGACAACCCCGCACAATGAGATACATGTGGAACAAATTGTGGTGTTGGATCTTCATCTCTTCTTCATGTCCCACATGTGTACTCAACACATCTTTGCACAAGAAGGCTAGGGTAGTCCGCAAAGCAGCTCACGGAGTCAATGGTGATGGCCTCCTTGTCTTGATCGCCCTCGGTGGGATCTGCATCAATGTTAGCGACAAGGGCTAAATCATCTTCAACATCACTAGCACTTACATATCCATCCTCGGTAGCAATGAAAAGCGGCGATTGGGGCAATCCTTCATGACATGTCCCATGCCTTTGCATCGGTGGCAAATGATTTTAGAGCTGGACGAGAAGGAGCTAGTAGAAGCACCCGGAGTGCCACCTTTCTTGGTGTGGAAAGCGCACATTAGACAATTTACTTACCCGGAAGAAAATGGAGGTGTAGATGGTTGAGTAGGTGCAACAGAAGCTTAGGCGTCTCGGCTCGGTAACGCTGCTGAAAATTCCTCCCATTGTTAGACCTGAAAAAGCTGGTGTTGTTTGCGTCCCTACTTCTCGTTCGCCTTAATAGCAAGATGATACAATTGGGAAAAATTAAGCCATTCTTTGTAATCAAGTATGTTCGTATATCATGGTTTAAACCACCAAAAATCTAGCACTAGCATCATTATCATCTTCATTTTTATACCACAACGTGCTAAACCAATAAGCAATTCTTGATAGTATGCTTCTACTCCTTTATCACCTTGTTTTAAAGTTTGTAGTTTCAAGCGTAAATCACGTTGGTAATAAGGAGGAACAAAACGAGATTTCATACGTTGCTTTAAAACATTCCAAGTTTGAGGCACGAATGACATTATTGGCATTGCAAAGATCACTCCACCAGAACAAAGCAAAATTAGTAAACTCACTAGTAGCAAGTCTAACTCTATGCTTTGGAACATTATGAGAATCAAATTTTTGTTGAACAAATGAAGCTCCCAATCTAAATATGCCTCGGATCAACATTACCAAAGAAAAAGGAGGTAGACTAAATTTAATTTTAGCAAAAGGATCATTATTACCATGATTATTACCTTCCATACCACCACGGTGATTGAAGTTGAGTTGAGCGACGGCACCACACCATCGTGATCGCATCTTCATCACCAAAAGCATCCGCATCTTCATCATCAAGCATGATAAGGTGTGGGGCGTTGCTCAAAGTCGTTCAATGCGGGTGACGAATTTTATTCACGTTCACGCTATGTCACTCGATCATAAGATTGCGTTGTTCGATCCATGAACATTGTAAGCTCGCCCTTGGACACGCACTCATTGAAGTCCGTCGGAGTTCCCGCCATGGTTAGAAGATAGAAAAGACAACACCAAAGTATTATCCCTATCAACTAAAAGGAAACAAGTGGTGGTGGTGGTGAAAGTGGAATGTAAAATCACAAGCGGCTTACCACCGTCTTGCTCGTATTCTTACCAACGCCTAAACAGGAGCAAAACCAAAATGGCGAAGCAATCACATTTGTGGGCGTGGGTATGATTGCAAGATGAACTGTCTTGAGTAGTGTAAGAATATGTGGAGCTATGGGTAGGCACACAATATAGAAACAAGGATTAGCAATTAACGAATGCAGATTAATGATTATTCAATCCGGATCCAAAGTACAAATCACGGTCTTTGGCTAAGGCGTGTCGAGACGTAGCGCAACAAGGTGAAAACAAAGGACGATCGAAAGAACTCACAGAACAAGCAAATAGCCCGGATTTCTCCTTTTTTCCTGAATTTTTTCCGGATTTTCCAAAAGGCACTAGTAGGAAACAAACTTTTTATTTTTTACTATTTTTTATATACTTTTGTCTGAACAAGGATCACAAAAGATGCAACCACAAAAATTGGCACCTACAACTGAGGTGGGATGTGGTCTACAGAAATTTAGCACGTTCTCCGAAAAGCGTGCAAAAACTTTGATAATTTTTTTTCTATATTTTCCCGATTTTTTTTTGGCAATTTTGATGAAACCAAACAGGGTGAAAAGTTATGCCCCAAATGGTGTCAAGAAGCTGCTGAAAAAATTTCAGATTTTTCGGATAAACGAGCGAAAAGTTATGCTGTTTTACCGAAGGTATCTCAAGGTATGTTTTCGGGAGGCACAACACGGCGGCGACGAGTTAGGGCAAAGCGTCCCGAAACTCTAACACCGATCATAGGATCGATCACCGTGACTAACAGCAGTAGGTATTTGGTGATGATGTAAGGAGGGCTGCGATGCGAGCAAAATAAGAGCGGTGGCAACCTATCTAGGGTTTTTACAAGGCGGCGAGAAGTGACACAAGGCGGCTAAGCGGGGCAAGTCGAGTAATGTGGTGGCTTCGACTTGTTGTTTGGGAAGCAGTGGATGGGATAGCGGCGGAAAACAAAAATCACAAAGAGCAGGCGATTGAACTACGACCACGAACACAATCCTAAACCAGCAACAAGACTCGACCACGGACACAAACTCAACAACACGAATCAAACGAAATTGCAAAGGCACAAAGGCGATAGGACAGCGGAAATTGAAATATTTTTGGGCTTTTGTAGACTCTAGGTAATGAACAAATACGAATCTAAGGAAAACGAGATTATACCTCGCGAGTAAACCTAAAATATCTCGATACCAATTGATGAGTACAGAGGCCCGATCTTCCGAGAGGTAGCCGGTAAGTTCGATTTGTGGAGATCTCGGCGTTGGCGATCCAAACTTCAAATCAGACGCGATTCGAACCCCCGCAACTGTTACACCATCGCTCCGTTGGTTATCAACCAAGCACAACTTGATTGACCTCGCCAAGAAGGCTTTTTCCGCAAGCGAATCAAGAGCACAAGCAAGAAGGTAAAACACGCAACTCGATATTGCAAATATGAATGACGCGAATATCAATAGAGGGTTCTAGAACTCGGTTCCAAAGGACTAATCGACACAGTGGAGGAGATCAAGAACGGGGCCCCGGATCTTTGTAAAAGGATTTGTCACACACAGTTACAATGAACGATTCAGTTTCTCGATGGAAAACTAAACTCTAAACAAAACCCAATTGTGTAGCAGCGGCGACGGCTGTGTTTATAGTCTAAGACTCGACCTAGGGTTGGGGACGGCCAGGGGTTGGGCGCCCACAACTTGGGCTTAAGGCCCGACACGATACATGGCCAAGTTGGCCCAAATAGGTGACGCAGCACCTTGTCGTGGTCACACAGAATGATCCACGGACCTTCTGGAGCTGGGACCAGATCCAAAACGATGGCGTCGTCGTCCCCTTTCCAACGCATCCAAGAACGGCCCGTTTCGATGTCGTATGAGAAGGTTATGACCGAAACAGTGATGACATGTCTGCTGAATCCGAGGGCGACGTGGCAGCTGAGTTGGGAACGAATTGCAACTTGGGGAAGACCATGGCGTCGGTGTGTCCAGCATGGCGATGTCCTCATCATAGACTATATATTTTGATGCTTTTGCATGTGCTAAGAATGCAAACTATAGCCAAACTAATAGGATCGCCAGATCCCTTTATTTTTCTATTTTTCACTAAAGCTCATTGGTGCTGACCATGGCCTACACACATCTAGCGGTGTGCAGATTTCCTCTCTTGCAGTGATGTTGAGAATAGTAGTTGGTTTGCGGTCTACTCTCAAGGATGCCCATGGATTGGAGTTTCGCCAAGCTTCGCTACTACGAGTATAGCCTCGGTGTTTTGATTGATCCTAGCCTAGTGAGCTTGTAACTAGGTTAGTTTTATCCCTATTTTTGTACTTTGTTATTGTATGACTTTGTAATCAGCTGAAAAGTGGACGCCCGTGATAGTTGAGGTATCCTGGGACTATCACAGAGGGGCAAGAGATAGAGCCATACTTGACAGTAGGTCGCAAACTTAAAACTCGACGTTAGACTAGAAGCCAGCAAGTCTGTCTGACTACCCCCGTCGAAGAAGCTAACGTTTACTGGACCCTCCCTACCTCACTGATCTGACTAGATAGTCATGTGAATAGGTCTATAATGTAGCTTGAGTGATTGGCTCTTGTTGTTTGCTGTGTTTCGTATGCTTGAGTGTAGCTTAGTAAAACTATTTTCTATGTGCTTGTCTATGACTCCACCTCTATGTAACTTAACCCAAGCCTGCCTTACTCTTTTGTTGACCAGATGCCAGTCCTAAGAAGGATATTGAGGTTGGAGAAGAAGAAGGCTCGAGCCATACAAGCTAGACAGCCTATCAGTAGTCTCAGCTTAGAGAGTCCGATGGATGTCGACCCTGGTGTGAACCTTGGACACCCAGAGCCTGACTAGAGTCCTAGACCCAAGACTCTAGAAGCACCCAGCTTGATAGCAGCCATAGCACAACATACCTATATCTTATAGAAGATTGCCGATGCAGTGGCACCTGACCCGTCTCACGAACCTTTCATCAAGAAGTTTAAGGATTTCTACAAGTTGAAGCCTCCTACCTTTGACCATGCTGACAACCCAATCGAGGCAGATGACTGGTTACTTGGAATGAAAAGAAGACTTGAACTAGTGAAATGCACTGACAAGGAAGGTCTAAACATTACCACCTTGCAGCTCAGAGGCATTGCCAGCTCATGGTGGGAATGCTTTCGTACTAACCACCCTGACCCCACCAACATTGGTTGGGCAGAGTTTGCACAGGCGTTCCACGAGTATCACCTCATGGAAGGAACAATGGAAGCAAGGGTGGAAGAATTCTAGAATTTGCAAATGGGTACCATGACAGTTTGAGAGTACACCACCAAGTTCATACAGTTGATGAGATATGTGCCTGAGTTCACAGAGACTGGGAAGCAAAGGAAATACTACTACATGAAGGGTCTTCCCCAAGCCATGTGAAGCATGCTCATCCCTCATAGCTGTCTGACTCTGAAGAAGCTGATCAACACAGCCGCTCTTGTGGAGATAGGTCTGAAGCAGGCTGCACTAGAAAGGGAAGCTCTCCGCAATGAGAAGAGAAAGATGCCTCAGCCAAATCTTCAGCATTTAAGCTCTCAGAGGCTTAGAGTTAGAGATAGGAAGCTACCTAGACCCCTACCACAACAAGCCTAGGGATAGCTACACTATCCACCATAGGGAACCATCTATCAATTCCCTGATGAGCCTATTCCTAAGCCATGTGCTGAGAAACCTGCCAAGAGCATTAAGAACAAGAAAAAGAAGAAGAGGGTGATTGTTGTTGCTACACCTATCACCGAATCGGCCACAAGGCTCAAGTTTGTCCTTAGCGTCAGCTATCTTCTCAGCTTGTACTACTTGAGAGCCGAGCACCACCAGCTCGAAACATGCTAGTCGTATCCTCTAGAGATCATGGAAGGCTTAATCATGTCACAACGAAGAATGCAATGCAAGCCTCTGAAGTTGTGCTTGGGAAGATAGAAGTAGAAGGAGCTCCGGCTACAGTCTTATTTGACTCAGGAGCCACCTACTCCTATGTCTCTTCAAAGTTCGTGCAGCAACAGTCACTTCCTGCCGAATGTCGGAGTAGATCCATGATCACTAGTTCGCCCCTTGGAGATGTCAGTTGCACCTTGGAATGCAAAGCAATGGGACTCAAGATGGCAGGATGTATATTTCTGGCGGATTTGACAGTCTTGAAGTCTGATGGTGATATCGATGTGATACTTGGTATGGATTGCCTAGCCAAGCATAAGGTTTTGATCTCTTGCTCCCCTCGATTTGTTAGCTTAGAGCACCCTAGAGGCTTTGGAGTGTAGATTGATGCTACACATCGACTAGATGATGCAGAGAAAGCTGAAATTCATACCTTGATCAGAGAAGACATTGCAAGATGTGCCAGTTGTCTATGAGTACCTAGATGTTTTTCTAGATAAGTTGCTAGGAGTGCCACCTGATCGGGACATTGAGTTCATGATTGACTTAGTCCCTGGAACAGGACCAATAGCCAAGCGTCCATATAGAATGGCAGCTGATGAACTGGCAGAGCTCAAGAAGCAGTTGCAAGAGCTGACTGATAAGGGTTTCATTAGGCCTAGTGCCTCACCCTGGGGATCTCCCATGCTATTTGTGAAGAAGAAAGATGGTTCCATGTGGATGTGTGTTGATTACCACAACTTGAATGCCATCACGATCAAGAACAAATATATGTTGCCTCGCATAGATGACTTGCTTTATCAGTTGCAAAAGGCAAAGTACTTCAACAAGATTGACTTGAGATCTGGCTACCATCAGATGAAGATCAGGCCTAAAGATGTTGTGAAGACAGCCTTTGTCACCAGATATGTCCAATATGAGTTCATGGTTGTTTCTTTTAGGTTGACTAATTCACCCGCATACTTCATGAACTTGATGAACAAGGTCTTCATGGAAGAGTTAGACAAGTTTATCATGGTTTTCATTAATGATATCTTGATTTACTCAGAGACAGCAGAAGAACATGAGAAGCACCTTAGAATTATGCTAGAGAAGCTAAGGCAGAATCAGTTATACGCCAAGTTTGAGAAGTGTGAGTTCTGGCTTGAGAAAGTTGCCTTCCTCGACCATGTGTTGACTGCAGATGGTGTTGCCATAGACCCATCCAAGATTGAGGCAGTCATAGAATGGAAGCGACCACAAAACGTCACTGATATCAGGAGTTTCCTTGAATTGGCTGGATATTATCGCTAATTCATTGAGAACTTTTCCAAGATTGCGAAGCCAATGATAGAGCTACTACAGAAGAATGCACCCTTTGTGTGGAATGATGCATGTGAGAGAAGCTCCAAGAGCTCAAGAAGCGACTCACTGCCACTCCCATCCTTGCCTTACCCGATATTCAATAGAATTTCATGGTATATTGTGATGCTTCCAAGTAAGGTTTAGGATGTGTGCTTATGCAAAATAACAGAGTGATTGCTTATGCATCACAACAATTGAGAGATCATGAGAAGAACTACCCCACACATGACCTTGAGTTAGTTGTAGTTGTTCATGCTCTCAAGATCTAGAGGCACTACTTGATCAACAACAAGTGTGATATCTACACCGACCACAAGAGTCTCAAGTACTTTTTCACGTAGAATGAGCTAAACATGAGACAACGTAGATGGTTAGAATTGATAAAGGATTATGATCTAGAGATTCATTACCATCCTAGAAAAGCTAATGTAGTGGCAGATGCTTTAAGTAGAAAGAGCTATTGCAATAGTCTGGTTGCCAAAGAGCGATTGACTGAGTTGCATGAAGAGTTTGAGAAGCTGAGAATTGAAGCTTGTGACAGTGGTTATCTTCACACCCTTAGAGTGACCTATACCCTAGAAGATAGGATCAGAGGAGCTCAGAAGTCATGCAAGGAGAAAATCAAGAATCTAATGGAAGGAAAGAAGCTTCAGAACTATTAGATTGATGAATGAGGAACTGTATGGTTGAAGGATCGTCTATGTGTTTCACAAGATAATCAGATCCAAGCTACCATCTTGTCGGAGGCACATAACTCTAGGTATTCAATTCACCCGGGTGGCACCAAAATGTATTGCGATCTTTGAGAAAGATTCTGGTGGAAGGACATGAAGTCTGATATTGCAGTCTATGTGGCTAGATGCGACACTGTCAAAGAGTGAAAGCCGAGCATTAGAGATCCACAGGATTGCTTCAACCCTTGGACATTCCTGTGTGGAAATGGAAAGATATTAGCATGGACTTTATAGGTGGCTTGCCCCGCTCATAGAAGGAAAATGACTCGATATGGGTCATAGTTGATCGCTTGACCAAAGTGGCTCATTTTATCCTGGTGAGAATAGCTTACACTGTGGATAAGCTTGCAGACTTGTACGTTGACAACATCCTATGGCTGCATGGAGCTCCCAAGACCATTGTGTCGGATAGAGGACCTTTGTTCATAGCCAAGTTCTGGAAGAGCTTCCACAAGGCCATGGGTACAACCCTAGATTACAGCATAGCTTTCCACCCTCAGACTGATGGTCAGACTAAAAGAGTGAATCCAATTCTGGAAGACTTGCTTAGAGCTTGTGTTTTGACTTATGGATCTGATTGGGAGAGAAGTCTATCCTTTGTTGAGTTTTCCTACAACCACAGCTATCAAGCAAGCTTGAAGATGTCACCATTTGAGTCTCTATATGGCAAGAAGTGCATGACCCCACTCATGTGGTTAGAAGTTGGAGATAGTTCTTTGGACCTGCGAAGATAAAAGATGCTGAAGAGCAAGTGGCTAAGATTAGAGAGAACCTGAAGATGGCCCAGACTCGTCAGAAGAGCTATGATAACAAGAGAAGAAGAGATCTCAGTTTTGAAGTTGGAGATTATGTATACCTTAAGGTGTCACCCCTAAGAGGCACTGTGAGGTTTCACGTCAAAGGAAAGCTAGCACCTCGTTTTGTTGGCCCCTACAAGATCTTGCAGAAAATTGGGAAGCTTGCCTATAAGTTGGAGCTGCCACCTAACCTAGCTAGAGTACACCTTGTGTTCCATGTCTCACAGCTAAGGAAGTGCCTGAGAGTTCTAGAAGAACAAGTTCAAAATAGAAGCCCTGGATCTACAAGACACGCTTGAGTATGTTGAGCATCCTATCAGGATTCTAGATTGAGTTGTTAAGGAAACTAGAAGAACACTAAACGAGAAGCAACATGGGAAAAGGAAAAACTTTGAAAGCAACACCCCACCTCTTCACTGACTGAGTATCACCTTAATCTCGAGGACGAGATTCCTATAAGGGGGGAGGACTATAACATTCTGTAATTCTGTGTAATAGAAAAATCCTAATGGATGGAGTTCTGGTACGCAGATCCCACACCCTCCAGCCCAAAAGGATAGGGCTTCGGTGGGTCCTCCATCAGGGCCTCGTAGTCGGCCAAATGTAGGCCGGTAGAGGGAAGTGGTTGGCGCCGCACCGTGCGCCCCTCTGGAGTGGCCGTGATCACCAGATCGGAATCTCACTGCCTTGAACGATGTGGCTGAGCAGGTCGCTCAGTTGTAGCGGCTTAGTGATCTTGGAGTATGGGAAATTCGTCGCTCGCTCTAGATTGATCCGAGATCAAATCCACGAGGAGCTGGCATTCTGCTAAGCAGTCTGTGACCCGATCGATGGATCCAATCAGATCATCATTGCTGATGGATCTCCTATCCCAGTGGCGGGACACCAGGATCAGAGATGTTGTTGCAGGTGTTAGCGCAATCAGCGTAGGGTGATCCTACAGCACTTGAAAGGTCCTAATATGGCTAGAGGAGGGTGTGAATAGCCTATTTAAAAATCTACAAACCAACTAGAGCAATTTGATTAGTATAACAAATAGCAAAATGCAAACTTGCTCTAGCTCAACAAGGGTTGCAAGCCACCTATCCAACAATTCTAGTTGCTATGATCACTAGACACACAATTTGCTATGTTACTACTCACTAAGAGCTCTCACACTTGCTACACTAAAGAGCTCCACTAGATGAACTTAAAACACAAAGCAAGCTCTCAATTCTAATTACACTAAAGAGCTTGCTACAACTAGTTTGTAAGAATATGAATGAGTGAGTAGGGTGATTATACCGCCGCATAGAGTAGTGAACCAATCACAAGATGAATACTTAATCAATCACCGAGAGAATACAAAAGGGCACGAGACAACCGATTTTCTCTCGAGGTTCACATGATTGCCAACACGCTACGTCCCCGTTGTGTCGACCAACACTTGGTGGGTCGGCGGCTAAGAGGTGTTGCACGAACCTCATCCACACAATTGGACACCGCAAGAACCTACTCACAAGTGAGGTAACTCAATGACACGAGCAATCCAGTAGAGTTACCTTTCGGCGCTTAGCCGGGAAGGTACAAATCCCCTCACAATCACCGGAGATGGCCACGAACAATCACCAACTCGTACCAATCCTCCTCCGCTGCACCAAGCCGTCTAGGTGGCGGCAACCACCAAGAGCAATAAGTGAATCCCACGGTGAAACACGAATACCAAGTGCCTCTAGATGCAATCACTCAAGCAATGCACTTGGATTTTCTCCCAATCTCACAATGATGATGGATCAATGATGGAGATGAGTGGGAGGGCTTTGACTAAGCTCATAAGGTTGCTATATCAATGCAAATGTCCAAGAGAGTGAGCTTGAGCCGGCCATGGGGCTTAAATAGAAGCCCCCACAAAATAGAGTCGTTGGTTCAATTATTGGGCTGACTATGCATCGACCGGATGTGCTGCTCGAATGCACCGGACGCTGCACCAGACGCACCGACCGTGAATACCGGACATGTCCGGTCGCTCCTAGACCGCCACATGTCCAGTTCAAACCAAAGTAGCCATTGCTGCCCACACTGCTAACGACCGGACGCTCAGACCGAACGCAGAATTTGAAATGACCGGACGTTGAGCCGCAGTGTCCGGTCGAGTCCAGAGAATACCCAAGGTCGATCGGACATGTCCATTAGAAACTGACCGGACGCTGAGCCTCAGCGTCCGATCAAGTCCAGTAAGCACCCACGGTCGATCGGACGCGTTCGGTCACTCTCGGACCGGACGTAGCCAACATCCGATCAATTGTTTCACCGAACAACGACTTTGCTGATTCACACCGGACGCGTCCAGTGTGGCGATCGGACACATCTAGTCGCAGAGTTCATCATCAATACCGGACGTGTCCGGTCACCATACCGGACGCGTCCGGTCACTCTGTGACCAGCGCGATTAACTCCTTTTTACCTCTATCTTCTTCACCCCTCCTCAAATGTGCCAACCACAAAGTATTTCACCTTGTGCACATGTGTTAGCATATTTTCACAAACATTTTCAAGGGTGTTAGCACTCCACTAGATCCTAAATGCATATGCAATGAGTTAGAGCATCTAGTGGCACTTTGATAACCGCATTTCGATACGAGTTTCACCCCTCTTAATAGTACGGCTATCAAACCTAAATGTGATCACACTCGCTAAGTGTCTCGATCACTAAAATAAAATGGCTCCCACAATTTTTACCTTTGCATTGATTTAATTAGTTTTTCTCTTTCTTCTTTTCCAAGTTTAAGCATTTGATCATCACCATGCCATCACCATCGTCATGATCTTCACCATTGCTTCATCACTTGGAGTAGTGCTACCTATCTCATAATCACTTTGATAAAATAGGTTAGTACTTAGGGTTTCATCAATTAACCAAAACCAAACTAGAGCTTTCAACCGCCTACACGATCTCCCCGTTGCCAACGGGGCCGATGACCCTTGTCATAGATCCAACCATGAAGATTTGGCCTGGCTCGGGAAGGCCATGGAGCTTGAGAAGGTGACCATCTGGTTCGCCATGAATTCAGCACGCACACCCCCTACTTGGCGTGCCACTGTTGACGAAATATGTCTGATAGTCTACCGAGGGGTATGCCCACGGTAGTAGATGAATCGGTGGAGGTGTGCATGAGGGAGTCGGATGGTTACACAGAATGTGAGAGACAACGATTAGATAGGTTTAGGCCGTCAGCTTGACGTAATACCCTACGTCCTGTGTCTTTGTGGATTGTATTGCGTGTGATGAGATAAAAACAAGGGGGTCCCTACCCGCCTTATATAGCTCGGGGGTAGGGTTACAGATCGGTTATTTCTATCCTGATCGGTTTTACAAGATAGGAAGTTACAGATATTATGGGATCTGACATATCCGAGCGGGTCTCCTAGATCACCGAAGATCTTCACGCAGTCTTGCGAGGCACGTCGACCTGTGTCGTGCCTCGCACGACGCAGTCTTGTAGGCTGGGCCTCCACCAGTGGCGTGGCCCATGCACAGTCTTGTGGGCTGGACCTCCCCTAGCGGCTCGACCCATGTACAACCCTGCTGGTATCAGGGTTTATACCCCCACAGGTGGGCGTGAAGTGGTGTGGAAGAGGCGGGCGAGGCGCCGGTGTGGAAGAGACGGGACCAAACCATCCGGGCATCGTGGGCAGTGGAACGGAAGGGAGCGGTCTGAACGCGGGCGCGAGAAGCGGAGCTGATGCGGGCGACACGCAAATCCGAGAGACCAAGATAGAGCAAGCATGGACGTTCGGACACGCGCAACCATCCAGACATCCGGGTGCTAGTCTTTCAAAAAAAAATCCAAAGAGAGGAAATAATGCTTGTTGATTCAGCTCGGATTGGGGCCTTGCACTTATCAGTTTGTGCTATCGCTTTAGTTCTTTTGTTTTTTAAATCTATAATCCATGACCATATATATACGTAAGATGTTTTGACTTTTTATTCCTTTTACTATTTATACAAACGTAGTGTATATCAAAGTAGATAGTACAAGTTTTATGGAAAAACTAAAATATGTCATAATTCGAAATGAAGGGAGTATTGAAGAGCAAAAATTTCTTCCTCCATTTCTCACTCCATTGTCGTCACTCCACACTCTTCTTTGGCACGAGAGATTGGACTCTCACTCGTCTCTGGCCCCTAGGGCGCAGTCGAGGACGCCGCAGCCCCACGCCTCCACCCCCGCTAGCTGGTCCTCCTCCTTTTCCCCTCCAACAACTCGTCGGAGGCCGGAGGGAGTGGGATCCATCTCTCTAATAAGTTTTCTAGTAGATCGAGTTCAGTTAGGGTTAGAGTCTCTCCATGCCAAGTCTCTTTGTATTAGGGATTTATATCCTCCTCCTCCTTTCCAGCGACGGCGAAGAGATAGGGTGGATTTGGTTTCTCCATGGCGACTCTGATGAAGATAAGGGTGATAACTACGGCGTCGGCAACTTGCTCAGCATACGACATAGAGAATTAGGTTTCCGGACGGCGATATCAAGGTGGAGATGATGTAGCCGCCATTGAATAATTTTCTCCGATGTCTTCTCTATTTTGTTGTTGTTAGATCTGATCATGATGAAAGACTAGTGAGAATAAGTCTGCCCCTCAAGCCGATTAATGGTATTGAGTTGGAAGATTAAAATCGGTTTTCCTCGTTCTTCGGTGGCAGAAGGAAAAATAAAACACAAGAAAGAAGAAGTTTATGCTCAATTTCGCCTACAGGAGTGTTGGCTGCCGTTCGTTGGGCATCTGTTCCTATGCTTTTTTTGTCGAGTGTACGTCTATGCGGTTATCCATATGAATCGTCATACAGGTTTGGGATTAAGATTTGGAGCTATAAAATGTGGGTACAATATAGATGAAGAATAATTTCTAGGTATACGTATTCTATTTCAGAGTGCTTGTAATATGATGATGTACTCAACTATAATTTAATATAATTCTTTTGTCTAAAAAAAACAAGGTTGTTACTTCTTCATATTGCATTTTCATTTCACATCTTACATTATTGCCAATTTGTAGTTCTGTACAGTGTCCAACACGGATGATGGACTTGATTCCATTTTCTTCTACTGCACACGTATATATAGCCAAAACAACAACCGGCATGCAAGGTTGAAACATGCAATGCCACGCAGGGGATGCTCCGTGAGAAGAAAGGGTGATGTAAAACACCACGCCCAATCTACTGACCATCTTTCTCATCGCCGTCCTCGCCTCCGACCAGGTAGAGCTTCTGGCCGTCATTGACCATGTCGACGTCGAGCACCCTCGCCCCGTCCTCGCACAGCAGCCGCAGCCGGGACGCCGGGCCCGGCAAGTCGAGCTTCTCCTGCGCCGACGCGACCAGGCTCTCGATGGTGTGCGGGATCCACAGGACCACCCCCTCCATACGCCGCTCCTCGCCTGTGGCCGCCCGCCACGGGTGGTACGGGAACACCAAGCACCGTCGCGGGTGCATCTTGTCCCTGACTTCCTCGCCCCGCTCTGGGAACATGGCGAGCTCGTTGGCCCGCGCCTCCTCCAGCAGCGCCCACAGTGTGCGGCCGCCGCACTTGCGCGCTTCATCCAGCGGAGTGGTGCCCCATCTGCACACCGGCCGCATTGTTTATATATAACGTCAAACTCAGCATTAGTACGAACTTGGCATAGATCAAGCTTTGAGGTTACCTGTCCATGGCGAACACGCTGGCGCCGGCCTCGACAAGCATCTTGGCGATGAGGTAGAGGCCCTCGGCGGCGGCGATGTGGAGCGGTGTGCGGTGGTCGTAGTCCCTGCAGTTTGGGTCGGCGCCGTAGGCCAGGGCGCGCCGGATAAAGTCCGAGTCCCCCTTGGCGACTGCCGTGCACAGGTGGCTGCCGGCGTTCTTGAGGTTCAGCTTGGCACCCTTGGCAAAGAGCAGAGCTGCCACCCGTTCGTGCCCCTGCTTCACTGCCTCCAGCAACGGCGTGTTCCCAAATTGGTCTGGTGAAAAAAAATGTCAACATGACATGATCAAACTGGTAGGAATAATCCTAGAAACGAAGCTGGAAGACAACAGGGGTGACAATGGCAGTGGATAGTGCGTGGCGGCATACCGGTAAGGTCGATGTCGACGCCTTTGTTGATGAGGAATTGCACGACGTCCTCGTACCCTCTGGAAGCCGCGAGATGCTGCGAGGAAAACGCGGATCACATCACAATCTTGAGCTGATCTCAGTTTACTGCCTGCCGATGACAGATTGACAAGAGGCATTTTGCTGGTACCAGAGGGGAGCGGTCGTCGTAGTCGGTGTTCTTGGGATCAGCCCCTGCCCCGATCAGGTTTTTCAGCTGGTTCAGGTCGCCGTAGAAGGCGGCGCTATTGACCCGCAGGGTGAGCTCCGCCTCCTGCTTCCCGATGTGGAACGTGATGTCCGATTCCAGCTGCTTCACCCCTCCGCCATACTCGCTCTGCACCCAGCCAGTCACAAATGAACGCATGTACCTCGGAGAATTCAATGTGGAACAGACAAGAGCCGTTTGAGACTATGTACCTCGGAGAGATTGCTCAGGATCCTCCTCCCGTCGACGAAGTAGATCTCCAGGATGTTGGTGAAGGACTGCTTGTCGAGACGCAGAAGCCGGCAGAGCTCACAGACGCGGACCGTGTAGGGCTGCGGGATGTTGCAGAGGATTGAGATCTCGCCGAAGGAGCTCTCTGGCTCCAGCATTAGCAGAGTCTCTTCTTGTCCGTCTTCACCGATGCCAACACCTTCCTGCAGACAGCAAGAACATGTTTCAGTTCAGACAGAGGTATCAATTCACTAAAGCATAAGATTGTTACAGAAACTGAATCGAAGCTTTGACGGTTTTTCATGGGCGTGAACTCACCAGTGCACCGTGGCAGACGAAGTATAACTGATCGACTGCACTTCCTTGCTCCAAAATAACTTCTCCGGGTAGGAAGAACTCCTCTTGCAACCTGATGACCTATACAGCGGAACATGACAGATAAATCTTGGGATTGGGAACAATATCACAACAATTCAAAAGTACTCTGCTGGAGGAGTTCTTCCTACCATATAGTTCATTCAGCAGAGTATATATTAGATCAACATACATAACTGGGATGAAAGAGAGGACACTTACAATCTGTTGAATGAACTCTGCGGAACATCCCTTGAACAGTGGAATGCTTTCGATATATGGCTTATACAGTGTTTGAGAAATCTGCGAGTGCCATACAATTTGTCATCAGTATTCATGTGCAGAAGGAAAGTCTTCTGAATTCCGAAGTATGGTATTCAGATCTACTTCACAGAAGGATGGAAACATAAGAAAATTGCAGCTCATCACCTTTGCACGGATAGAAATAGGGATATCCTGAAGGACGGAAGCTTCAGTGTAGCTGCTCTCATACTGCAACCTCAAGTGTCCTTTGATCTGTTCTCTTATTTCCTTTCCAAGTTTATTTCTGTTCATATACCTGATCACTTCTTTCATCTTGTCCCTAAACCGCTCGGTTCTCGAGCCTTTCACGATGAGGGCAGTCATGTTACCGATCAGGTAAGCTCCTAGAATCATGTCAAAGGAAACATAGATCATGATGAATATCATCTCCCTGATGTTGACAGCATGAATGTCACCATAACCTGCAGAGGAAAAAAAGAACATTTAAGTTACTTTAAACAAATAGTTTTGTTAAGATTTTCAGAAACAAATGAAAATGGAGTGGCAAAAGTTATGTGTTGGAAAATTAGGTGACCAATTCTTAGTTTCTTACCAACAGTTGCCATGGTGACAATGGCAAAGTATAATGATGTTGTATAGCGCGTGGTAAGATCGATCTCCCTGAAATGTGAAAACTTGTAGTCCCCCAACTGCAAACTCCCAATCCACGTATATCCCTCCATTGATTCAGGAAGTGTCGTAGCCAGGTAATAGAAGATACAGGCTGCTGTGTGTGTACAGTAGAGTTCCACAACTATGAGCTTCACTATCCTAGTGAAAAGGTAGTTGATACGTATGTCCTTTTCTAAACGCCAGAAGAATTCTGTAATCTTTGTAACCCGTGTCAAGCGAATCCACAGCAGGTATCTTAATTCTTCTTTACTTCCACAAGCCTGTTATGGAATTCATCATGAGAGAATTAATCATAACAGAAAAACGAAAAGTTGATTACAGCATAAACACCAATCCAGAATTTACGAGCTCAAAGTTTTCTTTAGCAAGAGAGTAACCTTGTAGATAAAATCCCATGGGAAGCAACCAAGAAGATCAAAAATGAAGCTTGATTTGCAATACCGGAGGGCAATAGCAGTGGGATTGTAGACGATTCGATACGTGTCTGGGTCACGGTATGCCACAAAAAATTTCACAACAATATCGATAAGGAATGCAATCTGTCCAGCTATGTCCAGGAAAAAGAGGTTTCTTGGGAGCCCTCTGAAGAAGCCAAATTCTAGGGGCGTGAAGAAGGAACTGTACACCGCCCAAACCAGTATGAACTTGCTCCATAATCGATACCACCTGAAGAAAATTCAAAAGTAATTCACAAGTTCAGTAAACTATCATCCTTGTGAGCATATACACGTTTAGACAGTAATAAAATTTCACTCTAAGATTTGGCTAGAATGGCATGAATTAGCATTAATAACGTTATACAAGGGAAGCCTCAGTGCTCTCCATGAAGCTCAAAGTGAAAACCACAAATTGGCCAATCGATTTAGGTAATTGGCTATATAGTGCTTCAACATTTGTGAGATTTAGGTAAAGCAGGCTCCAAGTTGAAAAAAATATATTTTATTGAAAGCAAAAGGAAATGTTCAATTCACTAGCACCACAGGTATATGATTTTATAGCTTAGTAAGGTATGGTGTTGAGAGACAGCATCTATCACCACACATGATGCTTGCTAGTTAGGTCAAAAGAAGTAGGTAGATCAAATTGGTTCCAGGTGAGTTCATACACACATCCCATTCTTATGAGCACAT
Source organism: Miscanthus lutarioriparius (assembly GCA_904845875.1). Lineage (NCBI taxonomy): Eukaryota > Viridiplantae > Streptophyta > Magnoliopsida > Poales > Poaceae > Miscanthus > Miscanthus lutarioriparius. The sequence continues at coordinate 56,726,704 of CAJGYO010000018.1, forward strand.
GCACATGTCTGACGTGATCGAAGTGGCTGTGAGTGGGATCCTCTTGTTCTGCACCCATCTAATGATCCTGCTGGCAATAAACTATCACAAAAAGGACCATTTGAAATGGTATAAATCTGGGTGACGCTATACGGATGATGCGGAGCACCTCATCTTCTTTCATAATCACTAGGGAAGGGCGAAATAAGGAGCCAAAGAAGTAAGAACACTTCTTTTACCGTGCAAATAATTTTAATCCGACGCCTAACACTAACAGCTGGTTGAATAGAAAATTACATTTTGATATTAATGGAGTGTTGTCAGTTGTGTAAGTCATTTGACGTGCAGGACATTAGTGACATACTAAATATTAAAAGGAATTCTAACAAGTATTGATCTAATTAGTAAGTAGCCTCAGTAAAGAAAAAATGAATTCACCAAATCCACAAACAATTGGCCTCATATTCATAACTTGTCATGCTGATGGTGGTCAAACTCCAAAATATGCAAACTATCACTATCTCAGATTTGATTATGCGAGATCACCACTAATCAAAACTACGGAAGTCCCAATCAACACGAACAGTTTAGCTGTCAAGGAGATCACTACATGACCTTACAGTGGCAACCTATGCATCAAGATCGCTATTCCAGATGCTTCAGCAAAGGATAAACTACCGGCTTCTCGGTAAGAGTCCAAAACAGCTGCGGTAACACTCTAAAATTTGCTTCTCTTGGAATAGAGTTAAAATAATTTAACTTTGTATTTTTATGCTCATGAAAACATGGGGAAATAATAAATTTTCATTAGATTAAAATTTATCTTAGGTAGAAACATGTTTGTTGCATTCATGCCGGTCGCACCTAGTGTTTCTATGTGTAAAATGTGTTTTTTTTAAAAATACATTTATGAGACGAATATCTATCTTTAGGAATTTTTCAGCTTCTTTCTGAAATTTAATTTCTACCTTCTTCACCTTAATCTTTATGTTCCAAGTTCCCAATAATCTTTTCATGAACTCCAAATACTTTATTTGGGTTCATCATGTTCCAAAGTGCCTCTGGTAATTTTTTCCAAATTTTCAGAGGTCTCGGAGTATTTTTCGTGGCTTAAATATCAATTCTAGACTTTTCTAGAATTATTTTATTCGTGAAATTAATTAATTCTGAAAATAAATAATATATCTCATTTTCCAACCAACTCTCAAAGCCCATGTGCAATAATCCTAATAAATCCTAAAGGTCTATGCATTTATTTACTAATGGACTTTAATTATTATTTAGGTACATTAGTAAATGTTGAGGGTGCAACATCAATTAGTACCATATTGCTAGATGATGTAGATGTGGGGAGTTTTTCTCCCTATAAATATGTACCAACCTCTTGGGCAAAGTACACTAAAACTACCATAAGGGGAGCCTCTAGTTTAGGAAATCCCTCGTGTAGTAAATTAGATTTTTCTCCTCATTCTCTCGTCGTCGCCGCCACGTTGCCCAGACCGGCCATCCTCTCCTTCGTGCAACAAGTCGAGCCCACCCCTGCGCAGCTGCTGTTGCCATGGCCGTGTGGTGGCTGTACGGGAGGCCAAAGGATGAAGACGAGGTAATTACGAAATTACCACCAGTTCGTAATATCGTCGTCGTATATTCGTTTTAAGTCTGTTTCGAGTCATTCCAATTGCGTTAGATTCATATCGATGTTATCTACATGCTAGTGTCGTCGTTTTTTATGTCAAGTGACTTTTATATGTATGCTTAAATATTAATTTGATTAATATGCATGCAACTAGTTTTTATAAATAAAAGCAACATAATTATATACAATGCTCTTTTGCATAAGTTTTAACATGGCTAGTTGGTAACATAAATATGTTTCTAAATTATAATATGTTTAGTCTAAACACGCATATCAAATTTGATTAGATGTTCTCACATGTCAGTTAGTATTTGCAAGTTGAAGTTGAATTGGCATAAATGATATCAAAATATTTATAAATAAAATATGATTAGCTTCAACTCAGTTTTTAAGTATAAATATGATTTGTTTAATCTAAATTAATGCTACTCATATAGTTTTTTCTAATTAACATAAATCAAGCTTATAGTCTTCTCTTTTCTTTTATAATGTAAAACCATGTAGTCGTTTCTTTGCAACTGTAGTTTCGATTAGCGTGCTTTTCGTGTCTGTGTGTTCGTAGCGACGTGTAGAACATCTTTAAAACCTTTTTACTTGTTGTTTCATATGTTTGGTGTACTGTTCTAATTTAGTTCTATTGTTTGCTTCGTGTATAATTACATGGATGTTTGTATGGTGCTTTATGATCATGTCCAGTCGGTGAGAAGTACGTTGATGAAATAGAAGAAGTTGGTGATCCAGAAAAAGTCTTTTGAATGTTACAATTCAGTAGAAGAACAATCTGAGTTTAAGGCAAGTATAGTATGGGATCTTTCTTGTTGTTCTATACACCTTTAATCATTTAATTCATACTGCATGTGTCTACCTTGACTGCCACTAAGGTTTTCCTAGTGCTTTGTTACCTTGTGCCTTGTTATCTGTGGGGTATTGCATTTGGTAGTATGATGCTAGTGCCCAATTAAAGACCATGATTTTGTAACTTGACTAATGGTATATGCAATAAATATTAAAAGATACTTTTTAGCAACATGGAATCAGGGAGCTAGAGCATTGGACTGTTTTTATGGTGCTCTAGATTCCTCTATCTAAGGACTTATCTGTAAGTGAACATCCGAGACTTACAGTACAGCTGTGAGGGTTACATGGCTCTGGCTTTAGCTCAGTATGAGGACCTTTTCTAGCTTGTTAGAGGTTACCTTTATTAACGTAAGAATGGCTTGCCGAATCGGGTATAGGACAGCTCTCTGTCCCCTTGTGTATAGGCTGCGTGTTATTGTGCCATCGAGAAGGAGGTTCCTACATCTGTTTGCCGAGTGAATTTAATGGTCCTAACTTGGTAGATGAACCTTTGAAAGGCTTCACAGTGAACCCTGCTGACCTTCCAGTGGGTCAAGAGATTAGCTACCTCGGGCGAAAGGGTAAATCACGACTCACAGTGAAAGTGTACAACCTCTGCAGAGTGTAAAACTGGTATATCAGCCGTGCTCACGGTCACAAGCGGCCTTGGACCCTTACGGAATAGATGATGAACACAGATGATACTGATCATGAATATGCTCACTAATGATTACTATTTATGCTATTCATTATTCATATTTACTTGATCATGTGTTTATACGGGCTTATGATAAGTTTGATGCTATTCAACTGCTTAAAATCATAACTCATTAAAAGCTAATCGCACTTAAACCAGTGTCAGCCTTTTGAGCCTCATAAATCTCATGTTATATTTGTTGAGTACGACATGCACTTATACTTGCTTTACATTTTTAAATCTTTGGAAAATCCCGAATGGGTACCAGATTGCTAGTCTGGAGGAATTATGCTTGTGATCAACCAGTCGGTTGTCCCTGTGTAGAATTAGAATCTTCATCCGAAGATCGGAATTGTCTTTCCACTATTTGCTATGTAAGGTTATATTGTTTATACTAGGTACGTTATATATTGAGCATTATCTATTGATATTACACTTATTTATAGCTATATGTGAGAATTGACTTTCTGGGCTCAAATATGGTGTATCTGATTTTGTTCTTAAAACCGGGTTCTACACATCCGAATTCTTTAGGCCCGTTCAAACCCATCCGTCCAAATCAGCCAAGTTACCAAATCAAACTCGGAGTGCTTAACGTCTTCAGTTGTCGTACACCTGGTTGGCCTTCATGGGGAAGGATGTTTTTATAAGCTATAGCTTAGTTGTCCTATTGTGATAAGCATGCAGATGAACGTTTTATATACTAGAGTTATATATAAATAATGGTTGACCTTTGCTGGTAACATCTAAGCACACATGCAAACCGATGTTGATAGCCCACCAGGGATATTAAGCTCATGTTTATTGTATTCACTATTCAGAAATTAAGAAGATCCTGTGTTCCTCTCAGTATGAGCTCATTACGCCATGATAAATAAAAAAAAGAATGTCACGTTGGGAGAGGCTTTAAATATAGTTTTGATGTTGCCTGATGACAAAAAGATCCCAGCATATAGAAGCATGAAAGGTAGCAAAGCAATCTCTGGGAAAATTTGAATGCTTCATACAGCTTGCTCTTTAACTGAGGGGGTTTTTTTCCATACTGAAAGCGACTTTTTTTTCAGATCATTCTTTTGAGAGATTAATAAATCATTTTTAGCGTTCAGTTTTTTTCTTCTCGTCTATTTGCATGCTTTTTCTCTCTATTGCCCAACACATATTTTGTTCTGTGTGCTCATTCTGCTAGCAGAAATGCGAAATCAAGTGGTGGCCGGGATTTTTTAAACCTCAAGTTGTCATGTTAGTATTAACCAATTCTAATTCTAATTATGCAGAATCTAGCAAGCATTTTTTTCTTGTGCTATGTGGAACCTAGAAAGCATATTTGCTGACCCAATCGATTTGAGAAACAATACAGGGGCTTATTCAGTTATTTGGCTATATCTAGTGACTCTGTCACAAAACTCTGCATTCAGAAACGATAAGGAAAAATTTTGTGCAGAAATAGCTAGCAGCGTGATTGAATTAAAGCAAGGCTAATATTTGTGTGGGCGTCAAAGCCTACCCCGTGACCGCGGTGGCTGTCCAACTACAACCAAGTAGTAGCTTGCGTAGCTGGCGAGCTCATCATCAACTAGCGAGAAATTTGCGGCTGGGGCCTTGTTCAGATTGCAAGCTTTTTCACTTTCTTTCCATCACATCAAATATTTAGACACATGTATGGAGTATTAAATGTAGATAAAAAAATAACCAATTACATAGTTTGATTGTAAATTACGAGACGAATTTTTTGAGTCTAGTTAGGCCATGATTGGATAATAATTATCAAATACAAACGAAAGTGCTACAGTGTCAAATACTGATTTCTAACCCCAATCTAAACGAGGCCTGGGATGCTGATGCACACTCTGTTCACCATCAGCTGCATGTCGCGTAGTGATCCACAACATCAACCGACGCGTCAAATCGATCAAACCAAAAGCTTCATCAAATATAAAAAGAAAGAGTAATTTTCGGGAGATTCACAGTCACCGCTGGGGCATTCGTGGTTGGTAATTATCCGCCGACACATAGTATATGCAGAGGATGAAGTTTTTATTTATAAAAAATATAATATTAGGTTTTTGTGGTCGTGGTCGATCAATTCTGGCGATTCGCGGTATCCATCCAATCGGAGGACGCCGACCGATCTAGCGCGCCGCGTCGCCGCCGTCAGCTTCCAAAAGCAGCAGCAGCCAGCGCGCGCGCGAAACCGGAAGCGGAAGCTTCGAAAGCAAATTAACGAGATCGCGGGGACAGGAGAGTTGATCACGTACTTGTTGTCGGGGTGGATGACGGCGAGCGGGCGGCGCCTGCTGCGGCGGCGCGGGCGGAAGCGGCCGAGGCGGAGGTCGGAGCCGAAGAGCGCGAGGCGACTGCCGCGGGAGGAGGCGATGTGGTCACGCACCTCCTCCACTTCGTACTCCGCCTCCTCCTCCGGCTCCGTCTCCGTGCCGCCCTCCGCCACCCTCCGCTTCGACCCCAGCGGCCCCCTCTCCATTATCGCAGTCGCAGCGGCCGCGATAGGACGGAATCCCGAGCGAGCGCGCGGGACAGTGGCGGCGGCAGGCAGGCGATGGTGGCGGTTGGGGCCACGGTCGGCCGGCTGCGAGCGTGCGTGCGGTGTGCGTTTGAACTTGGAGGGAGACGGGGAGGCGGGGCTGTCATTTATAGGCGCGCGCGCGGAGAGGCTGAGCTCACGGAAGGGTGGGGGTGGGGTGGGGCAGAGCTGAGCAGAGGTGGGAGGGGAAGCCGTGAAAGGGTTTAACCGCGGCGAGGAAGCCAGCAAGGGAATAGGGGATAGATCGTAGATGCGTCGTCCTCCGATGATGGGCGGCTGTGGGATGGACGGCACGGCAGCCGGCAGGGGCAGGGGACTCCTAGCCCTGGGGCTGGGGGTGCCGGGAGAGCGAAGGGCCGAGAGCAAAACCAGAGGGGTTTGTATCATGGGAGATGTATTTATTTATTAATTTTTTTTGTATAATTAACGTAATGTATGTGTTGTATGAGCTTTAATCTATGTTGGATAAGGATAACCATGGATGTTGCTCCTATATTTTTAAAAAAAGAAAAGAAAAAAGAAAAATTGCATCCTCTCGTAACCCTTTCCAATGCAATTAATCGCGGTGTTATAATCAAGATTACCATACCACTATGGTATCATTAAATTGACGTGGAAAGCAATTTCTACAATGTTGTATCGTTTTCGTTATTTGCTAGACCACTTATTAAAATAATTAATTATCTTAATTATGTGTTGTGTCTATGAATGCGAAAAAATTAAACATAATTTACTAGCTAGTCTTGGATTGGATAATATTGAACCCAAGCTATATCACCATGATGTTATAGCCATCTTCTTTTACTTATTTAATTAATTGATATGTCGCAAAAAGATCATACATGGCGCTCATATTTTAATATGTATATACTCACTTCATTTCAAATTTAAACATGTTTTAATTTTTCTCGATATGTTTTTTAACTGCATTTTTAGACATAGCGTATATTTAAGTGCGTAGCAAAAACCTATATATATATCTAAAAAATCCAAAGCGTTTAATAATTCATGATGGAGGGAGTATGATACAATGCAAGTTGATTAGTCTTGGAGTTAAAATGAACCCCTCATGGACTGCAATTTCTTTAATTGCACCTTCTCACAAACCATAGGCTCAAATGAGGAACTTAAGACCACAATTCGTGTTAAGAAAACATATATAGCACATATCTCAACCTTCATACATACATGTTAAGACCACGCTAAATGAGGACGCTAGACTAACTGCTTGCAGGGATGTTGCCAATCTTTTTATGAAACCATGGAGAGCCATGAGGAGGCTTCTACTAGAGCCATTGCTAATTCAAGCACTTAGTGCCTAGAGTTGCTTGTGACATCTCACCAATTTAGATTTGGCATGGTTGTCCATATTGTAAATGGATGTGAGATTGTGGGGGTTTTAGTGACATCATAGTTATTGTGGGTGGGTTAGACCAAAATATAAGGCACTACTACATATTGGCCTATCACCAATGCCTCTATCACCGTCAGTATCATTAAAACGTAAGTAATGCTTATCACCGACACTTCGTAATACGAACCATTAGTGATGAGAGTATCACCGCCGGTTCGTAAGAACGTCGTGGTTGATAACTATCACCGCCGCTTCGTCTTATCAATCGGCGATGATAGTCCATCATCACAACCAGTTTGCACCACCAACCGGCGGTGATGATGTGCTTCTCATCACTGCCGCCTCGCCATATGAACCGGCGGTGAAGACATTTTTCACCGCCAGCTTGTTGTAAGATATGGCGGTGATAACCATGCTGCAACACAATAAAATTCATAACTTTTTCAAATAAAGTTGGATAAAAACAAACTTTATATCAAAGTTGTAGATCTCGACGGGATCTACAACTTTGTAGTTGATGACTTTTTCATTTGAAACCATTTGCGGTTCTAGAATTCTTCTTGAAGCGCTCAAATTTGGAAATTCATTTTTTTTGAATTGTACAAATGACCTTAGATAGAAAAATGACCAAAATCAATCTACAACTGTGTAGTTGACAACTATTTTATTAGAAATCATTTATAGTCTCAATTTTGTATATGAAGATTTAAAATTTTTAAAAACCAAAATTTTCAAACAACCTCGAATGGAAAATTGATCAAAAGCAAATTTGTAGATCTTGATGAGAACAACAACTTTGTAGTTGATGAGTTTTTCATTTGAAATCATTTAAGGTTCCAAAAGTCTGGCTGAAGTTTTAACGTTTTAAAATTCAAATTTGTCAAACGCGCTGTGATGGCAAAATAACCATAATCAAAGTTGTAGATCTTAATTAGAACAACAATTTTGTAGTTTATGCCTTTTTCATTTGAAGTTGTTTAGGGTCCTAAATATTCATTTTAAATCCTGAAAAGTGAATACTAGAGGAATAGATATGCTATATAGACACAAGTGACTTAGGAGTAGAGTGGTTAGAGTAGCAAAGGACAAATGTCTGAGGTTCGAATCCCACCACCATCGCGTACCATGGAAAATAGCCCCACCACCATCACGTACCATGAAAAATAGTGTGGAGCCGGGGCTGGTGGGAGGGGCTTCCTAGGATTGAAACAAATTTTTTTGCTATTTTTTTTTGCCCTTTTTGAGAATTTTAAAAATTCAAATCACCACCTGTTGCAAACCGTCTGTGATGAGAATATTATCACCACCGATAGCTTACTGCCAAGACAGAAAAGCATTTGTGATAGGCTCTGTGAACCGCTTGTGATAAGTCTAAATGTAGTAGTGAAGCTTCTAGAGTCTATACGGCTATCTCTGGGTTAACCATTTTACATGAAGAGAGGACAAAAGCATTTATAGGCGCACGGAGAGGCTAAGCTCACATAAGCGTGGGGCAGAGCTGAGCAGAGGTGTGGGAGGGAAGCTGTGAAAGGGTTTAAATTGCGGCGAGGAAGCCAGCAAGGGAAAAGGGAATATATGTGTTGTCGTCCTCCAATGGCGAGGAAGCCAGCAAGGGAAAAGGGGATAGATGTGTTGGCGTCCTCCGATGATGGGCAGCTGTGGGATGGACGACACGGCAGGGGTAGGGGACTCCTAGCCCTGGGGCTGGGGTGCCGGGAGAGCGAAGGGACGAGAAAGCAAAACCAGAGGGGTTTGTATCATGGAGATGTATTTATTTATTTATTTTGTTTAATTAACCTATGAGCTTTAATCTATGTTGGATAACCATGGATGTTTCTTCTAACATTTTTCTTAAAAAATGAAAAAATGCATCCTCTCATAAACCCTTTCCAATGGATTGTATCATGGCGTTACAATCAAGATTACCATACCACTATGGTATCTTATATTAAATTGACATGTAGAAAGCAATTTCTACAGTATTGTATCATTTTTCTTATTTGCTAGACCACTTAAAATAATTAATTGCCCTCGGTTTGTGTCTATGAATGTGAAAAAAATTAAATAAAATTTACAAGCTAGTCTTGGATTTGGATAATATCGAAGCCAAGCTATATCACCATGATGTTATAGCTTTTTTCTCTTAATTATATTTAATTAACTGATATGTCACTGAAATATCCTACATGGCCCTCGTTTAATATGTACTCACTCCATTTCAAATGATAAGGCGTTTTGATTTTCCTAGATACGTTGTTTTAACTATGTATCTAGACATAGTGTATATCTAAGTGTATAGCAAAAATCTATGTATCTAAAAAATCCAAAACATTTTATAATTTAGAATGGAGGGGGTATGATACAATGCAATTAGATTGGTCTTAGAGTTAAAATGAGCCCCTCGTAGACTATAGTTTCTTTAATTGCACATTTTCACAACCCATAGGCTCAAATGAAGAACTTAAGACCTCACTTCGTGTTTAAAAACATACATAGCACATATCTCAACCCTCACACATACATGTTAAAACCATGTACAATGAGGGCGCTTGACTAACCACTTGCAGGGATGTTGGCAATCTTTTTATGAAACCGTGGAGGGCCATGAGGAGGCTTGAGATTGTGGGGGTTTTAGTGCCATCTTGGTTATTATGGGTGGGTTATACCAAAATATAAAGCTTCTAGAGTCTATACCACCATCTCTAGATTAACCCTTCTACATGAAGAGATGATGAAAGCATAACTGGGTTGGTGGTAGTATACGGTTCACTTGATGTGTAGAGTGGATCTAAGCCGATTTTTGACTCTAGGGAATTACAATGGTTGTCACCTCTTTAAGATGTCGTTGGTAAGCTACCGCTGGCACCACATTGTCATTTCTCGTCCCTTTGTACACGTTGATCTATTATGGTTGTCTTTGTTTTGCATTAGTCTAAGAAGATAGAAGAGAGCTTTCGGGGAAAGGGGATGTCATGCAGAACTTAACCATAAGAGTTGGGCCCAAGTGGGATTGTGTATCTTATTGATTGGACTAATGGGATAATTGCACCATAAATGGACCATTGCATTGTTGAGAGATTAGATTGTGGAACTAGGTTTCTCTTCTAGTCCATAAATGTGTATCATTTGAACTTATATCTATACTCCCTATACATTTCGAAATGTAATGGATGGTTGAACTAAGAAATTATACTTTGATGTTTAATTTTTCTAATACAATATAATAGTTATAGCAACGAGATCATAACTAGAGGATAATATTTTTCTTCAAATAGAAATAAGATAGTATTTCTACTTTTATAATATTTTACATCTTACAAAACTAATTGGTTAAAAATTGTAAGGAAAGAATTTTGAAAAACATACGTGGACATCTTGTAAAAAGAAATGTGTTGGGGGATGGACCTTGATTACCTCTGTCCCCTTCTCTAGCGGAGATCGCAACCAAAAGATTGGCTTGAGTGGTTCCACAATAAAGGCCTTTCCTAGGAGTGATACATTGGTCCACGCAGAAGCAAATAAGGGACCTATCTTCTCGATCTCGAACCGCCAACCTAATGATAAGGGCCCAAAAATCACAAAGCAGTTAGGACAACGTAAGGTTATCGAGTATAAAGCCAAATTTTCCATAAAAAGTGTGAAAAAAATATAATATCCTGAATACTCTATTAACGTAGTAGTTGAAATGGGACAATGCAATGTTTCGTCTATCTACACATCTCCCTTAAAAATATCCCTTAGAGGGATTTTTAAAAATCCCCTTATAGCAAGGGCTAATTTAGCATCCAAGCAGGATATGCTTTATCCTCGGCTACTGCTATTTGGACCATGGATCCCCTCCTAATCATTTCCTATAAATTTGTGACGAATATCGGGTGTTTATAAATTTGTAACCATCAAGGATTCAACAACATGGATCGGCAGGAAAGTTGACTTTAGACAGTAGGACCTGTTCCTGTAAGTCGCCGTCGAGGATTCAACGAAATGGATCGGCAGGAAAGTAACGTCCTGTCAATATAATATAAGCTAATAATAAAATAAAAAGCACCCATCTCCAATCCTGTGCAAGTAGGAGGCTGTGCAGTGTACAGTAGTAGTCCCCTAGTCGGCTCATCGGTGCGCCGCAGCCCGCAACTCATCCCTCGCCGTCAGATCTCGGACACATCATGTCGGCGCCGAAAGTTCGTGCTGTCGGAGCCAGCAACATGCGTGGCCAGTGGCCTGACGTTATATTACGGTACAGGACCTGCAGCGCGCGCGTGACCGATGGAACACGAGCGTTCCGCTGTGTGTCTGCATCCTTTTCTCACCTTTTGATTGGCATGCGTGGTTCGTCTCCGCATCGAATCATGTGACCACACGATCTCTGTTTCCAGAGAGCAGGTTGAGAATCGGCTGATCCTGCCGGTGGGGGTGGGGGTGGGGGTGGGGGCGCGATGTGTCAACCGCGCCGATCTCATCTTGTTCCATGTGTCGGGGATCTCTTCCAAGTCGGAGTTCGGACGACTGCGCGCCAGGGATCGATCGTACTCCCCTACTCCTGTTTGCTACTCGCTCCATCTTAACTTTTGTTAAGAGTCGGAGCATCTCAAGTTTGATTAAAACTATAAACTATAATGATTACAACATCAAATACGTATGTGTATTATAAAATATAATCAATGAAGAATTTAATGATATTTATTTAATACTATAAATATTATTATTATTTTATATAAAATTAGTTAAACTTGAGATGCTTTGGATCTTTGAGAAAGTTAGAGTGACATATAATTTAGAACGGAGAGAATAACTGATTCTCATGCCACGACGAGAGTATAATGTTGGCAGGAGGTCATACGTATCTTTAGATTGGTAAAAATCCAGATGATTTTAATGCTTTATGGCCAGTTTGGCGGGTTATATGTCGGCTCCTCCAGAATCAACTACTATAACAGCACTATTCACAAGAGTCATTCAGCCTATTCGCTTGTTTGTTTCAGCCAGGACTTATCAGTTATGATACAGTATTTTTCTCTCACAACAAACCAGTACTAGCCGAGCTTATCAGCCCAGAAACCATGCTGATTTTCTCTCTCTCCTTGTTAAATAAACTAGGAACCTAATAATGAAGAAGTACATATTTTTTGGAGCAGAGAAAACAGACTTTTAGTTATAGGAAAAAGTGTACTACAACATCTGTTTGACGCAGCTAGCTAATTTATAGCTCTAGGCTATTCAAGCAGTGGTTAATAGATTACTAATTTTTTAGCTAACTTGTTAGCCAAGTAACTAAGCCAACACCAGCTAATTTTTCATCGCGACTAACAACTAGCCCTAACTGATCCAAACATACCCATATTTCGCAAGATATCCACCGCAAGTTAAGATCATCTCCAAGAGCATTTTTAAATCTCACTCTCTAAATCATCATTTGGAAAGTCATTTGCGTAAAAATCGATTTCTATATCTTTTCACTCTCCAACAATTTTTCTATATCTCATGTGTATTCTAGAGAGCCATTCTCATATTCTATTTTGGCTAGCGAAAAATCCAGAATAGAAGATAGCTATATTTGGATAACCATTTAAAGAAACTGTTGGAGGGTAGTTTTTCACTAAAATCTCTATTCCTAGCATTCAGGAAGGATATGGAGAGTCTGATGCTCTAACACTATATGATCTTAGCCATCTATTTCCCAGTGGCCGAATAAGATCTGATGCTACAATGATAAACAATAACCTATGGAACAGTTTTCCTACAAGGTGATGAACAATGCACTTCCTTTGTTCCCATGGTTCAGATTCAATCTCTATGTTTTTTTTTTGAACTGAGATTCAATATCTATGTTGAGTGAACCCACACACTTCTATCAACCTACTTATACTTTTGTCTTTCCTTTATGTTTCACTCTAGTCTTTTAAGATCGGCCAATTTAGAAGTGGAAGGACGTGCAAAAAAAAAGGAGTAGGAGAGGTTTTCTATTGCAAATGTAAAAGAGAGGAACAAAGTATAAAATTGGTTAGAGTGATTTGAAAATAGTCCAGAATTCTTGATGCAAAATTGTATTCTATATTTTAGGAGCAAGATTTTGGAAACTGTTAGAGGAACCCAACAAATATGCTTCCAACTTTTTTTAGCCACTTAGAAAATTCAATGATTTACCAATTCTTTAGGAACTTTTGAAGATGCTCCTACTTTACATTATGTCTCATGATGGCATATGTGGGTAATTTAGATACTAATTTAGGGAGGGTTATTACTTTATGTTGTTTTTTAAATAGTAGATGTGAGTAACTTTTTACAAAACACAATAGATTCAATGGCTTTTATTTTAATCGTGATTAAAGTGACTAAATTGTCATATATTTGTAAGAATTTATAGGGTTTATTTTTTTTATTCTAGTGTGCATCTTGAAGATTGAAGTGGAGACTCCGGTTGGTTAGTGGTAGTAAAAGTCGTGGGTGCACAGGTAATTTTACAATAATCACGGGGAAAAGGCAAAATTAGACGGTCACTACACACCACATTCCCAGGTCCGAACAAGGGGTGCAGCCCATCAGAGCCAGCGAGAATTGTGGTGTGATGTGAAATTGTATTTTCCTTACGGTTTCTTTTCATATAGTATTATCCAAGGGTCAAGCAAATTTCAGTTATCGCAAAGACAAACTTTAAAAATCCACTTTAGTTTTTAAAAGGGTACGTAATATTGCACGTATGAATGAACATCCATGTTCATAGAAAAAACGAACATCGACGTATCTTCTAATTCCATTGGATCATTTAGAGCATGACTAATAATAGACTCTATTGCTAGCTCGATGCTACTAGTATATTATTGTTACCAAAATATTAACTGAATTTGTTGTGAATAAACACGGACTAAAATAGGTTTCGGCTAATATGTAAACCGCAATACATATCATACTTCTACAGGAGGTAATACAACAACAAATTTGCATCGGAGAACACTCAACAAGAAATGCATCAAGCAATAAAACAAAAGGAAAAACAACAAAGAATGCTTCTAACAAATAAAGCCTCATAGAGATACATTTAAATATGCTACGAACATAGTTTTAGTGTTTAATATAATAGTATCTTAAAGAAATTTGATTAACACCATTTAATAACTGAATAAATCACCAGTTATCAGATAACGTCAAAGTCTTAACCGAATAGATCATAAAAATATCGGTTAACTAGCTTTTTTTTTGTTAAATCGGTTCAGCTAGTTTGGTTAATCGGTCTCAGTGATATCTTTCCACCCTACTTATTATCTTCTTTTTTCCTCTAACTTAGCGAAACTACACTAGGAATGTTTCGTTTGATCTCCTACAGGTTGTAAAAGTGAGTAAAACTCCACTAGGAGCATTTTGTTTCACAACACCATGCAATACTTAAATGCTATTGTAATAAGCTTATAAAAAAACATGAAACGCAATTGTGCATTGAAATCTTGTTTCATTTCCCCATCCCACACCTCTTTAGCTGACATCAGAGCTCTTAGAGACAGTAACATGAATGGACAGCCGCCCAAGGTGCTAAAGTTGCAACAGCAGCCATCCAAACCTCTTAAAAAGTTTTGTCAATTGGCGTGAGGACTCCCCAAAAAAAAAGGCACAGTACTGTGTTGTTTTAAATTGGAGCGAAAGAGAGAGGATATCGGAGTCATCCTACCACGGGCCACTCCGTAGCTGCTACACAGCTAGTCCACACGCAACATCAATGGGGCAGGGTAGATGCCAATCCCAGTAGGAGGAGATCCTTTGGCAGCAGATCGATCGAGCTGCCACAAGATTCCCGGACCGATCTAGCCAGTTAGGCTCAGAATCTCTGGTCCAACGGCTGCCTTGCATTGGTCCACCTCGACCACCAACCACGCACTTTGGCCTTTGCCCTGCATCTGCGTGCGAGCGTGCTCTTGGCGATGCCACTGCAGGTCGTGTTTGGTTTATAAGCCATGTCTAAAAATATTGTTGACTAATTTAATATGAAAGAAAAATACTATTCGTTAACTAAAAACAGCTCAAACGAGCCGAAGCAAACATAACGGGGACCAGCCAATTCCGGGTGGTCCTAGCCTGCACCGAATTTCTCCATTTCGGCCTTGCACACGATACGTACCTGCATTGAGGACCATGACTGTACTCCATCACGCACTCCAAGTTCACAAGCTAACATTACGACTCTTGCACATCGGATTCGTAGCTAGAACCATGTTTCTTCAATAGATATAATTCCATAGGACTTCCCGGCCGTTATCCCTGCCGAAGCCATGAAAAACTCGTGTATATATGTATATACATTTTTCTTAATACTCAAAAGATTTGTGTATCATTGTATTAAGTAGAAGAGTTTAAATATATAGACAACGCGTTTCTATCGAGCGCCGAAGGAGATCGACCTAAAACAGTCGTAAATGGACCATCCTAGCAAAAGACCTCTAATTTCGATATTGCATAAATGAAAAACAACCAAAACCGATGCAACGGTACAACCTAGGAGGTGGTCTTGCACCTTCGCGGCTGTTTAGACGAGCCCTTTCCACCGTCTAAAAAGAGCGCGTCCAGTTCTTCGACGTTGGATGCACTCCAGGTTGCCATCGAAGATCTTATCATAGGCCTACAAAGGCCTACAGCTCCGATGTGGATGGCGCTAGTGGATCTTTGGTGTAGCTCATACGCAGTATGATCAGCACCTCATCTCACTTGAAAGCAGGTACTCGAGAAAGAGGCTTAGACTCGTACGTCGTATTGTATAGCACATGCTAGTTTTTTTATGATTACACAACACAACATAAACATTCACGATGCATGCACACTCCGTTACGTTGACAAAGCAAGATGGACGCTAGTCACACTGGCCGATCATGCGCTGACGAAGATAGCTCGGATAATTTTCGCTTCTGGTCCGATCAGCCAGCTAGCTACATATCCGCTCCGCTTTCACTAGTAGAGAATAGACCTTTAATTCTCGATCAAAATGGACTCTAATTCCGAAATTTTTTATGTCAGAGACTAGAGATACCTTTAGTCCCGGTTGGTGGCTCCAACCGGGACTAAAGGTCCCTCTATCCAACGGCTACTGCGCCAGACAGAGGTGGCAGGGACCTTTAGTCTCGGTTGGAGCCACCAACCGAGACTAAAGGTAGACTTTTACTCCCGGTTGGAGCCACCAACAGAGACTAAAGGTCTACTCCCGGGCCGTGGCTGCGCCCGGGGTTGAAAAGTTACCTTTAGTCCCAGTTGGAGCCACCAACCGGGACTAAAGGTCCTCCCTTTATATCCCGACCGTCTTCTTCTTCCTCCCCGAGCCCGAGCTCAGCACATTTTGAAGCTCACTGCACTAGTGTTCTTGTTTCCTCCCTCCATTGTTCCTCTACCCATTCTTCGATTCCTCCGTCGATTTCTTCGATTCCTCCGTCGATTCTTCAGTTGTAAAGGTTACCAATCTCATACTCTCATTTTTCACCATTGTCTTATCTCATTTTGTTCACTATATATATATAGTTCTTTATTGTGGTTTTTTTCATTTGTAAGCAATTTGAGCTCAAAATCACTTCAAGCTTGCATATTTACATGAAAGAAGGTTAAAGTAGCTAGTTGAACTTGCGGACCGTGTTCATCTCGGCGAGCATGTTCTCTGCCGAGCGGTAACGGACGTCAAGGAGGAGCTTTGATTCTACGAGGGAGAGCGGCAACGGTCGTGGAAGACCGTGTTCCCTTCCTCGTAGAATCGGAGCTCTTCCGTGGCTAAGTACGGTGCCGTCCGGTGGAGAAATGCTCGCCGAGATGATCACGTAAGCAAGGTCAACTAGTACGAATGATTATTTATTCACACGTTCCGATATCATCGTAGTAGTCTGTCAATCACTGTACCCAAACGTAGTATATATATAAATATAAACGATAATCGATTGTTATGTGTGTACACTCCCATTCTTCTGTTAATTTGCGGAAATATCATATGAATTACTTACCTGTCGCAGTAAAAGACGAGAACACAATGACCATAGCCACGGCAAGCAGAGTAGTGTTAAACGCTCTGGAAACCTTTAAACTTCAAGCTTGCATATTTACATGAAGGAAGGTTAAAGTAGCTATTAAGAACTAGTATTCACCGTTCATTTGTAGCATGCATAGCACACTTCATTGTTTAGAGATATAGAGAATTTTAGAGTTTTTTTAATTTTATTTGTTTATAAAATGATAAATTTATAGTGTATTAAAAATGAGTATAGAGAGTAGATGACAACTGCTTCCGGGTCCTCGGCCTCTCATGGGTTTTCAAAGCGACTTAGGCCGGTCCTCTCACTCATTGCATGCGACAAGTGTTGTGATGAGACGAAGATTGTGATGACCGAGTGAAGAAGGAGGGTCCCAACAAGGGTCGCATTTTCTACAAGTGTCTGGATCGCAATGTGAGTTATTTTATCGTATTTAATGACTATGGTTAGTTTATACCTATTTTCACGATGGTTGTGATTAAAGATCTAATTTTCTATTTTAATTTCAGTGGGATGGTACTGGATGTTCAGGCTTCTACTGGAAGGAAGAGTATGTTGAACTCGTGCAAAAATATCTTGCACAATAGGCAGATATGGCGGCTAATGAGGCAGTGATCCAGCCGAAGAAGCCTAAAGATGTTGAACAAACGGGGGATATGTTTGTTTTAGTTGAGATTGGTCGCGAAATCCTTATGCTGCTGAAGTGCATTTTAGCTTTAGTGTTTTTAGTGGTAGTTGGGATTGTCTACATTGTAGCGAGGATTTCTTAAATTTATAGCTTTTGTGGTGATATGCATGTTGTATAATTAACTAATTATGTTCTAGGTTTTAATATGGTATTTATGTCATGTAATACAGATGAGTCGGCATTGGATGTACAATACTGATCGTCACTCCCAAGAGTTCATGGACGGCGTGCATTTTTTGTTACGTGCGGCCGAGGCAAACAAACGCGATGGTTTCATGTGCTGCCCATGTGCCGTATGTAAGAATACGATGGAATATCCTTGCTAAGGACTCTTCATTCACACTTGTTCAAGTCGGGTTTCATGCTAAACTATATTTGTTGGACGAAGCACGGAGAAACCGGCGTTGTAATGGAAGAATGTGAAGAAGAACAATGGGACGACAATGATATTATTCCCGATGGTGCATGCTTCAATGATACTGCAATGGGAGAAGCTGAAGAAGAGGTAGCCACAGAAGATGAGTCTGCTGATGATCTTTGTTAGGTCATTCGTGACGCACAAAGAGAATGTGAAAGTGAAAAGGAGAAGATCAAGTTCGAGCGGATGCTAGAAGATCACCAGAAATTGTTGTACCCAACTTGTGATGCAGGGCAGAAAAACTTGGGAACCACACTAGAATGGTGTATCTGACAAGGGATTTGGAGAGTTATTAAAAATCCAAAAGAAGATGCTTCCGAAGGACAATGAATTGCCCGCCACTACCTACGAAGCAAAACAAGTTGTCTGTCCTATGGGGCTAGAAATCGAGAAGATACATGCATGTCCTAATGACTGCATCCTCTACCGTGGTAAAGAGTACGAGAAATTGGATGCATGCCCGGTATGCCATGCATCGCGGTATAAGATCAGGCGAGATGACCCTGGTGATGTTGAGGGCAAACGTCCACGGAAGAAAATCCCTGCCAAGGTTATGTGGTATGCTCCTATAATACCACGCTTGAAATGTCTGTTCAAAAACAAAGAACATGCAAATTTGTTGCGATGGTACAAAGAAGACCGTAAGGTAGACAATATGTTGAGACACCCCGCTGATGGGTCCCAGTGGAGAGCAATCGACAGAGAATTCCCAGAGTTTACAAATGATGCAAGAAACTTAAGGTTTGCTTTAAGTACAGATGGTATCAATCCTTTTAGAGAGCAGAACAGTAGTCATAGCACTTGGCCTGTTACTCTAAGTATCTACAACCTTCCTCCTTAGTTATGCATGAAGCGGAAGTTCATTATGATGCCTGTGCTCATCCAAGGCCCGAAGCAACTTGGCAATGACATCGATGTGTACCTGAGACCACTTATTGACGAACTTTTCATTTTGTGGAATAAAGGAGTACGTGTGTGGGATGAGTACAAACAGGAACATTTTGATCTGTGAGCATTGTTGTTCGTAACAATCAATGATTGGCCTGCTCTAAGTAATCTTTCAGGACAGTCAAACAAGGGATATAATGCATGCACACACTGCTTCGGTGATATTAGAGGTGTATTCTTGAAAAAATGTCGAAAGGTCGTGTACCTTGGCCATCGTCGATTTCTTCCTGCAAATCACCCCGTAAGAAAGAAAGGCAAGCATTTTAAAAGGAAGGCAGACCACCTGACCAAGCCTCGCAATCGAACCGGTGAGGATGTACTCGATATGGTCAATGATGTGAAAGTCGTCTTTGGAAAAGGACATGGCAGCCAACCTGTTCCGAACGACGCTAACGGTCACGCACCCATGTGGAAGAAGTCCATATTTTGGGAGCTACCCTATTGGCAAGTCCTAGAGGTCTGTAGCTCGATCGATGTGATGCACCTGACGAAGAATCTTTGTGTGAACCTGCTAGGCTTCATGGGTGTGTATGGAAAGCCTAAGGACACATTTGAAGCACGATAGGACCTGCGTTGTTTGATTGAAAGAGACAACCTGCATCCAGAGAAGACAGATGATGGACGCCATTACTTACGTCCTGCCAGCTACACTCTAAGCAAAGAGGAGAAGGAAATCAAGTTTGAATGCTTAAACAACATCAAAGTACTATCTGGATTCTCCTCGAATATAAAGGGTATTATAAATGTGCCAGAGAACAAATTCTGTAACTTAAAGTCCCATGACTGTCACGTTCTCATGACGCAATTACTTCTAGTTGCATTAAGAGGAATTCTACCTCCAAATGTACGTCTAGCCACCGTGAAGCTATGTGCATTCCTCAATGCAATTTCTCAGAAGGCAATTGATCCAACTGATCTAGCTAAACTACAGAATGATGTGGTTCAATGTCTCGTCTACTTTGAGTTGGTGTTCCCTCCTTCCTTCTTTGATATCATGACACACCTCCTAGTTCACCTAGTTAAGGAGATTTTCATTCTCGGTCCTGTGTTCCTACACAACATGTTCCCCTTAGAGAGATTCATGGGAGTCCTGAAGAAATATGTTCACAACCGTGCTCGCCCAGAAGGAAGCATCGCCAAAGGCTATGGAACAGAAGAGGTCATTGAGTTCTGTGTTGACTTTATTCCCGACCTTGACTCGATTGGTGTTCCTGAATTGAGACATGAGGGGAGACTAAGCGAAAATGGGACACTAGGGAGGAAAACATATATTGGTATGGAGGATGATTATTTTAATAAAGCGCACTACACAGTTCTACAGAACTCCTCTTTGGTAGATCCGTATATTGAGACACACAAGGATCTCTTATGATCCGAGTTTCCAGGAAAGACTAAAGCTTGGATTACACGTAAGCACATGGAAACTTTCGGCGGTTGGTTGCGAAAAAAATGTCAAGGTGATGAGAGCATCCATGAGCAACTGTATTTATTGGCTATGCAACCATCATGGCATATCGTCACATACAAAGGGTACGAGATAAATGGGAACATATTCTACACAGTAGCCCAAGATAAAAGGAGTACCAACCAAAACAGTGGTGTCCGCATAGATGCCACAGACCCGAATGGGAATAAGCAGACATATTATGGCCGCATAGATGAAATATAGGAACTAGAATATGCACCTACTTTGAAGATCCCATTGTTCAAGTGCCAATGGGTCAAGGTGACCGGAGGCGGGGTAACAGTAGACAACGAGTATGGAATGACAACAGTAGACCTTAGTAATATTGGGTACAAAGACGAACCATTCGTCCTTGCCAAGGATGTGAATCAGGTGTTCTATGTCAATGATATGTCTATCAAACTAAAAAGAGAGAAAACGATAATGACTCAACCAAAGAGCCAAAGCGCCACATAGTTCTTTCAGGGAAAAGAGTCATCATGGGAATTGAGGACAAGTCGGACATGTCAGAAGATTATGAAAAGGATGACCGAATTCCGCCCTTCAAAGTGAACAAAGACCCTAGCATCTTGGTAAATGATGAGGACACTCCATGGTTACGACGCGATCATAACCAAGGGACATACATAAAGAAGAAGTTCACTGTTGTGCCCACTTGATGATATAGTGATTTAATGTAGTGTGTGTTTGAGATATTATGTAATAATTGTGAATTCAGATCTTTATTATGTCGTGTTTCAAATTAAATCAATGTTTGATTTGGTGGGATTTCTCTCTCAAAAAGTTAAATTAGGATATTGAGTGATGAAAAATTAAAATATTAACGTTAAAATGATGTGAAAACAAATTTCCTGCCCAAAACCAATAGTTTTAATAATTTTAATTAAACACTACATTTTTGCATTAACAATATAATAAATATTAGTTACATTATGTTTTATAATTATAACAAAAAATAAAAAAGTTAGGTTATACATTTTTCCTATGTGCAATAAAGAAAAAGAAAATCCATATTTTTAACAAAATAATTTTATGCCTTTTATTTAATTTACTATGTATTTAACAAGACTATTGCATTTCTATTAAAAATTTTTGCTCAAAAGCAGTGGAATCAAGCGCAGCCCACCTTTACTCCCGAGTGGAAAGCCCACCCGGGAGTAAAGGTGGGCTGCAGCATTGCGGCCAAAAAAAACTTTGCTCCCGACGCGTGTTACCAACCGGGAGTAAAAGTATATTTTACTCCCGGTTGGTAACACGACCGGGAGTAAGGACTCTTACTCCCGGTGGTGGGGTCGCACCGGAGTAAATCTCCTGTATATAACCGTCGATTACTGGCGCAGATCGATCCTCCTCTTCTTCCTCGTCGAACACCGCCTTTTCTCTCTTCTTCCTCGCGCGCTTGCCGATTCGTCTTCCCTGCGCATCAGCCCGCCCCCATGATACGGAGCCCAGCGCCTCGCCTCGTCTGGCCCTCCCACCGCCCGTGCCCTCCCACGACGACCTCGCTGACCGATGACCTCGTGCGGCCCTCCACCGCGCGCGCTCGTGTGGCCCTCCACCGCACCCGCCCGAGGTGAGTTCTCTCGGCTTTCGTCGTGCATGGTGAAACGGCGTCAGTGAGGGCCCATGTATGGTTGGGATCTTTTGCTGCTTGTCGTCCGTAGCGGAGGAGCCATCAGCTGCTGCCGTCATCTTGGCTCCTTCTCCACATGGGGCAATGGCATCAGGGAGGAGACAGCGGATCGGAGCACCGGCTGGCCGGAATGGGAGCTAGACGCTATCTGAAACTTAGTTATCTGAAACTTGCTATCTGAAACTTAGTTATCTAAAACTTAGCTATTGAAACTTGCAATCTGAAACTTATTTATCTTTAACTTGCTATCTGAAACTTAGTTGTGGTGATGAAATACTAGTGTGAAATCAAGCTCACGTATCTAGTGTGAAAGCCGACATTGATTATCTTAAAATTGCCGATGATAACCTGCCCGCATTCGGTTTACGGTATCGCATTTTTTTACGACATGTATCTACTATCGCATCATTGCGAGATATTTAAACTGACATGTCTAGCGTGAAAACAAACTCATACGTTAAGGTGAATGAAACTTTAGTGTGGATCGATATGGTGTAAAAGCGACATGAATATTGAATTAATTAATATATTTAATTTTACATGAATATTTTGT
Source organism: Miscanthus lutarioriparius (assembly GCA_904845875.1). Taxonomy (NCBI): domain Eukaryota; kingdom Viridiplantae; phylum Streptophyta; class Magnoliopsida; order Poales; family Poaceae; genus Miscanthus; species Miscanthus lutarioriparius. The sequence goes on from CAJGYO010000018.1 coordinate 56,749,440, forward strand.
CGGCATAAGATATATTGTAGTTAATAAAGTGATTGTGTTTAGTTTAAGATATATGATGAATGACTACATGGTTCACATGGTACATAGGATCACAACATCACGCACCGACACCGGCCCCCTCACGTCTCGCCGTCAATCACGTCGCCCGCCTCACGTCGTCGTTGCCAGACACCGCCACCGCTACCGACACGTATATATACGTCATTTGTATTCATATGCATGTATATATACGTCGCGGAGCACCGCCGCCCTCGTTCGCCCATGCGTTTCTATGTATACGGCAGAGCACCGCCGCCCTCGTTCACCCATGTGTACAAACATATATACGACGGAGTGGAGCACCGCCACTCTCGTCACACCGCCCTCTCTCGTGGCCTAGTCGATCAACATTCATATTATCGTTATCGTTAACGCTAAACAATCACACTAGGGCGAATTGCGTCAGTTACTTGGGCGAACCGCGTTGTTGATGTCACCGACGTGGTTCGCCCTAGTCACCGACATAACCGCCTCTACCGCTTATGTATAGCCCTAATTCGCCCTAGTACCAACGCAGTTCGCCTAGTGTGGCGTAATTACGCCCATGACCGAGGGCAAGATTTAATAATGCATACTGTTCGTAGATTTTACGCATGTAAGCAAAGATTTGACGTACTATATATTTGTTTTGTTTTTTGAAGCTAGATGGCCGACCTGAGAAACATGGATGAGGAGGAGTTGATGATGAATTTGATCAACACTGGCACTCAAGTTGTCGGCGATGATGGTGCTAAAAATAACGTGCAAGTGGATGTAGATGACGGGAGTCAGTACTTAGCTCTTGAACAAAATGAGCAACAACATATTGGCCAAGTATATATTTTTTATTATTAGCTATATATATTATCATATGTCTTATGTGTGCTCATGACATTAAAAATAATGTTTATGTTTTGTAGCCCTCTAGATCGACATCAACAACTACAACGAAGAGTAAAAATGTTCGAGGTCCCAAAAAGCCATTGGAGGCCCACTTCATCATCTCGGAGTTCAATGTGGATACAGGCGAACCGGGGGGGGCAAATAAAATGAAATTCGTGCACCACTGTGGTTACCTTGTACGGGACCGGCTCCCGATCAGTACCCGCGAATGGAAGAAGAAGACCAATGCTCCTTATATCAGTTTTGTCTCCGATCGTGACAAGACGTTAATTTGGAAAGATGTCTTGGTACATTTCACGCTCCAAACATATGGTTATGATGATATAATAGATGGTGATGAATTGAAGGAGCGAGTTAGGGATTGGACAATGAAGAAGATGGCCACCCAGTTTTAGACTTGGAAGAAACACCTATACACGACGTATGTCAAGAAGAACATAGCACCAGATTTCACTGTCCCAAGTCCGATCTCAAAGCAGAGGCCCTATTGGGATGAGTTTGTACAGTACAAGACGTCGGAAGAGGGTGTGAGTCGGGTGATAAAGAACCAACGTAATGCCCAACAGAAGACATACCACCATAACTTGGGATCAGGTGGCTACCCGACTGCCATAAAGAAGTGGAACAAAATGGAAGCAGACCTTCTTGCCAAGGGTATCACACCAGAATCACTCGAGTGGGGAGAGCGTGCAAAGAATTGTTTTTTTGCTCATGGGGGAACACTGGACTAGGAGACAGGGAAGTGTGTTTATGGCGCAAGACTGCAAGAAGCAGCAGAAAGATTGTTTTATGCTCAGAGAGCTACTGCTAGTGGTGCGTTCAGGCCCAACAGAGAGAAGGATGAACTGACATACGCCATCGGGACTATTGAACACGGTGGCCGAACTTGAGGCAAAGGAAGTGTCTCGTGGGAGCATGGATTCCCTCAGGACAGACCTTCCTACAGAAGCCGCTAGAGAAAGAAGGAAGAAGAGGCACAGCGCCTCCAGAGGTTGGAGGAAGCGGTGCGTGAAGCACAGGAGCGGGAAAAAAACCTTGAAGCGAGAATGCAGGAGGAAATCAGAAGGCAAGTGCAAATAGCAGTGAGTGCAAGCAAGCAGGCATCAGAGCCAGGAATCAACATTAGCCAATCTGTTCAGTTGAAAAATAGCGCGCTTCCACGAAGATACCAAATCAAGGGGACATAGGACTGCGCTTCCCTGTGGATGACGTCACTGAACCTTGTACATCGTGTGAGCTACACATTCCGAAGGGGAATTCCACAATCAAGGTGGCTATCGGTCTTGTTAATCCTATCGACCGAACCAAGACACCAAGAATTCATGGGAATATAATCCAAGAAGGATATGCTACCATCTCGGTAGATAAAGCTAAAAAAGGTTTTAGTGATTTGTCTCTTGACATTCCTGGAGGTGATGGCGAGAAGACTCTAGGAGAAGCATAGAAGACATTCATTCTATGGCGCAAGCGTTACATCATCATTCCTGGGATGTCGCCTCCACCTCCTCCTGAACTACCTCACCATAGGTGCGGATGAAAACACTACATCATTAATTTATATTGGCTGAAATAATTAACAATCTGCTCATAATAATATGTCATTCCTTTTTTTGTAGCAGATCCTCCCCCAACCTAAATCCAATTGTTCAATCGCCAGATCATCATAGTGCTCTGTACGATGACAATGTGTTGGAAGGCGAGGCTGCATCCACACCATCTCCAAGGAGGTCTCCAACGCCGCAGCCGCCACCTCCAAGGAGGTCTCCAACACCACTGCCACCACCTTCAAGGAGGTCTCCAACACCTCCCCCACCCCCGCCTACCAAGAAGTCAGGTACTAGCAAGAGGCCAGCCCCGCAAACGAAGAACCAGTCCCCGCCGGCAAAGAAAGCCACCGTGAAACCAAGGGCTATTCCCAAAATAATATCTGAAGAGAAGGAAGAAGTAACTGATGCATATAAAAAATATATGTCCAGATTCTATGACAAACTTAAAAAGGATCAAGAAGCAAGGAGAAACCCGGAGAAACTATACTTCTTCGTAGCTCCAGATATTCTAAGAAAAAAGGTGGCTTCTTACCAGCAATAACAGCGGGAATCTCGTAAGCCGTCCAAATCAACGTTAACGGACTATGACCGCACTCTCACCAAGTCAATTGAAGCAGCACAGAAAAAGAAGCAGGCAGGGAAAGGAGTTGCACAACTCAGACAACAATCGCACCAATCAGTCCCCCCGCTAGTTGTTGGTAATGAATATGGTTCGAATTTAGGATTAATGCATCAGGCAAACATACCTCCGGATGTCGATTTGGATCACCTTGGTGAATTTATTGAAGAGACTGGTCTTGACCTTTACCAGATGTTTGGTGATGGAAACATTGAGAGTGCGGCGGAGGTTGATATTTGGAAGAAAAAATTTATACTAGACCAGAGTCTATACAACCCTCAAGCCTTATGTGATCTGGGGACGTAAATGTACCTACTAAACAAGTGGTACATGCAGGCGTCTACCGGTGGAGACTTCTGCGTTGGTGTTAGAATTAGAGACAAACATTGGTTCCGTGGCGATGATGTTATGTATGTTGACTTTGCAGAATTTCATCAACTATGCCACCTGACCTCTCTGGACAAAGTTATCATTAGCTGCTATTGCCTGTAAGTAATAATTCTTTCAATCTATTATTAAACTCATCATATGTGTGTATATGAATATAAATTATCCTAACAAGTACTATATATATGTAGATTTACAATGACAGAGCTCAGAAAGAAGGGCTACAATGAAATTGGTTTTGTTGATTCCAATATAGTATTCAAAGACCCAGTTACTCCAAAGCCTAATTGGAAGTCTGAGTCAGAGAGTAACCTCATGAACTTCTTAGTGAACCAACGCCACAAGAAAGATATACTCTTTCCCTACAACTTCGAGTGTTAATAATGTCGATCATCCTTAATGGCTCATATGTTGATTCTAGTTAATTAATGAGTGTTATGCGTTATATCCTATAAACACATGCAACAATCACTGGATATTGATGGACATCGATCTGGTGAAAAGTCACTTGATAATCTATGACTCGATGAGAAAACCACAACAAGACTACCAAGATATGATAGATATTATCCAGAGATAATTTTGGTATCTCTAGCAACTATATATATACACAAACATGATGATTAACTATATCTGATGACGTGGCAAATTTTTTATTGGGCAGTGTTTGGAAAACCTTTATTGAGAAGCAACACATGGGAAAATGCAAAGTGCCACTAAATGTAATCCATTTGAAAGTAAGTCCCCTAAATCGCATCATCTTTATTAATTAAACATATAGCTTTCACCGGATCACCAGATTGGATGACAAATCTTTTTCTCGTAAAGTGGTGTCTGAGGCAGGAACAGGGGAACAAATACTGTGGTTACTATGTTTGCAAGTTTATCAAGGTGGTCTCCCAAAGAACTCCTACAGAGAGACTCAAAGTACGTTAAAAATACACTATATATTCATTTAATTATTATTATTGATTGTGTTACTATGTCTTTATAAATATATATATGTACGTACATATATTAATTTATTTTCCTTTAATTCAAACCTGTAGGCTCGATGGTTGGAGGAAAAGGTCATACGGCAAGACCAGATCAAAGCAATTCAAGAGTCTATAGCCGGATTTTTTAATGACCAGGTCATCGATTCCAAGGGCGAGTTCTACTTCGACCCAACACTGCCATGGAAACCAAGCTAGAGGATGAGAGAAAATTTATTATATCACAACAACTGTAATGCAATCTTTTGTAATATATGCACATGAAATAATATAATGTAAAATACACATATACATGCATGCATGTAAATATATATATATGATGCATGCATGCATATATATATATATCTATGATTGAATTGTGTGATTTAATACGTTCATTGTGCTTGAACCGAAACATACTATATGCGCGTATAAATGTATAATTAGCAGCGTACAATACGACTTCGAAAACCTATTTTGAAAAGAAAACAAAAAAATGAAAAGAAAAAAAAAAAAAAAAAAAAAACCTTTAGTCCCGGTTCGTTTTACCAACCAGGACTAAAGGGTGCCGGCCATCGTGACATGTAGGAGGCACCTTTAGCCCCGGTTGGTGTTACCCACCGGGACTAAAGGTCCCCCTTTAGTCCAGGTTCCTGACCCAGGACTAAAGGACCCCCCCTTTAGTCCCAGATGCTTGCTCCCGGGTGAAGAATCAGGACTAGAGGAGGTTCCCCACCGGGAGTAAAGCTCTGTTCTCTACCAGTGTTCGATCTATTTTTTTTATCTTTATATGGTGAAGAGTGAAGACCAATCAGCCAGCTTTTACTATCATTATGCCAGTTTACTTTGGCCAGCAACCAGGGTGTCCACGTCGCCCCGAAAACTCCTAGCCGTCCGATCTCCGATCCTGTGGACCAGATTAGTTGGAGCGGCTTTTTCCTGAAGCGGGTTTTCGCGCTTCTCACTGACTTCTTCAGCTTCAATACTGCTTCTCCGGCTTCTAGTCAGAATTTACTATCATTATGCCAGTTTACTTTGGCCAGCAACCAGGGTGTCCACGTCGCCCCGAAAGCTCCTAGCTGTCCGATCTCCGATCCTGTGGACCAGATTAGTTGGAGCGGCTTTTTCCTGAAGCGGGTTTTCGCGCTTCTCGCTGGCTTCTTCAGCTTCAATACTGCTTCTCCGGCTTCTAGTTAGAATCTAGAGAAACAGATATATACTCCAGCTTCCGCTTCCCCTTCCCGATGGTTCGTTCTCCTTCTTGACCCCGACGCTCGCCCACACAACAGCACCTCCACTGCTCCCGTCGCCGCCGTCCCTTCTTCTCTCCTTCTCCCCCTCCCTCTCCCTCTCCCTCTCTCCCTGCATCACGGCCTGCCTGTCGGGCCCCGGCGCTGCCTCCTCAGCGCGCGGTGCGCTGCCTGGACGACGGCGCCACCGATTTGGTGCGCGGCGGCGTGCGTGTGCCCCAGCGGCGGCCATCCCTCGCCACGTCGCGGTACCACCACCGGTGTGGCCAGCGGCTGCCTGCCCCACGGCGCTGGCTGCTCCCGTAGGTACGCGTGAGGTCCACGAAACCCTAAATTCTTGTGCTTGACACACGTCGTTGCGCCACAACCTGCTCCCTCTTCTAATCTGCACTGGAGTTTGAGGGATTGATTCTGTTCGTAAAAAAACAGGTGCTTGCCCCTAATCTCCATCCCCGTATCTCTATAGTCACAGCATTAGATAGACCTTGTTTTTCATACTTGGATTCCCTCCTACTTTAATTTCAGATTCTTGTCCTTCCACAAATTGTTTTTTGTGATATATTGCAAAATTACATTTGAAGAAATACGTTAAATATTCCTTAAAGGCATTCACTGCATGGAATACTCTTTTTCTTTTGCTGCCTGGTATATGAGATTGTCTGAAATTGGAGTCACAACTTTTTTCACATATTTTATATTTTTAATCTTGTCATCACCGTTCTTCCGTGTAGCAAAGCAAATACTGACAGGACAGGCAATACTCAGATCTAGCCTGTGCAACTCAACAACAAGGTTTTTTTTCCTTTGATCCATTTACTATAAATGGATTTTGGGTAGCTGTGTTCATGGTACATCGAGATATGATCCATTTCTGTTCACGGTACAAATCCATTTCCAATTCTTTGTATTTTCCGGATTTAACTACGCTCTGAGAAAAGTGTGAGCTTACATTCAGTTACACCGATCCATTTCTGATTCTTTGTATTTCTAGATTTAGCTATGTTGACAACAGTCTGAACTTAGATTTAGTTACACCAATTTATCTAGGCACAAATATGGAAACATGTTAGCTAAACTTAAATGATACTGTGTGGTTTAGATAATAGTTTGATTTTCTATTTGTCTCATCAGGGGAGAATGTAAGGCAATCTATACTCATCCAATATTAGTTCTCATTATGGTGACTGATTTCTATAAGTAGTCCTTTTAGGGAAGCATGATCATCCCTTCAATGAGTGTGCCCGCCAGATTACTCTGCTTCTATTTTCTTTTGTTCTCTCCTTTGATATTGATTTCTAACCTATATCTGTTTGCTGGACTTTACATGATTTCTTTCATGAATAGACAGCTTCTACTGCTGCATATAACAATGATGGTTCTACTCTTAAAGTTCAGCTTTACCAACAAACATTATATTCCGACTGGGAGATCCAATATCATAGGGGCTAGGTACACATAATGATAAAGGCTCTAGTTATGGATATTTAGTTTACAGCTGAACTTTGCTCTTGGTTTTCTATGTTGACTCTATATTTTCTTGGGATTTATCTTATTGATTAGTTAAGTTCCATTCCATAGATCCATTGTCTGCTTCAAGGGATGGCTCTATTTCCTCTATTTACAGGTCTGCGGATATAAGGTTACAACAATCTTGTTATTCTTTGCATTACATTGAAGTTTGATGGCTGGATCATGGTCTGCTTGTGCCGATCGATTTCTATTTTCTCTTCTTCCTCACCTCAATGAATCCGTGCACATCCGCTTAGCACTCAGCATCCATGCGAGTTGTGGTGACCAATCATTCACCTTAGGACCTCTAGCTCCTTGAGCATCCTGTAATACTGCTAGAGATCCTCTGATACAAATAGGTAATATCTATTGGTACTGCATAGAAGGTTACCACTATGCATGATTTTTTTTCACAGGAACTCTGAAAAAAGCCTAACATGCTTTCTTAAAAATGCATATGTACTTGCATAAAAAGCATGCGTAAAGTAACACCAATGTTTTATGGACACCCTACTATCTCTACACAGATTCGAATATTTTGAAACTCGATTAAAATCTTGCCCATATTGATATCATGTACAGATAAAGGGAAATCTTTCCCTGGGTTTTCACATTGCTGTCAGATCGGTGCTATGTCAGGTAAAGTGCCACTTCTGGCTGCGCTGTAAAATTGAGTCCATCAGATAAATTTCAGCCGTGCTCTGATGTACCACAGAAATAGTGTTTCCATTCATTTGCATGTCTGCTCCTGTAATTGGCTTGGTTCCTTTGGGTTACAGGTACAAGGCTCTCGGCTGCAAAATATTTCTAGTAGAGCATGTGACCAATTTGGGGATTTCAATATGGTTCACTTATGCCATCTTATTCTTATGATTCATTAGTTGTGATTATAATCTGGATGCATGAAAAATATGCTCATTTAATACCTCCTCTTTATTTGCTCTTTGATTCACACACTTCTCCATTGGTTGACAGCCATCTGCACCGTATTTACAACCTGCTGACACAACATTAGAAGAGGCACCTACCAGGTAAGTAACCATGCCAGCTAGCTAATGTTTTTATGTTCGTGACTAAATGTAGTTATCCTTCCACATCTAACAAACGTGACATCGGTGTGTTCCTATGTTTTACCAAAAAAAACAGAAGACATCAGCATTATGAACCTGGTGGTTTCCCTGTGCAACACCCCGCTGCAGATACCCAGGAAGTATTAACCGTTGTCAGCACAAGTGCTCTTAACATTTCGGTGAGCCTACCTTATGTGTATCATTTATATTTGTTTGCATTGCACTATACTAACATACATCTTCATCCTGCTATCGAAGACACCACCTCCGAGTATTAATCTCCAACAAACACCCCAAAACGACACTGTCGCTGAGTAAGTCAAACTCTGATCAAATCTAGATGTCCTCCATGCTTTTATGTAGGCCTTCATAACATATTTATACACTTTTGAATTTATAGCTTCCACAGTGCAGCAACAGATCAAGAGGTTAGTAGCCGCTGTGGTGTAAATTTTCCCTTTTTTATTTTTGTTCTCATAGTATCTACAAATTTGGTCAAGGTTCTTCTCCTCCACATGGCCCTTCAATTTCCTATTTTTTCCCTGTCCGCATAGGAGCAGCAATAAGAGTTCCTGTGATTAGATTTGGCTGTTATGCTTCAATTCCATGTGAGGTTGTTTTCTGTACATGTTCAGTGATTCATCGTATGCAGGTAGGTTTCCTATTTGCCAATTGTTGTTTCTTCCTCTGGTACACGTAGGTTCTTTTCAGATCTAACTATGCTATTTGTATAGTTCATATTAGCCTTCAATATGTTAGAACGGTACTATGGGTGACCATGTTTATTTGGTACATATTAGATGTTCTTGTCGTTCATTCTTAGTCAACCTTCAGTCTGATATGTATCGTTTTTTACACTGCTAACATATCACTATCATATTACTACAATCATATCTGTGAGGTAACCGTTGTTACATGACCTGATCGCTATCTTGTCATTGTATATTTAGATCAAAATTGTCAGTTTGAAGCATATTTGAGCCACACCAGAAGTTAAATTGATGAATTGACAGAACAAAAGGTATGGGTCTTAAGGTGCCCATGTATATTTTATTTGCCAACCTTTCCCAACAGCTTGGCTTTTTGGTTTTCAAGATCAGCTAATTGGTACAAGCAACCGTCAGATACAACTTTTAGGTTAATGTATATACCATTAGATAGAGGTCAGCTAATCGATACATCTATCGTTTTAATTTTTTTTAACAATTTTGGACTTCGTTAGGTGTGGTGTTGCTACACCACACCTAGTGAAGTACATCTTTTCGTGGTTTTATGATTCTCAATCTTGCCTTTCTTTATCGGCTTCACATTCATGTTTGCTTTTTTTAAACTAATACAAACTTGATGGGGTTTATTCTAGCTATCGCTTAGTATGTCATTCCTTTGCTACACACTCTGTAATTCCCATGCCTTTTTGCCTACGTTCATATGCTTCTTCCAAGAGTCCGCTACTGTAGGTTCCATATATAATAATTTAAGACAATCTAAATTAGTATATTTTCTCCTCTATTATTTATGTTGGTTGGTGATTTACCTAGTCCAAATTGAAAGCACAGGAACTAACTCCTAATTTTTAGTGTTTGTACTTACAGCGCTGGAGCAGAAATCGTCCATCATGGTATGTTCATCAGGCCAACCTTTCAGTTTGGACCAACGGTCCTCTACATTAAACTTCTAATATTGTTTTTATGCAAAGATTAAACATATTTTTTTAACTGAGTCTTAACCGGGTGATTTGTCGGCGCGCGCGATGACGCGCGTCATGGACTAGTATTATATAATAATATAATACGTGCGCAGCAGCTCCGAGCTCCGCGGTGACGGCGCGGATGGTTGCGCGGGTCGCACTCCATCGACGTGCTGCTGATGCTGACCTTGACGACGCGCGCCCGCGTTGGTGTACACACAAGTGGGTGTAGAAAACTCCAGGCGATGGAGTAAGCCGACGCACGGTAGACGATGATGATGAGCCTGCAGGCATTCTTCGCTCATACATGCCAGTTTCAGGCGGCCGGCGGCCTTTTGGAACGTTATTACTAGTATACTCTACAATAGAAACACAAACAAGACTAGTTACGCTTATCTCTCTTTTATAATTTTGATTTGAAGAAAACAAAAAAAATTGGCTCTTGTTTGGCTAGAAAATTAAAGATAATGTAGTGACTCTTATGTCATGCATGCATGCCAAAAGAAAGGTCTATGCATGCAAATCTACGCATGTTAGTATATTTTTTCCGGAAATTTTCTGGTCTGGGCGTCCGATCGTCCAGACGGTCGTGTTCGTGGGCCGCGGCACCAGCCTAACGGCCCAACAGCGTCTCTAACCTTACCCTGCTGCCTCTATTATATTATATTATCCAGACGGAAGGATAAGGTTCTCTCCACCGCACGTGACCGAGGCCGAGGGGCCGTATCCTGCTGCGGCGGTGCCAATATGCCATTCCCCATCCCCACAGCGGCCGCGGGGCCCTGCCCCATCCTAACGGCGGCTGTGGTGGCCATTCCTCTCCCAACAGCAGCGCTCCCTCTCCTTCCCCTCTGACGGCACTTCCTCCTCGCCTATGGATTCTGCCGTGATTCCCTTTCTTCCTCCTCAATGGTGGCGGTGGCAGCAAGCTGCCTCCCTTCTCCCACCGATGGTGGCGGCGGCGAGCACCCTCCCCCGCATGGATCCAGATCTAGTTCCCATGGCACCTCAAGGGGCCTGTGGCGGGGCGCAGAGCGCGACTGCGATGAGCTCGACGACATCACGTCCCCCTGGCCGGTCGCTCCGCACCACCGGCGAGCTCTACACCGATGAACTTCAAGTGCCGACAAGCCTCAATTTCTCCCAATCAGCAAAGAGATGTTGCGCTGAAAGCGCATGTTGCAAGTGTACATTTCAAATGTTTTAGTTGTTTCAGAGATATGTTGCAATTGTTTCATGCGGATGTTGCGAAAGCAGATCGAGATGTTGCATATGTTGCATTTGTACATGTACATTGCAAGATTTTGTTCCCTATGTTTCATTTGGTTTTTAGACGTATGTTGCAAGTATTTTTATCTAGATGTTGCATACGTTTCACACATATGCTACATGTGTTTTATCTACATGTTACGTATGTTTTGCAATGCTCTTTTAAGTGTTTTTCAAGTGCTTTTGCAAGTGTTTTAGAAGCATGTTTCAAGTGTTTCATCTGTCTTCAGACGTATATTGCAAATGTTGCATCTTGATGTTTTAAAAGTAGATTGGGTGTTGTATATGGGGACACGCGTGGGAAGCGGGAGGGGCATGTGCAGTCCCCATGCGCAATCTGGCGGCGTGGGCGATTGTCTGGTAGGCGCGCTAGCGGAGATGTGCTGGCGCGAGCGAGTGCGGCGTGCGGGAGGCGGAGTGCAGCGCGGGCGTCGGTCCGGATGTCAGGACGCTAGCACTTCTGGTTTTTTTCAAGGAAAAAGGGGATTATATTAAAACTCAACACAGTACATCTCCAAATTACATAAGAAAAAATATGAAATAAATAAGACACGATATTCTATCTAAATTCTTCTATTGTCTTCTTCCCTCGTGGTTTCCTCGATACAGTCGAACACCAAAATCTAAGTGCACTCCATATACCTAATCCAACGATCAACCCCAAAACATTGGACAAAGCTTCAAGATCCAATGTTCCGGAACCAATAAAAACACATCTAAATCGATGAAAGAATATCAACAATTGCATCGTTAGGCACAGTATAGGATGGAGATCCATCACCTTCAATCCTTGATTTCCTCTCCGCGACCATCGACGATCCGGAGTAGCTTCCTTGTTGGGAGTGCCCCAAATCACCCATCCCCTTGTAGATAATGACCACAAATTGGTCGTTTGCCAATGAAATCGACAATTGCGATAGCGACCTCGTCATTGTAATCACCAAAGTCATCGCAGGAAACATGATCAAACGAAAAATCATTTGATTTCGTCGTTAGATTTATTTAGGCTAAACCCTAAACAAACTAGATCTACAAAATACAAAAAAGAGAGATGAGACTCCTCTCCTTCCTATCACCGGTGCGTCGATGAGACTCCTCTCCTTCCTATCACCGGTAGACGCACCAGAGAGGAAGAAGGAGAGGCCCCCTAAACGGTAGGGGGGCGACTGCGAGGAGCAAGGGCTAGCGGCGGTGGTGTTTCCTGGCGCGGCGGCTGCGTGCATGTTAGTATATTTTACTATTTGATTTGAGATGAGATTACACTCCGTATGTTGATAACCTCAGATGAATATATTAACTATATATATATATATATATGCTTGCTTAAATATTTGTGACCAACAAGCTATCTGACAGAACAGGTCAGTCTGATTTGTTATCACATCCAATAATCGATCAATACCGTGTTTGATCTGTCAGGATAGATGCTTGGTACTCGTCATCTATCGATCGATCGTCTTGCATGCATTGTGCCCCTCATCACCATACGAAGGAGAGCCTAGCGGTGGTGACTGGTGAAGGCGGACTGCTGTTCTGATTCTATTTGTATCTGATCGACGATCGATCATTCTTCGATCTAGATTAGATAGATGTTGCTCCCCCAGTTGTCACGTCTGTACGCGTCGTCGTCCGTGATCCAAATCCAAGCCGTGTGCCACCTCTGATGTTATGTTTGGAGTACGTGGCATGTGTTAGTCAGTTATAACTACAGAACTCCTTGTGCCATGCATATCTGTCATTCTTGTGCCATGCATATCTGTCATTCTGTCCTGCATCCTCGGCTGGTTCTCATGTTGTGCTTTAATTTAGGTTCCATCCAAATCAATCAATATCAATGGATAGAAGAAGATATCAATATTACATCTGTCGTCGTTGCCGGAACAGAGAGGTTGGCTGACGCGCTAGTAAATATATAAATGTGCGAAGCATGTCATATGCATCTGTCACTATCAGAAAAAATAGAATTTCCCTGATTGCTTAAAAACCGCCTACAAATATCAAAAGCCATTACAAAATATTTTCTAGATGTTGAGCCGATAGGAAATACTCCCTCCACCCACAAGCGACGCAATTCTCACTTTTTGAGAAGTCCAACAACTTAATGTATCATACAAAATAAAAAGTACCATTAAAATTAAGAAAAAAAAGTCTAAATTACTTCCCTCAAGTTTGACACTGGTCCAAATAACCCCTAAACTAATATTTAGTTCGATTTCTCCCTCAATTATTAGAGTTGGTCCAGTTTACCCTTAACAAGATTTGTTATTTTTGTTTCTCATGCGTAAGATGAGTTTAAGGGCGTGGCTAGAGCCTAGACGTCCAGACGGCCACGCAGCCCACCCCCGTACACCTTCGCCCTGATCCCGTCCGCCTTCGCCCCCATCTCTATGCCCGCCGGTCGCCCCTGACCCCCTCCTCTCTCTCCGCAAGGGTGGCACTCAGGAGCCAGAATGAGCAGCTGAGGACGAGCACGCCCCTAGCGCACCCCGACCGCAGCACCACCGTATGCCGGCCCCTCGGCGCGCCGCACGCCCAGTCCGCTCGCCCTTGGCTCGCCCCCGACCTTACAACATAAAACACTCGCAACATGAAAAACATTTGAATGCAATATACGTTCAAAAATAGATGAAACATTTGGAACATGCACTTACAACATGTGTGTGAAACACATGAACAATCTAAAATTGCAACTTGCAACATGAAGCCACTTGCTGCAATATAAGACTGAAACAACTAAAACATTTGAAACATATTATTGCAACATATGTGTAAAATATATGCAACATCCAGATAAAAAATGACTGTAACATACGTCTAGAAATAGATGAAACATTTAGAACACCGCTTGCAACATACTTCTGAAACACTTGCAACATATGCAACATCACCCGATCTACTTTTGCAACGTCAAGATAAAACAATTGCAACATATATCTGAAATGTCTGAAACACTTGAAACATACATATGCAACATAGGGGAGGGGAAAACTAGGGTAGCAACCGAGAAATCGAGCTTCGAACAACACCATGGAAAGTGCCGCAGATCCGCGCCGAGATCCGGCAGCCGGAACATGCCCGGTGACTCACGGGAGTGGCAGACGGGTACCTTTGCGGAGCTGCACAGGACCTCACGGAGCATGACCTTGTCAAGGTTGTTGATGCCCTTGTTGTGCCTGACGGGCGCCGCATCCTGCTTCTCCTCGCCCGCCGGCGGTGACGATGCCGAGGTCGACATGCTGTCCTTCCGCTGGACCGAGCCGCAGCGAGCACCGCACGCCAAGGCTGAGCGGAGCGGAGCAGTGGAGCTGGAGGGAGGGAGAGGAAGCGGAAGTGGAGAGAGACAGATGTGCTGGCTCGAGATCGATTTGTGGAATTTCCGGACAAAGCCCCTGTGCGTGCGTGTTGTTTATTGAGACAGAGCGGCTGAGTGAATGCGAATGAGCTGCATCCGGACGGGACAGACGCCCATGGGCCAGCATTACCGTGAGTTTAAATATCAAATTTTGTGAAGTGATAGTTATGGGTTATATTAGAAAAAATCTATATTATCTTCTGTCACTATTTTGATAGCTTGGGAAATTTAATAATAATATAAATAATAGTAGAGATACAATATCATACAAAATATAATGATGGAAAACTCATAATATATTTTTAACACAAAATATGATGTTGTCTATAACCTCATAAAATTTGAAACAAAGATACAATTTGTATATAGAGAAACAAAAAAATCTTTTTAAGGTCTAAATTGGATGGGCTGAAATGTTGGAGAGAGTAAATTGAATCAAATGTTAGTTTATGGGATTATCTGGACATAGGTCCAACTTGAAGGGAGTAATTTGGATTTTTTCTAAAAGTAATTATAAAATATATTTTCATATAAACCTAGTTGGTCCATAAATGTTAATATTATTCACTGTAAACTTAGTTAATATTAAACTAATTTTTTTGCGGGTAAAGTGGACCGAGGGAATAATCTGCACGGTTAGTGCAGCACCCCCAAAACATTATCCACAATTCCCTTTGCGTTTCATCATTTCTCCACGTATTTTATGACACCAGAAAGTTCCTTGTGCTTTGTACGTTAAACCTTCAAAAAATATCAAGACATCACGGTTTACATTACTAATTTTTAACTTTATTTTCTAAAAATATTTACATTTTTTTAACTACCACTTCTGCAATCAAATTTATGGAATCATTGCAATCTAACTAAGTATACACCTTTTTTCTATTATAATGACGATTGGTTGGCGACCAAAACTTGTCACGCCTAACTTTCGACAAACTGTGGCTGCCACAGAAAGTGTGGCGAACAAAATTGAAGCCAAATTTGTGACAAGTTATAGCACGAAAATGAGTCTATGACATGTGGGGCAGGGTGCTAGGAAAACTTACTTGGGCGAGAGTAGTACTAGGATTGGTGACCTCCTGGGAAGTCCTCGTATTGCATTCTCTTTGTGTCATAACTGTGGTAGTGAACCAAACAACTGTCAAAGAAACTGTGACATGACCAACCTTTGGCATGGCAAGTTTTGGTCTCCAACCAAACACAGTGACATAGGCAACTAACAACAATGCAAGTCAATATGCAGCATGGCCTTGACTAAACCAATAACCCGTACATCGTCGCATCTTGTACTCCTTTTTTACACTGAATCGAGACAAATTCTGATATTGGACATGGCCATCGTCCCGTAGATTTCCCTTTCACGGCTAGTTGCTGGACTCTATTTCCCGTGGAGGACTGGATGTTGATCACAAGTGCCATCAATTCATGTCTCAAAAGTGACATACAGCGCATCATCTGATCGATCGACCAATATATCGACAGTATGTGGTGGCTAGCTAAAATGACAGAACATGGTTGAGTTAGTGCTGACCAGAGTACATAGCTTTTTGGACTCTATATATATCCACCGCTTCCTTCTTTTTTTACTTTTCAATGAAATTTATTTAAAGGAAAAGAACAATGGATCAGGTATAAATTCAGGCCACCTTTAGATAGGAATAATATGAATTATGTATATGCTTGGAGAGCGGGAGTGCTTTCAGGACGCAATATCACTAATTCATGTTTATATAGAATCCATCCATCTGCCTGAAAATTTAAACATAGAAATGGAAACCCCTTTTGCCTCTTTTTGTTTTGCCCTGAATATTCTAGGACAACTGATGCTGCAGGTAGCAGTACTGGATGAACTGTGGCCGTAGCTTTTAGCAGGAATTGTTGCTGCTTTGTTGCGTCATTTTCAGGCAATTTAAATTAACCGGAGATTTGGATTGTACCAGCCGTATATAATCACATGAAAAAGCTCGACCTTTTTCTGTGCAGTCACTCACTTTCCCGTGTTTATTATACTACATGATCTGGTACATGCACGTCGTCACGGGCACTTCTAGTTCTATGCCTGCCTGCTATGGGGGGAACTGCTCAACGTTTTACAGCGGCGGCAAATACTTTGGTTCTTAATTAATTTTTTTCATAAAAGATTTATCCTAATTTGTGCATGGCATAGTTAGTATTCAAATGATAATGAAATTGTGCAGGTTAGTGGGCATAGATGATGGGTCAATTTGCTGTGGAGAAAGGCCAGTTTGATGCCAACTCTGCTAAAAAACCTCAGCCTGAAATGGCTGCAAGCTTCCTGTGGGAAAGTTCAGAAACTAGGCCTCCCTTTCAGCTGGCCACTCGCATTGCAAGCATTGAACATGCAGTTGACCACTCTATATATGCAAGTGGTGTGTTCAAAGGATTTAGACATGTTAATGAATCCTTACTGGATTGACTAAAGCAATATCGAACACAAATTGACAAAAGTGCATGCCCAGCTAGCTTCACGGAATCACGGATGCTGCAAACTAGTGGATGACCAGACCATATATAGCATTGCTTTCCTTCAGAATACCTAGAAGCAGGAGCTATCCAAATTTGAAGTGGAAAGAACTGGAACATGCATAGACTACGAAGGTGTGCACTGCCACCCACACACCTCCCACTAGCAAAGCTTCCTTGACGTCGTTTTTTAGCAGTTAGCAAATATAACAAATAAAACTGAAGCAGTAGTACAACCTGAGAGCTGGAATTCCATTAGCTTCCTGGCCAGTGCAGCACCACCGGCATATATCTTTCTTGTCTCGTCCTAATGTTCTTACTCTGAATGGTGTGAAATGCATATATATCATCTGAGACAGGAGCTTTTAAAAGGGTGATGAAGGCACTATTCAGGCTCATGTTTTTCAGCACTACCCAGATGTCTTGTGTGAGATGTGCCATATTTTCAGAAAGAGGTATATGCATCGTAGGCCCTTGAACTTGTCTTGTGGTGCCACTTAGGTCCACAAACTCTCTAATCGTACTTCTGACACCATAATGTTGTTTAAGTATGCCACTTAGGTTCATAACTCATCAGATCAAAGTTTTTGCCGACGTGGCGGGGTCAGAGCACACGTGAGCCGCGCGTGAGCCTGGTTTGGAGCGTCCAAATTAGTAGAGAGGCCCCCTAGTTCCTTTCATATCCTCCATTTCCCCTTCCTTCGCCTCTTCCCTTCTCTGTCTGTCCCTCTGCACAAACTCAAGATGCCGCTGCCGCCTCAAGGACGAGCTGGCCTGCGTCTGCGCCCGAGATAGCATCCAAATGTTTCAAAACTGGTCATGTGAGCCTCCGCACTCCGTAGACGGCACGGAGACCAAACTGCCTCGCACACGTCTGGAGAGCATTGACCTGCCGCTCCTGGGAGCATCGATTGGTGCGTGCGCAGGACGCAGCAGTGGCGCCGCGCGGACTCGCTCGCCCACGTACTACGCGCACGCGTCGGGGCAGCATAAAATACTGGGCCGCGGCCGCTCTAAATGCTGGCGTAACTCGCGCACTGTAGATGCCACATGGTAACGGCCGGGCCGGGGTGGAGTACGTACCTTGGAGTAGCCGTTGTTCATGTCCTGCACGATGCAGCCGGTGGGGAGCAGGCGGCAGCCCATGTACCCGGCGGCGTCGCCGCCGTTCTGCGCGTGGTGGTGGTGGCTGTGGTGGTTCACTACTGGAGGCGCCCTCTTTGTCGAGGGCCCAGGGCACTCGGCAAAGGCCCAAAAGCCCTCGGCAAAGGCTTTGCCGAGCGCCGCCCTCGGCAAAGAGCCCTCGGAAAAAAAATTAACGGCAAAGAGGCTCTTTGCCGAGGGCCATTTGTTGGGCATTCGGCAAAACCTTTTCCGAGTGCCAACGGCGATGCTCGGCAAAGAAAAGCAGCCGTCAACGGCGCTGCTCCGTTGACGACGCCTTTGCCGAGTGCCGACAGTTAGGGCACTCGGCAAAGACATTTTTTTTCAAAAACTCTTTGCCGAGTGCCACGCCGGCAAGCACTCGGCAAAGCCATTTTTTAATTTTTTTTAAAAAAGCTCTTTGCCGAGTGCCTCCCCAGCTTGGCACTCGGCAAAGATTTTTTGCTTTTTTAAAAAAAAATCTTTGCCGAGTGCAATGTCCTGGCACTCGGCAAAGTTTCCCAGCTTTGCCGAGTGCCATGACCATTGCACTCGGCAAATCAACCGAAATTGCAAAAAAAAATTTGTTTTTTGCATTCCACTGACACAAACAGTTTAAATATATATCACATGTCACATATATATCACAAACATCACAATAATCACATATATATCACAACGAAACCATTTTCACACATTATATCACAACCACGGCTCAAATAACAACATATCGCAACCACAAGTCAAATATCACAACCACAAGTCACAAATTCACAACCACAGTCCATCAAGTCCAAGCACAAGTCACAACCACAAGTGAAGCTCAAGTCCAAGCACATGACGAAGCACAACTCCTCAAAAAAGCGACCTATGACATGATGGTGAAGCAAAGACTCCATCATTCGGTGACGCATGAGCGGGGTTATTCGAACCCGCCGATGAAAGCTGCAAAAAGGATAAGAGGTTGCATATGTGAGATTCATCTAGTAAGTTTCTATGTGAAGCATTGGTGTATGTCATAGCTAGTGCAAGCATCTAGTAAGTTTCTATGTCAAGCATCTAGTAAATTGAGAATGTCAAGCATGGTTGTATGTCATAGCTAGTGTAAGCATGTAGTAAGTTTCTATGTCAAGCATCTAGTAAGTTTCTATATCAAGCATCTAGTAAGTTTCTATGTCAAGCATCTAGTAAGTTTCTATGTCAAGCATGGTTGTATGTCAAGCGATATCCGTTCACGTCATAACCGGTAAATGACTGCACCCTAACGTTATAGCCGCCTGCAACCTGTCTCAACTCCTCACTCATGGACGAGTCAGTCTGGGCCTGCAAGCTCAAGCATGATAGGTCGTTATATTAATCGAATGAACGAGAAACTTGGAATATGGAACGTGGGAGCTAAATTGGACATTACCTTTTGTTTGAACCAAGAAATGAAATCAGGCCTCCTCGCACCCGCACCCCGAGAAAGAAGGGTGTCATGTTCCTGCGAGGTAGGATCCCTTGATTGATGCCAGGACTCACGAACAAATTCCCTGTCCGAATGAGAATCAGTGGGGTTGCATGACGAATATTCAGGGCGTATTGAAACAAGTTCGTTGAGAACTTACTCGACGAACGGCTGCACCTCGGGAAGGTTGGTCAACACATATAGCATGACACTTCGCCACTCTTCATTTCCCAATATCTTATTGGTCGATCCACTTGCGCTGCCGAGTTGGCCTTGGAACAGGCTGTGGGTCCTTTCATTTTCGCCAACATTGTAATGAGGGAGTGAATTATGATTGCTAGGAAGTTTTAGCTTGTAGTATAGTGTTGTGAAGTTTGCCACCTCCTCCCTTAGACTTGCCTCTGCAATGGAAGCCTCAATTCTGGCTTTATTTGTACATTTCTTGCGAAGAGTCTTTAGACATCTCTCGATTGGATAGCACCATCGGGCTTGCACGCCCCCCCCAAACGTGCCTCGAACAGGAGGTGCACAATCAGATGTTGCATGGGCAAGAAGAAGCCAGGTGGAAAGATCTTCTCCAGCTTACAGAGCAACACAGGTGCCGCTTTTTCTAAGTCCTGAGCGACGGTCCGAGATATCTCCTTGGCACAAAGCTGACGGAAGAAAAAGCTCAACTCTGCCAGCACTTGCCAAACATGGTCAGGGACATAGCCTCGGACCATCGCCGGAAGAAGCCGCTCAATCCATATGTGGTAGTCATGACTCTTCATCCCGTTGACTCGTAAAGTGCCTAAGTTCACTCCCCTGCTCAGATTCACTCCATATCCATCTGGGAACATTAACGTCTTGATCAATTTTAGTACTTCCCTCCTTTGATCGGGTTCCAAGACGAAATCGACCTTAGGTCTTTTCCATTGTTTGTTTCGGCCACTAGGAGGCCGCATCTCTTGCTTCGGTCTATCACACAACGTCGCTAGGTCCACTCTAGCCTTAACGTTGTCCTTAGACTTGTCAGTGTTCATGAGAGTTCCCTAAAGTGCCTCGGCGATATTCTTTTCGGTCTGCATTACATCAATGTTATGTGGCAGAAGAAGGTCATCGAAATAGGGGAGCCTCGTCAAGCCAGACTTATGAGTCCACATATGTTCCTCACTATATCCCACAAAACCACCTCCTTCATTGGGCACGAGAGCATCTTTCTGAGCACGCACCTCAGCACCACTCTTCATGCGTGGTTTAGGGTCTATCACTGCAACACCTTTCGTAAAGTTCTTGATGTCTTGTCTGAATGGATGGTTAGAAGGGAGGAATTGACGATGCCTATCGAACGACGAATACTTGCCACCCTTCTTCAACCAAATGAACCTCACAGCTTCCTTGCATATTGGGCACGGGAACTTCCCGTGGACACACCAGGCGGCGAATAACCCATACGCCAGGAAGTCATGCAGGGAGTAGTGGTACCAAACATGCATCTTGAAGGATGATTTTGTAGCTCGGTCGTATGTCCATACCCCCTTCTCCCAAGCGTTGATCAATTCATCAATCATAGGATCCATGTACACACCCATATTACTCCCCCGGTGTCCAGGAATTATCAACAACAAAAAGACGTTATGCCGTTGAAAGGAGATGCCTGGGGGGAGATTCAGGGGGATAACAAACACGGACCAACATGTGTATGGGGCAGACAACTGTCCATAAGGATTGAACCCATCTGTTGCCAGCGCGACACATACATTACGAGCCTCAGCTGCTTTGTCAGGATGTTTGTCATTAAAGTACATCCATGCTTCGGCATCGGACGGATGCACCATTGTCCATGGCTTGTACCATACACCTTCTTTATGCCATGTCATCTGTTTCGCGGATTCCTCGGTCATGAAAAGCCGTTGGATCCTCGGCACAAACGGAAGGTGTCGTAGGACTTTCGCGGGGATCGTAAGCTGCCTCTTCTAGCCATCTCTAGAGTCTACCTCTAGGTACCTTGAGGATTTATACTTCGGACAGTACTTTGCATCCTTGTGATCTTTCCTAAATAAGATGCACCCCTTCGGACAAACATGTATCTTGTCATATGGCATCTTAAGCATACGAAGTAGTTTCTGTGACTCGTGCAAGTTCTTCGGCAGAATGTGCTTCTCCGGTAGCATGCTGCCAAACACGGCCAACATCTTATCAAAGCCTTCGTGACTCAGATTTAACTCGGCCTTCAACCCCATAACACGTCCAATGGCATCCAGCTGAGAAACCGTTGTACTCTCATGAAGGGGTTTCTGTGCCGAGTCCAACATTTTGTAGAAGGCCTTAGCGGCTTCCTCCATATCATCCTTCTCACGTCCTTCTGCGAAGTGAGCTTGGTGAGTGTCATCTAGCATGTATGCTACTCCGACATCATCATCAAAAGCCTCGAGCCGTGGTCTCACCACCTCCGCTCTTATACGATCTGCTTCACCATGGTGGATCCACCGGTGGTAGCCAGCCGTATAACCATTGTACACAAGATGTTTACCCATGGTCACCTTGTCTACCCTTCTGTTGTTGTCACATTTGCTACAGGGACACCAAAGTTTAGAATGTCCTTTAGCTACACCCGAGCTCCATGCATGTTCCAAGAAAGCATCTGTCCCATTCACCCACTCAATGTCAAAGTCACTCTTGCTTCTCTAGCCCATGTACATCCACTGATGGTCTTCCATCCTTCCACATATACAGCACATAGTAATGTAACCATCAATTGCATCTACGTGGTGTTCCTACTCTCTAATAGGTGAGGATAGGTCCTAATCCCACCCGCGGATGCGTAGATGAGGTTAGTTTCCATGCTCCACTCCCTATCCGAGAGAGAATTTCGGCAGCACCTCCCCGCTGTTCTCCCGATGCACGTCCTGTAAGGGAGAGTGTGTATCCGGAGAACAACAGGGGGTGATGCCGAAACACCATCTCGGACCGGAGCGGACCATGGAAACTAACCCATCTACGCATCCGCGGGCTATCTAAAAAATGTGGACAATCCGAAACAGATACGGTCGCAGATATACAAAGATCAGATACCTCCAACCGTATCTCTTTTGGACGGAGACACCTAACTAGGTTACGTGACCAAAGACCACATATAGATAGAGGGGTTATACCTAGGGTGCGGTGAGGTCGGGGTGGCGGGCGGTGGAGAGTCGGTGCGATGGTGAAGTCGAGTCAGCAGTGTGAGGAAGACCCAGCAGCGCCGATTTAAGATGATCGGGGTCACCGAGTCCCTCCCACAAGTCCTGCAAAAAAGGGCAAAATGGTTAGTGTCGACTCAAAATTCCGGCAGCACCTCCCCTGCACGGGGAGGTTCCCAAAACCTACAAAAAACATGGCACAAAGGCCAACAACCACATATATACCAAACATGGGCACGAAGGCCAACAACCACCAATATATCAAGAGGAGTCATGTACTTTAGTTCTCTTTCCATGCAGATGAAAGTATTAAAATAGTACAACAACAATTACTACTAACCCTACAACTACTACTAACACTACTACTAACAACTACTTAACTACTAACAGTACTAATACTAAGAACTACTTAACGATTAACAACTACTACTACTAACCACTACTACTTACTAACTACTACTATTTACTAACTACTACTACTACTAAGCCTACAACTAACACTACTAACTACTACTAACAACCACTACTACTTACTAACTACTACTATTTACTAACTACTACTACTACTAACCCTACAACTAACACTACTAACTACTACAACTAACACTACAACTAACACTACTAACTACTACTACTAACACTACAACTAACTACTACTAACACTACTAACTACTACTACTACTAACACACTAAGGGTAGGGCTTACCTTGGCGGCAAGAACGGCAAGAGCGAGGGTCAGCGGCACAGCGGGGATGATGCAGAAGTGTGCATGAGGATCGACGGCGGTGTCGGGGTTGGCACCTTCCTCTTCTTCCTCCTCCCCTTCTCTTTCTTCCTCTTCCTCCTCCCCCTTCTCTTTCTTCCTCTTGCTCCTCTCTTCTCTCCTCTCTGGCCGGTTGGCAGGCACGGCAGGGGCAGTGGAGCTTAGGGGGGCCAGGGGAGTTTCGGGGCCGGGCTGGTCGTTGTCGTCCCGGGAGCTCAGAGCCCGGGGCACCAGTGAGCTCAGGCGGCGGTCGGGACCCAAAGCGCTGTGGCCTTGAGGGCCGGGGGGCGCGGGTCCGGTCCTGGGGAGGGCGAGTTGCCGAGGCGCTGGTGAGGTCAGGCCGGGCAGGGCGCGAGGCCGTGTGGCACACTGGCGTGAGGCCGCTGGGCGCTGGGCCACCTGGGGCTAGGCGGGGCGCCGGCCGGGGCGTGGGCGAAGCGCCACGGGACGGGGCGGGGGTCGGCGGCGGCGGCGGCGGTGTGGGTGGGTGGGAGACGAGTGAGGAGGGGGTGGGGTTGGGCCGGCCCATTCTGGGCCTTTAGGTTGAAAGATTTGCATCTGACGTCGCAACTTGCTCGAAACATTCTCAATTTTTTACCACAGCCTACACATGCGATAACATGACACCTCGACAAGTTTCGTGATTTTCGGACTTCGTATGGACTTTATATAATTTTAAAACACTTTTCCGACAAGTGGCTCGTCATGTTACGTGAAGAAGATGCGCGAAATTTGATGCGAGTTCGTGGACAGAGACTCAACATACACCAAATACCATGAATAACATTTTTCGAAGCACTAGATTACAATATTCCATGCACTTGCAGTTCAAATTTGAATTATATATAAAAATTCAACATAATCAAATTAATCAACCAAATATAACAAAAAAAAGTAGAAAAAGCACCAAATTTGAACATGAAGTTGTAAACAATGTAGGCGGGCCCAACAAAAAATTTGGGGTCAAAAAAACAAAAAATAAATAAAAATTTGTCGAGTGTCAGCTTGGCACTCGGCAAAGACTGTCTTTGCCGAGTGCTGGCCTAGGGGCACTCGGCAAAGAATTTTAAAAAATAAAAATAAAAAAACGGTTAAAAAGTCTTTGCCGATGGCCTAACGGTGATGTCCTCGGCAAAGATTAACGGTAGGGGATGGACATCGTGTCAACCGGTGTTGCCGAGGGCCGAGCCTTTGCCGAGGGTTTAGCCCTCGACAAATAATTATTGTTGTCGTGTGCTTGGCTCTGCCGAGGGTCTGGCCCTCGGCAAAGAGTCTTTGCCGAGGGCTGTTCTTTAGCGAGGGTCAGACCCTCGACAAAGACTTTTTGCCGAGTGCCGAGCATTTGCCCTCGGCAAATCCTCAAACCGCCGGCAAAGATGCTCTGTCCGGTAGTGGTTGCCGCCGTCGGGGCGGAGGATGGCGTCCACCGAGACGTCGACCACGGCCCACAGCCCCTCGGCGTGCTGCTTGCAGAACCGAAGGAAGAGCACCTCACGGATCGGCACCAGCGGCGACAGCACCTGCAGCTCCGCGTGCATCTGCATGCATCGATCCCAGGAGCACGTACGTACGTCGTCACGTCGCGTACGCGATTGAGCAGCCGTATAGTATATTACTAGTATAGGCGTGTGCGTGCGAGAGCATGGCGGCACGAGACGAATGGGATGACTCACCAGCTGGATCGTGCCAGTGGCAGCGGCGCGGAATGGAACAACACGTACGTAGTATAGGCCATTAACATGGAGCAGATGGCTCCTCAGGTGCGTACCGCGTCCATGAGGCTGTCTACGGGGTCCACGCTGCTGGTTATGGCGATGCCGGCCTCGCGGGTAGCCTCGGAGACGTAGCCGGCGGGGCTCGGCCCGAACACCCTGGCGAACGCCCAGTGGTACTCGTCGAAGTTGAGCGTCTCCAGGCCGCCGCCGCCGTCGGGGCTGCGGAGCCAGAGCTGCTCGTCCATCTGCGCCACTTTCATGAGCTCCTCCATTGCGGCGAGCCCCAGCTCGAGGAGGACGGTGCGGTCGATGCCGTCGGCCGCGCCGTGCATCGCGCCGTCGAGGGCGCCGATGCCCACGGGCAGGCACATGGCCGCCGCAGAACCCACGGGGCCCGGCAGGCCGCCGGCGCCCATTAGGTGGGGGAGGGGCTGCAGCGCGGACGCGCCGAGGGGGCCGAGCCAGAACCCGCCGTTGGTGCCGACGCCGAGCTCGAGGCCGGAGCACCCTTGCAGGGCCGACATGGAGCTGCCAGAGGAGATTGGGCGGCCGAGGAACTTGCCGGCGAGGGCGCAGCCGCGGTCCAGCTCGTCCTTGAGCCGTGCGTTCTCTATGCGGAGGTGCTGTTCCTCCAGCGACACCTCCCCGAGCACGGCCATAACTCCAAGAACTGGGGGGCCTCTCTACTAATTTGGACGTCCCGATCCAGGCTCACGCGTGGTTCACGTGCGCTCTGACCCCGCCACGTCGGCAAAAACCTTGATCCAATGAGTTATGGACCTAAGTGACATACTTAAATAATATTATGGTGGCAGAAGTATGATTAGAGAGTTTGTGGATCTAAATGGCACCACGAGACAAGTTTAAGGGCCTACGATACATATACCTCTTTCAGAAATGCTTTGCTTGGC
The DNA here is from genome assembly GCA_904845875.1 of Miscanthus lutarioriparius. Lineage (NCBI taxonomy): Eukaryota > Viridiplantae > Streptophyta > Magnoliopsida > Poales > Poaceae > Miscanthus > Miscanthus lutarioriparius. Next base: position 56,775,652 of record CAJGYO010000018.1, read on the forward strand.
TGAGCAAGCAGAGCTTTTAGGTGCCGGTTTATTGGAGATGCATGTCTGGTCGAAGACATACCTAAACAAACACATTGCTGTTTGTGGCCTGGTAGGTAATTAGGCCAGCCTAACAAGTTCAACTACGAGCCCTAGTGGCGCCACGTCGGCAAAAGCGTACTGGCTAGTAGCACCATTAACGTGCTCCATGCACGCTGATGCATGATTTTTAGTGATGCCAGCTTATTATTCGTGTGTCATCTCTGTACCACATGGTTCTGTCCATTGATCGCGGCGGTGGCAGGATACCTGTTCAACAGATTAATAGATTCAGAAAACAATTTTTAACATACAATTTTTTAGCAGTTCTGTGTAGTTTGCTTTCTTTAGTTAATTATTACTTGAACATACAGCAATGCCGCCCATGGATTAAGATTAACCAGGCGTAGACGCCAGTTGTATGACGACGTTGCCTTCTTTTCAATTCCCTTTAGTTTTTGCAGCTCTGACTGAACGAAGTGTGATCCGATGCAGCAGCACGCTGTGAAATCTCTGACGAATCGCTTCAAAGAGATCATGCGACACGTCTCTGTGCTTTCTCTTATAATTTGTGTGCAGTTGCATTGCACGCAGAACTGGTTTATATATTCATTATTTATTATTTCACTGTGTTTTCTTGTGTGCATAAGCTACAGCCGACAGAGGTTATTACCTGCTGCTGAGCTCCAAGAAACAAAACTCTGAATTTTAGAGGTTATCATTCAAGTAACCGTCTCTGACAACGCCTATTTTCACAGCCTCATGATCTTCCTGGTAACCCAACTTAACATTTTGCAACCAATCTGGTTCACAGAAGGACAAAGCCCACACTGAGTTAGGAGCATGGCACCTAGATAAAGCATCAGCAGCCATATTAGTTGAGCCATGCTTGAAGACAATTCTGAATTGGAGATCCATAAACTTAAAAAGAGACTTTTGTTGAAGCTTTGTGGAAATTCTCTGTTCAGTCAAGTGGAGTAAGCTTTTGTGGTCAGTTCTAATCACAAACTCCAGGTGTTGGAGATATGGGTGCCACTTATCCACTGCCACAGTGATAGCCATGCATTTTTTTTCATAAGTAGACAATGTCTGATTCTTTGGACTGACAGCCTTACTCAAATAAGCTATTTGGGATGGCGTTCTTGCATAAGGACAGCCCCAAAACCCAACAAATCTTGCATCAGTTTCCAGAATGAACTGTTTAGAGAAGTCTAGAAGAGCCAAAACTGGTGCCTGAATCAAGGCAGTCTTCAACTGCTAAAAAGTTGTCTTAGTAAGTCATGTCCAAACAAAAGGTACACTTTCATGAGAAGATTAGACAGAGGTCTACTAATCAAGCCATAGTGCATAATGAATTTGGAACCCCCTGAGATCTTTCAAACAAGTTGGAGTGGGTCGTTGCTCCATAGCCAATACTTTTGCAGGTTCAGTAGAGACCCTCTACTAAACATGGTATGGCCATATTCTACCTCCTCCTGAGCAAAAGAACATTTAGACAACTTGATATAAAATTTGTGAGCTCTGAGGATATCAAAAACTTGTGTCAGCAACTTGACATGCTAGACAAGGTACTGGAATAGATGAGGATGTCATCCATAAACACAAAAAAAGCCCTTTTCTCAAGAGAGCAGCAAAGATCAAATTCATAATCCCTTGAAATGTGGCAGGAGCATTGGTTAGACCAAAGGGGCATGGCCAAGAATTCATAGACGCCATGGTGGGTCTTGAAAGCTGTTTTTGTGAGTATCTGCCACATCAATACGGATCTGATGATAGTCAGCTCTAAAGTCCAACTTGGTAAAGCACTTTGCTCTAGCTAATTCATCAATGAGCTCCTCCACTATAGGTATAGGATGTTTGTTCTTGATAGTTTGATGAGCATTAAGGTGCCAATAATCTACACAAAATCTCCAAGTGCCATCCTTCTTCCTCACCAATATATAGCACAGGTGATGCATAGGGACTAGTGCTTGGTTTGATTATGCCATTGCTCAACATCTCAGTCAACTGCCTTTCTATTGAATCTTTCTGCACAAGAGAGTACTTGTAAGGCCTGATGTTGACTGGTAGGCCTCCAGGAAATAACTATCTAATGATCAAAGGGTCTTGGGGGAGGCATGGAGGTAGGAGTCTAAAACATATCCTCATAGGACTCCAACAAAGACCGCACCTCCCTAGGAATTTGGCCATCATACAAAACAGCTATCCTGACTTCCTCAGGCAACAAGACATACTGAATTTGGGAAACGGTGGGGATCGAGAACCAGAATGGTTCTCAGCACCCCCCATCGGAAACAGACGAGGATTCAGAATCGTATACGTACCCACAACGTCGAACTATAGTCGGGGTCCTAGGATCCCGCTGCAGGGTGTGTCGTGCCCCTTGAGCCGCTCCCCATCTGTCGCAGGTGGGCACGATGATGTTCCGGGAGCGAGGCTGAGGTCCAACCAGTGCGGTGGAGGCGGCACAGGTGAAGGCGGACGCAGAAGAGGTCCACGCAGCGGCTCGAGCTCGCTTGGTCCTGCTCATTCTTGCATCTCTAGAGTATTGTAACACCTTGTGTTTTGCATCATATTAAAATTCACTAACAATTTGAATTTTTAAAACTTTACAACAAATTAAAATCTTGACTATTCATTTTCTGCAAAAATGTTTTAAAAATATATTTTCCGAAAACCCTGCATCAAAATTTACCGTATGCATTTAGGTTAGAATGTTGGAATGATGAAATGCTTGATTGTTTTGAATGCTTGTATGTGTGTTTGCCCTAGAATTTATTTGGCACCAAATAATCCTCCTTGGCATTTTTCCCTTGACTTTCTCCATCCAAAATAACCTCCTTGACTCTCCTTTGATTTTCCAAGCTCTCCACATTTCAAAACCTCCTTGAAATTCAAATCCAAATCTTTCATTTGTGCAGATAGTTTATTTTGGGAAATAGAAAAAGGTTCTAAATTGGGAAATGGCCATGGGCTCATTTCCCTTCCCCCCCCCTCCTTTCTGGCTGCGAAGCAGCCCGCCTCTCCTTCCGCCACTGGCCGTCGCCAGCTCGACCCGCGCCCTCGCACCCGCTATGGGCCTGCACGGCCACACGGCCCAACTTGTCGCGCCCGCCTTCTCCTGCTGACGACGAGGGCCCAGCAGTCAGCCGCTCCCCTCTCCCCCTCATTCACCGACACGCAGGACCGCCTTGTCATCTTCGTCTTCTACCCCGGGACGAACGACGCGAATACCACGTCTTCCCAATCGTCTACCTCCGCCGCCTCGAACTTGCCGTTACCGCCTTGCCCGGCCGAGCGGATAGGGATTGAGAACACCACCGCGGTCCCCACGAACCTTCATGACGCCTTATCCTCCCCACCCCACCACGCAGCAGCTCCAGGACAACCGACTGTTGCCACCGCCATAGCCGAGCTTGGAGTTTTCCGGCCAGGAGAGGATAAGCTCGCACTGCGCGCCATCTCCTTAGAATTTGAACGCGTGCGCGGGAAAGAGGAAGCTTGGCGCACGCGGAACCGAGGCGCCCGAAGGAAAATATCTCCCCCGGCGAACCACCATTGGCGACATATAAATAGGCCTCCCCCGAGCCCCTCCGCTCCAACCATCAGCGCCATAAGCTTCACCTAGTCTGGGAACATACCATCCCCTATTCTCTTCCCTTCTCCCCTCTTCTCTTAAGCCCTGGCGCGACTTCCCCCAAATCGGTGACCATGACCGCCATGGGAGCCGAGCTCCAGCCTCTCCCTCTCTAGTGCCCCTTCAGGAAATTGGTGAAGAGGGCGAACTCCCTGACTCATCCTCCACCCACCATCGCTAGCCCTCTCTCCCTCTTCGGGTTGCTCTGCCTCCATGAGGAGCCGCCGCCGAGCCACCATCACCAACGCTCGACGCCGGCAAGGCACGGATGAACCCAAACAACCCCGCTAAGCGCTCACTGGTGCACGGTGACCACACGACGCCTTTCTCCATTCACTAGAACGCCCAGGAGGAGCATCTACTCGTCACCCCACCACCGCTGCAGCCTCGACGAGCCACCACCGCCGCCTCTAGCACCGGAAGTCACCGCCGACTGCTTCAGGCGATGCGGGATGGCCTTGGGAGCATCATCCTCCCTGTTATATCAAGCTTCGATCGGAGACGCCGCTGGTAATGCTAGCTCCGGCGAACCCCCATGCCCTTCCCCTGCATCGTCGCCGTGTTGCCTCCGTCTCCCTCTGTCTCTCTGTGCGGTAGGCCCATGACCGAAATGACGTCCACGTCGTCAGACGCGAGGAGCCAAAGGTGACTCACATGTCAGCGACAGCATACGCCGACACAACGGACCCACCTGTTGGCCACCCACCGCCACACCTGCCTCTTGTTCTCTCTTCCTGCACCCGGTCCATGTGGATAAGAGTGAAAGGTCCTAAATGGTTAGAGGGGGGGTGAATAGCCTATAAAAAATTCTCTACAAATACAATAGAGCAAGTGGTTAGTAACCTAAATGGCAAAATTCAATTTTGCTCTAGCTCTACAAGGGTTGCCAGCCACCTATACCAACAATTCTAGTCGCTATGATCACTAAGCACACACACGGCTAAGTCACTACTTTCTAAGCTAGTGAGCTCTCAAAGACTAACTAAAGAGCCTTACTAACTAAACTAATAAGCTCTTAAAACTAACTACACTAAAGAGCTTAACTACACAAGTATGAAAGTAAGTACAAGAGAGTGAGTAGGGTGATTATACCGACGTGGAGAGAGAGATGATCAATCACAATATGAATGCCAATGAACACCGGGAGAATGCTAACGGAGACAATGAGACACGCGATTTTTCTCCCGAGGTTTATATGCTTGCTAGCACGCTAATCTCCATTGTGTCGACCAACACTTGGTGGTTCGGCGGCTAATTGACACCATGCCAAGCCCACACTAGGGCATCGCAAGAACCTACTCACAAGTGAGGTAACTCAATGACACGAGCAATCTACTAGAGTTACCTTTTGGCTCTCCGCCGGGGAAGGTACAAGGCCCCTCACAATCACCGGGAGATGGCCACGAACAATCACCAACTCATGCCAATGCTCCTCCACTGCTCCAAGTCGTCTAGGCGTCAGAAAACGCCAAGAGTAACAAGAAATCCGCAGCCACAATGATCCCCAAGTGCCACTAAATACAATCACTCAAGCAAATACACTAGGAATCACTCCCAATCTCACTATGATGATGAATCAAAGATGGAGATGAGTGGGAGGTGTTTGCTTAGGCTCACAAGGATGTCAAGTATGTCAAAGTGCCAAGAGAGATGAGCCCAAGCCGGCCAAGCTCTACTTATAGAGGGCTCAAACAAATAGAGCCATTGGCCCCTCACTGTGTAGATTTTGCACTGATCGGACACGTCCGGTAGGACGACCGGACCACAGAGTTTGGTCGCTGCCAAGCGGCCACGTGTCCCTTTCAAACGAGTTAGCCATTGGTGCCCAACGGCTAGCACGGTCACGCTCTAACACGACAGAGAAAAAACGAACGGACACTCACTGGGCAGCGTCAGGTCGAGTCCAGAGAGCTGCCAGAGCCGCTCTAGGCTGACCGGACGCCACCAGCGTCAGGTCACTCATAGCCGCATGCGCCACCTCCTCTGACCGGACGTGACACTACGTAGAGTCCGGTCACAGCGAAAAACTACACTAAGATGTCTAAGGCATGACCGGACACGTCGGATCACCACCGACCGGATGCTCCCCAGAGTCCGTCACCTCTGCCTCAACTGATCACACCTGGACTAAATACCATACGCGTCTGATACAGATATTGGACACGTCCGGTCACCTCTACAACACTACCAGAGCTAGGGTCAAGCACCGGACGTGTCTGGTCACCCTGTGACCAGCGCTTTCAACTCCTTTCTTGACAGAAGCAGGGGAAGGTAGTAGACGGCGAAGTCGTCATCCGACCCCCCGGCCCTCATGGCAAGGCTGTAGTCCTCGAGCCAATGGTCTGGGTTGGTCTAGCCGTCGTACTTGGAGATGTGCGTCGGCGGCTGGAATTGCCTAGGGTAGGGGGCCGCCTGGATTGCTGCCCCGAACGCCTGGGGGCCGAAGTGGTCCAGGGCGGCGCTCCTGTCCCTCCGCTCAGGAGTGCAGGACTACGCCTGAGCGTGGCGCTGGCCTCGATGGTATCGCGGACGTCGCGGTCGTCGCTGATATGGTGGTGCGCGGAGGGACGCCGAGGGGAAAGCTCGCGCCTTCGCTCCTGCCTCAAGATGGCAACGGGTACCCGAAACCCGAGTACCCGACGGGTTTTACCCGATAAGGGGGCGGGTATGGAAGACATTTTGCACCCGCGGGTACGTTATTGGACAAATTCTTGTACCCATCGGGTATGCGGGTACGGGTGTGGGTGTATACTACCCATACCCGCATACCCGCGGGTAAAAAAACCCGCATAAATAATATCCAACCTCTGCAATTTTAGCCCATATAAGCATATAGCCCATATTTAGCCCATATAAGCATATGAGTATATATATTCTGAACTCCCTCAAACCCTAATCCTCATCCTCACTCCACTCCACCAGCCCATATTTCTGTTTTTCTACTCTATTGTTGATTTGTTTTGCTGGAAGCTATTATATTTTGGTGTGTGAACTCGGGTATATTGTCGGGTAAGAATTACCCATCGGGTGCAGGTATGGAATGAATTTTCTACCCGCCTACGGGTACGGGTAACCCGACGGGTAAGATTTTGATCTGGCGGGTGCGGGTACGGGTGGCCAGTACCCATCGGGTACGTACCCGTTGCCATCTTGACTCCTGCCAGGGCTTGGCGCCTCTGGTCCACGGGCGGTCGGAGCTACTGCCGAAGGAGTCACCACTGCTCCCGCCCACCGGTGGGGCATGAGCGTCTGAGCGATCCCCGTTGGTGGTGGTCGTCGGCTGGGACAGTCTGGAGAGCGTGGCGCGATGCCGGGAAGCAGAGCTCTCGGCCTGCTGCTCGAGGGCGACCCAGAGAAGCCACCTCGCCTCGTGCAGCCACTCGTTGGTCATCAGGTCTGGGGTGTCAGAGATGTCCTCTAGCCGACAAGCAGTGCTTGCCATGTTGTAGGCCGCTCGAGGGAAGCGCAGGGTGTTGGGAGCCCCCGTGCGGGCGTCGTCGTCGTTGCGGGGAGGCTGTGTGGCTTGTTGCCATGCAAGGTCCTGCCTTTGGTGCTCGATCTCTGCCTCGGTGGCCTCTAGGTCCACCTACTGAGCCTGCAGGCGAGCAGCCTTCTCCCGAAGGTAGTTCGCATGGCTGCGGGGACTCTGGTCCGGCGGTGTGAGCTCAGGCACCTCATCGGCAGGAACCTTGCCATCGATGTGATAGCACATGCGTGGCGGGGCGTAGCAGTCGATGTCGTCGGAGTCGTACTCCAGACCATTCCCCGAGAGGATCTCGAGGAAGGTGCACAGCGAGAGGACGTCAGTCCTTGCTGCGCGGGACAGGATGGTGCTCTATGGAATCTCGCGGCTGACGAGGTGCTCTAGCTCTAGCTGGAAGGACGCTGCCGCATTTTGGATCCCGAAAGGCAGGTCCACCGTACCAGAAGCGGTCGGGCGGTGGGAGCACCTCGCCGGTGGCGATCTTCCCCCTACCTGGCGCGCCAGTTGTCGTAGGGTTGGAACAGCGGTAAGCATTGTTGTTCGAGTCGGTGTCAGAGTACGTGTCTTCGGTGGCTTGGGTGGACTCAAGAATACAAGAATCACAGAGAGGACACAATGGTTTATCCTGGTTCGGGCCGATCGATGCCCTACGTCCAGCAGCTCATGATCCTTATACTCAAGAGCACCCAAAATCAGGGGGTTACAACAGAGTGTATAGGAGCTAGAGAGAGATTTGGTAGGGGGTTAGCTCGGTCCTAATCCTGAGGTTACCTTGCCACCGGTGGAGCCTTCCCCTCGTCAGAGAGGAGGAAGACAACGGGTGCGGTGGAGGAGCTCTCGGTGCCCCTCTCTGGATTGCTCTGCTCTCGAAGCCGAGCAAGAGCGGATCGATGAGGAATGGAATGATCTGTCTCGGATCGTCCTCCTCCCTCTAGGATCCGACCTTATCCCTTATATATCGAGATAGGTTGGGTACATGGTAGTTTGGGGGTTGAGCCTATGGTCTACATGCGCCGAAGTCCAGAAGGGTCTTGCAGCGGCGCTCTGTGGACCGTGGCGGTGTCATGGAGCTAAAGAAGCCTTGGGCGTCGTCCGGCTGGCCTGTTCTGACACACTGAGTGTCAGGCTGTGTCGGCTTGGACCGGCCTGCCCCAGGCGCACCTTCTAGAGTCTTCTTGGTGGCGAGGGAGGTAGGCTCGAGGGGCGACGCGCGGGCCCGGAAGCCCCCGAGCCCCCGGAGGTCGAGGAGAGCTTGTCTTCTTGTGTCACGCCTCGTGCGTGACCCTGTCGGGGGAGCGGCTGGCAGCGCCACGCCCAGAGTGCAGCGTCGGGGAGTCCTCTGAGCCTCGATGGCAAGGGGTGTGTCTTCTTGTGCCCGGGCCTTGGTTGGCGTCGTAGGTCGGGCAGGAGCCAAGGATCGGGCTCAGGTTTCCCGTCGATCGGGAGCCTGAGGCTGGGGCGAGCCCCTGAACCTTGAGCAAAGGCCGCGGCGTGCTCAGGCTTGGCCGGGTTTGTTGGTCTGAGGGTGCGCGCGAGCGTACCTGATGGGTATAGCCCCCGAGCCCCTGGATGATCCTGGAGGGGTCGGCCGGGGGGGGTCTCTTTGGTCGGGAACCATCGATCCCGAGGCTTAACATACCCATATGTTAGGATTTTGTCACCAACCAACTTGCTCTGATATTTGGACAGCAGATCAAGAAGCTCCCTTTATCCCTTACTCCATACCATCTTCCTGATGTAGTATGCCCCATTTGTGAAGGTTTTCTCCCCATTCTACAGCTGCCTCAACTTTAGCTTTCCTACCTCAAGAAATTTTGGATTAACACCATGGATATTGCATATAACAGACCTGGGCAGATCTTGGGTGGCACCTGATAATCTGCATTAAGATCAGAATAATTTAGTACATGGCTCAATCAATCAGGGCAGGATGATAACAACTGGGTGTTTAGTTTTCCAAATTCAATAATTTATCTAGGAGGAGAAGGAAAACGAGCAAATGCATTTATCTGAGAAAACTACAAGGTACATAGGTGACATATCACTTGAATGTCTCTCTTTTTTTTTACTTAGTATTGTAGCAATATAAGATAACATTGCATGCAAATACTGAACATTGTTATAAGTTCATTAAATAAGCAGAGGAGGAATGCAGGATGAAGTTTGAGAAATCACAGACGAGGTATTTTGACAGCATCATGATCTATTTTTGGTGGAATATTTGGAAAAAAAGAATTAGAAGAACCTTCCACAAAAAACTCTACAACCAAGACAAGTGGCTTTGCTATGCAAGGAGGACATTCAGCAATATGATTTGGGGTCAAATAGTATCGAAAGTTTTCACTAATCTAGTGCTGATGTTGGTCTTTCTGGTTCTCGAGCTAGGCCGTTTTCTTCATGGTTGTTGTTGTCCTTTATGTAGTTGTGCTTAAAGGTCCCCCTGGGTTAGCCTCGCCTGTGTAAGGAGGTTAGCTGGTACTGTTGTTGATAAGGTCTGTTCCAGGGGGTCTGGTATTGTAAATATTCTGTAACTCTCTTTTGCTTTTTTGCTTTTCTTCGTCTAATAAAATGAATGGCAAAGCTTTTGCCACCCCTTTCGGAAAAAAAAAGCAAGAGGCGATCGTGACTGGCTACCACCATAAAACTCTTCTAGAATGTTTGTTGTACATAAGTATCTAATCGCACTTCTACAGTAAGGTTATCTACTTATAACAAGAAAGTATGCCTATTCCAAGCATATCCTATCATGACTGAAATTAAAAAATTTATATGTCGAAATCCATACTCTTGCTCGTCCTTTGTATTTAGAACTAAAACAAATCATCCTTAACCAAATCTAATACTGATTGCATATGTTCCGGGAGCTAGGTTGAGGTCGAACCAGTGCGGTCGAGGTAGCGGAGGTGAAGGCGGACGTGGTAGAGATCCCCGCAGCGGCTCGAGCACGCTTGGTCCTGCTCGCGCTTGCATCTCCAGAGTATCCAGACGCGCAGTCGCTTGCGTGACCTAAGATGTAAGATGAGACATCACCGATGGAGGTCACCGCGGCATTAGCTCTCTGACGCAAATGCTCGAGCGCCTCGTCAGCAGTGGCCTGCCACGCACCAACGCCGCTCAAGGTTTCCAGCGTCTGCTTCATCATTGTCTGGAACCCCTCGAACTGAGTTGCCATCTTCTCCATCGACGCTGAGAGAGCTTCAGTGGAGGTCGCCATGTCTTGCTGAAACTTGATTGGTTTCCGCTTTGGAGCCAGGACGATCAAAGCGGAAACAAAAATTTGCCGAGAATCGACAGCTCCTGATACCAATTGTCACGATCCGGGTCAAGATCCTGACTGATAACTAAGTAGAATTGGAGGATTTGGGAAGACAAAACAGAATGGAACAAGAGAAGGGAACAAAACAGAGTTCAGACTTGGATTCTGTTACATTTCTGTTATTCAATGCCATCCACAGCGTGGTCACTGATGTTTATATTCGCGCACCCGCACGGCTCAATACACGGCCACGGCCTCATCCGAACCGGCCCATCACCAGGCATGCAGAGGCCCACTAACCCCACACTACAGCCCCAAGGCTGACTACTTAGCCACTCAGCTCTATACCACCTATTGCCAGACGCGCAACAATCATAGCCCTTCGCACCTCCTCCTCCTTCTTCCCTGCGCACCTGACACTTTATTACTGTTCTGTGTTGCTCTCATTGGGTTTTAGCACTTGTGTAAGATATATGTAGATGTCTGTTCGCCTTGATGTCAAGCAACAGATGCTATGACGACAGTTCAAGCATGATGCATGAAACCTTTACAGAATTGCAGTTCCAATTCCGTGTCAATGCAACTTGGTTGAGCAAATAGCGAGGATATTATATTAGGACTAATTGATGATGTTGTCAGGTCGCTGCAGCTAAGTTTTAGTTTCGTATGTATAAGCAATCAGATCAGATGTAGAAACCTTTCCCTGCTCTAAGTCGTATACTCGTATGATAAATTGCGCATTCTATATCATTGTGCCATCTATTCAGTCTTTTCTCATACATGTTTCCGGGAATTGCCAGTGTCAGCTTACCGTGGATTCATACTTTCTTTAGGCCTTGTTTAGATGTTACCGGATTCACCTCAATCCACATGTGTTCATGTGTCCCAACACACGTGGATTGAGGTGAATCCGACTACATCCGAATAAGAACTTAGGTAGCAAAATAAGCTTAACTTGCTCCAGCCTCTACAGATGAAATACATATGGATGGCGCACCCTTTTTTAAGTACTGGAATACTGGTCTAAGTTATTCAGGCAGTAAAGTGATTGGGAGCTATATATGTGCCTGCGTGAAGTCATGGCCGGCCGCTAACACTCTACCGTGAGCTTCGTTTTCTGCAGGAACACCTACTACATACAAGAAAAAAAATGTTGCAGGCTTAGAAAAGATTAGAACATCATCAACAGGTTATATTACCCATAATGCTCACCAATTTAATCGGGCACTGCACCACAAACACAATCTGACGAAGAGATTCTACTCTGACGCTTGCAGCACGGGTCTGCTGGCGAGGTTCACTCACAGGGTCGGGGTAGGGCTCATGACAATGTGTCGCAGCGGGTTATCTACCTTGCCGTTGCCGGCTCCGGCATGCTGCACAAACTCCGGAGTAAGCAAGCTTCCATGGCAGATGCATACGATTTTCACCTCTTCTCCTTCCCTGTATTTATACAGGAAGCCTTCAACCCTGTTGCCGTTGGGCAGCCCCTTGGTGAACACGCCCGGCATCTCCTTCAAAATCCTCCTTTCCACGCCCCCCATGCTGTTTGCCCTTGCAGCACAGCAGCCCTGCCTAAAATGCTTTGATCTCCCCTGGAACCAAGGGTTGCTGCTGTTCTGGGAGCTACCAAAGACGAAGGCGGCGGTGGACTTGCTGCCGTCACGCTCCTTATAGCTTCACCGGAGGAGGGAACAGATGATGACGAGCTGGGCTCCTTAGTGACGACTGTTCCTAAAAAAATCAGGAATGAGTATAATATAGAGCTTAATGATAAAAAAAAAAAATCCAATGGGAAGAACCACTAGAATAGAAAGTGTTCAAGCATATACAAACAGCTCACATCTATAATAACTGAACAATATAAGAATACAGCCTCCATCTATAAGAGCTGAACATTATAGAAATTTGAATCTTCCAGATTCAGCGAGGCGCTTATGGCATGAAATGTCTAGTGACTATTGAAGAGGACCCAACAGAGATTCTCACACAGCATAGCCTTTGTTTAGCTAATAACCACTAACATCAAATATATGTAAAACATCTCGATGCATCACACATATAGAACTCCATATTAACTTATAAGATCATAGATGTAAATAACATTGATCTTTGGGCCCAAAGTCCTAATTTAAGGGCAAATATCAATCCAGTTCATTCATGTATTATTACACCTGTGGTGCATTGGCAAAATTCATGTTTTTGGAAGCATGGGAAATGGATACTGAGAATGTCTAAACGGTGTACATATAACAAACAAAAGGGGATACCTTTGAAGGCAGAGCTTGGCTTCTTTCCCGTTGCTGACAAACTATCTTGTGATGTAATTGTAGCCTGATACTTTGGGGGAAGCCCCTTCGCCAGATGCTTGCCACTGCTATGATTTTCGTTAGTGCCCACAACAGCTCCGCCACAACTTACTAATTTGTCAGTGTGTGCATTCATCTCTTCAGGATTCTGCCCAGCCGCTTCTTTTGAAGTGCTGCAAGTGAGAGAGTTCCTCCTCTTAATCCTTTTCTTCTTAACCTCGAGTCTCTTCAGACTCTGTGCTTCCTTCCGTTTCTTCCATTCATCATTGCCAGCAGCCTCAATGACAGAAGGGAGTGAACTAGTCCTCATGAGGGTGCCACTGCCTGCAATATTTAGTAAGTATTTACAGATATTGGAAATTTGTGAAAAGCTGTTGATGTTCATTTCAGGCAACACTGAGATATTCGATTTCTCAGCATGTGATTGTTACCTTAAAGCATGTATTCTTTCTGTTTATTTACATTGCCATTAAAATTTTAACGAATGTACATAGTAACTTAATTAAAAACCAATTAGCAAAACTACAATTTTTTGAAAGTACTTTAGACACACATCTGTGCATATTGCTTCTGCACATAAGTATTCATGGAAATATCAAATACTAAACTTCAAACTGTTAGTGCATCACACAGGTAACTACTAATCTTTTCTCAGAGATATTTGATGAAGAAATACATACCTATAACAGAAAGAATGACTGAATCAACAGAGTTCTCTGCAATAAAATATTATTCCGCCTACTTAACACAGTTTTGGAAAATAATTCACAATTACACCATTTACCAAAACGATCACAATCGGCACTGCTAAGCACGGAATCTAAAAGCCAAATTAACTATCAAGGGTCGCAAAATACTAAATAAAGATAGTATAAACCCCACAAAGAGAAGCCGCACGCACCTTGCAATCTCTGCCCATCACCTTCCGAAGAGGCAGAGGACGGGTTCCCACTCGCCCGCGGGAGGGCGGGCGGCGCCGGCACCTCCACCGGCGGCGTCAGCATGGCCGCCATGGACGACGTCCGGGGGAGCTTGTCCCCCATCCGATCGATGCCGAACAGGCCGCCTAGAGACAGCCCAAGACTTAGCTCTACTTCCTCTTCCATCTCCTTCCGCAGATGCCACGGCCTCTGCTCCGGTGGCGGCGCGTCTCCCTTGCCGATGCCGCACAGGAAGTCCCTCGAGAACCCCTCCATCGCGAGCGCAGGCTTGTCTCAGGAAGCCTCAGGCCTCAGCAGCATCCGAGAAGCGCCTGAAAGACGGGCAAGACCTGAGCGACGCCGCAGGAGCAACCATTCCCGGCCAACAAGAGGAGAGGGGCCGGAGCAGAGAACACAGGATTAGAGGCGACTTACACAGGTTGCACGGAGGAGCGAGCTAGGAGGCCGCCATTGGAGAGGTGTCGCGCTTCTGCTTCTCCTCGCCGCGGCCTTGAGCGACTGACTCTCGCGGGGAACAGGAGGCAAAGCTTTCTGCTCGTTTCTGGGCTTTTGGGGCATGCGGTTCTGCTGGGGATGGCGAAGACGGGCAAGGCCTGCCTCCGGCACGACGCGCGCGTGTTTATGCGGCGGTCGACGCATGGTGCCAGCTTGTGCGCCACCGCGCAGCCGCGGCGGGAGCCGAGCGGGATGCGGTGGGCTCGCCAGCCTCGGCTGGGGCTGAGCCGTCGAGTTGTGGACGGGCGCCGTGACCGGTGGATGCCCAACACTCCAACAGGCTGATCCCTCGGTAGATTGTAGGAGATCCGAGGACCTCCTATAGCCATCATGGCATTTTTTTTTGGAAACGCTACTCTAGGAAGCCCTCCTTTGTTCCGAGGAGATCTCTTATCATCTTCTCTATCTTCGACGTGGAATTTTTATCGTCATCTTCGTCTCCGGTGAGATCTCTCATCATCGTCTTTATCTCTGTCTTCTCTAGTGAGTTCAAGTATTCAGGATTTGTTTGATTCTAGATGTTTTTAGGTTTAGAGGTAGGACCAAAGGAGTAGGGAACGATGCAGGCAAGGTATCTGAGACGATAGTTGAGTGAGTAGCGGTACGCCGCTGGCGAGGGTGACAGTGGATGGCCTGAGGAAGGCTTGGGGTTAAGGTATATGGTGGTAGTAATAGTTGTGGCGGCGGCGGCGGTGGGGTGGTGGTTGGAAGGGGGTGGGGGGGCAAACTCACTGCAGCAGGGTAACATGGCGGGGAGGCGATAGGTTCGGCGGGAGCAATCTAAATGGGAGGAGGAAGAAGAAGAAGAAGAAAGGGAGGAGGAAGAAGAGTCATACGTCACACTCGCTGGTAGAGATTAATATATTGTACGAGAGATTTAAGAAAAAATAAGACTAGTCGAAGAAGATATAGCGGCGGAAAAGTCAAAACGTGTCCCGTGTGAGAGGAGACAAACTTTCATGTATATTATAGATTTTATTTTTTAACATAAGATTATTTGAGTGCAAAAGAAGAAACACTTTCATATATTCACTAGCTATCGTATCTTTCGTTCATAAGCCATATTTACAATTCTGATGTCCTATTAATTTATTGACAACTTAAATATAACTTAAGGCTTCTTTTATGTATTTGAAAACTTTTAACCAATTATTACATGTTATATGCTTGCTAAAAAATAAAAATTACTTTAGTTAAATGTTTCGTATTTCCTCTAATTACATATATGAGTTTCACTAAAAATAAAACTCTGTTGTATTAAATTATTGATTGGTGGTATCTATAAAAATATATAATAATTAACTAAAAGACTTATATATTATGAATGTATTAGATATAGTGATGCTGCCAACTTCGTGTTGTAAATCTATATAAAATTTTATACATTGGTGGTCATAGTTCAAATAAATAGTCTTAGACAAACCTAAATGAACTTATATCATGACCTGAGAAAATATACACTAGTAGGACTTCACTTATAGCAAAGAAGGCTGAAGAAAATAGGGCTTATTTATTTGCCCAAAGTGGTAGCATTTTACCTTCATGTCTTTTCCTTTGAACACTCCCAAAGATAAGAGACGAAGGGTGTAACAAAAAGGTATCAGTTAGGTTAGGCTTGATCATAGACAACATAACTCGACCTATTTAGTATGCCGCAATAGCCTCGAGCTCCAACATTAGACCAAAATATGAAAGATCCTAGAAATACCATAAAATTGAATATTAAGTGGATTCCGACTTCCTCTTATCTATTTCTTGCCGTTTTTAAACCTCTCGTCTCTGACACTTTATCAAATCTAGTTTATGCTTAGCGCTTTGAATGGGTGAGAGCTTCTAATGTTCTCCGGTGATAAAGAAACCACTGTGTGGCGGTCACAGAAAGAAAATAACAAACTTCAAATTTTATTATGGCAATGACTTTAATACGGGCGTGCCGATGATAAACGCACCGCACGCTACACGCCAACCACAACTTCTTCCCCATCTCGCCCACCCGTGCCCTTTCTCCTCGCCCCCCCCCTATCTCTCTCCCCGAAGACCTCCTCCCTAACTCTCTCTCTCGAGCGGATCCGGCGGTGGCATGGACTCTCCTCTCCCCCTCTCCCTCTCCCCTCGGCGACCTCCTCCCAACTCCGGCGAGCGGATCCATCGGCGGCATGGAGGATTCGGTCAGATTTTGCGATGGCCATGGCGGATCTAGCGAGGTAAGGTTCCTCCTCCTCCTCCTCCTCCTCCTCTTCCTCCTTAGGATTCCGACGAGCCCTCCCTCTCATCTTCCCAAACACCGGTGGCCTTAGAAGGAAAGTGGTTTGGGGGAGGAAGGCCGGCCAGGTAGTGGGGATGCCAACAGGCGGTTTAGGAGCCTTGGTGGCGGTGGAGGCGAACGGGCAAGGTCGGGGCGGGGGTGCCATGGCCATGGTGGCAGCGGCGGCTGAGGGAGGAAGGGGAAGGGGAAGAAGGTGGCGCTACGAGCAAGCTAGGGGCCGGAAGAAGGGTGTGATCATAGCTACATGCCTCGCCATGAGTCTCGATGAAACCCTAGATTGCATGACTATAGATGGCCATAAGGCACACGGTCCATCGACACGGCCCACGCCCTCTCTGTTTTGGCCCGGCCCAGGCACGGCCTGGCATGATGACTATCAGGCCCATGGTGCCCCGCCCGACTCTAGGGCCGTGCCTGGGCCTCTACCTTGGCCCGATGTGCTGGCCCGGCTCGGCTCGATCAGCCACCTTTATTTATTTACTTCCCATATATATAAATATATGAAAACCCTAATTTACTCCTCATGATCCCCGCCGTTGCACATCTATTCGGCTATTTTGCTATGCGGAGTCAGTCGCACACCTTCCTCTTCCCCTGCGCTATACTCTGATTTCTCTGCTCCCCTCCACCGCGCATCCCGTAGCCACACACACTTTCCCTCTTGCGGCCGCCCGCCCCTCCGGCTCTAATTTCTTTGCTTCCTCCGCGAATCTGATGCGCGACGCACAACACCGGCGCCAGCTGCAGCACGCCATGGCTCCAACACCGGCGCCCCCAGGCGAGCGACGGCAGCACGCTCCAATGCGCGGAGCCCCTCTTCTCTACATGTGCGTGAGACAGCAGTGGCCTCGGCCAGCGTGAACGAAAATGGCACGTCGAGCCTAGCAGGCCGTCGGGCTGGCCCGGCACAGCCCGCCCCCTTTAGGGCCGCGCTTGGGCCGTTTGGTGCAGCCCGTGGGCTGGCACGGCACGGCCCGATGCACCTGACGGGCCATGCTGGCCCGCTAACCTCCAGGCCATGCCAAGCACGGGCCCGTGCCATGTCGGGCCGGGCGGCCCGAATAGCCATCTATAGCTGCGGCGGGGCGGTTGGCGGCGACGGGGACGAGGGTCGCCTAAGAGGTAGAAGGTGCCCGCGAGGAGGAAGAAAGGGAAGGGGGCGACGCGAGGAAGGAGACGGCCGTGCGATGCGCTTAACGTACGACCGTCTGTTATTATATAGATCGGTATAAGAAAGTTATTGCTTACATATTCAAACTGTTTTCTATTTTAATAACACTAGAGTGGCAAGTTAGGCATTTTTCTCTAAAATCCTAATCTTCAATGATCTTGTAAAAATATTTGAAAAAATATTTATTTAATTTCACTGGGCATGCATGGGAACCCCCCTGCGATGGCTACATTTTAAGAGGATGGATGCTTAACGGAGTTAACGCCGTCGTCAGCTTGGGACTCTTCGGGGTAGCAGAGATCGGCTCGGGTCGACTGGGGACGAAGAACAGAGGAGCACTGGAAGACAGGTCATCTCTAGGAGCTCGGCGCCGATTAGGAGCAAAAAGCCAGAGCCACGTCATACCACGTAGGGACAACACCAGCCAACTTGCCCCGGTCACTGCCACATAGGGACGACGCCAGCCAACTTACCCGGTCACTGCCACATAGCCACATAGGGACGACGCCAGCCAACTTGCCTGGTCACTGCCACGTAAGACGACGCCAGCCAACTTGGCCGGTCACACTTCAGGTACCGTACCACCGCCTTCTCCGCACGCTTCCTTCCTAGCGCACCGCTTTTCACCGGAAAAACTAGCCCCGCGCAGGTATACCCCACGCCATCGATAGGCGCCGGGTTGGCCACAGCAAACTGCCATCACGCCCCGCGGCACAGCCCCCGCACAGGTAAAAGCCAAGCAAAACGGCAAAACCCCAGCGAGACCCCGCGTAGCTAGCGACCTAGCGTGCGGCGGCGTGCCGCCGCTCTCGCGATCGCGAAGACGCGACCGCACCGCCATCGCACGCCACGTGAGCGCGGCCCGCCGACCGCAACACGGTGGGCGCCAGTGCGAAAGGCGCAGTCCTTCCTCGCCGTGACCCCACCGGCAAGTGGCCCAACTTGCTCACACCGAGTGACTTTCAGACCTGAGAGTGCTTGGTGCAGGTAAACTGACGCATCCTCTAAGTTATGTTTCAGTTTACGAGTTCTTAGAAAAGCAGGCAACAAAGCCCTCGAGTTTTGATGATGGGTCCTGTCTCCGGCACATGAGGATTTATATCAGCAGCCTCAGTCGCAGCCTCCCATGACCACTCGTACCTCTGCATGTCTGTCAATGGAGCAGGCTGCTCGGTTAGAGCATTCAGTGTTATAGATACGGCAGTTGGGGAATTGCTTGAAGAAGTCATTTGACGGGTGATTGGCACATATAACTATCTATCCCATTGCCAGGGCTTCAGCGGTGGTCGTACAGACCACATCTGTGGTGCTGGGATTGATGAACACTTTATACCTGTTGGAGAATCAGTGTGTCAAACTTTCAGTCCAGCACAAACGGTTGGTGTATCCTAAGTACACCAGAGCAAAAGTTTAGTCCGCGTGACTAAGAGGACTAAATATGAGCTAAGTATAAAATTAATTGCACATAGACTAATTAGCGAGATAAATCTATTAAGCCTAATTAATCCATGATTAGCATGTGTTTACCGTAGCACAACATTGTCAAATCATGGACTAATTGGCTTAATAAAATCGGCTCGCAAATTAGTCTCAATCTGTGCAATTAATTTTATAATTAGTCTATATTTAATACTTCGAATTAGTGTCCAAATCTCCGATGTGACAAAGACTAATTTTTAGTTCCAGGAACAGTTGCATGTGTAACTTGTGTATCCTACTATGACAGTTGCATGTGTCTCCTGTGTTTCAGTGTGTAAGATATATGATAGTTGCAGGACTGTATCACGCTTAGAAAGGATCAGAACATTATCAACAGGTTATGTTACCATAATGCCTACCAATTTAATCGGGCATAAAGTAAGCACTGCACCACAAACACAATCTGACGATGAGATTCTACTCTGACGCTAGGCCGAAGGCTGACTCTACTTTACAGAACACTTGATGCACGGGTCTGCTCGCGAAGGGTTCACAGAGTCGGGGTAGCTACCTATGGCAGATGGGTTATCTACCTTGCCGGCTCTGGCGTGCTCCACAAACGCCGATGGAGTAAGGAGGCTTCTATGGCAGATGCATATGATTCTGACATCTTCTGCCTTCCTGTATTTATACAGGAAGCCTTCAACCCTGTTGCCGTTGGGCAGCCTTCATTAGATTGTGTTCTGTAGAATAATCTCAACCTTCAGCCTAGCGTCAGAGTAGAGTCTCATCATCAGATTGTGTTTGTGGTGCAGTGCTTACTTATGCCCGATTGAATTGGTGGGTATTATTTTATGGTAACATAACCAGTTGATAATGTGTTCTCATCCTTTCTAAACGTGATATAGTCATGCCACTGTCATATATCTTAGACATAGAATCTTATATTATGACAGTTGCATGTGTATCCTAAGTACATAACTTTGTGTAACCTGTGTTTCAATTCACTAAGATCACAAAACTTACGTATTTACTCCCTCCGTTCCAAATTATACGTCGCTTAGACTTTTTTGGTACACCTATTGTGCTATGCATCTAGATATAATAATATGTCTAGATACATAGTAAAATATATGAATAAAAAAGTCAAAACGACTTATAATTTGAAACGGATGGAGTATCTAATAAACGTTGACAAAAAAAACTAAAGAAGAAATTGCTTTTACTATTTTGACTCTCGACAATGGCAATACCAATTTTGCATTCAAACTCTTAACTTAGAACCGAGGGATGTGTTAAGCATGTTACACATGCACAAATGTATAACAGAATAAGACGGAATGGGTATAGTAAATAAGAAACTTACTCATCGAACAAGGGATCTGCATGATCACGACCAGGATGAAAATTGACAGACAAACTTAAACGTTTGGCAGATTCACAGACCTGATCAGAATCTTCTCCGCTGCCATATATATCCACTTCAAGACCAACCAACTTGCTCTGATATTTGGACAGCAGATCAAGAAGCTCCCTTTATCTGATACGGAGAATTGGAGTGGAGAGGGTAGCGAGAGGCAATGGCGCGGTGGGGAGATCGCCGGCGGCAGCGGCTGAACCGCGCGAAGCCACCGTCGAAGAGGAACCCCACCCGCTCGGGAGGTTCTATTCTTCTTCGATAAAACTGATTACATTCCTAAGTGCATCATTTATAGTCCAGGTGCATTTCCTTACTAACAAACAATGGTCCAGATCCTAAAAACCCTCCCTGATTATTCTCTTATCAAAACTAAAAACGCCTTAGCCACTGCTGGCAGTGAACCTGGCCGTGGCCTTCTTCACCCGGCACCTATATTGCTGGCCTATGAATGAGTCCACAACATTTCCCTCCTCAACAAACAGCTCGTCCGCAAGCTGGAACGCCGGATAGCGCTCTTTGAAATCAGCAACCGGCTCCCAAGTAGCATTAGCAGCAGAACAACCATCCCAATGCACTAAGAGCTCCCAACGACCCCGGTTCAATCAAGCTCGAACCACGTGGGATGGTGTTGGCACCACACGGCCCGAAGGATAGGCGGCAACGGCATGATGGCAGCAGGTGGATCCCCTTCGAACCACTTCAGCAAGGTGACATGGAAGACATCATGGATGTGCGCCTTCGGTGGTAGCTACAGGCAGTAGGCAACAGCCCCAAGTCGCTCGATGCTCTGATAGGGCCCAAAATAGCGCGGCCCAAGCTTAGAAGGAGCAGCAGCCGTGATACTAACCGCTGTGCACTGCTAGAGGCGTAGCAGCACCCAGTTGCCAACAGCAAACTCCACATGGCGGCGCTTCTGGTTCTGTTGCTCCCGCATGGTATCCTGAGCGAGGATGAGGCGCTCCCAAATCTCAGCCGGGAAGATATCACGATCCCGAAGCTGTCGATCAACGACAGCCACACGAGCCGCGCCCGGCGTGTAGGACATCAGAGCCGGGGGCGGGCGGCCATTGACGACCTCGAACGGCGTGGCTCGAAGAGCGAATTGGTAGGAAGTGTTGAAGCAGAACTCCGCCCATGGAAGCCACTGCAGCCACGAACGGGGATGATCACCTGTGAGGCACCGTAGGTACATGACAATGATGCGGTTGGAGACCTCCGATTGGCCGTCCGTCTGTGGACCGAAGGCCGAGCTGCACAGGAGCTTCACGCCGGCCAGCTTGAACAATTCCTCCCAGAAGTGGCTGGTGAAAACCGTGTCACGATCGCTCACAATAGAGCACGGAAAGCCATGGAGCTGGACGATATTGTCGAAGAACGCCCGAGCCACGGACTGCGCAGAGTAGGGGTGGCTCAAGGCCACGAAGTGAGCCATCTTGGAGAACTGACGATGGTCAAGATGACGGACTTGCCGCCGACCCGCGGAAAGCCCTCCATGAAGTCCATGGCTATGTCACTCCAAACATGGCTCAGCACCGGCAGGGGCTGGAGAAGGCCGGCCAAATGGAGACGTTCCGTCTTGTTGCGCTGACAGACGGCGCACCCCTGAACGAAGTCACGAACAAGGTGGTGTGCACGACTGTTGTAGAACGAACCTTGCAGGCGGTGTAGAGCCTTCTGTGCCCCTTCATACCCAGCCTCATGGGCGTCACATAGCATCTGTGGCCAGAGGCTGGAGCCCTTCGGAACGAAGGCACGGCCTTTGCAGAGTAGCAGGCCGTCAACAAGCTGCCACCCGTCTGGAACTGTGCCCGCAGCAAGCTGGCGGCAAAGGTCCTGAGCTGTGGCATCCTCCTACAGCTCAGCACGCAGAGTGTCGTAGTCGGTGAAGAGAGGCCCAGACAGGACCAAGACCGCGGCCTCCTCATCACGACGAGACAGCGCGTCGGCGACGGTGTTGAACTTGCCAGCGCGATACTCGATTGTGAGATCGTAGCCAAACAACTTGGAGACCCACGTGTGCTGTGGAATGGTAGTCAGGCGCTGGTCGAGGAGGAACTTGAGACTCCAATGGTCGGTGCGGATGGTGAAGGGGCGACCCCAGAGATAAGGCCGCCAATGACGGACGGCCTTGACCAGCCAATGAGCTCGCGCTCATAGGCCGGTAGCTTGGCGTGGTGAGGAGCAACTGGGAGGCTGAAGAATAAGATAGCGCCGTCACCTTGGTGCAGCACGGCGCAAAAACCAACGCTGGATGCGTCGCAGTCCACGATGAAGCGCTTGGTGAAGTCAGGCAGCTGCAAGAGGGGTGCGGTGACCAGCGCCGACTTGAGGGTGAGGAAGGCGGCCTTCGCTTCGGCCATCTAGGTGAAGGCCTCCCACTTGAGGAGGGCAGTGAGTGGCGCCGCCATGCCACCATAGCCGGCGATGAATTTTCGGTAATACCCGGTGAGGCTAAGGAATCAGCGCAGGGCGCGTGCCGAGCGCGGACGTGGCCAAGCCTCCACCACTGCGACCTTCTCAGCATCCATGGCGACACCCTCGGCGGAGATGATGTGGCCGAGGTAGGTAACGGATGGCTCGCCGAAGTAGCACTTGGATCGTTTGGCGAAGAGACGATGATCGCGCATGAGCTGCAGCACCGCTTTTGACATGTTGTAAGTGTTCAGCCCACGAGGGACTGTAGATTAGAATATCATCAAAAAAACAAAACAAAGCGGTGGATGAACGGCTTCAGCACATCATTCATGAGCGCCTGAAATGTCACCGGTGCGTTGGTGAGGCCAAAGGGCATGACGAGGAACTCGAAGTGCCCCCGGTGCGTCCGGAAAGCAGTCTTCACGACGTCGTCCGGATGCATACGGACTTGGTGGTACCCACTGCGCAAGTCAATCTTGGTGAAGAAGCTCGTCGACCACCGGGATTGGGAATTTGTCCTTGACGGTGGTGTCGTTGAGGGCGTGGTAGTCGACGCAAAAAGCACCAACTGTCGTCGTGCTTGCGGACTAGGAGCACCGGGGAGGAAAATGGTGAGGTCGACTCCCGGATGATCCCCTGGCCTAGTATGTCCTCACACTGCCGCTCAATCTCATCCTTGAGGAGCTGCGAGTACTGATACAGACGCACCGCTACCGGCAGGGAGCTTAGCAGGAGGTGAATCCGGTGGTCATGGCGGTGTGGTGGCGGCAGGGCGCGAGGCTCCTCGAAAATGTCCTAGTAGGACTGCAGCAGCTCCTCCAGGACAGCGCTGGGATCGGTGATGGTGCGAGTGGCCACGCCCCAGCTGCTCACACCGGTCCAGTGATGGGAGCGGCCATTGTACCAGAAGGACATCGCCAGGGCGCCGAAGTCCCAGATGATGGGCCCGAGCGTCTGCAGCCAATGAACGCCAAGGACCAGGTCGAAGCCGCCCAAGTCGAGCGCGAAGCAGTCGATGGAGAAAGCCTCGCCGCTGATGGTGACCGGGGTAGCGAGACAAACACCAGGGCTGCGCACCCGGTCGCCGTTGGCCACCAGCACGTTGAGGCCAGCGCGCGGGGTGACGGTGAGACCTAGGCGCTGCGCAAGCGCTGTGTGGATGAACGTATGGGTGGAGCTGGTGTCCACCACACCCACAGCTGAACTCTGCCCACTGTAACCTGCATCATCATGGAATCAACAGAGTTGAGGCCGGTTAGTGCATGGAGGGAGATCTCCAAGTTGTTGATCTCGCTGAGGGGGTCCTCCTCGCTGTCTGCCAGGTCCATGAGGAAGACACCACCCTTGGCGGCGCACTTGTGTTCTTTGCTGTAAGGCTCAGGGCAAAAGTAACACTGCCCGTTCCACCTTTTCTCCTCCATCTCTGCTGCTGTGAGACAGCGAAAGTGAGGTTACCGACTCTCCGTCTTGCCATCCTGCGTGGTGGCGCCCGAGGCGCTAGTGCTGGCCGACGCGCTGGCACGGTGACCCGAGGGTTTAGGTGTTGTGGAGCTGTCGATTGTTCATGGTGGTCAGTTGGCCCAAAATAAGGTTCAGCTTTGCATCCATGGCTGCAGGATCGGGAACGGTGCCGGACATGGAAGTCGATGCACCAGAGATGGTCTCCGATACCAAATTGATACGGTGTGGCTGCCGTGGGGAACACAGGGAGATCGGAGAAGTAGCTGAGACTGAGAATTGGAGCGGAGAGGGTAGCGAGGCAGTGGCGCGGTGGGGAGATTGCCGGTGGCAGCGGCCTCACCGCGCGCAGCCACCGTCGAAGAGGAGCCCCACCCGCTCGGGAGGTTCTATTCTTCTTCGACAAAACTGATTACATTCCTAAGTGCATCCTTTATAGTCTAGGTGCATTTCCTTCCTAATAAACAATGGTCCGGATCCTAAAAACACTCCCTGATTATTCTCTTACTAACACTGAAAACGCCTTAGCCACTGCTGGCCGTGACCCTGGCCATGGCCTTCTTCACCCGGCGCCTATATTGCCGGCCTATGAAGGAGTCCACAACATTATCCCATACTCCATACCAACTTCCCGATGTAGTATGCCCCTTTTGTGAAGGCTTTCTCCCCCATTCTGCAGCTGCCTCAACTTTAGCTTGCTACCTCAAAATTTTTGGATTAACACCATGGACATTGCATATAACAGACCTGGGCAGATCTTGGGTGGCACCTGATAATCTACATGAAGATCAGAATAATTTAGTACATGGCTCAATCAATCAGGGCATGAGGGCAGGATGATAACAACTGGGTGGTGTTCAGTTTTCCAAATTCAACAATTTATCTAGGAGGAGAAGGAAAACGAGCAAATGCATTTATATAAGAAAACTACAAGGTACATAAGTGATATGTCTCTTGAATCTCTTTTGATTACTGTCGGTATGGGACCCACAGGATACCCCGCAAGGAAGAGAGGAGATCTAGTCTAACTAGGATTCTTCCCATGTAATCTTAGTAGTAGTATTATTCTGTAATCTTACTGGGAACTCTTATTGTAAACCGACTAGGATTCTGACCTCCTGACTATATAAAGGAGGGCAGGGTTCCTAGAGAGGGGAGATCACGATTTCTACAACACAATAACACACAATCAATCCAACGCAAAGGCTAACGTCGACCGGATGTAGGGCTATTACTCGACCACAGTCGAGGGCCTGAACCAGGATAAATGGACTGTCTCTTGCGTTCACCGTCGAGTTCCGCATACGCTGAAGCCCGAACAATACTGCCCCGGGGACCCCCGTGGTAGGCTATCGGTGATCAAACATCAACATTTACTACGTATTGTAGCAATATAAGATAACATTGCATACAAATACTGAACATTGTTATAAGTTCATTAAATAAGCAAGAGGCGACCGTGACTGGGACGTACCACCATAAAACTCTTCTAGAATGTTTGTTGTACATAAGTATCTAATTGCACTTCTACAGTAAGGTTAGCTACTTAACAAGAAAGTATGCCTATTCCTAGCATATCCCATCATGATTGAAATTAAAAAAAAAATATGTGTCAAAATCCATACTCTTGCTCGCCCTTTGTATTTAGAACTAAAACAAATCATCCTTAACCAAATCTAATACTGATTGCATATGTTCCGGGAGCTAGGTTGAGGTCCAACCAGCGCGATGGAGGCGGTGGAGGTGAAGGCGGACGTGGTAGAGGTCCCCGCAGCGGCTCAAGCACGCAGTCGCTTGCGTGACCTAAGATGAGACATCGCCGATGGAGGTCACCGCGGCATCGGCTCTGAGCAAATCCCCGAACGCCTCGTCAGCGGTGGCCTACCATGCACCAACGCTACTCAAGGTGTCCAGCGTCTGCTTCATCATTGTCTGGAACCCCTCGAACTGAGTCGCCATCTTCTCCATCGTCACTGAGAGAGCTTCAATGGAGGTCATCATGTCTCGTTGAAACTTGGTTGGTTTCCGCTTTGGAGCCAGGACGATCCAAGCGGAAACAAAAAATTAGCCACGTGGCCTTGCCACTGCCCAAACTCAAGCAGTTCGGTGCACAAGGTAGACGTGGTCGGGAGACGGCGCCGGCTTGCTCCTGAGATCTATCGGCAGTCCGATGGTGCACCGTGGTCTCGTCGGGAGACCGTACGGTGAGAATCGACAGCTCCCAATATCAATTGTCACGATCCGGGTCAAGATCCTGACAGATATAGGGTATGTTCGGCAGGACTGAAAAATACTGTTCCGACTGATTGTTGTGAGAGAAAAATACTGTTCTGGCAGGACGTGAACAGTGATTTCGTGAGTGGCGGAACAAGCCAGCCGGCTGGCTTTAAGCCAGCCGAACACGCCCATAACTAAGTAGAATTAGAGGATTTGGGGAAAACAGAACAGAATGTAACAAGAGAAGGGAATAGAACAGAGTTCAGACTTGATTCATTTATGTTGTTTGTGTTATTCGATACCAGCCACAGCGCGGTCACCAACGTTTATATTCGCGCACCCGCACGGCTCAATACACAGCCACAGCCTCAGCCGAACCGGCCCATCACAATGTGAGCAGGCCCGCTAACTCGACACTACAGCCCCAAGGCTGACTACTTGGTCACTCGGTTCGACACCACCTATTGCCAGACACGCAACAGTCAAAGCCCTTCGCGCCTTCTTCATCTTGCCTGCGCTGCGCACCTGACACTTTATTACTGTTCTGTGTTGCTCTCCTTGAGTTTTAACACTTGTGTAAGATATATGTAGATGTTTGTTCACCTTGATGTCAAGCAACAGATGCTATGGCAGTTCAAGCATGATGCATGAAACCTTTGCAGAATTGCAGTTCCAATTCCGTGTCAATGCAACTTTGTTGAGCAAATAGCGAGGGTTATTATATTAGGACTAATTGATGAGGTCAGGTCGCTGCTCTAAAGTCGTATGATAAATTGCGCGTTCTACGTCATTGTGCCATCTATTCAGTCTTTTCTCAGACATGTTTCCTGGAATTGCCAGTGTCAGTGTCAGCTTATCGTGGATTCATACTTTCTTTAGGTAGTGGAATAAGCTTGCTCCAGCCTCTACAGCTGAAATACATATGGATGGGACGGCGCACCCTTTTTTAACTACTAGACTACTGGTCCAAGTTATTCAGGAAGTAAAGTGATTGGGAGCTATATATGTGCCTGCGTGAAGTTATGGCCGCTAACACTCTATCGTGAGCTTCGTTTTCTGGAACACCTACATACAAGAAAAAAAAAAGTTGCAGGACTATATCAGGCTTAGAAACGATGAGAACAACAGGTTATGTTACCATAATGCCCACCAATTCAATCGGGCATAAGTAAGCACTGCACCACAAACACAATCTGACGATGAGACTCTACTCTAACGCTAGGCTGAAAAGGCTGACTCTATCTACAGAACACTTGCTGCATGGGTCTGCTGGCGAAGGGTTCACAGTCACAGGGTCGGGGTAGGGCTCATGACAATGTGTCGCAGCGGGTTATCTACCTTGTCGTTGCCGGCTCCGGCGTGCTGCACAAACTCCAAAGGAGTAACGAAGCTTCCATGGCAGATGCATACGATTTTCACCTCTTCTCCTTCCCTGTATTTATACAGGAAGCCTTCAACCCTGTTGCCGTTGGGCAGCCCCTTGGTGAATACGCCCGGCATCTCCTGCATCAACCGCCTTTCCACGTCCCTCCATGCTGTTTGCCCTTGCAGCACAGCAGCCCTGCCTAAAATGCTTTGATCTCCCCTGGAACCAAGGGTTGCTGCTGTTCTGGGAGCCAAAGACGAAGACGGCAGTGGACTTGCTGCCGTCACGCTTCTTATAGCTTTACCGGAGGAGGGAACAGATGATGACGACATGTGCTCCTCAGTGATGGCTGCTCCTAAAAAAAATCAGGAATGAGTATAATATAGAGCTTAATGATAACAAACAAAAACAAAATCCAATGAAGGGAAGAACCACTAGAATAGAAAGTGTTCAATCATACACAAACAGCTCACATCTATAATAACTGAACGAACAATATAAGAATCCAGCCTCCATCTATAAGAGCTGAACATTATAGAATTTTGAATCTTCCAGATTCAGCGAGGCACTTATGGCATGAAATGTCTAGTGACTATTGAAGAGGACCCAACAGAGATTCTCACACAGCATAGCCTTTGTTTAGCTAATAACCACTAACTTCAAATATATGTAAAACATCTCGATGCATCACATATATACATCTCCTTATTAACTTATAAGATCATAGACGTAAATAGCATTGATCGTCGGGCCCTAAGTCCTAATTTAAGGGCAAATATCAATCCAGTTCATTCATGTATTACACCTGTGGTGCATTGGCAAGATTCATGTTTTTGGAAGCATGGGAAATGGGTACGGAGAATGCCTAAACGGTGTACTTAACAAACAAAAGGGGATACCTTTGAAGGCTGAGTTTGGCATCTTTCCCACTGCTGACAAACTATCTTGTGATGATGTAATTGTAGCCTGGTACTTTGGGGGAAGCCCCTTCGCCAGATGCTTGCCACTGCTATGATTTTCGTTAGTGCCCAGAACAGCTCCGTCACAACTTACTAATTTGTCAGTGTGCGCATTCATCTCTTCTGGAATCTGCCCAGCCACTTCTTTTGAAGTGCTGCAAGTGAGAGAGTTCCTCCTCTCAATCCTTTTCTTCTTAACCTCGAGTCTCTTCAGACTATGTGCTTCCTTCCGTTTCTTCCATTCTTCATTGCCAGCAGCCTCAATGACAGCAGGGAGTGAGCTAGTCCTCATGAGGGTGCCACTGCCTGAAATATTCAGTAAGTATTTACAGATATTGGGAATTTGTGAAAAGCTGTTGATGTTCATTTCAGGCAACACAGAGATATTCGATTTCTCAACATGTGATTGTTACCTTAAAGCATGTATTCTTTCTGTTTATTTACATTGCCATTAAAATTTTAACGAATGTACATAGTAACTTAATTAAAAACCAATTAGCAAAACTACAATTTTTTGAAAGTACTTTAGACACACATCTGTGCATATTGCTTCTGCACATAAGTATTCATGGAAATATCAAATACTAAACTTCAAACTGTTAGTGCATCACACAGGTAACTACTAATCTTTTCTCAGAGATATTTGATGAAGAAATACACACCTATAACAGAAAGAATGACTGAATCAACAGAGTTCTCTGCAATAAAATATTATGCCGCGCTACTTAACACAGTTTTGTAAAATAATTCACAATTACTACCATTTACCAAAACGATCACAATCGGCACTGCTAAGCACGGAATCTAAAAGCCAAATTAACTATCAAGGGTCGCAAAATACTAAATAAAGATAGTATAAACCCCACAAAGAGAAGCCGCAGGCACCTTGCAATCTCTGCCCATCACCTTCCGAAGAGGCAGAGGCGGGCTCCCCCGCTCGCTGGGAGGGAGGGAGGCGCGGCACCTCCTCCGGGGCGGCGCCAAGACGGCCGCCATGGACGACGTCCCGGGAGCTTGTCCCCATCCGATCGATGCCGAACAGGCCGCCTAGAGACAGCCCAAGACTTAGCTCTACCTCCTCTTCCATCTCCTTCCGCAGATGCCCCGGCCTCTATTCCGTGGTGGCGCGTCTCCCTTGCCGATGCCGCGACAGAAGTCCCTCGAGAACCCCTCCATCGCGAAAGCGCAGCTTGTCTCAGAAGCCTCGGGCCTCAAAGAACATCCGAGAAGCGCTGAAAGGCGGGCAAGAGCCGAGGACGCCGCAGAGCAACCATTCCCGGCCAACAAGAGAGAGAGGGCGGAGCAGAGGCTGCAGGATGAGAGGCGACTTTACAGGTTGCACTGGAGGAGGGAGCTAGGAGGCCGCCATTGAGAGGTACGCGCTTCTGCTTCTCCTCGCCGCAGCCTTGAGCGACTGACTCTCGCGGGGAACAGGAGGCAAAGCTTTCTGCTCGTTTCTGGGCTTTTGGGGCATGCGGTTCTGCTGGGGATGGCGAAGACGGGCAAGGCCTGCCTCACGACGACGCAGCGTGTTTATGCGCGGCGGCCGACGCGTGGTGTGCCAGCTTATGCGCCACACAGCGGCATGGCAAGGGAGCCGAGCGGGATGCGGTGGGCTCGCCAGCCTCGGCTTGGGCTGAGCCGTCGAGTTGTGGACGGGCGCCGTGACCGGTGGATGCCCAACACTCCAACAGGCTGATCCCTCGGTAGATTGTAGGAGATCCAAGGACCTCCTATAGCCATCATGGCTTTTTTTTTTGAAATGCTACTCTAGGAAGCCCTCCTTTGGTCCGAGGAGATCTCTTATCATCTTCTTTATCTTCGACGTGAAATTTTTATCGTCATCTTCGTCTCCGGCGAGATCTCTCATCATCGTCTTTATCTCCGGCGGAAATAGTCTTCTCTAGTGAGTTCAAGTATCCAGGATTTGTTTGATTCTAGATGTTTTTAGGTTTAGAGGTTGGACCAAAGGAGTAGGGAAAGATGCTGGCAAGGTATCTGAGACGATAGTTGAGTGAGTAGCGGAACGCCACTGGCAAGGGTGATAGTGGATGGTCTACGGAAGGCTTGAGGTTAAGGTATGGCGGTAGTCATAGTGGCGGCGGAGGCTGGGTGGGGGTTTGTGGAAGGGGGAGGAGGAAGAAAATGAAGAAAGGGAGGAGGAAGAAGAGTCATATGTCACCCTCGTCGGCAGAGAATAATATGTTGTACGAGAGATTTTAGAAAGAATAAGACTAGTCGAAGAAGATATAGCGGCAGAAAAGTCGAAACGTGTCCAGTATGGGAGGAGACAAACTTTCATGTACATTATAGATTTTATTCTTTAACATAAGATTATTTCAGTGCAAAAGAAGAAATACTTTCACATATTCACTAGCTATGGTATCTTTCGTTCTTAAGCCATATTTACAATTATGATGTCCTATTAATTTATTGATGACTTAAATATAACTCAAGGCTTATTTTATGTATTTGGAAACTTTTAACCAATTATATGTTATATGCTTGCTAAAAAATAAAAATTACTTGAGTTAAATGTTTCATATTTCCGCTAATTACAGATATGAGTTTCGCTAAAAATAAAACTTTGTTGTATTAAATTATTGACTCACGACATCTATAAAAAAATATATAATAATTAACTAACAGACTTATATATTATGAAAGTATTTCTTATTAGATATAGTGATGCTGCCAACTTTGTGTTCTAAATCTATATAAAATTTTATACATTGGTGGTCATAGTTCAAATAAATAGTCTTAGACAAACCTAAATGAATTTATATCATGACCTGAGGAAATATACACTAGTGGTAGGACTCCACTTATAGCGCAAAGTGGTAGCATTTTCCCTTCACGTCTATTCCTTTGAACACTCCCAAAGATAAGAGCCAAAGGGTGTAACAAAAAGGTATCAGTTAGGTTAGGCTTGATCATATACAACATAATTCGACCTATTTAGTATGCTGCAATTGCCTCGAGCTCCAACATTAGACCAAAATATGAAAGATCCTAGAAATACCATAAAATTGAATATAAAGTAGATTCCGACTTCCTCTTATCTATTTCTTGCCGTTTGTAAACCTCTCGTCTCTGACACTTTATCAAATCTAGTTTATGCTTAGGGCTTTGAATGGGTGAGAGCTTCTAATGTTCTCCGGTGATAAAGAAAACCACTATGTGGCGGTCATGGAAAGAAAATAACAAACTTCGAACTTTTATTATGGCAATGACTTTAATACGGGCATGCCGACGATAAACGCACGACACGCTCCACAAGTTCTTCCCCATCTCGACCGCCCGCGCCCTCTCTCATCTTCATCCTCTCTCTCTCTCTCTCTCTCTCTCTCTCTCTCTCTCTCTCTCTCTCTCTCTCCCCCCCCATCTCCCTCTCCCGTCGACGACCTCCTCCCCAACTCCAACGAGCGAGTGGATCCGGCGGCGGCATGGAGGATTCGGTTAGATTCGGCAGCGGCCATGGCGGATCCAGCAAGGTAGACTTCCTCCTCCTCCTTAGGATTGCGACGAGCTCTCCCTCTCATCTTCCCAAACACCGGTGGCATTAGAAGGAAAGGGGTTTAGGGGAGGAAGGCCAGCCAGGTAGTGGGGATGCCGGCAGGCAGTTTAGGAGCCTTAGCGGCGGTGGATGCGACCGGGCAAGGTCGGGGCGCGGGTGCCATGGCCATGGTGGCAGCGGAGGGAGGAAGGGGAAGGGGAAGAAGGTGGCGCTACATGCAAGCTAGGGTTTCACCAAAGTTTCACGGTCGCGGCTATAGATGGCCATAAGGCCCACGGTCCATCAACACGGCCCACGGCCCCGCTGTTCTAGCCCGGCCCAGGCACGGCCCGGCACGATGACTATCGGGCCCGTGCTAGCCCCGCCCGACTCTAGGACCGTGCCTGGGCCTCTACCTTGGGCCGATGTTGGCCCAGCTCGGCTCGATCAGCCACCTTTATTTATTTACTTCCCATATATATAAATATATGAAAACCCTAATTTACTCATCACGATCCCGGCCGCCGCACATCTGTTCGGCTATTCTGCTATGCGGAGTCAGTCGCACACCTTCCTCTTCCCCTGCGCTATACTCTGATTTCTCTGCTCCCCTCCACCACGCATCCCGTAGCCGCACGCGCTTTCCCTCTTGCGGCCGCTCGGCCCTCTAGCTCTGATTTCTCTGCTTCCTCCGCGGATCTGATGTGCGACGCACAACACCGGCGCCAACTGCAGCACGCCATGGCTCCAACACCGGCACCCCTAGGCAAGCGACGGCAGCACGCTCCAACGCGCGGAGCCCCTCTTCTCTACCTATGCGTGCGATAGCGGCAGCCTCAGCCAACGTGGGCGACAGTGGCACGTCGAGCCTAGCAGGCCGTCGGGTCGGGCCGGCACAGCCCGCCCCCTTTAGGGCCGTGCTTGGGCCGTTTGGTGCAACCCGTGGGCTCACACGGCACGGCCCGATGCACCTGATAGGTCATGCCGGCCCACTAACCTCCAGGTCGTGCCAAGCACGGACCCATGCCATGCTTGGGCCAGGAGGCCCGAATTGCCATCTATAGCCGCGGCGGGGCGGTGGGCGGCAGAGGGGACAAGGGTCGCCTAAGAGGTAGAAGGTGCCGGCGAGGAGGAAGAAAGGGAAGGGGCGGTGCGAGGAAGGAAACGGCCGTGCGGCACACGTAACGCACACACG
Source organism: Miscanthus lutarioriparius (assembly GCA_904845875.1). Taxonomy (NCBI): domain Eukaryota; kingdom Viridiplantae; phylum Streptophyta; class Magnoliopsida; order Poales; family Poaceae; genus Miscanthus; species Miscanthus lutarioriparius. Next base: position 56,809,174 of record CAJGYO010000018.1, read on the forward strand.
GCCGTGCGTTAGCCACATCCTTTTACTACATAGATCGGTATAAGAAAGTTATTGCTTACATATTCAAGCTAATTTCTATTTTAACACTGGGTGGCAAATTAGGCATTTTTATCTAAAATCCTAATCTTCAAGGGTCTTGTTAAAATATTTTAAAAAATATTTACTGAATTTCACTGGGCATCGGAAAAACCCTGTGCTGGCTACATTTTAAGAGGATACTTGCTTAACGGAGTTAGCGCCGTTGTCAGCTTGTGGCTCTTCAGAGCAGCAGACATCAGCTCGGCTCGGCTGGGGCCGAGAACAGAGGAGCACCGGGAGCCAGGTCATCTCTAGGAGATCGGCGCCGATCAGGAGAAAAAGACAGGGCCACGTCCTGCCACATAGTGACGAAACCAGCCAACTTGTCCGGTCACTGCCACATAGCCACATAGAGACCACACCAGCCAACTTGCCCGGTCACACTTCAGGTACGTGCCACGCCTTCTCCGTACGCTTTCCTAGCGCGCCGCTTTCCACCGAAAAACTAGCCCCACGCAGTGCAGGTATACCCCACGCCATCGGTAGCTGCCGGGTTTCCTAGAGCAAACAAACTGCCCGCCCGCCCCGCAGCCCCCGCACAAGGAAAAGCCAAAGCAAAACGGCAAAAACCCCGCGAGACCCCACGTCCACGTAGCTAGCGACCTAGCGTGCCGCCGCTCTCGCGATCGCAAGGACGCGACCACGCCGCCATCGCGCGGCCCGCTGACCGCGACACCGTGGGCGCCAGTGCGAAAGGCGCAGTCCTTCCTCGCCGTGACCCCACCGGCAAGTAGCAGGATCTCCGCACGGGAGATCGAGATACGCTCACGCGGGCCGTGGCTCGCGCGGCGCGGTCGCTGTTTCGCAAAAGCGGGGGCCGGGGGTGTGCTCGGCGCGGGCTGCGGCGTGATTGGACGGATGGCCTGGATCGGGCGGGCTCGAAGGAAGGGACGGCCGGAACCGAAAGAGAGCTAGCTGTCCCCACATCGATGGATGGTGACAGTGGCTGATTAATGATCGCTTTTCAGGGAAGACAAGTGGCCTCCCTGATTAAGATGAGTCTGGTCTTAGTTTAAGCTTTTAATGGGCTGCTTGCTTGTGGATCTACCATGGCCCATGGGCTAATGGGGTGGTTAGCTAACTATACTGGAGTATATGTGACCTCACTGCTCCTATCGGCACTCCTACAGTCCTACGTACTGATGCTGATGCTGACAGACTCAAATAACTGAGGCCTTCAGAACGCAGGAATTTCCCATAAATTATACAGGAATTTTATAAGCATCAGGCATAGGAATAGGAAACAGAAAAATCCCTGCTTTAAAAATTGGACCTAAATGATCAGCAACTATAGATACCTATGCATACGGACGTGAATAATCGAGTGATCAGCGCGCTTTTATATAACCATTAAAACCATAGGGCATACGCGCTGGTAGCGCGAGTACATCATACCTCACAGTTCGTTACGATCCATTAATCGATCGACTCACAGAATCGTTCGTTACGATCCATTAATCGACTCACAGAATCACGGCACTGTTCAAAGAATCCTTAGCCCTAAAAGCTAGCACACCAATTCACGTCCCAGTAACTAATACTAGTCAAAAGAATCCCTCCGGATTGTCTGGTAATGTACCTTTTGAGAAGAAAATTTGTAAATGTCTACTACAGTCTACAGTTTGCTGTACATGAAGCGAAGCAACACAAACATGAAGTACTACGTTTTTTTTTTTTTTTAACTAGAACATGAAGTACTAGTTGATATACGGAGCAAGTCACAAACATTAGGTCATCTTAAATTTCAGCCTTTTACTCTTTACCGGAGGAGCCAAACCAAGGTCTTTACAGAGGTGCTCGTCACTCGTCAGGCTGCAGCGTCTTGGGAACAGCACCAAATGCACAGCGAGTGACTTCCAGACCTGAGCGGGCTTGGTGCAGGTAAACTGGCCAATTCTTAGAAAAGCAGGCAACAAAGCCCTCGAGTTTTGATGGGTCCTGGACTCACATGAGGATTTATATCAGCAGCCTCTCAGTAGAATGCAGAAAGATTACCCAATTTGCAGCCTCATTTAGTAGAATGCACAGACTCTGGAACCTTAACAGTTCTGATTGACTCAGCACAATGCCCCATTACTCTATGGCTTCACATACTTGTCGACATACCCCTGAAAAAAATAAAACAAGTCAGTGGAGCCAGATATTTATTGAAACAAACATGTGCTGAACAAGAAAATAGCACGGTAGAAAGCTAAAGGAGAATATGGTACCCTTGATTTAGAAATATCAGATTTGGGGGCTGAATCACATTTTCTTATGTAAACAGTGTGATACAAAGTTTTCTCATTCCAGAAAAAAGTATGTGAGCTCAAAACTTGCAAGCACAGTATCAGATTATAGCTTGAAACATTTCTAACTTGACATGTATGTCACCCACTTATGTGGGGCCTATTGATCCAGACAGATTTTGAATCCCATGATGGAATTCAGAAACTTAAATCAAGATGTCAGTCCAAGTTATGAAACAAATTACCATATGATGACCAAACAAGATAAATGTAGACAATATACTCAATTAAGTGACAGTACCAGAATGGAGATTTCACATAAAAATATAAAGACACGTTGTTAAACTCCACTAAATAATTACCAAATGGCTGGATGACAACATAACACGGACTTCAGGACATCAGAGCTTAGGAGCTTAATAGCATGGCACCAACTAATTGCGACTTGTGTTTCTCAGTATCAAATATCAAGGGCATGGCATAATTTCCACTTCTCCACGATGTTCAGGTGCTAAACAGTTCACATGCCATGAACAAGACTATTGCATAACATATTGTCACAGAATGCTACAAGCATATGAACAGAAAGAATATGTACGCAAATAGCCAATATTCTAGACATGTGACAATAGACATACCATTACTAATTTGGTCACCTTCTTTTGAGAGGATTGTACATAATGTTTCATCTTGGCAGGTGTTTTCGGAATATGACTGCTAGGGACTGAATTAGAAACCTTATCAACTGTTTTCCTGACAATAGTTTTGAAAGCCTCTTTGCTCATGTTACCCTGCCTCCATGATGGCTTAAGAACTTCCTTAACAAAATCAGCAATAGCAATCTTAAAAAGCTTCATTGACCGGGAGTCTTTACCCTTCTTATTTTTGTCCAATGTTTGGTCATTGTCAACATCACCAGGGATATCTGAGTTCCAGTCTTTAGCACCCAAAAATTCAGGACTTGCATTCTCCACCACACCTGTCTCAGTATCTGCTGCCACCTCTCCAAGTCCCTCAACTTCTGACTCAGCAACAACCCCCAGTCCATACATATTTTCAGTGTCCATTTCTAGGTTCATAAGTTTTGATGCATCACGACTATCAGCAGCACTCCAGTTCTTCTCTTTACGAAGATCTACCTTGTTGATTGAACTGCTTGATGGTTCAATACTGTCAAGCAATGGATCATATGGAGCACCAGAAGCAAACTCCTGACGGAATAACTTTTGTTTATTGGGCACAGGTTCTGCAGAACTTTCATGGGCATGTGTTCTGGATCGACCAAAAGGAGACAGTGTATTCATATGTTCTGCTGTTGTGGAAACAGAACCAATTGCATTAGGGCTTACAGGATCCCCAATATCTAGACTTGGATCTGTTTTATCAAAGGTTGATGCAAATGGATTGTAGTGGGGTTTGATAGACGATTTAGTCAAATCGACATCAGATAAGGGACCAAGATTGTTACTTCCTGGTAGATTTGATGGAAATCTCTGGAAAGAAGGATAAACCAAGTTACTTCCTGAATCCAGATTCACAGGAGGTTGGTGCTGACCATATGGAGGCTGATGAGATGAATAAGATAGACCTACACCAGAAGGCTGCTGGTTAGAAGGAATTGCTGGTGGGAGAGTATGATGATGGAAATTGAATGGTCTAGGATGAGACACATCTTGTGGAGGGTAGCTTCTCATCTGGTTCTGCAGGAACTCATTTGCTGGTGCAATAACTTTATGCTGTAACTGCATTTGAGGGAATTCTGATGTTGCAAATGTTGGTTGTCCTGGCGGCTGAATCGTATTTGAGGATGACATGTGTTCAGGAGGACACAAACTCTGAGGATGAGGCTGGAGATGATCAGATGCCATGGAGCTCTTGGTAGTTTGTACAGACATATATGGGACACCTGCAGCAGGTTGGCTCATAAGAATTGGGTCACCTGCTGATGAAGACACATTTAAGTCTGATTGAGATTCTGATGGGGGGCATGGCCTTTGCATCTTATGAGTACCAGCAGAAGCAGCCACTGGTTGTGAATGCTCAGAAATTAAATTGTCACTGTGACAGTGCTGCCCAAGGGCAACATCAAACGCAGCATTATCTCCCACTTTGCCAATTAAATCATTAGAAGAACTATCCAATTTTGATGTCAATGCCAGGCCCTCTTGCTGAGCAACTTTACCTCCTGAATCATTGCCATCACCAGCAGGATGAACCTGCTTAGCAAATGGTGGCCTGCTCTGCTTTCCAGGTGAGGAACTGAAAGAAATTTAATACTGTTAGACTTCCAAAGGGAGCAAGATATACATATCGAATTCCATAACTTATAACAAATCTAAATACAGAAATACAATTACAAAGATGAACTGATGCATCTATTTAAAGTTCAAGGTAAGGTACAAGGCATCATACCTTTGGGATGGGCTGCACTTGTTTGCCCCCACTGGACTACCACTTCTACCCTGAGGTGACTTGCTCCGGGTTCGTTTCTTTTGTCTCCTCCCATGCCTTTTACTACTTTGACCTCCCTCAAATTCACTGTCACTTGTATCTTCTTTGGCCAGATGCCCAAGCACATCTGTGCCATGCTTCACTGGGTTGCTCTCATCCTTCAGATGATAATTTTCAGCCTTACCATTTTGCTCAGTGCTATGAGGGGTATTCACATTTCCTTTTGCATCAACATGTTTCTGATAATCGACTTCAGTATTTCGATCACTTGAATGACTGTGCATGTTATCTTCAGGCAATATCACGAGGGTGCTGGCACCCTCAGGACCAGCATCGGTCTCATTTGCACTGTCATCGGAGGCATAACCTTGTATTAGTCGGAATGCGCTCCCACCGTCCTCAGTTGCATGCGCAGATTTAGCATTCTCACCACTACCAGGTGGCAAATCCTTGCCCGGGCTTGAAACATCACTGATAGACTTTGACACATTAACATTTCCAGCACATTCAGCAGTCACGAGCGAAGAATTCTCTGGGGTAAGGGGCTGCCTTGATGGAGAGTCCTCATCCCCTGGAAATTGCCATGATAAAATAAATGTTTAGAAACATGATGAAGTGAAAAAGAAAATTAAGCTGAAACGCCAAAGTCAGGTACAACATTCATGCACAGTGATGTTTTTCATCGTATGAACTATCAGTTGTCATTGCTGCGATGCCAAATGCAGCAGTGTGAATAAAGTGCAAGCTTTAAACAGAGTCATAGTACCACTGTACTGAGATGGGGGAGGAGGGAAAGGGGAGTGCTAACCATCCATATCCATATCTGAGTCATCAGAAACAATTAGCTGAGTAGCTGGTTCCAGAGTTTTGGCAAAACGACCACCATCAGATGCGCCTTCTTTTGCTTCTGCTTCTGCGTCCCATGACTGTGCAACACCTGGTGTGTGAGGAGGAGACTGTGATGCTGCTGGTGGTGGTGGTGGTGGAGGAGGAGGAGGAGAAGGTGGTGGGGCAGATGGCCGAGGTGGCGGTGGAGGGAGGGGCAGATACTGTGGAGGGCCTGATGCATAGCTTGTTGCGGAGGCAGCATCCCTGGCATTGGCATGGGCGCATAACCTCTCTGCTGCGGCAGCATTGGCATCTGGTGCATCTGACCATGCTGCGCAAAGGGGTATGGCTGGTTCTGAGGTGGCAGCACGCCATGCTGGTATGGCCCAGGCGGAGGCCGCAATCCAGGGTGCTGTGGGTATGGCGCTGGCAGCGGTCGCACAGGTTGCTGGGGAAAGGACCCAGCCACCCCAACTTGCTGCTGGGGCGGCAGCGGCGCGCCATGGCGATAGTGTGGATTGAAGCTCCCTCCCTGCCCGTACATCTCTAGCTCCGGAATCAATCAATCCCTCCCGCGAAACTTCCTGCAGAGTTCAAATTCCAATCAGACCTTGTCAACAGTCAGCGCCCAATTAAAACCAACCAAAACAAAACCACGCACACCCAGACACAAGCGGATAGCGCGATTGCCCCGCTGAAATCACCTCACAAATTCCAAACCCTAGATCCAACCGAAGCAGGGATCAAACCAATCGTCGTAGCATCGGCTTCATCGCCACAGACAGAGCTACCAAGGAGGAGGAGGGGGGTTCCGCGATTACCTGCTACGAGTCCGGAAAGGAGACCCCGCTGCGCCCTGCGGGAGGCTCGGATTCGGGTCGGAGCGGAACCCCCAGCTGCTCGCGATGGCCTGCGACCCTCTGGGGGCCCCGGCGCGATGGGGCGGGATAGAGCGACGACGGCGCTAGGTCGCTGGGGTTGGCTAGGATTGCGAGATTTGTGAGCAAGGACAGCCTGACGGGTCCGTGCGACGACGGTGCTAGAGAAACTGGCTTTTTGGGTTTACAACGGGAGAAGGCAATGACGGGGCGGAAGCGGCACACATGTTGGAGAATCTGGGCCGCAACTAATGGGTCGGACGGTGAGGATCTCCCACGAAGAATAAAGGGCGAGGTAAAGGCCCCTCTCTCTCTAGACCATAGAAATTTTTCCTAAGTGAAAATGATCTTTGAAACAAAAGGTTGGTCATCCTAAAATCCTACAAAATTTCAATGGAATGGTTCAATTCACAAGAATTTTGTGGAAAATTAACCTCTTGGAAACTTTATTTTTGTCTCTCTCTCTCCTAATTCTTGTAGAATTGCAAGTGACATGTAACTCTAATCATATGTTTTAGATATCTGGTGTTCCAATGAGACCGTAAATATATTTTTTTGCAAAAGGGGCTTCTTCAACATTCGTTTGATATAAAAATTGTAACTACAAAATCCTCCTGATGCGACACAACGAAGGAGAAAATAAAGAAGATCCCGAGAGATCTGAGTAGTATTTTTCGGATAACCAGAAGCTATGAACACCATATTCAAAGATAAACAGCCTTAATATTCCTTGCTTCCAAGATAGTTCTTTGTGCCTTGGTAATATATGATAATGATGACACTATGCTCCATATTAGGGTATTTACACAGAGAATGGAAAAAAATTGCAGAAAACAAAAGTATTATACAATACTTGCCTTATGTAACACAATGGGATTATTTAGCTACTATGTTTACGGAAGCAATAACGGCAAATGCATCTGAATTCTTGGAGAATATTCAAATACCCCAAAGAGCCAGTAAGGATGGCAACGGGGCGGTTTCGGGTTGGATATTCGCGGGTTTCGAGTCTTGCGGGTTCAGGGTTCGGGGATGATTTCTCAACAACGGTTTTTGGGTTCAGGGCCCCGAAACCTATCGGGTTTGGTTTTCCACCCGTGGATATCCAATGCATATCCGAAATAAATCATTTGGAATTAAACCTCATATTTTATAATATGCTAATAATAACTTATTTACTTAGATTATTAAATTTATTCTAAGTTTGACCCATGAAAATATTTTTTTTGTTGTCTCTTGATTAATGTGAATATGTGTATATATATCATGCATATGTTTATAGAAAGTCCTTTTTGCTCTTACTATGTTGCCATACAAAGCGGGTTTCGGGTATCCATTCGGATTTCGGGTATCCACGGGTGCGGTTTTGGGTTTCGATTTCGGGTTTCGGATTCGGGTGCACAGAGACTCCACCCGATCCGAATCCGCCCCGTTGCCACCCTAAGAGCTAGCTATATTAGAGTAATTATGTTAGAATTGAGCCGTATAGCTTCTCATTTGTTATGGCTTGGACCTTTTAGGGCGGATCTCGGGGCACATACTCCTTTTTTCTACATTTTAGAGATAGAATATTGATATATGATCTATTTGAAGCTGCTATATTTGAAGCTGCTACAGGTATGCAAATGATGCATAATTACTTTCGCATCGGAGGGACAGCTGCCGATCTCCCTAACGGATGGAGTCAGGTGCGATGCAAGTGCCCCCTATTAGTCAAGTACCCCTCTTCCTATTTTGTTTAGGGGTTAAAATGGCTCGATGAACCCTTCCGTTTACACACACCGGCCCCATTCACTTGCAACTCGTAGAGGCTGTAAGTAAACAGTGCCCCACTAATAAATTCAAAGTGACGATGGGGTTGAAAGACGAGAGTGCCTACCCCCAAGCCGAGAGTGCCCGCCCTTTCTATCAAGTAGGCTATTTTTCCTAACGCAGTCCGGAATAAGCGTTCATGTGTATATAGATATCTTCGATGCTGTCATTTCGAAATGTCCACTTCCTCTTTCAACTTCCAAAAAGCAAAATTGGCTTGATGAGCGCAGATGAGGAAGAGGGCACTAAAACCAAGAATCTCTTTCTTTTCTAAATACTTACTTTATTAAGATTAAGTTAAGGGGCAAACAGAAGCGTTTTCGCTAAGCGAAAGGTCATCGCGCATTTTTACAAAGATAGTTCCTCTGTGCCTTGGTAATATATGATGACACTATATTCGCATTTTTACAAACCCTGGTTCTTCTATTCGAAGACTTCATCAATATTTTTTCTTGCGGCGACTTCAAAGTATTTGCACAACAACCAACTACGCTTAAAAGCCCTCATGAACGAATCCTTATCCTTACTTGATTTGAGCACCTCTATGCACCTTTTCAGCTTTAGCCCTAACGCCATCCCTATACTGATCATGCATTTTCAGGAACTCATCAACCCTCTCAAGATCAACAGATAAGTCCAAAGGTTTTGTACCATTTTCAAAGCCTAATATCTTGCAAACCAGAGGGCGATCAAATACAATCACCTTGCCATCAAACCTGAACTCGCGCAGCAAAGGATCTGTGTGTTGCATTATCCACTTGACTAGCTTTACTGGAATACAGAATTCAGACATAGACAGTAGAGAACCATGGCCAGACTCCACAATCCATTTCTCTTGATCTTCATCAAAACCATGAACAAGCTCAAGGATCCTATGAACTGAAAATCTGCTTTTAAATTTACCAGTTGCTCCTTTCTCATTACCTAGAAACAAACAAATAACACAAATTCACCTCAGCATGTAGCAATCTAAATTGTTGCAATCTAAAGGATTTCTGATAGAGCATAGTGATGCCTACACACCAGCATAATGGTACCATAATCACCAACTACACATCAATCAAATTGAAACTAGGAAGCATTAGAAACCTTAGCATATTGCTAGCATAATCTACATAATCAGCATCACACCTGCAACTAAAAATCACTCACATCTAAAACTACTACATAACACTCATACCTTGCAGCTTGCAGCCCTTCTTCAGTGGAGATTGCCTCACACTACCTTGCAGCTTGCGGCCCTTCTTCAGTGGAGATTGCCTCACACCAATGTTGCTCTTTCCTTTTCTAGAAGATGGTTGGCCTCTCTTGATCAGCAAAACCTTCCTGACTGCCACACGAGGAGGCCTCGCCCAGCAACAGCATCCTCTCCCCCCTCATCGTCGCCACTACTGGGCTAGTCGCCCCTCCTGGGCGGGATTACCCCGTTCGATCTCGTCCGCATCGCTGGATGCCGTCGCCGAGGCCTCGATCGGGTGCGGCCGTCGCGGAGAAGAAGAGGGGGGGTCCTCGCTACTGGCACGACCGGAGAAGACTGCTCCGGGTCTCGCCGCTCCCGAGCTCGTGCTGGCGCGAGCTGTCGCGGTGGAGAGCGACGAAGGCGGGCGGGCGGACGAGCGCGGTGGAGAGATCCGTGGTGGCGCACGCCGCAGCGGTGCGGTCGCGGGCTAGGGCGCGGCAGAATGGGTGCGGTCGCTGCGGGGAATCGTGAGAAAAGGAAAAGTAAGAGCAGAGTATTCCGTAGCAACGCGTGCGAGTCTGTTGGGCTGTTCGGGCGGCGTCACGGCTCACCAACGGCAGCGTCTATCGTGTGCCATTATAAAAGATCGATATTACCTGTGTACCATCGAATAAACGAGAAGTTCTCCGGTATTCTTACATAAAATTTTCTTTCCCAACATACCACTTTCATCCATTTTACCTGTAACAGCAGCTAACGGCCAGCGGAAATGACTCTTTTACCTTTAGTTGTGGTATCCATCAAATTTTCCTTGTTTCCTCTGGTGCCATTGCCGTGTTGTAAAAAACTTCACTTTTCCTCTATACCACTATGACAACTTGTGTGTGTGCACATAAAAATTCAAATAAATATAAAATCGACAATTGCGACAACCAATAAATATAAACTCAGACAATTGCGACAACCAATATATATAAATTAGACAATTGCGAAAACCAATAAATATAACAATTGCGACAATTTCAATAAATAAAAATTCGATAATTGCGACAACCAGAATACATTCAGACATAAACGAGGTCTAAAATTATCATTCACATACATAGTCAGCTTGATTACAAAGTACAGTTTAGAGACAAAAAATTGTCACAATAACATCATTACTAGTTTAAACATTGTTTGGTCATGCAGACCTCAAATACTACAAAAGCAGTTTGCCATAGAAATACAAACTCATCAAAGATTAAGTTTTTTCTTGCTTCTAGTTCCCATGGCCGGACTAGAAGAGGAACTAAGGACCTTGCTGCGGGTTGACATGGCTGGACTAGCCTTGTTTGGAGTCAGTTTTTTCGAAATGGCCCTCTTCTTCTTGTGCTGTTGCTGACTTGCACTCTTGTCAGCTATGTGCTGCTCACTTGATCATGAAGGGTAAGTAATCGTTAAAGGATCTAGATGATTCGATCCTGCTCCAGATCCTCTGAAAAAAGGAAACGTGAGTAAAAACAGTTAGTTAACCTATTAAAGTGGTGAAAAGACAATTATAGGAAATTAGCTTACCTCACAGAAGGGTCACTAGCCTCAACAGTTGAAGTATTGGAAGTATTCTTTTATTTCTTCGCAACAGTTGATGAGGATGATTTGTTCTTCATTTTCTTTGATAAATCCGCAACAGTAGGTAGAACTAGAAAGACCATCCTTTGTGCAGCTGCTGGCACAATGCTGGTCTCAGTAGTAGCTAGTGCTATCTTCTTTTTCTTCTTTTTAGGTGGACCTCTGCATGGATAGATATGTTAGCAACAATGTAAACATGTAAAAATAATTACAAAGTTTAGGTTCTATGTTACCTTTCAGCAAGCATTGTTGCTATGTCTGCTAGGTCATCATCCTTACAAGTGTACCAATGATGTCCATATTGCTGACAGATTGGACATTGATGCCTACCCTTGGTTCCTTTGCTGCTACCCTCTAGTGCTTCCTTGTATCTTTTTTTCCTTCTCCTACCAGCTGTTGGCTTCAACAATGGAGGATGCATGAAGAAACCATGTTCTGCTTTGGGCCACATAGATTTGTCTGGTATAGCAGGGATTCTACCATCATAGGCAGCCCTGAAGCTCTCTACAGAGTAGTAGCTGTCCACATGATCTTCTATGTTCTCTCTAGGTATAGAGGTGATGAAGGCAATTGCATGCTTACATGGTAATCCAGAAACTTGCCATGCTCTGCATGAGCATGTCCTTTCCTGTAGGTTGACAACAAACCTGTAACTAGAACCTCCTCTTGCCATAACCTTTGTAATCCCATCAAGTGAGCTAGTGACAACATCAATGTCAAGGTTCCTACTTTGCTCCTTTCAGCTTAGTTATGATGTGTGGTAAAAATTTTTTTTCATTTTATTTGCAATTTTTTTTCTCTGGTTCCACTTGATAAGAAGCTTTTGTCTTATAGTATCCATCAAGTCATCTAGATGCATCCCCTTATCATTTTTATCAAATTATTGAAGCTTTCTGCTAAATTATTGGTGACATAGTCAACTTTTGGCAATGTAGAGTACTGATTTCTTGTCCATAGTTTTGTATGGTTTTGCTGTAAGTATAATATTGCTGCTGGATTTGCTGCATCCATGGCTTGGATATGCTTTTCAAACATATATGAATTCCAAGAATAAGCAGAAGCCCATAAATATCCATCAAACACTTTCCCACTGTACCTTTTCTTAAAATTCTGCACCAAGTGCCACATGCACTCTCTATGCTCTGCATTTGAGAATACCTCACTAACTCCTGTCATGACTGCGTGACCATAATCTGTGCAAAAAGGTCAGACCAGGTGGGGTACCTATAGCTTCCTTAAGCCTCTCCATGAACCAAATCTAGTTTTCATTGGTTTCAGAATCAATGACTCCTATTGCAACTAGGTACATCCAGTTATGCACATCAACTACACAAGCAATACATAACTAACCTCTAAATTTTCTAGTCAAGAATATACTATCAACAACCAAATAAGGCCTACAACCTCTAAGGAAACCTTCAACACAAGGTTTCGTTGTAAAAAAACTATTGAACCTGATCTTATCCTCTATTATATGATGATTAATGACAACACAGCTACCATGACATGATTGTTCTATCTGTGCCTTAAACATGTACAAGTGAAAGGTCCTAATGGCTAGAGGGGGTGAATAGCCTAATAAAAATTTCTACAACAACACTTAGCAAACCGGTTAGACAATTATGAGGCGAAGCAAATGTTGCGCTAGACTACTAAAATTGTAAGCCACCTACCACAATTCTAGTTTATATAGTTTCTATCCACATAATAGCTATGCACTATACTAAGTTAGTGTGCTCTCAAAGACTAACTAAAGAGCCACACTAACCAAACTAACAAGCTCTCACAACTAGCTAAACTAAAGAGCTTGACAACTAGTTTACGGTAATGTAAAAAGAGTGAGCAAGATGGTTATACCACCGAGTTGAGGAGTGAACCAATCAATCACAAGAATCAATATCAATGAAGACCAATCACCTCAGAATCAAATGATGAACACAATGATTTTTTATCGAGGTTCACTTGCTTGTCCGGCAAGCTACTCCTCGTTGTAGCGATTCACTCACTTGGAGGTTCATGCGCTAATTGGCATCACCCGCCAAACCCTCAATAAGGTGCCGCACAACCAACACAAGATGAGGATCATACAAGCCATGAGCAATTCACTAGAGTACATTTTGGCTCTCCGCCGCAGAAAGGTCAAGAACCCCTCACAATCACTACGATCGGAGCCGGAGACAATCACCACCTCCGCTCGACGATCCTCGCTGCTCCAAGCCATCTAGGTGGTGGCAACCACCAAGAGTAACAAGTGAATCCCACAGCGAAACACGAACACCAAGTGCCTCTAGATGCAAACACTCAAGCAATGCACTTGGATTCTCTCCCAATCTCACAAAGATGATGAATCAATGATGGAGATGGGTGGGAGGACTTTAGCTAAGCTCACAAGGTTGCTATGTCAAAGCAAATGGCCAAGAGAGTGAGCTTGAGCCAGCCATGGGGCTTAAATAGAAGCCCCCACGAAATAGAGTCGTTGTACCCCTTCACTGGACACAACGCGGGGTGACCGGACGCTCCGGTCATATTGACCGGACGCTAGACCTCAGCGTCCGGTCACGCGATGTGTGCCACGTGTCCCCTCTCTTCAAATGTCGATCGCCCGATCTCAACGGTCAAGTGATGATCGGACGCAGCAACACAAAGTGACCGGACGCTGAGTCCCAGTGTTCGGTCGTTTCCAGTAAGCATCCAGAGATGACTTTTCACGACCGGACGCATCCGATCATGCTCAACCGGACTCACCCAGCGTCCGGTCACATGGTGACTCTTCTGTGTGCTGCCACATTGGCCGGACCGGATGCACCCTGTCAGCGTTCGGTCACCAAGTGATGCAGCGTCTGGTCGAAAACCGACGCCAGCGTCTTTGCTGTATCATTGACTGGACGCACCGGTCCTATCGAGACCAGCATCCGGTCACTTACAATGACCTTCGTCTTTTCTGTCTACGGCGCCGGTGGCACCGTCGGACTGTCCACACTCTACGGGCAAACACTTCACCGGTGAAGTTTCCTACCCTTGCTCAAATGTACCAACCACCAAGTGTATCACCTTGTGCACATGTGTTAGCATATTTTCACAAACATTTTCAAGGGTGTTAGCACTCCACTAGATCCTAAATGCATATGCAATGAGTTAGAGCATCTAGTGGCAATTTGATAACCGCATTTCGATACAAGTTTCACCCATCTTAATAGTACGGCTATCAATCCTAAATGTGATCACACTCACTAAGTGTCTTGATCACCAAAACAAAATGGCTCATATAATTTATACTTTTGTCTTGAGCCTTTTGTTTTTCTCTTTCTTCTTTTTAAGTCCAAGCACTTGATCATTACCATGGCATCACCATCATCATGCCATGATCTTCATTTATTTCACCACTTGGAGTGTGCTACCTATATCATGATCCCTTGATAAACTAGGTTAGCACTTAGGTGAAAGCATCTAGGCCCCTAGTTGGGTTTCGGTGATTAATGACAATACAAGATTACTATGACTAACGCGTGTTTTGCAGAGGCAATAAAGTTAGGTCATGGTAATGGAGATCAATTGGGCAATCAAGGTGGTCATGCCCCTACGATGAAAATCGTTTCGGTTTTCAAAGGATGGACGACAAGGTTAAGGATGACTAGTTCTAAGTGTCGATTGGAGTTGGAGAGACACTTAGAGTAGTTTAGGACTTTGTTTTTCCTTTGGCCGTACTATTAAGGGTGGTATAAACGGGTAGCTTGACCTAGATGAGTCTAGTGAGTTAAGTGTGGTGCACACTTATTAAAACTAGCACTAGGTAGCTCCACAACAGCCCTATGATCCTATAGAGCAAACTTCATTCACATATGATCGAGAGTTGGAAGTGAATGAAGGGTCAAATACTGACCGGACGCTGGCTCCGGTGCGACCGGACGCTGGCCGCAGGGTCCCATCAGTTCATTTGACCGAGGAGATCGCGTCTGGCGCGACCGGACGCAGAGTGGTCAAGTGACCGGACGCTGAGAGGCAGCATCCGGTCGACTCCAGTAAGGTTCTAGAAGAGTGAATTTGCGACCGGACGCATCCGGTCAGAACTGACTGGACCCTGAGGATCCAGCGTCTGGTCGAGTACAGTAAGCATCCAGTGAGGGAAAAATGGGACCGGACGCGTCCGGTCAGTGGTGATCGGACCCTGCCAGCGTTCGGTCAACACTTAAACACTGGTATGCGGGTTGAACTGACCGGAGCGTCCGGTCAACATGACCGGAGCGTCCGGTCACACCGCAGAGGCACATAACGGTTCGTTTTTTAGGCTATCTTATAAATAGAAGCTCCACTCATGTGTGGAGTCACTTTTGCTCACTTCAACAGCTGAAACACACCTTAGAGAGTTCCAAGAAGAGCAAGGTCCTAGTGAGGTGATTGAGATTTGAGAATCCCAAAGAGAGCCCTCATTAGTGAGATTAAGAGTAGCAAAGTGTGCATCCACCCTTCTCCCTAGGCTTGTTGTGGTCAAGTGAGAGTTTGTGCTTGTTACTCTTAGTGATCGCCATCACCTAGACGGCTTGGTGGTGATCGGAGAGCTTGGTGATCATCCGGAGAGCTTGTGGATGACCCAACTCAAGTTGTGAGAGGTTGTGGGTGATTCACCGTGACGGAGTGTCAAAGAATTAACCCATAGAGAGCACTTGATCCTTGCGCGGATCAAGGGAGAGCTACACCCTTGCGCGGGTGCTCCAACAAGGATTAGTGGGGAGTGGCGACTCTCCGATACCTCGGTAAAACATCGCCGCGTTTCCTCTCCTCTCTTTACTTTGAGCATTTACTTTGAGCATTTCAATTCTTATCATTTATATTCCTAGAATTGCCATGCTAGAGTAGGATTGGAACTAGGTTGCTAAATTTTTGTGCATTAGATCAATAGAAACACTTCTCTAGGAACAAGGGGTTAATTGGACTAACCATAGAACTTGTTTATTGCGAAGAAATTTAGAATTAGCCCAATTCACCCCCCCCCTCTTGGGCATCTTGATCCTTTCAATTGGTATCGAAGCCTCGTGCTCACGTTTTTAAGCTTAACCGCTTAGAGCAAGATGTCTCACGGGGATGGACCTCCTCCTATCTTTGAGGGGGATGATTTTCTATATTAGAAAATTCGCATGGAGGCGTACCTAGAAGCTCTAGACGTTGGAATACTTAGAGCCGCCTCACATGGGTTCCCAAGACCTAGGAATCCCGCACAACTTCAAGGCGATGAAGTGAACTATGAAAAATGGAATGTAAAGGCTTGCAACACCATCTTTAGAGGCCTTTACAAAGATGTGTTCAACCGTGTAAGGAACCACAAAGACGCCCATGCTCTATGGTCAAACGTTTGTGCGCTCCATGAGGGAACAAAGAGTGAGCGTGAGGAACGCTATCATCTTATCATGACAAAGCCCAACTCTTTTGAAATGCTTCCTAAAGAATATGCTAATGAAATGTATTCACGTTTGAATGTTCTTGTAGAGGAAGTCAATGGGCTTGGACTTACTCAAATGTCACCATTCGACGTTATGAGAAAGATCTTGAGTGTCATTCCTATTGACAAATATGGGCATATTATGACCGTGCTACATCAAGGTGATCTTTCCACCGCTACACCAACACAAATCTTGGGGAAGATCAATACTCATGAGATATACATGCACATCACACCTCAAGATAGCTCATCCTCTACAAAGAAGAAAGAAAAAGACTTAGCATTCAAAGCTAGCCAAGAGAAGGGCAAAGCAAGTCTTGAGTATGAGAGCTCAAGTGATGATGATGTTGATGATGAAAGCCTTGCTCTCATGATGAAGAAAACCGCTAAGATACTAAAGAAGCTAAACAAGAGTGGCATCAAGTTTGATAGCAAGAAGAAGAAGTTATTCACAAGTTCAAGAAGAAAGCCAATCTCCGAGATGGATTGCTATAATTGTGGCAAACTTAGTCATCTAGCTCACCAATGCACAAAGCCCAAGAAAGACAAGTTCAAGAACAAGAACAAGGGCAAGAAAGATGACTCAAGCAATGAAGATGAAGATGAGAAGAAAAAGAACAAGCCATACAAGAAGAGAGATGGCAAGAAGAGGGACTTCCACAAGAAGAAGAAGAGTTGAAAGGCTTACATCATCGATGATTGGCTCACGGACATTGATTCATCTAGTGGATCATCCGATGATGATAGTGACGACGAGAAGGTGGCCGCCATTGTTATTGATTCCTCATCATCTTCACCGCCACCATCGCCGTCATCCTCTACACAACTATGCCTTATGGCTAAAGGTGAACGAAAGGTATCACATGATGATAATAGTAGTGGTGATGATCATGCTCATAAAGATGATAGTGATAGTGATAGCGATGATGATGAATATAAATCACCTACTTATGATGATCTTGCTAAATTGCTAAAGAAATACACTAAGATCATTATAAAGACTAGAGCTAAAAATGAAAAGCTTGAGATTAAGAATGATTCTCTCTTAGCTAAATGTGACATAGCCGAAAAATCTAGTGTTGAGCTTAGAGAAGCAAATAAAGCTATGTTATCCAAACTCAATGAGCTCAAATCTTCTAAGAAAGAGCTTAAAGATAAACATGATAAACTTGAGTGGGTGCACAAAGAGCTCATCACTAGCCACAACAAGCTAAAGGAAGAATATACCACTCTTAAGATTAATCATGATAATCTTGTTATTGCTCAAGAATTTCTATCCAATGAGCCACATGATGCTACTAACCATGTTGTTAAGATTGATATAGCTACATCATGTGATGACTTGATCACTGAGAGCATTGAGCAAGGTTCTAGTAGCAAGGGCAAGCAAGTGGTTGAGGCCGATGATTATGATGAGTTTGTCAAGCTAAAGAATGACAATGCAAAGCTCAAGAAAGATCTTGAAGAAATCAAAAGTCACAACACCATTGTGCTAGAAACCCTTGATCATGATGGTGACTTGATCCTTGAGAATGAGAAGCTCAAAGAGAAAAACAAGAAGCTCAAGGAAGAGAAGAACAATGATGCTCTTAAGGAAGAGAATAAGAAGCTTAAGTTGGAGAAAGAACATCTCAAGGTTGGATTGAGCAAATTCACAAGAGGCAAATATCTTCAAAGTGAGCTACTTATGAACACTGTCATGAAGATGGATAGAAGTAGCATTGGATATGTGGCACATGTAGAGAAGAAGAAGGTTCAAGTTCAACAACAACAATCAAAGCCAAAGCCAAAGAGATGTTTTGAGTGTGGACAAGAAGGCCACTTTGCTCATGAGTGCCAAACTCCACCACCACAACCCTTGCCCAAGCATGCTAGATCATTTGCCTTCAATGCTCACTACATGCTTAGAAAGGATACTAGTGGAAAGATGAAAGTGATGTTCTTAGGACCTCCAAACAAGAATATACCTAAGAAAATTTGGGTTGCAAAGTCACTTGTTGAGAAGGTGAAGGGCACTCAACAAGTTTGGGTTCCTAAAGCTTGATCTCTTGTGTGTATGTGAACTACAAGACCGGTGGAAGTCATTGGGTGATTGATAGTGGTTGCACACAACATATGACTGGTGACCCTCGTATGTTCACCTCACTAGATGAAGAAGTAGATGGATAAGAAAGAATCACATTTGGAGATAACTCAAAGGGCAAAGTTAAAGGATTGGGCAAAGTGGCTATATCAAATAATCATTCAATCTCTAATGTGCTATATGTTGCTTCATTGAGTTTCAATTTGCTATCCATTGGGCAATTGTGTGATCTTGGCTTCCAATGCTTGTTTAACGAGAAGAAAGTTGTTGTATCCAAGAAGGATGATGATCAAGTGATATTCAAAGGATTTAGATACAACAACTTATATCTAGTGGACTTCACCTCCAAAGATGCAAACTTGAAGACATGTCTATTCACCAAAACAATACTTGGGTGGTTATGGCATAGAAGACTTGCTCATGTTGGTATGAGTTCACTCAAGAAGCTAATGAAGAATGATTTGGTGAGAGGGTTGAAGGATGTGAAGTTTGAGAAGGACAAGCTTTGTAGTGCATGTCAAGCCAGTAAGCAAGTTGCAAATACTCATCCAACAAAAGCTTTCATGTCAACCACAAGAGTGCTAGAACTCCTACACATTGATTTATTTGGACCAACAACATACAAGAGTTTGGAAGGAAATCTTTATTGTCTTGTGATAGTTGATGATTATTCAAGGTATACATGGGTGTTCTTTCTTCATGACAAATTTGAAGTTGCATCTTGCTTCAAAAAGTTTGACAAGAGAGCACAAAATGAATTTAAAGTGAAGCTCAAGAAGATAAGAAGTGACAATGGAAATTTTTTGACAACACAAACATTGAAGCCTATTTTGATGAAGTTGGAATCAAACATGAGGTCTCCGCAACATACACTCCTCAACAAAATGGTGTAGTTGAGAGAAAGAACCGGACATTGATCACTCTTTGCAAGAACCATGCTTGATGAATACAACACCCCCGAAGCTCTATGGACGGAAGCAATCAACACCGCATGCTATGCATCCAAACGCCTATTTCTTCAAAAGTTCCTTGGCAAGACACCTTATGAGTTGCTCAATGGGAAGAAGCCGGACGTCTTCTTTTTAGGGTGTTTGGTTGCAAATGCTACATCTAAAAGAAGCGGCAATACCTAGGAAAGTTTCAAAGACGTTGTGATATTGGTTTTCTTGTTGATTACTCATCAAAGTCCAAAACATATAAAGTATTTAATCATACCACCGGCTTGGTTGAAGAAACATATGATGTAGAATTTGATGAATCTAACGGCTCCCAAGGAGCACATGAGAATCTTGATGATGTAGGTGATGAACCATTGAGGGAGGCTATGAAGAACATTTTGGTTGGAGACATCAAGCCAAAAGATGATGAAGATGATGTACAAGTAATTGATCCACCCTCTTTCATGAAATGTGCCACAAGATGGTGAAAAAGATGGGAGAATAGAAAATGAAGACACTTATGTCTGCCATGATCAAATGGTGGCACAAGCACAAGATGTTGATGCTCCACAACCTCCACCTCAAGTGGTCAATAGAAGAAACACACCCCTACTACAAGATCATCCACAAGATCTCATCATAGGGAGTCCGTCAAAGGGAGTGATGACACGCTCACAAAAACTTACTTCATTTATTGCTCATCAATCTTTTATCTCTTGATTTGAATCTACTAAGGTAGAAGAAGCTCTTCAAGATCCGGATTGGATCAATGCCATGCATGATGAGTTGAATAACTTCACCCGCAATCAAGTGTGGACTCTTGAAGAGCGACCTAAAGGTGCAAGAGTCATTGGAACAAGGTGGGTATTCTGAAACAAGCAAGATGATCAAGGCGTTGTTGTGAGGATCAAGGCAAGACTAGTTGCAAAGGGGTTCTCTCAAGTTGAAGGTTTAGATTTTAGAGAGACATCTGCACCGGTTGCAAGGCTAGAAGCCATTCGTATCCTCCTTGCATATGCATCACATCATGAAATGAAACTTTATCAAATGGATGTGAAAAGTACATCCTTAAATGACTTTATTAATGAACTAGTCTATGTTGATCAACCTCCCGGGTTTGAAGACCCTAAATATCCTAATCATGTTTATAGGTTGTCCAAGGCGTTATATGGGCTTAAGCAAGCCCCAAGAGCTTGGTATGAGCGTCTTCGAGACTTCCTCATTGAGAAGGGCTTCATCATTGGGAAGGTTGACACTACACTATTCATCAAGAAGCTTGATGGGTATATCTTCATTTGTCAAGTATATGTTGATGATATCATCTTTGGATCATCAAATGAAGACTCTTACAAAGAATTTGGTGAATTGATGTCAAAAGAGTTCGAGATGTCCATGATTGGTGAGCTTACATTCTTTCTTGGTTTTCAAATCAAGCAAATGAAAGAAGGGATCTTCATCTCTCAAGAGAAATATACAAAAGATCTTCTCAAGAGATTCAAGATGGATGAATGTAAGCCAATCAAGACACAATGCAATGGACCAACCAATGGACACTCTCTACCATTCGACCTAGATGATGTGGAGGTAACAAGGAAACACATTTAATTACCGTGATCAAATCTCTCTTTACCATTCTATGATTGATTAGCTATTCCGATTCGGATTGTATTGATAGAAAAAGCACATCAGGAGGGTGCCTAGTAGATCACTTGTGTCTTGGTCCTCCAAGAAACAAAATAGTGTGGCTTTGTCATGGTAATCCACCTAGTGCGTGTTGTGCACAAATACTTTATATGAAACAAACTTTGCTAGACTATGGTGTAGTTCTAGAAAAAGTACCTCTTTTGTACGGTAATGAAAGTGCGGTAAAACTTGCAAATAATCCAGTTCAACACTATCGCAGCAAGCACATAGATATCTGCCATCATTTTCTAAGAGATCATGTTGCTAAAAATGATATATCACTAGAAGATGTAAGGAACGAAGATCAATTAGCGGATATCTTCACTAAATCGCTAGATGAGGCTACATTTTGTAGACTACGAAATGAGCTCAATGTACTTGATTTTAGTAACTTCACTAAAAGATGAGCTTGTGTTGTTCCTTGCATTCATTGTAATATACAACATGTTTAATTTTTAGTAATGCATATAGGGCTTGTTTAACATGGTTAAGATAACCGCCGAAAAGCGTGTGAAGAAGCTTAACCTAGGATCAAACTTGACAAACAACTAGATTTACTTACAAATATTGCATATGCATGAATGTTGTTTTGTCGTTTTGTTCCATTTGCCCTTTTAGTGCCTATTTTCATAAAAAGAATTATAGCCTAAGGCAAAATATTTTGAAAAACTTGAGGGTTTGAGAGAGGTCACTCACATCAGTCCCAATTGGTGTTTATTTGGATCTTATTTAAGTTGGGACTTGATTGGGAACAGCAATGAAGGATCCTTGAAGACTTCTTTGGAAAAAGAGTGGGATCCGGACTCGATGTCCGGCGTCCGCGAAGCTAAAAGGAGGAGATTCTGCGTTTGGCGTCGGTCAGTGAAGGATTCAACGTCCGTCAATCTACATGGCGTTAAAGGCATCCCGGGATCTTGACATGGACCGGGCGTCCGTCGCAATTCCAAGTGGAGAATCTGCTGGGTGGTAGAGGTTTGTACCACCGGAGAGTCCGCTCATTAGATCTGTGACTTTCAATCTCTTTTCTCCTTTCCTCAGGAGGGGACCTATTTAATGACGAGCCGTACCTATCTTGACCTATTCCGCCACCGCCAAGTCCCGAGCCCTAGCCGCTTAGCACCAGCAAGCAGAGGATTCTTCTATACACCGCTCCAAGAAGACTTCTACAATGTATATCGGAACTCCCGCCAATCAAATGTCGGCGCACCATCTTGCCCTCTCTCTACAATGTCGTCCATCTCAAAGAGTTCTCGCATTGCTTAGCTTGAGGCCCTAACCGCATGGTGTCGATGGAGAACCCATATCATTGTGCCGATTCATACTTATCATACGTCTCTTCTCGGATTGCCGTTTTTGTCGGTAGAAAGCGCGTCGCTTCAATTTCGTACCTACATTGCTTGCTTCCTAGGGTTTCGCATCTATTAGATATATCGAGATTGTATATCCACTATTCAATCATGCGACAAGTGGTGCCGTTGAAGTGTTAGTGGCGGTTTATGCTTCGACGGCCAAGCCTCAAAAGTGTGATGGACCCACATCATAGTTTTTTTATTCACCAAGAATGTTGGAGGTGGTCGAGGAGATGATGAGGCGCCGCTTTGCCTGTAGATCCTAAAGACTGACAAAGAAGGTTGCATGATGAGTCAGAGGCCGCAGAGTGTCAGAGAGAGAGGTACTTCATGATGAGGTGTTGTCATTGCAGGTCGGAGACTTTACACCAGACAGAGGGCAGCAGGTTGAGGAGGCTAAGCGTCTTCATGGTAGTCCACCTAGGACTCATCATGATGGTAGAGTTACGATGTGGCTATTGAGGAGCCTTAGCCTCGGGGGAGTATGACCCCACCGGCCAAAAAGAAGAGCCAGGCCAAGGAGACAGAAGCGAGCACCAGCCCTAGCTATGCCGCGCTCTGGTCGTACCCATGTTCCTCATGGAGGGGACGGAGGGATCACGCCCACCCCCTAGACCACAAGGTCTTGTGACCCATCCATTGAGGGCCGCTTCAAGGAACCCTTGAGGTGAGTTTGAGGTGGTTTCCTCCTAGGAGGGGATAGAAGCAGCAGAGGATTCTATACAGCTCCGGAAGACCTTACTCCTGAATAGTGGGCTAGAGTCTCAAAGAGGCTATCATAAGGAGGACACTACTTCCCCGATTGACAGGTTGGGACAATCAGGTTCGGCGATTTTACAATCGTTGACCGACATTTGGGATTCACTTTCATTCGAGAGGTAGAGACTACAGGATGATGAGAGGAGATGAGCGACTGGAGTTACATGAGGTATTTGAGAAGAGGGCGTCCTCATGGAGGTTTGGTGCCCCCTACAGATCTTGTGCGCCATTGCTTATGCACATTGGATCACATTCCTATAGCTGAGTGCTAAGGCTATCATAAGGAGGACACTACTTCCAAGTTGGGACAGCAGTGTGATATTTGGATCTTCTTAGATGCGAGAGGTGCCACCATAGAGGGTTTCAACTTATAACATATGCACATTGGATCACATTCCTTATGCTAGGCACCAGTTAGGACACCGAGAGATGGTTGTAGAGTATAGAGGTGCCACCCTCGGACTTATAACATGGCACTGCCTAGAGCACACCATAGGCACCACTCAGTCCTAGATGTACCGAGTCCATGCTCGGCGGGGACGAGATTATCGAGAGGCATAGCGACTCTCGAGGAGGAGCAGCTTGAGGCTTAATAGGAGAAGAGCGAGTCTAGTGATACTTCGGATGATGACTACCTACCTATTCCTCAGATGCCTCTACGCAGACATGATGTAGAGGCCGACAGTTCCAGCTCAGCTCCACCTGCACCGTAGATGGACTCCGCTTTGATTGCTATTCTTAAGCGGATGCAGCAGGATCAGGCTAGACAGGCTCAGGAGACCGCTGCCAACTTTGCTCAGTTTTAGGCTCGTTAGGACGAGTTTCAATGATAGCAGCAGGTCCTCCAGCAGCAGCAGCAGCAGATGCATCAGCAGCAATTACTCATGCAGTAGCAGCTTATGGGATTCATGCAGCATGTAGTGACAACTCTTGGGGCCCCACAACCACAGCCTTCGCCCCAGATTGTTCAGTCTGCCACCCCACGACGACTCCAACAGTATAGCCCAGTGGGCTTCAAAGTCAGGGATAGCCTCCAGCTCCGTTTGCTTCTCCCACAGTACAGGTGTCCTAGTGGTTATCCTCGCCAGTGGTAGCCCCGCAGTTCACACCATATCATACGGGTTTCACACCAGATCAGTCACCCTCGCTATTTGTACCTGACACGTCAGTCTCCAGGAGTCTTAGAGCATCTTTCAACAAGTTGACAGGGATGCCTACACCACCACATATGCATGCCCCAGGTCCTTCTACAGCAGCTCCCGTTGCCGTGACTACTCAAAGGCTCTCTTCGTCTGTCGCATCTTCAGATCCTACGACAGATATACTAGCAGCATCACAGGTAGCACCTGCCCCAGCTCAGACCTAGACCGCTTCAGCAACGCTTCCAGCCATAGAGGGCTAGCCAGTCTAGAGCTCAGGGTCAGATGATGATGGCGCCCAGTTTTAGCTTGCTCCTCGTACTTCAGCGCCCGACTCGTCTGCTGCAGCCCCGCCGACCAGCCCTTAGGTTTTGATGTTTGACGTCAAAGGGGGAGAGGGTTCGAGTATGTAGACTCAGGGGGAGCGTCTTATTTAGGGGGAGCTTAGTTATCTATTAGTCTATTATATACATTTGGAGTTTATTTGTGTGATACACGATTACTTTTATGCATTCGTGTGTTTACTTTCATGCATACTATTATATCTATGTGATAGTGATATCTACGTGATTGTGATATATGACATGTGTGCTCTCTACTTTGAATTCTTTTATATGTCATATCACTTGAGCTATGCTCATTTGCCTTTGCTTCCGCGCTCTACTCCGATGCAAATGAGCTTTATTACTTGTACTCATGCTTATTTCATATCTTTTGAGTACATCATGTTGGCTTGGGTCATATAAGCTTGCCTAACACTTTTGTTCTTATTGACAAAAGCTTATATGAACCAAGCATGTCTAAAAACCTCACTCTTTCACATACTCGAGGTGGTATTGTCATCAATCACCAAAAATGGGGAGATTGAAAGCATCTAGGCCCCTAGTTGGGTTTCGGTGATTAATAATAATACAAGATTACTATGACTAACGTGTGTTTTGTAGAGATAATTAAGTTAGGTCATGGTAATAGAGACCAATTGGGCAATCAAGGTGGTCATGCCCCTACGATGGAAATCGTTTTGGTTTTCAAATGATGGACGACAAGGTTAAGGATGACTAGTTCTAAGTGTCGATTGGAGTTGGAGAGACACTTAGAGTAGTTTAGGACTTTGTTTTTCCTTTGACCGTACTATTAAGGGGGTGTGGATGGGTAGCTTGACCTAGATGAGTCTAGTGAGTTAGGTGTGGTGCACACTTGTTAAAACTAGCACTAGGTAGCTCCACAACAGCCCTATGATCCTATGGAGCAAACTTCATTCACATATGATCGAGAGTTGAAAGTGAATGGAGGGTCAAATACTGACTAGACGCTGGCTCCGGTGCGACCGGACGCTGACCGTAGGGTCCGATCAGTTCATTTGACCGAGCAGATTGCGTCTGGCGCGACCGGACGTTGAGTGGTCAAATGACCGGACGCTGAGAGGCAGCATCTAGTCAACTCCAGTAAGGTTCCAGAAGAGTGAATCTGCGACCGGACGCGTCCGGTCAGTACTGACCGGACCCTGAGGATCCAGCGTTCGGTCGAGTACAGTAAGCATCCAGTGAGGGAAAAATAGGACCGGACGCGTCCGGTCAGTGGTGACCGGACCCTGCCAGCGTCCGGTCAACACTTAAACACTGGTGTGCGGGTTGAACTGACCGGAGCGTCCGGTCAATATGACCGGAGCGTCCGGTCAACATGACCGGAGCGTCCAGTCACCCCGCAGAGGCACATAACGGTTCGTTTTTCAGGCTGTCTTATAAATAGAAGCTGCACTCGTGTGTGGAGTCAGTTTTGCTCACTTCAACAGCTAAAACACATCTTAAAGAGTGCTAAGAAGAGCAAGGTCCTAGCGAGGTGATTGAGATTTGAGAATCCCAAAGAGAGCCCTCATTAGTGAGATCAAGAGTAGCAAAGTGTGCATCCACCCTTCTCCCTAGGCTTGTCGTGGTCAAGTGAGAGTTCGTGCTTGTTACTCTTGGTGATCGCCATCACCTAGACGGCTTGGTGGTGATCGAAGAGCTTGGTGATCATCCGGAGAGCTTGTGGATGACCCAACTCAAGTTGTGAGAGGTTGTGGGTGATTCACCACGACGGAGTGTCGAAGAATCAACCCGTAGAGAGCACTTGATCCTTACGTGGATCAAGGGGGAGCTACACCCTTGCGTGGGTGCTCCAACGAGGACTAGTGGGGAGTGGCGACTCTCCGATATCTCAGCAAAACATCGCCGCGTTTCCTCTCCTCTCTTTACTTTGAGCATTTCAATTCTTGTCATTTACATTCCTAGAATTGCCATGCTAGAGTAGGATTGGAACTAGGTTGCTAAACTTTTATGCGTTAGATCAATAGAAACACTTCTCTAGGCATAAGGGGTTAATTGGGCTAACCATAGGACTTGTTTATTGCAAAGAAATTTAGAATTAGCCCAATTCACCCCCTTCTTGGGCATCTTGATCCTTTTATTAGGGTTTCATCAATTCACCAAAACCGAACTAGAGCTTTCAACAAGTTGTCAAAACTTTCTTTCACCAAAACCGAACTAGAGCTTTCAACAAGTTGTCAAAACTTTCTTTCCAGTTACCATACAACTCCTCCATAGCAAGTTCATTTCTATCATACACTTTCTTGTAACTGATAGTGATTTTGTAATCATCCTTCAGTCTTCTCTGAAGTTCTATAGGCCCAACAGTTAGGTCCTCAGCTAACCAATCCTTAATCTTCTCAGAAATCCAAAACTTGGTAGCACCCTTCACTTTCTCACTCCTCCTAGTACTATGATAGACATGAGGAGAAGGGGTCTTGTTGACCTACAAAGTTTAATTTAAAATAGAAAAATTAATTCAGAAATATGAATAAAATATTAGTAATAAAATATGAACAAAGATATTACTTATATTACTTGTACAGTAATATTATCGCCCATTGTTGATACATAAATCCTCCACTTACAACTATCTACCAATCCTGTGCAGTACACCGATACCTCCCTGATTCACTCTTTTCAATGTTATACTCAAATTCATCCTTGATAGCATGTGTTGCAAGAGCCAACTTAAATTCATGCATGTTTGGATAGATGCTCACTTCTTTCATAGGAGGGTCATCTTTGTTGTATGCAACATCAGGGATGTGAGATGGCACTTTATCCTTAACAATCTCATCTACCCCAGCATCCATATCGAAGTCAGACATAGAATCAGATTCAAAGTTTGAACCTGGATCATAATCTTCATCATTTTTCTCAGTTGTGTCAACATTTGCATGAGAAGCAGGTGCTATGTCAATATATAAACCCTCCTCATTACCCCCACATGTTCATTCTCTGGTTCAGGATTCATAAAATAATTATCCTCAACATGTACCATGCCATTATATGGTTTTGTAGTAGTCCCAATTTAAGTTCCTTTGCTAGGTTCTACATAGCCAGGGGTTGATATTGATGGGGTGCATGGGATGTCAACATTGTCCCATAGTGGATTTTCTGGTGGATCAACATCAGGTTTATGATATGCAATTGACATGCAACAACACTTGGAGCTCATATGTTTCGCAAACATATGCATTAAGTCTTGGTCTGAATGAATTTGTATGTTGGACTTGCTATCAACACAGAAATAGACACAGCTTCACTACATCACCATACCCGCAAGAAAATTCATCCACAATTTCATCAATAAGGTCTTTAAAATTTATGGTGTCTGAATCAACAACTTTGTTAATGCCATACCATGATTCACACATAGTTGGACTAACTATCTTGATTTCTAGATTGAAACTGGTCTTGATGTCATTCCTACAGATGAACAACATATATATCTACACAGTTTAATCCAATCCTAATCACACAAAACATAGCACTGATGTTATGCAATTGAAGAAAGGGAAGGAGAACTCACCCATCTGGAAGCCAAGCTGGTCGCTCGTCCACCATCTTTTCTGAATCCGCGAGAAATCCGGCTTGCTGGAGCCTTAGGCGACCCACGCGGACCTGGCCCCTGCTGCCTCCCCACGCGAGGCCCCGCGACCTCAACCGCGCCCGCTCCCGCGCCAAATCGGTCGGTGCCTGGCCCCTGCGTGAAGCCGCGCCCGCCCCCGCCCGCCCACCGCCCGAAGCCACGCCCGGCCCTCGCGTGCGCGACTCGTAGCGGCCGCGCCTCCCTCATTCCCCTCCGCGCGCATGCCGGCTGCTCCTCCACGCCACCGCTTGCTCCCTGCTGCTCCTCCACGCCCACCCGCCTGCTCCCTCCTCTCCTCTTGGGTTTGGCTCTTAGCTTAAAGTGGAGAACGAAGAACCAGTGAGGATTGACTAGAAAGAGTGATGGGCAAAAAAATAATTTCACA
The DNA here is from genome assembly GCA_904845875.1 of Miscanthus lutarioriparius. NCBI lineage: Eukaryota > Viridiplantae > Streptophyta > Magnoliopsida > Poales > Poaceae > Miscanthus > Miscanthus lutarioriparius. The sequence continues at coordinate 56,837,949 of CAJGYO010000018.1, forward strand.
TCTAACATGCATCCAGCTCTGTTAGAATCAGACGGTAAAGTGATGGAAGTGGCTTGTAGGAAAGAAAATTCTAAAAAGTGTAATGAACAACTTTTGGTTTTTTCGATGGTTGCTCGGTAATTTGGGCCATATTTAGTTCCTACCAAACTCTTAAAAAATGTACTATGCAAAAAGAAGATTCCCCGTTATATCAAAATTACGGTATATGCATGGAGTACTAAATGTAAGATAAAATAAAAAATTAATTGTACAGTTTAGTTGTACTTTACGAATCGAATTTTTTAAAACTAATTAGTTAATATTTAGACAATAATTCATAAATACAAACAAAACACTACGTTAACGCATTAATTATTTAGGCACTCCTGAATCCTGGAAATAAAGAAAGCCTCGGAACATTTACGATGGCACGCAGCTAGAAGGCTCTTTTATTTTGGTCGAGCAGCCGAGATTTTTACTTTTTAGGCAGCGGCAGCCGGAGATGGGTGAGCGGGCGAAGGAATGGCTCCTCGCAGCCGGCGCCGGCGCCGCCGTCGGCGCGCTCTCTGCCGCCGCTGTCATGAATCTTTTCTCAAGGTAACCGGCCCAACTTCCCCCTTCCCCGTTCCGCACGCCAAGCTGGACCTGGATGGCTGGATGCCACAGAGCGTTCTGCTGACGCTTGCTTCGTTTCGATGTCGCAGATCCAAGCGGAGAGAGGGGTACGTGCGGAACCTGCTGGAATCCAATGGAATGACGACTGGTACGCCTGCGGTTAGCTCCTGTTGGCAGTTTAGCAGTAGGATAACGTGTACTAGTTGTAGATTCTGTCGTCTTGGAAAACGATAGCAATTTAAGAGTGGCTTGTGTTTTTTTTGTTGTATAACCGCTAATTCTTAGCGATGTTGGTTGTTTGTTCCGAAGTTCTGGTATCTTAAATTGTTCGCTTCTTCAATCAGGGAACGCTCGGCCCAACAGGCATCTGAGCGCTGTTGGTAGCTCGGATCTACTCTCGGATGAAGTGGTCTCTGAACAGCTTACAAGGTTTGCACTCTTTAGTTTATTTCCTTAGTAAAGTTCTATATGGAGCGAGTCCCTAGCTATAAGCCATCTATTGCTGTCTGCTTGATTGACCCAGTTAGTCGTTGTTGATACTTACTCTGGAACCAGACAATTTGACATTTTGTTGATACAGATGTACAAATTTGAGATAACTGCATTGCTTGATATGCTACTTATTGCTGCATCAATCAATTATGCTTTTCATCATTTGATATTCCTGTGCAAAAAGTGAAATATTGTGTTCTATTGTTTCTGTACATAGCTCACTATTAGCAGTTCGCCGGTTAAATTCTTGATTTTCACTACAAACAAAACGTTCGCTATATTTTTCTAATGTTCTGAGTACCTTGAGCCGAATATGCTCAAGCTATTGCTGTTTTCATGTTGTGTTTTGTGATTACCAAAATCTGCTACTCTTCTGTAATGTAGGAATATACAATTTTTTGGCTTGGACTCTCAGAAGAAAGTGACTGAATCCTATGTTGTGGTCATTGGTCTTGGAGGGGTTGGCAGTCATGCAACTTCAATGCTCCTGAGATCTGGTGTTGGCAGGTTGCTTCTTGTGGATTTTGATCAGGTGTGGATTTGTGTGTGTTCCAGAGGTGGATACATCGTATAGTTATGAAACTTGGATGTACTTAGTTTTTCTTTTTGTTCTCTAAGTAATTATAAATATGTCTAGTTAAACATAGCTCGTGGTTTAACAACCAAAAATCTTGTTTGGTTATGAAGGATTTAACTAGGACTCAGAAAAATCTTGTTTTGAATAAGATTTATATTATATACCAATCTTAGTTATTTTAACTTAAAACAAATTCTCATCTCATGTTCTCAATGGTTAAAGGCCCATCTGAACAAGGTATTATAAACTTATCTGAAGAGAATAACAACTGCAAACCAGTTTTCTTATAAACAGTTAAACCAACCTTTTCTAAAGTCATTTCTGATTAATCCACATGGTTCATACAACCACTTAAGCAGTTCTGTTGTGGGCGCTAGGCGTATCGGGTAGGAAATTGAGAGAGAGAGAGAGGCTGGTGAGCGAGAGGTGGTGCGGCGGCGAGGCAGCGACGCCGTGCTCGGCGTCGCCCATGAACGGGGAGCGGGAGAGATTGAACTCAATCTCCAGCTAGCTTCTCATTAACCAACGTGTTTAGGCTTTATAGCCTAAAGCCTAACAACCAGAGACTACGCCTAACAAACTGATCTAACAAACTGACTAACCAAAGATCCTAAAGAATAGGAACGGCGCCGCCGTGGGCGCGGTGACCATGCACATCCCGTGCGTCTACGCCTAACAACCAGAGACTACGCCTAACAAACTGATCTAACAAACTGACTAACCAAAGATCCTAAAGAATAGGAACGGCGCCGCCGTGGGCGCGGTGACCATGCACATCCCGTGCGTCTCGCGCATGCTACTCCTTAGCCACTGCCATGCTTCGTCCGTAGGTAATCGTTGCCGTACATAACACTTCTCTCCCCCTCGACAAACAGCTCGTCCTCGAGTTGAAAGCAAGGGTGCACCGCGCGGAACGTCTCGACGGGCTCCCATGGTGTGTCGGCCTCGGACATGCCAGCCCTGTCGGTGTTTCAAGTTGCCACCAACAAGTAAATTTCTAATATTGCTCGTCTGGCTCGGATGGTGTGCTAAGAGGACACGAGGTTTATACTGGTTCGGGCAGAACGTCCCTACGTCCAGTTCGTTGCTGCTGCTCGTGTTACTAGCACTGAAAGTTCGTAGTAGGAGTTATAAACGGTCGAGAGAGGGACATGTCTCAAGTCTCTGATGAGAGGAGCGAATGGATGCCGAGGGCTCGGTCGCTCCTTGGCTGTGTGCTTGTGTGTTCTAATCGGTTCGGGGTTCGAGTCTGAATCGGTGTGATGTGTTGCGACGCGATCGATTCGAGTTCGATGCCCGTTGTGGGATGCTCTGCTTTCCCTTTTATAGGCTAAGGGAAAGCACGGGTTACAGTGGAGAAAGAGAAGAAAACGAGAGGGAGAAGTCCTTCAGGATTGCTGGGTCCTTCTTCTCCTCTATGCGGGCCCCGCCGACCCTGTAGACGCCAACAGGGGCAACATCTCGTCGCGGCCCTGTCCGTCACTGGCGCCATGTGCAGGCGTCGTCTGCCGGTCATGGCGCTCCACTCCGTCTTGACGGACGTCGTGGTGAACTGACGCGCCCGTCAATGTTCGTACGAGGGTTAGGCAGAACAGCATCGGTATGCCCGACGCTGTTCCTGACGTGTACCCCCAAGTATGACCCGTCGTGGGTCGCGGACTACATCGAGGCGTTCCAGTCTCTTCCCTGGCGTCAGAGCTTTGACCCAGGCCCATATGCTTGGACCTGGAGTGGTTGGTGGCGGTATGGGTCTCCGTCGGGCGAGACGGAGCCCCTGACCTCGGGGTCGGGCGAGGCGGAATTCCTAGAAGCCGGGCGAGGCGGAGCGCAAATCCAAGGCTCGGGTGAGGCGGACCCAAACCCAAGGGTCGGGCGAGGCGGAGCCAGCCCTTAGAGTTCGAGCGAGGCGGAGCTCGCCCCTGAGGTCGAGGCGTGAGTCCCCCGGGCGTCAGGCGAGGCAGAGCCCGTGGCCTGGGTGTCAGGCGAGTGGAGCCAATCCTCGGGGTGGGGCGAGGCGGATCCCGCCTCGGTGGTGTCGGGCGAGGTGGAGCCAACCCCTCGTGGGTCGGGCGAGGCGTGAGCCCGCGACCTCAGTGTGGTCGAGGCGTGAGCCAACCTCGTGGGGTCTGGACGAGACGGAGCCCGTGGCCTTGGTGTTGGGCAAGGCGGAGCCAACCCTCAGGGGTCGGGCGAGATGGAGTTTGCGCACCTGGGGGTTGGTTGGAGTTGTAGCCGCGCTCTTGACTGCTCGGGCAAATCAATGTTGATGGTTATTAGCTCTCTCTTCGGGTACCCTAGTATTGGTCCCCGACAAGCCCGCGGGGCTAGCACTTGAAACGGCGAAGGTGCTCGGAACGGCTGCAGAACGCCCACTGGGACGTCATTGTTGATGCGGGCACATGCAAGAAATTTGGAGGTGGTAGGCCATCGCGTCCATGCATGCGGTTGTGGTCTTGCTCGGCATACCCAGGACCGGTGACCACGGAGCTTGCCACCCCCAAGACGGACGGAGTGATTGAACAGGAGAGGCCATACCCAGGCACCCTGAGAGAACGTAGCTCACGGTGGTGCGCGTCGTAGTGGTGCGAGACGTAGGCCTGGTCATGGAGAAGACGCGCACACACCACCGCGAGGGGTTTGTCCCAGCCGTGGTCGGTGCACCAGTAGGCGTGGAGCTGCTGGGCCCTCTGGTGGACGACCTTGTGTTCGGCCGTGTGCGCCAGCTTGCAGATCTGGGAAGGTGGGGTTAACAAGCACGGCACGAAGACACGGTCGCCGTAGAGGATGAGGCCGTCGCTGACGAGCCAAGGGGCGCCCCGACGGTCGGTGTTGAGGGCCTTGTGGATGGCGTAGATGTAGGGGGGCCCGCCAGCTCTTGGCGCAGCTCGGCGGACCACGGAAAGGGGACCTCGAGAGAGCGACCGCTAACAGCTCGTGGCTGCCATGGCGGAACAAACCATCCGCCACCGTGTTGAGGCGGCCAGCCCGGAATTGCACCCGTTGCGACGGAGTCGGATGCGTCGGGAAAACGAGACGGAAGCTTGATCAACTAAAGGAGGCCGCCACTGTGGAGGGCCTCCGTCTGGTTCCGCTCGCTCGTAGCACAGGAGCGGATGAACGCACGGACGAGCCGCTTGTTGACGTCGACGAAGAAATTCGAGCGGAGACTCTAAAGGTTGTCCGTGGGCCGTTGTGACCGGTCGCGTGGGTGACCGATTTTTTTTGTTTTTAGCCCTTTTTTTGAAAGATTTTTACAATTACGCCCCTGGCAGTATCCTTTCAAAAAATAGACCCTGACCTCGGCGCCGTGACAATTGGCGCTGAGCTTACACGTTTCGGCGCCAATAGCTTTGGCGCCGAGGTCCAGGGTCATTTTCTGCGTGTCGTTGACGTGGTTGCTTGCGTGGCACGGACGTAGCATGAGCTCGGCGCCGTGGATCTTGACACCGAGCTCGGCGCCGAGCCGGAGGGTCGAGACATTAATCGGCATCGCGGCGTCCAACACCACCCGTTCTCCATCTTCCTCCAGACTCCAGCCTCGTCTCGCGGGAGTCGCGCCGCGGTCTTCCCTTCCCCTAGCCGAGGTTCGATGGCGCCCGGGTCGTTCTGCTCTGCGCCTCTGCCATAGGCCGCTGGAGGTCCTAGGAGGGCAGCGACGACGCGGGGTGGTTTGCCGGCACACGAGGGAGGGTCGCGCAGCCTGTCCGTGGATCCCGGCGCGGCCGCCCATCTGCGTGGCCCCCGCATCCCTACGCCGCGTTCGCGCAGCCTGCGGACTCTGCGGCCCGTGCTCGCCAGCGCGCAGCAGCCCAGCTGCGCCGTAATGCGTCCGCGGCGCCGTCGCTCCTTTTGTGCAGCGACACTGTCGGCGGCTCTGGCGCGCCGCCGCCCACCTCGCTACAATGGAGACGGATTGGGCTCTACCCCAAATCCGGCCTAACGCCGCCACCATGTGCTTCGGGTTCGGCAGCTCGGTCACCCTCCGGCTCCGGGCCCGGCCAGCGTGTGCAACTCTGTGCCCGCCTCTCCGGGATTTGGCTGGCGGCGCAGGCTGTGTGTGACGCTGCCGCCGCATGCTCTACTCTGCCTCTGCTGCTAGCTTGATGATGTCACCATGACATCATGACTATGCCATATACACATAGGAATTTCACATAATATATAGTTAAAAAGATCAGGCTAGTAGTTGCATAAAAATTAATACTCCTACATTGCTGAACAATCTCAATGTGTAGATAGTAGTCTCTCCTAGTCCTCTCGGTGGCCTGACAAAACTAAAACGAAAATGGTGGTGCTTCAGATGCCTTTCTTTCTTTTCATTTTTTTTTCTTTCCCTGTATGATGGTAGCCAGCTATATTGATTTCAGAGGAAAATGGACTTTTCCCATGCAACATTGTTGTGCAATATTACTAAAGTCATTTTAGTAATGCTCCAGCAATCTAGCGCAAGTGAAGAATCAAAATAGTCGCACTCCAGCGAGGTGCTTAACTAAAAAGACAAACAATCAATAAACCAAATCTGTTTGGTAGTTCATTTAATTGCTTAATTCCAGGAATGGAAGACTCAAATTATGTAGAACTAATGTGGACATTAATCTGGTTTTACTCCGGTTAATAGTTAGTACAATGCACAAAGGACAAAGGAGGTCCCCAGCTTACTGCTCTGAATCAAAAAGACTAAAAACAACACCAAACTAAAAACAACACCAAACTCCTTCATCGAGCATGCATAGATTTAGCCAAAAACCTCAATAGTGACTACATGTTGCCTCATCATGTTTTTGTCCCAGGTGGGCATTTGTTCAAAGACATAAGGCATTCTCTATTCATTTGAGACAAATTTCTAGAGCAGAAGACAATCTTTCAATTTGCATGCTGGTTTCTTACTAATTCATCAGGAGCATTTGTCCATCTAACCATGTATGTATTAACCCTTAAGCACTGAGCACTAAAATCTATTTAGTTTCTGTTGTCACATATTGGAGCAACATTTAACTCTAGTCCTGGTAACTGTTACATCATCCGTGACATCTATTTATTGTTCACTGTAAGTCGTGAGAAGAAATCTTGTTAAATTTCACCAAATATTCAATTTTAGATGAACTGCATTTTAACTACTACTTTAAGTGATCAAACAGCAATGCAGGAGTATTAATTTTTATGCAACTACTAGTATGATCTTTTTAACTGTATATTTTGTGAAATTCCTATGTGTATATGACATAGTCATGATGTCATGGTGACATCATCAAGCTAGCAGTAGAGGCAGAGCAGAGCATGCGGCGGCCGCGTCACAGCTGCGCTCGGCCAGCTCTCGTCCCGGAGAGGCGGCGCAGGAGTTGCACACGCGCCTGGCCGGGCCTAGGAGCTGGAGGGTGACCGAGCTGCCAGACTCGAAGCACATGGTGGCGGCGTTAGGCCGGATTTGGGGTAGAGCCCAATCCGTCTCCATTGTAGCGAGGTGGGTGGCGGCGCCAGGAGCCGTTGTGTTGTCTTGACGGTAGAAAGCGACAATATGACGTGCATTACGGTAGCTGGGCTGGCTGTGTGGCTTGTGGTGAGCACCGCACGCCGACAGTCCACCTGAACTGCTGAGCTGCGGCGTAGGGATGCGGGGGCCACACGGGCGACCGCGCCGGGATCCGTGGACAGGCTGCGCGACCCTCCCTCGTGTGCGGGCAAACCACCCCGCACCGCCGCTGCCCTCCTAGGAACTCCGGCGGCCTGTGGCAGAGGCACAGAGCAGAACGACCCGGGCGCCGTCGAACCTCGGGTAGGGGTAGGGAAGACCGCGGCGCGACTCCCGCGAGACGAGGCTGGAGTCTGGAGGAAGATGGAGAACGGGTGGTGTTGGACGCCGCGATGCCGATTAATGTCTCGACTCTCCGGCTCGGCGCCAAGATCCACGACGCCGAGCTCATGCCACGTCCGCGCCACGTCAACGACACGCAGAAAATGACCCTGGACCTCGGCGCCAAAGCAATTGGCGCCGAGACGTGTAAGCTCGGCGCCAATTGTCACAGCGCCGAGGTCAGGGTCTATTTTTTGAAAGGATACTGCCAGGGGTGTATTTGTAAAAATCTTTCAAAAAAAGGGCTGAAAAACAAAAAATTCGGCGTGGGTGAGCTGCAGGATCGTGGTCTACGTCGCTGAAGAGGCAGGGACCGACACAAGGGCGTCGCGGAGGAGGAGGCCATCCACGACGCACGGAGGCTCACCACTGGCAGTGATGAACAGGTCGCGGAGGGTCCGGAGGTTGGCGGTGTCCTGACTGTCACGACGGAGGTCCCCGAAGAGGTTGATGAAGGAGGGCGTCGAGGGTGCGCTACGGCGCGAGCCATCTGCTGCGCTGCGAGACCGCGCACCCGCAACCGTGGTGGGGCGATCAAGTCGTGCTGGTGCGGCATCGCGCCCTGCGTTGAGACGGCTAGTCGCTGGAACGCCGGGGTGCGGCGAGCCCAAGGCCCGCCATAGGACATGGCGGCCCTCCCGCCAAAAGACTATGCAGGAGTCGTCGAAGTCCCATAGAATCGGCCCCAGCGTCCCGAGGAAAGTGGCGCCGAGGACCATGTCGTAGCAGTCGAGCGGAACGGAGTAACAGTCGATGGAGAACAGCCCGCTCCGAGGCGGATGGCGACGTCATCGCGAAGCCCTGGCAGGCCACTCGGCCGCCATTGGCCACGGTGACATGGCGCCTGCACTGGAGTGGAATGCGAGGCCAGCCTGCCGAGCGATAACAGGATGAATGAAGTTGTGCGATGAGCCGGCGTCGAGCAGCGCGACGAACTGCTGGGTGGTGATGGAGAAGTGCAGCCGCATAGTCTCCTCCATGCGGATCGCGGCCATGGCCTAGAGGGAGAGCACCGGGGTGTTCACGGCCAGCTTGAGCTCCTCTGTGTCGGCCGTCCTGGCGTCATCTGGATCAGTGACCTCGAGATAGAAGAGGCGTTGGCACTTGTGGTCAGGGGAATACTGCTCGTCACAGCTATAGCACAGGCCCTGGCGGCGGCGTTCCGCGAGCTCCGCAGAGGACAAACAGTGGAATGGGCGCGGTGGTGGTGGCGTTGCCGGCGAGATCGCCATGGGCGGCTGCGCTGAGCTGGGAGGCATGACGGTTGGTGGCAGAGAACGAACCGCCGGCTTGTTGGTGCGAACACCTTGCTCTGATGGTGGTCGCACAGCCTGGCCGTGTCGCTCCAGACCGCGCGCCAAGCTCATGGCGCGCTGAGGATCCTCCAGTTCGGGTAGTTCGACGTCGACGCGGACATGATCAGAGAGCCCGCTGGTGGGAAGGTGCGCTTGCTGGTGTGGCGAGTCTTGCTAGCAGACGCCAGCCGAGCCGGAACGACCTCCTGGACCTCATTGACGGTGGCGTGACATGGCCAGCGCGCCAACTCGTCCGGGCGATGGGGACCGAGGGCCGGCGCGAAGCGTTGAAGGCACAACGCCTTGAAGATGTCCCAGGTGAAGGCGCCCACATCCCCGGCATCCTGGTCCACCCGGTAGTACCACTGCTGGGCGACCCCGTCAAATGGAAGGAAGCCAGCCAGACCCCTGTCGCGGTCCATGGTCCGCTGCAGGTGGAAAAATTGGTCACACCGGTTCAGCCCGCCTGAGGGATCTACGGCGCCGTCAAATGTGGGGAAGGAGAGCTTGAGGATCCCTGGGACACCGTTGGTGAGGGGCATCGGAGGACTGTCGATGTAGTCAGGAAGACCGACGGGGGCAGTGCTTGGCAAAGCGCCGGCGATGGCGTCCGGTTCTCCACCTGGCCGAGCCGAGTAGCCAGATCGGCCATTTGGCGCTGGAGGTCGTAGACAACGATCATGAGATTGTCGATCGCAACCACCGGGATTGTCGTGGCGGGGAACATGTCCGGTGCAGATCGCGCAGGTGCGCCAGGCGGCGTGGAGATGGGCACGGCGGCGATGGTGGTTGACGCGGCGGCGGCGGAAACGGAAGTAGGCTCGAGTCCTGGCATATCCGATACCAGATGTTGTGGGCGCTAGGCGTATCGGGTAGGAAATTTAGAGAGAGAGAGGTTGGTGAGCGAGAGGTGGTGCGGCGACGAGGCAGCGACGCCGTGCTCGGTGTCGCTCACGAACGGGGAGCGGGAGAGATTGAACTCAATCTCCAGCTAGCTTCTCATTAACCAACGTGTTTAGGCTTTATAGCCTGAAGCCTAACAACCAGAGACTACGCCTAGCAAACTGAGCTAACAAACTGGTTAACCAAAGATCCTAAAGAATAGGAACGGTGCCGCCGTGGGCGCGGTGACCACGCACATCCCGCGCGTCTCGCACATGCTACTCCTTAGCCACTGCTATGCTTCGTCCGTAGGTAATCGTTGCCGTACATAACAAGTTCAGACTCTTAGTTCTTTTTTTATTTTAGAGAATTATCAACACATTAAGAATTTATTTGATCTCATTTTTAAGGAATGCATGGTCGTATGCTGGATTCATTTTTGAATCTCTAACCATATCAGATCTAGAATCATGGAATCATCTAGTTGGTTCCCTTGCATTATTAGTTAAAACTAGGATATAATATATAACCACGCAAAGTGTACTAAGTAGCTTTTACAGCTGTATCAAATGGGTGGGTGAACATTACAATTTTGTAAGTGACATCTTGCATTTATAATAGGTGGGCATTAACAAGGCACTCATGATATGTTGAAAGGTATCACTCTCATCACTAAACCGGCATGCTGTGGCAACCAGAGATGATGTTGGAACTTCAAAAGCATTATGCCTCAAGAAGCATTTTTCAATGATATACCCAGAGTGCCAAATAGATGCAAAAGTGCAATTGTATGATGCATCGTCTGAGGCGGAAATTCTTTCTGGACAGCCTGACTTTGTTCTTGATTGCATAGATAACATTGATACCAAGGTAACAAATACTAGCATTCAAACTTCAACTTTCATTTTTCCATATGTGCAACCCCCTATTTTATGTTACCCCCACCCTCCTTTTTGTACTGGTAGTTATAGGTTGCAGGTTCTTGCATGTACTAGTTTCCTGCTTAGACTTAGAGGTTGTGGTTGGCTCGCATGTGATGTAACTCCTTAACAAAAATTGTACTCTGCACGTTTTGCCGAAAAATTGAAAATACATAGATCCTTCCACGCATTTCATGCTTAGATACAATATTCAGGCATGGCTGTGCTTTAAATCTTTTCTGGATGTTCTGTTTTGTTTTGCTTCGGACTAAAAGGTTGTGTTGTACTCCATGCAACACCACATGCTTTTAGTTTGATGAAAGTCTTGGCAGTAGTGGTGGTTCCACTGTTTGAAAAACTAGTTCCTATGTAAACTGAAATTTCCCTTACCTTTGTATCTGACGATCAAGGTACACAAAGCCACCCTGCATAACAGTTGAAACCTGTTTTTTTAGCCCAAATGGCTTCATTGAACATTACTTACGAATATATCATTTGTAAGCTTGTCAATGGTTGTCTTCATTGTTTGTAACCGTTCAAATATCCTTGCCCCTTAGGTGGCACTCCTTGCAGCTTGCGTGCGCAGAGGTTTGAAGGTACTTTCTGCAATGGGGGCTGGAGCTCGAGCTGATCCCACCAGAATTCGTGTTGCAGATTTGAGAGAATCAAGCAATGATCCCCTCTCTCGATCGGTTAGTTTGATACTTCTTCCAAAAACTCTGTCCCACTGTAAGCTGCCATTTCATTCGTTAGTTATCTGACATGTCAAGATGCGCTGCAAATGGGGTGTTGTGATTGCTACTTTTAGGTGAGGTACAGGCTCAAGAAAGGACATGGAATTGAGGGTGGAATACCAGTAGTTTTTTCATTGGAAAAGCCAAAGGCAAAGCTGCTTCCTTTTCAAGCTTCAAAAGAAGAGGAAACTCCATCAGATTACCAGGTCAGCTCCCCTAGGACTTGTATTACCACCCTCCTGCTACATGCTTGTTCCATTTTCTGAGACCTTTTTTCCTTGTGATTTTCTGAACAAGAAATTTTTGTTACAAAGAGTTAATTAAATTCCTCTAGAACACCCAGTTGCTTGTATATTATAGGAGTGCATGATGTGTGTGTATGTAACTATTGACAACATGCTATGCATTATTCCACAGATTGTGCCAGGATTTAGGGTTCGCATTATACCAGTACTGGGAACCATCCCTGCAATATTTGGTCAAGTTATGGCCTCCTATGTGATTACTCAGCTTGCTGGATTAGATTTTCAAACTGAACCAGTTGTTAACCTGGATTTGGATCATTACCGTATACTTCATCAGCGTCTTATTGAGCATGAGGAGCTGATGTATGGGACAGCCGAGCAAGTTCTGGTACTATGTTTCTTGCTATGTAATTTCATATCCTGGAAATAAGATATTTTCTTCGAACATTATGTAGTTGAGGTGTTATTTATTTATGTTGATTGTCACCAGCACATGTGAAAAAGAAAAATTTCACCTTCGCTTGTTGTGAAATCCTTTTGTACATTTGTAACATTCTCTTTTACAATCTAAAGGTAGATGCTGAAGAGGTAATGTACATTGTCAAAGAATTGTGGCGTGGTCGAAGTGCTAGAGACCAAAGTCAGAAGGACACTGGCCGGAAAATGTGGAGATCTGTCAATGAACTAATGCTTGTTCGGTATGCTTCCTTCTCTGACTGATAGTGTGGCTTGAGATCATCATGCTTTTTGTGGCACTACCTAAGTTCCCAGCATATCTGATTTGGTAGAGCAAAAGCAAAATCCAACTTGCACTATCTCTAGCGTAGGGTGACTGTCATCTTTTAAGTTGTGCAATATGAATTATAACCTGGCTAACTAGCTATGTTAGCTTGTAACTCTGAAGTGGCTTGGCATTGGTAATGCCTTAAATTTCGACGAGAATTTTTTTTTAACATTAATTCCTGTAATTATTTTGTTATAGGTGGGACAAATCAAAGGCCGCTGGCATCTCAAACTTAATACTTCTCAAGTTTAGTGAGGTAACAAGTCACGAATACTCATGGAACATTAAAGTTGAATTCCAAGATGGCATATGTTGCAGACGAAAGGACCGGAGGCTTTTCCTGTTCATTGGTTCACCTTCTCCTATTTATGCAGGCTGACGCCCATGAATCCACCACACTCGACCGAATAAAAGAAGAAGAACCTGAATTCTACTCTATGGTTTCACGTGTCCTGAAACGAGCTGAGATGGAGTTTGCCTTATGACTTGACGAGTAGCGAGGGTTGATGATCTTGTTGGATTTCCAGTGTTGCTATTCAGGGATGGCCTTAGAACAATGGATCAGCATTGTTTGGCCGGATTCATATTTGGGAGTACTTGATCGGTATGCTATGGTGAAAATGATGTGCAACTTCTTGTGGCAGCCGAAACATCAGCTCTCTGTTATCACGGAGTTGTGCACTTGTGGCCATCTATGTATGGGTTTTTTTCTGCACGAATCGTGTGACGCCAAATCTGATATAGTCTGATTGGCTGATGCAGTTTTGATGTGATTTGAGTTTGTTGTGTACCACGAACATAGCTGCTTCTAGACTCACCGATCACCCATGATACCGATGATATTGATATTACCACTCATATGCACGGAAATTCTTGTGCAGAGACCGTAGGCAGGTCTTGCAGTGGAGACACAGACCGGGTCCGCTGCCGGGTTCGTCAGGCCAGCTGAAACTGAAAGCCGCTTTCGCTCTGCCGTCTGCAGCGCCGTCCACTGATTTTCGCAAGACCAGGTCTCGGGTTTATATGTGATGTGTGTGGCAGTGGATGGCTCGAAGCAGCATTAATCTTGTGTCGTATGAGGCACTGCTGGTTTATGTTTCGGGACCATGGTAAGGCTGAGTGGCTGACTGCTGACCTGACCTGACCTGACGACGGTCGGGTCGGGTTCCAAATGTTTTGGGAGTCCAGCAAACAGTGGGCGGTGCCATGATGTGAAACCGATCTTTGGTTCTGAAACGGTAGTTGGCCTCGCCTCGACGTGACCACGTGAGAGATCGCACGTTCCCGTTTACTAAATCCCTTTCAGATTTACCCGTGCCCTGGGAAACGATCAAGATGCCTAAGAGTAGAAGTGAATTGGGTTAATTCTAAATTTTTTGTAATAATTAAATTCTACGGTTAGCCTAATTAACCTCTTGTGCCTAGAAAGTGTTTTTATTGATCTACCGTACAAAAGTTTAGTAACATATGTTTCAATTCTACTCTAGCATGCCAATTCTACGAATGTAAAGACAAGAATTGAATTGCTCAAATTAAAGAGAGGAGAAGGAACGCGGCGATGTTTTATCGAGGTATCGGAGAGTCGTCACTCTCCACTAGTCCTCGTTGGAGCATCCGTGAAAGGGTGTAGCTCCTCCTTGATCCGCGCAAGAATCAAGTGCTCTCTACATGTTGATTCTTTGACACTCCGTCGCGGTGAATCACCCACAACTGCTCACAACTTGAGTTGGGTCATCCACAAGCTCCGCCGGATGATCACCAAGCTCCCAATCACCACCAAGCCGTCTAGGTGATGGCGATCACTAAGAGTAACAAGCACGAACTCTCATTTGACCACGACAAACCTAATGAGAAGGGTGGATGCACACTTTGCTACTCTTGCTTTCACTGATGAGGCCCCTCACTTGGATTCTCAAATCTCAATCACCTCACTAGAACCTTGCTCTTTTTGACACTCTCAAGGGTGTTTCTCAGCTGTTGGAATGAGCAAAAGTACCCTTTCACACGAATGGAGGAAATATTTATACACCCGTATTCAAAACAAACCGTTATGTGCCTCTGCGGGGTGACCGGACGCTCCGGTCAGTTCTCCCTGAAACCCAGTGTTTAAGTTGTGACCGGACGCAGGACAGCGTCCGGTCAGCACTGACCGGACGTGTCCGGTCACGATTTTCCCTCTCTGGAACCTTATTGGAGTCGACCGGACGCTGGCCCCCAGCGTCCGGTCACTCACCTCTCAGCGTCCGGTCACCCCAGACGAATTCACCTTGATCAAATGAACTGATCGGACTCTGTGTCAGTGTCCGGTCACATCGGAACCAGCGTTCGGTCAGCATTTGACCCTCCATTCACTTCCATCTCGCAATCATATGTGGATGAAGTTTTCTCCAATTGATCTAAGGGCATTTTAGGAGCTACCTAGTGCTAGATTAGAAAGTGTGCACCACAGCTAACCCACTAGACTCACTTAGGTCAGGCTACCCGTCCATACCTCCTTAATAGTACGACCAAAGGAAAAACAAAGTCCTAAACTACTCTAAGTGTCTCTTCAACACCAAACGACACTTAAAACTAGTCCATCCTTAACCTTGTCGTCCATCCTTTGAAAACCGAAACGATTTTCATCGTAGGGGCATGACAACCATGATTGTCCAATGAATTGCCATTACCATGACCTAACTTAATTGCATCTGCAAAACACATGTTAGTTATAGTAATCTCGTGTTGTCATTAATCATCGAAACCCAACTAGGGGCCTAAATGCTTTCACGCTTTTTCACGAGTGAGAAACATGAGAAACTATGAAACATTACAAGTGTTCGAATCGATTACTAGAAAGTCGCAACTGTCGCGAAGCACCTTTCTCTGGCTTGGCTCTCAAGCTATGCCTTTTGTGTCTGCCACCGCTGTTCAATACAGAGCCGTCTTGGGTCAAAAAAAAAAACACACACACACACAAAACCGAGCCATCAAATGAAGATTTGTTATCATATATGGCTGGGAACCAATGCATGTGAATATATATGCGTCTCCAAACTTGAAAAGAACCGAAACAAGAAGCAAATGGTCCTTTCTGCAGCTACAAATCTTTTTTACCGCTCAAACATTTAATTTAAAAGATTAAATTGAAATTTTGAATTTGAACCATGTAAACACACAAATCTCAAGTGCATACAAAATTAGAACCAAGATGTCCTTGCGACCTAAAAGTAAATTTGTCAATTGGAATTACAACCATTTTGAGGTCGAGTTTTGCTCTTGCCGGTCATGATTAGTAAGGTTTGAATCTGGTCATCACTTATAAGAGAGAATCCTCAATACATATATATTCCATCCGTTTCAAATGTAATTCGTTTTAGCTTTGTCCTAAGTTAAACTAGTCTAATTTTGACTGAAAAATATATTAACATCTACAATATCGAATAATAACTGCACAATCAAAATATATCATATGGTGTATCTAATGAATGTAAAATCTAGAGAAGTTTAACTTAAGATGAAGCTAAGAACGACTTAAAACTTGAATGGAGGACTAGCTAAAAAGGACAATTAACAAAAAATGTCTGCCCTGTTCGCTTGGCTTATAAGCCGTACTTTTTCAGCCAACCAACATTATTTTTCTCTCACAACAAATCAACCAACAGTACTTTCAGCCATGACTTATCAGCCAAGCGAACAGGGCAATCATCGTGGATGTCTTGTCTTTCCAACACACATTTCATCATGATGAAAATGGCCTTTGGGCACCGTGGTGGTGGTGGTTGTTTTTTTTGGGGGTGGGGGGGGGGGTTTGTTAATGTTGCGGGATGTCCAATATTTGGGGTTTCATATCGTATCAAAGAGTTGGGTTCGTACCATAACAATTTAGAGATCATATGTATATGCATACATCAGGAGGAGCTTAGTCTATGTAATGTGAGTGTCAAGTATTTTGATCCAATTCCATCCACACCCAAAGGATCATAATAATTGATCATCCGTTGTGCTACTAATGTCTTTGTCTTCAGTGTTTTGACTCCAAAGGGGAGAAGGTGTGAACCAAATCAATGGTATCAAAGGGAGAAATTGATTATGGAATAAGGGCGGACTTATATCCCTAATGACGATATAAAGGAGGACAACAGAAAATAGTAAGAGCAAGGTAAGGTTTTCATCTGTTATCATGCATATTTCAATTAGCATAACTAGTACAGTACCCGTGCTAACGCCACGGCTTCATTTCGAGGATGCACATGAAAACAACCAAATAACGATATTTTTCCATAGTTTAAGTCTCACGCAATTGTATATGACTATGTATATAATCCGAAAAACACTCAAGCATAACAAGGCATAATAAAGTCATGTCTCGGATACTACAATTAACTTATGAATTGCTTAAGTAAATCTTGGAGTTCTCCGGGGATAATATCTGCTCTTCAAAATGTCCACCAAGAATTCTGTGCTAACGCTACAACAACATTTACATATATGCAAATTAGAACTGAAATATATGCAAATTTAAACAACCAAAAGATGGTTTCCCTGTGCAAGAATTGGCCATTACAGCTCAACACATCACAATGCAAACCAATCGTATGATTTGGGAAATCGCATAAGGGCATAATAAAGTCATGTCTCGGATACCCTTGTTTTGCTATTAAGAAAAATAACACAAAATAAAAATAAATGAATTGTATGGCATGCAGACTGCCCATTATAGGACACATCGTATTGCAACGGTGGTGGCCTATCTATTTTATATTTCAAGTTCTGGATTGCTGAACCGTAGTTATTTCCTAGCAGGTTTCCTTTACTATTTAGTAACCATGCACAAGTATCATCTCCTAACTATAAAACCAAAATGACATATTTCTTTCTTCCAAAATTCAGACTGTACCTTTGCTCCATCCAGAATTATCTAACTGTAGCGAGGTATGACATTTTAGGTGATGCAAAATAACAACCAAACGCGGTATAAAATAAAATAGATTGAAGAGTCACAGAAAAAGGAGCAATACAAACTTATAGGGTTATTATATTATTTAATGCAAAAGGAATCAAACTTATATTGTTGAATACAACAAGGACTAGCTTAATCTATGTCTCGATATATAGTGTGTTTCTCTCCCTATCTTAACAATTCATTTACTTGAAGACCCTATCTTAACAGTTCATTTATTGAAACAAACAATAGCCATGTTTCAGTAGTGACATTCCTAAGGTAATATTATTATAGACAGTATAGGATAGTTTACCATTTCTGTAATCACAGCGGGGGCAGGATAGTTTGCATTTGTCCCTCACCTTTTTCATTGTAGCACTTTTTTGTAGTGCATCTGCCCTGGGATTTCTCATCTTCTTCAAAAACTCCCTGCAGTCTTTCTCCATAAGAACTCTTCTACAGCTCTGGAAGGGCACGAGAGAACAAGAATAATTATCAAGACAGAGTTCAAGTGTTCAGCACACCCATGATGTAAACTTCTTCATGCCAGTACCTTGCAGAGGCACTTCAACACGTCCAGAATACAGTTAAAGAAGCCTACATTAAAAACTGGAAGTGCAAGCTTCAAGTAGCCAAAATGACCAGGTCAGTCACTAAATTCACTATGGCAGGTACTGCATTTGTCTCTCTTATTCGGGATTCCCTGAAATTTGACACGGGGAAATAAGTTGCAACAACTTGAACGATGCTACAAAGGCACGCCTATGTTAGAACTATCAACTTCAAATAATCCATGAAAATACACATGAGAAAACAGCAATTCCGAGCGGGGCATTACCATTCGCGGGTCGAGCAACCCATTGGGCACCGGCTTCATGTCGTGCCCATAGATCCGGTTGTTCCAGACCTGCACCTCCGGGAACTTGTGAATCTCGCTTCCTGAGAGCACGCTGAACCGGATGCTCTTTCTGAAATCAAAAGCAAAAAACCGTAACAGGGACTCGGAGTGTGTCCAGCCCGCAGCACTGACAGTCGGCGACCGACGACCCCGCGTGGCTCCGAGCCCCCGCGCTGCCGCGGCGGCCACAGCCCTGCTGCCCGGTTCGGCGGCCGACGGCCCCGCGCGGCGCCTGCGCACGGCCCATGCAAATATTATTAAGGAACACAAATATGGAGGCAAGTAAAAAGCAGTAAACATAACACAATTTAGCAGTGGGCAAACTGGGCATACCATCTTTTCTCATCTCTGGAAGAGTGGAAGCCATCCTGAAGATAGTACTCAGCTTCATGATCAGCAATATTGAAAAGCACAGCAGAACTATACTGGAAAACAACTTCATAGCAATAGCAAAATCTGTTGTCCTTGACTCCAATGTTCTGCATAAATATCAACCAAAGTCACAAGGAAATCCATTTGTAGCATAGGTCAATGTTGCAAAAGCATGTCCAACTGGTCCAAACGTGACTGAGATTTGTTAATTTTGAATGTCAGGTCTTCCAACAAAGTGATGAAAACTGTAATGACTAATCATGATCTCAGGTGTGAACTCCGCATCGGCATCTTCAGAAAAGCATGACAGCACCCAATGTTTCTTCGCTGGTAAATCATCAAACAACTACCGAGCAAGCGCGGGAGTGGCACTGCGTGCTTACCCGGTGGACAGGAAGTAGGCCATGACGTGGATTTAGCGTGTCGGGCCCTCTTCCTCCTCCTCCGAGCCCGCGCGCCGCGGCGGCGCCCGCGGCCCTGTTGCCCGGTCCAGCGGCCGACGGCTCCGCGCGGCCCCTGCGCTTGGCCCCGTGCCGGCTCCTCGCGTCGAGGCGATGACGGGGACCGCGGCGCCTGCATGTTGCTCGGAGCTCGGAGATGAAGCGGCATGCACCGCGTCCGCCTTGTCCGTCGCGTCCGCACCGGGCCGCCGCTTCCCTGCCGCGACGCCGTCGCGCCGCCAGCTTTCGAATCAGGCGTGGCGGCGGTTGGTTCAGAGCTGGAGGAGAGGGATCCATGGCGTCCTCGACGCGTCCATTGGCGGCGGCGGTGTGGAGCGTTGCCCTCCGGTCCTAGATCGAGCGTGGCAGGGTGGGCGAGGGAGGGGTTGGCGGTGAGGAGCACGGCCAGGGCGTCGAGGTCAGCTCGCGATCCGGGCGGGAGGAGGCGGCCGGCCGGCGGGATCAACGGGATCAACGGCCGCCCAGACTTCGAACCCTACTCGCGACGGTGTCTGCGGGCGCGCGGGGTGCGGGTGCGTTTGAAGGCTGGTATCAAACTTCTTCTGTCGGCGATAGGATTTAGTTTGGACGTTTTATTAGTGCTTCTTTTTAATGGACACGAATTTCTATATGTATTTTTTTTTACGTAGAATGGTTGAAAGCTCTTAGCGGAGGATATTTTTCTAGGAAATCTAGTATAATTTTGATCGGACCATTATAATAGATATTTGATCTTACTTTTGTCTTACATCCAAGCAGGTAGGTAGTTTCTTTTTTAATCTTTTATTATTCGCTTTAGTTGTAAGGGATTGTAAGAAATATAGACCATAGCGAGGACCTAGTTATTTTGGTGGTTGATTGACAACACAACTATTAGGACTAACAATGTTTGTCAGTATACAAGGTACACTAGTCCTAGGGATATAAAGATGGACTTGAGCTAGGCTTTGGTGAAGATCAAGAAATCAACACTTCAAATGAAGATCAAAGAATATGTATGAAGACTCTAGAAGACAAGCAAAGAGCTCAAGACATCAAGGGAGAAAAGCTCGGACAATTGGACATGAAGAAACACATCTAGAGCACACCAGAGTGGTGCACCCAAACTTTTCGGTAGGCTCAACAGAATTTATAGGTGAGCCTAGTTCAAGGTATAATTGGAAGCTGTGTATGACGTATTTCTGGTGTGGGCATCAAAGTTTTACGCCAAAGTTGCAGTGCAGAGCTGATGCATAGGTGGTAGAGAACAAAAAAGAGGACACTAGTGCTCTCTGGTATGTGCACCGGAGAATAATGGTGCATTCCAAAGAGCGAGGACAACCCTGGATAAAGCACAAGATTTTGTCCAGTGGTGCATCAGAGAAACCACCGGATATGGAGACTCCCAACAATCGGCAATGGCTAGTCCAGGTATCAGGGCACTGGATTTCTATGGTTGAAAGGTCCTAATGGCTAGATGGGGGTGAATATCCTATTAAAAATTTCTATAACAACACTTAGCAAACCGGTTAGATAATTATGAGGCGAAGCAAGTATTATGCTAGCCTACTAAAAATGCAAGCTACTTACCATAATTCTAGTTTATATAGTTTCTATCCACACAATAGCTATATCACTACACTAAGTTAGTACACTCTCAAATGCTAACGAAAGAGCCACACTAACCAAACTAACAAGCTCTCACAACTAGCTACACTAAAGAGCTTGACAACTAGTTTATGGTAATATAAAGAGAGTGAGCAAGATGGTTATACCGCCGTGTCAAGGAAGGAGACAATCAATCACAAGAATGAATACCAATAAAGACCAATCATCTCGGAATCAAATGATGACACAATGATTTTTTACTAAGGTTCACTTGCTTGCCAGCAAGTTAGTCCTCGTTGTGGCGATTCACTCACTTGGAGGTTCACGCGCTAATTGGCATCACACACCAAAGCCTCAATAGGGTGCCACACAACCAACACAAGATGAGGATCACACAAGCCACGACCAATCCACTAGAGTACCTTTTGGCTCTCCGCAGAGAAAGGTCAAGAACCCCTCACAATCACCACGATCGGAGCCGGAGACAATCACCAACCTCCGCTCGACGATCCTCGTTGCTCCAAGCCGTCTAGGTGGTGGCAACCACCAAGAGTAACAAGCGAATCTCGCAGCGAAACACGAACACCAAGTGCCTCTAGATGCAAACACTCAAACAATGCACTTAGATTCACTCCCAATCTCACCAAGAGTGAGCTTGAGCCGGCCTTGGGCTTAAATAGAAGCCCCCACGAAATAGAGCCGTTGTACCCTTTCACTGGGCACAACACGGGGGGACCCGACGCTCCGGTCATATTGACCAGACGCAGGACCCCACCGTCCGATCGCCCGATGCTTGCCACGTGTCATCGGCTTCAAATGCTATTCGCCCGATCTCAATGGTCAAGTGATGATCGGACGCGCTGCTCAAAGTGACCGGACGCACCAACATCAGCGTTCGGTCGTTTCCAGTAAGGTTCTAGAGGCGAAAAATCACGACCGGACGCGTCCGGTCATGCCCGACCGGACTCACCCATCGTCTGGTCACTCAACGTCTCCTCTATGAGCTGCCACATCAGTGGGACCGGGCGCACCCACTCAGCGTCCGATCACGAAGTGACCCAGCGTCTGGTCGAAGACGGACGCCAGCGTCTTCACTTCTTCTACTGTCCGGACACGCCGGTCCAGTTGAGGCCAGCGTTCGGTCCACTCTGTGAGACCCTGTCTTTTCTATACAGGGTGCCGGTGGCACCGTCAGACTGTCCGCACGGACACTCCGCCGGTGAAGTTTCTTACCCTTGCTCAAATATGCCAACCACCAAGTGTATCACCTTGTGCACATATGTTAGCATATCTTCATAAATGTTTTCAAAGATGTTAGCACTCCACTAGATCCTAAATGCATATGCAATGAGTTAGAACATCTAGTGACACTTTGATAACCGTATTTCGATACGAGTTTCACCCCTCTTAATAATACGGCTATCGATCCTAAATGTGATCACACTCACTAAGTGTCTCGATCACAAAAACAAAATGGCTCGTACTATTTATACCTTTGCCTTGAGTTTTTTGTTTTTCTCTTTCTTCTTTTCAAGTCCAAGCACTTAATCATCACCATGGCATCACCATCATCATGTCATGATCTTCATTTGCTTCACCACTTGGAATGTGCTACCTATCTTATGATCACTTGATAAACTAGGTTAGCACTTAGGGTTTCATCAATTCACCAAAACCAAACTAGAATTTTCAATCTCTCCTTTTTTGGTAATTGATGACAATTCTTTCACAAAGATATGAATTGAAATTCAATTGAATCCATGTTGCTTGTCCAAGCATATTTACCATGTATAAAAGAATATGGACAAGTTTCATGAACTCCAAATGGTAGCAATTGCTCCCCCTACATATGTGCTAAGAGTTTGGATTGTAGCTAGCACATATGCTTAGATAGGAAATATAGGAGACAATGTCTATCGAATGATGCTAAGGTATAAAAGATGGACCTTTAAAGCGTGATACCAATCGAAGTGCACCAATATACTCCCTCCATACCTATAAAGAAAGTCATTTAGGACAGCATTTAGCATACCAAGGAGTGATTAATTAGGGTAGAGTTTTCCCTGTCTGCCCCTATTAAATATGGTTGTGGGTGCATTTCATGCGAGAAAATTCCCCAGCTCAATCGGTTAGTGCAGCGAGGCATGAGTCTCGAGGAGTTGAGTTCGATACTTGGCGGGCACAATTTTTTTTTGCTGGTGGCTTCATTTTTTTGCTGGTGGCTTCATTTTGCATGCGCTCGTTTTTTATTTTTTGGCCCTAGTGCGAGCGGAATCTGCATGGCGCGCTTTTTTCCCTACTGCGATCGTTTCTGGCGCATTTTTGTCTTCGTTGTTTACTGGATTGGAAGGGAGGCGAGCGGGCGACTCTGCAGGAAGGGAGGCGAGCGCCGAACGGGTGGCTAGTGAAATGAAGCGCCGCGATTAATGCTTTGACCAGCGGAATGGCAGCCGAAACGCATGCCAGGGGCAAACACGTCCAAATACTCCCCCAACAAGTGTAGAACGACATCCTATATGAAAACGCCCCACTCGCCCAGAACGACATCCTTTATAGGTATGGAGGGAGTACCATCCTTAGCACCAAGGTTAGCTCGATACCTTTTGGAAATGAAATCTCTAGATAACCTATGCATGCTAATTTTTTATTTCATCATTCAAACCTACAACTAGCATACACCACACAAGCATGGATATTGAAATTTAAAACTTGTGCCATGCAAGTAAACATATGAAATGCACATTCAAATGCAACATACAAGTTCATGAGCTTGCTCCCCCTACTTGTGTGCTCAAAATTTTAATTGATTCCTTTCCTTTATCATATCTCTCCCCCTATGTCAAATACTCCCCCTATCACTTATATCTTTATTTCTTTCCCCTTTTGTTGTCTTTTCACGATCTTAGTACACTAATTTGTTTTTCTCCCCACGTACTAATATCATTTATATCTTTGTTTTTCTCCCCCTTTGTCATTAATGACCATAAAAGTTTAAAATGTAGATAGGTTGAGATTATCAATGTCAATCAATGGGATGAGGACCATATTCCCAAATTTGATTCAAACTAGAATATTTGTCAAAGATATTTAACTCGGTTTGATCCAAGGACAAGCTTCTTCACACCTCCAAATAAGGGTTATCTTGTACCATGTTGAGTTAAACACTTAAAACTCATTTTCTAGATTAAACACTAGGTTTACAAGTCCACAAACATGTCATATGCTACCACTAGATCAAAATAAGCATAGAAGCAATAGTGGTACCATATAATCATCAAATTCATTTGATTTTCATGAATGAGCCTATTAAATATGAAAGATGTCTAGATGCACTAAACATATCCTTAGCAAGGATGTATGCCATGCCAATCAACTTTTACCTTGGATTGCTCAAAGGAGAGGCATGTCATATAAGTAGGGGTTACATCAACACATATTTGAGAAATCCAATATGTTCAACTCATTCCTTAGCTTGCAAACCTTTTCTCATTCATGGGCTCGGTGAATATACCGGCAAGTTGATCTTCGGTGCCTACACTCTCAATGCAAATGTCCTCTTTTTGTTGGTGATCTCTTATGAAATGGTGGCGGACATCAATGTGCTTTGTTCTTGCATGTTGAACCGGATTGTTGGTCAACTTGATTGCACTCTCATTGTCACATCGCAATGTCACTTTCTTGAACTTGATTTCAAAGTCACTCAAAGTGGCCTTCATCCAAAGTATTTGTGCACAACAACTACCAGCGGATATGTATTCGGCTTCGGCGGTTGATAATACAACACTATTTTGCTTCTTTGATAACCATGAAATAAGTGATCTTCCAAACAATTGACATGTGCCCGATGTGCTCTTCCTTTCAACCTTGCATCCCGCATAATCCAAGTCGGAGTAACCAACTAGCTCAAACTTTGCTCCTTTGGGATACCACAAACTAACATTTTGTGTATGCTTCAAGTATCTCAATATTCTCTTTATATCCTTCAAATGACTTTCTCTTGGTGAGGATTGAAATCTTACACACATGCACACACAAAACATGACATCCGACCTTGATGTGGTCACATAGAGTAGGCTTCCAATCATAGACCGATACAATTTTTGATCCACCATATTTCCACTTTCATCACTATCCAAGTTACCATTTGTTCCCATTGGTGTACTAATGGTTTTGCTATCACTCATGCCAAACTTCTTGATCATGTCTTTGATATACTTGCCTTGACTCACAAATATACCATTCTTCAATTGCTTGATTTGAAGACCAAGCAAGTAACTTAACTCTCCAATCATGGACATCTTAAACTCATTAGCCATCATCTTTTCAAACTCTTCACAAAAGTCTTGATTGGTTGATCCAAATATGATGTCATCAACGTAGATTTGCAACACAAATAAATCTTTTCCAATCTTCTTGATGAAAAGAGTAGTGTCAACCTTGCCCATCATGAATCCTTTAGAGAGTAGGAAGTCCCTCAATCTCTCATACCATGCTCTAGGTGCTTGCTTCAAGCCACACAATGCCTTCTTCAACTTGTACACATGGTCGGGCTTCTTATCATCTTCAAAACCAGGAGGTTGCCCAATATATACTTCTTCATTGATGTAACCATTCAGAAATGCACTCTTAACATCTATTTGATAGAGCTTGATGTTGTGGGCACAAGCATAAGCTAGCAAGATTCTAATTGCTTCCAATCTAGCAACCGGGACATATATTTCTCTAAAGTCAAGACCTTCAACTTGTGTATAGCCTTGTGCTACCAATCTTGCTTTGTTCCTTACTACTATCTCATCTTGATCTTGCTTGTTTCTAACCAATCACATTATGTCCCTTTGGTCTCTCTACTAATTCCCATACTTGATTTCTTATGAAGTTATTCAATTCTTCATGCATAACATTCACCCAATCAACATCCTTCAATGCTCATCTATCTTCTTTGGTTCAATGGATGACACAAATGAGAAATGCTCACAAAATGAAGCCAATCTTGATCTTGTTTGTACACCTCTAGAAATATCACCAATGATAGTGTCCAATGGATGATCCCTTGCAATATTTGTTGGTTGGAGCATTGGAACTTGATTGCTTGTATTTACTTGATCATTGGGTTGAGATGATGTACTAGCCATTTGAGCTTGTTCATTGTCATGAGAGCCACTTGAACTAGCTTGATTTGTATCATCTTGCACATTTGGGTTAGAGAGCATTCTCACTTGATCATCTTCATCATCATTCACTTGCCTATGCCTCAATTCACCAACATCCATGTTTTTCATGGCATTTGAAAGTTGAATACCTCTAACATCTTCCAAGTTCTCATGCGCTTCTTATGAACCCTTTGTTTCATCAAATTCAATATCATGAACTTCCTCAAGAGTGCCACTATTCAAATTTCAAACTCTATATGCTTTGCTAGTAGTGGAATAACCAAGTAGGAATCCTTCATCACATTTCTTGTCAAACTTGCCCAATCTAGTGCCTTTCTTCAAGATATAGCATTTGCAACCAAAGACAAAAAATATGCAATGTTGGGCTTTCTACCATTCAAGAGCTCATATGGTGTCTTCTCTTTCAATGGATGACAATAGAGGCGGTTGCTACAATAGCAAGCCATGTTGATAGCTTCAGCCCAAAAAGATTGACTCACATTGTACTCACTAAGCATAGACCTTAGCATATCAATGAGTGTTCTATTGTTACTCTTAACAAGGTCATTTAATTATGGAGTGTACTTAGCCGAGAATTGATGTCTAATTCCAAATTCATCACATAACTCATCAGTTCTAGTGTTCTTGAACTCACTATCATTGTCACTTCTAACTCTCTTGATGGTTGTTTCAAACTCATTGTGAATGCCCTTAACAAATGATTTGAATGTTGCAAACACATCACTTTTATCCACTAGAAAGAATACCCATATATATCTAGTGTAATCATCCACTATCACAAAGCCATATTTATTACCACCAATGCTAGTGTATTGAGTTGGCCCAAACAAGTCCATGTGCAATAACTCAAATGCTTTACTAGTGCTCATCATGCTTTTCTTAGGATGGGTGTTTCCAACTTGTTTTCCGGCTTGACAAGAGCTACAAAGCTTATCTTTTTCAAACACAACATCTTTCAAGCCTCTAACCAAGTCATGCTTAACCAATCTATTTAATTGTTTCATTCCAACATGACCAAGCCTTCTATGCCATAACCAACCCATGCTAGACTTAGTGAACAAGCACGTAGATAATTTAGCTTCACTAGCATTGAAATCAACCAAGTATAGATTCTCATATCTAAAGCCTTTAAAGATCAAATTAGAGCCATCTACACTTATGATCTCTACATCATCTACTCCAAATATGCATTTGAATCCAAGATCACACAATTGAGCCACGGATAGCAAATTAAAATTTAAGTTCTCTACTAGCAACACATTGGAAATGCTCATGTCATTGGATATTGCAATCTTACCAAGCCCTTTGACCTTGCCTTTGTCATTGTCACCAAATGTGATACTATCATAGCCATCATTGCCATTGGTGTTGATTGAGTTGAACATTCTTGCATCATCGGTCATGTGTTGAGTGCACCCACTATCAAAAACCCAATGCCTTCCACCGGGTTTATAATTGACCTACAAAAGAAGATCAATTTCTTTTAGGTATCCAAACTTGCTTGGGTCCTTGAAGGTTAGTGACCAAGCTCTTTGGCACCCAAATGGCTTTCTTCTTTGAGCCCATCCATGGTTTACCAATGAACTTAGCCTTTACACCATTTGTACACTTGGTAAGCATATAGAAAGAATCAAGCTTAATAGAGGATACATTAGCATTTTTGCTCTTGTTCTTGCACTCATACTCTTTATGACCAACTTGCTTGTAACTAGTGCAAAACCGACCATTGTTCTTCACAAAACTAGTCTTGTGAGGAGCAAAAGTCGCCTTGCCTTTCTTAGGGATATAGCCCAATCTCTCTTTGTAGAGAGAAGCTCTTTGGCTACCCAAGCACATAAGCAAACGGTCCTCACCACCATAGGCCTTAGCTAAGGTGTGAGTGAGCTTATTGACCTCTTTCTTGAGGTTCTCATTCTCAACCATTAGTGAGGCATCACAAGTGAAACCATCACTACTAGATGAGGTGAAAGTAGAAGTACTACAAAAAGGGTTAGCGGGAGGAATGATGATAGGCATAGATAATGATTCATCAATTATATCACAAGTTAATCCTACATTGCAAGTCTCAACATGCTTCTTTTTATTTTGCTCATCAAGCAAAGAGGAATGAGCCTTTTCAAGCTTTTTGTGAGCCTTGCCAAGCTTCTCATGGGCTTTCTCTAGCCTCTCATGAGATGCATTGAGCTCATCAAAGGCTTGCTTAAGGGCTTTTAGTTCCTTACAAGCTTTTGCATTCCCTTCTCTTAATGCCTATAGTGTTCTTTAGCATCTTCTAGCATGTCAAATAGTTTATCCTTAGTAAGTTCATCATCATCACTATCACTTTCATTTTTATTTTCATTATCATGTTTCTCATCACTTCCATCATCACAAATTTGCACCTTAGTAGCCTTAGCCATGAAGCATGATGGAGTGTCGAAGAGAGAAGACTTCTCATTGATAGCAATGCTTGCAAGTGCTTTCTTCTTGGTGGTCTTGTCATCATCACTATCATCATCATCACTTGAGGAAGCATCACTATCTCAAGTGACCACATATGAACCACCCTTCTTCTTCTTGAAGGTCATCTTGTCCTTCTTCTCTTTTTTTTCCTTCTTGTCCTTCTTTCTTCTTGTCATCATCTTTGTCACTATTGTATGGACATTGAGCAACTAGATGATCTTTGCTTCCACAATTGAAGCACCTTCTTGACTCTTCCTTGTTCTTGGATGAAGATTTCTTCCTTCTAGCACGATAGCCTTTCTTCATCATGAACTTGCCAAATCTTTTGACAAAGAGAGCCATCTTCATCATCATCATCATCATCCCATGAGCCATCATCTTCACTTGATGTATCTTGCTTTGCCTTGCCCTTGGATGATGTGGCCTTGAATGCCACGCTCTTCTTCTTCTTCTCATCCTTCTTTTCTTCCTACTCATCATCATCTATATATGTATCATCGGTCATTATATCTCCCAACACTTGGTTTGGTGTTATGGTGTCCAAACCACTCCTCACTAGAATAGTGACCAATGTGCCAAATCTTGAAGGCAAGCATCTCAAGAACTTGTGGGAGAAGTCCTTGTCCTTCACCTCTTCTCCAAGTGCTTTGAGATCATTGACAAGCACTTAAAGCCTATGAAACATCTCCAGCACACTCTCATCCTCCTTCATCTTGAAGCTTGCAAACTTCTCTTTGAGAATGTAGGCCTTTGCACCCTTCATGGCTTGAGTGCCATCAAATGATTCCTCCAATTTCTTCCATACCTCATGAGCTCTCTCAATGTTCTTGATTTACTCAAAAGTTCTCTCATCCAAAGCATCATGGATGGCACTAAGAGCAATATCATTATTTTGGAGTAGCATTTCTTCGGTGATGGTGGGAGCCTCTTCATCTTCAATCTCAATCTTTGTCTCTACCACCTTCCAAACCTTCCTATTGATTGACTTGATATAAGTTGTCATCTTAGCCTTCCAATAAGGATAGTTTGAGCCATTAAATTTGGGTGGTTTCTTGGTGTTGTTGATTTGAGTCATTTTTACACCGAAGGTTGCTAAGTCTCAAATCACGGTGACCTAGGCTCCGATACCACTTGAAAGGTCCTAATGGCTAGAGGGGGGGTGAATAGCCTATTAAAAATTTCTACAACAACACTTAGCAAACCGG
This sequence comes from Miscanthus lutarioriparius, assembly GCA_904845875.1. Lineage (NCBI taxonomy): Eukaryota > Viridiplantae > Streptophyta > Magnoliopsida > Poales > Poaceae > Miscanthus > Miscanthus lutarioriparius. Next base: position 56,867,362 of record CAJGYO010000018.1, read on the forward strand.
TTAGATAATTATGAGGCGAAGCAAGTGTTGCGCTAGCCTACTAAAAATGTAAGCCACCTACCACAATTCTAGTTTATATAGTTTCTATCCACACAATAGCTATGTCACTACACTAAGTTAGTACACTCTCAAATGCTAACGGAAAAGCCACACTAACCAAACTAACAAGCTCTCACAACTAGCTACACTAAAGAGCTTGACAACTAGTTTGCGGTAATGTAAAGAGAGAGAGCAAGATGGTTATACCGCCGAGTCGAGGAATGAACCAATCAATCACAAGAATGAATACCAATGAAGACCAATCACCTCGGAATCAAATGATGACACAATGATTTTTTACCGAGGTTCACTTGCTTGCCGACAAGCTAGTCTTCGTTGTGGCGATTCACTCACTTGGAGGTTCACGCGCTAATTGGCACCACACGCCAAACCCTCAATAGGGTGCCGCACAACCAACACAAGATGAGAATCACACAAGCCACGAGCAATCCACTAGAGTACCTTTTGGCTCTCCGCCGAAGAAAGATCAAGAACCCCTCACAATCACCACGATCAGAGCCAGAGACAATCACCAACCTTCACTCGACGATCCTTGCTGCTCCAAGCCAACTAGGTGGCGGTAACCACCAAGAGTAACAAGCGAATCCCATAGCGAAACACGAACACCAAGTGCCTCTAGATGCAAACACTCAAGTGCCTCTAGATGCAAAATCATTGTGTCATCATTTGATTTCGAGGTGATTGGTCTTCATTGATATTCATTCTTGTGATTGATTGTCTCCTTCCTCGACACGGTGGTATAACCATCTTGCTCACTCTCTTTACATTACCGCAAACTAGTTGTTAAGCTCTTTAGTGTAGCTAGTTGTGAGAGCTTGTTAGTTTGGTTAGTGTGGCTCTTTAGTTAGCCTTTGAGAGCACACTAACTTAGTGTAGTGACATAGCCATCGTGTAGATAGAGACTATAGAAACTAGAATTGTGGTAGGTGGCTTGCATTTTTAGTAGGCTAGCGCAACACTCGCTTCGTCTCACATTTGTCTAACCGGTTTGCTAAGTGTTGTTGTAGAATTTTTTAATAGGCTATACACCCCTCCTCTAGCCATTAGGACCTTTTAGTGGTGTACCAAGGATAAGAGGCCCTCTGTAGTTTGGTTGATGTTGTCCATAGTGCAGACGACAATAAGTGGTTTAGGAGAGGCCACACGGAGATCCACTTGTGTATGAGGAATGCTTGTGGGTCATTGTAGGTTCGAGATGACAGACTAGAGGGGGGTGAATAGTCCTTTCTAAATTTAATCGCACCGGCTAACCGAAACAAATGCGGAATTAAAACAATCGGTCTAGCCAAGACTACACCCATCTATCTAAGTTCACAAACACCTTATAAAGATCATAATTTGGACAACAAAGGTGCCAGGCTAGCTAGAGCTCACCTAACCAATTCTAGAAGTAAGGTCACACAAACCTATGCCACTAGTACTTCAAGCAACAAGGGAGCTCCTACACATGCTAGTGAGCAAAAGCACAAAGCCACCTAAGCTCACTAGCAATGCTCAATAACAAGGCAACCAATGCCAAATTAGAGAGTGCAAATACTTAGCTACACAAACTAAGCAATGTGACTAACAAGGTTACACAAACCAAATTAGTCACGCAAGGGAGCTACTTCTATGCTACACAAGCAAGAAGGTAACTAGTGAGCTACACAAGCTAACTAATTACAAGAGCAACTACACAAGCACAATGTAAATGAAGTAAATACAAGCATATGTAACGAGGATGCAAACCAACAGGAATACAAGGATGACATGATGATTTTTATCCCAAGGTTCATGTGCTTGCCAACACACTAGTCCCCGTTGAGACAAGCTCTAAGGTTGTTGCCGGTCCTCTTGCTAGTGGTGACCCGCAAGTCACACTCTCCCACGTGGAGTGCTTACCACAAGCTCTAGCACTTGACCCGGCCGGACCACTTGTCGCCCTTCACGTCTCGCTCTACTAGAGTTGCTCTTCATGGCTCTCGCGGGGCGAGCACAATGCCCCTCACAAAGCTCTTCTCCAGAGCACCGCACAAGCTTCTTGCAGGCTTTGACAGAGACCACCACCAAACCATCTAGAAGGTGGCAACCTCCAAGAGTAACAAGCACCACTGGCTTGCAACTCGATCACCTAGTGCCACTCGATGCAACCTCATGATGCAATCGCACTGGAATCGCTCACTCACTCAATCGGATGAACACTATCAAGCTAGAGTGAGTTAGAGGGCTCCCAAGCACTATCACATAAGCCACCAAGGCTCTAGTGTGCTCTCCTACCGGCCAAAGGCTAACCAACACTTCTATTTATAGCCCCACAGGCTAAAATAGCCGTTACTCCTTCACTGGGCAGATTTTGGGACGACCGGACGTGTTCGGGCGCTACGTCCAGTCGTAGCCTGATCGCCATGTGTCCCTTTCAAATCATTTAGCCATTGGTGCCCAACGGCTATCTCTGCGCACAGTAATACTACATGATCGGATGCGCTGTTAGAAAATGACAGGACGTGGGAGACGCAGCATCCAGTCGAGTCTAGAGAGCTCCCATAGCCGCTCTGGGCCGACCGGACGTGTCCGGTCACACCGGACCGGACACTCCCAGTGTCCGATCAATTATTGCGCTGAAAACCTGAGACTAGCTGGTTCACACCGGACGCGTCCGGTCGCTCTCTGCAATCCTTCCTCGGGCTATACCACTTTGACCTGACGCTGAACAGTAACTCGTCAGCGTCCGGTCACTCCACTGAGCTAGAGTCCGGTCACCTCGGCAACTCTGCCCGCACCTGGCCAGAATACCGGACGCGTCCGGTATCGATATCGGACGCGTCCGGTACACATGTCAGACGCGTCCGGTCACCCCATGACCAGCGTATTCAACTCCTTTTCTTCATAAACTTCTTTTCCTTTGCAAATGTGCCAACACCACCAAGTGTACACCACCATGTGTATGTGTGTTAGCTTTTCACAAACATTTTCCAAAGGATTAGCCACTCAACTTGCCACGCCACTCGATCCTAGCGATGATGCAAAGTTAGATCACTCGAGTGGCACTAGATGACCGATATGCAAACAAGTTTGCCTCTCTTGATAGTACGGCCATCTATCCTAAACCCGGTCATCAACTTCTCTACACACCTATGACCGGTGAAATAAAATGCCCTAGGTTATATCTTTGCTTTGTGCATTCCATTCCATCTCCTCCAATGTCGATGCAACACATGCACCAACACGATCAACAATGATATGATCCACTTTATATCATCACGTGATCATATTGGTTCATCGATCTTGACTTCACTTGCTTTTCACCGTTGCCTTCGTCCATCGGCGCCAAGTCTTGCTTAAGCTTCATCGCCACGCGGTCCATCGCTCCAAAGCCTCCGACTTACCCTTCACGCTTGCAACCGGTCCATCAAGCCAAGTCATGTCTTGATCTTCTCCACCTTGATCACATGACTCAATGTCACGTCTCATGTGCAATAAGCTCCTTCATCCTCACATGTGTGAGCTTTGCAATATCTCCTAGCCATTTCCACCTCCATGGCATATGTTGCTCACACACATGTACCTGTGGACTAATCACCTGTGTATCTCACATAAACACAATTAGTCCATCTAGGGTTGTCACTCAATTACCAAAACCAAACAAGGACCTTTCAAACATCCATGGAGTTACCAATCGGGAGCTTGGCTCTTGCGAGGGGCTCCAATAAGAACTAGTGGAAAGTGTGAGCTTTTTGATTCAACGGGAGTTACCCAGCCAAGAGCTTGACTCTTGCGATGACCTCCAACAGGGACTAGTAGAAAGCATGAAATTTCTGATTCCTCGAGGGAAACATTGTTGGGCGGGAGTTTGCTTCTCTAGCTTATTTACATTTCCACATTTACTTATTGCATTCCTCGGTGTGTACTTTAGCTTCTTAGTCTAGATTGCTAGCTTAGTTGATAGGATTAGAATCTAGGGTGCAAAACTCTTTGGTGTTAGAACTTTGGTTTTTTGTCTTAGCCTTTAAGTGACCTAATTCATCCTCTCTTAGACATCACGGACAGTCTCTTCAACTAAAAATCAATTTTTAGTAGGGTGATAGACCTTGAGTAGAGGCAGTTTCTACAACCGCCTTTACAATCAATCTGTAGTTGTGGTGATAGACCTCAATATGATGTGGATAAATTGAACCTATTTGGTTGAACTTGACTAATCAAGCAAATTATGAGGGCACCTATTTCACATGTCGGTGATGACACGACAGACATATATGATTTATGTTGAAACTCACATGCTGGAATTTTCATTAGAGTTTACCATGTTTTCTCAGCGTTGATGTATACTAGAAGTACAGAGATAATTATTAGACAATGTTAAAACCGCATGATAAGTATACAAAGGAAGAATTGTCTTCAATTTCAAGTCAAACAAATACCTCTGGAAAATTCAAGCAGGGAAAAAATGTCAACCAACTGTGGTGATGTACATAATGGAATGTCCTATAACTCAACACCATGACACGGTCATATTTCTACACATACTTTCTACGTCGCAAAATAATTAAGTCAATTCTTAGAACCATCCTACGTCAAATTGTTATAAGTTTAACCAAATAAATACATATAAAATATAGTTCATGATTTATCTAGTGATACTAATTTGATCTATTGTTGCTCTTTTCTATAGATTTGATCAAACTTAAAATAGTTTGACTTAGGATAATTCTGTAAGTTCATTTAATTTGGGATGAAGGAAGTATTATTTTTCTATACCCATGGATTTTAGATTAGGGTACTCTACCACATGCACGAATTACAATTCCACTTGTAATAAATAAGAAATTATGGTTTCACTAAAGGAAACCGAAATACCCTGTCGGTACAAAATTTAATGGACAGTCCATATTGGCAGATGTAGAGAATAATTTCCTTGAAGATGAAAATGTATTTTTTTTTTCCTATCGTCATCGTTCGACAGGGATAAAATAACAGACCTATCAGCTAGGAGTTTCCCTGTTGACAAAATGTGTTCACCGACAGGCAAAATTTTAATCCCTGTCACTTATATTCTGTCGGTGCATCCCTATCGGTAACCCGAAAGAAATATTGCAAAAACAATTTTCCTATCGGTATTTCGCAGTATTTCACCAATAGAGAAATTTCCGTTCCTAGTAGTGATTTCCACAAGAGAGTTGGCTTTATATGGCTTATTTGTCTCGGATCTGTGCTAGCCTTCCAGGTCCTCGCTAGCCATTTTCAGCCAAGGTTTCATGAACAGGGACGTACGTGCATTCATGTACGGTTATGTGCTTTGACACCAAAACCGTTTGAAAATTTTGGGTAGGGAACGTGAATCGGGAAGCTTCAAGGACGTTGATCGCTGGCGGTTAGTCAGGCCAACAGGAGGCGACTGGAATAAAAATTATGATTTGAATCCACTAGCAACTAGTAAGCTGGCTAATACTATTTTTTTCAAAGTCAAGGTTTCTTATACCTAGCTAAATTTATAAAAAGTATAAATATTAATGACACTAAATAGATCTACTATAGAAAAATAAATTACACGGTAAATATATAATATTCATTTGATATTACATATTTGATATTTTTTATATAAATATAGTCAAATCTAAGATTGTTTAGCTTGGACAAAACTAAAATAATACTCTCTCCGTCTCAAATTATAAGTCATTCCAATATTCTCGGAGAATCAAAGCATCTTAAGTTTGACCAAAATTATAAAGAGAATTACAAGGATGTATAATATCAAATAGGTATACTATGAAAATGTAATTAATGAAAATCTAATGATACTTATTTGATATCATAAATATTATTATTTTATTATATAAATTTGATAAGATGTTTTGACTCTTCAAGAAAGCTGAATGACTTATAATTTGGGATAGAGGAAGTACTCTTTTATAGGATGGATGTAGTAGTTCATGGCTAATAGCTGGCTACCTATCTAGGAGCTAAAAATTGGATGGTTATCCATGATTTCTTTCATCTTCTAGAGCTACTTTTGGTAGAGTATCAAATAAAGGTACGTGGGAGGGCAAAAGTGTTTTTATTTATTAGCTAGTATTAGTTGGGTTGGGCAGCTAGCGAGATAGTTGTTAGCTAGATTCCTAGCTAACAATTAGCAATCCTATTATTAACTAGGTCTATTTTGATCCACCTAACTATTTTTAGTAGATAACTTAGTTAGATGGATCCAAACAAATACCCTTTAGATTGAGAAACCTACTAGAGAATGGATTAGTAAATCATAATTTGATATTATTTTGAGGAAACAAATAATTTGATATTGGATCCGCAACATCTTATACTCTCACAAATGATCTATGATATGAGCCCTCAAAAATAATCTATGATATGGTTCTTGATACTTTGATAGAAAATAAATTTCGATGTGAATGGCACAAGGATAGGAGGTCAAACCTTTGCACCCCCAAGAAGGGGTAAGTAAGGTTGATTTTAACCATTACAACCCGTTTAAGTCTCTAAATTGGAATACCTTTCCGGTATTTTTGAACATGCATGCTCAATAGTGCTCCCTCCACCTTGCTATGTTGTCACTGCTTCGGAGGAAAGTGGTGGGGGTGTGTAGGGGTGGGGATGAAGGAGGGCAACAAGTAAGTAAAAGAACATAATTGGTCCCTTTATTTTTCAGGCTAGGAATTTTACTTAGGTATTATGGGTATTTTCAGGCTAGGAATTTTACTTAGGTATTATGGGCTTTCGCTGTATTAATTGGAATTGTAGTTTCTACTTCTAAACATACCAAAAATAGGTTATTCAAGCAATTTTTTAATCACAGTACAGACGCGGATACTCATATATGCATGCACACTCATCTCTACCAATAAATGCATACACACCCTACCCTATGAGCACTTCCAGACAAACCTCAAAATTGATGAAGGCGCCGCACGCGCCTCGTTTTTGATGGACACATCAAAATAAGAGCACTCGTATAAAGTCGAAGAACCCAGCAAGATGAGCCACTCTTATTTCGTGGCTACCAAAACAATATGATTTGATTCAATCCAATTCTAGAGAACCCATTTTGCTTTATTTTACGATGTAGCTAATTATATTGTGGAATGGTGACTTTTCTGATGGTATCAAAATAATTTGAAATATGTAGCATTTTTCAGTACCACAAGATTGCAGTCGACACCTGTGTGTCCTGACGAATAAACTAGTGGTTGAAGCTGTCCAAAACGACATACCCATGCCTTTGCCCTTTGGCGGTGCCCATCAAGAAGGGGGTAAATCTTGGTCCGCAAAAAAATAATGACAAAAAAAACTGGTTTTGGTTCCATTCAAGAATGCGACAAGAAAATAAAATCGCAGTCAACCTAGGCTAACCCTGTTTCAGTTCCCACTGTCATCACCTCTCCCTTCTCCTCTCCTTTTCTGATCCCTATATAAACCAACCCCCAAACTGGAAATTTCATTCTTCATTACTCATTCGCAGCTACCACAAGTTTGAAACTCCAATCACCAACCTTGCCTGATTGTTTGAAATCTTGAGCAACTGCTCCGTCCTGGCAAGTATAGAATAGGATTCTTGCACCACAAACCACATCATCGGAACAAGACATGGCTAGGAGCAGAGAGGTGACGGGCTGGGGGAGGATGGCTGGAGGCGATGGTGCGGCGGCGGCGGCGGCGGCCGTGGAGAAGGCGGTGAGGTGCCTCGGCAGGGGCGTCGACATGACGGGCGACCTGAGGCTGAAGCACTGCAAGGATGCGGGGGGCTGCCTGGTCCTGAGGACCGGCGAGAAGGCGGCGACGGCGGAGAAGGTCGTCGTGCCGGGCTTCGGAGTCGTCGCCGATGTGCCCGCCGACGTCAAGTGCGGCAAGGGCGACCGGATCAGGTTCAAGTCCGAGGTGCTCGAGTTCAACAAGGTTTGTTGTTGATCTGATAGCACCTTCATTTTGTTTTTTTTAAGAATATTTGAAGATAAACTTTTTTTGGTAATAAATTGGGAAAGTTGGTGCCAAATGAGTCAAATTTCAATCAATGTTGCGTATTCATGAACTAAAAAATTTGCTCAAGTGTGGAAAATGACATGTCATTATTTCTTCTTTCTGCTGTCAAGTTTCTTTCATTCTGGAGGAAAAAAATGTCAGGTAGAAAAACAGCACCTGGTACCATGATTATTATTATTACACGAAAGTGACGTAATTTATTTCCATCTTTCATTCAACTTCTCTTTAGAAAAAAGTCGTCAAAACGTAAATTTCTGATCAAAATAACGAGGGCAGCATGACTGGGTACTTCGTCTTGACGACCATTGCAATGTTGACCTGCTGCAGATGTCTGAGGTGTTCAACCACCGGAATTCGCTGACGGGGAAGATCCCGTCGGGGCTCTTCAACTCGTGCTTCGACCTGGAGTGCAGCTCCTGGGCCGAGGACGCCTCCGCCACCAAGTGCCTCGCCTTCGACGGCTACTTCATCTCCCTCCTCGACCTCTACCTCGACTGCCGCCCGCTCGCCCTTGCCGACCACGTCGTCCGTGACGTGCCGGCGGCATGGGACCCGTCAACCATAGCAAGGTACGGACTAGCGATCATAAGCACCACCCAATTCGGTCTTCTTCTCTCATTTCCTTACCACCCTGGGCGTAGATTTCTTCCTTCCTTCGGAAACTGATGACATGGTTACCTATTCAAGGGTTTGACATTACTTTTCAGAAAAAAAACATGCATTAAAAGTAAGAAAGTCATATTGTTACAGTGAAATGAGGGTGGGCCAATTAATATGAACTCAGTACAAATCCAAGTACCACTACATGTACCATGTCTAATAGAGGTGAAGTTGCGAAAATTTGAGGTGATCAAGTGCAGTGCTATGCTTGACTTGACTTAACCTCATCTTGTGACCAAGTAATAATGGCTTTGTCCTTTCCAAGAGTGCAAAATCGTCCACCACACGTTTGCCATGCGGTGTGAAAAATCGTATGCATGCATAGTGGAAAAAAGGACCAGACCAGGCAGGAAGCAGCAGCCGGCAAATTGAAGGGTGCATAGAAATTAAGCTACCTGCCTGCAGGACTTAGACTTGTTCAAACCTTCCAGGTCCTCAACAGATGGAGTATATATATCTCCTCTCCTGTCTGCACATCAGCATGAATCAACTCTAAGGTGTCACATCAATGTGTAGGACTATAAACAAGAAGCAAACAAGAAAGTATATTTCTATCAAAATTTAAGAAAATGTATATTCATTCTCCTAAACATTAAGTAGATAAGCTTTTACATTACCTACTGGACCAGTTCTCTGAACATGTCACAATTGAGGCACTGACTAAACAAAAACAACACAAGCCAGATGATTTTCCATGCCCGAATGCAGTTTCCATTTCCTGAACCAATGGACGCACAATCCATTGAAGACTAATTTCACTCTTTCTGAAAATTGTGAGCAGTTTCATCGAGAAGTATGGGACCCACATCATTGTTGGGCTGGGTTTGGGTGGCCAGGATGTGGTGTATGTGAAGCAGGACAACTCGTCTCCACTGTCCCCATCTGAGATCAAGGAGCACTTGGACAGGCTAGGTGACCAGCTCTTCACTGGGACATGCACTCTGCCCCCTTCAAACCGCAAAAGCAGGGACCACAAATTTAAGGTTAGCAAATCATGCATGTTAGTCGTTTATGTCCAGATCAGACTTAGATTAGGGATCGGAATCAACAACATCCATCCACCACAATATGATATATCATGAACATGAACTGAAATGTGCTGGAACTCCTATTACTTGGATGGCAACAGGTCCCTGAGGCCTTCAATGTATTTGATGCCAAAGTGACACAGCAAAGGCTTCAAGGAATGATTACTCCAGTGTCCTGCAAAGAGGTATTTGGTTCAGAATTTTGGCATATTAACAGCAGCGAGTAAGGAGATAGGAGATATAGAGGCCAGGAATTTCTAATAAATTTGGACTGAACTGATGCAGGGTGTGACGGTGATATACTCCAAGAGGGGAGGGAATGCAGCAGCGAGCGATCACTCAGAGTGGCTGCTCACTGTGCCCACAATGCCGGACGCAATAAACTTCAAGCTTGTGCCTATCACATCCCTTCTCAAGGGAGTAACTGGCGTGGGCTTCCTCTCTCATGCCATCAACCTATATCTCAGATGTAAGTAAGGTCTTTCTCTCACACATAAACCAAATCCATCAGCTAAGTGCATAGAAACTTCAAAGTTGAAGAAAGCGCAATCAGTGAAATGAATCATAAGCTATATATACCTCAACAAAAGTAGGAGCAATTCAGCAAGAACTATATTGCCTATTTGCCTTGTTATAATGATTAATTGTGCTTAGTTTTGTTTCTTTATCCATCCATGCTATGTTGCAAACACTAAAAAGTTTATCATCATGCTTCTGTCCCATAACAGACAAACCTCCAATAGAAGATTTGAGGTACTTCCTAGACTTCCAGCACCACAGATTGTGGGCTCCAGTACTCAGTGACCTACCACTTGGTCCCTGCTCAAACCGACAAGGTGCCAGTCCGGCCTTGAACTTCAGCCTTGTAGGTTCAAAGCTATATGTCAGCTCAAGCGAGGTAAAATATGCTTGCTCATTACTTTCGAAAACATCTGAAATCTCATAAATTAGAAATGTTCACATTAACCATGTGGAAAACAGGTGATTGTTCCAAGATTACCAGTCACCGGGATGAGATTACACCTGGAGGGCAAGAAAAATAACCGGTAAGCAGAACTTACTTATGCCAGTCCTGTTCTTATGGTTTTCTCTGAATCCTGGCTGAACACACTGCATAAAACTAACTTGGGACCCTTCGTTTCCGATATCTTATCATCAGCTTAGGCATCCACCTGCAACATTTGTCAAACAACCCAACGTTCATCAACGAAAGATCAGCCAAGCAGCCGATATGGCGCGGATCGGAGATGATCTCCGACGAGCGATACTATGAGCCGGTCCAGTGGAGAATGTTTGCCCATGTCTGCACAGTGCCGGTGAAGTACGACCCTCGCTGGGCCAGCGCCGGCTCGCCGTCAGCCTACATCGTCTCCGGCGCCCAGCTGCACGTCAAGGCTCACGACTCCACCAATATCCTGCACCTCAGGCTCTTGTACACCCAGCTGCCGGGGCACGCCGTGGTGCAGTCCAAATGGGCGCACAACACGGCGAGGCTGTCGGGCAAAGGGAGCTTCCTGTCCAAGTCGTTCGCAGCGTCCTTAGGCGCCGGCGTTGACAAGGAGCAGCAGCACCCGGCGAGGATTCACATTGACTCCGCTGTGTTCGCCGGAGGCCCACCCATGCCTGTCGGGACCCAGAGGCTGCTCAAGTTTGTTGAGACGTCTCAGGTGACCATGGGCCCACAGGACAGTCCTGGATACTGGCTGGTCACTGGTGCCAAGCTGGATGTTGAAAAGGGGAAGATCTCACTTCACGTCAAGTTCTCCCTGCTTGCTCCAGTTTCTTGACACGCTGTCTTCTTTTGCTAGGAGAAAACAGCTGTAGAATCAAACCTGACTCCCTTGTCCAAAATTTACCCTTTCAAAGAAAATGTATAACAAGGAACCAGATCTGCAGAAGGCCAAAATTAGGGGACTCCTTGCGCAGTGATGGTAATATTAGTGATTGTATCAAATCATAACTTACCTAGATAGTTAAGCTTGCTCCATGGTCTCTGTTTCCCAGGAATTGTCATGACCCAAAAGGTCCCTTGAGCTAAAAATACTTGTCATATTTGATTTTATACTGCCTTCCATACACATTTTTGCTACTAGTTTCGTGTAGAATATATTCTTAAAATACTTCAAATTTATAAGACTTTGCAAGTATTTTTTTCATATAATTCTACACATTTTCAAACTAAATAACTTATATCACAAATCCCAAAACATTAAAACCCTAATAACAGCTCGATTACTGGGCTATGTGTTTCTTACTGAGCAGAAGTAGCAAGTTCTGTTTCAATACTCTATATGAACTCGACATATTGCTCTTAAAAATTTAATAAAAGACTCTCCTTATTAAAAAAAATGAACAGCTCGCTTGAGAGGAACCATTGTAGTAGACGGGATAGGGCATCGGAGTATAAAATCAAGTATGATGTACCAGCTAAAAGGCAGCTTGTAGATGCAGGTCGAGATATTGAAATGAATTTCTACATTGTCTTTTGCTCCATTATTTGTGAACATTCAGTTTTCTTTGTGGAAGATCCACTACAGGGATCTAACTTGCTATGATACTTTAAATTGACTGCAGACTGTCCATTCAGTTAGATCTGGATGGCTATGATCACCTATTACCTCATATAGAAGGTAATAAGGTAAAAATATATTTATACAACTTTTAATTAGAAAATAGGATTAATAGAATAAAAAACCATCAGTTGGGTCTGACTACCTTTCATGATGTACCATTGCATGCATACATTGTGATAAATTAAACTCACACTTTTCCATAGCTTGCAGTGATGTATATTTAATGTGGCAGGTGACAATTTCAATGAAATGTAATTATTTAGTAAATAATATGCCAATACAAATGAAAATTCAGCAAAGTGCAACAGTTGCATATCAGATACTTCAATTTTTCCAAGAGGTTACGTTGGCACGCTTGTCATCGACAAAAACAATATGCATCTAACAGTTATCATGGAATGTATGTATCACTTGTCATTGACAAAAAAAAATGTACAACAGAATTATTCTGGTGAAGCATACTGGAACCACATCCATGTGACTGAAAACCATTCTATATCAACATTCAGCAGCCATCAGATATGGCTGTATTGTTTTGTTATTTTGATAGAGCAAATACCACAAAATTTGACTGGTACGGTTGAATTATTTAGCATAATATGCCAATACAAATGAAAATTCAGCAAAGTGCAACAGTTGCATATCAGATACTTGAATGTTCCAAGAGGTTGGCTCGCTTGGACAGCAGGATTATTGAAAAAATCCTTCAGTGCTAGCAGCAGAAATACCATACATATGCATTTCAGGTGCCCACAGTTTGCTTAGTCAGGGCAAGGTGTAGGGGCCTCCAAAAAAAGGTTCTTTAGCAATAAGTAACACCTACCTCTTCTCAACGGCAGACCTGAGAAGTTCAGTCATGGGAAATGGGCAGTTTGCCACGAGGTGCTTGTAACCCTCGGTTGCCAAAACAGCCTCAAGATTTGCAGGAGAATCAACAATGAATTTGATGCATCTGGTCTTTAGCCTGCAGCAGCTGTGCTGCTCTGCGAGAGCCAAATTCGTGGCAACCATGCCCACGTTGATGCCACTGCAAAGCTTGTCTTCACACATGAGCTTAAGCCTGTCCAGTCCAAACCTATCGGCAGCTGAAAGAAGATGCTGTGCAATGGCCATCGACTCTTGACGCCCAATGTCGCTGCCATGCTGTTGAGCGAGCTCGGGGCATGTGTCGGTGTAGGTGAAATGGAGCATAGCCTTGAAGGCTGCTGGTTCGATGCCCTTGATATCGACGACACCCGAGCTGCTCTCTTTCATGGGCGGCCCAAAGAATTCGTCCATGAAGATGGGAGATCTAGCAGCGAGTATGATCTTTTGTGCCATGAAAGATTCACCTGAAACGAAGATTGTGTTGTCAGCCCCCTTATGGCTTTGCAGTAGTTCACCAAGCTGTTGGTGCAAATCGGTGGACGGCAATCCAGCACTGGGGTGAACATTAGCTCCTGCTCCCTGCGGGCTTCTCCAAACACTGATTGCGCATTCCACAGCCAAGGAATCATTTTTTAGATAACCCAATTTTAGTAGTTCCTCATGTGTTAGAAGCAAAATTGGTGGTCCTAACTCCTCTTGCTTCGTGTATCTGTAGGTGGCACGCTGATCTCCAAATGGTGGGAGAATTCCGGTCACATCAACTAACTGACCCCATTCTCACACTTTGCTACGTAGCCCAAGCCGAAATGCTATCCACTCTTTGCTCAAATCAGGATGAAATGGATGGTAACGGACTTCCCAGTCATATCCAGCCGCGTCAAATGTCCCATAGGAGATATACTCTGATTTATACAATGTCATGGTCGGGCGCACGTATTCCAGGCGCCGCCGGGCTCGTGACGTGCGCCGCGACGCGGAGCGCGCAGAACGCGCGGGAGGCGCGCACGAGGACGCGCTGGGCGCGATCACCGACAGTGGCTGAGAGGAAAATTAGAAATAGCTTTCTATTATTAGTTCCTAAATTAAAGGAGCATGTTGCTCCGGTTGGTTGAGGCCAAGGGCCATATATATATATATATATCCTGTAACAGACGTGTGAAGATAAGGAAGAATATTACCAATCTAATCTCCCTCCTCTCTTCAACCAAGCCTGCGGCAGAGGGTTAACCTCGCCGGAGAAGACGGACCGAGGCTACGAGCTACGTAGCCGAGGTCCAGCTACCCGAGGGTTCAACGCCCTTGACAACCTGGTATCACGATCCCGGCGATCCTCGCCTTCCCGATCCACCTCACCACCAGCCGCCACCATCCCACCACCTCCTACAGCCGCCGCACCGTCATCATCCGCTTCGTCGTGTCCAACCGACATGGGTGACGTTAATGACCTCAAGGACACCGTGGAGTCCCTCACCAACGCCATGAAGACGCTCAGGCCACGGTCAAGGCCAATGCCAAGGCCATCGCCTCCCTCACCTCTGACCACACGTCCTCCTCGGGCTCCAAGCCGGGCTCCGGCGAGCACCACAATGATCGGCCGCCAAAATTCCAAAAGATGGATTTTCCCCGGTACGATGGCAAGACCGATCCACTCATCTTCATCAATCGCTGCGAGTCCTACTTCCACCAGCAACGGATCATGGAGGAAGAGAAGGTCTGGATGGCCTCCTACAACCTTGAGGACGGGGCGTAGATGTGGTATATTCAGGTCCAAATGGACGAGGGCACTCCATCGTGGCGCCGGTTCAAGGAACTACTCAATCTGCGCTACGGCCCCCTCTCCGCGCTGCTCCCCTCTTCGAACTGGCGGATTGCCGTCGCACGAGCACTATCGCGGAGTATCAGGATCGCTTCCAGGCGCTTCTTCCCCGCGCCGGTCCCCTGGAAGAGGCGCAAAGGGTGCAGTTGTTCACGGGCGGGCTCCTTCCACCGCTCAGCCTCGAAGTTCAGGTTCACAATCCGCAATCCCTTGCGGCTGCCATGAGCCTGGCGCGCCAGTTGGAGCTCCGGGAGCAGTAAGCGCCGGCACCCGCCAAGGCCGCGCCCCGTGGCCTGCTACAGGCCCCTGCGCCGCGCCTAGCCCTCCCCGCGCCCACGATCGCCAAGGCGGACGCGCCTATGGCCGCGGTGGATGGTCGGCCGCTGGTCAAGCGCCTGTCCCTGCCAGAGTAGGAGGAGCGCCGGCGACAGGGCCTCTGCTTCAACTGCAACGAGCGGTACACGCGCGGGCACAACCGCGTCTGCAAGCGGATCTTCTTCATCAACGGCGTCGACATCGCCATTGCCGAGGACGCCGCGGCCGAGGACGCGCCGAACGCGGAGGCCCCGGTTTTCTCCTTGCACGCGGTTGCTGGGGTCCCCATCTATAACACCATCCAGCTCCAGGTGCTCCTGGCCGCCGCCTCCTTCATCGCGCTCATCGACACCGGCTCCACCCACAGTTTCATCGGGAGGCGCGCGCGCGCGCGGCTCGCCCATCGAGCGCGCCGCGGCGCGGCGGCGGCAAGCGGCAAGCGGCGCGCGTCTCCTTCCTCGGCGTGATCCGCCAAGCCCCGATCCTCATCGACGGCATGGAGTTCCGCGTCGACCTCTTCGTGATGCCCCTAGCTAGATACGACGTGGTCCTCGGCACGCACTGGATGGCCACGTTGGGGCCCCTTGTCTGGGACCTCATTGCTCGGACCATGGCGTTCCAGCGAGAGGGGCGCACCGTCTATTGGCGTGGCGTGGCACCACCAACGGCGCCGGCCTCTATGCCGCCACGACCGATGACTCCCTCCTCGAGGGGCTACTCGGCTCCTGCGATGACGACGTCTTCGCCGAGGCGAAGGGGCTGCCTCCAGCGCGTGCCCGTGATCACCACATCGTCCTCAAGCCCGACGCGGCCTCGGTGGTTGTGCGGCCGTACAGGTACCCTGTGGCCCACAAAGATGAACTGGAGCGGCAGTGCACCGCCATGATCGAGCAGGGAATCGTTCGCCGTAGCTCGGCGTTCTCCTCCCCGTCCTCCTCATCAAGAAGCCAGACGGGTCGTGGTGGTTCTGCGTCGACTACCGCACGTTGAATGCGCTCACTGTGAAGGACGCGTTTCCCATTCTGATCGTCGACGAGCTGCTCGACGAGCTCCATGGCGCACAGTTCTTCTCCAAGCTGGACTTGCGCTCCGGGTACCATCAGGTGTGCATGCGGCCGGAGGACATCCACAAGACGGCGTTCCGCACCCACGACAGCCTCTACGAGTTCTTGGTCATGCCGTTCGGGCTATGCAACGCCCCGACAACGTTCCAGGCTCTCATGAATGACGTACTCCGCCCATTCCTACGTCGCTTTGTGCTTGTTTTCTTTGACGACATCTTGATATACAGCAAGTCCTGGGCGGATCATCTTCGCCATCTTCGCGCCGTCCTCACCGAGCTGCGCCACCAACGCCTCTTCGTCAAGCGCTCCAAGTGCGCGTTCGGTGTCACATCCGTCTCCTACCTCGGCGACATCATATCGGAGGCAGGCGTCGCCATGGATCCGGCCAAGGTGCAGGCCATTCACGACTGGCCGGTTCCTCGCTCGGCGCGAGCAGTGCGTGGCTTCCTCGACTTGTCGCGCTACTACCGCAAGTTCGTCCACAACTACGGCTCCGTCGCGGCACCGCTGACAACCCTCCTCAAGAAGGCGGCTTCTCCTGGAATGACGAGGCGGCCGCGCTTTTGTGCGCTCAAGGCCGCGGTCACTACGGCTCCCATCCTCGCCATGCCGGACTTCACCAAGACGTTCGTCGTCGAGTGCGGCGCCTCGTCCCATGGCTTTGGGGCGGTGCTCATTCAAGACGGCCACCCGATCGCCTTCTTCAGCCGCCCCATGGCACCCCGCCACCGTGCCCTCGCCGCGTACGAACAGGAGCTCATCGGGCTGGTCCACGCCGTACACCACTGGAGGCCATACCTCTGGGGCCGCCGTTTCCTCATCAAGACGGACCATTACATCTTGAAGTACTTGCTGGACCAACACTTGGCCACCATTCCGCAACACCATTGGGTGGGCAAGCTGTTGGGCTTCGACTTCACCGTCGACTACAAGCCGGGTGCGGCTAACGCCGTGGCTGACGCGCTGTCCCGGCGTGACACAGAGGAGGGGGCGCTCCTCGCGCTTTCGGCCCCGCGCTTCGACTTCATCGACCGCCTCCGCCAAGCACAACAAACCGACCCGGCTCTAGTCGCCCTTCGCGAGGACATCAGCGCCGGCTCCCGCGGGGCGCCCTGGTCTGTTGTGGACGGCATGATCCAGTTTGCTGGGCGGCTGTACATACCGCTGACCTCGCCTTTGCTCCAGGAGATCATGGTGGCTATCCATGAGGACGGACACGAGGGGGTTCAGCGCACGCTGCACCGACTGCGGCGCGACTTTCATTTTCCTAACATGAAGCAGCTTGTTCAGGACTTGGTGCGCACGTGCGTCGTCTGCCAGCGATACAAGTCCGAGCACTTGCACCCGGCGGGCCTCCTGCTTCCCCTCTCGGTGCCCCAGGGGATTTGGACTGATATCGCCCTCGACTTCGTTGAAGCGCTCCCTCACGTCCGTGGCAAGTCCGTCATACTGACCGTGGTTGACAGGTTCAGTAAGTATTGCCATTTCATTCCACTAGCGCATCCGTACTCCGCCGAATATGTCGCTCAGGCATTCTTCACCGAGATTGTACGACTACACGGCATGCCCCAGTCCATGGTGTCGGACAGGGACCCGATCTTCACGTCGACGTTCTAGCGCGAGCTCATGCGCCTGATGGGTACCAAGCTGCACATGACGACGGCGTTCCATCCTCAGTCTGATGGACAGTTGGAGGCTGCCAACCGTGTCATCATCATGTACCTGCGGTGCCTCACCGGGGACAGGCCACGGCAGTGGCTACGCTGGCTGCCCTGGGCGGAGTTCGTCTTCAACACCGCCTACCAGACGTCGCTGCGGGACACGCCCTTCATCCGGTCGTATGAACCGGGCGAGACGATGGTGGCTGCTGTCGCCAAGAGCATGGAGGAGCGCGCAGAGTTCCTGGCCGACATCCACTACCGGCTAGAACAAGCTCAGGCGACGCAGAAGCTGCACTACGACAAGGCGCACCACCACGTCGAGTACCGGGTGGGCGACTGGGCGCTCCTCCGCCTCCGGCAGCGTGCGGCGTCGTCACTCCCCCCGGCTGTCACCGGCAAGCTCAAGCCGCGCTTCTTCGGGCCATACCGCGTCACCGAGCTGATCAACGACGTCGCGGTCCGCCTCGCCTTGCCGGCCCGAGCTCGCCTTCACGATGTGTTCCATGTGGGGCTGCTCAAGAAGTTCAAGGGGCAGACGCCGGACATTCCTCCGCCCCTGCCGCCTCTGCATCATGGCGCCGTCGCCCCTGAGCCAGAACGTGCTATCCGTTTCCGTCTGGATCGCGGGGTGCACCAGGTTCTTGTCCAGTGGAGGGGCGAGTCGGCAGCGTCCGCGACCTAGGAAGATGTCGAGCCGTTCCGCGCCAAGTACCCGGCATTCCAGCTCGAGGACGAGCTGCTCCTCGGGGGGAGATGTCATGGTGGGCAAGACGTATTCCAGCGCCGCTGGCTTTCGTGGACGTCTTGCTTGACATGAGCGAAAGCGAAGCGCAGCAGGGAGGCGCAAGACGAGGATGCGCTTTGCTGGGCGCGATCAGGGAAATTAGAAATAGCTTTCTATTATTAGTTTCTAAATTAAAGGAGCATGTTGCTCCGATCGGTTGAGGCCTATATATATATATATATATATATATATATATATATATATATATATATATATATATATATATATATATATATATATATATATATATATATATATATATCCCTGTAACAGACGTGTGAAGATAAGGAAGAATATTACCAATCTAATCTCCTCCTCTCTTCAACCAAGCCTGCGGCAGAGGGTTAACCTCGCCGGAGAAGACGAACCGAGGCTACGAGCTACGTAGCCGAGGTCCAGCTACCCGAGGGTTCAACGCCCTTGACATACAATGCCACAGATCTTAGGTACTCTTTGTTTGTTGAATATCTATCTATCTTCACCAGGTGAACTTTGTATTCTGTCTCAGTGAGGTCTTTCGAAAACTGCATGGTGGGCATCCAATGAAAATTGAGGATTACTTGGGCAGTTCAGCGAGGAGTATTTGCAATGTACAGATAGATATTCCCAACAGCTGGAGATGCCTATTTCAGTCTTTCAGATGATGTCAGCTCAAAGACAGCACGTGGTGGTGGTCCTACCTGAAAACAAAAATTAACGTCTGTTTTTATATATGGAAGCAATAAAACCAAGTAGTAGTAATGCCAATGATTTCAATAAACAAAAACAGAAGAGTTCATGATAGTATAACAAAACATTCATCCGTGCTGGCTCATCTCTGCCCCGGACCATTGGAACCAGCACATATAGGCAACAAGGCATCACTACCAGTAGCAAAAATAAACTGGCATGGACATGGGACGTTTTGCAAATTAGTAATTTGAATTACAGTTTGTTTAACTTTTTTAAAACTTTTCTTAATGGAGACAAACTTTACACGTTAAATTGTGGCTTCTGATGAGATCTAAAATTTTCTAGTTGATTCTTTTGATTAGAAGTCGTCTAGATGCCCAAATAATTGACCAAGTTTCAGAAATGAGGATAGAGCAAAAAAAAAAAAACGCATTGTTATCAACAATCAGTGCTAGATGTGGTGGCAATAAAACTTTACCGTGACACATGAGGTGGTTGGTTACAGACAAGCAAAGATGAATAATCTGTAGCATGTATAACATTGATATATCCGGGTGTTACTGTTTAGATGGCCAAGACATTGTTGCTAGTTTCTACGGAATGCAGAAATGGTTAGAAAACATTTTTGTACAGGTAGCTTAAATATTTTATATCAAAAACATGAACTTAAAGGATCTTTACCTCCACAATTATCCTAAAAATGACAAGCTATGCAATTAAAAAATAAAAAAATGAATCGCTACATATGGCTTCAGGCGCAGGCCGCGTTGGCAGTTTGGGAAACCCTGTAACAAAGCATGCTTTGCACAGATTTCTCCATCTGATGCTAAATTGTACCGACCAGTTTGCCACTGTGTGGCATTTCACTGAACTGGTGGGCCAAAGTGCAGGGCGCCACTTTGATCCTAATACGGCATTCGCTGGAACGGAAATAGTGAAAGATCCCCCGTTGTGTTTGTGTCCAGAAGGAGGAGTCGTGCCGCCCTATAAGATCCCCCGTTGAGTATTACAGGTAAAGCTACTTAGCCAAAATGCTCCTACTCCTGTCTCCTAGTACTGGCTCATCACAATCCAAAGGATCGACATCAAAAGAGTTGGTGAGGATGGATAATGTACCTTCGGCGGCGAACGACCGCGAGACACGATGGCCGCACGGCGCAGGATGCTCGCCTGCCAGAGCTGACCTCGACGGCCTCAGCCACGGCGCCGCAGGCAGTATGGAGGAAGACTGGAAGGAGTGAGGGATCAGGGGATGCCGGGGCTGGGGCATATAACTGCAGAGGCTAAACAGTCTGCGAGGAATTAGTGCACGAGAAGAACGGATCTCTATTGACTATTGCTCTTTCTTCTGTTTCTTTTGTTTTTGTCCCATTCTCTTCATTTTTGACTCTTGCGATCTAGAGACTGTTTTTTTTTACAACCACGCCGCAAAAGTTGACGCATTATGAATCATAAACTTATTTAACATCGTAAATGTAAATAATCTTCAAAGTAAATTTAGTCAAATTTAAGCCTCGTTCGGCACGGCTCCACTTTAGCAGCAAAGAAGTTTTTTTTTTCTTCAACTCCATAAACAGCTCCATCGACGGAGTTGAAGTCATCTCTCACATAACCGCACGCAGGGTGGTCCACCAGGGTGAGGTGAAGCCACTATTTTTGGCTCCACCCTCCACGTATCTTTTGCGAGAACACGATTTAAGGTGCTCTTTAGGTGAGACCGTTTGGTTTTATACCGTTTGGCACAAAACAGCTCCAAACGATTTCAGGAGCCCGTGAAGAAGTCATGTCAAATGAGGTCTTAATATAACCAAAACAATGACAAAACTTGAACGTCTAAGTTTTTGGATGGGTTCATAGTATAGATCTGACACATACATATACGTATACTCACTCATGTAAACTCAAGCATGCACACCTTACGTCTTTGAACTTAAAAAATGAGTCCACAGATTGAAATTAATAGTCTCACCACATACATCTCATTATTAACGGACATTGTCTACTAAATAATGTTTTTCAACTTTTTAGTCCCACGACAATTCTAGGATTTCAACCGGGTGGGCAGATTTCCCCACAGAGAAGCAGCTTTGTAAAAGCATAAAAAATTTAAAGGGGCTATTTATTTATATTTGTCTACTAAATAATGTTTTTCAACTTTTTAGTCCTGTGATAATTCTAGGATTTCAACCGGGTGGGCAGATTTCCCCACAGGGAAGCAGCTTTGTAAAAGCATAAAAAATTTAAAGGGGTTATTTATTTATATCTATTGATTAATTGTCACCTATAACATCTAGCAATTTTCTAACCATTGAATTGAAATCTAATAGTTCACATTCACCCTTTACATGATGGAAAAAGTGGTACAAAATCATACCTGCTTTTTCGAACATTTTATCTTGTTGCTTCAACATTGCGCATCTCAGCGCCGATTCTCGGAACATTTTATTTCTCTATGTGTAACCTGGTTATTTCATTGCTATTTTTCCCTTTAGACTGGAGCACTGCAAATCTAATAGAATTATATGCTACAGAGTTTCTTAAATTCTAATGTAAAGAGCAATTAGGATATCTAGTGGTACATTTTAATTGCACGATATTTCTGAAAATGTTCTAGAAGACCTCATGAAAAATATTAACACCAATGTTCACTTTAGGAAATGAGCAAGTGACCTAGTGGAATTGGGTAAATCTAAATATGATTTTTTTAAAAAAAATCGCTCAATAGCAAGCGAATAATAATAAAAAGAATTAACTTTTTCATATCCACATCTAAAAAGGTCCAATTCCAAATTGTAATGGTCATTTCCCAAGGATGCAAATGAAGAGGATGTTTGGTTTATGGCTCTCGGCCACACCCACTATGGCGGCGCCGCACCTTTGTGGCAGTGATATTCGACGCCACACTTGTTGATATGAACCCGCTAGGGTGAATCCCGATCTTTCGATGAGAGAAGGTAGATAACTCGATTTTGGGATGGAGATGACGTTCACGGCCCGACTACAACCATCCAAGAATGTTGCGCCTTAGCAACCGATACACCACCTCCAATGGCCGTCGCGATCTTGTGGAGCACGATCAATCAAACCACTAGGGTAATTCCTGCTAGCAATCGAGGAACAACCAAGAACAAGTAGAACAAGCAACTCAATTGCAATTATGGAGATGAAAAACCAATCTGAACTCACAAAGTTGGAGTTCTGAATCAAGTAGAACGGATGGTCTAGTCAACACACGCGTCTACAAGGAAGTAGCAATGGCTAAACTTTCAACAAAATAAAACCCAACTGTTCTGGGTGGCGGCTAAGGGGTATATGAAGGTGGAAGGACGACCACCAGGGTGTTGGGGTCGTCCTCCAACCCTAGGATGTGTTCCTAATGGACCCGACTTGATACACGGCCCATTGGACCAAACTGAGGCGACGCAACACCTTTGGATAGAAAACCTCTTGGTAGTAATTCGGTCATTGCGGCTGCCTCAGAACAGATATGGACTTGATTCCAAATCCATGTGAAAATAGACTTCATAAGGATTCCATGAAGTACTTGAACGCCCAAAACGGAGTCCGGATCAGGTCGTGGCGGCCGTCGCAAGTTGGCACAGTGTTGCAGTCCGAATCCAGCCCCAAAATATGTTGGATTTGATCTCTTTCTTTCCTTGGGCCAAAAGTGACGTGGTGTCCAGGTGGAGGACGTTGGGAATACTTGTACTTGGCCCCCAATCAACTTCTTTGGTCCTCCATGCCTTCCATGTGTCTTTAACACTCCTTTTGATCCATATATGTATTTTGAAAATGACAATGAACACACATCATGGTGCAACATCAATTCATCAAATGGATCAAATACAATCATGGTAAAGGATTGTTTCACCTGTGAATCAAAAGTTGCTAATATGGTTGTATTCGGGCATGTGATGTCCTCATCATTCTCCTCTTCTTGGCTGTAAGTCGTCCTCGACTTGCTTCAATGGCATTCAAAAGTGCTTGCTTTGATGTTGGAACACAAAGCGATGGCTATGCTGCACGGCCACAACCAGTAATGCTCCCTTTCTTCAGGATTACCCTGTTGCATATGGAAAAAACTAGAAAAATTTTGCAAGACATTATTAGTGTTAGTGCAGCCCCCTATTTGTTCATGGTATTATAGCCCATAAGGACATTTCATATTAGAGCAAATATAAACTTTATGCACCAAATATTCTCCTTTGCTGTCGTATTTGCCAATTGCATGAAGCGAACAATGATTAAAACTTGGCAAACTAGAATCAAATTTAAGTTTATCTTTTAGACAATTTAGATTACATAGAATATCAAATTTAATATAACCTAAAGTATTTAAAGGGGACAACAAATTCAGTTCATCTTGTGCACAAGTAATAGGATGAAAAATCTTTTCTTCAGCACATTTGTATGGTTCCAAGCCAAAAGTATCACACTTATTCGCTACTTGTGGCATAGGAGTAAAGGAATCATCAGCACATAGATCCTCTTTATCACAAGGAACAACAAGTAATTTATTTTGTGACAAAGGAAAATTAGCAGTGGGTTCTACTATTTGTTGCTCTTCATTAACGTGCAGAGTGGACAAATTTTGGACATTATGGGTCATATTATTCTTGCAAGTATTCATAGATAATAGACTCTCCTTTTAGCATTGAGAGCAAGACAAAACAATTGACCAATATGTATGTATGAGTTACTAATTAACAAGGTTCAAATTTTAGAATTGAGTCCTCTCATGAACCTACTCATAGCATCTTCCATGCATTCAACTAATCCACCAAACATGATGCAAATCTTAAAATCATGGTAGTATTCTTTTACAGTCCTACTATCTTGCTTCAAGTTGTCTAATTTTGCAAGTAAATAATCAACATAATATGCAGGAACGAATGCATATCTAAAAAGAAATTTGAGTCTTCCCAAGATTCTAGAACTTTGTTGTGCCTACAAATGTGTTTTCATTCCAGCAAAGCATATTCAATCAAAACATTAGAGGCAATACAAATCTTTTGTTTCTCGGACAGGTCATGCTCATCAAATTCATTATATACTTTTAGCTCCCAATCAATGTAAGCTTGAGGGTCAAACTTACCATCATATAACGGCAAGTGTTGAATGACATCCTAAATATGAGGGTCTAGTTTCAATAGCTCAAAAATCTTCGTATCACCTACTATGATTAGTAGAAAACAAGAAACACAAAAATAATATGTATCCTCCTATCAACTAATAGGATGTGTTCGTTGTAATTCTCTCAAACTCAACTTGTTAAAACAAGCCTTTACAAGTTCTTACCAAGCCAAACATGAGGTGATGGCAACCAACAAGTCTACAACCGTGGAGCGAAGTATATCGGTGCCGCAACAACAACACCTATCAAGCTGTAGTCGAAATATGTGGAGCTATAGGTGGGCTGAAGCAAGGAAGTACTAGCACCGCGTTAGTCACAAAAGCAAGCTGAATAATCGTTCAACGGCGGTACTGTGCTGGTCCTAGGCTAAACCATGCTAGAGACGTGAGCCTAGGCACAATAGTAGTCACTGAAAAAGAGCAACTAGCACATCACGAAGAAAACAACAGATTCAACCCCTTCTTTTCTTCTCCTTCTCTTGTCTTTTTTTTCTTTTTTTTTGCAGAGCCCTAAATATTTTGTTTGGTACTATGACAACCAAAATAATAAGGCTATTGCACACAACCCCTTCGAATTCAGATTTAACAACTCTTGTTATTACAACAGATGCAGAAATCTCTAGGAAGATTGTGGAGCAATCAGAATGAATTTTTCTTAAAGGCCAGATGCATTGGAAAGAAAACAACTTTATCTTTCTAGATTGTATTTAAACTCTCAAATCGGACATCATATGGATCAGTGGTGGCAAAAACGAAGCAAAGATGTATATGGTGATGGTGGATCTCGTAGTGACCAAAATGTGATAGAACTCAAAACTCTAAAGGAATAGACACTAAGACTAGCAACTCGACACAACCGATGCAACCAAAAACTCAACAAGCCCTAACTAAGCAGTGCTAGCAAAGGCTCAAAGGATTTATAGGATTGTGGGTAAACTAATCTTTTTTTTTGCTTTTCTGGACTATAGGAAAAATTTAAAACAGCAAAGGATTCGAAGTCTCTCACCGATAAACCTTGCTCTGATTACCAACTGATATGAATCCGCTAGGGTGAATCTCGATCTTTCGATGAGAGAAGGTAGATAACTCGATTTGGGAATGGAGATGACATTCACGGCCCGACTACAACCATCCAAGGATGTTGGACCTTAGCAACCGATACACCACCTTCAATGGTCATCGCGATCTTGTGGAGCACGATCAACCAAACCACTAGGGTAATTCCTGCTAGCAATCGAGGAACAAGCAAGAACAAGTAGAACAAGCAACTCAATTGCAATTATGGAGATGAAAAACCAATCTGAACTCACAAAGTTGGGGTTCTGAATCAAGTAGAACGGATGGTCTAATCAACACACGCGTCTACAAGGAAGTAGCAATGGCTAAACTTTCAACAAAACAAAACCTAACTGTTCTGGGTGGCGGCTAAGGGGTATATGAAGGTGGAAGGAAGACCACCAGGGTGTTGGGGTCGTGCTCCAACCTAGGATGCGTCCCTAATGGACCCGACTTGATACACGGCCCATTGGACCAAACTAAGGCGACGCAGCACCTTTAGACAGAAAACCTCTCGGTAGTAATTCGGTCATTGCGGCCGCCTCAGAACAGATATGGACTTGATTCCAGATCCATGTGAAAATAAACTTCATAAGAATTTCATGAAGTACTTGAACACCCAAAACGGAGTCCGGATCAGGTCGTGGCGGCCATCGCAAGTTGGCACAGTGTTGTAGTCCGAATCCAGCCCAAAACGTGTTGGATTGATCTCTTTCTTTCCTTGGGCCAAAAGTGACGTGGTCTACAGGTGGAGGACGTTGGGAATACTTGTACTTGGCCCCCAATCATCTTCTTTGGTCCTTCCATGTCTTCCATGTGTCTTTAACACTCTTTTTGATCCATGTATGTATTTCTGAAAATGACAATGAACACACATCATGGTGCAGCATCAATTCATCAAATGGATCAAATACAATCATGGTAAAGGATTGTTTCACCTGTGAATCAAAAGTTGCTAATATAGTTGTATCCGGGTATGTGATGTCCTCATCACTTGTGGCTGGAACTTACTCTGTGAAAAGTTGTGGCAGCCAAAAGTGAATCACCAACCAAACATCACCATCAATAGCTGTGGCAGCCTAAGTGTGGTGGTGGTGGTGGCAAACCAAACGCGCCCGAAATATACGCGCCAAAGGGCTCATCGGTTTGAGCTGAAAGGTCAATTTGTTAGGCCCCTTTTAGGCCCCTTTGGAACACAAAAATTTCGCAAAAACCATGCAGAAACTTCACAGAAGTCAATTCAATTTCATGGAAAAAAACACAGGGTTAAGGGGAAAAAATTCCGCATTCCAGGGGGCATAACTGAGAATGGAGTGTGTTGGTCCACGACATGGAATACTCCTTGGTGGCCACTTCACGCTCGTTGCAACGTACCATGGCGTACTAGGCATATTGTCATATTTACAATTCCAAAAATTTGATCATACTATACTATTTTGTGAGTTTGTGCTGTCACGTCGAAATGTTTAGCGGATTGTTTCACAAAACGAGAAATCTATATGAAAAACTGTCAACAAGCTCAACCTCGACTAGTTTCATAGAACCATGACTACTTATGTCATCAGTCTTCACCGCTCACGATCAGCTACACAAGTCCACGTACGATTATACGAGTTGGGTGACATGTGAATCCACGCAAAACTGTAGCTCTCCAAAATTATCTGACTGTAACTTTCGACAATGACAGTAGACAGTTATTATGCACAGATAGCTGTAGTATCGAAACAAGGCCTAAAACAATACTCCCGACAGTACTACAGGAAATTTTTGACCCCAATGTCAACCCGATCCAGAAGCATGCCATACATGGAAGATAGACATCAGTTGGCAGTTGCCATTAGATGCATATATGCAGATGAATGTGTCACCACTTAATCAACAGAACTCAGACAAGCCAGAAGCCATGTTAAAAATTCCAACCCAAACACAGGGCAAATAGAGCAGCGCAAGCAAAGCATGTGAGAGGATACAATATTCAAAACCTGGGCAACGGGTGTCCTGTGTAACTGAGCACTCAAGCTACATTACAGATTGGGCATGCGAAGATCCCAGCCTATACAAGCATCAGGTGCACTGCCTGGACTAATAATAAAAAGAAACAAGAGGGCGCGCCACAAGGTTAGACACATAGGCTCAGCTTCACTCTCACAATGGTCTCATCAGATCCGAGCCTACTCTTACCCTGATCTAGGTATTGTTGGGTCATCTCACTGCTATGATTTTAGCCACAAAATTAATAGGATAGGAATGGAACAAATGGTGGAACAGAAAACGATCTATCCAAGAATGCTGCTTGGTGTTAGTGCTGCCATCACTGGAAGTTGCGCATCGACCCACTTCGTGGTGCGTTTCTGCAGGCATAGAACAGAATTCAATGTGATTTAGAAAAAAAGAATAGGATTTTTTTTGTTGGGGGGATAAGACATTTTGCGCCAGCTTGCAGCAGTCTATAAGACAAACATCAATGGTTTCAAAAGATTGCACTATATGAAAACAAAGGTTCTTCAAACCAAAGATACAGTTGTTGATGGTACTTATATTTATCACAATCAATAGGACATTATATCGAGGATCACATGTATCGCAAATTGTTGTGCATGGCATGATAAACATGATAAAACTAAGCCCATGGAGAACTTCCAAAAACTAAGAGAATATCTGATCATTAAATAAAAAGAAAAAGTGTCAGTTTGAAATAAAACTAATTAGTCCATCTATTTGGATACGTGTAGCCCCAAAATCCAAATTTCTAAAATGATATCTGAAAAATAAAAAGTGAAATACTTACTGCTCAACATCTATGGATAGTAAAATATGATATTAGGCTACCTCAACCTCTTTAGCTATGTATTAGGCTGATTTTTACTTATGATTGTTACGAATAAAGGGGGACTGAACTGGATTGTAGTATTGAGGCCTAATAGGGGGACTATATATAGAATACATGGGGACACAGGAGAGAAACCCTAGACTAGTGAGATTACACTAACACCCTTAACAAGTGTAATCTCCCTAGTCTAATGACTAGTACCCTTAACAATGATCAAACAGTATCCTAAGCATTGAGCATTCGGTTTGAATTTTTTTTTGAGCATTTCAATAATGAGAACCTCAAACTTCTATAAAAAAATTGTAGCATTCCTGAAAATGTACCTTCCAGGAAGCAGCTGTGAACTACTAGAGCCTTTCGTACCAAGCCGCTTGGCTCTGATTTCTTGTTCTTTACTGGCACGCATTGCTGCAACTTCTTTCTCCATGGCTGCAACCTCTCGTCTGACCTTTTTAGCTTCCACTTCCATTGCTTTGGTTAAGGTGTCTACTTTCTTTGCTAACATCTGCCAGACAACAATAGATAAGCAAACTTCATAATAATCAGTATATAACTAACTATCCACTTCATAATAATCAGTATATAACTAACTATCCACTAAAGTGCGCAAATAAGAAAAGAAATGGACACATACCTCAATAGCATCATCTTTATCTTTTAGAATCTGATCCTTTTCATGGCATGTCTTTCTCAAAGAAATGACCTCTTTTTGCAGCATATCATATAGGAAACCAGAAACTGTCTCAGCTGAGTTATTATTTGTGGTTTCGTTACTTTTCTCATCTGCATTGCTGACTGCACTATCATTAGTTATCTCGTCCATATCACCCTTCCAACTATCATTAGTCTCTTTATCTCTAACAGCATCTGTAGATCTGTTGAGTAAATGAGCTCCATTTCCATGGACCTTTCCCCTATCTAGTGACCTAGTTCCGCCATCAAATGACTTCGAAGTGCCTTTAGCATGCTTCAGAACCAAGCTGCTGTTTGACGAAAGAGATGATCTTGAATGAAAAGAAGGAGATCTCCTTGACAATAAGCCATTTGGAGACAACTTTGATATGTTATCAGCTCCACCAAGTGATAACCGGCGGGAAGGGCCATTGCTAAAGCTCTTTCCTTCAGTAGGTGGACGACTAGAGCCACTTGGTGGCCCCCTTAGTCCATCTTCTAGTACTTTCAGACGTAACTGATATTTTTCCTGAGTAAGGTGCAGAAGTTTAGTTCATCTGAAATAACTCATTTACAAATGCTAGATTGCATTATAATATGAAGGCTGTAACAGGTAACATCTATATGTCAAGCTAGGAAGCTAATAGGCAAGCAATCAGCAGAACACAACCTGGCTGCTCAACTGTAACAAACAAGTTATGTACCTTCAGTTGAGCTTCAGATCGTGCTGTACGTTCTGCAACGGCAAGCTTGTCACGAAGTTGTTGCATCTCCCCCTGTAGAAACAAGAAATTATCAAAGGATGGTACCTATCATATGATACTCGAGAAAAGAACCTTGTCCAACAGGTGGTACATTTAGTTTAACCAAAGAATATGCATATTTTTGCAGAGTTGAATGCTAACAAAGTACATTGGTAAAGAAAAGGCTAGTTTAACCATCATACCTGCAAGAACCTACGTTCTTCAAGCCACTGTTTAACTGGCATCACCTTGTCATTAGAATCTTTCCACTCATTGGCAACAACAGAAGCAACCCTGTTTGCTGTAACTTTTGCACGTGCAAGTTCACGGTCAAGTGTTCTCTTTTCTTCCTAATAAAATCATAAACATAAGCATGAATCAAGTGTTCATGTGAAAAGGGTAAAAAAAATTGACATGGATTTGATGGCAAAAGAAGTAACCAATCTAAGGATATTTTGTTACATTTATTTCTTGAAATCTGCGCTGGTAATCTCGAACAACATTGGCTGTTGCACCACCTTGAAGAACAGCCTCTTCCAACTCTCTCACAGTTTGGCTAAGCTTCTCAACTTCTGCAATCTTTTGGCGATGCAGCTTGTCTAATATTTTATTTTCTTCCTGCAATGCAAAAAAATCAATCAATTAGGCACTAAACTAATTCAATTGGAATGCCAAGTTATTGTCTTTCATGATAGAGAATAAACTGCATGCACCCACTTACATGGCAGATCTCAATTTGCTTGATCAACTCTTGGTTCTTGTTTTGCAAATCGTCAACCATAGCAGCTTTTGCCATAGCAATTTGTACGGTCCTCTCTGCTTCTAGCAAAGCTGCCTCCTTTTGTTTTGTTAGACGATCCAAAGCTCTGTTGTCATCCTGGAGCTTTGCAATCTGAAAACAAGGTTTAACTTGTCATACACTTTGTCCACAGGAAATGAGTACATGACAAATTAGAAAAGAGTAGTTAGATGATCCAGGGTGACTGGGGGCATGAAACATTTGCAAACGTAACAAAAACCTAAGAAAGACATCTGCACAAACACAAATAAAGAACAACTGACTATAAAGACTAAGTATTACCTCCTGTCGAGAAAGCTTTAGCTCAGCTTCAAGTGGTGCAAGAATGGCTTCAATTGGTGGCATGTCATCATCTTTCTGGGCAGCATGTACTCTTCGTAAAGTTGCTTCTGCTGCAAACTGGGCAGCCAACGCAGCTTTTTTCTCATCATTTATCTTTTTAACTTCAAGATTCTGCAGGTATTTTTTGGGCTTGGTTAACTGCAATCAATCAATAGAGGAAACAAGCAAAAAGTAAGGACAAGCTGTGGTACTTTGCTTTCGAGGAGACATTCTGTCAGCTTGAGTTTCTCAGCCATCTTCTCCAATTCATCTGTAAGCTGCCGCCAAAATACAATCACATTAGAAATAAAAGGGAGTTATTTGCATCCAAGTTTTTTTTACTAAAACACACATATAGCAACTAATTCAGCAGCATATTTCTTTCAAAGTGAAGGAATTTAGAACCCATATGAGCTGGAACACTTCATCAGTTATTTCATTTCTTGAATGTGCCATTCTTCCAGTGACCCAAGTGCAGGGCACAAAATAAGTATATTTCATCATGAAGTAAATTTGGCTACTGTCCTGACTCCTGACAATCACTTTGTTCTTAGCGACCAAATAATACTTGA
This sequence comes from Miscanthus lutarioriparius, assembly GCA_904845875.1. Taxonomy (NCBI): domain Eukaryota; kingdom Viridiplantae; phylum Streptophyta; class Magnoliopsida; order Poales; family Poaceae; genus Miscanthus; species Miscanthus lutarioriparius. The sequence continues at coordinate 56,898,953 of CAJGYO010000018.1, forward strand.
AAACATCACTCCATTAAACAAAATTCAATCATAGATTCAGTCTCTCCCAGAAAAGCAACCTTGTGAGACAAGATCATTAAACAAAACTATCAATAATTATTAACAGCACACCTTAAAAAACATACAACTCACTTTCTTTGGCATGAAAGCAGCGTACGCATGTACGTCAAGGCGAAATTACTTCTAATTCGAATTATCAGCGTCGAACCAAGAGAGCAGAGAGGTAACCAAATTCTGGTGTTAAATATAATTTTGTCATTTCAGTTAAAGCACGCAGACCAATTTAAAAGAGGCATTACGTTGGTTAATTAATTAATAACAGGTGGCAACAGAATATGTAAATTTCAAATTTCAAAAACAGCCAACAAGCATGTGGATTTTAAACCTTGGATTGGTAATACTGTGAAGGGTACCTGTACATATGCTATGACTGAGTTGATTAGACACATCAGAATCATAAATGAAGGGAAACCAAGCTCCAAGAAATATATTAGGCGCTTTAAAGCGGAGAATCAAGAAGTGAAGTCGAGAATTTGAAAAGGATGAAAGGAGGTAAGCGATGGAACGGATGGTATCCCAATTAGGTGTGGAGATGCCTCGGGGACATAGCTATAGTATGGCTAACTGTGTTCAACCATATTTTTCTTCGAACAAGATGACGATGAGTGGAGAAGTATAGTGATTTACAAGAATAAAGGAGATATTCAAAGTTGTACTAATTACCGGGAATTAAGTTGATGAGCCATACTATGAAGCTATGGGAGAGAGTTATGAGCATCGCTTGAGACAATCCTGTCTCTATGAACCAATTTGGTTTCATGCCCGGAAGGTCAACCATGGAAGCCATTTTCTTAATAAGACAAGTTATGGAGTGGTATAGGAAAAGAAGGACTACACATGGTTTTTATTGACTTGGAGAAAAATGATAAAATACCAAGGAATGCTATGTGGTGGGCTTTGGACAAACATAAAGTCCCAAACCTTGTGAGACAAGGACATTACAACAATGTTGTGACTAGAGTTCAACAATGATGGAGATTACGGATGACTTCCGATTAGGATATGTAGTGCTAGTTGATGAAAGCGGACAGAGTGAATCTAAAGCTGGAGTTATGGCGGGAGACTTTGGAGTCCAAAGGTTTTAGACTCGATGAGAACTAAAAGCGAGTATATGAGATGTGACTTGGCACTACTACTTGGGAGGAGGAAGATGTTAGTTTGGAAGGTCAAGTAGTGCCTAGGAAGGATACCTTTCGATATTTAGGATCAATGCTACGAACGGGGATATTGATGAAGATGTTAGCCAGAATCAAAGCTGGTGGATTAAGTGTCCTATATGACAAAAGGGTTTACTGTAAACTAAAAAGCAAGTTTTATAGGACGGCGATTAGACACCATGTTTAAAAAAAGGCGACATGTTCAACAACTAAGTGTAATCGGCGGAAATAACAGCGTTGGATTTGTGGTCATACAAGGCGGGATCAGAATGATATACGTGATAGATTAGGGGTAGCGCCAATTGAAGAAAAGCTTGTCCAACACCGGTTGAGATGGTTTGGACATTTGCAACGGAGACCTCCAGAGGCACGGTGTGTAGTGGAATCATATATGTGGATTGTAACGTGAAGAGAGGAAGAGGTAGTTGACTTGGGTAGAGGCAATAAAAGGAGACTTGAAAGGATGGAATATACCCAAAGACTTAGCCTTAGATTGGAAGACAAATGCTATTCACATCAGAACCTTGATTAAATGATGGGTTTCAACTCTAGCCTACCCCAACTTGTTTGGGACTTAAAGGCTTTGTTGTTGTTGTTGTTGTAAGAATATCGTGGAAATATGATAATGCAGCAGAATGTATACATGCCCAAGTGTTCTCTTGGTATCAGGTTAGTTAAAAAAAATGTACAAGCTCAGAAGAGGACCATGGTAGTTTGAGGCTGATGAAACCATAGTAGAATCTTAAAATATCTTAGAAGCAAATGGTTATGCGTTGTAACAACTGTTAAAAAGATAAGCCCTCTTAGGAAAAGATACAAGCACTAGATCACTGAACCATGGGGCCATGACAAACAGGCTCTACAAGATTCTGAGCCAATGTTTCCTTAACAGAATTTGGCTGGGCTGACCAGATTTGGCAAGTATCTGTTTTTCTACATAAATTCAACAAGGTTCCCTTGCCAAGTGAAACCTTAGTCTATTGTCTTGCCAATGTTTGGACAACCTATGGGTTTATTGGTGAAAAACTTCTTGCAATGCTAAATTCCGTAAGGTTTGGTGGGCCATATTTTGCTTCAAACCAAATATCCCATAAAAATCCCAAAAGGGTACCAAGGCCACATGACAGAAAGCCAATGCTGCAGGTAACAAATTAGCTCCAGAATGTGGGAAAATTAAGAAAACAGATAACATGATCACGACATTGTCTGGGAACAAATTAAATTTATGAATTTTCTGTATCAAATTTACTTTGGTCAGCCTTAAAAGCACGAGGTCCTGACAAAAACAAGTTTTCTGAAGCAAATAACAAAAGAAAAGAAAAAAGATGGAGGAAAGGAATAATCATATCATTGCCTCAAGATTGGCAAGAAATTTCTATCATGCAGTGACATAAGTTAGGTCAAAAGTCAAAGCTACCAAACCAAGTAAGACAATCCACTGTTGCTAAATGCCGAAACACATCCGATTCTTTGGACTCAAACTACAGTCGGGCACACCTAGTTTTGTTTTTATCTTTTTCTTCTTGTGAGGAATCTGGTCAAACCTAGCTCACTCGCTCACCACAAGCTGGCTATTTTCCACAATCAACATCACTTCGAGATGCAACCCGAAGGGAATAGACATCCCTAAAATAGCAACAGACGATTCTTCCTTTCTCTCTCATCAAGCTCCTTTTTGGGGCATTTCTCTCTCTCTCTCTCTCTCTCAAGGGATTGAAGACTATATTATCCACATGGTAGCACGATAGATAGATTGTACTAGAAAGCAATTGGGGATTACCTCCTCGACGGCCTTCTCCCGAGCCCTCTCCGACAGGCGCAGCGCGCGTATCTCCGTCTGCGCCTCCCCAAGCTCCCTCTCCTTGTCTGACACCAGCGAAAACCGCACACAAATAGTAAATACTCCCTCCACGGCAAAACCCTAGAAACCCGCTGCAGTGAGGAAAACCAAAGCATGAAATGGACAGACAGGCCATGAAACCGACCCCTGAGCTCGTTCTCGAGGCGGGTGAGCTCGACCCTGACGGGATCCGAGCCGTGCATCAGCGCGATGAACTCGTCGGCGTCGAGGCTGGCCCGCACGGGGCCCCTCCGGCGCGCGGGGCCCCTGGGCGCCGCCGCATTCCCGTTTTCGCCGCCGTCGGTCATACCAGATCTGAGCCCCCGGCGCCGCGCCCCAGTTCCCCAACCCGCCGGCCTCAGGGGGCAAAGGGTTCCCGCCCGCTCCCCGGCCCCGCCGGATCAGGGAAACCCTAGCTCGGCGGCCGCTCCTCCGCCCGCGTCACTGTGCCCGCCCCGCGGCTGTGTGCGAGAGTGCGTGTTGGTCTAGCAGTAGCAGCTGCGGTTGCGGTTGTCTTGTGCAGCTGTTAAGTGGCGGGTTTAAAAAAAACTCGGGTGGGGAAGGGGTGAAGGGGGACGGGACGGGTGGTGCTTTTTGGATTTATCTTAAGATAGGGCTTAGACAGCGATTAAGTCCGAGCTAATCAGTAATCACGAGTTCACGACAGGACTAGGCACATTTGGACGACCCACTTTTTGGTTTTGATGCTCCTCTCCTCTAGGGGCTGCAGCTTTACGTCCGGCCCGATTTTTTTTACTGTCGCTTCCAACGTAAACACGGTTTTAAAAAGCACGCTTTGAATCTTTGAACGTTAGAGCACCTCCAATAGTTTTTTAAAAAATAGTTGGTAAATCAATGAAATTTAGTAGTGTGGAGCCAAAGGGCTTTGAATTACTCTCCTATAGATTTGCACAGGAACTCTGAATTACTCATTATTCTTCTCACATCGTTTCACTTCGAGATTGGCACGTCAATAGTATATTTCCGCGCGATTGGATCGATTTTTCCAAGTGCAAAAAGATTGAGAGTTGAGATAGATAGTTATTGGAGAGCGTTTTTTTTTCAAACTTGCTAAAAATCTAGATTGGGAGTGGGTTCTAGAAACTCTTAAAAGATGCTCTTACTATGTGTCATTACTTTTTTAAGTAAGATTTAAAGTAAGCCTACTCGATTGCACTTTTTACAGCACTTCGACTGCAGCTGTTTATGTAGCATGAACTAGGTGGAGACACTACTAGCATATAGGTGGTATAGGTGGAATGAGTACAAAAATAAGTGGGCTAGTTCTGCATTTTTTAAAATTATTTTTTTAAATAAGAGTAATGTTGTTATTTCAGTATAGTCTTGAAGGGCAAAATTGGAATTCCCATCCATTGTCTGTCTTAATCTCTGAATCGTGTGCTCTCTTTTCTTCTCCCTTGTTGCTTGTTTCTTCTTCCCATCGGTAGCACCCGGACTATCGCCATGCTGCAGTTTGAGAAACCGTGCTCGTGGATTTGCCAAAGTTACTACATCCAATTGCACAAAAGACAATGTCGAACTCACCTTCCATGCTCGTCCCGTTGAGGAAACCGGGGTTGTAGGCACAAGTGTGCTCGAAGGTGTGGCCTTGGATTGTGGTGAAGGCTTCATGTGTTGATGGTAAAAATGACATGGTTTTACATCTTGAAAACACGGTCAACATACCTTGAAATAAAAAAATGAGCATGGCATGAGCATATTTTATTCAAATAACAAAGTTCCACTTCTCTTAAAATTTCACATGCGTAGGAATGAAAAATGGAACAAAGTGGCACCAGAGAACGAAGAGTGCTACCCCGTTTGCCTCCCTCCAGGGTTGGGATTGATTTGGATAGGTGATTCTAAGGATCAGGTTGGATTGAGTTGAACCAGACCAGTGGGGGTTGGAATGGAATTGGACCCGGTTCTAATTCAACTAGGATTGAAGTGGGGTTAGGGGCATATCATAACCCATTACTAGGCCTAACTTATATATAGCTCCAACCAACTCAACTAACCGTTATAAGCTTTGGTTGCAAAGCAGTGAGCACCGGATAGCTTCGGTGACAACATCAGATAGATCTAGCACCCTGCCATGTGGACTAGGCATTGTCGCCCGTTGGAAGCCTCATTTATCGAGTTATTTCTTTGGTGCATTGTCCAGAAACTAAGACATGGGCTGCACATTTAATCTTCGGTGCATCACTGGAGAGCTCTAGTGCTCTCTTCTTTTCCACCGTGCCTATGCAATGTCTCTATATTCAAACTCTTGGTGCCCTCAATGGAAGTATGTCGTGCAGTGCTTCCATGTTTGTCTAATGCTACATGTCTGGACCCACTCCACTTCTCTGGTGCTCACATATGAGAGTTTCGGTTCACACCAGAAAGCTCTGGTGCTCATTTGAGTGTGTTTATTTGCGTCCAATTGTCCGGGCTTCATTTGTATGATGCCTTGAGCTTCTTGCTTGTCTTTTAGGGTCTTCAATGCTCTTCTTTGATCTTCATTTGAGGTGTTGATTCCTTGATCTTCACCGTAGCCTAGCCCAAGTCCATCATTGCATCATAAGAATTAATCCACCATGTATACTAGCAAACTGTTAATCCTAATGGTTATGTTATCAATCAACCACCAAACACACTAAAACCTTGCTAGTATTTATGTTTCTTACAAGTTGGAGCACTTCAGATCTCCATGACCTTTGGGTGAAGGTGTAGTGGCCTCCTAGGTGACGACCCTTTTGTTCTTGGTATGGAACATCATCGTATCGGTGTGCAGGGGACAAGGAGACCCCTCCCTTGTGTGGAGAAGCTCCGTAGTGTACATGGCGTCAAGTGTCTGGAAGAGCCATGTGATGGTGGTGAAACTTTATGACTCACAGCATTAGCCTTTGGTTGGTGGATGCCTTGTATGTCAAATCCAACACCATGAACAAGAGAGACATGGTGACCAAGAGCATATGGTGGAGCTCTAACATGGACTTGGAGTCATGTTTTGGCAACCAATACCCCCTCTTGGATGTTCACATGACCTTAGTAGAGGTAATGTGGATTCAAATTTTACTTTGGAAAATTGGTATACAATGTCCTCTCACAGCCAAGTTATGGTGTGATAATCTTGATACCAAATATCTTTTAGCTAATTCTTGATGCTCGAACAAGTATAGAAGTTAATTATCATTTTGTTAGAGAGCAAGTATCTAAGAAACTGTTGGAGATTCCTTTTGGAGATCAAATAGCATATGGCTTCACTAAGGCATTGTCGATGAGACAATTGGAAAATTTCAAGCACAATCTTAATCTTGTACGATTATCATTGAGGCGGGGAGGGTTTGTTAGATAAGTTATATAACATGGCTATAGTTAGGCTTGCACAACTCAGCTTCACTAGTAAATCTGTTTTCTTAAACAGCTTCACGAGCAACTTTCTAGGTGATGCTGAGCTATTTTAGAAAAATTGTTTGGCAAAACAGCTTCACCAATAGCTTCATACATGGATAAGAGAGTAAAAGTGCATTTGCCCCCATTGTGGGTTTTAGTGTATTGATGGCATCCAAATTAGGGACTAATGAAATATTATTGAGATACACTGCAACTTTAGTCACATGAAAGAATTAAAGAGTTGATGTTAGATGAAATGGTGTCCCTCAATTATTAAAGTTTAAAAGGTAGATGAACTCAAAATGGTCTTCAAAGTTTTTCATTTCAAGTTTTGGGTTTAGGTTTGCTGTACTATAAAGAGAGATATAGATCTAGGTGGTCTGAGGAAGATAGAGTGCTCAAGCATAAACATAAAATCAAAAGAGAGACACTCAAGCACCCCATGAACACTTAGATATAGGTTTTGGGACTTTGGTCGTGATATTGCCGACGTCTGCCAGAAGTTCCGGCTGCCGGAAGCCCCAGCTGCCACCAGAAGTCCCAAGGACCTGGGACTTAGTCGCCTGGCTTGGTTGGCCGCCAGAAGTCCTGACAGAAGCCAGAAGTCTCGGCTGCTTAAAGTCCCAGCAGCCGCTAGGAGTTCCGACGCTGGCCGAGCTAGCCTAGTTGCCTACGCGTTGAACAGTGTTTTCTATAGGAGCCGGAAGTTTCGACAATCTATGTCGGAACTTTCGACGCAGATCTGAATGGTTGGATTTTGCCTAAGAGTATAAATAGCTCTCTCCTCTCTTTTAACCGTTACTCACTCATTCATTACGACCTAACTCCAGCCAAAATAGCTCCCAAGCATTCAAGACTCCTCTTTCCTCTCCCTTTGCTCCTAACTTCGATTCTCCTAAGGATTTGAGTGAAAGGAGAGTGGATTGAGTAAGAGAATCACTTTGGCAAGCTTGAGCACTTGATTTCTTCGTCAAGCCGGTTGGATTTGCGTCTATTACTCTTGGAGCTTTGCTCCTAGCCAGCTAGGCATCGCCCAAGAGCTTCCATCTTATCGAAGAGCCTTAGAAAGTTTGTATTACCCTTGATTTCTTTGTGGAAAGCTCAAGTGACCTTTGTGGTTGCCTTGAGCGAGGAAAGGAGGTGGAAGAAACTCTGACCTTTGTGGTCACCTCAACAACGAGGACGTAAGAGCTCCTTTGTGGGGTTGCCGAACCTCAGGATAAATCATTATGTCCCACGTGCTTGTTGTTGTTGTATTTTTGTGCTATGATATTTGTTCTTCATTATTTCTCTTCTCCCTCAAAGAATCTCTTAGGGTTTGGACTCGATCTATGGAGTTGAGGTTTTTTGGCGTCAAAGGAGCAACCCTAATGCTTCACCTTACCACTAGGAAGTGGGGTTGTAAGTTATCAGAATCACAAAGTTCATTTTAGCTTGGGTTGAGTAGTTCACGTAGGAGTCAGAACTACCGGCTTTTTGCGTCGGAACTTCCGACTGCCGGAAGTTCTAGCCCAAACTGTCGGAAGTTTTGGCAGTGACTGACAAGTTACTTTAAGATTTGTGTAGAAATTTTTAGATACGCCTATTCACCCCCCTCTAGGTATTGTTTAGATCATTTCAATTGGTATTAGAGCAAGGTCTTCTTTTATTGCTTCACCGCGTGAGAAGAAACAATGTCAAACACCGAAAAGATGCAAGCCGATGCCGTCGAGATGGCCAAACAAATTGCTAAAGAGTTGATGGCTGAGCAAGCCAAGCTTTTCCAAGATGAAATGAAGAAGATGCAAGATGAGATGAGCAAGTTGAAGAATGAGTTGAGCAAGAAAGTTGAAGATGCTATTAGTGACAAGATCGATGGAGCCAAAGACAATACAAGTGAGTTTGGAGTAGGAAATGAGAATGTTCAAGGAAAGGGAATCTATTCAAGTACCGGTTTTGACTATGGACAACTCATCAAAGGTCCGCTCATGCATTTCCCTACTGTCAATCATGGCAAGCCACCTCACTTTGATGGAACAAGATAGACCAATTGGGCCTACAAGATGAAGATGCATCTCATTACCGCAAGACTTTGGGAAGTTGTGGAAGTTGGTGTGATCATTCCCATCGATGAAGATAGAGAGATAACTCCGGAAGAAGCTTTCAACCTCCACCAAAATGCTCAAGTCGTATCTTTGCTTGTCTCAAGTTTGAGTGCTGATGAGTTCAACAAAGTGAATGGAATGGAAAGTGCTAAGCAAGTTTGGGAGACTTTGAGAGTATCCTTCGATGGAGATAAGAGTGTGAGGAAAGACAACATTGAGCTACTTCATGGTGAATTAGAAAGGTTCGTGTTCTTGCAAGGTGAGACAACTCAAGCAATGCTTGATAGGCTCATGGCATTGGTCAACTGTATAAGAGCTCTTGGTAGCACCGAATGGGATGACAACAAGGTTGCTAGGAAGATGTTGAGAACTTATAGAGCCAAGAATAACATGCTAGCATCCGTGATCATGGAAAGACCCGGTTATGATGAGATGACACCTCAAGAAGTTCTTTCAAAGCTCAAGCATCATGAGTGTCTAGATAAAGATGCAATCAACGCTCATAATCAAAATTCTAGTGTAATGGGATACAACAAGAATGCAGCCCTAAAGGAAACTCAAGTTCATGAAGGCAAAAGTTTAAGTCAAGAGAAGAAAATGAAAGTGAAGGATGACTCATCAAGTGAAGAAGAAGAGACTGATGAAGATGTTGCATTTGTAATTAGAAACCTTAGAAAATTTATGAAGAAGAGCAACCACAAGACTTATGGTGATGGAAAGAAGAGGTTTTGCTATCGGTGTGGTGAGACCGATCACTTCATAGCCGATTGTCCTAAAGAGAAGAAGAAGAATAAGTACAACATGGATGAAGACAAGAAGAACAAAGGCAAGAAGATAGGTGAAGCTCATCTTGGTGAAGAATGGGAGTCAAATGATAGTGACTCAAGTAATGATGAGAAGAAGAAGAAAGGAGCCACGAACATCGCCATCCACCACTCTTCATCACCAACCATGATCTTCCCCGACTCAGCTTCACCACCAAAACTTTTCCCCAACCTAGCTTCATCACCAAGGCTCTTCTCCAACCTCATCGACAACAACTACTACACTCCAACTTGCCTCATGGCTAAGGGGAAGAAGGTACATGTCTCACCTACTTCTTCTAGTGATGAGTATAGTAATTGTGATGAGAACATGAAGCAATTGAAGAAAGCATGATAAGATAATTTGGAAAAAGTCCTACACTAAAATAAAAACACTAATGAAGAAATTAGAGAAGAGGGATAGATGCTTAGAGTTGCAAGGAGAAATAATCACTCAAGAGAGAGACAAAAAACCTTGCACTTGAAGCATCTAAGAATAAAGGTTGAGAAGTTAACCGTAGAATTGTCTTTAGCCAATGACACTATTGGTAAATTGACTAAAGAACATTCCTCGGTTAATGACACAATAGCTAGCCTCAAGAATGAGAAAAGTATAGCTCAAGAAAACCTCACAAGCTTGGAAGAAAAATACCAAAATCTTGAGCTAAACTACAACACTCTTTGGGCTAGCACTTCAACTTCTCCTAAAGCAACCAAAGACTCTAATATCCCCACTAGTAATGGTTGTAAAAGATGCTATAAAATTGATGTAAATGCAGATGCAACTAACCTTGTTGAGCTAGAGAAGAAAGACAAGGAGATTCATAGGTTGAAGATGATCTTGAATAATGGGCGCAAGTGTCAAGAGCAATCCAACAAGACTATATACAAGTCATCAAGGCACCCATCAATCAAGGAAGCCATTAGGTACAATAGGTATGATGGGAAGGCCAATGAAAGGAACATGATCAATGGTGTGCCTTGTGTGAAGTTCAATAAGGGTGTTGCTCTTGATGAGCTTATGTGCAAGGCAAACAACAAGGTCTACATTCCCAAGGTTACACCTACAAGTAACAAGACAAACAAGATGAAGCAAGCGGAGGCCCCTAAGCCACAAGCACCAATTCCATGAGGCTATGCTAGTGACTATATATATGTTGTTGGGGGCAAGGATGGCAAGATTGTGGTAAAATATGTTGGTGCCCATAAGAGGAAGGAGATTATGAAGAGTGTTTGGGTGCCCAAGTTTTATGTGACTAACCCTCAAGGACCCAAATCTTTTTGGGTACCTAAAACAAAATCTTGATTTATCTTTGTAGGAATATTCCTCCGGTGGAACAAGTTGGGTGTTGGATAGTGGATGCACCAATCAAATGACCGGAGAGAAGGACATGTTCACATCATTCCAACCTAGTCATGACCAAAGTAGAAACATTGTGTTTGGTGACAATGGAAAAGTAGAAGTTCTTGATTTGGGTAAAATTTCCATCTCAAATAATAATTCAATTTCAAATATTTTGCTTGTGAATTCGTTGAGATATAATTTGTTATCCATTTCACAACTTTATGAAATGGGTTACAATTGTCTCTTTATGGATAAGGGTGTGGAAGTCTATAGAAGAAAGGATTAATCTATTGCATTTACGGGTCATTTAAAAGGGAAACTCTATCTAGTTGATTTTACATCAAATAGAGTAAATCCCGAGACTTTTTAATGGCAAAATCTAGCATGGGTTGGCTATGACATTTCCGTCTTGCCCATGTTGGGATGAGGAACTTGGCTAAACTTCAAAAAGGTGAACACATCATTGGACTAACAAATGTTTCTTTTGAGAAAGATAGAATTTGCAGTGTATGCCAAGCCAGAAAGCATGTTGGAGCTAAACATCCAGTCAAGAATCTTGTGACAACTGAAAGGCCTCTGGAATTGCTTCACATGGACATATTTGGACCCATCGCTTATATAAGCATTGGTGGTAACAAATATGGTTTCGTAATTGTTGATGATTATTCTCATTTCATTTGGGTGTTCTTTTTGCGTGATAAAAGTGAGGTTCAAGGCATTTTTAAGAAGTTTGCAAGGAGAGCCCAAAATGAGTTTGATATCAAGATCAAGAGAGTTAGAAGTGACAATAGGACGGAGTTCAAGAACACCAACATTAAAGAGGTCCTTGATGAAGATGGAATTAAGCATGAGTTTTCGGTTCCCTACACTCCACAACAAAATAGAGTTGTGGAGAGGAAGAATCGAATGCTCATAAAAGCCGCAAGAGCAATGTTGGATGAGTACAAGACTCCAACCAACTATTGGGCGGAAGCGGTCAACACGGCATGTCATGCTATCAGCCGCTTATATCTTCACAAGAAAATAGAAAAAGGCCGCCTACGAACTTCTAACCGGTAAAAAGCCTAAGGTGCACTACTTTAGAGTTTTTGGATCCAAGTGTTTCATACTTAATAAGAAATCCAAAAGCTCAAAGTTTGCACCAAAGGTCGATAAAGGTTTCATGCTTGGTTATGGTACTAACAAACATGGATATCTTATTTTCAATAAAACCACCGGTTTAATTGAAAATCATGGTAGACGTGACTTTTGATGAAACCGACGGCTCTCAAAAGGAGAAAGTCAATGTTGAGATTGTAGGTAATAAAGAAGCTCCACATAAAGCTATCAAAAAGCTTGCCATTGGTGAAGTGAAGCCCATTTAAGTACAAGATGAAGATGAAGACACCGTTGTGCATGTTTATCATGATCCAACCATTCATCATGTATCATCCAATGAACATGGTGAGGCTTCTGCTTCAAGAAACAATCATGATGGAAGATCAAATGATATACAAGGTCATTCACATCAAGATGGTGCTATCAATGGTGATGAGCAAGCTCGACCTCAACTCAACAATCAAGAAAGAAATGAAGACAATCCTCCATAAGACCATGGTTTTGATCCTCCAATCGATCAATACCATGATGATGAAGATGATGGTCCCATCCAAAGATCAACTCAAGTGCCACATCCAAGAGTTCATCATTCCATTCAATGGGACCATCCTGTTGATAACATATTGGGGAGCATTCGATGAGGGGTAACGATATGTTCCTGTTTAGCAAGTTTTTATGAACATTACTCGTTTGTTTCTCCTTTGGAACCTCATAGGGTGGAAGATGCACTTGATGATCTGGATTCGATGATAGCCATGCAAGAGGAGTTGAACAACTTCACTAGGAATGAAGTCTAGTCCTTGGTGGAAAGTCCCAAGCAAAATGTGATTGGAACCAAGTGGGTCTTTCGCAACAAGCAAGATGATCATGGCGTTATGACAAGGAATAAGGCATGGTTGGTGGCTCAAGGGTTCACTCAAATTGAAGGCTTAGATTTTTGGGGAGACCTATATACCAATGGCAAGGCTAGAATCAATTCATATTCTACTTGCCTATGCCACACATCATGATTTCAAGCTATATCAAATGGATACGAAAAGTGCATTTCTCAATGGCTCCCTATCCGAGTTGGTGTATGTAGAGCAACCATCGGGCTTTGAAGACCCTAAGTTTCCCAACCACGTCTACAAGCTCGACAAGGCACTCTATGGGCTAAAACAAGCCCCTAGAGCTTGGTATGATTGCTTAAAGGATTTCCTACTCAAACAAGGATTTGAGATAGGAAAGGCCGATGCTACTCTATTTACTCGCAAAGTCAATAATGATATCTTTGTTTGTCAAATATATGTCGATGACATAATATTTGGTAGTACTAATATAACTTTTTGTGAGGAATTTAGTAGGATTATGATGAATAGGTTTGAGATGTCCATGATGGGTGAGTTGAAGTTCTTTCTTGGATTTCAAATCAAGCAACTCAAGGATGGCACGTTCATAAGTCAAACCAAGTACACCAATGACATGTTGAAGAAGTTTGATATGGATAAAGTCAAGCCCATCAAGACACCTATGCCAACCAATGGACATCATGATCTTGATCAAGGTGGAAAGGACGTCAATAAAAAGGTATATCGCTCCATGATTGAATTCCTCCTTTACCTTTGTGCATCTAGGCCCAATATTATGCTTAGCGTGTGCAAGATTTTAAGCTAATCCAAAAGAATGTCACCTTATGGCCGTTAAGAGAATTTTTAGGTATTTAGTGCACAATCCTAATCTTGGCTTGTGGTATCCTATGGGCTCCACTTTCGAATTACTTGGCTATTCCGATTCGGACTACGCCGGTTGTAAAGTAAATCAAAAGAGTACTACCAGGACATGCCAATTTATTGGTAGGTCTTTGGTGTCTTGGAGATCCAAGAAGCAAAACTCCATTGCTTTGTCCACCGTTGAAGCCAAGTATGTGGCAGCTGGTGCATGCTGTGCCTAACTACTTTGGATGAAGCAAACTCTCAATGACTTTGGTTGTGAGCTAGCCAAGATCCCCCTTTTGTGTGACAACGAGACTGCCATTAAGTTAGCAAACAACCTCGTAAACCACTCTCAAACAAAGCACATAGACATATGGCATCACTTTTTGAGAGACCACGAAGCCAAAAGACATATCACAATTCATCATGTGAACACCGAAAATCAACTAGCCGATATCTTCACAAAGCCCCTAGATGAGTAAAGATTTTGTGCTTTGAGGAGTGAGCTAAATATCATTAATTCTCGTAACATGGCTTGATGTCTTGCACATACTTTGTTTGATCTAGCTAGGAGAAAAGATTTGCTTAAATATTGTGTGATACTTTCAAAGTCTATTTTATAAGTTTTCATGTGTGACTATTGTCTTATAATGTTTGATTCAAATCTAGTCACACCTAGAAATACTAGTGTCCATCATATTTTTGCCCCATATGGCGTGGTGAGTTCGAGCTAGGGAGTTTCTAAGTTCCCTGCGTTGGAAGTCCCGACGTCTGCTAGAAGTCTCGATAGCCAGAAGTCCCGGCTATCGCTAGAACCCCTGTCGGGTATCAGTATTAGGGATACCCAAATAAGGGATCTGAGGATCGTGGATGACAACTCACCTAGATAATCAAGGACATATTTTAGTCTCAACCGACCCCGAATGGATGGTTTCCACCTCGCCAGACCCCTCGGGCATAGGCCCCATGTCGTCCGACCCCCGAGGGTACGGGAGCCATCTCGTCCGACCCTAAGGGCATGGGCTCCGTCTCGCTTGACCGCTCGGGTGTGGGATCCATCTCACCCGACCCATCGGGCGTAGGCTCCGCCTTGCTTGGCGGGGTCCGTACCACCCCCAACCACTATGGGTCCAAGCATATGGGCCTGGGTCAAGCCTCTAACACCAAAAGGGGCATGGGTATGCCTTGACGTGACCCGTGGCCACAACAGGCCATGCCCGGGGGTTCGCATCGCCAACAGTGATGGGTGCCTGGGCGCTATGCTGCCTAATGCCCGTACAGCCGCTGACAGGCACGTTAGTTCACCATGCCATTCGCTGGGACAGGATGGAACGACACAACCAGCTAATGACATTGAGGCATAGCACCAGTGGTGAATAGGAGATCGACGTGGAGCCATCCTTGTCACCATCTACAGCGTCGGTGAGACTCGCATGAAGGAGAAGAAGGATGCGGCGGTCCCAGAGGGCTTCTTCTCCTCGATTCTCTCCCTCTCTCTCTCTCTCTACTCTTTTTTCTATTGTAACCTGCATCTTCCCCTTCTTCTATTAAAGGGGAAACACAACGCAACACAAGACAAGGGAGATAGGCACGAGCACATGGCTGAGTAGCTGAACAAACTCTCAGCACCTTTCAATCCTTTCACCAGAGACCTGGGATCCACTCCCTCTCTCGCCCATCTACAACCCCTACTACAGATAGTGCTGGTAACATGAGCAGCAGCAGACTGGACATAGGGACGTTCTACCCAAACCAGTATAATCCTTGTATCATCCAAGCACACCATCTAGGCCAGACGTCCAAACTAGGAATTTACTAGCCGGTGATCCGAAAAGCTGACCGTTGGCACACCAGGTAGTGGGTTTTTGCGTGTCTCGAAGTCCACATCAGGCCTCAGATGGCTTGCCACGGTGTCAGCTGGGTCCTAGGCATGCACATGTGCTTTAGGAGCCAAGACATCATCATCATGATGGAGGGAGAGTTGGCGCAGGCTCCTATCGCCATCTAGCCTCTCCACTCCACCGGCCTCGATGTGATCGTCGAGGTGCTTGAGGAGCTGCAGCTGCACGCACTAGAGGCTTGTGTCCCTGGGAGTGACTAGCTCCTTGGCTTTGACTATGGGAGGCTGGAGCGCCAACTCGATGCCTTCCTAGGACCCCGACCGTCTCGAGAGGAGCTGCGCTGCCTTACTTTCTCCTTCACCAACGCCATGATGCAACTCGCCGGAGGGGAACCGCTCTCCCCGGAACACCTCACCCGGGGCACCCCGGTAGCATTCCCGTTTGGTCTGTGCAATGCTGTGGGGACTGTTGGCCACCTCATGGCCCAGAGCATGGACCCATCCCCTACGAATGTTGAGTTCAGAGGGATGACCGAATACATCGCGGAATCTTTCCACGACCTTCTCGTGAGAGATTCAGAGCCGCTCTCTGACTCTGACTCCAGCAGGGGGAGCCATCACCCCTCACGAGAATGTTTTATGGTAGGTACCCCCAAGGGATGCGTCGAAAGCATCCACGAGGGAGGGGCTACCCCACCAAATGACCTCGATGATGAGGTCAAGGAAGATGCGGGGGCCTTTCCTCGCTTGTGGGTGGAATAGCTAAGGATGCGACACTAGAAGCTCGAGGATGCATGACTCTAACTCGAGTAGGAGCGCAGAGCTCGAGCACCGCAGAGATGGTGGGCGTGCGCGTGCCATGGCCCGTGACGTGAATTGGAGGATCATTGAAGATGATGGAGCCATCCCACACTTTGCCCGGGCAAGCCAGAACATCGCTGCCGTGGCGGCCTTACTCTGAGGGCTCCTAGAGACTGTGACACCCGAGGATCGTCGGGCCCATCACGAGATCCGCACGCTGCTTGAGCGTGCAGTGGTACAGCAGGTGGAAAGCTCGCTGTCTCGATGACATGAGCTCGACACCAGTCAATGCTCGCCCTCGGGACGACATGTCAGGGATGTGTCTATCCACCAGGCGCCACGCAGTGGTGAGGGGTGCGTCGCGGCCTCGGTGCATGAGTGTCTTGGCCTCCACCGTGACACACGTAACACCCTAGATGCCCATAGGTGTGGATGAAGCGACGAGAGAGAGGAAGCCGGCCGTGGCTACCACCCTCATCACGACAGACACTACGACAGCGATGAGGACCGAAGCTTGAGCCCCAACCTGCCGGGACCTTAGGCCTTTGGCCGATACATCCTCAACGCCGCCTTCCCACTGTGGTTTGGACCACTGACCAACATCCCAAAATACTCCAGGAAAATGAACCCCAAACTATGGCTCGAGGATTATCAGCTTGCTTGCCAAGCCAGTGGAGCGGATAGTGATAGTTTCATTATCCGCAACCTCCCATTGTTCCTAGCCGATTCGGCACGAACATGGTTGGAGCACCTTCCACCCATCTGGATTCAAAGTTGGGCGGACCAAAAGGAGATTTTCATGGGAAACTTCCAAGGAACCTACACACACCCTGAGAACCCGTGGGATCTAAAAAACTGTCGATAGAAGTCGAGGAAACTCTTCATGAGTACATCCGGTGCTTCTTCCGGTAGTGCAATGAGCTGCCCAATGTTACCGATGTCGACGTTATAGGAGCCTACCTGTCCAGGACCACCTACGAGTCCCTAGTTCACAAGCTAGGATGCAAGGGCCCATGAACCTCCAAGGAGCTCCTCGACATCGCCACCAGCCACGCCTCGGGCGAGGAGGCGATCGGAGCAATTTTTGACCATCCCAAGGGAAAGGCGAAGTGAGATGAGGATGCTAGAGAAGGCACCTCCAACCGCCCCAACAACAAGAAGAACAAGCAGCGGCACGAGGGCTCGCTCGTGGCCGCTGTCGACTGCAAGGGGGGTCGAAAGCTCGCCGAGGGTACCCTCAAACCACTTCGAGAAGCTGCTCGAAGGGCTATGCTTGAACCATGCCTTCTCCGTCAAGCACCTATACAAAGACTGCGCCCTCATGAAGCGGTTCCTATCTGGTGGCTGTAATAAGGGGGAGCATAGGAAGGAGCCCAAGACAGTGGCAGACGATGCCGAGGGGAAGGACGGTGGCTTTTTGATGCTAGATGACTACCTCATGATCTTTGGGGGGTCAGCGGCCTACGACTCCAAGTGCCGTCAAAAGCTTGCACGCTGTGAAGTCTATGCGGCTAAGCCGACCATGCCTTCCTTCCTTCGATGGTCGAAGTCCACCATCACCTTTGATCAGACCGACCACCTACAAAGCGTCCCATAGCCGAGAAGATACCTGCTCGTGGTCGACTAGATCATTGGCACAAAGTGGCTCACCAAGGTGCTGATAGATGGAGGCAGCGGCCTCAACATGATGTACGCTGAGACGCTCGATGCCATGGGCATCGACCTATCGTGCATCTAGCCAACCAGGGCGCCTTTCCATGACATCATACCCAGAAAGTAGGCTGTGCCACTCAGGCAAATCGATCTGCCCATCATGTTCGGGAATCCAACCAATTATAGGATGAAGACCCTTACCTTCGAGGTGGTCGGGTTCCATGGGTCCTACCACGCCATCCTGGGACATCCATGCTACGCGAAGTTCATGGCCGTTCCCAACTACACCTATCTAAAGATGAAGATGTCGGGTCCACATGGGGTCATCACTGTCGGCACCTCCTTCCAGCGTGCCTACGAGTGCAATTATCGCCTCCAAAGAGCTCGCGACCATCAGGGAGGAGATCATCAAAGAAGCACCCGACCCCAAGTGGTCGGCCAAGTCTTTCAAGCCCATGGAGGGAACCAAGGAGGTCCTCATAGACCCTAGTAGCTCCGAGGGCGAAGTGGTGTGCATCGGCACCATGCTTTCCTCCAAATAGGAAAGCACGCTTGTCGACTTCCTCCATGCCAACAGAGACATCTTTGCATGGAGACCCTCAGACATACTAGGCATTCCAAGAGAAGTCACTGAGCACGCCTTAAAGATTAGTCCAAGCTCCAAGCCAGTGAAGCAGCGCCTATGTCGCTTTGATGAGGAGAAGCGTAGGACCATCATCGTGGAGATTGCGAAGCTTTTGCCGTCCGGATTCATCCAGGAAGTGTATCACCCTAAGTGGTTTGCCAATCCTGTTCTTGTAAGAAAAAAAAGTGGGAAATGGAGAACGTGTGTTGATTACATGGGTCTCAACAAAGCATGTCCAAAGGATTCTTTTCCTTTGCCATGCATAGATCAAGTAGTCGACTCGATCTTAGGGTGCGAAACCCTTTGCTTCCTTGATGCATACTCCGGATACTATCAAATCATGATAAAAGAGTCCGACCAGCTCGCGACATCTTTCATCACCCCGTTCAGATCGTTCTGCTACGTCACAATGCCCTACGGTCTAAAAAACGTGGGGGCTACATATCAGTGTTGTATGCTCAAGTGTTTCGGGGACCTCATCGGGCGAACCATTGAGGCCTACATAGATGACATCGTGGTCAAGTCCAAATGGGCTGACTAGCTCGTTGCCAACCTAGAGCAGACCTTCACAAAACTCCAAGCAAACGGCATCAAACTCAACCCCGAGAAATATGTTTTTGGGGTCCCAAGGGGTATGCTGCTAGGTTTTATCGTCTCTGAGCGTGGCATCGAAGCCAACCCAGAGAAGATCTTGGCCATCATGAGGATGGGCCCAATTTAGAACATAAAGGGGGTACAATGAGTTATAGGGTGCCTCGCCACGCTCAGCCGTTTTATCTCAAGCCTCGGCGAATAAGGTCTCCCCCTCTATCGGTTTCTGAAGAAAGCCGACCGTTTTGAATGGACACTCGAGGCCCAGGAGGCACTTGACAAGGTCAAGCAGCTCCTGACAAAGGCCCCGATCCTGGTCCCCCCGACCGATGAGGAACCGCTCCTGCTCTACATTACGGCCACCACACAAGTGGTCAGCGCCGCCCTAGTTTTAGAGCGGGAAGAGGAGGGACATGCTACGGTAGAACCACCTAAAATAACACACTTATGGAGGCGCTTGTCTTCCACTGACACTAAGCACCCCGAGAGCAAGCTACATCAGGCGAGTTCCATCGGGCACACCCAAGGGAGAGCCCAAAAGGTCCACATTTTCCCCAAGGATCCAATATTGAGAACGAGTTACAATACTTAATCCATTTCATACATCCAGAGTTCTTAAAAAAATATATTATTACAGTACCAAATTCAGAGTGCGGAATATTAAACAGCGGAATGAATATATTATCACACATCTATCGATAATGAACAAGGATCCGTCTGTGCCCACTAGAAGAATCCTTCACACAACAGGTACTCCTCAAGTTGAACCTACAATAGGGGTAAATAAGCCTTGAGTACACAATATACTCACAAGACTTATCCAACTAGTGGGAATAATTTCCCAACTCTAAGGTATATGATAAGTTTTATGGTTTGCTGGGTTTCTTTTTGCAGAAAACCATGCTAATAGTGAATCCTTATTTATGTTATTATTAGTAGTCATGATTAATTCATCATCAAGCCATTCTATGTAAGCACCTGTTCTACTTTCAAGCAAGAGTTGAGCAATCAGGTTCATTTCTTCACCTTTCATCTTTAGTTCTTACTACGGTGCTAGACCATAGACAAGCCATACCGAATGGCCCTGCGATTCATGAATCAATGCTCCCAGCTGGGTACCCTAAAAACACACGCCCAGTTTGTACCCCAGGCACAAGCAGGACCAACCCATCACCCTCCTATCACGGGGTCTAGGTCCCTGTCCAAACTTGAGGCTCCCTCCTGTATGAGAACCTCCTCCTCGTACTCCTCAATAATCTCCTCGTAGTCCTGTTCGTCCACAAGTATGAACTCTACCAACTCGTGATCTACATGCATGAAATGATGATGCAACACTTAATAATACGGCAACAGCAACTCTTAAAATAAAATACATCTGTCAAGCTACTAAACTAGCTCTACCGACTAAGACGTTATGTTACTTATCATCTCCACTAAACAGGTGTGAGACATTTCATACATTAACTTAGCAACTAAAGGCATTCTTATTCTTAACATCGATTTACTCTATATATGACAAAACAAGGAGTACTAGCTATTCTATTTATCAATCTACTATAGGGCTATAAAAATTATAGTGGGCATATAATAATCTAATGAGCCTACTATAAAAATTCTATGGCTAAAGCTATCACTAATTTGCCACAAAAATTTCTACAAATATTAAACTAACTAATACTAAGCTTTCTAAATTGAATTTATGAATCTATCATTATTACAACTAACTATAAACTAACTACACCAATAGATACATAACATTTTTGTGAACCTAACAAATTTTTTTTCACTATTTTTGGACACCTACAGAATTTACTATAATTTTACCAAGATCAGCTCAAAACTAAATTGAATAAACATTTGTTAATTCACTGGAAAAAAGAAAACTAAAATTCACCGCGTGGCCCACTACTCGTGGCTTGGCCCATGCTCTCACAGCGCGCACAAACGCGAGCCATCGGTGCAGCCCACGTGCGCGGTGCGCGGACGCGGCCCATGCTACACGGCCCATGGCAGAGCCCGCGCGTGAGCTGGCTCTTTGGCTAAATAGCTCCCGTTCTCTTTCCTATTCACGAAGCTAACTTGAACACTATTTAACTAAGTCTTAGACTTTCATCTAGCACCCTACCCTTAATCTAATTCCTGTTTTCCAAGGTCCATGTCCAGAACTGTAACACCCCAGTGTTATGGTTGCACTAAAACACTTGCATCACATGAGCATGTGCATTATCATCTCATTCATAAGCATCATACCATGATGAAAGTATCATTTCATGTGTGTTTCATTTGAACTGTTTGGTTCTATGCTAGCAATTGGTGAGTGCTCATGTGTGGTCTATGCAAATGCATGTCAAATGTCCTCTTAAACAACTTAGCTACACTTAGAATGTCATTAGGAACAATGTTCATGTTGACCATATTGCCTAATTATGCTTCCAAGCAATAGTTTGACTAGTGTTGACCCCTAGAGCTCTCTTGTTTGACTGTTTAAAAAGTATAGCTTAGATTGTTTGCATGTCTGAGCAACCTAAAGCAAAGTTGTAGCAAATTTTATATGGAACAAATTTTGTTTAGAATCCAAGTCATGAAAATGTATAGAACATGCTCAAAAAGGGCCCACAAGTCAGTTTTGAGGTCTATTTGGAGAGACTGAAAAATTTCTAAGTCAAAAACCATATTTCAGTTTCATTGGCTCGACATTGGGGATGATTTTACTCATTATTCTTTGGGAATTAGGCCTTGGTTTTTTAATAGAAGTTTAAGATGGTATGAAGGGCTACAACTTTCATCTAGACTGTTTTCGCTGATGATTAACGGTTTAAGAGATAGAACGCTGTCAAGTATCGCTGTCAGGCTCGGATTGGAATTCTAAATCAATGCTACAGTACCCGACCGCGTTCAGAGCTTGAAGGCCATGTGTACGCCGTGCGTCACCGCCGGCCTGACCGGCCAGGCCATGTTGGGCTGTCGCGCACCGCATCAAGCCCCAGCGCGCGCCCGTGAGCCTCCCGGCGCCACATTTCGTTTCCTGCTTCTCTTCGCCCTTCCGCAGCAGCCGCAGCGGACCACCGCCATTGCGATTGCTCCGCCGCGCTCGCACAAGCTCGCCGCTGCACCACAGCCAGCAATATCCCGCCCAAAGCTCCGCTAGCACCCCACGAACCTCGTCGATATTCTCGCTGAGCCAGACGAGCCTTAGGTGAGGGCCTTTGGCCATTTCCGACGCCGTCGCCATGATCGTTACTTCGCCGGAGTTGGAGCTCACCATGGTCGACCACCACCGAGCCCACTCACTCCTTTACCTTACTTCCTTTAGCTTCCCCGTGAGATCTAGAAGCTCGTACCGAGCTTAGCCACGCCTTACATGGCCGGTTTTCGTTGGAGCGCCGCCGTGCGCATTGGCCGAGCCGCCGTGCGCCATGGTTGACGCACCTAGAGGACGGTAGAGCTTAGGTGTAGGAGGTCAATAGATGCGGGAGGTCGAGGCGGACACGCCGGTGCCCTTGGTTTCGCCGGAGAAGTAGCCACCGGCGAGGTAGCGCCGATCCGCGTCATCGGAGAGCCGCCTCCCCTGTTTTCAGTCGCTGACATGCGGGCTCCACTGATCTGTGGGTCCCGAGCGTCAGTGACTGTAAAGGGAAAAGCTAGCTTATTTGTTCAGTTTTGAATGCTATTTTGTAAAATTGATAACTCGAGTTTGGTAGATCCAAATTGGGTGGTTCCAATTTTGTTAGGATCTTAGTGAAGTGTAGTATTTAGAAAAAATATAAAATGAGCACTTGTAGTAAAGTTTCTGGGAGAATTAAATTGGAACTTAAAATGTGTTTTTAAATGAATGCAAACTTGTTTAACTCATATCTAGAGTTGCAGTGCTCCAAAAATTATGAAATTTGTATGGTGAGCTATTCTTGATGAGTGTAAGCTCTGGTAAAAATTTGAGTCATTGCATGGATAGTTTTTGAGTTATTAATTTCCCTTTTATAATTAGGAGATTCTTGTGCTATTTTTTTCATGGTAAAAATATGTATCCAGTGAGCATGAAACTTTTTGTATAGTGTTATGGTGTTATGATGAACCTAAGAAAAATATAAAATCTGTTGCTTGACACTTTTCACTAGGGTTTTCTATTTATGGTATTTTAAGCCCTACGGTCTTGTCATTTTTGTGTAGGATGTTCTGTTCATTGAAATGATGTGAAATTTATGTAGTAGCCTATTGGAGACATGTATAAGCTACTGTAATTTTTATGGAATTTTCTATACACTTTGGACATATGTTTATCAATTAACCTTATTATCTAAATAAATTAATAAAGGCATGAAAATAATTTATTTAGGAGGGGCCACTATGTTTTCTGGTGTTCTTTTAACATGCGTGATGAGTTAGTAAAGTTGGTTTTGTCCATTGGTATGTTTGCAATGTAAGTTAATAATTAATTTCTTGCATTGTGTCTTTTTGGACAGTTCTGGGAACTTTATAATGTTCACCATGATAAATTGAGTTTCTGGGAAAGTGGTGAATACAAAAATTGTAGATAACTTATGTATCTATCTCCTGTTAAAATTTGGTGGCATTTGGCTTAGTAGTTTGAGAGTTATGTCAGTTGGAAGACAGCACTCCCAACTGCCTGCTCTCTGGAATCCACGGACAGTTTTGCAAGATCAGTTTGTGTGTCCTAGTTTAGATTTGAATTAGACTTTGGTGATTAAATGAAAGTCGTAGACAATTTTATAAGATTTCCAGAAAGGCTTAAATCATGGTATTTGGACCTATAGAACTCCAGTTATGGGTCAAAATGTCTGCTGCTATTTGCAGCCTGAAAACTGTTGAGTGCAGTGAATAACTTGTTTGCTTGATATGAGTCGATGTGATGAGTTAGATGCTAGGCTAATTAAAATAACTTGTTAGTTGCAGGTGCTAGACCTCTTACTGAAGATGAATGACTTTATCTTAGGCTGTTAGAGCTTGGTGAGTGTGCAGTTCTTGTTTTCTAATAGAGATATGCACCTACTCGGTAAAATAGATGTAAAGCTTGTATTATCATATTGTTCATGCATTCATTCATACATGGCTGTACATTTCATCATCATCTTCCATCTCTTGTGCATGCATGATTCTTATACTATGCATATGCATGCAATAGGTGTTCCAGAGGGAGTCACGCTTCTAGAATTCGAGCAAGTACTTCCGGAGGAACAGTAGCAAGCTCAAGAGCAAGAGGTGCAGGCCCTCGAAGAAGGAGCCAACGAAGAAGTTCTTGAGTGCCCCGATCACCAACCTTCATCTTTTCTGAAAGGCAAGCCCCGGAGCATTCTAAGTCTCCTATGTTTTGAAAATGGTTACTTTGAGTATATTTGTGATGCATTAAGTGATAGGAATTGGATGCAAACACTTGCTGCATATATATCTATTCCTTGTCCAGTAAACGTACCCTGAATCCTATTTAGGTCCAGGAGCGAATCAAAGCTTAGCCTTGCTTAGATCGGTAAAAGTCAGGTGATTTCCTGTCACCTGCAAGTTAGGATGATGTCTGGTCATGGTTGGCTATATTTGCTATCGTGGAAAATAACCATGTGTTAATAATGAATTGTGACCGAGCGGGATGTCGATAGAGAAGCAACAAGGCAAGGAGGTCTTGGGTGTGTATCTATCCCCGTCTGAGTCATTTAAGGACCAATTCGCTGTATGTCCTCATGTCATGTTGAACGCATGCCTATCACTTAGTTGGCCGGATAACTCGTTCCGACCGCGAAGCCGAGTAGCTCAACTCAGGCCGGGAACCAAAAAGTGAAACTGTGCACCCTGGAGGTAGTAAGGATGTGTGGGGAGCCATTGGCGTAAGTCCTAGGTGAGATTCACCACCTGGCCGAGTGGACTCCCTGAGGGTGAGGGGCTGGGCGGACCCGCGATTCCTGAGTTGTACCAAAGGTGACCCGAGGAAACCATTGATCAGGTGGGGGTGAGTGTTAGGAATACCCCTCCAGCTGGATAGGAATCGATTCGAATCGCCGTCTCTCCCGGATAGTGAGAACTTGACTGAGCAGCGGCAACGTAGATGCACTTAATGGAACTTGATGGTTAAATCGATGATGATGATGATACAACATTATACCGGATATGGTTACTAATGTTTGGAGTTAATCAATTGCTTGCTCTAGTACAGGTGCTAATCTAGTTGACTGGTTAATATTGATAACTTGCTGCTTACTCATAATTTAAATTATGCTCTTATATCATTAAAGCGTTTATGCAAAATGGTTGTCTAAGTAAGATCCACCGATAAAGTCTTGCATACTCCTTGGTGTCATTTATTTTTGGTTTACGACGGGTAAGTCTAGCTGAGTACATTCTCGTACTCAGGGTTTATTTCCCCCTTGTTGCAGATGACGTGCTCTATAACGGCTACTGCAAGTATTGTCTCCACCCTGCGGGGGATGAAGACTAGATCATGGGCATGATCATCTATGTTATCTTATCTTGTTGCTTTTGCAGGATATGACTATGGTGATGGCTTGTATTTGAACTAAGTGTGTGTGATGGTCTCAAACTACTTTGCTTCTGCTATTTGTGAACTCATTTTGTAATAACTATGTGAATTCTAATGTGTGAGGTACTTGTGAACTACTTGTGAAATGGATGTAACATGTGGCTTGTTATGTTGAATTACTGTGATCTTGGTTGTATGCAAGTTGGTTTGAAATCCTTCGTGGTTTTAGTTGACTACCGGGTTTATATGGGTTCAAGTATGACGGTTTGATCACTCTGGTGATTGCTTTCGTACTTATGCTCTTATAAATTGGTCGGTTCTGTTACAGCTACTAAAGGCCGCAGCATCTCCGGCCAAACGCCAGCGAGCACGGACCTCCCCGGCATCAAACAGCACCACCATGACACTTTACGTGCAAAGTGCAACCAATCAAGGTATCAAACGCCACAAATGGTGCAGCCTGAAGGCGTGGCCATGCGCCGCGGCGGGGTCTGGCCGCAGCAACACCGGCACCAGCAAAATCACCTAGCCCAACGCCTCTACTACTACCATTTTATCCATCTATAGACTATGAGCAACAAGATAGAAGCCTACTTGAACCGCTACTACACCCAAATGCGCCGGCCACGAGAACGACATCCAACCCAGTTCGCCGGCGGCAGCGAATGTGTCCTGGGCGACCTAGACCCCAAAGAACCACCTACCCTAGGAGCAAGAGGGCCTCACTAGAGATGTGTAGGACAGACTAGACGTGGTCATGAGGCTCAGCAAGGTGGTTGACCATGTGTGCAGGAGTGCTCCGGTTCACGGCAAGCGCGACGACGGCATCCCCGGCGACCTGCTGCTCCATCAGCAAAACTGCTACATGAGCGAGGCAACCAAGTCAAGGAGACGTAAAAGCACTGCTCAATTAAGACAACGAAGCACAGAGCGATGCCCTAGCCGAGCACCCGCCTCGACGGCCATGATAGATCGCCATGAGGAAAATGCCCCGTATTACCTCACTGGAGGATGAAAGCTCATTGGGTCAACTCTAATCCGAGCTAACTACCAGAGCTAGTTGGGTGCACGGTTAATTGGAAGGGGGTGGAGGGAGCGAGGCCAATTGGGTGGACGACGCCATTCGGACTTAAGGGGGGTCGACGGCGGGGGAAAACTCAAATTGAAGACAGACACCGTACGGCAGCAGAAGTGGCAAGCTTGACGCGAAGCTAGACTTCAAATCAACCTCCAGACATGCGCAACTACAAGGTTGGGGCTAGCTCAACGGGTTGGCCTTGATGCGGCTTGGCCGGCCGGCGCGACGCCATTCAGGGCGACTGCGATAGGAGGATGGCGTGGCAGTCACTAAATGGGAGAGGACAACAGCACGACGGGTGATGGCTCCACGTGCGCGTATGAGACTGGCACTACAACGTGTGGCCGCAGCGCCTTGACTCGCAAGATGACGGTGGCCATGCCATGTGACGGCGCAGCGGGCGCGTGCAGCAGCGGCAGCGATGTCGCAATGCATGTGATGCGAGGGCAAGCGAGGTGACAACACGATATAGAGGCACGTGCGTGTGCCGGCGATGACGGCAGCGAACCAACCAGGGCATCTGGCCCGTGGCAACAGCGGAGGTGGCAGAGTGGTAAGGCGGATGCGACAGCGGCAGGTGGAGCAGGGCCGGCAACGATGTTGTAACACCACTGGTGTTTAGCTTTCACATTTGCACTGCATTTCATGAACATGAGCATCATGCATCCCTTTGTGAACTTATAGCACATGAAACATAAATTTCGAAACATAGCAACGTGTTGTATATTTCATGTGTGTTGTTCTTTATGAAATGTAAAGTGTCCAACACTTAAGTGCAACCTGTGCCACTCACTTAGTGAAACAAGATTAGTTAATACGATGCAACAAGATCATGAAATATGTGAAACATGACTATGAAACATTTGCAACATTTCTTGTGTTTTTCATCGTTTCAGTGTATCCCTTGATTGATTCTTGTGTGACCAATGCATGGTGTGGCTAGAAATGCTTGTAAGTAACTTAGTTACACTTAGAATGTCATTAGGAACAATGTTCATGTTGATCATTTTGCCTAATTAGGTTTCCAAGTCATGGTTGACCAATTTGGACCCCTAGAGCTCCTGTGTTTGACTGTTTAAAAAGTGTGGCTTAGGATGTTTGCATGTCTGAGCAACCTAAAGCAAAGATGTAGGGAATTATATAAGGAACAAACTTTGTTTAGAAGTCAAGTCTTGAAAATGTGCACAACATGCTCTAAAGGGCCCCACAAGTTAGATTTGAGATCTATTTTGAAACCCGAAAATTTTCTAAGTCATAAACCAATTTTCAGTTTCTTGAGCTGATGTTTGGAGCATTGTATCTCACAAACCAAGCCCAAACAGCTCGAGCTCCAATTGTAAAGATTGTAGTTCGCATATAGATGAACAACTTTGTTAATTACACCACGAGCTAAATCAACACGGTTTAGGAGATAATCATCGTTGAAGTTCACCGTCACCGGTATTGTCGGCCCGAAATGAAAGTTCAGACACCTACAAATGACCCGACCGATTGAGAACTCGATGGCGCGTGGGCGCCACGCGTCACCGCCGGGCCGAAGCGGCCAGGCCACGTCCCGGGCCTGAGCGCGCAAGATACAAGCCGCAAGACGCCACCGAGAGCCCCCCCCTGTGCCTCGGTTCATTTCTTCGCTTCTCCTTCTCCTCCGCACCAGGCAATGGAACCACCGCTTCCCCATTGCCGCCGTGAGCTTCGGCAAGCTCCCGCGCACTCACCACCGCGAAAATGCGCACTACACCTTCACCGAAGCTCCGCCGTGATCCCCTCTTGCTCGTCGTCATCTCCGCGCGGTCATTCGACCTCAGGTGAGGCCGCTGTCGGCGTTCCCGCACCGTCGCACCCTCGCCGGAGATGGCGCTCACCGCGGCCAGCGCACCACCGCACCACTCCTCCATCCTTAGCCCGCGTCTCGTCTTTCCCCGTCATGCGCTGATGCTCGGGTGATGATGTCACCACCACGCCGGTCCAGCTAAGCGGAACACGCCACGCCGCCACCGCGGCGCCATGGTCGAGCCGCCAAGCCGTGGCCGGGTACCTAGAGGTCGGTAGGGTTTGCGGTTAGGGTGCCAATCGACGCAGAGGTCTAGGCGGTCACGTTGGTGCCGTTCTCGTCGCCGGTGAGGTCACCGTCGGCGAAGCTACGCCTGCCTTCTTCTGCGGCGTCATGACCGCCTCCTCACTCTTGCTTTGCCGCCCCGACCGGTGGGGGTCGGTGACAGCCGTGTCCCAGTCCCACACGTCAGTGGCTGTTGTTCTTAAGGATAGTTCAAAAATACAGTTTTGATTGCTTATTTGATATTTTTGTATCTCCTGTTATGTAGATCCAAATTGGATGGTTCCAATTTTGTTAGACTCTCTGTGAGGTCTCGTATTTAAGAAAAATATGTCTTGAGCACTTTATGTAGAAATTTTGGATGAATTAAATAGGAACTTGAAATGTGTTTTTGAATGCATGCAAACTTGTTTAAATCATATCTTGAGTTTCCTTGATCCAAAAATTGTGAAATTTTGTGGGTGAGCTAGTATTGCTTAGTAGAAGCTCTGGTTAAAATTTGAGAGTCATTGCATGTGTAGTTTTTAAGTTATAGATTTTCCTTTTATCATTGGATGATTCTTGTGGGAATTTTAGTAATTTATTTATGAATCCATTGACTATGAAATTTGTTGGAGAGTATCCTAGTACCTTAAGGATACAAGGAAAAATATGAAATCTGTTGCTTGACACTTTTCACCAAGGATTCCTAATTATGCCATTTTAAGCCATTCTGCCTTACCATTTTTGTGTAGGTTGTTATACTTACTCAAATGGTGTGAAATTTTTATGGTAGTCTATTTAGAGCATGTAGTGTCTACTGTAATTTTTGTAGAATTAATGGGGCAGTTTTCATATATGTTTACTATTTCCCCTAATTAATTAAATAAATTAAGAAAGGTATTAAAAGAAATGTTTTGGTGAGGGACATCCTACTTTATGGTGTTCTTGTGATATATGTGATATGTCAGTAAAATTGGTTTTGTCCAATGAAGCGTTTGTATCATAAGTTGACAATTATTTGTTGTATTATGTCCCTCTGGACAGATCTGGGGACTTTGGAAAGTTCCCCATGATAATGTGGTTTTCTGTGCTTGTGTTGAATACAAAAGTTGTAGATAACTTATGTATCTAGCTCCTGTAAAAATTTGAGGGCATTTGGCCCAGTAGTTTAGAAACTACAGCTGTTTAAAGTTAGGTTCCTGTTTTGCTTACTCTCTGCCTTGTGAGGACAGAGTTCTGTTGATTTATGAATTCGAGCTGGTAAAGTGTCGAATCATGCTTTGAGGTCTAAAAATGAATTGTAGACAATTTCATAAGCTTTCCAGATTGTCTTGTTTCATGTCATTTGGAATTATACATCTCCAGTTATGGCTAGTTTAATGTACTGCTATATAGTCTTCATTTGCTGAAATACAATGCTTGATTGAATGTGTTGCAATGCAATCGTTGATTGTTTGGGGGTTAGTCTAACTTGAAAATATGCTTAGGTGCAGGTGCTAGGTCATTAACTGAAGATGAGCAATTATACATTAGGTTGTATAGACTTGGTAAGTAAAGTGTTTTGAATAGGGCTTAAGTTGGAATATGCAAACTACAACGAACATGTGCATTCTCCGAGCATCCACGACGATCGTTCATGTGCATCCATGATATTTATCTTGCGCATTCATGCAATAGGGTGTGCGGAGGAGTGACGTTGCTGGAGTTCGAGGAGCCAACCAGGAGGAGGAACCCGAGGTGCGAGGAAGCCGAGCGAAGCGATCGCGCGGAGGATCTGCCCGAAAGTGCCACGACCACCACCTTCCTCGTTCTCGAAAGGCAAGCCCGGAGCATATTAAGCCTCCCATGTTTTTGCAAATACTTTGAGTACCTTTTATTGTTGATGATGCATTAAGTATAGGAATTGGTTGGAACCAATTGCTGCATTATATATCCTTCCTTGTCCAGATATATCGACTTTGGAATCCTATTTAAGTTCGAAGCGGGTTATATGCTTAGCCATGCTTAGTGCGGTAGAAGTCGGTGATTTCTGTCACTGCGAGCTTTAGGATGAGGTGGGTCACGGTTGGCTATATTTGCTATCGTGGAAAAGAACCATGTGAATAATGAATTAAGACCGGGCGGGGTCTTGTGTAGGTTTGAACATAGTGACTCCGTCGAAGTCGTTTAAGGACCGATCTGTCATGACGTCCTCATGTCATGTTGAACGCAGCCTAACACTTAGTGGCCGGATAAGTCGTTCCGACCATGAAGCCTAGTAGCTCGACTCGGTAGGGGGACGCGAAAGCGATGGCGACATTCGGAGGTAGTAAGGATGTGCGGAGAGCCATTGGCATAAGTCCAAGGCGGGTTAGAGTCCCGAACAACCTTGGCGAGTGGTTCTCTCGAGAATGTCGATCTCGATCGGACTCGCGACTCTGAATCGTACCAAAGGTGACTTGTTTGCGACTCGACGGGAGAAGCGGGGTTTGTGTTTAGGAATACCCCTCCATTTGGATAGGAATCGATTGAATCGCCGTCTCTCCGGATAGTGAGAACTTGACCGAGCAATGGCAACGTAGATTCAATTAATTTAACGATATGGTTAAATGGATGATGATGATAAGGTTGCCAATGAATACCGATATGGTTATTAATGTTTGCACCCCAATAATATGATTGCTTAGTACAGGTGCTAATGTAGTTGTCGAGTTAATGGTTAAAAGTCACTTTGCTAGTCCGGCTAAGATTTGATCATTATTACTTATGCTTTTACGCAAAAGAAAGTGTCAACCAGATCCACTACAATAAGCTTTGCATAATCCTTGGTGTCATTTATTTTGGTTTCGGCGGGTAAGTCTAGTGAGTACATTTCCGTACTCGGGGTTTATTCCCTCTTGTTGCAGATGACCTTCTATATCGGGGATTACGTAAGTATTGTCTCCACCCGCCGGGTGATGAAGACTAGATCATGGGCATGATCTCTGTTCCCTTATCTGAATGCTTTTTGCGGGTGTGATCAAGCAAACCGGTATGTGTATTTGAACTCGAGTGTGTGAGTTAAACTATTTGCTTCCGCATGTTTTATAAGACTTGTTTTGTAATAACGTTGACTCTGTGATGATGTAATCTATTTGCAAACGTCTGTGAAATGTTGTAACGTCACGATATGTTATGTTGAATTATCGTGATCTTGGTTGTATGCAAGTTGGTTTGAAATCCTTGAGATTTCAGTTGACTACCGGGTTTATATGGGCTCAAGTTCGAGAATTTGATTGTTTGCGATTGTTTTTGTACTTGTGCTCTTATAAATTGGTCGGATTCTGTGACACGGTGGCATCAGAGCTAGATTCAACATTAAACATGTCTTATGGCTATTTAAAACAAAAGCTTTTGTTGTAAAAACGGTTTTCCAACTTATAATTATATATAAGTGTCCAAAAATCAAAATTTTTATGGTATACTGGTGATCACATCCTTTATAGCCCACTTAAGGACTTCTAGGTGGCTTATATATAATTACTAACTTGGGGGAATTGATTGTTTCTATTTTAAATGTCGTCCATGCGGCGTGATATTGCATGGTGCCATTCGTTTGAATGGTAATGTATGGATCAATTGCCTCTCACGCTAAGGTAAGTGTGAGTTGTGAGAGCATGACCGTCCAACTATCGGTCTAGGGGAGAGCTAGTTGTGGTTACTGGAGTATTTACATGTTACATACATGTATATATGAAGGTACTTAATTGTGGGTACATTTGTCGGGTAGTTTGGATCTCGAAGTATATATATCGGGGGATGTATATATGGAGAGTATCTTAGTTACTGCTTGTGTAATTAGCATTATATCTTGTTGGGTTGGGCTGCAATGAAGTTTTCTGCAGTACGCTAACAACGCACCGTGTAGATCGATTAGTTACCGCTAATTGAGAGAACGTATGTATGCCACCGTATATTCCGCTAAAGCTCAAATTTTACTAGGTTTGTGAGGACGTACGGTACGAGCATGCATCATATTCACTCATGTCATTCAAATTGCATTACCCCTCCCTTATAATTGCTTATCCCAAGTGTAAAGTGCAATCTCTCAAAAAAAATAATCTTCTCACGTGAATTGCATCCCCTTTTGATACTGAGATGGTCGCGCCAGTGTTTCCCTCTTGGTAGTGACACTTTCTGGACCGATTCGGTACTCCCACTTTGCTCTGGAGGGTGCTCAGTTCAGTTGGGTACCCGGAGGCACCCAGTTATACGTGGAGGCAGGCGGTACCATTGGGAGATGTACCATGGTACGTCGTGACCTTCATCGTCGCATAAAACCCCACAAGACCGTTGTGGCATGGGTGGAGCATCGAGGCCCGATGGGCAAAGTCCATGGGAAGCCGCTCGAGTTGCTGCCCTGGATGTGCTTGATGGATATAGTCTGAGCTTGAGGGGATGAGTTAGGGGGTGGACCTGCTTCATCCATTCCCCAGTATCTCCTCTCGAGGTGAGTGGACTCGGGACGTTGGTCGAGCCTTGGTTCGAGGCCGTGGCGAAGCGAGCGCAGAGCGACAACGCTGGAATGAGTGCTATGATGGCGAGTCTGAAGCTTTGTCGAGTCGAGCAAAACACCCTTTCGAAAGTGTGCTTGATGAAGCCGGCAAGGCAATGGAAGCTCAAGACAAGTTCAAAGTTGCGTGCCCGCAAGTATTGTCGCGCAAGGCGAATGCTTGTGGGAGAGCTCAACGAGAAGTTGATGAGATTCGTGGGATTGCAAATTATAAATGCACATAGCAATGGGGTCAAACCAAGACGCTTGAGAGAGAGACGAGCTTCATGACCGGTGATGAACCTCACTATTGAGAGAGATGAGGCTGCACAAGAGTTGGATCGTGTGACACGGCACCGGGATGCGACTTTAGAGTTAGCAGAAGAAAGGCGCGGGGTTGGATTTTGGCCAATCACTGGCGCCTTTCGAGGAGAGCAAGCATCGCAAGGACAGCTTGAAGAGCTTCGGGTTGAGCACCATCAACGCTGCACAACCGTCTGCTTCCTATTCCTCACCCCATACCAAGGTATCCAAATGTGGGTGGACCTCAAGTGATTGAGGCCGATGAGGAAGAAGAGGACGTGCAGATGGTTGACAATGCAAATTGAACCGGAAGAAGAAGAAGAGGAAGACCCGAGAAGAAGTCCAAGGTGTCTCCGATGTGGACATGCGATCACTTGACGCGTAGTTCGTTAGCGACTCTCGCTAGTATAAGCTTTTGCGATTATTGATGTAATGGACTTAAGTACGATGGTGATTTGGGATGTACTCTTTTAATTCGAACTCGGCATGTAATGTACTTTAATTCGCTCCCTTTGGGATGCGATCGTATGGTTAAGTTTAAAAACTTGTCATGTTGGAATGCACTGCGTATGGCGCTAGTAATCTACTTGATGATGTGGTGATTGGAGAATGAATTATTGCCTCTGTTATTGTATGAAGTTTTCATTCTCGTCATTAAATTCAGTTTGGCACAATTACATTGTTCCTCTCCAATGTGCTGATATCATCAATAATTCATTGGTTGCGCATTGTGCGGATGCCTCGTACTCGTTCATTGGTGCGGGTAGTGATGATGATGATGATCTTCCACCGCCACCACCACCCACACCAACGGAATTGATAGCAATGCTTGCGGAAGGACAGCGCACTATGGCTGAGGCCCTCCGTACGATTGCGAATCGGGATGGTCGTGGTCCACGCCAAGGACCGGAACCAAATCGATCTGATGATTTCAAGGATTTCCTTGACACAAAACCCCCAATCTTCAAGGAGGTGAGGAGCCTCTACAAGTCGATGAGTGGTTGAATACTCGAGCGCGAAGTTTAAATGCTGTTCCGCTTGGTGAGGTGTTTGAAGATCGAGTGACGCATCTAACCAACTGCATGGGCCGGTGGCATTTGGTGGAGTCATCATCGGTCCACTATGCCCGCTAATGCCCAAATCACCAGGATCGTTCAAGTCTTTGGGAAATTACATTCCTCTGGTCTTATGGCGATCAAACATACAGAGTTCATGAAAGTCGACTCGGAAACAAGAGCTCGAACGAATACCGCAAGCTTTCAACAACCTTGCAAGGTATGCTACCGAAGTTTGTGGACACAGATGCCAAGAAGATTGCAAGCTTCAAGCGGGACTTAGCCCCAAACCGATGAAGACCATGGGAAATTGCAAGTGCGCTCATTTTAATGAGTTTGTGAGCGATGCTTTATCGCAAGAGAACAACAATCTTTGTGTATCTTTGCTTCAAAAAAAGTCGTAAGAGGGCCTATGAGGCGGGTGCCTCACAATCTAAGGCCCCCGTCGCACAAAGGGCTCCATTCCGTCCTCCAGCATCAGCCGCCAAGTTTCGCCCCCCGCAGAAGAAGAATCCCGCCAAGACTGGGTTTCGCAAGGCATTTCTGATTGCTCTTCCCAAGGGCACTACCGGTCGAAGCGCAGTTCTGTGGCTCCTCCAAGCAACATGCCGTCTTTGGGCGCAACAAGACAAGCCATCGGGCAAGGGAATGCCCCTACCCTAAGAAGAATAACTACCGGTGGTCGCTGGGGACACAGGTGAACCACACTAATATTATTGAGATTCCTTCAGGAGAGGTAGTGATCTTTGGTAAGTTTTCGATAGATCAACACCCCGCAGCTTGTACTATTTGATTCAGTGCCGCATTCCTTTATTAGTCCAGCATTTGCATCCAAGTTTATGTAGAAAACATATCTTTGTTGAGGGTGAGGGTTATTGTATTAGGGCTGCCGGTGGTGTTATCCCAACCAAGGTGGTAGTTGGGGAAGTACAATTTGAGATAGAGGCGAAGTTATTAGGTTGATCTCGGTAGTATTACGGGGCTGGGTATTGATGTGATATTGGGAATGAATTGGATGAGCGAGCACACGGGTGCTTATTGATACATCGACTAGAGTAGTTATGCTCAGAGATCCCGATGAATCGGAAGGTTTTACGGTGCAACTACCAAGGGACCTCAACCTTTCTTGTGCAGCTAATGCGGTGCAAGCAAAGGCTATTGCGAGATATCCCCGTAGTGTGTGACTTTCCGGATGTTTTTCCCGATGATTTGCCTGGATTACCCCCGGATCGGGACGTGGAGTTCAAGATAGAGTTGCTTCCTGGTACAGCTCCTATCTCTAGAAGGCCATATAGAATGCCTCCCAATGAACTAGCTGAACTTAAGACCCAGTTGAATGAACTTCTAAAGAAAGGTCTTATCCGTCCTAGTTCATCTCCGTGGGGTGCTTGACTATCTTTGTGAAGAAGAAAGATCAATCCCTACGCATGTGTGTAGATTATAGACCCTTGAATTCAGTTACAATCAAGAATAAGTACCCTCTACCACGTATAGATATCTTATTTGATCAGTTATCCAAGGCAAAAGTCTTTTCCAAGATCGATTTGAGATCTGGGTATCATCAAATCAAGATTCGGCCCGAGGATGTCCCAAAAACCGCATTCTCTACAAGATATGGTCTATATGAGTACTGGTTATGTCTTTTGGATTGACCAATGCCCCGCACATTTTATGTATCGATGAATTAGGTGTTTATGCCCGAGTTGGACAAATTTGTGGTGGTATTTATAGATGATATCTGGTCTATTACGAGAATGAAGAAGATCATGTTGAACATTTGCGGGTGGTTCTTACTAGATTGCGAGAACACCATTTGTATGCAAAGTTCAAACAAATGTGAATTTTGGCTTCGTGAGGTACCTTTTCTTGGACACGTGTTGTCCGAGGGTGGAATTATGGTTGATCCCACCAAGGTGCAAGAAGTATTGAACTGGAAGGCTCCCATCTCGGTGCACGAGGTTCGGAGTTTTACGGGGTTGGTAGCTATTATCGCCGCTTCATCCCGGATTTCTCTAAAATAGCCAAGCCTATGACTCGATTTCTTTGCAAAAAGACATGAAGTTTATGCGGACTCCACGAGTGTGATGCGGCTTTCCATACCCTGCGAACTCTTCTAACATCGGCTCCGGTTTTGGCGCAACCGGATATCGAGAAACCTTTGATGTGTTACGTGATGCATCGGTATTGGGTTAGGAGGTGTTCTTATGCAAGAGGGTAGAGTCATCGCTATACCTCTCGCCAACTTAGGAAGCATGAAGTGAATTATCCAACGCATGACTTGGAACTTGCTGCAGTTGTTCATGCTTTGAAGGCCTAGAGACATTATCTACTTGGCAATGTGTGCAACATCTACTGCGATCATAAAAGTCTCAAGTACATCTTCACTCAACCGAGTTAAATATGCGTCCGAGAGAAGATGGCTCGAGTTGATCAAAGATTATAACCTTCAAGTGCACTATCACCACGGCAAGGCAAAGCGTCGTCGCGGATGCCTTAAGCGAAAGTCTCATTGCCACTCGTTGATTGAGAGTGATGTCCATTTGTCAAAGCTCCTTCATCCTGCAGTCCCGCACCACATCCTCGCTCGGTTGTACTCTCTCAGTAGTCGAATTATCGAGCTCTGAAGAAGGCGGATCGGTGTGTGTTTCACATCAAGCGCAAGATGAAAGAGCAAGAAACCAAACATTTTCGAGTCGATGAGGAAGGCGTGTTATGGTTCAAGGATAGGTTGGTAGTTAGAAGGATAGAGAGAGCTCGAAACCAAATCATATCCAAGCTCATTCCTCTAAGTTATCTATTCATCCGGTAGTAGTAAAATGTATCATGATTTAAAGCCGCGATTTTGGTGGACCAAAATGAAGAAAGAGATAGCCGCTTATGTGGCTAGGTGTGACACTTGTTGTCGGGTCAAGGCGGTACACATGAAATTTGGATTACTTCACCACTCTCTATTTCTGGTTGGAAATGGGAAGAGATAAGTATGGATTTTATAGTTGGACTCCCTACCACTCGGAGGAATTTTAACTCAATTTGGGTAATTGTGGACCGACTGACCAAGTCGGCACACTTCATTCCGGTCCGCATAGACTTTCGTCCAACCGACTACGCGGAGTTGTACTTCAACCAGATAGTCCAACTTCATGGGGTCCCTCGTACTATTGTCTCGAGATAGAGGACCACAGTTCCTTTGCGCGCTTTGGGAGCACTTACACGGATTATTAGGGACTAAGCTCGTAAGAAGTCCTGCCTATCATCCGCAAACCAATGGACAAACTGAGCGAGTGAATCAAATCTTAGAAGATATGTTGAGAGCTTGTGTCATATCGGCTAAGGGCCCATGGGAAAAATGGTTACCCCTAGCTGAATTCTCGTACAATAATAGTTATCAAGAGAGCATAAAGATGGCACCGTTTGAAGCTTTGTATGGCGGAAGTGTAGAACCCCGTTGAACTGGGTAGAAGCCGATGAAGGGAGATATTATGGAATTGATTTTGTTCAAGAAGCGAAGAACAAGTCCGTACTATCCAAACTCACATGGCGCTTGACTCAAGCTAGGCGTAAAAAGTTATGCCGATCGACGTAGAAAACCTATTGAATTGAAGTTGGAGACTTCGTTTATCCGAAAGTCTCACCTATGAAGAGTGTCCAACGCTTTGGTGTGAAGCGAAAGCTTGCGCCAAGATATGTTGTTGGTCCGTTTGAAATCATTGGACAAAGTGGTAAAGTGGCGTACAAGATTCAATTACCTCCCGAGATGAGTGCTATCTTCAATGTCTTTCATGTATCCCAATTGAAGAAATGTCTTGGCGTCCCTCAAGAGAGAGTTCCATTGGGGATATCGAGTTAAAATCGGATTTGACCTTTGAAGAAAAGCGGTTCGAGTGATTGACACTCGTGAGCGAGTGACTCGAGTCGGGTAGTCAAGTTCTATAAAGTCATGTGGAGCAATCGGGGGTAGTGAACGCGATGCAACATGGGAAAGGGAAGATTATTTGAGGGATGGTTATAAGGAATTCTATCATCAACAATGGTACGCTTTTCAAATCTCGGGACGAGATTTTTATAAGGGGAGGGCTGTAACACCTTTGGTGTTTAGCTTTCACATTTGCCTTTGCATTTCATGAACATGAGCATCATGCATCCCTTTGTGAACTTATAGCACATGAAACATAAATTTGAAACATAGCAACGTGTTGTATATTTCATGTGTGTTGTTCTTTATGAAATGTAAAGTGTCCAACACTTAAGTGCAACCTGTGCCACTCACTTAGTGAAACAAGATTAGTTAATACGATGCAACAAGATCATGAAATATGTGAAACATGACTATGAAACATTTGCAACATTTCTTGTGTTTTTCATCGCTTTTGAGTGTATCCCTTGATTGATTCTTGTGTGACCAATGCATGGTGTGGCTAGAAATGCTTGTAAGTAACTTAGTTACACTTAGAATGTCATTAGGAACAATGTTCATGTTGATCATTTTGCCTAATTAGGTTTCCAAGTCATGGTTGACCAATTTGGACCCCTAGAGCTCCTGTGTTTGACTGTTTAAAAGTGTGGCTTAGGATGTTTGCATGTCTGAGCAACCTAAAGCAAAGATGTAGGGAATTATATAAGGAACAAACTTTGTTTAGAAGTCAAGTCTTGAAAATGTGCACAACATGCTCTAAAGGGCCCCACAAGTTAGATTTGAGATCTATTTTGAAACCCTGAAAATTTTCTAAGTCATAAACCAATTTTCAGTTTCTTGAGCTGATGTTTGGAGCACTGTATCTCACAAACCAAGCCCAAACAGCTCGAGCTCCAATTGTAAAGATTGTAGTTCGCATATAGATGAACAACTTTGTTAATTACACCACGAGCTAAATCAACACGGTTTAGGAGATAATCATCGTTGAAGTTCACCTGTCAGTCGGTATTGTCGAAACTGAAACGAAAGTTCAGACACCTACAGTGACCCGACCGATTCGAGAACTCGATGGCAGCGTGGCGCCACACGTCACCGCCTGGCTGAGCGCCGAGCCACGTCGGGCCTGAGAGCGCCAAAGACAAGCCGCAAGACGCCACCGAGAGCCCCCACCGTGCCGAGTTCATTTCTTCGCTTCCTCCCTTCTCCTCCGCGGTAAAGGCGGTGGAACCACCGCCTCCCCATTGCCGCCGTGAGCTTGGCAAGCTCCCGCCAAGACTCACCACCGCGAAACGCTGCGCACTACACCTTCACCGAAGCTCGCCGTGATCCCCTCTTGCTCGTCGTCATCTCCGCGCGGTCATTCGACCTCGGTGAGGGGCATTGTCGGCGTTCCCGCACCGTCGCACCCTCGCATGGGAGATGGCGCCACCATGACGGCGCACCACCGCACCACTCCTCCATCCTTAGCCCGCGTCTCGTCTTCCCCATCATGCGCCGATGCTCGGGTGATGATGTCACCACCACACCGGTCTAGCCAAGCGGAACACGCCACGCCGCCACCGCGCGCGCATGGCCGAGCCACCGAAAACCGTGGTCGGGGTACCTAGAGGTCGGTAGGGTTTGCGGTTAGGGTGCCAATCGACTTGAGAGGTCTAAGCGGTCACGTTGGTGCCGTTCTCGTCGCCGGTGAGGTCACCGTCGGTGAAGCTACGCCAAATCTTCCGCAGCGTCATGCAGCCGCCTCCTCTGCTTTGCTGCCGCTGACCAGTGGGGTCGGCTGACAGCCGGGTCCCACACGTCAGTGGCTGTTGTTCTTAAGGATAGTTCAAAAATACAGTTTTGATTGCTTATTTGATATTTTTGTATCTCCTGTTGTGTAGATCCAAATTGGATGGTTCCAATTTTGTTAGACTCTCTGTGAGGTCTCGTATTTAAGAAAAATATGTCTTGAGCACTTTATGTAGAAATTTTGGATGAATTAAATAGGAACTTGAAATGTGTTTTTGAATGCATGCAAACTTGTTTAAATCATATCTTGAGTTTCCTTGATCCAAAAATTGTGAAATTTTGTGGGTGAGCTAGTATTGCTTAGTAGAAGCTCTGGTTAAAATTTGAGAGTCATTGCATGTGTAGTTTTTAAGTTATAGATTTTCCTTTTATCATTGGATGATTCTTGTGGGAATTTTAGTAATTTATTTATGAATCCATTGACTATGAAATTTGTTGGAGAGTATCCTAGTACCTTAAGGATACAAGGAAAAATATGAAATCTGTTGCTTGACACTTTTCACCAAGGATTCCTAATTATGCCATTTTAAGCCATTCTGCCTTACCATTTTTGTGTAGGTTGTTATACTTACTCAAATGGTGTGAAATTTTTATGGTAGTCTATTTAGAGCATGTAGTGTCCCTGTAATTTTTGTAGAATTAATGGGGCAGTTTTCATATATGTTTACTATTTCCCCTAATTAATTAAATAAATTAAGAAAGGTATTAAAAGAAATGTTTTGGTGAGGGACATCCTACTTTATGGTGTTCTTGTGATATATGTGATATGTCAGTAAAGTTGGTTTTGTCCAATGAAGCGTTTGTATCATAAGTTGACAATTATTTGTTGTATTATGTCCCTCTGGACAGATCTGGGGACTTTGGAAAGTTCCCCATGATAATGTGGTTTTCTGTGCTTGTGTTGAATACAAAAGTTGTAAATAACTTATGTATCTAGCTCCTGTAAAAATTTGAGGGCATTTGGCCCAGTAGTTTAGAAACTACAGCTGTTTAAAGTTAGGTTCCTGTTTTGCTTACTCTCTGCCTTGTGAGGACAGAGTTCTGTTGATTTATGAATTCGAGCTGGTAAAGTGTCGAATCATGCTTTGAGGTCTAAAAATGAATTGTAGACAATTTCATAAGCTTTCCAGATTGTCTTGTTTCATGTCATTTGGAATTATACATCTCCAGTTATGGCTAGTTTAATGTACCGCTATATAGTCTTCATTTGCTGAAATACAATGCTTGATTGAATGTGTTGCAATGCAATCGTTGATTGTTTGGGGGTTAGTCTAACTTGAAAATATGCTTAGGTGCAGGTGCTAGGTCATTAACTGAAGATGAGCAATTATACATTAGGTTGTATAGACTTGGTAAGTAAAGTGTTTTGAATAGGGCTTAAGTTGGAATATGCAAACTACAACGAACATGTGCATTCTCCGAGCATCCCGACGATTCGTTCATGTGCATCCATGATATTTATCTTGCGCATTCATGCAATAGGTGTGCGGAGGGAGTGGCGTTGCTTGGAGTTCGAGGGAGCCAACGGGGAGGAGGAACTCGAGGTGCAGGAAGCCGACGGCAAGCGATCACCGCGCGGAGGATCTGCCTGAGAGTGCCACGACCACCGGCCTTCCTCGTTCTCGAAAAGGCAAGCCCCAAGCATATTAAGCCTCCCATGTTTTTGCAAATACTTTGAGTACCTTTTATTGTTGATGATGCATTAAGTATAGGAATTGGTTGGAACCAATTGCTGCATTATATATCCTTCCTTGTCCAGATATCGCTTTGGAATCCTATTTAAGTTGAAGCGGGTTATATGCTTAGCCATGCTTAGTGCGGTAGAAGTCGGTGATTTCTGTCACCTGTGAGCTTTAGGATGAGGTGGGTCACGGTTGGCTATATTTGCTATCGTGGAAAAGAACCATGTGAATAATGAATTAAGACCCAGGCGGGGTCTTGTGTAGGTTTGAACATAGTGACTCCGTCGAGTCGCGTTAAGGACCGATCTGTTGACGTCCTCATGTCATGTTGAACGCAGACCTAACACTTAGCTGGGCGGATAAGTCGTTCCGACCCATGAAGCCTAGTAGTAGCTCGACTCGGGCCGGGACGCGAGCAGATGGCGACATTACGGAGGTAGTAAGGATGTGCGGAGAGCCATTGGCATAAGTCCAAGGGAGTTAGAGTCCCGAACAACCTTGGCGAGTGGTTCTCTCGAGAATGTCGATCCGATCGGACTCGCGACTCTGAATCGTACTAAAGGTGACTTGTTTTGCGACTCCGACGGGAGAAGCGGGGTTTGTGTTTAGGAATACCCCCCAATTTGGATAGGAATCGATTGAATCGCCGTCTCTCCCGGATAGTGAGAACTTGACCGAAAGCAATGACAACGTAGATTCAATTAATTTAACGATATGGTTAAATGGATGATGATGATAAGGTTGCCAATGAATACGATATGGTTATTAATGTTTGCACCCCAATAATATGATTGCTTAGTACAGTGCTAATGTAGTTGTTAGGTTAATGGTTAAAAAGTCACCGCTAGTCCAAGGCTAAGATTTGATCATTATTACTTATGCTTTTCTCGCAAAAAGAAAGTGTCAACCAGATCCACTACAATAAGCTTTGCATAATCCTTGGTGTCATTTATTTTGGTTTCGGCAAGTAGAAGTCTAGTGAGTACATTCCCGTACTCGGGGTTTATTCCCTCTTGTTGCAGATGACCTTCTATATCGGGGATCCTGTAAGTATTGTCTCCACCCTTGGTGGTGATGAAGACTAGATCATGGGCATGATCTCTGTTCCTTATCCGAATGCTTTTGCGGGTCGTGATCAAGCAAACCGGTATGTGTATTTGAACTCGAGTGTGTGAGTTAAACTATTTGCTTCCGCATGTTTTATAAGACTTGTTTTGTAATAACGTTGACTCTGTGATGATGTAATCTATTTGCAAACGTCGTGAAATGTTGTAACGCACGATATGTTATGTTGAATTATTGTGATCTTGGTTGTATGCAAGTTGGTTTGAAATCCTTCGAGATTTTGAGTTGACTACCGGGTTTATATGGGCTCAAGTTCGAGAATTTGATCGTTTTGCGATTGTTTTTGTACTTGTGCTCTTATAAATTGGTCGATTCGTGTGATGATGTGATGCGGGCGGCCCAAGGGCCCCGATGGCAACGAGAAACGAGGCGCTTGAGCCATGGCGAGGGAAGGAATAGCTACATGCCCTAGGCAGCCGGCCACCGTGGCTAGCCGAGCATGGCCAGACACGCGCGTGCGTGGCCGACGCACCGACGATGGCACAGGGCAGTGGTGACCGCGTCCACACGATGAAACTGGCTGGAAACGTCACGCGCACGACTTTTAACGCGTTCCAAAAATCAAACTCGATGATTCAAATGCCAAACCAATTTTTCTATACTCAAGAGGGTATGTTAAACTACTGAAACAAGCCCTAATACCACACCATTACTTAACCCAAATCTCCTACAAAAATTGTAGAACTATGCTTCGTCAAAGCGTTTTCCGACTTAGGACATTCGACCAAGTCTTGCTCGGTTTCGCGTCGAATTCGATTTCCATGCTACCAACCCTGCTAGCTAGGGAATCCCTTTTGCGTTCGCAGGTATTTCATCGTCACCTACGAAGTTTGTACTACAAACTTTATTATAATTTTGTATATGCATTCTATAACATTTTCATTTAGTAAAAATTCGTTTACAACCCTAAGTGACAAAACACGACATTGAATATAACTTTCGTTTCGCGTTTCCAATGAACATTTCAAGCTACGTACATTGCTTTTCACTCTATATTACACACATTTACACATAAATATGATGCTCATGCAGTGTTTTAGCAAAAGACTATACAGTGTAACACCGAGGGTGTTACAAATCTACCCCCCTAAAACAAAATCTCGACCCAAGATTTCATGTGCCTAGTGTGGGAAGGAGATAGAAAATACATTTCAGTGTGACAACTACCTATTAGAACTAGAGAGAAGGTGGGGGTAATGCTTCAATATATAGCTCTCTTGTTCCCACGTGGCCTCATCCTCTGAGTGGTTCTACCACTGCACCTTGTAGAACTTCATCACATTGTTCCTTGTCACTCTTTCCTTTTCGTCCAGGATTTTGACAGGGTGCTCAATATAAGTCAAATTAGGTTGGAGTGGAAATCCTTCAAGTTATACAGCTTCATCAGGGATCTGCAAACATTTCTTCAACTATGAGATGTGAAACACATCGTGTACCACTAATAAAATATTGGGAAGCTAGAGATGATAAGCAATTGGGCCA
Source organism: Miscanthus lutarioriparius (assembly GCA_904845875.1). Taxonomy (NCBI): domain Eukaryota; kingdom Viridiplantae; phylum Streptophyta; class Magnoliopsida; order Poales; family Poaceae; genus Miscanthus; species Miscanthus lutarioriparius. The sequence goes on from CAJGYO010000018.1 coordinate 56,943,374, forward strand.
CACTATGCCAAAACCTTGTAAGGACCCACATATCAAGGGGATAGCTTGCCATGGATACCAAACTGATGCACCCCTCTCATAGGAGACACCTTGAGGTACACATGATCCCTAACTACAAACTACAAAGAACTTCTTCGCTTGCCCGTATAAGCTTTCTGTCGGCTCTGAGCTACCTTCAAATGATTCTAAATAATGCTGACTTGCTCTCAGGCCTCTTTGATGAAATTAGGCCCAATGTATCCACGGTCTCCCACTTCAACCTAGTTAAGTGGTGTGCTACACTTCCTTCCATACAGAGCTTCAAATGGTGCCATACGAATACTCTCTTGGTAGCTATTATTGTAAGAAAATTCAGCTAACTTCAAACATTCATCCCACTTCTCAGGAAAAGAAATGGCACAAGCTCTCAACATGTCCTTGAGTACCTGGTTCACCCTTTCAGTTTGGCCATCAGTTTGTGGATGATATGATGAGCTTCTAAGGAGACGAGTACCAAGACATTGCTGTAGTTGCTCCCAAAAATGAGAGACAAAAACTGACCCTCTATTAGAGATGATAGTAAGGGGAACTCCGTGTAGGGTCACAATCCGATCAAAATATATCTCAGCATACTTCTTGGCTGTATGTCTAGTGTCCACCGAAAGGAAATGAGCAGACTTAGTGAGACGGTCCACAATGACCCAAATAGAGTCATATCCCTTGGATGTGTGGGGTAAACCCACAATGAAATCCATGGAAATATCTTCCCATTTCCAAACAGGAATGGTCAAGGGCTGCAAATATCCTAGGGTATGCATATGATCTGCTTTAACACTCCCACAAGTGTCGCACTCCACGACGTACTGGGTGATATCCTGCTTCATGTTGGACCACCAGTACAAGTGGCGCAAATCATAGTACATCTTGTTGCTACCAGGATGGATAGACATCTTTGAATGATGGGCTTCATTCAAAAATCTTCCTTCTCAGCTCCTCATTTGATGGAACCACCAATCTGTCTTTGTATCTCACTACTCCTTGCTCATCAATACTAAACTAAGGACCACGCCCTTTGGCAATTAACTTCTTGATGTGAGGAATTTCTAAAGTGTCTTGTCTTTGCTCTAGAATAATCTGCTCAAGTAATTATGAAACTAAGGCAATGTGAGCCAGCACCTTAGCATGGTTGAGAGACAAAGGTGTTTCTTCAACCTGATATGACTTTCGGCTCAAGGCATCAGCTACCACATTGGCCTTTCCTAGGTGGTAATGTACCTCCAAGTTATAATCCTTGATCAATTCCAACCGTCTCCTTTGCCTCATATTTAACTCAGACTGAGTAAAAATATATTTGAGGCTCTTATGGTCTGTAAAATATGTACTTTGTTGCCCAACAAATAATGCCTCTAAATCTTTAGAGTGTGGACCACAGCAACCAGCTCTAAATCACGGGTGGGGTAATTCACTTCGTGCCTTTTCAGTTGGTGCAAAGCATAAGCTATCACACGCCCATCTTGCATAAGCACACATCCCAACTCCATCTTCGAGGCATCACAATATACATCAAAAGGTCTGTCAATGTCTGGTTAGGCCAAAATAGGAGCTATGGTAAAAAATTTCTTCAAAGCTTGGAAGACTTCTTCACAGGCTAGGCTCCAATCAAACTTAGCTTCTTTTTGGAGCAGCTTGGTCATCGGCTGAGCTATCTTGGAGAAATCCGGGATGAAACGCCAATAGTACCTAGCTAGACCAAGGAACTGATGAATCTGGTGTACTGACTTGGGAGACTTCCAATTTAGCACATCTTGCACCTTGCTGGGGTCAACGGAGATACCGTTAGGTGTCAAAACTTGCCCAAAAAACTGCACTGAATCTAACCAAAATTCAAACTTGTTGAATTTAGCATACAGCTTGTGTTCCCTCAATCGAGCTAGTACTATCCGAAGGTGTTGGGCATGTTCTTCCTTGTTCTTGGAATATATCAGGATATCATTAATGAATACCACTACAAACTTGTCTAGCTCTAGCATAAAGGCTGAATTCATTAGGTACATGAAGAATGCAGGAGCGTTGGTGAGACCAAAAGACATGACTAGGTATTCATACAACCTATACCTAGTAGAAAAAGCTGTCTTTGTTATATCTTGTGGTCTAATCTTGATCTGATGATAGCCTGAACGGAGGTCAATCTTGGAGAACACCTTGGCACTAGCTAGTTGATCGAACAAAGTATCTATGCAGGGCAAGGGATACTTGTTTTAATGGTTACCGTATTAAGAGGGCAGTAATCCACACACATCCAAAGAGTGTCATCCTTCTTCACAAAAATGGCTGGACAACCCTATGGTGAAGAGCTAGGACGGATGAAGCCCTTTTCCAATAACTCTTCCAACTGCTTCTTCATTTTAGCCTATTCCTTCGGGGCCATGCGGTACGAGCATCGGGAGATAGGAGCAGTACCAGGCTCTAGCTCATTGGAGAACTCCACATCTCTGTCCGGTGGCAACCTAGGTAGATCTTTAGGAAAAACATCCAGGAACTCACATACCATAGGAATAGAGGCAAGATCAGGGGAAGCTTCAGCATGAGTAGCAACAGGTAAGACTGGATCTGAGGGTACAAGAAGAGACATCCTATTCTCAGAAGAAGGAAGCCGTAACTCGACAACTCTCTACTTTAGATCCAAGACTACCCCATATACACGCAACCAGTTCATTCCTAGAATTGCATCAATGCCTTGCCTAGGCAGCACCATGAACTAGAGACGGTAAGTGTGAGTGGCTAATACTAAGCTCACTATGTCCGTCCGAGTATTAACGCACATCTACGCACCCAGAGTACTAATTCTATAGGCAAAAGGTATAGCCATAAGAGGTATATTGTGCTGGTGTGCAAATCCCATGCTCATGAATGAATGTGATGCACTAGAATCGAATAACACATAAGCTGGATGGGAATCAATGGTGAACATAACAGCCATCACCGGTTCATTTTGTAATATTTCCTCAGCCTCCATGAAATTAACCTGTCCAGATCGGCTGACTGACACTTTCTTCTTGATCACTGTCCGCTTGATTAGCCTAGAGTTAGCTGATGGCTGAGCAGACTGGGCTGGCTGGTTTTGCGGACACTCTTGAGCATAGTGGCCTTCTTTGCCACACTTGAAACAAGCACCGGGCTTGTTCCCCAGTCCTTGACGAGGTGGGACCTATTGTCCCTGAGGCTATTGATGTTGCACCTGCTGGGTAGGTGCACGATACTGAGTGGAAGGAGCCTAAAAAGTCTGCTGAGGCTGTCGAAATGAATGCCCGCCTGAAGATTGATAGGGCACCTGCCTAACAACCTATACTTTCTGGGCATGGGGGTGACTAGAAGACCTTGTAGCCACTCGCTTGCGCTTCCATTCTGCTTGGGAGTCACACTACAGGCCCTCCATGGCAATGGCAGCATTCATCATCGCCCCAAAGGTCTGATAGTTCCTAGTATATAACTCCTTCTGTAAACTGCAAGAAAGGCTACGATAGAAGCGATCCCTCTTCTTCTCATCTGTATCCACATGAGTCCCAGCATACTGCGACAAGTGATTGAACTTGTTGACGTAGTCCATCACAGTCATACTGCCTTGCCAAAGGTCCAAAAACTCTGTCAACTTTCTATTGAGAACACCAGCAGGAATATAATATTCTCTAAAGGCTGCAGTGAACTCCTACTAGGTCACCCGATGATCCACCGGCTGCATGGCATTGAATGTATCCCACCATGCACTCATGGATCCCAACAGTTGTTGCGCCATAAAGCGCACCTTCTGCTCATCCGTTACGGTGAGCAATAGAAACTTTTGCTCTAGAATGCGAAGCTAGTGCTTCGCATCTAGAGGCTCAGCCAACGACATGAACATGGGTGGGTGCATCTTTAGGAAATCCTGATAAGAGCAGGGTCCCATAGGACCGCGGGCACCACCCCTATTCCCACCATTGCCCCCGTGGCCTCCACGGACGAAACCACCGATAGCCTGTGCTAGCAGCTCCATGGCATGGGCTGACTCATGACGAGCAGCCAACATTTCTGCCATCATCTCCGCATGAGTCATCGGAGGTGGCGGCGACGGCGGAGGAGCCAAAAGTGGAGCCTTGTGGCTCTCCCGTTGCCGTGCTCGATGCCTCGACCACTTTCACCTTGGCCTTCACCAAGACCATGGCCTGCCCCGGCACTGGTGCTCCCATGACCAGATCTCAAGTTCATCTGTAAGAGATAGGAACCATCCACTTAGAACAACCCTCCAGATCAGAAACAAGGGATTAGAGAAATGATAAGACATTTATTAAAGCATTCTTTTAGTTTATCCGACCAATTTACTAATCCAATTATACGTGTAGGGGGAATTTTATCTAAGCAAGATTCTCTTATCATATTGCATGCATCGGCCTATACGCTCACTCAAGCCGAAATATAGCGGCATTCACAAAATTTCGGCACATCGCACACTCACTTTCCGTATGCTAAGCGATTTCTTACACAACATAAGTCAGTGTACCTGCAGAAAACTGATTAGATAAAACTAGTGCCGCTATCCTAGATAGACCATATTGCTAGGGCATATATTTATTTACCTAATTTTATCACATCCTACTTTTCACAAAACTTTTGTTTTTCAAATTTTAGGTTTTGGAAATGAGTGATGAAACTCATAAACTCATTATTGGCTCTAGTACCAACTGTGGCAGAACTGCCCGAAATAACGCACTTACGGAGGCGCTTGTCTTCCACTAACACTAAGCACCCCGAGAGCGAGCTACATCGGGTGGGTTCCGTCGGGCACACCCCAAGGGAGGGCCCAAAAGGTCCACATTTTCCTCCAAGGATCCAATATTGAGAACGAGTTACAATACTTAATCTATTTTATACATCCAGAGTTCTTAAAAAAATATATTATTACAGTACCAAATTTAGAGTGCGGAATATTAAACAGCAGAATGAAAATACACATCTATCGATAATGAACAAGGATTCGTTTGTGCCCACCAGAAGAATCCTTCACACAATGGGTACTCCTCAAGTTGAACCTGCAATAGGGGTAAATAAACCCTGAGTACACAATATACTCACAAGACTTATCCGACTAGTGGGAATAATTTCCCGACTCCAAGGGATATGATAAGCTTTATGGTTTGCTGGGTTTCTTTTTGCAGAAAACAATGCTAATAGTGAATCCTTATTTATGTTATTATTAGTAGTCATGATTAATTCATCATCTAGCCATTTTATGTAAGCACATGTTCTACTTTCAAGCAAGAGTTGAGCAATCAGTTCCATTTCTTCACCTTTCATCTTTCAGTTCTTACTACGGTGCTAGACCATAGACAAGCCGTACTGAATTGCCCTATGATTCGTGAATCAATGCCCCCAGCTGGGTACCCCAAAAACACACGCCCCGCTTGTACCCCAGGCACAAGCAAGACCAACCCATCAGCCTCCTATCATGGGGTCTAGGTCCCCGTCCAAACTTGGACTCCAAGCCCCCGCTCCTAAATCACAGACTCAGTGTGGTGCAAGGACCACCACCATCCCCGCCTCTAATCAGTCGGTCCAAAAAGAGCCAGAACCCATGACAAGAGAGCTACAAGTCTTCCCTACGCCCATACCCAAGTATGTGCTCGGGATAATAAATCTGTGTCTTGCCTAGAGTCCAATGCCACGGCCGGTCCTTAACCGACATAAATAGGGAAAAAGTGTAACCAAGCTATGCCCTATTGGCCGCAGGACACAACCTCTTACACCCACCAATACCCAAACCATATCCCTGCCCGGTCTCCATTTTTCCTTTCCACCATTTTATCATGAGTGATCATAATTATCACCTATTATGAGTAACAACAGGTTACTCACGCTACCGATACCCTGAGCATAGCAGCTACTCGACCTATACTAGTATGACTCATGGGTAAGTATATCTATGCATGTAATTTCCATAAAAAGCATGTAACGTAAATGCACATCATATATATATTCATTGATCATTCAAAAATAGGGGTTATACACTAGGGCTTGCCTTGGGCAGGTGGTGGGTCAACAAAATCAGCAACGAATGGCTCCGGGGCTCCCTCCTGTATGAGAACCTCCTCCTCATAAAACTCAATAATCTCCTCGTAGTCCTGTTCATCCGCAAACACAAACTCTACCAACTTGTGATCTACATGCATGAAATGATGATGCAACACTTAATAATACGACAATAGCAACTCTTAAAATAAAATACATCTATCAAGCTACTAAACTAGCTCTACCGACTAAGACATTACGTTACTTATCATTTCCACTAAATAGGTGTGAGACATTTCATACATTAACTTAGCAACTAAAGGCAATCTTATTCTTAACAACGATTTACTCTATATACGACAAAACAAGGAGTACTGGCTATTCTATTTATCAACCTACTCCAGGACTATAAAAAATCTGTGAGCATATAATAATCTATTAAGCCTACTATAAAAATTCCATGGCTAAAGCTATCACTGATTTGCCACAAAAAAAATCCTACAAATATTAAGCTAACTAATACTAAGCTTTCTAAATTGAATTTATGAATCTATCATTATCATAGCTATCTGTAAACTAACTACACCAATAGATAGATAGCATTTTTGTGAACCTAACAAATTTTGTTTCACTATTTTTGGACACCTACAGAACTTACTATAATTTTACCAAGATCAGCTCAAAACTAAATTGAAAAAACATTTGTTAATTCAATGGAAAAAAGGAAACTAAAATTCACCGCGCGGCCCACTATTCATGGCTCGGCCCATGCTCTTGTAGTGAGCACAAATGTGAGCCACCGGCGTAGCCCACGGCGGAGCCCGCGCGTGAGTTGGCTCTTTTGCTAAATAGCCCCCATTCTCTTTCCTATTCGCAAAGCTAACTCGAACACTATTTAACTGAGTCTTAGACTTGCATCTTGCACCCTACCCTTAATCCAATTCCTATTTTCCAAGGTCCCTGGCTAGAACTACTAAAGGTCGTAGCATCTCTGGCCAAACGCTGGTGAGCATGGACCTCCCCGGCATCAAACAACACCACCATGACACTCTACGTGCAAAGTGCAACCGATCGAGGTATCAAACGCCACAAATGGTGCAGCCCGAAGGCGTGGCCATGCACCGCGGTGGGGTCTGGCCGCGGCAATACCGGCACCGGCGAAATCAGCTAGGCCAACGCCTCTACCGCTACCCTTTTATCCATTTATAAACTTCGAGCAACAAGATAGAAGCCCTACTTGAACCACTACTACACCCAAATGCGCCGACCACGGGAACGACATGCAACCCAGTTCGCCGGCGGCAGTGAATGCGTCTTGGGCGACCTTGACCCCAACCGGGTCAACCACCTACCCTAGGAGCAAGAGGGCCTCACTAGAGACATGTAGGATAGGCTAGACGCAGTCGTGAGGCTCGGCAAGGTGGTTGACCACGTGCGTGGGAGTGCTCCAGTTCACAGCAAGCGCGGCGCGTCCCTAGCGACGTGCTGCTCCATCGGCAAAACTGCTACATGGGCGAGGCAACCAAGTCAAGGAGACGCAAAAGAACTGCTCAATTGAGACAACGGAACACAGAGCGACGCCCTGGCCGAGCACCCGCCTCGATGCCATGACGGACCGCCGCAAGGAAAATGCCCCGCATTACCTCACTGGAGGATGAAAGCTCATTGGGTCGATTCCATTCTGAGCCAACTACTAGAGCTAGTTGGGTGCATGATTAATTGGAAGGAGGTGGACGGAGCGAGGCCAATTGGGTGGACGATGCCGTTCAGACTTAAGAGGGGTCGACGGCGGGGGGAAACTCAAATTGAAGACAGACACCGTATGACAGCAACAGTGGCAAGCTTGGCGTGAAGCTAGACTTCAAATCAACCTCTGGACGTGCGTAATTACAAGGATGGGGCCAACTCAGCGGGTTGGCCTTGACGTGGCTTGGCCAGCCGATGCAATGCCATTCAAGGCGACTGTGATAGGAGCATGGCGTGGCAGTCACTAAATGGGAGAGGATGGCAGCGCGACGGGTGATGGCTCCACGTGCACGTACGAGACTAGCACTACAACGTGTGGCCATAGCGCCTTGACTCGCAAGACGATGGTGGCCATGCCATGTGATGGCGCAGTAGCGACAACGACGTCGCGATGCAAGTGACGCGAGGGCAAGCAAGTTGACAACGCGATGCGTGCCGGCGACGATGACGACAGCGAACCAACTAGGGCATTGAGCCCGTGGCGACAGCGGCGGTGGCAGAGTGGCTAGGCAGACGCGACGGTGGCCGGTGGAGCAGGGTCGGCAATGACATGACGTGGGCGGCCCAAGGGCACCAATAGTGACATAGATAGGAGTGCACGCCGTGGCAGTGGGAAGGAACAGCCGGATGCCCCGGGCAGCCGACCACCGTAGCCATCCAGGCGTGGCCAGACACGCACGTGTGCGGCTGACACACCAACGACGACACAGGGTAGTGGTGACCGCGTCCACATGATGAAACAGCTGGACATCAGGCGCATGACTTTTAAAGCATTCCAAAAATCAAACTCGATGATTCAAATGCCAAACTAGTTTTTCTATACTCAAGAGGGTATGTCAAACTAATGAAACAAGCCCTAACACCACACCATTACTTAACCCAAATCTCCTATAAAAATTGTCGAACTAAGCGTCGTCAAAGCATTTTCCGACTTAGGACATTCGACCAAGTCTTGCTCGGTTTTGCATTGAATTCGATTTCCAAGCTACCAACCATGCTAGCTAGGGAATCCCTTTCGCGCTCATAGGTATTTCATCATCACCTACAAAGTTTGTACTACAAACTTTATTACAGTTTAGTATATGTGTTCTATAACATTTTCGTTCAGTAAAAATTCGTTTACAAGCCTAAGTGACATAACACAACATTGAATATAACTTTCATTTCGCATTTCCGATGAACATTTCAAGCTACGTACATTGCTTTACACTCTATATTACACACATTTACACATAAATATGATGCTCATGCAGTGTTTTAGCAAAAGACTGTATAGTGTAACACCGAGGGTGTTACACACGCCCTCAAAGTACAACGTCCCATGTACTTCGTTAGCGAGGTCTTGTCGATTCGAAGACTCTCTATCCTCAAATCCAGAAACTCCTGTACACCATCCTTATCGCCAAGAGGAAGTTATGTCATTACTTTGAGTCACATCTGGTGATGGTGGTGACATCTTTCCCTCTCGGCGAGGTTGTCCAAAACTGGGACGCCATAGGAAGGATTGCGAAGTGGGCACTCGAGTTGATGGGTCAGGGTATTTTGTACAGCCCTCGGACAGCCATCAAGTCCCATGTCCTGGCTGACTTCATGGTAGAATGGATCGAGATCCAAGTGTCGCCAGCGGCCGTTGACCAGGAGTACTGGACGATGTACTTCGATGGGTCACTGATGAAGAAGGGGGCCGACATGGGCCTGGATTTTGTTTCACCCCTCAGAGTGCGCATGAAGTACATGGTCCATATCCGCTTCCCTATCTCCAACAATGTGGCTGAATTTGAGGCACTCATTAACGGCCTACGCATCGCTGTTGAGCTGGGAATTCGATGGCTCAACGTCTGGGATGACTCTCAGCTGGTCATCGATGAGGTCATGAAGGAGTAAAGCTTCCACAATGCCAAGATGGCTCCGTATTGCCGAGAGGTCCACCAGCTAGAGGACAAGCAGCCGACACGCTGGCAAAGATGGCGTTCGGCTGAGAGCCGGTGCCGACAGGCATCTTCACCAGTGACCAGTACAAGCCCTCGGTCCACTACGAGGAGCCAGAACGAACTGGTGATAGGCCACCAACCCCGGGCTCAGGGACTGACCAACCCTTAGCTCCCTCTGACCTCAAGGACATGGAGCTTGACATAGACCCAGTGGTAGAGCCCGACCCTCTTGCTAACTGGAGGACGCCTTACCTCCATTATTTCCTCCGTGAGGTGCTACCGACAGACAAAATGGAGGCTCGGTGGCTCACGGGTCATGCTAAGTCCTTCGTCGTTATTGAGGGGGAGCTCTACAAGCGAAGCCACACCGAGATCTTGCAGCGCTGCATCCCCATCGAATAAGGGAAGCAATTACTGAGAGATATCTATGGTGGGGTATGCAGGAACCAAGCCATACATAGTACCCTGGTCAGAAATGCATTCCGACAGGGCTTCTACTGGCCGATCGCAGTAGCTGACGCTGAACAGATTGTGCATACCTAGGAAGGGTGTTAATACTATGCTCGGTAGACCCACCTGCCGGCCCAAGCACTCCAAATGATCCCCATCATGTGGCCATTCATGGTCTGGGGGCTCGATATGGTTGGACCCCTCAAGAGAGCGCCCAGGGGCTATACACACTTGCTTATAGCCATAGACAAGTTTACAAAGTGGATAAAGGCTTGGCCAATCTCCGTGGTCAAGTCCGAGCAAGCCGTGCTATTCTTCCTTGACATCGTCCATCGCTTTGGAGTCCCGAACTCCATTATCATAGACAACGACATGCATTTCACCAGGAAAAGCTCCTCTGATTTTGTGATGAATACCACATCCGCGTCGATTAGGCCGCCATGGCATACCCCCGCATGAACGGGCAGATCGAGCGCATGAACGACATGGTCCTACAAGGCCTCAATGTGGGGGTATGGCCCTCGGTACCCACAAGACAAGACTTGGGCCATGCCACAAAGGTGGCCCAGCCCACAAGATCAAGGCGTGCACCGCAAGACTACATGAAGATGTGATTTATTTTATAATACCAAATAGGATGTTTTCCTTATAACCCTACCACTCCAAACTATATAAGGAGGAGCAGGGGTCCCCTAGACGAGATATATCGAATCTGATACACAATCAATACAAAATAACAGAGCACAAGATGTAGGGTTTTATGTCACATTGACGGCCTGAACCTGTATAAATCTTGTGTCTTATGTCTCTGTTACCATCTGGTTCGTATCACGTGCACCTCCATCGATTCATCTACTACTATGGGTATACCCCTCGATAGACTGCCGACCAGATTTCGTCGACAGTGGCACGCCAGGTAGGGGATGTGCATTCTGATTTTGTGGCAAACCATATGGGAATCTTTTCTTCAACCAACATCGCCGACAACTCAGCATTCGGTGGCAACTTGATGCTGACACGCAGCGGATCACTTTCCTAGGTGAATGGCCGCATGTGCTGGTGTCCGACGCCTTGCCATGCGCCTCCAATAGACGCAACACATGACAAAAAGATCAGAGTCAAGCAATCCAAGAAAGCTATGTCAAGTCGCTTCCTAATTAAATATTGTTATTATACTGCTAGATATATTCGTATGTCTGCATGATTCTAGTTGGGAGAAACCTAATCACATCTTGTTGCTGCTCGTGATTTCTGATCGGATACGCAAGATCGTTTCCGTGGATCACTACAACTAGCAATCAGGAAAGGTGGCCGGCGATAACGCGATGTGGAGCAGTGTTTCCACCAAAGGTGCTGGTCGGCCATACAAGCTAATTGGAGTAGTTGAAGAGATATACAAGCACATATGCATCTGGATCTACACCACCATGCAGGCAACCTCACGTATCTCAGGCATGCAAGGAAGATCTTGGACTGCGCCCTCACCTCGGTCGGACACGCTCTAGGACTTCGCCTCCCCACGCAGATTGACTCCGTCAGGTTCCGATTACGTCCATTCACCTATGAGTCTGCTTACCTGTCCGAGCTGTCAAACGAACCATCCAAGCCGTCAAATGAATCGTCCGAGCTGTCAAACGAACCGTCCGAGCTGTCAAACGAACCATCCAAGCCGTCAAGCTCCGACTACTCATTCCGATCGCCTATCATGTCGCAATGATCGCCGTGAAGAATGGTTTTATAACATCCACGACCGCCACCATGACGACAGGCCAGAAAGCTCTAGGGCCAGGCAATTTCATCGCCGCTGACCAGACGTTATGTCTAAAGATAAGTACCTTTTTATACATGAATATTTAATAAAGTTTTTGCCATGATGTTTCTTCATACTATTCTCTACATGATTATTCTCCAAATGACTTTTCTCCATGTATACCATCTTAGAGATGGCATACGCTTTCGCCTCAATGGCTCCCTGAATGGCCATGTTTACGCTTGTGCTCTCTAGAGATGGCCCTAGCTCTAGCTTCTCCCTACACGTGCACGAGCGCCTGTCCTCTATGTTATGGGTGGTCGGCAGCGGCTCCTCGGTGATGCTTGTCTTCCTACACGTACATGAGCTCTAGCGCTCTGCGTTACGGTTTACGGGCTTGCCGAGGTTGGGGGCTCAACCAACAAACTAACGGCTTGGGGTAGTTTATATTAAATATAAACACATCTCCCAAAGAAAACTTAATGTTTACAATATATTTAAGATATTCTTCATCAACTCGCTAACCAGCCACGTTCTCACTTGTGTTATAAGAAACAACCCTATTCTCGATCTCACTCCTACACATGCATGAGCGCCAGTCCTCTGTGTTATGGGTGGTGGGCAATGGCTTCTCGGTGATGCCTGTGCTCTTATGTGTAAACAGGTGCTAAGCACTCTACACTATGGAGTATGGGCTAGTCAGGGTTGGTGATGCGATACAGAACCAACTGGCAGGAAGTTACTCATATTTAAAATATGAACACTTCATACAAACATAATGTATATCTATTCCATTCTGCAGCCTTCATCGCCGAGTTCATATATTTATTTTTACATCATGAACTACCCATTCTACATATTTATTGCAGGATTGTCGTCTGGGTGGTCGCACCACCTGGCTTTCGGACTTCTTCGCCGATCAACTAGTCGAACCGCTAGGTTCATGGACTTCGTCGTCAACCAATTGGTCGGACTGTTCAGCGTTCACTTCTACTCGGCGCTCACTTCACCACCGACCAGTTGGCTGGGCTGCTCGGTGCTTGATTCTTCACCAACCAACTGGTTGGATTGTCCATCGCTTCATCGTCTGCTATGCTGGGGGCTCACCAGCTAAGCTGGAGACTCCTCACCATTTGGATTGTTCATTGCTTCATCGCCAGCTAAGCTGGGGACTCCTCGATGTTTGGATTGTTCATCGCTTCATCATTCGCTATGTTGGGGGCTTGCCAACTATCGACATGAAATTTTCGTCCCATGCCGAGGGCACACAAGCAAGCTGGAAGGGTCCGCTCGATGGAGCTAGAGATCCGCCTAGCTTCAGCGCATGGGTGGTCGATCCTGGGCACTCCTCCAGAGACATGCCAGTCAATTTGACTCTACAATTGATAAGGAGAGAAAGTTTATCAGTAATTAAGGGCGGAACATGCCGGTGTTGCCAGATAGTCCCGAATGTGCAACTCTGAGAGCCGATATGAAAGGAGATCGACTAAATAGTCGATTCCAGCATATTCATAAGAATAAATTGGTTAAAGCTCATGGGGTTGTGTAAGAAGAATCGGTTATCATTCAGGATGAATATCATTCTTTAAACAAATATTGGTCAATGGCAATAAGATATTAACAATAATTAGTTTATACTGAGCCAATGACTGCAAGTAACCGAACCCCTTTATAAAAGAAATAGCTCATCATCATTCAACCATTTAAAAGAGATAAATCTAATGAACATATTAGATCTCATCTATCGCTATGACCAGTGGGGCATGAGGTAGAATCATGCAGGCTGTAGAAACAATAATAGACTCGACGACCCTAACTTATTACTAATATCAGTAGGGCATGAGGCAGAATCATGCAGGCCATAATACAATAATAAGATCATGGGGCTAACACATCTTTCAACCTATTGCTACTTCAACAACCTCGTGATGTGAACTGTTTGTGAAAGCACTCGATATCGGCTAAAACAACCGATTTAGGCATAGTGCACAGTTAAGATCACGCCCTCTCAGGAATAGATCTACCAAATAATGATCCCCACTCCATGGTGCTAACAGTGGGGTGTGAGGCAGAATCACATAGGCCATGATAACGGGCCATGGAATGGTTTTCGCTAGCCAATAGATCTACTCAAGATCAAACATGTGTTAACCGCACGCTATGCACGATCAAGATTGACATAAAATAGCCAATAAAACATAACTCGTCATTTAAAGTGCAGATTATATCAAGTTTAGATTAACAAATGATGGGTTAAACAAGATATAAGGCCGATCTAGATCAATCCTAATTGGATAAAGTGATATTGCTGTAATTAAATAAATAATGGAAGCAATAAGCAATATCATTAACTTAATGAATCTATCCGAAGGAACGTCACCCTTAGATAGAGCCGATAACTTGACCTTAATCTAGTTCAACCAGTGGAGGTCGACCGGATCGATGCAGCCTTACTTGAACTAGACAAGAATCGATAACTAACTTATACCAGAGTCGCAGTGGAGGTCGACCGAATAGATGCAGCCGTACGAACAGAGGTATAAGCCATGACGGTACTTACAGACAAGCAGTGGAGGTTGACTGGATCGATGCAGCCATACTTGCTAAAGAACTCGCCGAGATCTACTCTACTCCTGCTCCTAAGGGGTGACCGGAGCAAAAAAAGTAAGTAACTTGTATTTAATTGATTGTGTGTCTTTTACAATAGCCGGGGTTTGATATTTATACCCAGAACCTACGCATGACTCCTATCTAAGCATGACTCATCACAATCTTGGGGCCTAGAGAAAACATTCCTAATTTAAGATAACTTGGACTCTAATCTTTCCCTTTTTGTAGAGTCTAACATGCTTTGTCCCGACGCCGATTGTAGCCTTTGTCATTATCTGCCGGCGCTACTTGAAGAAAGCCGATTCCAGTATTGCATTCGAATTTGCTGGTTCCGATCTGCATGCAATTGATTCCTCGATGACACGATCTCAGGAGCTTTTGAGTTCCTGCGACTCTCCTTCCAAATTTTGGTGTAAACACATGCCCCCCAATTTTGGGATAAAAGTAATTTTATTCCAAAATTATCGCGTCCGTATCCCCGATAGGTCCACAGTCATGGGTAGAGAATCTTGATCTAGGGTCTATTGTTTATCGTCGCCTATGTCAGCTCATGAGCCCATGCTTCAAAACTTTTTACGAGAGCATCATTGCTTCACGGGCACTTGGATTCATCTTTCCAGGTCGGCTATAAAATGTCTACCCGACCTTGGCGAGAGCAACACAACAATTCAACCATGTTTCTCTTCTATCTGTCCCCTCGAGTGCTTCCGACTCCATCGGACCCTCCATGGTCTATCCTTTTGCTATGAAAATCTTGAGCGGTTAGAAGAATTCTTGTGCATAGGGTGATTATGTCGCTCATTCTAGCACCTTGTGGAGCAAGAGGACCAGCTATTACGGTTAGAAGAATTCTTGTGATATCACCTGAGTCTTCTCTCCTTGCTCGCAAAGCTGTTCTAATGTTTGCAAGGGCTAAAATGTGTGGACACCTTCCCCTTGTTTGTTCCTCCAAACGCCCACCCAGAAAGCCACATGCTTCTTTCCCATGATTTCTCAATTTACCGAGAAATCGGCTGGGCATCTGTTAGGCGGGTGGCCTTTCCCCTTCTGTGGCACAATTTACCAATGGGCCGATGTGGTTTGGTTCACGATGACCTTCGGCCTTGTGGGGACCCGAACTCCCTTCAATCCAAAGAAGCCTCGGTGGGTTGATCTTTGGTCAATGTAAATTCTTCGTATCCGTCCCATGATATTTTGTAATTTGGGGAAGCAATAAGTTCAAATCTGTTATCTCTTCGTTATTTGTCCCCTGAATTTCCGGAGTGTCGATCCACTTCCATTTCTGATTTCAATTTTGCACCCCCGGGGAAATCTATCTTCTCACCTTCCAAGGCTATATATACGGGCCACGACTATGGATCGAACAACAACTCGCTTTGTCTCAAACCTTCTGCATCCTTAGTATAGTTTCTGCCTTTTCCGTAGGTTTGAGATCATGGAGAACAGCAAGTGGTCTGTTGAGGAGGCCCTCAATGGATCTGCATCATGGTGCCAGCGCCTTCATCGCCAAGAGGGTGCAACTTGGGCTGCTCCCATCGTTCTAGAGCAGAGGGCTGACTCTGTTCAGCGTTCGGGGTCACCTTCAGCACCAATTCGCCACCAGCTCCCCCGCTACCCAAGGAGGCAGATCAGCAATGACAATCTACTAGCCTCCATCGATCAAACTAACCAGAATCTGGCCAGCTACCTCTCCCTTGCAGAATCAACGTTGGCCATGATTCTAGGCCGATCATCCCCTGAGGCCAGCCCGGTGGGGGAAAGGTTGCCCAGAGCTGAAGCCAGAATCATGGGTGAGAAATCTACCACAATCTTTTTGTCTTCTTCTTCATTTTGCCTTCAAGATTTCTAATCATTCTTTCCCTAAATCTTTTTAGATCTAACTGCTCAGTTGGAAAGCCTTCGATCAGCTGCGGATCACGCGGCGGGATTTGTCAATGCCAGGGGCACCGTTCCGGTGGTTTGCTTGCATGACATCCCAAACCGTGTTAGGGAGGTCGCTCTTCATGGCGTTCGTCATGGTGCTGCTATGGCATTGGCTGCTGCACAAGCCCGTTCTGGCCACAATCTTCGTCTTCTTCCTCACGGTTTTCCAGACGCAGCGCACCCTAGGGAGCATGAGCGTTTGGTTGAAGATTTTTCTAGCGCCGCCAATTCTGTAGCGTTCAACACCCTGGCCGATGATATAGTAAGCAAAGTGTTTCCAACCTGTAGCTTGTAATAGGTGATATTTAGCAAACAACTTCTACGCCTTGAGTGGTTTTCCTTTGTTTCGTACTTCATACACATCACTTCATCCGTGTTTGCTTTGTTTCTATAGGCGATACACATTGTATCGGCTTTTACCCCTTTGGGCTTATTGTTGCACTAGAGGTGATACCTTTCTGATATTGGCTATTAGAGTTGACGACCGAACAAATTGGTTATTAAGTATTAATCCAAATGCTAGGGTAATACTTCTTTAGATATTTCCCATTGATTGCTCAGCCAAATTCTTCCTCTCCTCTTAGTGTTTCCAAAATATAAGCATTACCAGGCACACAACGTTTGATCTGATAAGGTCCTTCCCAGTTAGGTGACTATTTGCTAAATTTACTGTTCTTTGATCTGATCGGCAATTTTACTTTCCAGACCAAGTCTCCCTCAAAGAATTGCTTAATCTTGACCTTTTTATTGTAATATTTTGCAACTCTCAGTTTATTGGCTTCGATATTTTCAAGAGCGCGTAGCCGAAGGCAACTCAAGTCCTCCAAATTGTCTATCATAAGATTTTTGTAGACTTCGGCTGACAAATCATTCTGCAGTGTAACATGCCTTGATCCAGTCTGAACTTCCCAAGGAAGAACTGCATTATGGTCGTACACAAGTTCGTAAGGCGATGTTTTAATCGATTCATGATAGGCCATCCTATATGCCCACAGTGCCTCATTTAGCGTCGAATGCCACTTCCTTGGTTGTTCCTCGATCTTTTTCTTGATCAGCTTAATCATAATCTAGTTGGATGCCTCTGCCTGGCCATTAGCCTAAGCATAGTAAGGAGAGGAATTCAGTAGCTTGGTTCCCATACTGGCAGCAAAATCCCCGAACTCTTCTGATGTGAACATTGTCCCTTGATCGGTAGTTATAGTTTGAGGAATCCCAAAATGATACACAATATGTTCCTTGATAAAATCAATCATGTTCTTTGAGGTTACCGTCTTCAAAGGAATTGCCTCAACCCATTTGGTGAAGTAATATGTTGCTTCCAATATGAACTTATGTCCTTTGCTTGAAGGCGGAAAAATCTAGCCAATTAAATCAATTCCCCAACCTCGAAACGGCCATGGCTTGATTATTGGATTCATGGCCGATGCAGGTGATCTCTAGACATTACCAAAACGTTGACAATCCTGGCACCCCTTGTAATATTCAAAACAATCTTCCAATATCGTTGGCCAGAAATATCCAGTTCTGCGAATAATCCATTTCATCTTATAAGCCGATTGATGAGCTCCACATATCCCTTCATGCACCTCACCCATCAACACCTTAGCTTCTTCTTGGTTTAAGCATTTGAGCAACACCCCATCGACTGTTTTATAATATAACTGATCATCTAACAAAATATATTTAGCCGATTTATATCTTAGCTTTCTGGTAACTTTCTGAGATGGGTCTCTAAGGTAATCGGCTATTTCGAGTCTCCAATCATCACTTGAGGTTTCACTACTCATGACTTCTTGAAATACTCGATATCCTGATACACTTTGATCTAGACAATTAGCCTCTTGGTTTTGTGCTCAGAATATGTTGGAAACAGATATGAAGAAACTCCTTGGGCAACTTTTGGCACTCATCATAGTATCCTTTCAAAGTCTCTTCTTTGCACTCATATAGGTCGATCAACTGATTAATAATTAGCTATGAATCTCCAAATACTTCAATTACTTTGGCCTTTACTTCGTGAAAAAGTTGAAGTCCCTTAAGAATAGCTTTATACTCCGCTTGATTGTTAGTAATCACTGGTTCAGTTGGAAAAGCAAACTCAAAACTTGCCCCCCGAGGCAAAATAATAACAATACCAATGCCACCACCTTGCTTGCATGATGATCCATCAAAGAATAATGTCCAAGGCATCGGCTCTACATAACCAATGCTTGGCTTATGATGCTGGGTGATAAAATTGACCATTACTTGTCCTTTGACTGCTTTAGCCGATTCGTACTTCAAGTCAAATTCCGATAATGCAAGAATCCACTTTCCCACTCTTCCATTCAGTATTGGCATTGATAACATGTGCTTAATCACATCAGCCTTGGAAACAACTGTACACTCGACCGATAATAAGTAGTGTTGCAACTTAGTGCAAGAGAAATATAAGCACAAGCATAACTTTTCGGTGGGAGAATATCTTGTCTCTGGATCTAGTAGTCTTCTACTTAGATAGAAAACAACTCTCTTTTTTCCTTCAAATTCTTGCATCAAGGCCGATCCAATTGTCTTGTCATCAGCCGATATGTACAACTTAAAAGGCTTACCTTGCTAAGGAGGGACCAGCACAGGTGGACCCTTCATGTATTCTTTTATCTCTTCAAACACCCTTTGTTGTATGTCACCCCACTTGAATTCTTGATCACTTTTCAACTTCAACAAAGGTGAAAACGGCAGGATCCTTTTCGATAAATTGGAAATGAATCTTTTAATGAAATTAATCTTACCAAGCAGAGGTTGCAACTCTGTCTTAGTAGTCAGGGGAACTGCTTCATCAATTGCTTTTACACTTTTTTGACCAACTTCGATTCCTCTCTCGTGGACCATAAATCCCAAGAATTTTCTAGCTGACACTCCGAAAGCACACTTATTAGGATTCATTTTTAGACCATGTTTTCTTGTGCATTCTAGAGTCTCTCGCAAATCAGCTAGGTGCTCTTTGTATCCTTTGGATTCTATCATCACATCATCGATGTAGATTTCAACAATCCTGCCGATCAACTTATGGAAAATGTAATTCATCGCCCTTTGATAAGTTGCATCGGCATTCTTCAGACCAAAGGTCATCACAACCCACTCGAATAAACCGATTACACGGGGCACCTAAAAGCGGTCTTTGCTATGTCTTCCTTAGCCATGAAAATTTGGTTATACCCTACATTGCCGTCCTTGAAGCTAATAACCTTGTGCTTCGGCTGCTGCATCTACTAACATATCAGCTATTGGCATCAAATAACCATCCATGGGTGTGGCTTTGTTCTGATCCCTAAAATCGATGCAAACTCTTAATTTTCCATTCTTCTTATATATAGGGACAACATTCGATATCCATTCTATATATCAGCATGGTCGGATAAACTTTGCCTCCAGTAACCTTTCAGTTTCCTTTTTGATATCATCAAGCACGTTTGGGTTGAACCTCCTTGGCGCCTATTTAAATGGCCGATATCTAGGTTTGATTGGCAACCGATGTTCAATAATTGACCGGTCTAGACCAGGCATCTCATAGTACTCCCAAGCAAAACAGTCTTTAAATTCCCTTAACAAATCAACTAATTCTCGTTTATACTCTGGGTCCAATTTGGCACTCACATACGTTAGCCTAGGTCTATCTCTAGAACCAATATCTACTTCTTCTAATTCATTCGCCGATGTGAAACTGTGTCCTAGCTTGCCATTTGTACCATCTATTGGATTATCCATTAAGATAATTTTTAAAACCGACTGCTTGGATTGGCTGTCGGCTTTCACCATTGACTCTAATGAAGCCTCCTTCCCATAACTTGCCAGAAAAGCACTTGAAGTCTCCTAGTTCCCAGAAGACTGGATCGGCTATTGCGATGCTCACAGACACATCAGCGTGAACCAGCTCGACATCATCTCCATGCCATTGAATCAAACACTGATGCATGGTCGATGGTATGCAACAGTTCGCATGTATCCAATCACGACCAAGGAGCAGACTATATGACCCTTTTTCTTTGATGAAGAATGTGGTGAGCAGAGTCTTACTCCCGATTGTTAGCTCGATGTTTATTGCCCCCCGGGTCTTAGACGTATTGCCTCCAAAATCCTTAAGCATCATATGAGTCTCCATCAGATCTCTTGGTCCCTTGCCAAGTTTACAAAAAGTGGTGTAAGGCATGAGATTGACAGAAGCACCTCCGTCTACCAACATCTTGTTCATCGGCTTCCCATCAATAAAACCTTTCATATATAAAGCTTTTAAGTGTCGATGCTTGACTGGTTTATCAAATATTGCTTGTTGTACAACCATCAACTTGGTAACTATCTCCTCATACTCCAATTGATCGAAATCCGAATAAACTTATTGATCTGCCGAAGCACTGAATTCTGATGGTAATAGAAAAGCCATTTGGATATTAGCCAATGGTTGCTTTCTATCGGTTGTTTGCTTAGTACGCCATACTTGAGGTTTACTGGATGCCTGAGCCTGTTCTAACTCTTTATTCCTTAGGCGTTGCACCCTTCTCTTCTGGCTTCTTGTCAAACCACCTGGACCCCATTGGCCTTCTGCTAAACATGTTTTCTTTCGTTTCCCTCTTCTTCATAATCAGCCCAGTTTTGGTCAACAACTTGTTTTCCAAGCCGATCATGAACACTTTTATTTTTTAAGCGCCGATCCATGTTATTATGATGATATGCATCTTGAGCATGGATAGACCGGCGGTTGGTTTGAGATTGCCTAAACTCCCAATATTGATTATTGCATTCTGGGCAGTCATGTCTGGTAGGCAACTTCAACCCTTCATTCCAGCAATGTCTGCAGAAAGGACAATTCCAATGTGATTCGGCTTATTTCCTTTCATACCGCTCTTTTTCTAGTTGACGTTGGTATTCTTGATCATTTAACCAACGCTGATAATCCTTTTCCTTCTGCCGCTGCCACTTATTTAACAAAATCCGAGATGTAACCCGCGGCTTTGTCGCCCCATCTTTTGACGTTTCTCCCTACTTATATCGACTCTTTTGCTTATCGCGACATCTCTTAATTTCCTTGTATTCGTCGGCCAATATTTGCATCTTGGGATCGATTGTTCCAGCTTCTCTTGATTTGGTTGATGTTAGGACCTTAGTTTTTCCTTTGATCAACCTAGCATTAACCATGTTTTGATCTCCTGGGAAAGGATTATCATCAACCTTCATTTTTTGAGGCGTATCAAATTTGAGCCTTCCTTGCTGAATAGCCCTCTGTATATGCTGTCGAAAAATTCTGGATTCATTAGTGGAATGAGAAGTAGCGTTATAGAACTTGCAGAACTTCTTATTTTTCAACTGATCAGGGGGCAACATAACATGACCATCGGGCAACTTGATCTGCCCCTTCTCAAGCAAGAAATCGAAGAGCTTGTCTGATTTAGTGACATCAAAGTCATAGTTCTCCTCAACTCCTCTTCCCCAAGGATTTGGCACCATTACTGTTTTCTTGCCCCAATTCCATTCAGCCGTAGCAACCTCTTCATCATCTCCATAGCCGTCATCGACTAAGTATGGATTGTAAGCTTCGGCCACTATGGTACTTTTCTAGAATCGGGTATCTCTGCGCATACTCTGGAACTGGCTATTGAGCGCTGCCACTCGTTGCGCCAATTGACCCAAGCTATCAAATTCTTGTCCCAACAGTTTTTCTTTCCACATTGATAGCATTCCTTGAACGGCTAAAGCAGCTAGTTGATCATCAACTAAGTTTAGGAGAAGCACAAGTTCCTAGTTTCTTGGAACCTCTAAAGAAATTCAATGCCCGATTCATTAGTCTTTTGTCTTACAGTTGTTAGATCAGTAATCTTCTTTTCTCCGATCCCAGTGTAAAAATATGTATGAAATTTCTTCTCGAGGTCAGCCCAGTTGGTAATGGAGTTAACTGGCAATGATGAAAACCAAGTGAAGGCTAGTCCTGACAGGGACAAGGAGAAGAAACAAACTCGATGGGCCTCTTCAACTAATACCTCACCCAATTGTGTAAGATACCGACTAACATGTTTTATTGTGCTTGTACTATCTTGGCCAGTGAACTTACCAAACTCCAGAAGCCTGTAATTTGCAGGAAGAGCGACCAAATCATACCATTCTGGGTATGGGCATTTGTACGAAAAGGTCAGCCCCTTTGACTTTAGACCGAACTGATTCTTCATCATCTCGGTCACCCTCAGCAACAACTCATCAGCTTGCGGATTTAGATTTCTCTACACCTACTGACCCATCGGTGGATTGAGATCCTGTGTGCCTTGATACCCTGGATTCAGAATCATGTGAAGAGTGTTATAATCTGTGCCATAGTGATACCCTTGTGGAATTTCTATCTGCTGGGTCCTTTGCTGGTTTGCTGCTTGAAGTCTCTGATTGTAGACATGAGAATCTATATCTCTACAGATCCTTTGAATTAATGGTGCTATTTTTTGAGCCGACAACGGTATGTGGCCTGATGTGCCAAAATTGATCACCTAGTTCTGACCTTGCCCCACCGGCTGTTGCACATGCTGTACTGGCGGTCTAGGATTATACTGTATCTGATTCGTAGTAGTTCCTTGAGCTTGTTCAGATGAACCCTGAATTACCTGGACATCATTATTACCAGCTGGTGCTACTTCTTGATGGCTGGTACCGACTTGATTAGTCTCTTGGGTCGATGGATCTGGAATATTGTAATAAGCCAGCCCACCTTGACCAACTGGAAACCCATTAATCGCTTCTTTCATGACGTTGTGGAATATGTCCAAGAAAGCTTCGTTATGGCTTGATATGGCATCACGAATAGATTTGTCTACAACCTCCGTAAAGAAACGCCTGTCTTCAGCTTCTGCTGTATCTGTCTGCCTGTGTAATAGAACTCTTGGTAGTGGAAATTTCTGAACAATGGTGTTGTCACGTGTTTTGGTGTAGGACAACAAACACTTGTTCTAAAACTCTTCTGTAGCTTTACTGATGACACCTTTATCTCCATTAGGTAGATCTTCATAATGTACCATAAGGATGTCGTTGTTGTTGTGAACAGCCATGACGATTGTGGGGTCCCACCAGGCGTGCCAGAAACACGTGTCGACACAGAATTTTTGTCTCGTGTCGAGGGCACACGAGCAAGCCGAAAGGGTCCGCTCGATGGAGCTGGAGATCCGCCTAGCTTCAGCACAGGGATGGTTGATCCTACGCACTTCTCCTGAGACATGCCAGTCAATTTGACCCTGCAATTGACAAGGAGAGAAAGTTTATCAGTAATTAAGGGCGGAACATGCTGGTGTTGCCAGACAGTCCCGAATGTGCGGCTTTGAGAACCGATATGAAAGGAGATCGACTAAATAGTCGATTCTAGCATATTCATAAGAATAATTTGGTTAAAGCTCATGGGGTTGTGTAAGAAGAATCGGTTATCGTTCAGGATGAATATCATTCTTTAAACAAATATTGGTCAATGGCAATACGATATTAACAATAATTAGTTTATACTGAGCCAATGACTGCAAGTAATCGAACCCCTTTATAAAATAAATAGCTCATCATCATTCAACCATTTAATAGAGATAAATCTAATGAACATATTAGATCTCATCTATCACTATGACCAGTGGGGCATGAGGCAGAATCATACAAGCCGTAGAAACAACAATAGCCTCAACGACCCTAACTTATTACTAATATCAGTGGGGCATGAGGTAGAATCATGCAGGCCGTAATACAATAATAAGATCATGGGGCTAACACATCTTTCAACCTATCGCTACTTCAATGACCTCGTGACGTGAACTGTTCGTGAAAGCACTCGATATCGGCTAAAACAGTCGATTCAAGCATAGCGCACAGTTAAGATCACGCCCTCTCAGGAATAGATCTACCAAATAACGATCCCCACTCCATGGTGCTAACAGTGGGGTGTGAGGCAGAATCACACTGGCCATGATAACGGGCCATAGAACGGTTTTCGCTAGCCAATCGATCTACTCAAGATCAAACACGTCTTAACCGCACGCTATGCACGATCAAGATTGACATAAAATAGCCGATAAAACATAACTCATCGTTTAAAGTGCAGATTAGATCAAGTTTAGATTAACAAACGATGAGTTAAACAAGATATAAGGCCAATCTAGATCAATCCCAATCGGGCGAAGTGATATTGCTGTAATTAAATAAATAAATAATGGAAGCAATAAGCAATATCGATAACTTAATGAATCTATCCGAAGGAATGCTACCCTTAGATAGAGCCGATAACTTGACCTTAATGTAGTTCGAGCAGTGGAGGTCGACTGGATCGATGCAGCCTTACTTGAACTAGACAAGAATCGATAACTAACTTATACCAGAGTCGTAGTAGAGGTCGATCGAATCGATGCAGCCGTACGAACAGAGGTATAAGCCATGACGGTACTTACAGACAAGCAGTGGAGGTTGACCTAATTGATGTAGCCGTACTTGCCGAAGAACTCGCCGAGATCTACTCTACTCCTACTCCTAAGGGGTGGCTAGAGCCAAAAAAGTAAGTAACTTGTATTTGATTGATTGTGTGTCTTTTACAATACCTGGGGTTTGATATTTATACCCGGGACCTACGCATGACTCCTATCTAAGCATAACTCATCACAATCTTGGGCCCTAGAGAAAACATTCCTAATTTAAGATAACTTGGACTCTAATCTTTCCCTTTTTGTAGAGTCCAACATGCTTTGTCCCGACGTCGATCATAGCCTTTGTCGTTATCTGCCAGTGCTACTTGAAGAAAGCCGATTCTAGTATTGCATTCGAATTAGCTAGTTCCGATATGCATGCAATTGATTCCTCGATGACACGATCTCGGGAGCTTTCGAGTCCCTACGACTCTTCTTCCAAATTTTGGTGTAAACACCTGCTAAGCTTCGAACTCCTCGGTGTTTGGATTGTTCGTCGCTTCATCGCTAGCTAAGCTAGGGACTTAGCATTCAGATTCTTCATGTAAGAGTTGCAAGCTAACCTGGAGACTCCCTTGGTTGTCGGATCTTGCTATGTCTCATCGGTGTGCTATTAGCTTGCTCTATACTATTTGGATCAGGGTGCTAATCTTGGGCAGCACATCTGGGTCTTGATACACACATGTTAGATGATCTCGATAAGCTTTCATATTTATTTTCTTTGACCCTGCTACAAGATTTATTTCTTCATCTTCCAGCAGGCTTGGGGACTAAGTGGCTACACTTCACCTAGTAGTGAATGTAGTGCTCTTTTCTTGATTTACCCTCCTTATTGACTACATCATGGATGATTCCTCGCAAATGGAGTCTAAGTGACTACACTTTGTCTAAGGTGGAGAATTTTCAAATCTTTATCTTGAGCCCCTAACATCCTTCTGGCAAGCCTTACTTGGCTAAATCTGAGATCCGTGTACCAGTTAAACCTGTCGACTTTGACTTTCACTACTTAGTTCACCAGTTAAACTGGTCGGCTTCGACTTTCACCGCTCGGATCACCGGTTAAACTGATTGGCTTCATGTCAAACTACTCGGACTTGTTCAAGACAGCATTGCTCAAAGGATACAAGGCACTCAGGGACTAGCTGTGGGGGTATGGCCCCTAATACCCATAAGACAAGACATGGGCTGTGCCCTAGAGGTGGCCTAGCCCACAAGATCAAGGCGTGCACTACAAGACAACATGACGATGTGATTTATTGTATAATACCAAATATGATATTTTCCTTATAACCCTACCCCTCCAGAGTACATAAGGAGGAGCAGGGGTCCCCTAGATGAGATATATCAAATCTGATACACAATTAATACAAAATAACAGAGCACGGGACGTAGGGTTTTACGTTACATTGATGGCTTGAACCTGTATAAATCTTGTGTCTTTTGTCTCTGTTACCATCTAGTTCGTATCATGCGCACCTCCATAGATTCATCTACTACCGTGGGTATACCCCTTGGTAGACTGTCAACTAGATTTCATCAACACTCAAGCCTAGGATCTTCAACCGGTTGAACAAGTTTGGCGAACGATCGGTCGTGGAGCTCCCCGCAGTGCTCTAGAATCTGAGCACGACCCCCATCTAGGTCACCGGCTACACACCCTTCTTCATGGTCTACGGTTTTGAGGCTATCCTCCCGACCGACCTTGACTATGGAGCACTGAGGGTCAGGGCGCACAACGAGTAGGGAGCCGAGGCGTCCCTCAAGGATGCCATGGATCAACTTGACGAGGTGCGCGACATTGCCCTCCTCCGCTCTGCTAAGTACCAGCAGGCGTTGCGCTGGTACCATAGCCGTTGGGTGCAGGGTTGGGCCTTTAACGTCGGGGACTTGGTACTCCACCTTGTCCAGAGCAACAAAAACCATCACAAGCTCTCTCCCCCATGGGAGGGACCATACGTCATCGCAGAAGTGCTCCACCCTGGCACCTACACGTTCAAGACCATCGACGGCAAGGTCTTCATCAATGCATGGAACATCGAGCAGCTACATCATTTTTACCCTTAGCATATGCATGTACCCATGAAAACTAAGAATGGTGTTTCTAAAATACAAAAATGCTTTCTTTTTCGCTAAATCGTCCTCGATCCTTAGTGAAACCTGACCCCAGCAATGACATGGGACTGGGCCTCACTCAGAGGCTGATAAGAGCATACCTATTCAGAAATAATCACTGTGCCCGACCCCTTCTCACGTTAAGATCTAAAAGCGAGAGCTGTGGAAATGAACACTGAGTAAAGTTGGTCAGACTGCAAGGAACCAATGCCCCAGTGGCTATGGTGTTCTTGCTCACCAGCGTGATCAGGTTTCTTTCACCTGTGCCTTAAGCTTTTTAGCCTTAACAACGGAAAAGGGTCGGAATACAGTAACCTTTTTATAACACAAAAGAACTAAAACTTGTTCATTTATTACAAGACCACCACTTTGTTTATCTAACTAACTAATTTTTTGGGGGGATGATCTCATCCTCTATCTGGGCAGATAAGTCCTATGCCAAAGGGGCCACCTCCTTCTCGATGTCCTCTAGCTCAGCGTCAGAGTAGTTGAGCATGAAGCCTTGGCTCATCGTTGCTAGATCGATGTTCTCATAGTGAGAGCAAGCGATCATGAATGACCGATTGACGCCAAAGCAGAGCGCACCCCTCGCAATGCCATGCACCTGATCTGTGATCTAGATAGCGTGAACCGTGAGTGAGCTCATCTCCTGCATCGAGGCTAGCTCAAGGTCGCTGCAGACTAGCCAGACGGCGATGCGCAGGGCATTGTGCTCTTCGCTCTCCTTTAGGAGGGTGGCCTTCACCTCATCGAGCTCCTTCTCTAGGCTACGACTCTTTGTCACCTCCGCCATGAGCCTACCGTCAAGTCCTATCCAAGTCACACGACAACCATGTCAAAGGACTCACCATAGGTTCTAGGGAAAAGGACAACAAGGCAAACCAGAGGATTACCATCCACGTCCGCCTAGAGCTTACGCGCCTTATCACATCGCCGGGTCACCTTAGCCTCTAGGTTCTAGATCTGCTCCCGACACTAACTAACCTCCGTGGCGAGTTTGGCAGTCACTGCTTCCACCACAAGCTTTAGGTCCTTTTCTCCCTGAAGCTCGCCCTCTAGGAGGTAGATCCGCTGCTGGGCGTCGGCACGCTCCTGATGAGCCAGGTCACGCTCCGTGAGGAACTCCTCTATGGTTTGGAGCAGGTCATCCTACCCCTTCCGTAGTCGCTCAGCCTCTGCCTCGTCCATGCACATCCTCTCAAGCAGGGCCATGAGCTTCTCCCTAGCCTCTTGGGCATCAATGTGAGCCTCCGCTTCCTTGATCTAGAGATTGGCCAACTCCTAGTAGACGGGAGTGAGCTCAGCCACCTCCTGATGGGCGACAGTGAGCTGTGCTTCTAGTTCCTCACGCCGCCGCTTCTCTTTGGCAAGGTGGTCCCAAACATCCTTCTCGCTATGAAGGAACAAGGACTTCTCTTAGCTACGGTCCATGAGAGACTACGGAGAGGACACGAGTTAAGAGGCGCAAAGGAGAGAGATGAAGGTCGGAGACACAGACATGACATACCTGTCCGACCGACGTGACGACGTCCTATAGTGAGTTCAGCGTGGTGGTTAGGGCGTTGATCATGATCCTGACCCCTGAGTGAACGTGCCCCCACTCCCTCTCCTCTGCGGCATCGTTTAGGGTGAAGAGCGTCACCCTTGGGGTTCACCGGTTGACCCACCGGATCTGGGGTCCTCCCCAGGCATGTGGGTCACCGCCAACCTAGACCATATGCCAGGACGCCTCAGTGCCGACCCCAGGCAGCGCCAATCCCTCTCATGGTAGCAACTCCTCTGGGACAGGCCCCTTAGTAGTAGAGGGGATGGGTGACATGGGACGAGGAAGCCTTTCCCGCCATTGCGCCCACTAAGGATGCACCAGGCTCAGCCTCCTCTGTCCACCCCGCCACAGGTGCGGCCGTCTGCACAGACGATGGCCCCGGCTACGCCGTCTCCACCAATGACGTCATGGCTATGCCCGGCCATGCCATGTCCATCGAGGATGCCTCGGGTGCGGCCTCCATCGAGGACAAGGCAAAGCCGCTAGCTCCCCTCGGCTCTGGGGGCGCTGTAGAAGACCTGGACAGAGCAGGGCAACTCGCTCCCGCCATCTTTGGGGT
Source organism: Miscanthus lutarioriparius (assembly GCA_904845875.1). NCBI lineage: Eukaryota > Viridiplantae > Streptophyta > Magnoliopsida > Poales > Poaceae > Miscanthus > Miscanthus lutarioriparius. Next base: position 56,972,463 of record CAJGYO010000018.1, read on the forward strand.
GTGTCCTCCCCCTCTTACTCTAAGAGATGCCATGGGAAGGGCCCTACCTATGGTGAAGGTGGGTCCTTGTCCCCGCTGGCTAGATCGTCCCATGGTATGGGTGACCTAGAGCCATCATCATTCTTCTCCTCCTCCTCCTCCTCTTCCTCCTCTTCCTCCTCCGATGAGCCTTGGCACTACTTCCCTTGCTGCAGCTTCGCCCGCTCCTTCGCCCACCGTTTCTTCTCCTTGTCGTCCTTATCCTTCTTCCTTCGTTCATCTATGGCATGGTTTGCTGCCCTCACGGCCATGTGCTCCGGCAGTGGCGCGACAGAGGCCAAAAGCACAAATTTGCGGTAGCTCAATAAAGCCTAGCTCCGGCCGCATCATGGGATGTCCCAGGATTGAGAACATGGTGTTGGACTCGTCCATCGCCTCCTTGATGTGCTGCACAATCTCGCTGTTGTGAAGCGGCCCGTTGGCAAGCACCATCCCGCCGAGTTCCACAACCGACATCATCCTGAACAACGGGAGGGCACGTGCCATCAGCAGCGCCACCCTCCTCGTGTGGTACGCTCCAATGACACTAGCCCCACAAAGGCCGTGGCTCCACAAGGATGTGATGGCCTCGAGGATGTTGCGCAACCTCTTCTTTTCCTTATCGGGTGGCCCGCACGACCACATCGGCGGCGCCTCTTTGATCAAGTGCTCGGTGAAGTCCGGCAAGGGGGTAGCGGGGTCGTTCTTCAAGTAGAACTGTAACACCTCGGGTGTTTAAATACTAAAACTACCATGTCATCATATGCATTGCAAAGCATTTGGTCATATTGAAAACTTTGATATGCATTCAATAAAACAAGTTTACATTTATGTTATGAGTGTTGCCTTGTATGATTTGGATCGAGTTCTAAGTTGTGTTAGAAGTTGCTGGGTACGCTGAAGACCTTTGTATCGTCAAGGAGGTCGTAGAACATCGGTGCCATCTCGGTAGGACTTCGCCATGCCGCCATCGTCGACGACGAGGACGCTGTCGTAGCTTGGATGTGCAACCAGTACCGTGAATCGATGCGCATCGTTGGGGAGGTCGTGTTGGTGCATTCCTTACCACCGGTGACCACATCGCCGACGAGAACGCGCCGGTCAGAGTCGTCGCCGCGTGGTCAGCGCAGCTGACGGGTGGGGTCACCCTGTCAGTGCCGGTTTGATTTGAAAATGAATTTTCTATTTTTCAGAAATGATGGAATAGTGTTGTAATTTGTTATTTTTGTGTAGATTTATTTAGAGCTCCAAAAATTATGAAAATTTTTGTGTGACTTCTCTATGATGTATATTATTTAAAAAAATATGAAATGGTGTTTTTCAGTACTTTTTGAATGTGATCAAAATTGCTCATGATTTTTCTAGGCTTATTTATTTATCCAAAAATTATGAAAATTGTTTTGCCACTTAGTTATCATGTGATGAACATTTACAAAAATTTTGAGGTCAATTGGAACAAGTTAATTTATTTAATAATTCTTAATTAAATAATTAATTCATAAAAGCAAATAGTAACCTTTAATGATTTAGGTTTTGATTGAATTTTTGATTGAGAGATGTCCTTGGGTCATTAGTTGGTAATGATCCTTGGCAATTGATGTAAGTGTTATGAAAAAGGTTTAGTTAGTTTGACTTGTAACTGTACCGCGAAGGAAAGTTGTATTCAAGTTGTTAACTTTTGCATCCATCATCGAGCATCATGTTTTATATCTCGCATCATGTTAAACATGGCATTGTATTACGTGTAGTGAACGAAGGTGAGCACGTGGTAGTTAATCAAGTGGTTGAGGAGGTTAATCCATCTGTTGAGGTCGGGTTGGATATTTGTGGTGCGACTCCGGAACCGGACTTTTCCATCAACGAATTGGTGTTTTACAAATTGATTTCGCTTTTGCTTCTCTTTACTACATTAAGTGATTAGGAGTTAAGTGAAAACCTAATTGGTGCATTACCAACCTTGTTTTTCCATATCTACTTGTTAACCATTTAAAGTCGTATATGGCTAGTTATGCTTAGTCATGCTTAGACAAATAAAAGTCGGGTGATTACCTATCACCTGCGAATTTTAAATGGATCTTTGATTACGTTTGGTTACTGATGTTTTCATGTGATATGAGCATGTGGAGTAAGAAATCTAGACCGGGTGGACTCGGTGTGTGTGAGCCACAAGACATGGAGGTCTTGTGAGCGGGTTCTTTCCGCCTGTGTCAATTAAGGCCCGTACCGTTGTTGAATTGCATGAGGTGAGACTTTGTAGTACTAACCACATACTCCGGTAAGCCTTAACTTGGCTATTCTATTATGAGAATGGCTACTCACGTACTGGGAGTGGAGAGATGGCGGGAATAACGTGTACCCACGTGGCAATGGGCTGGATTGGTGGAGTACTATATTCTCGGGTGACGTGGACCCGTTCTTGTTTAGAGGATCCGAGGGTAGGTTGATATATGTAAGTTAGGGACTTGCATATGTCGTGTGGTCTAGAATTCCCAGCTGGGTTTTAATCGGTTCAAATCGTCGTTGCTCCTCGGTTATGGAGACTCAACTCACTGTTCATCATCGTAGTTAATAAATGAAACTTGAGCTGGTTTTGGGAAAAAGTTTGATATGAAGTTCACGATCTCATTACGGATCATGGCAAATTCATATATGGTTCTTATGAAGTTTTAAATGTTGATATAAAGAATTTTGTTAAAAAGCTTTTACGCAAAAGAACTTTGATTATTGCTAAAGCCATACCTTGAATCCCCTGAGCCTGCATTCCTGCATTCTATTAATTCTTATTTCGGTTAAGTCTTGTTGAGTACTTTTGTACTCAGGGTTCGTTGACCCTTGTTGCAGGTGAGGCTCATGAGCAGATCTGTTTTGGATCGTGCTGCATGACTATTGTTCAATGCGATGACGATAAGTAAATGCGTGGCCCTTGGGCAGGGCAATCTATTTGTGTGTTTGTATTATGTTATAATACCACTCCACTACTACGTTTTGTAATAATTATCGAACTTAATTGTAAGGTTTGAAACTACTATTTTGTAAACTAAGTTATTGTAAGACTTCCGCTGATTTACTCTGGTGTAGATATTTGAATAAATGTTGTAATACTGCAATGACTCTGTAATGTGATCCTGCTCGGAAATCGTGGATGATTCGGGGTTCCTCGAGGACACCCGACAGTCTTCTTAAGTTACCGGGAACATATGCATAGATGTCAAAGGTCGTTGGACAGTGACAGGTGCATGTGGGCCCTATAATTTAGGAGGTTCTGCCACAGAATGGTATCAGAGCGATCGTTACAAAGTCTTTGTTGTATTGGTTTACAAAAACTTCAAAATGATTTGGGATGACTAAACTTAACTTATTAATTTGGTCCAAATTGCTTCTGACTTATCTTATTTCTTTCTCACCATTCCTTATATGATTAAAAAGGCTTTGTGTAACACCTCGGGTGTTTAAAATACTAAAACCTGACATGTCATCATATGCATTGCAAAGCATTTGGCATTTGGTGAAAACTTTGAGATGCATACACTAAAACAAGTTTATATTCATGTGGTATGTGTTGAATTGTATTGGTTGACTCTAGTTCAAAGTTTGTTTGGATTTTGAATTTTTCGAGAAAACCCCGCTTTTTAGCATTTTAATCCTACCCTGAAAACCCATTTCAAAATCTAAGCATAATTTGGGGTTGATCCCAAAAGCAAAAGTGTAGAGCTTGGCCAGTTATACAAAGTTTGTTTTTGGAGTTTTTCAAGTTGTTTAGAAAAATTTTGAGTAATTCAAAAAGGCGTAATTCGTTAAATTTCCCTATTCAAATTCAAAAGTTCATTTCAAAATCTAGACCGAATTAGGAGATGGTTATAAAAGCAAAGTTGTAGAACTTTTGATTTTGAACAACTTTTATTTTTGGAGATTTTTGAGTTGTTATGAAAATTTGAGAGTAATTTGTGAATTTTGGTGAATGGCAAACTTTTAAATTTTGTGAACAGTGTTCACCGCCGAAGCTTACATGGCCGGCGACCTTCTTGGCGTTCCAGTAGCGTGTGGTGGTCTTGGCTTTATTTGGCTGGCTGGAAAGGCGTCGCCGTGGCTTCTCCTTGCTTCCTTGGTCGCCCTATAAAGCTCGGACGACGCCGTCGTCGTTGTTCTTCCTTCGCCCTCTGCTTTTTTCCGACGTTGCGAGCATCTCCGGTGAGCTCTCGTCGTCGTCGAAAAGGTGCCTCTACCGTTGCAGCAAAGCATCCTTTAGCTCCGCCTTATCCTTGCGCGCTTATCCAACCCATCAATTCGGCTTAATTTCACGGGAACCGCCACTCGTCAGATTTCTTCTCCACGGCCGGTCGTCCCGCCCGTCGAGCCCCGCGTCGCGGGCGGGCGCTTCTGGTGAGTCTCGCGCCTTGTTGAGTCTTGCTTCGCTTCGCCGCATTGATGTAGTGCTTTGTGACCTATTGGTTTCTCATTTTGACCACCATAGCTACCGGAGCATCGCCATCGTCGAAGATCGCTTCGCGTGCGGATCATTATCAACGTCGACTGTGTCCACGTAGCTTATCCGGTCTCATTCTTTGCTCCAGCGTGTTCGTGGTGAGCTACTGGACCTTCCCATGCCCTCTGTTTCTCCGTTTTCGGCTTTGTTTCGCCGGCGTTGTGTCGCCGTGCCACCGCAGCCGCCATAGCCGGCGTAGTGCTCGGTCCAGGCAGTAATTGGTCGCGTTTGTGCCACAAATCGATGCGCCGTGATGTTGTGATCATGATAGTGCCTTCGCCGTCGCCGTTGATCTCGCCGTCGTCGAGATATCGCCGGTCAGCGCCATCATCGCCGTAGTCAAAGCGGGAGGAAGGGGATGACAGGTGGGGTCACCATGTCAGTGACTCAGCGTTCAAATGGATTTTTCTATTATCATATTTGAATGAATAGTGTCTGTTTTTGTTATTTTTGTGTAGATTTATTTAGAGCTCCAAAAATTATGAAAATTTTTGTGTGACTTCTCTGTGGTGTAAAGTATTTAAGAAAAATATGAAATAATGTTTTTCAGTACTTTTTAAATGTGATAAAAATTGCTCAATTTATTAATAAATGGATTTCCATGAATTTTCTAGGCTTATTTACTTGTCCAAAAATTATGAAATTTGTTTTGCCACTTAGTTATCATGTAATGAACATTTACAAAAAAATTTAGCTCAATTGGAATAAGTTGATTTATTTCATAATTTTGAATTAAATAATTAATTCATAAAAGCAAATAGTAACCTTTAGTGATTTAGGTTTTGTTTGTAATTTTGGATTGAGTGATGACCTTGGGTCATTTGTTGTTAATGATCCTTGGCAGTTGATGTATGTGTTACGAAAAAGATTTAGTTTGTTTGACTTGCAACTGTACTGCGAAGGAAAGTTGTATTCAAATTGTTGATTTTTGTATCCATCATCGAGCATCATATTTCGTATTCCGCATCATGTTAAACATGGCATTGTTATTACGTGTAGTGAACGAAGGTGAACACGTGGTAGTTAATCAAGTTGTTGAGGAGGTTAATCCGTCTGTTGAGGTCGGACCGAATTTTTGTGAAGCGTCGCAAGAGCCGGACTTTTCCGTCAACGAAGGCAAGCCCCGGATGCATACAACCCTACCTTGTGTTTTACAAATTAATTTTGCTTTTGCTTTCCGTTACTGCATTAAGTGATTAAGAGTTAAGTAAGAGCCTAATTGGTGCATTACCACCCTTGTTATTCCATATTTACCATATTAACAGTTTTGAACTCGTATATGCCTAGTTTTGCTTAGCTATCGTAGAACGATGAAGTCGGTGACTACACCGCCACTGCAAGTTTTAAATGGAACATTGGTTAATTATGTTAGCATGTGATATGGGAATGTGGAGTAATAAATCTAGGACAGGCGGACTCGGTGTGTGTGAGCCACAAGACATGGAGGTCTTGTGAGCGGGATCTTTCACTTTGTGTCGATTAAGGCACGTCCGTTGTTGAATTGCATGAGGTGAGAATTTGTAGTACTAACCACATACTCCGTAAGCCTGAACTTGGCGATTCTATTACGAGAATGGCTACTCGCGCTTTGGGAGTGGAGAGATGGCGGAATAGCGTGTACCCACGTGGCAATAAATTTGGATTGGTGGAGTCTTGTATTCTCGGGTGGCGTGGACCCGTTCTTGTTTTAGAGGATCCAAGGGTAGGTTGGTATATGTAGGTCGGAGACCGCATATGTCGTGGTGGTCTGGACTCCCATTTGGGTTTATAATCGGTTCGAATCGTCGTTGCTCCTCGGTTATGGAGACTCAACTCACTTTATTCATCATCGTAGTAATTAATAAGCTGGAACTTGAGGATGATTTGAGAAGGTGTTGGTTATGAAGTTTCATGATATCAATGAGGATCATGTTAGCTTTGTATATGATCTTTATGAAGTTTTAAATGTTGATATATAGATTTTTGTTAAAATGATTTTTACATAAAAGAACCTTGATTATTGCTAAAACCATACCTTGAATCCCATGAGCCTGCATTTACTGCGTTCTTTAATTTCTTATTTCGGTTAAGTCTTGTTGAGTACTTTTGTACTCGTGGTTCGATTGACCTTGTTGTAGGTGAGTCTCATGAGCAGATCTGTTGTGGATCATCTTTGCATGATAGTTGTATCTTGTGATGACGTTGAGAAGTAATTGTGTGGCCCTTAAGGCGAGGCAGCCTCATTGTGTGTTTTGTATTATATTATAATGCCGCTCCACTACTTTGGTTTGTTTTAATATCGAACATAGTTGTATGGTTTGAAACAAATGGTTTGTAAACTATGTTATTGTAAGTCTTCCGCTACTTTTACTACGATGTATTTATTTGAATAAACTGCTGTTGTAATCTTTGCAATGACTCGTAATGTGATCACCGCTCGGAAATCGTGGATGATTCGGGGTTCCCGAGGACACCCGACAGTCTTCTTAAATTACCAGGAACATATGCATAGATGTCAAAGGTCGTTGGACAGTGATAGGTGCATGTGGGCCCTATAATTTAGGAGGTTCTGCCACACTTTGTGTGGTGGAGTAGTAATCTTATTATGCCCTATATAATAAAAACAAAAACTATTGCTTATGTACCTTAGGAGCTTTGATGTTTAAGTTTCGTAAGGACGATTCATGCATCATGTCATTAATGAAACACTGTACATATTCCAGTTATAATCATTCATATGATGTTGAAATATAATGATGTTTAAAACTTCCTCCTTCCATCCTGGGAATGGCTTGTACTTGTTATTGTTATTTTTGTCCCAATGAAATTGGTCATGTACCAAGCTTTGCTAGTAAACCACTCTTTGATTGTACTTGCTCATAAGTTCCACATCTTTGGGAATTTCTTGATGCACTTTAATTTTCCCCATCTACTCAATGTTGAAAGTTGGCACTAATCCTTGAATTCTCAAACCTATGCATGTGTCATGTCTTGGTCTCTCCTAATGCAACACATGCTAGTTCCTTGATCTTGCTAGCTTGACAAGTGTTACTTGTGAGTTACTTTAGTTGTGCCCTATGGTGGTGCCATGATCCATGATTTACGGTGTCGCGTCGAAACCTGGGGTCTCCTGTGGACTGCAGCCATAAGGAAATAATGCTGGGCGCTCGCTGGTATCGAGGTCTGTGGTCATGATCCACTATAGCTTCGCAATTAATGTAATTCACTCATCTTGGAACTCTCATTTGGAATTCATGTTCCATCATTCCATTGAAGTTACTAAATCCTTTGCCCCTTGCAACTGTCTTTTGATCTTGTTTACAATTTCAAGTCAACTCTTGTTGTTTTATGAACAAATTGAAAGTTAATGTGTTTGACACATTTCCTTTTCCACTACTCAACCCAATGCTTTTCGCACTTTGTAATCTTGGGACGAGATTTCTTTTAGGGGGAAGGATTGTAACACCTCGGGTGTTTAAATACTAAAACTGCCATGTCATCATATGCATTGCAAAGCATTTGGTCATATTGAAAACTTTGATATGCATTCACTAAAACAAGTTTACATTTATGTTATGAGTGTTGCCTTGTATGATTTGGGTCGAGTTCTAAGTTGTGTTGATTTGGATTTCTGAAAACCCTGATTTCCGGTGATTTGTTTTACCTCGAAAACCCATTTCAAAATCGAAGTACATTTTGGGGTTGAGCTTTAAAGCAAAAATGTAGAGCTTGTTGAGTTGTACAAAGTTGGTTTTTGGAGTTTTCAAAGTTGTTTTATAAAAATTGAAGTAATTTGAAAAGGCGTAATTCTTTAAATGTCCCATTTTTGAATTCAAATTTGCATTTCAAAATGTAAACCGAATTTGGGTATAGTGGTAGAAGCAAAGTTGTAGAACTTTGAATTTTGAACAACTTTTGTTTTTGGATATTTTTGAGTTGTTACATAAATTTGGGAGTTCGGGTGGGATTCTTACTTAGTATTTTTCTGTTTCTTGAGCATCATTCTCTCGTGATGCTCATGCGCTTGATCGTTGATCGTTTAGCCAACTGCTTTCCTCAGAATGGAGCTTCACAGTGTGTTCACGCCGCCGCCATCGTCTCCGCTGTCGACGACCTAGCTCCGCCTCGCCTTAGCCGTCGTTGTCGTGCGCATCATCTTCGGGGTGAGTCACTGATCGTGTTTAAGTGCTCAATTTTACCTCTACCACGCCTTAGTCACCGGACCACGGGTCGCCGGCGTGTTTTGCTCCGCCATGCTGCCGCACTCGCCACTGCTTGACTTGTAGATCATTGAGGGTTCGATTAAGGGTTCGGGTAGGTCCGTTAGAAGTTGTTGGGTACGCCGAAGACCTTTGTATCGCCGGGGAGGTCGTAGAACATCGGCGCCATCTTGGTAGGACTCCGCCATGCCGCCATCGTCGACGACGAGGACGCTGTCGTAGCTTGGATCTGCAACCAGTACCGTGAATCGATGCGCATTGTTGGGGAGGTCGTGTTGGTGCACTCCTTACCACCGGCGACCACATCGCCGACGAGAACGCGCCGGTCAGAACCGTCGCCGCGTGGTCACCGCAACTGACGGGTGGGGTCACCCTGTCAGTGCCGGTTTGATATGAAAATGAATTTTCTATTTTTCAGAAATGATGGAATAGTGCTATAATTTGTTATTTTTGTGTAGATTTATTTAGAGCTCCAAAAATTATGAAAATTTTTGTGTGACTTCTCTGTGATGTATATTATTTAAAAAAATATGAAATGTTGTTTTTCAGTACTTTTTGACTATGATCAAAATTGCTTCTCTTTACTGCATTAAGTGATTAGGAGTTAAGTGAAAACCTAATTGGTGCATTACCAACCTTGTTTTACCATATCTACTTGTTAACCGTTTAAAGTCGTATATGGCTAGTTATGCTTAGTCATGCTTAGACAAATAAAAGTCAGGTGATTACCTGTCACCTGCGAATTTTAAATGGATCTTTGATTACATTTGGTTACTCATGTTTTCATGTGATATGAGCATGTGGAGTAAGAAATCTAGACCGGGTGGACTCGGTGTGTGTGAGCCACAAGACATGGAGGTCTTGTGAGCGGGTTCTTTCCGCATGTGTCGATTAAGGCCCGTACTGTTGTTGAATTACATGATGTGAGACTTTGTAGTACTAACCACATACTCCGGTAAGCCTTAACTTGGCTATTCTATTACGAGAATGGCTACTCGCGCACTAGGAGTGGAGAGATGGTAGGAATAGCGTGTATCCACGTGGCAATGGGCTGGATTGGTGGAGTACTGTATTCTTGGGTGACGTGGACCCATTCTTGTTTAGAGGATTCGAGGGTAGGTTGATATATGTAAGTTAGGGACTTGCATATGTCGTGTGGTCTAGAATTCCCAGCTAGGTTTTAATCGGTTTGAATCGTCGTTACTCCTCGGTTATGGAGACTCAACTCACTGTTCATCATCGTAGTTAATAAATGAAACTTGAGCTGGTTTTGGGAAAAAGTTTGATATGAAGTTCACGATCTCATTACAGATCATGGCAGATTCATATATGGTTCTTATGAAGTTTTAAATGTTGATATAAAGAATTTTGTTAAAAAGCTTTTACGCAAAAGAACTTTGATTATTGCTAAAGCCATACCTTGAATCCCCTGAGCCTACATTCCTATGTTGTATTAATTCTTATTTTGGTTAAGTCATGTTGAGTACTTTTGTACTCAGGGTTCGTTGACCCTTGTTGCAGGTGAGGCTCATGAGCAGATCTGTTTTGGATCGTGCTGCATGACTGTTGTTCAATGCGATGACGATAAGTAAATGCGTGGCCCTTGGGCAGGGCAATCTATTTGTGTGTTTGTATTATGTTATAATACCACTCCACTACTACGTTTTGTAATAATTATCGAACTTAGTTGTAAGGTTTAAAACTACTGTTTTGTAAACTAAGTTGTTGTAAGACTTCCGCTGATTTATCTAGTGTAGATATTTGAATAAATGTTGTAATACTGCAATGACTCTGTAATGTGATCCTGCTCGGAAATCATGGATGATTCAGGGTTCCTCGAGGACACCCGATAGTCTTCTTAAGTTATCGGGAACATATGCATAGATGTCAAAGGTCGTTGGACAGTGATAGGTGCATGTGGGCCCTATAATTTAGGAGGTTCTGCCACAAGAACCACTGCGTGTGCCACCGTTTGTTAGATCTGGACAGGTGGCAGGTGAAAGTTCTAGTTTGGTTTTGGCGAATTGATGAAACCCTAAGTGCTAACCTAGTTTATCAAGTGATCATGAGATAGGTAGCACATTCCAAGTGGTGAAACAAATGAAGATCATGACATGATGATGGCGATGCCATGGTGATGATCAAGTGCTTGGACTTGAAAAGAAGAAAGAGAAAAACAAAAGGCTCAAGGCAACGGTATAAGTGCTAGGAGTCATTTTGTTTTGGTGATCAAGACACTTAGTAAGTGTGATCACATTTAGGTTTGATATCCATACTATTAAGAGGGATAAGACTCATATCGAAATGTGGTTATCAAAGTGCCACTAGATGCTCTAACTCATTGCATATGCATTTAGGATCTAGTGGAGTGCTAACACTCATGAAAATGTTTGTGAAAATATGCTAACACATGTGCACAAGGTGATACACTTGGTGGTTGGCACATTTGAGCAAGGGTAAAGAAGATAGAGTTTAAAAGGAGTTAGTCTCGCTGGTCACGCAGTGACCGAACGCTGAAGTCCTGCGTCCGGTCAATGGAAGTAGTGAAGACGTTGGCGTCGGTCTTTGACCGGACGCTGGGTCACAAAGTGACCGGACGCTGATGGGGTGCGTCCGACCCTGCTGATGTGGCAGCATACAATGATGAAGGTTGTTGACCGGACGCTAGGAGAGTCCGGTCAAGGGTGACCGGACGTGTTCGATCATGAAAAAACATTTCTTGATGCTTAGTAGAAACGACCGGATGCTGAGGTCCAGTGTCTGGTCACTTTGCAGCAGCACGTCCGGTCATCACTTGACCGTTGGGATCAGGCGCTCAGTATTTGAAGAGAGGGGACACATGGCATGCATCGCACGACCGGACGCTAGGGTCCTGCGTCTAGTCGATACGACCGGACCGTCCGGTCACCCCGAGTTGTGCCTAGTGAAGGGGTACAACGGCTCTATTTCATGGAGGCTTCTATTTAAGCCCCATAGCCGGCTCTAGCTCACTCTCTTGGCCATTTTGCATTGACATAGCAACCTTGTGAGCTTAGCCAAAACCCTCCCACTCATCTCCATCATAAATTCAACATCTTTGTGAGATTGGGAGAGAATCCAAGTGCATTGCTTGAGTGTTTGCATCTAGAGGCACTTGGTGTTCGTGTTTCGCTGCGGGATTCACTTGTTACTCTTGGTGGTTGCCGCCACCTAGACGGCTTAAAGCAGCTAGGATCATCGAGTGGAGGTTGGTGATTGTCTCTGGCTCTGATCGTGGTGCTTGTGAGGGGTTCTTGACCTTTCCCCGGCGGAGAGCCAAAAGGTACTCTAGTGAATTGCTCGTGGCTTGTGTGATCCTCATCTTGTGTTGGTTGTGCGGCACCCAATTGAGGGTTTGGCGTGTGATGCCAATTAGCGCGTGAACCTCCAAGTGAGTGAATCGCCACAATGAGGACTAGCTTGCCGGGAAGCAAGTGAACCTTAGTAAAAAATCATTGTGTCATCATTTGATTCCTAGGTGATTGGTCTTCATTTGTATTCATTCTTGTGATTGATTGGTTCATTCCTCGACTCAGCGGTATAACCATCTTTCTTACTCTATCTACATTACCGCAAACTAGTTGTCAAGCTCTTTAGTGTAGCTAGTTGTGAGAGCTTGTTAGTTTGGTTAGTGTGGCTCTTTAGTTAGCCTTTGAGAGCACACTAACTTAGTGTAGTGACATAGTTATTGTGTGGATAGAAACTACATAAACTAGAATTGTGGTAGGTGGCTTGCATTTTTAGTAGGCTAGCGCAACATTCGCTTTTGTCTCATAATTGTCTAACTGGTTTGTTAAGTGTTGTTGTAGAAATTTTTAATAGGCTATTCACCCCCCCCTCTAGCCATTAGGACCTTTCAAGTGGTATCAGAGCCGAGGTCACCGTGATTTGAAGCTTAACAACCTTCAGTGTAAAAATGGCTCAAATCAACAACACCAAGAAGCCATCTCAATTTGGTGGCTCAAATTATCCCTATTGGAAAGCTAAGATGACAACTTATATCAAGTCAATCAATAGGAAGGTTTGGAAGGTGGTAGAGACAAAGATTGAGATTGAAGATGAAGAGGCTCCCACCACCGCCGAAGAATTGCTACTCCAAAATAATGACATTGCTCTTAGTGCCATCCATGATGCTTTGGATGAGAGAACTTTTGAGCAAATCAAGAACATTGAGAGAGCTCATGAGGCATGGAAGAAATTGGAGGAATCATTTGAGGGCACTCAAGCCGTGAAAGGTGCAAAGGCATACATTCTCAAAGATAAGTTTGCAAGCTTCAAGATGAATGAGGATGAGAGTGTGCCGGAGATGTTTCATAGGCTTCAAGTGCTTGTCAATGATCTCAAAGCACTTGGAGAAGAGGTGAAGGACAAGGACTTCTCCCATAAGTTCTTGAGATTCTTACCTTCAAGATTTGGCACATTGGTCACTATTCTTGTAAGGAGTGGTTTGGACACCATGACACCAAACCAAGTGTTGGGAGATATAATGACCGATAATACATATAGAGATGATGATGAGAAGGAAGAAAAGAAGGAGAAGAAAGACGAGAAGAAGATGATGGTTCATGGGATGATGGTTCATTAAGTGAGATACATCAAGTGAAGATGATGGTTCATGGGATGATGATGATGATGAGAAGATGACTCTCTTTGTTAAGATATTTGGCAAGTTTATGATGAAGAAGGGCTACCGTGGTAGAAGAAAGAAATCTTCATCTAAGAACAAGGAAGAGTCAAGAAGGTGATTCAATTGTGGAAGCAAAGATCATCTTGTTGCTCAATGCCCATATAATAGCGACAAAGATGATGACAAGAAGAACAAGAAGGACAAGAAGGAAAAGAAAGAGAAGAAGGGCAAGATGACCTTCAAGAAGAAGAAGGGTGGTTCATATGTGGTCACTTGGGAAAGTGATGCTTCCTCAAGTGATGGTGATGATAGTGATGATGACAAGACCACTAAGAAGAAGGCACTTGCAAGCATTGCTATCAATGAGAAGCCTTCTCTCTTCGACACTCCATCATGCTTCATGGCTAAGGCCACTAAGGTACAAATTTATGATGATGGAAGTGATGATGAACATGATAATGAAAATGAAAATGAAAGTGATAGTGATGATGATAAACCTACTAAGGATGAACTATTTGACATGCTAGAAGATGCTAAAGAACACTTTAACATTAAGAGAACGGAATGCAAAAGCTTGCGTAAGGAACTAAAAGCCCTTAAGCAAGCCTTTGATGAGCTCAATGCATCTCATGAGAGGCTATAGAGGAAGCCCATGAGAAGCTTGGCAAGGCTCACAATAAGCTTGAAAAGGCTCATTCCTCTTTGCTTGATGAGCAAAATAAAAAGAAGCATGTTGAGACTTGCAATGTAGGCTTAACTTGTGATATAATTGATGAATCATTATCTATGCCTATCATTATTGCTCCCACTAATCCTTCTTGTAGTACTTCTACTTCCACCTCATCTAGTAGTGATGGTTTCACTTGTGATGCCTCACTAATGGTTGAGAATGAGAACCTCAAGAAGGAAGTCAATAAGCTCACTCACACCTTGGCTAAGGCCTATGGTGGTGAGGACCGCTTGCTTATGTGCTTGGGTAGCCAAAGAGCTTCTCTCTATAAAGAGAAATTGGGCTATACCCCCAAGAAAGGTAAGGCAGCCTTTGCTCCTCACAAAACTAGTTTTGTAAAGAACAATGGTTGGTTTTGCACTAGTTGCAAGCAAGTTGGTCATATAGAGCATGAATGCAAGAATAAAAGCAAAAATGCTAATGTATCCTCTATTAAGCTTGATTCTTTCTATATGCTTACTAAGGATACAAATGGTGTGAAGGCTAAGTTCATTGGTAAACCATGGATGGGCTCAAAGAAGAAAGTCATTTGGGTACCAAAGAGCTTAGTAACTAACTTTCAAGGACCTAAGCAAGTTTGGGTACCTAAAAAGAATTGATCTTCTTTTGTAGGTTAATTACAAAGCCAGAGGAAGGCATTGGGTTCTTGATAGTGGGTGCACTCAACACATGACCGGTGATGCAAGAATGTTCAACTCAATCAACACCAATGGCAATGATGGTTATGATAGTATCACATTTGGTGATAATGGCAAAGGCAAAGTCAAAGGGTTTGGTAAGATTGCAATATCCAATGACATGAGCATATCCAATGTATTGATAGTAGAGAGCTTGAACTTTAATTTGCTATCCGTGGCTCAATTGTGTGATCTTGGATTCAAATGCATATTTGGGGTAGATGATGAAGAGATCATAAGTGTAGATAGCTCAAATTTGATCTTCAAAGGCTTTAGATATGAGAATCTATACTTGGTTGATTTTAATGCTAGTGAAGCTAAATTATCTACATGTTTGTTCACTAAGTCTAGCATGGGTTAGTTATGTCATAAAAGGCTTGGTCATTTTAGAATGAAACAATTGAATAGATTAGTTAAGCATGACTTGGTTAGAGGCTTGAAAGATGTTGTGTTTGAGAAGGATAAGCTTTGTAGCTCTTGTCAAGCCGGCAAACAAGTTGGAAACACCCATCCTAAGAAAAGTATGATGAGCACTAGTAAAACGTTTGAGTTATTGCACATGGACTTGTTTGGGCAAACTCAGTACACTAGCATTGGTGGTAACAAATATGGCTTTGTGATCATGGATGATTATACTACATATACATGGGTAGTCTTTCTAGTGGACAAAAGTGATGTGTTTACAACATTCAAATCATTTGTCAAGGTCATTCACAATGAGTTTGAAACAACCATCAAGAGAGTTAGAAGTGACAATGGTAGTGAGTTCAAGAACACTAGAATTGATGAGTTGTATGATGAATTTGGAATTAGACATCAATTCTCGGCCAAGTATACTCCACAATCAAATAGTCTTGTTGAGAGGAAGAATAGAACACTCATTGATATGGCAAGGTCTATGCTTAGTGAGTCAATCTTTTTGGGCCAAAGCTATCAATATGGCTTGCTATTGTAGCAACCGCCTCTATTGTCACCCATTGAAAGAGAAGACACATATGAACTCTTGAATGGTAGAAAGCCCAACATTGCATATTTTTTGGTCTTTGGTTGCAAATCTTATTTCTTGAAGAAAGGCACTAGATTGGGCAAGTTTGATAAGAAATGTGATGAAGGATTCCTACTTGGTTACTCCACTACAAGCAAAGCATATAGAGTTTGGAATTTGGATAGTGGTGCTCTTGAGGAAGTTCATGATGTTGAATTTGATGAAACCAAGGGTTCATAAGAAGAGAATGAGAACTTGGAAGATGTTAGAGGCATTCAACTTTCAAATGCCATGAAGAACATGGATGTTGGTAAATTGAGGCCTAGGCAAGTGAATGATGATGAGGATGATCAAGTGCAAGTGCTCTCTAACTCAAATGTGCAAGATGATACAAATCAAGCTAGTACAAGTGGCTCTCATGATAATGAACAAGATCAAGTGGCTAGTACATCATCTCAACCTAATGATCAAGCAAGTGCAAGCAATCAAGTTCCAATCCTCCAACCAACTAATGTTGCAAGGGATCATCCATTGGACACTATCATTGGTGATATTTCAAGAGGTGTGCAAACTAGATCAATATTGGCTTCATTTTGTGAGCACTTCTCATTTGTGTCATCCATTGAACCAAAGAAGATAGATGAAGCATTGAAGGATGTTGATTGGGTGAATGCTATGCATGAAGAATTGAATAACTTCACAAGAAATCAAGTATGGGAATTAGTAGAAAGACCAAAGGGACACGATGTGATTGGAACCAAATGGGTATTTAGAAACAAGCAAGATCAAGATGGGATAGTAGTAAGGAACAAAGCAAGATTGGTAGCACAAGGCTATACATAAGTTGAAGGTCTTGACTTTGGAGAAACATATGCCCCAGTTGCTAGATTGGAAGCAATTAGAATCTTGCTAGCCTATGCTTATGCCCACAACATCAAACTCTATCAAATGGATGTTAAGAGTGCATTTCTCAATGGTTACATCAATGAAGAAGTATATGTTAAGTAACCTCCCGGCTTTGAAGATGAAAAGAAGCCCGACCATGTGTACAAGTTGAAGAAGGCATTGTATGGCTTGAAACAAGCACCTAGAGCATGGTATGAGAGGTTGAGGGACTTCCTACTCTCTAAAGGGTTCATGATGGGCAAGGTTGACACCACTCTTTTCATCAAGAAGATTGGAAAAAATTTATTTGTGTTGCAAATCTATGTCGATGACATCATATTTGGATCAACCAATCAAGACTTTTGTGAAGAATTTGGAAAAATGATGGCTAATGAGTTTGAGATGTCCATGATTGGAGAGTTAAGTTACTTCCTTTGTCTTCAAATCAAGCAATTGAAGAATGGTACATTTGTGAGTCAAGGCAAGTATATCAAGGACATGATCAAGAAGTTTGGCATGAGTGATAGCAAAGTCATTAGCACACCAATGGGAACAAATGGCAACATGTATAGTGATGCAAGTGGAAATATGGTGGATCAAAAATTGTATCGATCTATGATTGGAAGCCTACTCTATGTGACCGCATCAAGGCCGGATGTCATGTTCAATGTATGCATGTGTGCAAGATTTCAAGCCTCACCAAGAGAAAGTCATTTAAAGGCTACAAAGAGAATATTGAGGTACTTGAAGCGTACACAAAATGTTGGTTTGTGGTATCCCAAAGGAGCAAAGTTTGAGCTAGTTGGTTACCCCGACTCGGATTATGCGGGATGCAAGGTTGAAAGGAAGAGCACCTCGGGCACATGTCAATTGTTGGGAAGATCACTTGTTTCATGGTCATCAAAGAAGCAAAATAGTGTTGCATTATCAACCGTCGAAGCCAAATACATATCCGTTGGTAGTTGTTGTGCACAAATACTTTGGATGAAGGCCACTTTGAGTGACTTTGGAATCAAGTTCAAGAAAGTGTCAGTGCTATGTGACAATGAGAGTGCAATCAAGTTGACCAATAATCCGGTTCAACATGCAAGAACAAAGCACATTGATGTCTGCCACCATTTAATAAGAGATCACCAACAAAAAGTGGACATTTGCATTGAGAGTGTAGGCACCAAAGATCAACTTGCCAATATATTCACCAAGCTATTGGATGAGAAAAGATTTTGCAAGCTAAGGAATGAGTTGAACATATTGGATTTCTCAAATATGTGTTGATGCACCCCCACTCATATGACATGTCTCTCCTTTGAGCAATCCAAGGTAAAAGTTAATTGGCATGACATACATCCTTGCTAAGGATATGTTTAGTGCATCTAGTCATCTCTCACATTTAATAGGTTCATTCATGAAAATCAAATGAATTTGATGATTGTTTGGTACCACTATTGCTTCTATGCTTTGTTTTGGTCTAGTGGTAGCATATGACATGTTTGTGGGCTTGTAAACCTAGTGTTTAATCTAGAAAATGAGCTCTAAGTGTTTAACTCAACATGGTACAAGATAACCCTTATTTGGAGGTGTGAAGAAGCTTGTCCTTGGATCAAACCGAGTTAAATATCTTTGGCAAATGATCTAGATTGGACCAAATTTGGGAAAATGATCCTCACCCAATTGATTGACATTGATAATCTCTACCTATCTATATTTTGAACCTTTGTGGTCATTGATGATAAAGGGGGAGAAAAACAAAGATATTAGTGATATTAGTACATGAGGAGAAATACAAAAGATATTAGTGTACTAAGATGGTGAAAAGACAACAAAGGGGGAGAACTTGACATAGGGGGAGAGATATGATAAAAGAAAGGAATCAATTAAAATTTTGAGCACACAAGTAGGGGGAGCAAGCTCATGAACTTATATGGTGCATTTGAATGTGCATTTCATATATTTGCTTGCATGGCACAAGTTTTAAATTTCAATATCTATGCTTGTGTGGCGTATGCTAGTTGTAGGTTTGAATGATGAAATGAAAATCTAGCATGCATAGGTAATCTAGTGATTTCATTTCCAAGTGGTATCGAGCTAACCATGGTGCTAAGGATGGTATAATGGAGCACTCTGATTGGTTTCACGCTTCAAAGGTCCATCTTTTATACCTTAGCATCATTTGGTCGACATTGTCTCCTATATTTCCTATCTAAGCATATGTGCAAAGCTTCAATCCAAACTCTTAGCACATATGTAGGGGGAGCAATTGCTACCAAATGGAGTTCATGAAACTTGCCCATATCCTTTTACACATAGTAAATATGCTTGGACAAGCAACATGGATTCAATTGAATTTTAATTCATATCTTTGTGAAAGGGTTGTCATCAATTACCAAAAAGGGGGAGATTGAAACCTCTAGTTTGGTTTTGGTGAATTGATGAAACCCTAAGTGCTAACCTAGTTTATCAAGTGATCATGAGATAGGTAGCACATTCCAAGTGGTGAAGCAAATGAAGATCATGACATGATGATGGCGATGCCATGGTGATGATCAAGTGCTTGGACATGAAAAGAAGAGAAAAACAAAAGGCTCAAGGCAAAGGTATAAGTGGTAGGAGTCATTTTGTTTTGGTGATCAAGACACTTAGTGAGTATGATCACATTTAGGTTCAATAGCCGTACAATTAAGAGGGGTAAGACTCATATCGAAATGCGGTTATCAAAGTGCCACTAGATGCTCTAACTCATTGCATATGCATTTAGGATCTAGTGGAGTGCTAACACCCATGAAAATGTTTGTGAAAATATGCTAACACATGTGCGCAAGGTGATACACTTGGTGGTTGGCACATTTGAGCAAGGGTAAAGAAGATAGAGTTTAAAAGGAGTTAGTCTAGCTGGTCACGTAGTGACCGGACGCTGAAGTCCTGCGTCCGGTCAATAGAAGTAGTGAAGACGCTGGCGTCGGTCTTCGACCGGACCCTAGGTCACAAAGTGACCGGACGCTGATGGGGTGCGTCTGGCCCTGCTGACGTGGCAGCATACAATGATGAAGGTGGTTGACCGGATGCTAGGAGAGTCCGGTCAAGGGTGACCGGACGCGTTCGATCATGAAAAACCATTTCTTGATGCTTAGTAGAAACGACCGGACGCTGAGGTCCAGCGTCCGGTCACTTCGCAGCAGCGCGTCCGGTCATCACTTGACCATTGGGATCGGGCGCTCAGTATTTGAAGAGAGGGGACACATGGCGTGCATTGCATGACCGGACGCTAGGGTCCTGCGTCCGGTCGATATGACCGGAGCGTCCGGTCACCCTGAGTTATGCCCAGTGAAGGGGTACAACGGCTCTATTTCATGGGGGTTTCTATTTAAGCCACATAGCCGGCTCTAGCTCGCTCTCTTGGCCATTTTGCATTGACATAGCAACCTTGTGAGCTTAGCCAAAGCCCTCCCATTCATCTCCATCATAAATTCAACATCTTTGTGAGATTGGGAGAGAATCCAAGTGCATTGCTTGAGTGTTTGCATCTAGAGGCACTTGGTGTTCATGTTTCGCTGCGAGATTCGCTTGTTACTCTTGGTGGTTGCCGCCACCTAGACGGCTTGAAGCATCGAGGATCATCGAGCGGAGGTCGGTGATTGTCTCCGGCTCTAATTGTGGTGCTTGTGAGGGGTTCTTGACCTTTCCCCGATGGAGAGCCAAAAGGTACTCTAGTGAATTGCTCGTGGCTTGTGTGATCCTCATCTTATGTTGGTTGTGCGGCACCCAATTGAGGGTTTGGCGTGTGATGCCAATTAGCGCGTGAACCTCCAAGTGAGTGAATCGCCACAACGAGGACTAGCTTGCCGGGAAGCAAGTGAACCTCAGTAAAAAATCATTGTGTCATTATTTGATTCCTAGGTGATTGGTCTTCATTGGTATTCATTCTTGTGATTGATTGGTTCATTCCTCGACTCGGCGGTATAACCATCTTGCTCACTGTCAACACAGAATTTTCGTCCCATGCCGAGGACACACGCTAGCAAGCCGGAAGGGTCTGCTCGATGGAGCTATAGATCCACCTAGCTTCAGCGTAGGGATGGTTGTTCCTGCGCACTCCTCCCGAGACATGCTAGTCAATTTGACCTTGTAATTGACAAGGAGAGAAAGTTCATCAGTAATTAAGGGCGGAACTTGCCGGTGTTGCCAGACAGTCCCAAATATGCGGTTCTGAAAGCCGATTTGAAAGGAGATCGACTAAATAGTCGATTCCAGCATATTCATGAGAATAAATCAGTTAAAGCTCATTGGGTTGTATAAGAGGAATCAGTTGTCATTCTGGATAAATGTCGTTATTTGAACAAATATTAATCAATGGCAATAAGACGTCAACAATGATTGGTTTGTGCCAAGCCAATGATTACAAGTAACCAAACCCCTTTTTACATAAAGAAACAATTTAACACCACTTAACCATTTAATAAAGGTAAATCTAATGAACATGTTAGATCTCATCTATCGCTATGACCAATGGGGCATGAGGCAGAATCATGCAAGCTGTAAAAATAACAATAGACTCGACGACCCTAACTCATTACTAATATCAGTGGGGCATGAGACAGAATCATGCAGGCCGTAATACAATAATAAGATCATGGGGCTAACATATCTTTCAACCTATCTTTACTTCAACGGTCTCGTGATGCGAACTATTTGTGAAAGCACTCAATAATGGCTAAAACAACCGATTCATGCATAGCGCACAGTTAAAGTCATGCCTTATCTGGAATAGATCTACCAGATAACGGTCCCCACTCCACGATGCTAACAATGTGGTGTGAGGTAGAATCACACAGGTCCTGATAACGGGCCATGGAACGGTTTTCGCTAACCAATAAATCTACTCAAGACGTAACACGCCTTAACCGCACGCTATGCACGATCAGGATTGACATAAAACAGCCGATAAAACATAACTCATTGTTTAAGGTGTAGATTAGATCAATTTAGATTAGCAAACGATGGGCTAAACAAGATATAAGGCCGATCTAGATTAATCCCAATCGGGCAGAGTGATATTGCTGTAATTAGATAAATAATGAAAGCAATAAGCAATATCGGTAACTTAATGAATCTAACAAAGGCTGCCATCCTAAGATAGAGCCGATAACTTGACCTTGATCTAGTTCATGCAGTGGGGGTCGATCGGATCGATGCAGCCATACTTGAACTAGACAAGAATCGATAACTAACTTATACCAGAGTCATTGTGGAGGTCGACCAGATCGATGCAGCCGTACAAACAGAGGTATAAGCCATGACGGTACTTACAACAAGCAGTGGAGGTCGACCGGATCGATGCAGCCATACTTGCTGAAGAACTCGCTGAGATCTACTCTACTCCTACTCCTAAGGGGTGGCTGAAGCTAAAAAAGTAAATAACTTGTATATTGGATTGATTGATGTTTTTTTACAATAGCCAGGGCTTGATATTTATACGGGACCTACGCACGACTCATGTCTAAGCATGACTCATCACAATTTTTGACTCTAGAGAAAACATTCCTAATTTAAGATAACTTGGACTCTAATCTTTTCCTTTTTGTAGAGTCCAACATGTTTCATCCTGGCGCCGAACGTAGCCTTTGTAGTTATCTGCTAGCGCTATCTGAAGAAAGCCAATTCTAGTTTTCGCATCCGAATTAGCTGGTTCCGATCTGCACGCAATTGATTCCTTGATGACATGATCTTGGGAGCTTTCGAGTCCCTACGACTCTTCTTCCAAATTTTGGTGTAAACACATGCCCCCCAATTTTAGGATAAAAGTAATTTTATTCCAAAATTATCATGTCTGTATCCCTGATTGGTCCACAGTCATGGGTAGAGAACCTTGATCTAGGGTCCACTATTTGTCGCCGCTTGCGTCCACTCATGAGCCTATGCCTCAAAACTTTTTACAAAAGGGTCACTGCTTCATGGGCACTTGGATTCATCTTCCCGGGCTGGCTATAAAATGCCTATCCAACCTTGACGAGAGTAACTCAACAATTCAGCCATGTTTTTCCTCTACCTACCTCCTCGAGTGCTCTTGACTCCACTGGACCCTCCATGGTCTATCCTTTTGCTATGAAGATCTTAGCGGCTAGAAGAATTCTTGTGCATAGGGCGATTGTGTCTCCCATCTTAGCACCTTGTGATATCGCTCTGGTCTTCTCTCCATGCTCGTAGAGCTGTTCTAGTGTTTGCAAAGGCTAAAATGCGTGGACACTTTCCCCTTGTTTGTTTAATCAAATGCCCATTGGGAAAGCCACAACCTTCTTTCCAGTGGCTTTGAGAAATCAGTCGGGCATTTGTTAGACGAGCGGCCTTTTCCTTTCCTGTCGCAATTTTATTAACGGGCCGATGTGACTTGGTTTATGATGACTTTCGGCCCTGTGGGGATTCGAACTTCCTTCAATCCAAAGAGGCCTTGGTGGGTTGATTGCTGGTCAATGTAAATCTTTTGCATATATCCCATGGCATTCTGTAATTTGGGAGAGCAATAAGTCTGAATCTGTTATTTCTTCGTTATCTGCTCCCTGAATTCTCAAAACATCGATCATTTTCCGTATCTGATTCCAATTTCACACCACTGGTGAGATCTATCTCTCTACCTTCCCGGGCTATATATACAGGCCACGGCTAGGGATCGAAAAACAACTCGCTTCACCTCAAACCTTCTGCGTCCTTAGTATAGTTCCTGCTTCTTCGTAGGCTTGAGATCATGGAGAATAGCAAGAAGTTCGCCGATGAGGCCCTCAACGGACCTGCATCATCGCGTCTGCGCCTTCATCGTCAGGAGGGTACAACTCGTGGTGCCCCTACTGCCTCAGGTAATAGGTCCGACTCTGTTCAGCCTTTAGGGTCCTCTTCGTTAATAGCTCATCGCCAACTCCCTCGTTATGACAATGATGATCTGCTTGCCTCCATTGATCAGCATGGCCAGAGTCTCGACGAATGTCTCTTCCTCGCAGAATCAGCTCTAGCCATGGTTCGATGTCAATCATCTCCCAAGGCTGATTTTGTGGAGGGTAGGCTGGCTAATGCCAAGGCCAGAATTACGGGTGAGACTTCTGTTATATCTTCTGCTTCCTTCTAGTTTCATCTTCAAGACTCTGATCATCTTTCCTTTGAATCTTTTAGATTTGTCTGCTCAACTAGAGAGCCTCTGATTGGCTACGGAGCATGTGGTGGGATTTGTCAACGCTAGAGGCGCCGTCCCGATGGTTCGCCTGTACGACGTCCCGAACCATGTCAGAGAGGTCGCTTTGCATGGCGTTCGCCATGGTGCTATCATGGCACTGGCTTCTGCACAAGTCCTTTCTAGCCATGAGCTTCGGTTCCTTCCCCATGGCTTCCCAGCTGTGGTGCACCCTGGGGATCACGAAACGCTTGATTGAGGATTTCTTCAGTGTTGCTAACTCTGTAGACTTTGTTTCCCATGCCGATGATATAATAGCCAAAGCATTTTCTGGCCCTTAGTTTGTAATAGGTGATATTAGTAAACAATTCCTCTGTCATACTATATGCATTACTCTGTCCGTGTTTGCTTTGCTCCAGCGGGCGATACACATCGTACCGTCTTTTACCCTTCTGGGTTTATTTTCGCACCAGAAGTTATACCCTTTTGGTATCGGCTATTAGAGCTGTCAACCGAGCAAATTGGTTGTCAAGTATTAATCCAAACGTTAGGGTAATATTCCTTTAAATATTCCCCATCCGATTACTTCGCCGAATCCTTCTTTTCCTTTTGGTGTTTCCAAAATACAGATATTACCCGACGCACATCGTTTGATCCGATGAGGTTCTTCCCAGTTAGGTGACCATTTGTCGGATTTACTGCCTTTTGACCTGATCGGCAATCTTACTTTCTAGACCAAGTCTCCTTTAGAGAGTTGCTTAATCACAACCTTTTATATTTTACAAACCTCGGTTCAATGTTTTTCAAGGGCATGTAGCCGAAGTCAACCCAAGTCTTTTAAGTTATTCATCATAATATTCTGGTAGACTTTGGCTAATAAATCACTCTGCAACATAACACGCCTTGATCCAATTTGAACTTCTCAAGGAAAGACTGCATTGTGTCTATGCATAAGTTCATAAGGCGATCAGCTCCTTTACTCTTGATCATCAAGGGCAATCCATTCCCAGCCTTCTCCATAGTTTTGTCTCCCTTTTCCATTTTTAAAGATCAGGTCCTTTGTTTCGGCTGAAGAACCGGTTTTTGAAAATAGCCGATTCCAGACTCTCAGTTTTAATTCTATCCAGGTCTGAAAACATGGCCTTTATTAAGAGAGTCTTTCGATCTTCCATCCTTAGTCATCTGGCGCCGCATTCTCTCCGACATTGGTGAAGTGGCGTTTCGCCTTCTATTAATTGTTGTTGCCCTTTGCGCGTCTCGAGGTATCCGCCTCTTCACTTCATGTCTTCAAATATCAGCCGAGGGCTTCGGCCTCAAACACATCTCTATTCGCAACTATTCCTTCGCTCTCTTCCGCCTGCCAAAAACCCTACAGCGGTTTTCTTCCTTTGTTCCATAGATCCAATCATTCCTCATGGTCGGTGAAGATAATCGAGGTAAGAGCACGGCAGAGGAGCTCCCGGCAGAAGACATGCCGATGAACCAGCGTCTCTGACGCATGAGGTGAGATTGGCAACCTCTGTTCATGATGATGACCTATTCTGACTCGCCTATAGGTTCGTTGCGAATGACAGCCTTCATCCTTTCCCTAGGACTGGCGAACCCACTGATGCTGCTTCTTCCGCGCCAACTTCATCGTCGGGTTCTTCCAACTCATATGATGGTGATGATGCCCGGCGCTTCTTCCAAGAATGGAGGGCGGCCGAGGACCGCTATTCTGAGGCAATTTGGAACAACGGACAGCTAGAGATTCGTCTAGGAGTCCTCCAAGCGGCCCTTAATAAGGCTGAGGAGGAGGCCAGCGCCGTTCGAGCACGGCTGGCAGAGTCTGATGCCATGGTAGCAGGTGAGATGAGCTCCATGAATGTTTCTATTCTGGTTTCCATCGCCTTTGTCTTGATATTCTTCTGTAATCTCCAGCTCAAACGGTGCAACTAGAAACTCTCCAATTGGTGGCAAACGTGGCCACAGACGCCATCAATGCAAGGGGTTCCCTCATTGACGCTCGTCTCCAAGACATCCTGGCCCACATCTAGGAGGTTGCTCTTCACGGTGTTCATCACGGCGCATCGGTGGCGCTAACTGCGGCACAGGTCCAAACCAAGCATGATCTCCATGCCATGGAGGTTGGCTTCCCGATTGGCGATGGCCCTGAGGGACATGAAGATTTGATAGAAGATTTCACCGCAGTGGCAGAGGCCATCATGGACATCACATCCGCTCAGGATGTGGTGAACAAAGTCTTCGACTAGATTGTACTTAGGGGAACCAATGAACAAAGACTTCTCTTTCATGAATGCGCCTTAGTGCAATGCCTTTGTGTATAATTGTTTTTGCTTTTTGTTTTTGCTCTATATGCGATACGTATTGTATTGGCTTTTATTGTCTTTGAAGATTTTCACTTTTTTGAACTAGAGGCGATACCTTCCTGGTACCGGCTATTAGAGCCGAGAATGAATCGGCTATCAAATGTTGACCGGGTGTCAGAATAACGTACCATAGAACTTTTCATATCAAAGGTCGAACAACTGATCAACTCAAGTCAAGTATCCAATTAAACGAAACAGACCTTCTTTAAGAAAACCATTAACTCTGAATCGCACTTATACTTTGACTCAGCATTCACATACGTCGGCCTAGACCGTTTCCAAGACTCAACACTTATTTTTTCCTTTAATCCAATGGCCGATGTGAAGCCATGATTTTTCTACTAAAACAAACTCTCAGAGCCGATCGCTTGCATCGGTTGTTGGCTTTCATTGCTAATCTTAATGAAGCCTCCTTCCCATGACTTGCTAGAAAAACATTCGAAATCTCCTAGTTCCCAAAAGACTGGATCGGCTGTTGTGATGCTCACGAACTCATCAGCACGAACCAGTTCAACATCATCTCCATGCCATTGAATTAAACACTGATGCATGGTCAATGGTATACAACAATTCACATGAATCCAATCACGGCCGAGGAGCAAATTGTACGACCCTTTTCCATCGATGACGAAGAATGTGGTGAGCAAAGTTTTGCTTCCGATTGTTAGCTCGACATTTATTGCCCCCTAGGTCTTAAACGTATTACCCCCAAAGTCCTTAAGCATCATGTCAGTCTCCATCAGATCTTCTGGTCCTTTGCCAAGTTTACAAAAAGTAGTGTAAGGCATAGGATTGATAGAAGCACCTCCGTCCACCAACATCTTGTTCATCGGCTTTCCATCGACAAGACCTTTCATATATAACGCTTTTAAGTGCCAATGTTTGACTGGTTTGTCAAATATTACTTGTTGTACAACTGTCAACTTGGCAACTATCTCCTCATACTCTGATTCATCAAAATCCGAATAAATTTCTTGATCGGCCGGAGCCCTGAATTCCGATGGCAACAGAAAAGCCATCTGGATATTAGCCGATGGTTGCTTTCTATCGGCTATTTGCTTGGTATGCCATACTTGAGTTTTACCAGATGCCTGAGCCCGCTCTATCTCTTTATTCCTTAGACATTGCACCCTTCTCTTCTGGCTTCTTGTTAAGCCTCCTGGGCACTATTGGCTTTCCTGCCACACATATCTTCTTTCATTGCCTTCCTCTTCATGATCAGCCCAGTCTTGATCAATAACTCTTTTTCCAAGCCGATCACGAACACTTTTATTTTTTAAGCGCCGATCCATGTTACTATGATGATATGCATCTTGAGCATGGATAGATCGGCGATTGGTTTGAGACTGCCTATATTCCTGATATTGATTGCTGCATTCTAGACAGTCATGTCTGGTAGGCAACTTCAAACCTTAATTCCAGCAATGTCTGAAGAAAGGACAATTCCAATGTAATTCGGATTGTTCCCTTTCATACCTCTCTTGTTTCAGTTGATGCTGGTACACTTGATCTTTCAACCAACGCTGATAATCCTTTTATTTCTGCCGCTGCCATTTCTTCAACAGAATCCGAGATGTGACCCGCGGCTTTGTCGTCTCTGCTTTTGATGTGTTCCTCTACTCGTATCGGCTCTTTTGCTCGGCATGACGTCTTCTAATCTCTCTGTACTCGTTAGCCGATATTTGCATCTTGGGATCGACTGTTCTAGCTTCTTTTGATTTGGTTGATGTTAGGAGCTTAGTTTTTCCTTTGAATAGCCTAGCATCAACCATGTTTTGATCTCCTGGGAAAGGATTATCATCAACTTTCATTTTCTAAGGTGTATCAAATTTGAGCCTCCCCTACTGAATAGCTCTCTATATATGCTGCCTGAAGATTCTACATTCATTAGTGGAGTGAGAAGTAGCATTATGGAACTTGTAGAACTTCTTATTCTTCAACTGATCAGGGGGAAATATGACATGACCATCGGGCAACTTGATCTGCCCTTTCTCAAGCAAGAAATCGAAGAGCTTATCTGATTTGGTGACATCAAAGTCATAGCTCTCCTCGACTCCTCTTCCCTAAGGATTTGGCACCATCACTGTCTTCTTGCCCCAATTCTATTCAGCCGCAGCAACCTCTTCTTCATCATCTTCATAGTCGTCATCGACTAGGTATGGATCATAAGCTTCGGCTACCATGGTACTCTTCTAGAACCGGGTATCTCTGCGCATACTCTGGAATTGGTTATTGAGCGTTGCTGCTCGTTGAGCCAATTGTCCCAAGTTATCAAATTCTTGTCCCAGTAGCTTTTCTTTCCACATCGACAGTATTCCTTGAACAGCTAAAGCAGCTAGTTGATCATCAGCCAAGTTTAAGGAGAAGCACAAGTTCCTGGTTTCTCGGAACCTCTGAAGAAATTCATTGCCCGATTCATTAGTCTTCTGTCTTATAGTTGTCAGATCAGTAATCTTCTTTTCTCTAGTCCCAGTGTAAAAATATATATGAAACTTCTTCTCCAGGTCAGTCCAATTGGCAATAGAATTGACTGGCAATGATGAAAACCAAGTGAAGGCTGGCCCTGATAAGGATAGAGAGAAGAAACGAACTCGATGGGCGTCCTCAACTGATGCTTCGCCCAATTGTGTAAGATACCGACTGACATGTTCTATCGTGCTTGTACTGTCTTGGCCAGTGAACTTAGCGAATTCTGGGAGCCTATAATTTGTTGGAAGAGCGACCAAATCATACCATTCTGGATATATGGGCATTTATACGAAAAGGTCAGCCCTTTTGGCTTCAGACCGAACTCATTCTTCATCATCTCAGTCCCCCTTAACAATAATTCATCAGCTTATGGATTTGGATTCCTCTGCACCTGCTGATCCAACTGTGGATTGAAATCTCGTGTGCCCTAATATCCTGGATTAGACATCATGTGAAGGGTGTTATAATCTATGCCATAGTGATACTCTTGTGAAATCTCAATCTGCTGGGTTTTTTGCTGGCTTGCTGCTTGAAGTCTCTGATTATAGACATAAGGATCTATATCTCTACGGATCCTTTGAATTGATGGTGCTATTTTTTGAGCCAACGACAGTATGTGGCCTGATGTGCCAAAATTGATCACCTGGTTCTGACTTTGCCCCGCCGGCTGTTGCACATGCTGTACTGACGGTCCAGAATTGTACTGCATCTAATTTACAGTAGTTCCTTGAGTTTGTTCAGATGAACTCTGGACTGTCTGGACATCACCACTACTAGCTAGTGCTCCATCTTGATGGCTGGTACCGACTTGATTAGTCCCTTGGGTCGATGAATCTAGAATATTGTAATAAGCCAGCCCACCTTGACCAACCGGAAACCCATGAATCGCCTCTCCCATGGCGTTGTAGAATACGTCCACGAAAGCTTTGTTATGGCTTGATATGGCATCACGAATAGATTTGTCTACAACTTCCTTAAAGAAATGCATGTCTTCAACTTCAGTTGTGTCTGTCTGCCCGTGTAACAGAACTCTTGGTAGTGGAAATTTCTGAACAATTGTGTTGACGCATGTTTTGGTGTAGGACAACAAACATTTGTTCTGAAACTCTTCTGTAGCTTTGCTGATGATATCCTTATCCCCATCAGGTAGATCTTCATAATGCAGCATAAGGATGTTGTTGTTGTTGTGAACCGCCATGACAATTGTGGGGTCCCACCGAGCGTGCCAGAAATGTGTGTCGACACAGAATTTTCGTCCCATGCCGAGGACACACGCAGCAAACCGGAATGATCTGCTCGATGGAGCTATAGATCCATCTAGCTTTAGTGTAGGGGTGGTCGATCCTGCGCACTCCTCCCGAGACATGCCAGTCAATTTGACCCTATAATTGACAAGGAGAGAAAGTTCATCAGTAATTAAGGGAGGAACTTGCCGGTGTTGCCAGACAGTCCCGAATGTGCGGCTCTGAAAGCCGATATGAAAGGAGATCGACTAAATAGTCGATTCCAGCATATTCATGAGAATAAATCAGTTAAAGCTCATTGGGTTGTATAAGAGGAATCGGTTGTCATTCAGGATAAATGTCGTTATTTGAACAAATATTAATCAATGGCAATAAGATGTCAACAATGATTGGTTTGTGCCAAGCCAATGATTACAAGTAATCGAACCTCTTTTTATACAAAGAAACAATTCAACGCCACTTAACCATTTAATAAAGGTAAATCTAATGAACATGTTAGATCTCATCTATCGCTATGACTAGTGGGGCATGAGGCAGAATCATGTAGGCCGTAGAAACAACAATAGACTCGATGACCCTAACTCATTACTAATATCAGTGGGGCATGAGGCAGAATCATGCAGGCCGTAATATAATAATAAGATCATGGGGCTAACATATCTTTCAACCTATCTTAACTTCAACGGTCTCATAATGCGAACTGTTCATGAAAGCACTCGATATCGGCTAAAACGGTCGATTCATGCATAGCGCACAGTTAAAGTCATGCCATATCAGGAATAGATCTACGAGATAACGGTCCCTACTCCACGGTGCTAACAGTGGGGTGTGAGGCAGAATCACACAGGCCATGATAACGGGCCATGGAATGGTTTTCGCTAACCAATAAATCTACTCAAGACGTAACACACATTAACCGCACGCTATGCACGATCAGGATTGACATAAAATAGCCGATAAAACATAACTCATCATTTAAGGTGTAGATTAGATCAATTTAGATTAGCAAACGATGGGCTAAACAAGATATAAGGCTGATCTAGATCAATCCCAATCGGGCAGAGTGATATTGCTGTAATTAGATAAATAATGAAAGCAATAAGCAATATCAGTAACTTAATGAATCTACCAAAGACTACCATCCTAAGGTAGAGCTGATAACTTGACCTTGATCTAGTTCATGTAGTGGGGGTCGATCGGATTGATGCAGCCATACTTGAACTAGACAAGAATCGATAACTAACTTATACCAGAGTCACTGTGGAGGTCGACCGGATCGATGCAGCCGTACGAATAGAGGTATAAGCCTTGACGGTACTTACAACAAGCAGTGGAGGTCGACCGGATCGATGCAGCCATACTTGCTGAAGAACTCATCGAGATCTACTCTACTCCTACTCCTAAGGGGTAGCCGGAGCTAAAAAAGGTAAATAACTTGTATATTGGCTTGATTGATGTTTTTTACAATAGCCGGGGCTTGATATTTATACCCGGGACCTGCACACGACTCATGTCTAAGCACGACTCATCACAATTTTTGACTCTAGAGAAAACATTCCTAATTTAAGATAACATGGACTCTAATCTTTCCCTTTTTGTAGAGTCCAACATGTTTCGTCCTGGCGCCGAACGTAGCCTTTGTAGTTATCCGCTGGCCCTATCTAAAGAAAGTCGATTCTAGTTTTCACATCCGAATCAGCTGGTTCCAATCTACACGCAATTGATTCCTTGATGACATGATCTTAGGGGCTTTCGAGTCCCTGCGACTCTTCTTCCAAATTTTGGTGTAAACACTCACTCTCTCTACATTACCGCAGTTGTCAAGCTCTTTAGTGTAACTAATTGTGAGAGCTTGTTAGTTTGGTTAGTGTGGCTCTTTAGTTAGCCTTTGAGAGCACACTAACTTAGTGTAGTGACATAGTTATTGTGTGGATAGAAACTACATAAACTAGAATTGTGGTAGGTGGCTTGCATTTTTAGTAGGCTAGCGCAACACTTGCTTTGCCTCATAATTGTCTAACTGGTTTGTTAAGTGTTGTTGTAGAAATTTTTAATAGGCTATTCACCCCTCTCTAGCCATTAGGACCTTTTAGTAGGGCATGTACTCAGTCACCCACTGCCCCCTGAGGTGGATGCCCGCATCCCATTGACACCGGGATCTCCCTGCCTCTGTCCTTGTTCCTGTGCAGGGAGATGGCGAAGAAGTACCTCCACAACTCAAAGTGCGGCTCGATCCCTAGGTACCCCTCGCACATCGTGATGAAGGCCGTGATGTGCTGGATCCCATTAGGGTTGAGGTGCTACAGCTTGATCCGGTAGTGGTGCAATAGCCCCAAAAGAACAAATGAGGGGGGATCATGAGCCCATGCTCGTGGAAGGGCACGAAGGAGACGATGTAACCGTCGAGCGGTATCGGCACCTCCTCATGGCCGAGAACCAGCCACTCCATCGCGTTGGTCCTCCAGCAAAGAAGACCATGCTTGATGAGGCCCTCCATGCATGCGTGGGTGACATCGGAGTAGTACCATGACTCCATGGAAAGCGAAGACGGAGGAGCAATGACTTTTTGGCGGCAACGGACAAGAGAAGGCTACGGATCTATGGCGCTGGCGGTGGATTAACAAAGGCAGCAGATCCAAACAATGATGGCAGAAAGGCAGAGAAGGCAAGGTTGTAGTTTAGCGTGCCAAAACATGAAGGGGGGCCTCTATTTATAATGTGGGGTGAGGCGAGAGGCAAATTGTCCACCTATATTTACGCACCCGTTGTGCCACATCACATCGCCCCCTCCCCCCGAAGATCATGCACATGCTACCTCTAGCTGCTCCCTCAAAGGACGTGCTAAATGACGGTTCGCCCGATAGATGGGCTAAGAACTGTCATAGGTAAGGAAGGCATACGGGGCTAATAACGCTCCCAAGACCCATTACGTCCCACGAGATTGAAGGTTGGCCCACCGATGGGTTCACAACCGCTTTAGGGCACCTTTAGAGCGAGGGGTGGAAAAGAATGGGCCTGCTAGCAGCCAATACCCAAGAGCATGAGGGCTATGGGCATCCTAGCCCATGTTAGAGTCCTAGCCAGTGCACTATCCATGGTTTTTTATTCGAAGAAAGGCAGCGAGCCCTTGGGACCGGACAAACAGATCCAAGAACTATATGGACTGGCCATCAGGAATCTAGAGTCGGTCACCAGCTGACCCATGCCGGACCCTCACGAACGGGACACTAGGGCCCCACTTGAGCCAGCCTATTAACAGCTAACTGAGCATCATGGTTCGTCCACCAAGGAAAACATGGTACGGCTCAACCCCTTTGTTTTGTCAAAAAACACTTGAGGGAGAATGATTGAAAGATGAGGTGACCCCTTGATCGGACCCCCACAACACGCCAGGGCTCGAGGGGAATTGGACTCACGAAGAGACTGAATACGCTGTCGCGTGACAACAGCAGATCGATCGGGTCCTAAGAGGGGCCAAAATTAAGGAAAATCCTCTCTAGTCCCCAAAGAAATCCCACAGCTACATGCCCTCAAAAAAAGTCCATTCGCAACAGAAAGGGATCATCCTGCGGGTAGCAGAAGATCGATGCCCTTGAAGTCCCTCCATCTGAAAAAGCCTACGAAGGAGTATCCTACTCCTCCATAGGCTCAGCGGCTACTGTCGGGTATCAATATTAGGGATACCCAAAGAAGGGATCTGAGGACCGTGGACGACAACTCACCTAGATAATCAAGGTCGTATTTCAATCTCGATTGACCCCAAAGGGACAGTTTCTGCCTCGCCAGACCCCTTAGGCACAAGCCCCATGTCGCCCAACCCCTGAGGGTACAGGAGCCATCTTGCCCGACCCTGAGGCCACGGGCTCCATCTCGCCTAACCCCATGGGCATGGGCTCCATCTTGCCTGACCCCTCAGATGAGGGCCCTATCTTGCCCGACACCTTGGGCGCGGGCTCTGTCTCAACCGACCCCTCGGGTGCGGGCTTCGCCGCGCCCAGCGGGGTCCGTACCACCCCCAACCACTATGGGTCCAAGCATATGGGCTTGGGTCAAGCCTCTGACACTAGAAGGGGTGTGGGCATGCCTTGACATGACCCGTGGCCATGATAGGCCATGCCTGGGGGTTCGTATCGCCAACAGTGACAAGTGCGTGGGCACTGTGCTGCCTAATCCCGTATGGCCACTTACAGGCACATCGGTTCACCATGCCATCCGCCTGGATGGGATGGAACGCCATGACCAACTGATGACGTCGAGGCATAGCACCAGTGGTGAACAGGAGCTTGACGTGGAGCCATCCTTGTCACCATCTATAGCATCGGCAGGACCCGCATGAAGGATAAGAAGGACGCGGCGGTCCTAGAGGGTTTCTTCTCCTTGATTCTCTCCCTCTTTCTCTCTCTCTCTCTCTCTCTCTCTTTTTTGATGTAACATGCATCTTCCCCTTCTTCTATAAAAGGGGAAACACAACGCAACACAAGACAAGGGAGATAGGCACGAGCACACCGCTGAGCAGCTGAACAAACTCTCAGCACTTTTCAATCCTTTCACCAAAGACCTAGGATTCGCTCCCTCTCTCACCCATCTATAACCCCCACTACAGACAGTGCTAGTAACCCAAGCAGCAGCAGACTAGACATAGGGACAGTCTGCCTGAACCAGTATAATCCTTGTGTCCTCCGAGCACACCATCCGGACCAGACGCGCAAACTAGAAATTTACTAGCCGGTGATCTAAAACACCGACAACCCCCGACTACCGAAAGTCCTGGCTCTGGCCGGAACTCCTGATGCAGATCTGAGTCAGCGCTCCTTTGACTATGTTTTGACCACATGGTTTTGACCTAGGGTTAACTTCCTTTATCGTGGCACAGCCCAATCACTCGCCCTGTTCATTCCCCTCCGACCCACTCATTCTCTGTGTCACCTGTAGCCACCCCTACGTCACCCTGCGTCGTCTTCGCACCGCCCATGCTCTGCTGGGCCTCCAGCGCCCTACCAGCAGCCCCCGCTCTGTCGGGACCTCCTGTTTCACTGCTCCCTCCATTCCTCCCTGGCAGTTCCACCCTCCTAGTAGCCCAATCACCCCTTCTTCGGCTCTGGTGTCTTCATCGGCATTTGGAGTCCTCTTAGTGGTGTGGTGGCTATCGATTTGATCATGAATGTCACTCGTGCTGTGGATTTCACTTCCTCCTCCTCTTCTTCCCTCTCAAGGTACTACCCATGTTTCCCTAACCCTAACATCAATGTACCTTGTCTTTTGCCTCTATTATTCTTCCCTTTCTCCTCCTTTATCTTCCTTGTGTGAATGAATGTGTGGTTTTGGAGCCCCATGGATGGGTTGGCCACCAAGTGCATCGAAAGTCCCAGCTCTGTGCCAGAACTCCCAACCGCCGAAAGTCCCGGCTAGAGCTAGCACTTCCGACTACTTGATTGCTACTCCATCCATGTTTCTCCATTTCTAGGTTTTCGTTCTGCTTCTTTTGCCTTGGTTCTTAGTTTCTCTTTCGCTTTTCTC
This sequence comes from Miscanthus lutarioriparius, assembly GCA_904845875.1. Taxonomy (NCBI): domain Eukaryota; kingdom Viridiplantae; phylum Streptophyta; class Magnoliopsida; order Poales; family Poaceae; genus Miscanthus; species Miscanthus lutarioriparius. The sequence goes on from CAJGYO010000018.1 coordinate 57,007,837, forward strand.
ACAGCCATGGCTTCCGATAGTGATGACAACCCTCCTCGCCATCAAGAGAAGTGGTCCAAGAAGAACAACGACCCTGTTGGCTCCTCCAAGCCATCGGGCTGTATCAAGGCTACTTGTTCGCGTGATGCTGGTGGTACTCATGGCCGTGGCAGGGCCGCTCATGCTAGTGGTGTTCAAGCACCGGTGGCCCCTCCTTCGGCCAATCCTCCTCCTCGAGTGGGTGCTCAACAATGGGAGTTTGTTCCTAGCATTGGCGTCATCCCTACTGTAGATGAAGCCAAAGAAGCACTTAAGCAGGCAGGACGCACCATTGCCTCGGATGTGTGTCCTCGCACACCTCCTCAAGGCATCATTCAGTTTGGGGAGAGCCGCCTTGTTCCATTTCAAGGCAACCCGCCCAAGATCCAGGAGCCTCGGCGCACACTGATAGGTCCTAATGGCTAGAGAGGGGTGAATAGCCTATAAAAATTTCTACAACAACACTTAAGCAAGGTGGTTAGATAATTATAAAGCGAAGCGAGTGTTGCGCTAGCCTACTCAAAATGCAAGCCTCCTATCCACAATTCTAGTCACTATGATCTCTAATTCACACAAAGAGGCTAAGTCACTACCACTAAGTTAGTGAGCTCTCAAAGACTAACTAAAGAGCCTCACTAACCACTAGACACGACACAAGCTAGCTCTCAAAACTAATTACACTAAAGAGCTTAGCTACACTAAGAAAGTAAGTACAAGAGTAGGGTAGTGATGTTATACCGCCGTGGCAAGTGACAATCAATCAATCACAAAAGAAATCCTCGAAGACAATTATGACACAAGATTTTTCACCGAGGTTCACTTGCTTTTCCGGCAAGCTAGTCCCTGTTGTGGCGATTCACTCACTTGGAGGTTCACACGCTAATAGGCATCACACACCTAACCCACAAATGGGTGCCGCACAACCAAAACAAGACAAGGATCACACAAACCATGAGCAATCCACTAGACTACCTTTTGGCTCTCCACCGAGGAAAGGTCAAGAACCCCTCACAATCACCATGACCAGAGACGGAGACAATCACCTTCCTCCACTTGATGATCCTCGCTACACCAATCCATCTAGGTGGCGGCAACCACCATGAGAAATAAGCAAATCCCGTAGCGAAACACAATCACCAAGTGCCTCTAGATCATTTGTCATGAAACAACGAGATCATTTGTCAGTTTTATGCCTCCTATCATTTGGACATTCCCAATCGTTGCATCCATTGGACCACTGAGGGCAAGCATTACAAGGTTGATGGCATCACCTTTTCTCACCTTCTTGGTTTTGGCCGTGAGGATCGCAACACCCTTGGATTTCTAACCTTCGCCAACATGCAAATTCAGAGTATCAGTATATGTAGATGGAGGGTCATAAGGCTGATGGCAAGACCATCTGGTTGAAGCCTATTACTATGTGCTCAACAACATTCTTTGCTAGATCCTCTATCCGAAGGGCGGTGATTCCACCTTTCTTCGAGATGAGTATATAGTGGTGCTTGATTGCTTTGGTGAGTCTCTCACTAAGTTCTCCATTGGCAAATACATTTGGGATAGGATCACTCAGGCTAGTGAGGATGTAGTGAAGCATTTCCCCTATGCTCCCTACATCATGCACATTATTGAGCAAGTGTCTGGAATCAAGTTCCTCACCGATGCCCCTCACAACAAGCTCAAGATCTCCAACAAGTTGTCCTTGTAAGCTAAGAAATACCTCCAGGAGAAAGCCAATGGTGCTCATGCTTTAGGATCTACCTCTCGTACTTCTCCACCACGTGCTTCTCATTCTTGTCATGCTCATAGTGAGGAGCCTGTCACTTCCTCCTCCTCCGGTGGCAAGCCTCCCAGCAAGTTCAAGTTCTTCATGAAGTACATGTTTGAGGCTTGTTGTGCCAGTGCTGAGCGTGAGCAAGAGATGTTAGTGAGGATGCATCAGATTGAGCAGAAGTTTGACTTTCACTCCGCTCCACCCTAGGATTTGGAGCCCCTTCGTGATCCTTTTGAGCTCTATGATGAGGCTTGTGAGGAGTTCTATGGTGAGTCTTCTCGCCACCGTGGGAAGCAGCAAGCTGATAAGGATGAGGAGTACCGTGAGGAAGATGATGATGCTGATGACGACAATGGTGGTGGTGGTGGTGACCGTGATGATGAGAGGACTACGAGGACGAGTAGTCATTTCTTTCACGTGGCCTACCCTTTTTGGCACTTGATGCCAAAGGGAGAGTGTTAGGCTTTGATCTATCATGTAATAAGTTAGTTGGTCGCTTGAGTTCAAGACTTTGAAACAATTTAGCTTGTATTAACTATGTCATGTGGTGGCACTATGTGATGGACAACTTTATATTTGTGTGTGATGGATGATTGTAGGACAAGTTTAATGCTTCTCTATATATCTCATTAGCTCGTGCTTGTCTCTACTTTTGATGATGATTGTTATATTTGGATGGCCATGTTTGTCTAAAGTCTCTACTTTGTGATCTTGGCCATCATTTTCTTCTTACTTGTTTTGTGAATATAACATGTCATATTGCATCTCTTTTTCATGGATATATTTGTTCACACACTTGTTGCACCCCACGGATTACAAAATTTAGGGGGAGCTTCTGTCTTGATATATGCAAATGATGTATAAATGATCATCATTGAAATTTGAATTCATTGCATATATTAAGGGGGAGCTCTTCATAAATTTTGGGGTTCAAAAGCTTTAAATTATTTCATACTTACAAAAGCCTAAGTTGGTTGTCATCAATTACCAAAAAGAGGAGATTGAAAGTGCATTTGCCCCCGTTGTGGGTTTGGGTGTATTGATGGCATCCAAATTAAGGACTAATGAAATCTTATTGAGATACACTACAGCTTTAGTCCCATAAAAGAATTAAAGAGTTGATGTTAGATGAAATGGTGTCCCTCAATTCTTAAAGTTTAAAAGGCGGACGAATTCAAAACGGCCTTCAAAGTTTTTCATTTCAAGTTTTGGGTTTAGGTTTGTCGTACTACAAAGAGGGATACAAATCTAAGTGGTCTGAGGAAGATAGAGTGCTCAAGCATAAACATAAAATCAAAAGACAGACACTTAAGCACCTCACGAACACTTAGATACAGTTTTTGGAACTTTGGTCGTCAGAAGTGCCGACGTCTGCCGAGAGTTTCGACTGCCGAAAGTCACGGCTACCGCCGGAAGTCCCAAGTCCCTAGGACTTAGTTGCCTGGCTTGGCTGGTGTAACACCCTAAAATTTACCTCTTTTGAAATAGAGTTAAAATGATTTAAGTTGGAATATTGTGCACATGAAATATAGGAAAATAAAAATTTTCATTAATTTAAAATTCAACATAAGGTAGTAACATGTGTGAGCATACCTGCTGTTGCATCTTATTTATTGTGATGGATGGTGTTGATCCAAAACTCCAAAGTAAATTGGAATGTTTTTTAAAAGAGTTTGAAAATGGCTTTGAAATAAAAGAAAAGAAAGAAAAGAAAATTAGAAAATAAAAAGTGTTTTTAAAGTTGTAAAATTTATCTTGGAAAGTCTAACAAAATTGTCCATTTTTTTGAATAGGAGAGTATATTTGAAACCATACTCGAATTTGATTTGAATTTAGCTTAGGATTTGAAAACTAGAAATAGAAAAGAATTTAATTTGGAAAAACTTCATCTTCTTCTTTCAGCCCAGCCAGGAATCGGCCCAGCCTTCCTCCCCTCTCTCATTTGGCTCGAAGGCCCAGTTTCCCTGGCCCACTCCCGTGCCTCACTTCCCCTCCCTTCTCCCTTCCTTTAGCGCCCGGCCTGCTGCTTCGCCCGCGTGGCCCACTGCTCGCCTGGCCCAGTCCCGCGCCCCTTGGTTTCTCTTCCCCGCGCGCACCGTAGCACCGCGGCCCAGCTGGCAGCCTGCTATACTCGGCCTTCACCGCGCGCTTACGCCGCCCGCACGCCGCCCCTTCTCCATCACTGCACCGTGGGACCCGCTCATCAGCGCGCACCCGCATGCGTTTCACCCTTCTCCCTAACTGCCCCGCTGGCCCACCCGTCAGTCGGCCCCATTTCCTTCTTCTTCCCCTTCCTTTTTCTCCCCTATTTCTTTCCTTTCCTCCTCACCGCCGATGGCGCACCACGGATGGCAAGCCACTGGTCCACCGTGCCTACAAGGCAAGCACCGTAATCACCGAGCGCCCGCTCTCCTTCCTTTTCTCTGCGTACAGCCCGCCTATAAAGCCCCGCGCCACCCCTCCCCTCTGCCCCTCTCCGTTCGCTGCTCGAAGCTCACCGCCGCCGGTGAATCCACCACTCCCGAGCACAAACCTCGACGCCGACGTGACCTCGAGCTCCGCCACGACCCAACATGCCCGTATGTATCATCGATTTCGCTTTTTGGTCTTGATTCGCCCGGGTTCCATCTCACCCGTACCTCCCTCTCTCTCCAGACGTCGCCACCGCCATCGACCCGCCCCATCGAAGCCTCTCGGACGCCGCGACCACCACCGTTGGACTCACGGTGAGCTCCTCCGCCTTCCCGTGCCATCCATTCATTGTTTAGCGCACTAGGACGTCATAGCAGCGAGCGTCGGAGCCACCGTTCATGGCGCCACCGTGGATTCAGTACCCCGCCGTGTTCCCTCGCCTCGGTAGTGCCTCCACCGTGTTTGCTAGGCTCTGTAGATCATCCCCGTGCTTCTTGATTCGATCGAGGAAGCTCGGAACCCCCCCCCCCCGACGTCCGCCGCCAAGCTCGGCTCACCGCCGGCCACGGTGCCCTCACCGGCCGGACTGTGCAGCCGCCGGAATCACCCGCGCACACACCTACGCTGTCGGTTTCGCGATGAACGGCCACGATTAGAACACACCGGTCTGGTGTGTAACCGGTCCACCATGGACCCGTGGACACGGTCCACAGCGACGCATCAGTGCGTCCACCGCCTCGTGGTGCACCGAGCCAATCACATGCGTCTGCGTGGCTAACCAGTCAGCAGCCACGAGTCAACCCACAGTCAAAGCCCCACGTTTTGCAGTTAAGCCCTCCTATTTTAGTAGAATCAACCCTCAGTCCGGTGTAATTCAAAATAAATGCATATCAGTCCTGATTTTATTCACTTTAGACCTTGAGTTTCCCAGAAATAGTACGCCCAGTCCAAAATCCATTTAAATTCAGATTTTTAATTGTTTTAATTCAAATTTGAGTTCAAGTTAATTATAGAAATGCCACTGAACCTTATTTCATGCGTAACTTTTGCGTTTTAAGTCCGATTTGACCCGTTCGAATTGTGTTAGGACCGTATTTACGTTATCTACGTGTTTATACAACTGTTAGGCATGTTTTCAACACTTGAAATTCATGAGTAGATTTAATCTATTATTCAATTAAAGGAAAATTTGTTTAAATCATAACTTATTCTAACTCCGAAATAGTCCGTTCAAGTTACATTAGATTCGTAGTGACAAGATTTACGCGTTAGTAATAGTGTTTACTATATTGATATTTCTGAAATAACGTGGTTTAAATCATATCTTGATTAATAATTATGCAACTGGGTTTTATACATAAAATATGATTTGTTTTACTTTTGTTTTATAATTCAAATCTAAAGTTGACTTAATATAATCTATATTATTTATAAAATATCTTTTATATATGAATTCATATAGTTAACATAAACGAAGCCTATAGCTTTCTTTTCCACGTATTAAGCAAATCTTTCGGTAGATGTATCTTTTTCATCGTAGCTTCTATTAGCGTGCTTCTCGCGACTGTGTGTTCGTAGTGATAAGTAGAATCGTATATCAATCTCTTTTACTTAATTTTTCTATGATTGGTGTACTGTTCTGATATAGATGCAACTGTATGCTATGCATGTATGTGTATGGATGTTTGTGTGGTGTTCTACGATTGTCCAGTCGGTGAGATACACGTGGTGATCCAAGAAGAAGAAGAAAGACATCGAAGAATAAAGCTTACCGAAGGATCGGTGTGTAAGGCAAGTATAGCATGGGATTATCCTTGTTACCTATTCACATTTAAACACTTAATTCATATTGCATGTGTCTCCCTTGTTGCCATTAAGGATATCCTAGATATTTGATAACTTGTACCTTGAAACCTTTGGGATATTGCATGGGATAGTTTTTGCTAGTGCTTAATCAAAACCATGATCTTGTAACTTGACTAATGATATATGCAATAAACATTAAAACATGACTTTTTAGTAACATGGAAACAGGGGGCTGGAGTGTTTATATGCTTCAGATTCCTCTCCCTAAGGACTTATCTGTAAGCGATCATCTGGGACTTACAGTACAGCTGTGAGGGCCATATGGCTCTGGCTTTAGCTTAGTATGAGGATCTTTTCTAGCTTGTTAGTGGTTACCTTTAAGGCACAGGGTATGTTTCCTTTGCTGCTGGAAAGTGTGTATCGTGCTGCGATGCCCACGCGTGCCACTCCTAGAGATGGGCTACATATGCCTAGCGGCCCTAACTTGTTAGACGAATTCTTTGAAAGGCTTCATAGTGAACCCTACCGACCTTCCTTGGAAGTGGGTCAAGAGAATAGCTACCTCGGGCAAAAGGGTAAATCACAACTCACAGTGAACGTGTACAAACTCTGCAGAGTATAAAACTGTTATAACAGCCCTGCTCACGGACACGAGCGGCCTTGAACCCTTATGGAATAGAGATGATCACTAATGCATAATGATGATGCTAATAATTGATTGTTTATGCTATACATTATTCATGTTTACCTGATTATGTGTTTATGGGAATGATAAATCCTTTGCTACTCAATTGCTTAAAAAGATGACCTATTAAAGCTAATCGCGGTTAAACCAGTGTCAGCCCTTTTGAGCCTCATGAACCCCATGATATAATTGTTAAGTACGACATGTACTTACGCTTGCTTTATTTTTCTATACATTGGATAAAAATCCCGGATGTGTACCAGATTGCTGGTTTGGAGGAGTTAGGCTTATGGTCAACCAATCAGTCGTCCCTGTGGATTTGGAGTCTTCGCCAGAAGATCGGAGTCAACTTTTTGCTGTCTATTCTCTGAGGTTATTTTTCTTTTACTAATATGTTATGTAATAAGTATTGTCTCTTGATATTACTCTGTTTTGTGGCTATATGTGAGATTTGACTTCCTGGGCTCACATATAGTGTGTATCTGGTTTTGTCTTTAAAACCGGGTGCTACAGCTGGCCATCGGATGTCTCGACGAAAGTTGGAAGTCCGGACAGCCGCTCGGAGTTCCAGCGCTGGCCGCGCTAGCCCAGCTGCCTACGCGTTGAATAGTGTTTTCTATAGGCGGCGGAAGCTCCGGCAATCTGTGTCGGGACTTCTGACATAGATCTAAACGGTTGGATTTTCCCTAAGAGTATAAATAGCTCTCTCCTCTCTTCTAACCGTTACTCACTCATTCATTGTGACCTAACTCCAGTCAAAATAGCTTCCAAGCATTCAAGACTCCCTTTTCCTCTCCCCTTTGCTCCTAACTTCGATTCCCCTAAGGATTTGAGTGAAAGAAGAGTGGATTGAGTGAGAGAATAACTTTGACAAGCTTAAGCACTTGATTTCTTCATCAAGCTGGTTGGATTTGCGTCTATTACTCTTAGAGCTTTGCTCCTAGCCGGCTAGGCATCGCCCAAGAGCTTCCATCTTGTGGAAGAGCCTTGGAAAGTTTGTATTACTCTTGATTTCTTAGTGGAAAGCTCAACTGACCTTTGTGGTTGCCTTGAGAGAGGCAAGGAGGTGGAAGAGACTCTGATCTTTGTGGTCACCTCAACAACGAGGACGTAGGAGCTCCTTTGTGGGGTTGCCGAACCTTAGGATAAATCCTTATGTCCGGCGTGCTTGTTGTTTTTGTGTTTTTGTGCTATCATATTTGTTCTCGGTTGTTTCTCTTCTCCCTCAAAGCATCTCTTAGGGTTTGGACTTGATCTATGGAGTTGAGGCTTTTCAGCATCAAAGGAGCAACCCCAATGCTTCACCTTACCACTAGGAAGTGGGGTTATAAGTTATTAGAATCACAAAGTTTATTTTAGCTTGGGTTGAGTAGTTCACATAGGAGTCAAAACTACCGGCTAGTTTGCGTCAGAACTTTCGGTTGCCAGAAGTTCCGGGCCAAACTACCGGAAGTTCCGGCAGTGACTGACAAGTTACTTTGAGATTTGTGTAGAAATTTTTAGATATGCCTATTCACCCTCCCTCTAGGCATTGTTTAGATCCTTTAGAGAGAAATGAGGGAGAGAACTAAGATAAGCTAGTTTTTTAGCTTCATCCTAACTCATGTCTTTGTGAAATGAGTGTTTGGCAAAAAAAACAGCTCCCAACAGCTCATGAAAATGTTGTAAGCTATGCCAAATAGACTGTTAGTATGCGTAAATTAAAATAATAGACATTTCTAATACTTCAAGATATTCGAGTTTCACGTATCCTATACATGTCACACGAGAGGCTATTTCTCATCTATAAAACATGCAATCGCTAGGCAAGAGAGAAAGGTCATGGTGTTTTAACTAAAACTTATACACCCATGAGGTTTTACACACAGAACGACATGGGCCAAAATCGTTGGTGGTGTGGGCGAATGAGGCGCGAAGAGTTATGGGCTCAGGGCTGGCAAACGTGGATTCATGCGGTGTGGTAGGCGGTTCACAAGGAAATGGCATTCGCGGCCCCGATCAACTAACTATTAAGCAGGGTGTTTGGATGAACTAGGACTAACAACTAGTCCTATTAGCTTCTATGAGTGAACTAGTGAACTAACAACTAGTTCATGATTAGTGGACTAAGAATTAGTTTGCCTGTTTGAATACTTAGGGACTAAAAATTAGTCAACTAGTTATTAGTTCTATGGATCCAAACAGGGCCTAAGACAGTAAAGACTAATATGTGCTACGAACTCCATAGACTTGCACGTCTACCTACTTCGTCTATTAGGGTGTTAGGGGGAAAGAAAACACCAGAGTGGATGGAGTGCCGCATATTTTGTTTTCACAAGCAATATATTTTCAGCAAGGCAAGCGTTCGAACATCTAGCCTAATTAGGCCCGCGTCCGTACACAGCTCCTGATCAACGCACTTGTGACGCCCGTCCCGTCCCCTATGCGTCTATAGTGTCCACGTAATACGAGAGCCCGCCTGCTGCGCCCGTGTCACCACGCCTTGATGGCTCCCACGTGACGGCGATGGCGTAGGCGAGTAGGCCGTTGACCAAGAGCAGCGCTGTGAGGACGGACCCACTCCAAGGCCACGTACGTCAGTGTGGACGCCTATGCGTCCTTTGGTGGAGCGCTGCCGGCAACTTACAGCTGACGCCGCCATGGCTCCCGCGCTAGCTCTCTTCCTCGCTCGACCACCCCACATTGAGATCTAATATGCAACACTCAGATGAAACAATTGCAAGATACGACTAAGACAGATGAAATATTTTGGAACATACACTTGCAACATAGCCATTGTAACATAAGTAACATCCAGATAAAACAATTGCAACATACATCTGAAACAAATAAAATATTTTGAACAAACTCTTTGTTGGCGGTCGTTAACATGCTTTATAAACCATCAACATAATTTGTATAAATGCATAAAAAGGATCACCAATATAGGTCTAGTGGTTTAAACTAATAAATTCTACGAGTTTTGGTGAATCTGTGTTTTCAGCAGGATTTAATTAGAAAACCACTAAGGAGGACCTATTCATCAAAGGAAATCATAGAATTTCACCGCGTAAACAGCGTGGGAAGACTCTAGAAGACTCTCCACCAAAGATGACAGCGAGAGGCTGACATGGGGGCCGGCCAGCCCCACATGCAGGCCGACCGATCTGTGGGCCCCACCAGTCAGCCCCTCCTTCGTACGTCGGTTTGATCCGAGGGTCCAGAATTGATGCTCTGGCCTATATATACCAGCCCCTGCCCCCCTCCCTGAAGCCATCCTAAAACAATAATTCATATTCTCCTCGTCAGGATCAGAGCTAGCTATCAAGAGAAGATTAGTCCTTTTTAGGATTTAGTCTTGTAAATAATAGTGAGATAGAGAGTGAGGGAAGAGTTTGGAGGAGGTGTCGGATTATCGGTGCTCTCTCTATGGCTTGTACCTTGGCGGATCCAAGTTCTATCTAAGCTTGCCTCTAAGATTTCTCTGGTAATCAACTTCTGATCCAAGTAAGCATCTTGTTTATATTGTTCATCAGGTTTGCGACTCTTTTGAGTGCTTTATTCTCTTTCTAGAGGGAGTAAAGTATTAATCATAAGTGTAAGTGTGGTGCTTAGACTTAGGTTTTGTAGATGCATCCTGCATTCTAGATCGGTGGTAGCTCACGAGGGTGACTCTTATAGCCTCGTTGAATCCTCTGTAGTCCACCGCTCGTTTGTAAGGGCACGTAGGACGCGGTTACGAAGGAAAGCATCATTTGCTGATGTCTTTCTCTAATAATGTCCCTAGTTGAATATTAGAAGACAAGGCTTACCAAAGTCAGAATTAGAGAACCTTAGTTATCCTCTCTACGCTCCTATTCGTCTTAACCTTGTTGCTATCCCTAGTTAAGTTAGACCGTAGTTCATCTCACATGTTTTCCTGTGGATACGATACTTGAAATACTTCCGGGTGAAAGCTACAGCGGTATCCGTGCGCTTACGGATTTATCTGTGTGCATTAAAATATATCAACACTCTTGCAACATACCTCTGAAATAATTACAACATGTGCAACATCCCGATCCGCTTTTGCAACATCTATATGAAACAATTGAAACATACCTCTAAAACATCTGAAATAATTAAAACATACATTTGCAACATAGAGAAGGGGAAGGTCAGGGCTGATCGATTTCAGTCGTCGGGGTGGGATCCGGTGACGTGCGAGCATCATCAACACCAGCACCAGCGGTAGCGCGCGGGCACAACCACCACCAGCACTGCTCATGGCTCAGCCGGGCAGGTGGCACGCGCTACGAGAGAGGGCGGGTGGCATGCGGCCGAAGCGAGGAGTGAGCGGTGTGAGTGGGGCATGCGACGGGTGGGAGCGAGGAGCGAGCGGCGCAGGTGGGGGCGTTGGCGTACGCGGGAGCGAGGAGCAAGCGAGTGAGCGGCGTAGGATGATGCGCGCGGTGGGAGAAAGCAGCGAGGCGAACTAAGGCGCGCGGTGTCCGGATGGGGCGGACACCCCGTGGCCAGGCATTATCGATATATTTTCACATCTCAATCTCTTGATTTGACCGTCTATTAATGTATTTCGCCACTCGGGATGCAACACCCTGACCATATATATGTGCATACCATGCATGTTACTACGCAACCAAAGATGCACATGCCCTGTGGTCTGTCGATGCTTGCTCACCATCATCTACCCGGTGATACCAACTGATGCTTGCTCACGCCTCCACATCCGATACAAATCTTCTTTCATTTGGAGCTCACGCGTTCATGTCATATCCAGTTTCGATACGAAAATCGGATCCACGTGTTCGCGTCTGATATGAAGTTCTCGAAGCTCATGCGTCCACATCCAATTACTGAGGTTCATGGCTCCGGTGTAATACACGGGCATAATATATATATATATATAAACAATATACGGTGCTACATACTCCGTAGACTTGCACGTCTTTAATTTAATTCAGGAAAGTACTATTATGTCTATGTTGGTGTGAGAGGGAAAGAAAACACCGGAGTGGAGTGTCGTAAAACATATTTTGTTTTCACGCGCAATATATTTTCACATCTAGGCCTCTTGATTTGACCGCCTTTTCCTAATGTATTTTAGCCACTCGGGATGCAACACTCTGACCACATGTGTGTATACCGTGCATGTTAGGGGTGTTTTGTTGCTTAGTCGTTTCTAAAATTTATATCACATCGAATATATAGATATTAATAAAGAGCATTAAATATAGATTAATTATAAAATCAATTACATAGATGGAGGCTAATTTCTTAGACGAATTTTTTAAACCTAATTAATCTGTCATTAGCATATATTTACTGTAGCACTACTTTGTTAAATCATGGACTAATTAGATTTAAAAGATTCATCTCGTAAATTAGTCGTAAATTATGTAATTAATTTTATAATTAATCTATATTTAATACTCTATGTATATGTCAAATATTTGATGTGATATAAATTTTAGGAATGGCCAGAGAACCCAACGTGCCCTTACACAGCCGAAGTTGCAGATGCCCTGTCTCGATAATAATCCACCCACGGTTTCTCGGCTGCGAAAACAACGGGCGCGCGTGATGCCTCTCTTTTCTATGGGCGGGGCCGGGGCGCCAGGGCGATCTGCTCGGTTCTTCTAGGTGCGACCGTGGTGTCGTGCCGTGATGCTTTCAAGGCACTCTCTCTGCGTGATGCTTCCTTCTGTCGTAGATAATGCCACTTGCGTAAATATTTGAATCAATAATATGCTCGCTAGCTGATTCGTGGTTTACTTCTACGGTGAGCCGGTGACAAATTCCACCTCAATTGACCGAGACTGTGCGTGCGAATAATGCTAGATGATTTTTTTTTCATTTCGATATATAAAAATGGCCGTATAATGTGACACATTCTCCCCTCCAAATTTAAAAAGAAAAAAATGAGTGTTCAACTTTACTACAAGCATCTACGAGGGAATGAGTTGGCATGAATATCGATGAAGTTATCATATACATGATCTCATCATCGACAGACATATTGTTTATCACTAAAAAAATTAAAACTTTAATTTGCTCAAATAAATCTAATTAAAAATAACACACGAATTGCTAAAATAAATATAGGAAAATACAAACACACATGTTAAGCGTGTAATTTGTAGACAGGTCTAACTAGTTGAGCTAGGTAGACATAATAATTCACAAATGAGTTCTCACCTTCTTAGCACCCATTACTGGCCCATAACGTCATTGTCATTGTCACACGATTGTTTCCAAATCTGTTTATGTCGTGTATATTAATTAATTTGTGGACATCCAAGCTATTTCTGGTTAAAAAAACTGACATTTTCAAGAATGTTACCCAGAAGCTTGGAAGGGAATTGCGTGACCTTGGCAGCCATGCATGCGCCCCCTGGTTAATTTTGCATGGTTTTGACTAGCCAATGCAATAAGGTATATACTCCCTCAGTCCCTGAATATAAGGCGCGATTTGCAATAAGGTACTACAGAGCTTTGCGTTGGGCTGCTTTGCTTACCTAAGTATGTCTACAGCCTTGTTTGGATGAACTAATTATTAGTTAGTTATTATCTAAAGCTAATTGTTAGCTGACTAATAATTAAGTAGCTAAAAATGTGCCCTATGCTGATTAGATGTAATGACTAAGTTATGGGTGCACTTAATTGATAGTACTATTCTCACACAAAGACGTTTATGCCCCTTGGCCCCTAGCCCACGCATAGTAGGGAGGGGTGTTTTAGACATTTTTTAGATTAGTTGTTGCCACCATTCCTGATTTAGGGCATGTTTGGATCATTAGGGCTAGTTAATAGTTGGGACTAAAAATTAGCTTAAATTAGCTAGAGTTGACTAACTAGTTGGCTAACAACTAACATAACACCTATTAGCTCTCCTGTTTCGATGTGCTAGAGCTAATTTTAGGTAATTTTCAGCTAGATAGCAATTAACTCTTGTATCCAATCATGCCCTAAGTGGGTTTGTCCAACTAGTGAACTAACAATTGGCTGGGATTTTAGCTAAAAATTAGTTCATCCATTAGACCACCTATTTTGATCCGTAGAGATAAAAAAATTTAGTTAGCTAGTTGTTCATCCCATGTATCCAAACAGGCCATAAGAGCATCTCCAAGAGTCTTTCTAAATCTCACTCTCTAAATTATTATTTAGAAAGCTATTTGCATACATCGCTTTCTATTCTTTTCGCTCTCCAACAGCTTTTCTATATCTTGTTTGTACTGTAGAGAGTCATTCTCGTTTTTGTATATCTTGTTTGTACTCTAGAGAGTCATTCTCGTTTTCTATCTTTGCTCTAAAAATGTTAAGATAAATTTTAGCTAGTTTTACTAAAAAAAGAACCTCTATTTAGTTGGGCATCAAATTTTGTGTTGGCAACTGTTTTATTTGGCCACCTCAGTGCATTTTAGTGGCTAAAATCGTACTCTCTCTAGGTCGGTAAAAGAAGTCGTTTTAGACGAGGTTTGGGTCAAACATTGGGAATATAGATCATGAATAACTTTTAAGTTGTTGAGTTTGAAAATATAAAAACCACGTGAATAGATTTGTCTTGAAAAATACATTCATAAAAATATCATATATCACTTTTCAATAAATATTTTTATAAAAATAAGAATTCAAAGTTATATTTTGGAGGCCGTGTCGCTGTCCAAAACGACTTTTTTACCAACATGCAGGGAGTAGTTACCAAATTTGTGTGGGTAAAATTTAGGTTGGCTTTATGATCCGCTAAGCTTGTTACACGTACGTCGTGTACCAAATGCATGGTGGTAGTTCGTATACTAACTGCTGCGTAGGTTCTGTCGCCGGACTAATCGAGCTGGTCTGCCAGATTTACGAACCAACTCCACTGGCCACTGCTACTTGTGTAGTAAACTAGTAAGGTATGCAATCTCAAGATTATGACGTGCCCACCCTGTCAGTGTCAGGCCGCCTCCTTTTTATACGTGGTGCCGTCCGTGGTGGCAGTACGCACCCACCCACGAGACCAGAGTCCAGAGGGAGCCCGGTTCCTTTCTATCTCGCTCAATCCTCTTCATGGAGCAATCGGCAGCTGCACCTCCCCGGCAAGCCGCTGCGGCAGAGGCAAAGAAGAAGCCGACGACGCTCCTCGACGCGTACGAGGTGGAGTGCATCCGGCGGGAGCTGCAGCGGCTCGTCCTGAACCACAACAACGTCGGCGGCCACCTCCACCACCATCGCGTGAGCAGCGCGAAGAAGGCGACGAGCGCCAACAGAGTCAGCCCGTCGCCGTCGCCGTCGCCGCTGCCGCCGCCGCGGGGTTCGGCTGCTGGGGCGGCACGCCGTCGCGATCTGCAGCGGCACCGTGCCCTTGGCCGCCGCCGCTCCCGTAAGCGGCAGAGGGCGGCGCGCCATGTTGATATGCAGCGGCACCACCGCGCCCGTGACCGGCGGCAGAGGGAAGCAGCGCCAGCGCGCCGTCGCGTTGTGCAGCGGCACCACCACCGCGCCCGTGGGCTGCGTTGCCGTGGGCGTCGACGGCAGGAGGCGGCCGGGCGTGGGCTACCGGGAGGTGGAGAAGGTGTAGCATGCCCACTTTTCGTCGTGCGCGCGTGGTTACGGAGCCGACTGACAGGCGGTTTAAGATTCGGCGTCAAACTGTCTCCAACAGCTTAGATAAACGGCCACCCAAACGCAAAATGCCGAGCGCACAGTGTTTTGGGTCCTAAAATCACGGTCCAATGGAGAACGCAAATACGGCAGTCATTTTGCGTAGCAACGGACTCGGAAGGCAAAAAAGCGTCGTCGTTCTCGACGACGCAAAACACTGCAGAGAGAGAGGGAGGAGCGACCAACGCCAGGGCCCGGCACAGGGGCGGGGCCGATGGAGGTCGGTGGAGGCGCGCGGCTGCCGTCGTGGAGTCCGGATCCACCCGGCCGCCATCGGAGGGAGCAGGGATAGGCACGCGGCTGCCGTTCTGATATATTCACGGTGCTAACCGACGCGCGCACACGGTGAATAATGATATGCCACGGGCGTCCATCCCATCACTCCCGTCCGAACGCGGCTCCCAGACCTGCATAGGAGCGGCCCCCATCTCTAAAAATCCCCACTCCGCTCATCCGCCCATCGCAGCGTGGGTGCTCATCCACTCGCCCCCGTCCCCCACCATGCGACCGCCTCGCAGCGACGTTCTCTACCACGCCTGCCCGATCGTGCGACCTCCATCCTCTATCTCCACCGCATCCGAGCGCTGGCGGCTACCTTCCTTCCTCTGCATCCTCCATCTCCACCACATCCTCCATCTCCATTTCCAAGCACCGGTGGCCGTGTGTGGACAGGCGGCCAGGAGAAGGGGTGTGTCGCTGGCTGGGCCCAGGCCAGGCACAGGCATAGGACCATCCTCGATCGTCGGCTGGCTAGAACCGACCGTTCCCCACTCTGCTCTACGTCGTCCGGAAGAAGGGGTCAAAAATGTATGTTGCAGGAGTATGTTTTCAAGTGTTTCAGATGTTTCATAGGCATGTTACAAGTGTCACATATGGATGTTGCAAAAGTAGATCGGGATGTTGCATATGTTGCAATGGTTGTACACAGATGTTGCAAGCTTATGTTCCCAATGTTTCATCTGCTTTTTCATACACATGTTGCAAGTGTGTTTATCTAGATGTTTCATATGTTTCACACATATGTTGCAAGTGTTTTATCTAGATGTTGCGTATGTTTGCAATGGGTTTAAGTGTTTTTCAAGTGTCTTTGCAAGTGTTTCAGACACATGTCTCAAGTGTTTCATTTGTCTTCAGACGTATGTTACAAGTGTTGCAATCTGAATGTTTTAAAAGTAGATCGGGTGTTGCACATGTTGCAATGCGCGTGAGAAGTGGAGGGGGCGTGAGCGGTCCTCGCGCGTGGTCTGGCGACGACACGGGCCCCGTGTGGGCGTGCGAAATGCAGGCGTGAGCACATGCGCAGGCACGCGGGAAATGAAGTTCAAGCTGGCGTCCAGATGCGGGTGTCCGCCCGAACGTTCGCGCGCTAGCACTTGCCAACGATAACGCAAGTCTTCAAATGTGCTTTCACTCTCCTCAGTTCTGGCGCTGCAACTACGGAAAATTGTTGGAATTACAAAAATAGCTTGCATGCAGCGCTAAAAATCCAAATCGGTTTTAGCATGAAGGGTGATGTTGAGAATGAGACACTAATAAGGTGGTTGATGAGCTCACCACCTCACCCGCACATTAGGCAAGGCCTATGGCAGTGAGGCACTCTTGCTTAAGTGTCTAGGGAGCCAAAGATTTCCCCTTAACAAGGAAGGTCTTGGGTATATCCCTAAGAGACAAGAATGCCTATGGAAGTGTTCTGCTGCCATTATAAGCCGGCTTATAAGCCATGGTATAATATTTCTCTCTCCCAATAAATCAATCGTACAAATCAGCATAAGCGGCTTTACGAGCAACCGAACAGAGCCTATGTCTCTCACAAGACTCAATTTGTGAAGAGCAGTGGCATGTATTGCTACAAGTGCAAGCATATGGGATACATAGAAAAAGAGTGCAAGAACAAGAACAACAACAACAGCATTGCTGGATACATTTAGAAAAGCTGCTTCTCCTCACATTGCAAGCAACAATTCTCTCACACACAACATCCGTATTTTGTATTTTTTCGAGACAATGAAACAGGGCCAACATATCTTGTATTCGTTTTGATTCGTGCTATATTGTTTCAAAGGGTGTTAATGGGGTGCATGTTAAATTCGTATCGGGCATGGGCAGCGTACCCTGGACATGTGCAGCATACTTGATGGCATGTTTAGTGTTAATGACCTTTCCTAACACCTAAGGTGTTGCACTTATCAACTCAAGTAAAGCATTAGTCCACTAGTTTAATTACCAAAATCAAACTAGGGACTTTCAATCTCTCCATTTTGGTATTTGATGACAACCTAACAAAGATGTGGAAATAGTTGAAATTTTCAAATTAGCACTTCACTTATGTAATTTGATAACTTGGTATGAATCGTGTGCTACTTATCCATAGCATGAAGGACATGATTATACCACAAAATCCAACTTAATAGTGATAGCTCCCTTTACATACTTGCCTAAATGGTTTGGCTTCAAATGCGCACACATGCATAATATATGGAATTTGTGGAAGAACTATTACTACCAAGTGTCGCTAAGGTACATGAGATATGGATGTACCTTTGTAGCGCGTATATCACTTTGAAAAACATCCTTATCACTACGGTTAGCTGGACATAAGTGATCAAATAAACTAGATACCACATGAGATCAACATTAAAAGCATATAGCTCTAGAAACCACTTGGAAACTAAAACTAGATACCACTTAAAAACAACTTTAGATACTACTAGAATTATATCATTAATCAAACTTACGTGTAGCAAACATCACACACAAGCATACCATTTGAAATAAAAGAGCTACGCAATGCAAGCAATCATATGTTATACACATCACGAATTCATAAAATATAAAAAGTTCATACACGTGATCCCTCCACTTTTATGCTTTGCTTGTCCAAGAATTTGATCCCCTTCTAATCTTCAATCTTGTATTCATCTTCGTCCCAAATCCTTGTGCAAACACTCCCATAAACATATCTTTGTCCACAACCCCTCCCCCCCCCCTGATGGTAGGAGGCACTTGTAGGTTGAGATGATCATGTTGTTAATGTACTATCAGAGCTTCAATTATACTCCCTCCATTCCAAATTGTAAATGGTTCTAGCTTTTGTAGGTGCATAGCTTTTACTATGTAACTAGACAAGCTATGTATCTACAAAAGGCAAAACAACTTACAATTTGGAACAGAGAGTATTTTTTTTATTTGGAATAATTTTCCATGCATGTCTTGATGGTTAAGCAACATATTATTGCCGAGGAAACAATTTTTTACAGTTTACACAGCGGGTTACACAGTTTAGAGGTGAGACCCAGCCCGGCCCAAGTCCCACCTCTAAATCAGAGCCTCTTTTCATGCTAGGTGATATGCCCTGACAGTAATCCTATATGCGGATGATGGAGGCGTTGGTCTTGTCGATGCCCTCATTGTAGTAAAGCTCCACAAATGTGCCCCCACCAATACCCTTTGCCAACCTCCCAGGGTTCACACAGATAAACCGTTTCTGGTCGTCGCTACCTTCTCCAAGGGAAAGCACCTGCACATAATAGCTGTTCAGCATCATTCCATTCAGAAGGAAGTAACTTATAAACAGACATGTCAATATACAGTTCTGACTTTTGAACAATGAGCTCACGGATGGGCAGAATTCGAATATATGAATATCAATTAGAAGTTACAATAAATGTGCTGCCTGTAATAAAAACTTATTATTATTACCTTCACAAATGGTGCAAGATCAGAAGGAAGAAGGAGAACATCTGGTGCTGATGAGATCTCCAGTGCTTCCTTAGCAAGTGAGAAGTCTAATGGCACACCAGCAGCAGGAGGATATAGAGGATAGTAACTGTAGGAAGAGTGCTACATCAGAACTCATAAACTGCACACAATCTGTCCCAACTGATACAACATGAAAAAGCCAAATGGAATCACCTTTGTTGCTTTAATATGTGTGAGGCAAGTCTACCAATCCTGTCTCCAGGCTTTCCGACAGGTGGCTTGCGAGAAATTTCCTCACCACTGAGTTGTTTCAGAATGTCCACTGTACAACAGCCCAAACGTATCTGGAAAGAAGGAAAACAAATATTTTCGGGTAAGACTACACTTATCAACACATTTCTAACAACATATAAGATGAACTTTGCCCATAATATGCATGAGAAGTATTAAGAAAACCATTTCCATTCTTAATATAATGGCACGCAGCTCTCCTTCGTGTTCGAGAAAAAAAAACATTTCCCAATAAGTTACAAATTTGGAGAATATCGCATGAGCAAACACAGGAACAGTGTGGCAGCTTTTAGGCCTGGTAATCCCTAAGCATTGAATGGACTCTTCTAGACAATGCAACAAGAGAGAAAATGCAGAGATAAGGAGCATATTAAGATCACAATAAGGAGAAAAAGATTCTTTTGAGTTCAATGACCATGTCTCAATTTTAATTTGCAGGACAATGACAAAAATAACTTAATAACCAAAATAAAGGCGTACCTATTTGATAATAGACAAGGAAAACCATATATATTTTGCATGCTCCAACCATTACATTATTCATTACAACTATTAATATAGCGTACCTCGTTAGAACTGAAGAGACATGGATTTGCCAGACAAGTAATCTGCATAATGTATGTAAACCTTTTAAAAACAAAGGAATATTATTACCAAATACCTCACAAGAGCAATCTCACAGAGTAACTCATATACCTGATGTGTGATATCTTCTGGAAAATTCAAATCAAATGCAGGCTGCATGTAGCGACAGTACAGATATATCATTAGAGATGCTTGTGCTGAGAACATTAAAAAAGGCTTAAATAACAATAACACAATTCATCTGCACATACTACCAGACTATAAAGCCTAGTACGTTGGAAGTAAACTTGTTGCACTATCTCAGCAAATTTACATCTAACTTTGCAAACATCAATTGATATGTAATGATACAGCAACATGTTTATAATTATTAAATCAGATCTGAATCACAATAAGGAAAATTACAAACCTGAGGGAAAACAAAGTCATGGTGAGCATCAAGCACTGATGGAATGAGAATTACACGAACAGTGTTCCCCAGATACTGGGTGAAGTCTTGAATCTGAACAAAAAAATATAACACGCATGAATAACTATTGCATTTGGCAATGTGCCAGCATTACACCTTCAGAAATCAGCATTTACCTACCTTTCTCAGAATTTCAAAATGGAAAATATCATGAAAGCTCTGGTCAGCAGTTCCTTTTTTTATGTCAGGGTGATCAGAGTCAATGAAGGGTCCCATCTGCCAAAGAACAATTGATGTGTACAGTAGCAGAACATTTCAAACATCAATGTGCTGTCCCATGTACAGAATTGAGAGGACTCACCAATATGAGCAGCTGAGGCTGCTTACGACAAGCATATGAAAGAAGTTCTTGCAGTGGCTCAAACAACAGATTATCTGTTGTTGTGTAGGGACCTGCCGCGATGACCTGTAAAAGACATGAGGTAAAATGGTAATTATTTAAATTATTAATGATTGGCCTACTCTCCTTTGATTGAGCATGTCCATGCAATAAATGAAGAAAGTATAAACATGCATTTGATTCATAATTAAAATAGAACAATGAACTGATATCAGTTTAAGCTTGGACGAAATATACTAATTGTTCGTTAACAGATATGTTTGATGCAGCATTATTTCGAATAAAAAACAGACAGGAACTAACCGATGACAATGCTCTTGACAGAGTGCCACCGTCAGAATTTTGGTTGCTTTCATTATCAATAGCTTGTTTCTTAGCACTAGGAAGTTGAGCATCCACAGAGACTGGTATGGAATCAATTAATTTTGATGCAACAAAACAGTGTCCACTGGGATTGTGGCCTTCGATACCCACCACCTGTTATTTAAATTTGTGTTAATTTAACTCAGTAGATAATGTATATGGCATTAGAACTGGCTGTGCTTACCTGCCCAGGAAACAAAGAGAAGTGATCAAGATCCTTCAAGTCAAGGCGCACACGCTGTCCCCTGGAGTGTTGAACACTTGAAAAAGATGTTTATGTAGTTAGCCAAAAGAAATAACAAAATGGTGACTAAACAAAGATCATCACATGAATGAGTCCAAGCACACTCACCTGCCCTGTAGCAAGATAGACTTTTCATTCAAATGACCTTCACCATCACAAGCTACTGTACCGACTGCAAACATTTTCTCCTGCAGTGGGCAAATAATTGGATATCCTATCAAGAAAAGGGGTGATGATGAGTTAAGTAGTTAAAAGAACAAAACTAGGTGGTGCAATTACCTCTGAAGCAAGGGTAGCATCTGCCGGTTCTCCACAAAACCCAGATGCAGAAAACAAGCTTGCCGATTTTCGTATCCGATCTTCCAAATAATTAAACTGGAAAAGGGATGCAGTCAAAGAGCAGATGCTTATGACAATTAATAAAACAAATTAGCAATGCCCTTACTCTGTCTTCCATTCTGTCATACATGAATCTGCAACCTGGTTCAGGCTGTGAGCGCTGAACTTGTAAGGAACATCTTTGACTTGGTTGAATTCTTCTAATTACTTCATCTTCTGTGATTTCAGCATTTTTACTTGGCACACTAACTGCATTATCAGCATTGAGAACATACTGTTGGGTAAATTTATTTACTCGTGTTGCAAAAGGGGTAATACGATCAGCATTTGTTTTGGCCACTCTGCTGGATGATGGTCTGTCACTTGTCAGAGGAGTTAACTCAGAGTTAGATGACTCTTCAGGTGGATTTTCCTGTTTAGAGCCTGGTGTGTCATGAAACGCCACTTCATCTGCATGTGAATTGCTCAAGAGCCTGCAACAGTTACTTCTACATTATATTTATATTTTTTTTCTTGACAGTGAAATAAGAAACAAAAGTACTTCTGTGACAAACATGCACGTAAATGAATCTGATATGTGGAACTAACATGTCGACATCGTTACTGGAGTAAATGTGAAGGTTGGATTCTTCTTTTATTATCCTGTCTTTAACTTCATTCTGAAGATGTGACAGAAAACCATCAAGATACGAGCTTTCAAGCTTTAAGCCATCCAATTGCCTGCATAAATTAGTTCTTTCAGTTTCCTTAGCTGCATCATGTAAAAGAACAAAAAAGAAATATATGAACCCCGGAATCATAATCATCATGGAGGCATCTCTTAATACAGAGAGGAGAATATTGAACATGAGCTGCAAGATTTTAGTCATACCTAAACGTTGATGGGATTTAAGGACTCATCAAGACATCAAACAAAGTTTGATCATAGTTAATAGAAAGTGGTTGTTTATGCTCCAGCCAAAAAAAATAAACATTGAGCCAAGTGCATCTTATCCATAATAATCAGCACAGCCATACAGATGGCATGCTTAATTCGACAGCAAAAGATGCTACCATTGGTGTTGAGATGTTTATCATCAAATTTCATAGAAAGCAGACGCCCTTTCAGCAGAGCACTCAAACGACCTACAGTCACTAAGACTACACTAATCTAAGCTGCAAAAGATGCTACAATATTGTTATTCGGAACATTCTTATCTGGGATGAGCTGACCTGTTGAGGTAATAGACCTCCCAGTTGGAGACGAGGTCCGCGGGGCTCATCTTGTAGTTGATGCAGTAGGTCAGCACTGCAAGCAGACCCACACGCATATAAACATAAATCAACGCCAGCTTAGAACCAGGTAAGGGCAAGGGGGGAGGTGGGGACGCTTGTACTTACGCGTGGAGAGGATCTGGGCGGCGTGCTCGGGGCTGGCTCCCCCGATGGAGAAGCCGCTATTCTGGAACTCCGCTCGGATCTCCTCCTCCATCGCTTCGCCGCTGCTTGCTCGCTGCACAGCCGAGGGCAATCGGTGAGCGGGGGTCGGCGAGCCGGGGACCAGGACCAGGTGGCGTGGGGGAGCGGAGAGGGAAAGGGGGCGAGGGATCTGGGGAGCAGAGCGAGGCGGGGTGGCGGGAAATGGAGGGACGAAATGGCGGGAAACATTTAGCGGGGGCGGGGCAGGGGGCACCTTGTTGGGCTGGTTGGGCCGTATCCAACCTGTAGATTTGGTATTGTCAAAGTTTACCAGTTGCTCTGTTACTTCGTGTAAGCAATTGGTATGTTTGTTCTCACCAATTCGGAATAAGTCACATAATCAGTTAGGCATTTCTCGTTTGAGCCAGAAAAAACTTTGTGCTTTTCTGCCCTTTGGTAAGCAATGAACAAGAATTAACAGTTTGTAGAATTTGTTCAACAAAAACACCAGTACTCGGGTTCATGTATTGTGCATCGCTAAGGGCGTCCTCACGGTATGAGACAACAGCTAGCTTATACATGTCATTGCCACCCCATTACGTGACCCCCACGTGTAAATGATTTTTTATTCTACATCTTCTCTCCTCCCTCTCTCATTCTTTATGAGTAGGCCCACAAACAACCTTGTTTCCCGAGCGAGATAGGTGTTGAGATAAGAGATAGTACTAGTCTCTTCTCTTTTCCATCATCTCTCTTCCACATCAGAAAAGTGCTGACATGAATTCCTATGAGCTAGCTGAACTGACACGCCATAAGAGTGTTTATGTTCATAAGAGTGGGTGGGTGTTTATTCTGTCTCACTGCACTTAAGGCTATAATTTTTTCTCTGTTTTTATTTTCATAAGAGTGGGTAGGTGTTTATGTTGGCTCACCGAGCCTATCACAGCCCTTTTCCTTAACAGTCCGGGAGCTGCCTTTTTTTTTGTTAAAAAGGCATATGTGGTTCTTTCTATGTTGAAAAACTTTGGTGGAATCTACCTGTAAAAGTTGTAGCTTTAAGTTTTACACGAAGCCCTCTTTTGTGAACAATATGGCACAATAGATTGTTATACACTGATATCAATAACTTGTACTGTATGTAGGTATGAAGAAGGGAACACGACATTGCGGAAAGTCGGTTTGGCATCAGACTTTTATATGGTCTGAGGCCCAGGCACCACTGGATTTTTGGGCTCTTACAATGCAATTTCATTTGGTAATCCAGAATCCCTACCCATAAAGAATCATGAGCTTACAACAGATGATGTAAGGAACTGATGCCTTTGCTAAGCATACTGCACAGCTTATCTTTCCATCTCTTCTGGTATACTAGGTACTTACGGCTGATTATTTGGTTTGTGCCAGATAAAAAAAAAAATCTGTGAGCACTTACTTCCGTTGGATAAGAATAGTTTCAAGCATATCTTGAAGTGAGTACCTTATCTGCCATTCTATTTTCCCATATGGTTTATCTCTGTTCATTTAAATAGTTGTGATAACCCAAACATGTCTATAAGTAGAAGTGTGCAGAGGACATAAATCTTATATCTATTGCATGACCATGTTAGATGGCGAAAGATGGCGAATTCGCTTAGGAAAAGCACTGTCAGCGTCTTCAGAAGTCACCCCAAAGGTCAATGATGCTGTGGAGAACACAAAGGTCACAGATGATGATGTACTTCAACAGGAAATGGAAGAATTGACCAGTGTCATTGATAGAAAGAAAAAAAAGAGAGAAAAAGCATTTGTCAAAGCGTCGGGCAAAGGTATTATGAAATACATATACAATTTTTGCAATACGATGCTGATTTGAGATTTATGCTGACATATGGGTCTCTTCATTCCAGGATAAAGCACGCAAGGCCACAGGAATGCAGATTGATGCTACAGGAGATGATTATGGAGATCCTAACTTGTTTTATTTTAGTGTTATCAAGGTATCATGCTTGTTTCTGTGGTCATGTTATGTGCTATCTTTTACTTAGTGGCATTACCTGTCCTCAGAATTTATACTAATAGCTCACTGGAAGAGCTTTAGTTTTACATGAAACTTGGTTTTCCCCCATTTGTTACACTTAAAGAAGTAAACAGCAATATTCATTTTCCTCTCTTGAGTTCCTGCATGCAATAATTTGTAAATACAGCAGCCTCCATTTTTGCTAAAACAGACCAACAAATTTGACTCACTCTATTTGGATTTCTGCAAAGTAACCTTCTAATGAGCTGTGTATGTTCTATCTTTACCTGAGGTTTGTTCTTGGAAAAGCATCTAAAAGAGCATGCTGGTTCATGATCATCTAATTCATAAGTTTTTATATTCATTTTCCATTTTTTTAGGGTGGAAATGAACTTGAAGCTGTTGAATCAGCAGAGCTTGATGTTGAATCATCAGAGCTTGATGTGGAACATGAAATTGGAGACAGTGAGAATGAGGATACTCAAGCTCGTGATGACTCTGATGAGGAAATGGATTCTGACGAGGAACAGCAGAGGTAATTTTGTGAACATCCACACCATCGGAACACAGAATTAAGTGATTAAATATCCTTATATTTCGAAAAAGAAAACTCTAACGTCGAAAGTTTGTAAGTAATCATTTGTTCACATCAGGTATGATGCCCAGCTTGAGGAGATGCTTGATGAAGCTTATGAGCGCTTTGTAACTAAAAATG
Source organism: Miscanthus lutarioriparius (assembly GCA_904845875.1). Taxonomy (NCBI): domain Eukaryota; kingdom Viridiplantae; phylum Streptophyta; class Magnoliopsida; order Poales; family Poaceae; genus Miscanthus; species Miscanthus lutarioriparius. Next base: position 57,033,593 of record CAJGYO010000018.1, read on the forward strand.
ATATACAAGTACAGAGCACCAACTGAAAGCATACCTCAATGTGGGAAACAAAAATTGAACCAGACCTGGCCTTCAAACAACAGGTAACGCACAATTCTAAGTGGTAGCGGTCAGAGAATTTTTTACCCCACATTTGTGGGTGTACAAATGTCCAAAGTTAACCATGCTATCAAATAGAAAACTCTGACTTGGTCGCTAGGCCTGGGGCTTATCCTCGGCTTTCTTTGGCTGTCAAAAAAAATATGGGAAAAGTCTACATAATCCCCAACTATTTAGGGTGGACTACTTCACCCTCAAACTATAAAACGGATTTTCTACCCCTTGAACTTTCCAAAACCGGTCAAATAACCTCCCAATATTTGACCGGTTTTAGAAAGTTCAGGGGTAGAAAATCCGATTTTATAGTTTGGGGGGTGAAGTACTCCACCATGAATAGTTTGAGGGGCTATGTAGACTTTTTTCCCCAAAAAAAAATAGAGAATAATGAGGCATGTGCAAAGAAACTCGTAGAGGACGTGATCCACATCACACATGACAGACCTTTGATATAAAAGTCCTGTGGTAATGTAGAATATTCACCAGAAGTTGTCTTAAATCAATTTCAAATATAAATGAAAACATTTATAAAGAATGCATATTGCATAATTATCCACTAAATGTAGATTAATGGCCGCATAAAGACTAATAACAGCATAGACTACCATTACAAGTTGGGTACCCTTACAAGTTCATGTGCCCAAAATGATCAGAGGCGCAGAGATGTTTTTGTGCCCAAAAGCATTACATGACATTACAAGTTTTTTTTTTTGCCAAAAGCATCAGAGAACATTTTGAGCCTTGTCAAGTAGACTATGGATCGAAAACAAGCTTTGTGATACTAGTCACAGCAGTGGGAGGTGGGTTTGCCTTTGCCCTTTTCAGCTTCTTCTTCACAGGTGTTTTTTTCTTGGCTGTGGTTGTCTTCTTTTTCTTCTTTTTGTTCACCTGTGGTTGTGAGGTACCTGCATCATCTTCTATGGTCCTCTTTCTGCAAAGATGGTTCCTACATGGACCTCTTTCACCATCTTGACCAACCTCTGGCTCTTTACAGCTTTTTTAGAAGTGGCCAAGTCCTCCACATCTTTTGCATCTCACCTTTTTCTTGGTAGCCCTTTTCTCCATGCATCATCTAATCCTTTGCACCTTTGGCCTCCCTGGTCCTCTACCCAATAATGGTTGGTGCACTGTGAACCCAAGATCAACTTCAGGCCACTGGGATCTATCAGGTATATGTTCAACTCTTGCCTCATAAGCTTTCTTGAATTTAGCCACTGAGTAGTACTCATGCACATAATCTTCTATTTCCATCCCTCTATTGGACAATATCTAGGCCAAAGCATGTCTATAAGGCTTTCCGGTGACTTGCCACTCCCTGCAAGAACAATGTGATTTTGTAGGTCTACTGTTTCGCGCTTTTGGTTGTTCCATTGGTCCACAATGGTAACTTCAGCAATGTCATCATCACTTACAGATACTTTGAGGACCGTCAAGTGATTGCTAATCAGATTAAGTTCCTTAATAACATTAGGGAGAATCATGTCATGCCACTGTCTAGCCAGTTTCTTCCTCAAGTATCTCTTCTCCATTATCAACTCCCACAACTTGTCTACCAGTTCATGCAGCAATAGACCCTTGAATTTCTTCACTTGTGCATTAAAACTCTCTGACACATTATTAGTCAAGGCATCACACTTGCTGTTTTCAGAAAAGAACTCCTGTACCATAACCTACTATGGTGCGTGTCAAGATACTCAATTGTTCCAGGTGCAAAATCAAATATTTTCTTCATGTGCCATTTGAACATTCCTTTTGTATAGCTCCTAGCTACTGGGTATAGGTGATCAGTGAAAACATCACCTATGTAGTGCTTCATGAAATTCTGGTACAGGTGTCTCATGCATTCCCTATTTTCAGCATTTGGGAATACAACTCCTATAGCCTTCTCCAAACCTTTACAAGCATCTGTACAAATAACAAGGTTTGGAACATCACCAATGGCTATGTGCAGCTGTTGCATGAACCATGTCCAATTGTCCTCATTCTTAGTGTCAAAAATTGCATATGCAATGTGATACAACCAATTGTGCCAATCTATACCAGTTGCAGATGCCAACTGTCCTCTGTACTTGCCATACAAACATGAAGCATCAATCCCTATAAATGGTTTGCATCCCTCTAGAAAGCCATCAATACATGGCTTAAGAGCTAAAAAATCCTCCTAAATCTCTGCTTGCCCTCAACCATCTCTACCTCTATCTGCACATGACTGCCAGGTGATGATTTGGCAATCTGAGCTTCCCAATTGAACAGAAGCTAAAAACTCTCCTCATACTTTCCATGGATCTGCTCTAGTGCTACCTTCATGCCAGAACATGCTTTGGAGTACTTGAGCTTGATACCATAGTCACCCTCTAATTTGTCCTTGCAATCTGTTGGAGTCTTGGTAGGATGCCTCTTCAACCAATCCCCTAACCTTTCTACAGCCCAGCCTTGGGTTGCCATTTTGGTTTCTTGGAGTTTAGTAGTAGCACATTTATATTCTGCACATAGTGTTTTGATCTACACACACAGACAAAAAATTGTTAAATTATAAGGTGGAAAACTGGTAACAAAATGAAAGAGATGTTATAACTTCAATTCACCTCTATTGTCTTGCCATCAAAGATCCTTGAAGCATGTATATGCCATGGACACCCTTCAGCTTTACACCTAGCAATAAACCTAGTCTTATCTATAATGATTTTACTAAATTCAAACCCTTTCACCACTGCATGATGTCTCACTGCCTTTCTAAATGCAACAATGTCAGGAAATCTTTCTCCCTTCTCTATCTTGGGGTTTTCAGGATCATAGATAACTTGAACCTTCTCTGGATCTGCATCATTTACCTCTGCCTCAAGAGGAACACCTCCTTCAGCAGCACCAACATCATCAAATTGATCAGCAACATGAACATAGTCATCATCATCAGCAGTATGAGCATGGTTGTTACAAGGTTCTACATTGTTAGCTGCCTGCACAGGCATGTACAGTCCGTCATCGTCAACACCGACATACTCCTCATCATTGTCAAACATGTCAGGTTCCCTGTCAGGCTCAAGCTCTAATGGATAGTCATCATTATCAGAAGGCTGGGCTGCATGGTTGTCATCAGGGCTGATGGTATTCCCATCCCCTGGTGGAATGTCTTTGCTACTGGGGTTGCCGTGAATAAAAAACTCAGGTGGAATCACACATATTGGGTCTAGGTTTGTAAACTCATCAGGCTGTCTAAGACAACCGTCAAACACACCAACTTCACAGCGCATCTGATCCTTATACATTTCAAACAAGTCATGCATCTGAAAATCATTTTCTATTCACATCTTCACATAGCCTTTTGTTAAAGAACCACACACTAGGAGACTGGCTACTGGACCACTGGAACTCATTGCGCAGGCTTGTCAACAGCAAATCGAAGGAAAATGAAGCTACTTCAACATCCCACTTAATCAAGTGTCCCTTTGTGTATGCTTTTCTACCAGTGCTGTTTCTGGTACAGAATCCTTCTACTTTCATCACTAGCGAGAACAATGAAACCCTAGCAACAAACAAAATCAACCCCAAATCCAATGAATCCCTATCAATAGCCTCAACGAAATCTACCGGGGACGATCTCATTCACTATAGAGGGAAGAAAAAGGAAAGAGGCAGAGGATAAATACCCGCCCTCGTCGTCCGCCATCTCCGTCGTGCCACGCGGCTGCGTCTCACCCATTGGGCGCAATAGGGTGCATCGCAGCATGCACGCAAGTTGGGTGCTTCTGGTCGTCGCAGTCTATGCCGCCAAAGACAGGGTCGCCGCCGTCCTGCTCGCCACCGTCATCGGGGTGAGGGTGAGTGAGAGGAGACAGAGCGTGAGGAGGAAGAGAGCAGTCAGCCTGGGTGGGATACGGAGGCACCTTATCCAAATGACCCGAGGGCATGGACGTCCATACGGAAATAGTGAGGCAGTGTACACACCTGCAGGTGGCCCCAAGACGTCGCTGAGCGTATCCCATGGCGTTGGTCCGAGTATCGCACAATTGTAATGGTATGGTTTGAATTAGTCGAATTGTAATGGTATATCTCCAATAACCGAAATTTGTAATGTTGCCAATCAAAAAACCCAACGACATGCCGAGCTCCTCCTCGGGGATGAGGACGGGCCACTTCTCCCCGCTGTCGCGTAACATCTGCTCCGTGTCGATGCGCCAGCCCCGTGCGAGGATCTGGTCCCGGATGCCCTACGCCGTAGCGTCCTCAGCGGCGATGATGGCCCCCTCGGCTCCGTTGAGGTAGGCCACGAGGACCCGTGGAGGCGGGAGAGTCGGCTGTGACTTGGGGTCCATGGACAGAGGCGGGGAGGGGAGGCGGCGGAGCTCGACGGAGCAGCCGGGTTGAGTCCTTGGCCTTGCGGCCGTTATCGCACGAGGAGCTCCACCGCCGCCACCTTCCATGGGTCCAAAGGGTACTCCACCACCACCTTGGACAGAACTTAAGCATGCCTCCTCCTCCTCTCTGTTGGCGGCCGCCGCCCTTCGTCGTCGTTGTCGGCGCACTTTTCATTGACCGCCTCTTAGATGTTTCGTGCCTGGTTGCGTTGGGGAGGCTTTCCTGGTTCGGGCACGAATGGGTGGGAATCTGGGCAATGGGTAGACGCGGACCCTCTAGGCTGCCGCCTGCACCTTGTTGGGCTGGTTGGGGCGTATCCAACCCGTATATACGTATCAGCCCATGTATCTATAATTGATTCAATAAATTAAATAAATGTATCTATAATTGATTCAATAAATTAAATAAAATGTATCTATAATTGATTAAATAAAAATAAATTAAATAAAGGGAAAATGGGGTTCTTGCCCTTATGCAGGAGTCTAATTGTGATTTTGCCCTTGTTTTCTCAACTTTATGATTTTGCCCTTGCTATTTTGAATTGAATCATCCGTTTGCCCCTGGTTTGGATGCCATCAGATGGTCATGGAATAAATGAATTAAAAAAATTTAAAATCTGAAAAAACAAAGGCGAAAAGACCAAATTGCCCCATATCCTTATATTCAACCTCCATAACTGTGCCTTTCTCACGGGCCGGCTACATCGGCCAGGGGCATCGGGGCATCCGTGGCGGCGGCGTTAATAAGCGTTGCACGGCCTTGTGATGCGGCAATGGCTCCCGGTGGGCGAGGCTCGTCGCTGCAGGCAGCTCCTCCTCCCTCATTCCCGCTCCCCCCGGCGTGGCTCATCCTCCCTCATTCCCGCTCCCCTCGGCATGTCTCTCCTCTCTCTCCGCCACACTCTGGGCCTTGCTGGCTCGTCCGGCGTTTGCCGGCTAGGGTTGCTTGCAAGCTTCCTCCGGTGAGCTCCCTCCACGCGAGCGCGAGCTTCCTCCAGCGTGAGCTCCTCTCCAGAGCAGCTTCGGGCGCGGCGAGGCGCTCCACCCCAGCGCTACCACCTCCTCCAGCGCCCTCACCCCCAGTGTGCCGCCGCCCACCCAGGCCGCTGCTCCCGGGGGCCACGAGGTGTTGCCGTTGCCGTCCCCTAGGCCGCATGACCCTCCTCTTCTGCCTTGGATCTCATCTGCCTGCTGGGATCCATGAGGGTCGCCAAATCTGCTTGCGCTCTCGCTTTGGGATCTGGCGAGAAAGGAGTCGCATGTGGACGAGCAACTCGGCGACGACGCTTCCTCGCCGACGTCCCTAGCTTCGGTGTGTGCTCGATGGACGAGCAGCCTGGTGGTGGCGTCTCCGAGCATCTCGATGGACGAGCAGATCCCCATGGCTCCCATTCTCCGCCAGCGTGTCCCCGCGGCCGCCGCGCCCCGCTGCCGGGGCTAGCCGCGCCTCTCCTCCGCCCCTCCCGCGCCCGCGCACGCGCCGACGGCGAGGAGCCACCACGAGGCCGACCTGTCGGCTCGTGCACGTGGTCGAAGCTCGCTTTCCGGCGAAGCTGCGCCTTTGCCTTCCTTCAGGTGCGTGCTAGTGCCCTGGACCGCCGCCATTTTTCTTGATGCCGTGTACCACCGTCGTTGCCAACTTCCCGCCGCCAAGAACCGGCCAACCAAGTTCGCGACATCGCCCTGGTGCTGTAGAGCCGCCCTGCTCGTGCTTTCGTGGACCGGAGCACGAGATCGAGAGCTGCCCGTACGCTATCCACGCACCTCCCCCGGCGGCGTTCTCGTCCTCAAGACGCCGCAAGACAAAGCGGCCCGCCTCGCCCCGCGTGCCCGCCCCCCGTACCCCTAGCGGCCACAGCCTGACCCTGCGCCCCAGTGGCTAGGCCCTAGCACCGCATCTCCGGTGGCCGCGCCATGGCCGGACGGTCGACCCCGCGCCGCGCGCAACCGAGCCTCGCCTAGGGGCAAAATCACAATTAGGCATAAAAACAAGGGGCAAAATCGCATGGGCATTCATGTCTTTTGTACAAAGTTTAACACCGTTAGGGGTGGATGACGGAGCAGGGGCAAATTGGTGCTTCGTGAATGGCACAATAGGGGCAAATTCACAAAGTTAAAAAAAATAGGGGTAAAATCACAATTTCAATATAAAACAAGGGTACAAATGAAATGTATCTATGGTCATAGCCATAGCATAGCAAAGTTCTGTGTTCACATAATCTCGCAAGCTGAAACATCAAGGTACTGGTCTAATATAGGAGACAGATATCACCACACTGAAATGTCAAATGTGACGGCCTGGCACTAACAAGAAACTCCAAGTCTATCTATCTATGGCTTTGTTTGGTTCCCGAATTTGGGAGTGGCCAAATAATTAACGTGTTACTGTAGCGTTTCGTTTGTATTTGTGAATTATTGTCCAAACATTGACTAAGGCTCAAAAGATTTGACTCGTAAAATACAACCAAACTATGCAATTAGTTTTTGATTTTCATCTACATTTAGTACTCCATGCATGTACCGTAAATTTAATGTGATGGGAAATCTTCTTTTTTTATAGTGTATTTTTCAAGAGTTTGGTGGGAACTAAACATGGCATATGTTATTACCGGATTGTACTCTGAACAAAAGGTGTAAACAGTTTGGCTATTGAAATAGGCTAGCATCACGGCAGTTCTACCAAAGTTATTGACACAGCTGACATTTTCTGCAATCACACCACCAAGAACACCGAAACACCTTGGCTCACATCTTCAGTTCCGTCGTCCATGTCCCCTGAACACTGGGCCGTTTCGTTACGTGTCTGGTTCGCAGCTTCACCACTTTCCTGCCCAGGGAGTTCCTTAGCCTGGTGGCTTGCAGGAGTATTTCCTCTGGCGGTAAATTTCTCACACAGACCACTCGCTCGCTATGGTTTTCTGCACAACAACAAGGCTAGTTAGAAAATTGAGAACAAAACAAAATCAATCATTTCATGAGAAAAACAAAATCAGCGTAGCTGTGGAAATTACAAAGATAAGACAACAAGAAAACAGCAGCTATAGGACAGCTGCGTTCGAGGAATTGTACAATCCAATCCCATAATAATTTTTTTCACTAGTGGAAAATACCAATTCGATCCTACAGGATCTTGCTTGCTTAGTGCATGCAATATTGTAATGGCCCCATATATAAGATCAAACTGACAACACAAGAATCTGTATCAATCCAAAGAATTGTTGGTTGGCGTCCCTCTTATCCCACAAAAATTGCTAACCGGTCCTATTCCGTCCAATCCAAGATGGGTGTAATCATCCATCCTCCCAGCATTCATGACTTCATGAGGATCATGAAATGTGCATAATTCCAATGGAGGTTTTATCTTGACCGTGGTATATTTAAACTAAGGTATGTTCACCTTCAGGCGTGTTATTCCAAACAGGTATTCAAGCTTGTGCAGAGAGAACAGACAAAAATTGGGCCAATAAGGATTCAAGGAGGGATGCTATCACAGCCTTGACAGATAGATGGGAACAGGAAGATGGAAGTTCAAGTTCACATTCATATGATGAGATTCAAGGCTGATATTTATATTTTCCATTTTTTCCCTTTACTTCTTTCTTTCACACTTCTTCATCTCTTACCCTGTCTTGAGGTTTTCCTTTCTTCTTACTTTCTCCTCTCTCTGCCTTTCCTTTACTTTAACATTCTTTTACTCCTGTCGCACTTATTTTGCCAGTTCTGTTTATACATGTACAGCTCTCTTCTTTCATTAATGAAATGGCCATGCTGTGCAATTTTCAACTGAACATGGCAGGTTAAGCTACATTGTATTCCTATAGCGTCTTCTCAATGCCAATCCATACATAAGTTGTATCCCTATCAGGAAACTAGTTCCACAGAATTCATAAATTGCAATGGAAAAGGAAAGTAACCAAGATCTTACTGTAAATTCCCTTCAAGTTAGGATGTTGACCACGGACAAGCTCTGTCACCACTTCTAAGTGTGGATTCTTTTCCTTAAAGGCTGGAAGATGTGCCTCCATGAAGTCCCTGCAATCAGAAAAGGTGCTAGTTGTCAAAGAGCAGAATCAGCCATTGACATCCAGTAATGAATTACCTCATACTAACCAGCACCATGTTTGATCAGAAGCCCATACAGCTACCACTAAACTATAGTGTACTGCTGTACAAGGAAAGTGCTCTAGCTCGAGCTAAAATCTGATGAACGAACACAAGCACAGGCATAGAGTGCCTGATTCTATTGTTGCAACAAATAGCATGTAATTGATCTAAATTGTGACTAAATGGGCAGCTCTTTTAACTCATTCCCAGACATCAGTACCCGCTAGTCCCACAACACATTTCTGTCTAGAAATGAAATTTCCACGCAGGAATGCCCTAGAAAAGCTAAAGAAGCAACAGGATAGTTGTCTTGAGTTTCCAACTTCCAAATTGTAACTGCATACACACCACACTCGTCTGCAACGACGAATCCTTGGCTGGGCACAGTCGACCAACCATCCGACCAATTCCCACATTGAAGAACATGTATTAGCAGTATCTCGACTAATTCTAGCAACAGAACTAAGGAAATGATAAGAAAACACTATGGTCTAATGGAACTACTACCGAAGTGAGGAACCAAAATATATCATCATACCTGATGCCCCTGCTGCTCCCTCCCCAGTCGCAGTAGTTTACCACGAGCTTCTGCAGCTGCCAGACCCCCCTCAGCGCCATCCTTCCGAAGCCCAGAGGTCCCCGCAGTCACCACTCGCCGTCGCCGCCTCGCCGGAGCCCAGAGGTCGCGGATACACGCGCTGTCCCGTCGGTGGAGAATGAAGAAGAACTCGACGCCTCGCCGGTAGGGCCGCTGGCTTCCGCGGAGGCTCGTCGCCGACGGCCGCTGAGCGGCGGCGGCGCCTTGCCTGCGCGAGCCGCGAGTGCGTGCGGGAGGCGGCGCGAGTGAGGAACGTGAGGGGCTAGGGTCAGCCGGTCAGGTCGAGGTGGGCAGGTTCCTGCCGCCTGCACCTTGTTGGGCTGATTGGGCCGTATCCAACCTGTAGATACGTATCGGCCCATGTATCTATAATTGATTAAACAAATTAAATAAAATTCCCTAAAAAAACAAATTAAATAAAATGTGGATACTCAGGGATACATATCTGCGGCATATCCGTATCGGATACGGGATACGGGATACGTCCCTGACCTGAAGTATCTGTGCTGCGTAGGTCGGCAAGAGACGAAGCTGAAATTTTGGCTTCTCCTGGCTATATCCTGAAACATGATGAACCACATGAACAAAATACGCTTATTAATCTCAAATCATCCCATGTAGCTCAGCATCTAACAAAAAAAAAAAAGATGGGTTCAACTGAGGAATCATATTACAGAGCATATGACCGTTTAGGAGATAAACCACAGAGCAACAAAGAGCGTGATAACAAATTAACAATGTACTGAAATGGTGTAAACTTATTATTTTGCATCATCTGGATGAAGTAAACATATGTCGGGAAAGTTCCTAATCTCTGGCTTTGGAGAAAATATTTCTTCACATCTGATTTGTAGTAGCCTAGGAGGAACATAGTAATCATTTAGTGCTAATTTATACATCAGCGGTTTCAAGTTCACATTGTTCAGTTCACCAATACCAGAAAAAAGCAAAGTACTATGCCATCTGCAAAAATATGATTTGCTAATGCCTCCATCGATCAAACCAAGATTATTGTCGGGTTCAATATTGGAATGGGCACATCAAGTTCAACAATAATGATATTCAGGAGCACACTCTTGACCACACAGACAAAAATATTTACTAAAATGTTCTGAGCATCTGAACCTGACTCTCTGTTTATAATACACGAGGACAGTCAATGACATTTAGGCCTTGTTTGGATGCATGTGTATCTACTTTAATTCACATGTGTTGGAGTGGATTGGAATGGAACTTAGTTTAATTCCACTCTAATCCACTTTAACACATATGGATTGAGATGAATACATGTGCATCCAAACAAGACCTCAAAGGTAAACAAAGCACAGGGGAGATGCATTTAGAAAAATATGAATGATCTTTGCTAATACCTTGGGGTAGTAGGCAGGACCCATAGGGAGCTTTGACAGTATCCACTCCTTGATATCATCCACCCCATTACCAAATTTAGCACTTATTGGTATAACATCATCAACATTAGTAATTTTTTGGTACCACTGTCAAAAGAGCTGTCCGGAAATAAATACCAACTGCATGCCGAGGAAAGCACAAAAGAAACAGGGAACCACCTTCCAACAATCGTATCAGGTTCATACCTCAAGTTTCTTTGCGATTTCTCCGGGTTTTATGAGATCTTTCTTGTTCAATACAAGTAGTACAGGGAGTCCAATATCTTTGTTTCCCACACCTTCTTCAAGCATTTCATCAATCTAAAAGCTCAACGCTTGCAAGATGTAAGGTAAAATGATTGAATGTCAAGATGGATTACTTTCTTTCTTGCTGCTGGCAATACCTTTTCAGGTGCTTTGCAAGCATCAGAAACAACCCAAGCACACAGTCAGCGCTGCCGATAGCGCTCCTAACATTCTTCATCATCATACTGTCCACCTTAAGCATCTCCTTTTTAATAACACCAGGAGTGTTATAAAGTATAATCTGCAAACTAAATGATAACTCGATTAGCAGTGAAAAGCAACATGATCCTCTTGATGGTAATGGGACCAGAAACTTCCGAGGACCTTAATTTGCATTGAACTGAATTAAATTCTGATACCTGGTACTCTGGTTCCCCATATACCAAGAATGCGATGTCTTGTTATTTGCGGTTTATCTGTTACAACTGAAAGTTTCTGACCAACCATTTGGTTAATAAGTGTGCTCTTGCCAACATTTGGCTTCCCCAATACAGCAACATAACCTGAGATACCGTATCAGTACGCCAATCTTTCAATGTGGATCAATTTTCTTTCTGGATTTTGACGAAAATGCTCTGCGCATTGCAACTTTGCAAGCTCCATAATTTTACTTTACGAACTAGGACGAAATTTGGCTAATAAAGTTTAGAACTAATTGCATGACCTCAATTCCCAAGCTTAATCAATACTAAACCTGACTAATTTCAAACGCAGAAAGCACAGAAGTGAGGAGCCTAACTGCTGCTGTGATTGGTGCAAAGAGAGGAGCCAAATTCCTCCATCTCGTACTCATCCAGCAGTGCCAGGCTCCGGTCCGGCTTCTCGATACAGGAGAAGATAGAGGTGGATCGTGAATCACTCCGTACTTTTTTAGACCAGCGAGGAGCGACGGATGACGGACGAAGGGGGTGTGGACGTCGCTTTTGGTTCTTCATTGTAGTATATAGATGTAGTAGAAGAGAAGAGAGAGCTCAGCATGACGAACACTACTAACAGAGGCAGGGCATGCACAGCACCTCTCCCGCTTTTTCTCACACAATACCAGCGCTCAAGACCCAGACCCGAGACCCAGATACTTTCACAAGTAAATTATATAAGCGAGTAACAAAAGATACCATCGAAACCTAATAATGGCCCTGTTCGCTTATCTTATAATCCGTACTTTTCAGTTTTTCTCTCACAACAAATAAGCTGAAACAGTTTTTTCAGCGAAGCGAACGAGGCCAATAACCAATAATAAAAGATAGAAACCTTGTGGCATACTAATTTCTTCTGAACTTGACAAAAGGTCTGCGAAAATAAGCAGCAGCCTTACAGAGATTCATTTGCCGGCTCTGTCGCCTGCGTAACAAAATCAGCACTTCACGAAACTAATTAAAAATGTGTGCTACAACATGAAGGCTCGGTACCAACATAGCAACAGTACCAGCGAAGCAGATTAAACTATAATAACCAGATTCCAGAAGAATAAAAAACATCTGGACCAAACTTCCCAATGCTACCTCATTCACAAGCTTCTTCCCAGTCGTCCACCTCTACATCCGGCTGCAGCTTAGTCACAGATGGCCCAGCATTCCCAGCGTTTGGTATTGCGCTGTATGCAGCATCCGTGCGCGGAGCAGGCTTTCGCTCATCGCCTGGACCAGAGCTTGCAGCAGCGTCTGAGTCCAGAACATTCCATCGGTTCGGAGTACCCATGACTTGAGAGGCAGTGTTGGCGCCTCTCCATCCAGGTGCTGGAGCATGGCCAGCAACACTAGTCCAGTCTCCAGAGGGCAGATCAGGCTTCTTCCATGGATTGCTCCTAGCAGTGAGCCCCCCATCCTTCTGCTCTCCAATCCAAACATTGCCTGAAGAAGATGCCTGAGCGCTGCTTGGCATAAACATCGCAGCGCCCTGGTAAGCAGAGCCATAATCCAGCCGCCTCAGCGCTGTTGCTGCTCTAGCTGGATCATTGAATACAGCAATGGCATTCTTGTCATTCAGCCAGACCAATTCACATTCCCCACCAAACCTTAGGACTAGAGCGTTGACATCAGCATCCCGTGGCAGGTCAAGCATGGCGACAACTAGCCTCGGATCCATGTCAACAAGTGGATCAAAGTAAGGATGGGCAGCTGTAACAGGTGCTCCTGCCTTGGATCCCAGTATGCGAGCAGGCGGTTTTGATTTGGGTGTGACATGGATAGTAACAAAACGCTTAGGCTCACAACAAGCCGCCTTGACAGAAAGCTTCCACCGGCCTGCAATTAGCCTGATGGCATCTCTCTTGTCCTTCAACATGGGGCAAAAGACATGCAGTTTCAGATTGCTTGAAGAACTGCCTCTCACCTTGCCAAGTACAAGGAACTTGCACCTCTCTTCTATGGCCAGCACCCACTTTGGCTCACGCCGGAACAGGTCAGAAACCAAATCTGATGAACTTGAATTCTCACCAACATGCAATGCATCCAAATTGGGTGGAGTGATGTCAAATGCTTCAGCAAGGACCCTCTTCTTCTCCATCTTTGCACACTCCTCATCACAAGAAATCTTCCTCTGCCCAAGAGGCACCCTCCTCCCATTTGATTCCACTGGCTGGAGTGGCAATGGCAGCTTCTGTATGATGGAGACTTCAAACATATTATCACCCGTGGAGGATCCACCAGCACCGCAGGGAACAGTTGCAGTGATTCGGCCACAAGAACAGGTAATAGTCACTGCAAATTCACATCTCAAATCTGGGCATTGGGAAGATGGGTGACATGGGGCAGTGCATGTGTGCTTGCATTCTCTCCTTGCAGCACCACATACCTGTCCACAAGCTGCTTTGCCACCAGAGCTTGAGCTAGCATCTCCATTTGCAGGTGTCTGATCACAAGGGGGAGGATGGCAAGGCCTGTTGCAAGCATGGATTCCACATTGGCGATTCTTCCCACATGATTGGTTGCACCTGATATCCTTCGATCCGCAAGGGATATTCCTCAGCATCACATGCCCCCCAATGCATTCTCTCATCACTGGCACGATACAAGGCGGACAGTCCCCAAAATGGCATGAATGTGAGGCAGGATGTCCGCAAGGCTGGGGAACTGAGCACTGATGTGGACAAGATGGTGTCGGTGTTCCACAAGGCAGAGGTGGCGGGAGAGAAGTTCTGCCACAGGCACAAGTGAGATCAGTGAATATAGTCTCAAAGCAGGGTGGGCAATGACCACTGTGGCAGAGTAGCTGGCACGCATGCTGCCCACACCGGAGCTTCTTGCCACATGATATCTGGCAGAGATGAGGATCCCAGTTGCCACCTTCAAGCTGTGCAACTTTCCTAGACAGTGGGCAACAGAGCTCACTGCACCGATGCCTCCCACAGTTCTTCTTGCGACCACAAGGCTTGTTGCAGCGGAACTCTTCCATTGCGACCTTGTAGCACTCTACCATCAGACCTGATGAGCCACAACGGCACTTCTGCTCAACGCGGACCAAACAAGGTGGACATTCTCCCTCATGGCAATTGACCTTGCACCTATGCACCCCACATGGCAGTTTCTTATCGCATATCTTGTCGCAGGTGGGGATTGCGTCCAAGCAGCTCGCCCTCCTCTCGTGCAGCCTGGTCTTGCCGCAATGGCATGTACTGACCTTCCCTGGCATGAGCTCGCAGTCTCCACAAGGCCCTGGGTGGCACATATCCTTGCAAGCATGATTGCCACAGGCAAGTGTGCGGCCACACACCTCATTGCAAGAAAACACCCTGTCCTCCTCAGACAGCTTCCCCTTTACCATCATGTCTCCACATAGGAATGTCTCATTCTTCTTCCCGCAGAAGCACCGTGCAGAGATGAGAACCGCACAATCCCCGCAAGAACCAGTGTGGCAAACCTTCTCACAGCGATGCCTTTTGCAAGGTAGCATCTGTTCACAAGGGCGGCCACAGGTCACAGGCGTGCTCCGGTCCGCACACCGCCGCACGATGATCTGCTTCCCGCAGGGGCAGGGCCGATCCGGAGCAAATGCTTTGCAGGGCGGGCACGGGCCCGGGTGGCACTGAAGGACACAGACGTGCGGGCAGCTGGTGGCGTCAACATCCTCCCCCTTGGCGCCCGGCTGTTCCGCCCTCTCGAGAGGCTTGGAGCAGGGCTCGCCGCAGGAGTGGGGTGTTAGGAAATGGTCGTTGGGGGGGTCTCTCCGGCGCCCGCAGAAGCAGGTGTAGGCGAGGTCGCGGGCGGGGGTGGCGTACACGGACTGACACCCCGGGCAGCGCCAGGAGGGGGAGGCGGGGTCTGCTGCCGGGGATGCCTCGGCGGCGGAGGCCGGGGAGCGCACCCACTTGCGGATGCAGGGGAGGTGGAATATGGAGAAGCAGCTGCCGCAGGACCAGATGGGAGCCGACCGCCGCACCATGTCGTAGCATATCATGCACTCCACCGCGCCGCGGGCGAGCTTGTCTTGGATCTCCTGCACCAGCTGCGGCACCGCCCCATCGCCCCGAGTCGCCGCCGCAGGCGCGGGCGCGGGAGCGCGCTCACGGGCAGGAGCAGGCGGCGCGGGAGCCGGCCTCTCCGGCGGCGGACCGCGGCGACGGTATCTCGCGCTGTCGTTCTGCTCCTGAGGCGGGGCAGAGTGGCGACTGTGGTTGTTCCCGTTGTTGTTGCCGTGGTTGGAGCGGCGCGAGCGGCGGTGGGACGGCCGGGCCTCCGAGGCCGGGGTAGGGAAGGGCAGGATAGGGCCGGCGGCGTCGGGGCCCGCGGCCGCGCCGGGGAAAGAGGCGGCGGGGCTGGGGTTGGGGCTGGGGCGGGGGCGCCACTCGGAGCGGGAGGCGGTGGCCACGGGTCCAGCCCCGCGACGGCGATCGGTGGAGGGCTGCATACGGCGGCGGGACGGGAGGGGTAGACCTAGGGTTGCTGCGCCGCCCGCCGTCGGGTCGGGGTGTTGGCGGTGGGGTATGGAAGAGTGTTGGTGCAGGGGTGGAGTGCGGTGTGGGGTGTGGGGGGAGGGGAGGGGAGGCGGCGGCGGGGGTAGTGGTGGTGAGGAAGGGGAGGGGTGGGAGGAATGGGGTATTTGATTGGGAAGAGCCTTGGAGAGGCGGCGAACCGGCGATGGGGAAGGAGGAAGGAGGCAGGCGACCTGGGTCGGTCGGTTCGGGGGGCTTTTACATTTTTTTCCATTTTTAAGATTGACGCTCACCAGTCTTAGGATGGTACCTGTAAGTTTAGTAGATGAGAAAAGTTTGAGTTTTTAATTTATTATATTTGTGCATGTGGCAAGTTATACTAGCCCGATATGCTGGCGCCCAGTCAGCAGGCGCAGGTAAAATGTCATCGCTGCCCCTGCCTATTTTCTTCATTACGCCGCATCTCACCCGCTCATTTCGTCCCCATCCCACCAGCCGCCGCCGACATGTTCTTCCCCCGCGTTGTCGCCGCCTCCTGCTCCCCTCCCGCCATCCCTGCGCCACGGTGACCGCATCTAGTGAGCGGGACCGTTGGTGAGCGCAGTGAAGGTATGTGGCCTTACTCCCTCTTTGCACCTAGGTCCCGTGTCCATTAGGGTTTAGGGTTATGGCTCATGGACGCTGACTTTGTCTTCCTCGGTTGATTGTTCCGTGGGCTTGTGATGTAGTGGAAAAGGTGGTGTCAACCCGTGTCACAATGGCTAGCAGCAGTGATTGCCGATCACAGAGGGCGGAGTCGTCCAGCGCCAGTAGGGCGTTGAGGAGGCAGGAATGAGGCGGGAGCTCCGTGCGCGCGCATGCTGTGGCGTATCTGGTCGGTAAAGAAACTGGGCTTCCTTTGATTCAATGTCCGGATTGCCATCTGGCCCGTGTGATCGATCGAAGCATCATCAAGGAGACACTCCCAACAAGGGCGGAGCTTTTTCAAGTGCCCAGAGATGGGGGGCGGGCTTTTGTTGTGTCTCCATCTCTCTTGCTTTCTTTGTTTGAAATTTAGAGTTTAACAATCATGAAATGGTGTTTGCAGAATCCGAAATTGTATGGATTCTACAGATTCTAGAATGAGTACCTAGATGAGCTGATTGAGAAGAAGATCGTCATTATCAACTATAAGGAGGTCGAGGAACTAGAAGAAGGATCAAAGGGCAGTGAATATGCTAACCATGAGGAGAAGGACCTGGAGAAGAAGATGGAGAACCTGATGTGGAAAATGAACCGTTTCATTGTTGTTGTTGCAATTGTTGTGTTTGGAATTGTTGTCAGATCAGTTATAATGACTTGATTTGTAGCAATGTGTTTGAAAATGAATTGAACATGATGTATGAACCATTTGCAATGAAACTTTGAACTGTGTTGTCCTTTGGTTGTTGCGATTATAAAATACCTATTGTATCGCAATTTGGTATAATTTGCTTTATAGTCCAGATATCCTTGTGTTGTTTGATTCATTTGAGAACTGGAAGCCTGGAAGTAATGTCGCATTGACATGCATTGGAGGCTTAGACAACACCCTGCCTTGTGTATCTAGCTGTATACAGCTACTTGTCATCACATAAAGGTCGCAGAAGGAGGTTAGGTTGTCTCTTTTAGTTCCTCAGAAATATGTAGTTGTGGATCAAATACGTTATTTGTTTTCTCCTTGATTCATTTAACTATGGCAAATAACAATGACAGATAGGGTACATGCAAAATAAGATAGAGGCAAATAACAATGACAGAAAGGGTACATTAAGGTTGCAACTCCTGGCCATTATACAGGTAGCAAATTCTGGACATACAGATAGAGTTTAGCGTCCATTACACATAACAAGTTCAACTTGGGGCATTACATGCTGTTTTTGTTCCCATCATTATATAATATTGTTTTTGCAAAATAATGAAAGTTCATGATATTGGCAAAACAAGACCAGTTAGGCTCCTGTCTTTCTCTTTCCTCCTCTTGTCTTTGTGAGGTGTCTTCTTCACCTTAGTTGCCAACTGCTTTTTCCTAGGAGTCATCTTCCTAGCTGGCTGCACTTCAACCTCCAGTGCATCTTGAGCAAATAAGGACATGTGGAAAATAAAGTTTGATTAATGATTGATTTATTACACAGGTAATCCATTATCAATTATCATGCTGTCAGTGGAAGAAGAGCAGTGCCTCCTACCTGTTGTGGTCTGAATAGCTGTCTCTGGGAGCTGAACTTCTAAAGCCATCACCTCCATCACTTGTTCATGTGCTTGAGTTGTTGAAAATTCATCCCTTGCTACTGCTTTGCTTGGCGCATCGCTTCTTTCCTTCTTTGCTACTTGGTTGCTTCCCTTCTTCTTCTTTGCTTGGTGCATACGCTTCTTCCCTTTCTTCTTTGCTTGGGTTGCTTCCCTTCTTTCTTCTTGCCTTTAGCTCTAGTTCTAGATCCTCCCTCTTAGCCTTTGCTGCTGCCTCCCTTGCAATAGCTGCTCTAGTCCTTGGAGTTGGTGCTTCCTCAGCAGTGGTACCTTTTTTGCCTTTTTTCCTCCCAACCTTGACTGTGGTCGTCTTTGCTCTCTTCCTGCAATAATGATAGGATCAATTTCATATTGTAATGTAACAAATAAAGAAGAATTGAGAAGGTACCTTTTCTTGGTGCTAGTGAGTGGACATTTCCAGCTACCACCCCTATGACCATACTCACTGCAGTTAGGACACCTCACTTGCCTTGTTGCCTTACCACCTGCTCCTTTGCAGACTTGATCCTATTTTTCCTTAGTCTTCCAACTTCTCTTCTTTTGGCATGGAGGGTGCAGCTTTAACCCTTTGTCTACCTCAGGACACTGGTTCCTATCAGTGATATTAGGAATGATACCCTCATATGCTGCTTGAAACTTCTGAACTGAATAATACTGATCCACAAATTTGGCCATATCTGGTTGCCTGATGCTGGTAATCACAGCTAAGGCATGGGGACATGGTTGACAAGTTATCTGCCACTATCTACATGTGCAAACTTTGTCAACTAGGTACACAACATGCCTTCTCACTTCTTCATCCTTGTAGACCTCTGTAACCTTAGCCTGATTTGGGTGCCCCTTGGAAATGGTCAGGTGTCCAAGTCCCCTAGATGTTGCATTCAGTTGATGGATGATCCCAGGCAATATACCAGGTGGGAGGGCCCTTGAAATCTTCCTCCTTTAGGCAAACAAGACCATTATCTTCTCTCTGATTGCATCTGCCATGCAATGCACAGGAAGATCTTTGTGCTCTTTGATCCAACAATTCCATGATTCTGCTAAATTGTTGTTGATATAGTCACACTTGATGTGTTCTGAGAATTTACTTCTAGCCCATAGAAAAGGATGATGCTCTGTTAGCCATTTCTACACATCTAGACTAGCTCGGAAGACTTTATCAAAAAAGTACTTGAATTTGTGTGGTGAGTAAGCTCTAGCTGCAGGCCACATGTTTTTGCCATACACATCACCAGTGTAGTATTTCTTCATGTTCTCCATTAAGTGCCTGAAACATTCTCTCATCTTTGCTTGTGGAAATACTAGTCTAACAGCTGACTCCAACCCTTTACATGCATCAGTGTAGATAGCTAGCTTATCTATGGGTCCAATGGACTTACTAAGTTGCTCCATAAACCAGACCCAATTTTCCTTTGTCTCTGACTCAAACAATCCAAAGGCCAGAGGAAACATCCAATTGTGGCCATCTAAAGCTAAGGCTGCAGGCATGTGGTCATTCCACATCCCATTAAGTGTAGTGGAATCTACACTTATGTAAGACCTGCAGCCATTCAAGAATTCATCTATACTAGCCCTGAATGCACAGAAGAATCTGCTAAACCTAATTTTCCCATCCTTAGGATCAGTAACAGTGTCTATCTCTATAACGCTTTCAGGTGATCTCAGCTCTATCTCAGCCTTAAACCTAAACAAATAATCAAAAGAATCATTCCATTTACCAAATAACTTATCTGATGCTCTCTGCCTCCCATTGTACACTATCTGGTAGGGGATGTCAATCTTGTACTTGTAATTCAGCTCTTCTTTGAGTTCTTTAGCCCCCATTTGTGGGTTCCTCTTGAGGTAGGGGATTGCTCTCTCAGCCACCCAAGCTATAGATGCCATCCTGCTGACAACCCTTTGTGTAGATGCACAGTTATGGACCCCCTGATTGATTTCAATCTGCATAATAAAAACAAAAGGACATATGAGGACAACAAAAAAGCAACATTCAACAAACACAGAAAAAGATGTTATTCAATAATCAAAAAAAATTGTACCCTGACACTGCCATCATATTGGGTTCTAGCTCTAAGAATCCATGGGCAGCCTAGAGCAGCACAATTAGCCCTGACCCTTTCTTTGTCTGAATGCTCAGTATCATACTTAAACTCCTTAATTATAGCATGCTTCCTAACAGCTAGCCTAAACTCAGCCATGCTGGGATAGCATATGCCAACACTCATATCAGGATTGTCCCTGTCCCATTCATGCATTGGTTCTACATCAACTGTATCATCAACATTAACAGCTGCGTCATTCATATCTGCCTGCATCTCTGCTGACATAGCTGGAATGGGCACCTCTTCTCTAGATCCTTCTGCTGTTGTCTCTAACTCCATGAACCCCATTGCCTCATAAACCTTGTCCTCATCAGCAACCTCTTTTGCTAAACCATCATCATCAGGCTGCCATATTATTGTTAGAGTAGTCCAGTCAACTGCTATAGACAAATCAGTAGGTGTTTCTGCTGGGGAACTGCAGGTATCATCACAACCTTCAGCATCATCATACACAACACGTGAGCCACCAATTGGCCCACTTGTGACACCAGAGACACATCTAGCTTTAGAAGCACCAGAGCTGACATTTGCATTAGAACCACCCTTCCTCACAACATCCACTGTAATAACAGCCAACCTCTCATCCCATCTATCCTTAATCATCTGTTGGAAATGCTCATCCCTCCTAATCTTCCACTCAGACCTAGTATCTTGGTCAACAACCCACACTGCAAGTGTTTGAGTTGGCCCCCAGATTATCTTTGTGGCTAAATCTTCCTATAATTGAGCCATAGAATACTAACAGTTCCTATCCAACCATAAGTCATGCTGCTGCTCTACCATTTCAACTAGCCCATACTCACCATCAGCCATGAATTTAGCAACCTTAACGACTAGTCTAAACGCATTGCCAGGATCGATCCTGGCATCATGGTAAACAATGAAAGAAATGAGGAGTTAGATGGTACCCAACTCCTCCAATTCTGCCTACACTGCTAGGTTGATTAAGCACTTACCAAGGAGGGCAATCACTGCTGCTAGCCATTGTGACACGGGTTGACACCACCTCTCCCACTACATCACAAGCATACGAAACAATCAACTGAGGAAGACAAAGTCAACGTCCATGAACCGTAACCCTAAACCCTAATGGACACGGGACCTGGGTGCAAAGGGGGAGTAAGGCCACATACCTTCAATCGCTCACTGGGGTCCCGCTCACGAGATCACGGTCACCGTGGCGTAGGGGACGGGCGGGAGGGAGCAGGAGGAGGCGGCGGCAGCTGGGAAGAAACGTGTCGGGCGGGCGGGTGGGATGGGGATGAAATGAGCGGGTGGGATGCGGCGTAATGAAGAAAATGGGCAGGGGCAGCGATGACATTTTACTGCGCTTTCTTGTTCGGGCGCCTTGACGTGTTGTTGGGTGGCATGGCCACATGAAGAAAATGTGGTAAATTAAAAACTCAAACTTCTCTCATCTGACAAAGTTGTAAGTGCTATCCTAAGAGTGATAATCGGATGAGCGCCAATCTTAATAATGGTAAAAATGTAAAAGCCCCTCGGTTCGGGGATGGTTCGAGATGACGAAAGGTCGGTCGGGTGCGGTGCGATTGGGGTCGGTTCAGTTTGGGGCTGTGACGTCACCACGTGTGTATTATTCACTCCAGGCGCGCTTTGGTAGCCGGTAAAGCGGTGCATCGTCAATTCAATTATAAATAAATAAAACTAAAAGAGAGAGAGAGAAATCGACATAACTAATTGCCAAGTCTGAAAATATAGCTACAGTAGCTCGATCATTTTCTACCGCTAGTAGTGTATATACAAGCCTGAAAGTCTGATCACCAGGATAAAACAATTTCCCATCTAGATGCAAATTCAATTCGTACAAAAAAAGGCGCAAAATATGGAGATATATACGTCTCTTAGCAAGAAAACTTTGTGTTTGTACATACACTCTCAGGCTGCCAGGCGCATCCGGCTACACTTTTCTTTTTCGTTTTGTTTGGAAGAATGATTGGATTCTATACTCTATTTGTGGTTTCCAGAAAAGTTGTTTTTGTTCCTGTCATGTGACGTGGACGTTGCACGCTCTGCGGATAGTAGGGAGGAAACTTGGGCGCCACGGACACGGAGAGGCATCAGCGCAGACCGGCTGTCCGGCTCCATACTTTATTCTGGTCGCGCTAGTACAAATCCAACTGGTGACAGGAAAGCAGGAGTACACGAACACGACATCAGCGTGAGAATTGGAGTGACGGCAAGTCCAAGGCTGTTTTTAGCTTCAAAAGAAAAAGGCTGTTTTTTATTTTTTATTTTTGTACTCCAACAAAGTCCCAAGGCTGTTGCGTGTGTGAATTATTTCCATAATACACATTAAAAGGAATTATCATTAAAAACACTGAAGATAATCAAAAGGAAAAAAATAATGAGCACTCCATTCATCCTAAAATAAATAAGTGCATATAGCACGACTCGAGTGTCAACTAATTTCAACTTTAGCTAAATTTATAGAAAATAGTTTCAACATTTGTATATTCAAATGGGTTTATTATGAATATATATAATGTGATTAATCCGATGATGTGTATTTGCTATCATGAATATTAGTACCGGTTTGCATATATTCAATCAAATTTCAAATTGTTTGACTCCTACAAGTGCGAGATGTACACTTATTTTGGGACGGAGAGTGTAGAGGGGTAGATGTAATTAGATAGGCACACAAAAAAGGATAGTAGCTATTGAAGAAAAATGCTTTAAATTTAACTACAAACATAATTTCATTTCCAAAAAAGGAAACAAATCATTATTCTGGTTTCAGGATTCAGGAACTTGGGCTCAGGGCTGCCGGCTACGGCAAATACACAGACCCTCGTCCCAACACATCCGAGAAGCCCAGGAAGCTACATGAAGCAAATATACAGCCCATCCGTAGCAATCTAAGGTCTCTCCAGTCTTCTTACCCTGTGGACCAGCCTTCGACAGATTGGGCAGGCCTTGCTTTCCTCTTCCACAATCCTGCAGTGGCAATGACAATCAGCAACATTTCATCTAAATATACCACTCAAATATGTACATATATTTTGGTATATATCTTATTAGTTGAACTATCTTAATATTCAGTTTGTTCACAAAAACTTTTGAATATTTTGGTATATATCTTATTAGTTGAACTATCTTAATATTCAGTTTCTTCACAAAAACTTCTGAATGTTTGACCCACTCCATTTCACCCACAACAGTCTTTTTTAGTATGATGATGATGATAGTAAGCCTTAAAAAATTCCTAAAGTGATAAATCAGAGATTCCATAGACTATCAGTGACACTAGAAATCTAGAACTAGAAGCAAGATATGTGCCCTTTACCTTCGAGTTAATAAACTTGCAAAAGTGGTCTGAACGGGTCCCCCATGACAAAGGATGAGAAACATGTATACCTCCTTGCACATGTGAAGCAGGTAAAAGGCAATGTCTGCAGGGTATCAAGAAGCACCTCCGGGGCGCGTCATAGCAGATCTTGAACATCTCGTTGAGCGGGTCTTCAGCAGGGCACGCACTTGACTCGGTGGGGGAGGTATGACGCTGGATAGCCACGGTAGATTATATGGGCTGCGTCCTCAGGGGTGGTCTAGCCCACAAGACGAATCCTTACGGAGCACGGCGCTGTTCGGCGCGCCCTGCAAGACACTGAAAAGATATCCTGAAGATACTACGAGATCTATTTAGGATACGTTCGATTCCATGATTCATGTAATCTGTTATTACTTTTCGGTTATCTCTTAGATCTAACCGACTTGTAACCCTACCCCCAGACTATATAAAGGCAAGAGGACCCCCTCAAAACACACGCAACATCATATCATAGCCAATACAATCCAACATGCCACAGAAGTAGGGTATTACGTCGCGCTGACGGCCCGAACCTGTCTAACTCTTGTGTCTCTGTTGCCTTCTTGTTCTTGATTACACGCATCTCTGCCGATCAATCTACCTTCGTGGGATATATCTCGGAGGACTACCGACGATATTCTGTCGACAGTTAGCGCGCCAGGTAGGGGTGTGTGTGATGTTTCCATGTCGAACAAGATGGTACATTTTGTAGGCTCTTCGTCCTTCCCACAGCCTGGCCAGATCTTTATGGTCGGATCGATCTCCTAGGTCATCAACGCTGATGGAGACGGAGAGCTCATCGAGCCGGTGCAGATCGATTCTGCGCCGATCACCCCAGCACCTGCGACAGCAGATCCGATCTCGGAATCGCCTCCGAGGTCATCTTCACCAACAACCCACCGCCTGCTCCCCCGCTACCCGAGGAAGCAGATCAACAACGATAATCTGATCGCATCCATCGATCAGGTTGTCTAGAAGCTCGTGACTGCCTCTCCATCGTGGAATAGGCTCTGACCTCTCTGGTTCAGCGCCGACCACCCTTCGATTCCGATCTATCAGAGGCTGATCAAGAAACTCCAAGGGTTACGGCCCTACCCCTTGGGCTCATCGGCATCGCCGCCTCCTACCAAGATGCCCTAAGAGGCAAATTCACCGACCAGGTGGGATACATCTATCCTCTCGTCGACCAGATCGCCAACCAGTTCTCGCTAACTGTCAACACGCTGCACATCGGCTGATGCCCCGAAGCATCCCTCACACCATCCTAGAGGAGAATCTAGACTCCGAGTCCTAGGGCTCCACGGAGACTGTCGCCAAGCCGCCGCCGTCCAATTTCCTTTCCTACCCTTCCGAGGAGGTGGGATTTTTAACGTCAGCGTCGACAGCCCTCCACGGGATGAAGAAACCGACAAGGACCGCGTCGCTCGTGTCAACAGGAACGCCAACCGTGCGTAGCGCCGAGCAAATGAGGCCGCCATCATGCTAGCCGAGGCTGTCCGCAACGGAGAACAGCTTGACTCACAAGGGAGGCCACGCCCATTCCAACACAACCTCGATGATGAATTCGTCTGTCGTCGACGACCACGATCTATACAAGACCCCAAGCGCCAACCTGGTCGTGGCTGCCAATGAGCTCGCCTGGCTCGAGCAAATGCCAGAAGTCGCCATGGTCACCAGAATGCTCAAAGCTGCACACTACCAGGTCAACGAGATCCGCCAGGATCAGAGACCTTCGTACTCGACGAGCTCTTCGATCCGCCGCCAAGATCAATCGCCGCCCGATTTGTCGATGGTAAAGATGAGCGTGGTAAGAGCATCAATCGCCGCCCGGGCGAGCAGCCGTTTCACCGATCAGCCGATGTGAGCAGATCCACCGTGACGATGGACCGAGTCCGGTCCGGGGGGGAGCTAGGGGAACCGCATCGACTACCCTTGCCAACACGACCAAGAAGTCGTAAACACCAAGACAATCACGAGCGCATATTCATCAACAATCACAAAAAACGAGATGACAAACGATGTCATGCCGCCGATAAAAACCATTCTATGTAAAACTCACACCTTCTCTTGAATGAAGAAGACTCAATAAATTAAAAGCGGGCCTCCACCGGGTGGCCGTTGTAAAAGCAGGCCGTCGTCAAGAATACGAGCAAGAGTTCGGCCGTCCGATGCGGGGCCCTCGACCCTCGGGCCAACGGGCTGCATGCACATGTTTAACGATGGACAAACCCCTCTAGTGCCAGATGGGAGAACGGTGATGATCCCGACACGACCAAGGCGTCCCACATCAACAACGATGCGGTCACTCGATGGAACTCTTGCCATGAAGAAGAAGTACGCCGGTGCCGAGCAAGGTTTCAAAATCCGGACTCGACCCTCGAGCCCTAACGCCGAGGGGTGATGATGAACCCCGAACATAGAGGGCACTCTGAACACTCCAGTGACCTCGTGGTTTCAAAATCACCGGGGCCGAGCCCTACGAGGGACGGATGAACCCCACATAGTGGCAACAAGCTTATGCCACTGCTGTGCGCGCCGCTAGGGGAGATACCAGTGTCATGCCAAACTATCTTCCCGTCATACTCATGCCAACTGCAATGAACTGGCTCACGAGCCTCGCCCCGATTCCATCGAATCCTAGGAACTGCTGAAGAAGGTGTTCACCAACAACTACATGGCTACGTGTACTCGGCAGGACACCAAGCATGATCTGAATCACATCTACCAGAAACCGTCCGAGCTCCTCCGTAGCTACATCATACATTTTCGAGATGAGGAATTCTTTTCCCAACATCACGGAAGCAGAAGTCATCACCGCCTTCGTTCGAGGACTCCACCACCGCGACCTCCGCTCCAAGTTCAATCGTAAGTCACCAAAGGGGATTGGCAAGATGATCACGACCGCCGATCAGTACGCCGATGCGAAGAGGCCAAAGTACGCTTCAACAAGGATGCGGGCACTCACCGCCTAACTCGCCATAACGATGAGAGACCCGACGACCGACGCCACAGTGACCGCCGCTACGACGACTGCAGTCACCATTGGGATAGTGGTCGTGATCGGCCAGAAGGGTCCAAATCTAGTCAATATCGCCACCGCCGACCAGACCATATCGCGCGCCATTGACAAACCTCACGCCAAGCACAACTATGATGAGCAGTACAAGAAGATCCTCGAAGGCCCGTGCCCTCTCTATAAGAACAGCAAGCACAAGATGAAGGACTGCCTTGGCTTGGCTAAGGAATTCCAGGACAAAAAGAAAGACGACGACAACGATGATGGAGCCAGAGGTCGCCGACCACCCGGGGACAACAACAATGCCTTCCAGGATCACGACAAAGTGGTCGCCACTATCTTCGAGGGCCTCACCGCCGCCGAGAGCAGAAGAGATTAGAAGCTCACCGCCCCCCGGTGCACGCCGTCAACATAGAAGATGCCATCGCCAACCCCAGCTATCGTCCCTGGTCTGAGGTCCCCATCACCTTCAGCAGGGCCGACCAGTGGGTGGACATCCCTTACACAGGGCGTTTCCCCCTCGTTCTTGATGCAACCATCAGGAAAGTGCTTTTTAGGAAAGTACTCATCGACGGCGGAAGCGCTCTGAACCTCCTCTTCGCCGGAGCCCTAAAGGAATTGGGCCTTGGAACATAAGACCTCACACCCTCCAACTCCTCCTTCTGGGGTGTGGTACCTGTGTTTACACCAAAATTTGGAAGAAGATGTTGCAGGGACCCGAAAGCTCCAAAGATCATGTCACCAAGGAATCAATTGCGTGCAGATCGTGACCAGCTGATTCAGATGTAGAAATTGGAATCGGATTTCCACAGATAGCACCATTGGATAACAACAAAGGCTACGTTCGGTGACAGGACGAAACATGCCGGACTCTATAAAAAGGGAAAGATTAGAGTCCAAGTTATCTTAAATTAGAAATGTTTTTTCTAGGGTCAAAAATTATAATAAGTCATGCTTAGACAGGAGTCATGCACAGGGCCCGGGTATAAATACCAAACCCCGGCTATTGTAAAAGGACATCAATCAATCCAATATACAAGTTATTTACTTTTTTGGCTTCGGCCACCCCTTAGGAGTAGGAGTAGAGTAGATCTCGGTGAGTTCTTCAGCAAGTATGGCTACATTGATCCGCTCGACCACCACTGCTTGTTGTAAGTACCGTCATGACTTATACCTCTGTTCATATGGCTGCATCGATCCGGTCGACCTCCACTGTGACTCTAGTATAAGTTAGTTATCGATTCTTGCCTAGTTCAAGTATGGCTGCATCGATCCGGTTGACCCCCTCTGCATGAACTAGATCAAGGTCAAGTTATCGGCTCTACATTAGGATCGCAGCCTTTGGTAGATTCATTAATTACCGATATTGCTTATTGCTTTCATTATTTATCTAATTACAGCAATATCACTCTGCCCGATTGGGATTGATCTAGATCGGCCTTATATCTTGTTTAGCCCATCATTTGCTAATCTGAATTGATCTAATCTACACCTTAAATGATGGTTTATGTTTTATCGGCTGTTTTACGTCAATCCTGATCGTGCATAGCGTGCGGTTAAGGAGTGTTGCGTCTTGAGTAGATATATTGGCTAGCGAGAATCGTTCCATGGCCCGTTATCATGGCTCTGTGTGATTTTGCCTCACACCCCACTGTTAGCACCGTGGAGTGGGGATCATTATTTAATAGATATATTCCTGATAAGGCATGACTTCAGCTGTGCGTTATGCCTAAATCGGCTATTTTAGCCGATATCGAGTGCTTTCACGAATAGTTCACATCACGAGATCGTTGAAGTAAAGATAGGTTGAAAGATATGTTAGCCCCATGATCTCATTATTGTATTACGGCCTACATGATTCTGCCTCATGCCCCACTGATATTAGTAATGAGTTTGGGTCGATGAGTCTATTGTTATTTCTATGGCCTGCATGATTCTGCCTCATGCCCCACTGGTCATAGCGATAGATAAGATCGAACATGTTCATTAGATTTATCTTTATCAAACGGTTAAATGGTGTTGAATTGTTTCTTTAAATAAAAAGGGGTTCGGTTATTTGTAATCATTGGCTCAGCATAGACCAATCATTATTGACATCTTATTGCCATTGATTAGTATCTGTTCGAATAATGACATTTACCCTGAATGATAACCTATTCTTCTTATACAACCCAATGAGCTTTAATCGATTTATTCTCATGAATATGCTGGAATCGACTATTTAGTCGATCTTCTTTCATATCGGCTCTCATAGCCGCACATTCAGGACTGTTTGGCAACACCGGCAAGTTCCGCCCTTAATTACTGATGAACTTTCTCTCCTTATCAATTACAGGGTCAAATTGACTGGCACGTCTCGGGAGGAGTGCGCAGGATCGACCACCCCTGCGCTGAAGCTCAGCGGATCTACAGCTCCATCGAGTAGACCCTTCCAACTTGCTGCGTGTGTCCTCGGCATGGGACAAAAATTTTGTGTCGACACACGTTTCTGGCACGCCCGGTGGGACCCCACAATCGTCATGGCAGTTCACAACAACGACGACATCGTTTTGCTACATTATGAAGATTTACCTGATGGGGATAAGGGTATCATCAGTAAAGCTACAGAAGAGTTTCAGAACAAATGTTTGTTGTCCTACACCAAAACACGTGACAACACAATTGTTCAAAAATTCCCACTACCAAGAGTTCTATTACACGGGTAGACGGATACAACTGAAGCTGAAGATAGACGTTTCTTTAAAGAGGTTGTAGACAAATCTATTCGTGATGCCATGTCAAGCCATAACAAAGCTTTCGTGGACATATTCCACAACGCCATGAAAGAGGCGATTCATGGATTTCCAGTTGGTCAAGGCGGACCGGCTTATTACAACATTCTAGATCCTTCGACCTAAGGAACCAATTAAGTCGGTACCAGCCATCAAAAAGCAGCACCAGCTGGTAGTGGTGATGTCCAGACAGTCCAGGGTTCATCTGAATAAACTTAAGGAACTACTGCAAATCAGACACAGTACAATCTTGAACCATCAGTACAGCATGTGCAACAACCGACGGGGCAAAATCAGAACCAGGTGATCAATTTTGGCACATCAGGACATATACCGTTGTCGGCTCAAAAAATAGCACCATCAATTCAAAAGATCCGTAGAGATATACATCCTTATATCTATAATCAGAGACTTTAAGAAGCAAGCCAGCAAATGACCCAGCAGATTGAGATTCCACAAGGGTATTACTATGGCGTAGATTATAATACTCTCCACATGATGCTAAATCCAGGATATCAAGGCACACGAGATTTCAACCCACAGATGGGTCAGCAGGTGCAGAGGAATCCAAATCCGCAAGCTGATGAATTATTGCTGAGGGTGACTGAGATGATGAAGAATCAGTTCGGTCTGAAGCCAAAAGGGCTGACCTTTTCATACAAACGTCCATATCTAGAATGGTATGATTTGGTTGCTCTTCCAACAAATTATAGGCTCCCAGAATTCGCTAAGTTCACTGGCCAAGACAGTACAAGCACGATAGAACATATCAGTCGGTATCTTACACAATTAGGCGAATCATCAGTTGAGGGTGCCCATCGAGTTCATTTCTTCTCTCTGTCCTTATCAGGGGTAGCTTTCACTTAGTTTTTATCATTGCCAGTCAATTCCATTGCCAATTGGGCTGACCTGGAGAATAAATTTCATACATATTTTTACAATAGGACTAGAGAAAAAACGATTACCGATCTGACAACTATAAGACAGAAGACTAATGAATCGGGCACTAAATTTCTTTAGAGGTTCCAAGAAACCAAGAACTTGTGCTTCTCCTTAAACTTGGCCGATGATCAATTAGCTGCTTTGGCTGTTCAAGGAATGTTGTCGATGTGGAAAGAAAAGCTACTGGGATAAGAATTTGACAACTTGGGTCAATTGGCTCAACGAGTAGCAGCACTCAATAGCCAATTCCAGAGTATGCGCAGAGATACCCGATTTTAGAAGAGTACCATAGTAGCCAAAGCTTATGATCCATACTCAGTCGATGATGACTATGAAGATGAAGAAGAAGAGATCGCTGCTGCTGAATGGAATTGGGGCAAGAAGACAGTGATGGTGCCAAATCCGTGGGGAAGAGGAGTCGAGGAGAGCTATGACTTCGATGTCACC
Organism: Miscanthus lutarioriparius; assembly: GCA_904845875.1. Lineage (NCBI taxonomy): Eukaryota > Viridiplantae > Streptophyta > Magnoliopsida > Poales > Poaceae > Miscanthus > Miscanthus lutarioriparius. The sequence continues at coordinate 57,064,187 of CAJGYO010000018.1, forward strand.
AAATCAGATAAGCTCTTCGATTTCTTGCTAGAGAAAGGACAGATCAAGTTGTCCGATGGGCATGACATGTTGCCCCCTGATCAGTTGAAGAATAAGAAGTTATGCAAGTTCCATAATGCTACTTCTCATTCCACTAATGAATGCAAAATCTTCAGGCAACATATACAGAGAGCTATTCAGCAGGGGAGGCTCAAATTCGATACGCCTCGGAAAATGAAAGTTGATGATAATCCTTTTCCAGGAGGTCAAAACATGGTTGAGGCTAGGCTATTCAAAAGAAAAACTAAGGTCCTAACATCAACCAAATCAAAAGAAGCTGGAACAATCGATCCCAAGATGCAAATATCGGCTGACGAGTACAGAGAGATTAGAAGACGTCGTGCCGAGCAAAAGAGCCGATACGAGCAGGGGGAAGACGTCAAAAGCAGAGATGATAAAGCCACGGGTCACATCTCGGATTCTGTTGAATAAATGGCAGCGATAGAAGGAAAAGGATTATCAGTGTTGGTTAAAAGATCAAGCGTACCAGCATCAACTGAAACAAGAGAGGTATGAAAGGGAACAGGCCGAATTACATTGGAATTGTCCCTTGTTCAGACATTGCTGGAATAAAGGTTTGAAATTGCCTACCAGACATGACTGTCCAGAATGCAGCAATCAATATCGGGAGTATAGGCAGTCTCAAACCAACCACGGTCTATCCATGCTCAAGATGCATATCATCATAATAACATGGATCGGCGCTTAAAAAATAAAAGTGTTCATGATCGACTTGGGAAAAGAGTCGTTGATCAGGACTAGGCTGATTCTGAAGAGGAAGGCACTGAAAGGAGATATGTGTGGCAGGAAGGCCAGTGGTGCCCAGGAGGTTTAACAAGAAGCCAGAAGAGAAGGATGCAACGCCTAAGGAATAAAGAGATGGAACAGGCTCAGACACCGGGTAAGACTCAAGTGTGGCGTACCAAGCAAATAGCCAATAGGAAGCAACCATCGTCTAATATTCAAATAGCCTTTCTGTTGCCATCAGAATTCAGAGCTCCAACAGATCAAGAAGTTTAATTGGATTTTGATGAATCAGAGTATGAGGAGATAGTTGCCAAGTTGACAGTTGTACAACAAGCAATATTTGACAAACCAGTCAAACATTGACACTTAAAGGCGTTATATATAAAAGGTCTTGTCGATGGAAAGCCGATGAGCAAGATGTTGGTGGACGGAGGTGCTTCTGTCAATCTTATGCCTTACACTACTTTTCGTAAACTTGGCAAAGGGCCAGAAGATCTGATGGAGACTGACATGATGCTTAAGGATTTTGGAGGTAATATGTCTAAGACCCGGGGGGCAATAAATATTGAGCTAACAATTGGAAGCAAGACTCTGCTCACTACATTCTTCATCATCGATGGGAAAGGGTCTTATAGTTTGCTCCTCGGTCGTGATTGGATTCATATGAATTGCTGCATACCATCAACCATGCATCAGTGTTTGATCCAATGGCATGGAGATGACATCGAACTGGTTCACGCTGATGAGTCCGTGAGCGTCGCAACAGCCGATCCAATCTTTTGGGAACTAGGAGACTTCGAATGTTTTTCTGGCAAGTCATGGGAAGGAGGCTTCATTAAGATCAGCAATGAAAGCCAACAACCGATGCAAGCGATCGACTCTGAGAGTTTGTTTTAATAGAAAAAATCACGGCTTCACATCGGCCATTGGATTAAAGGAAAAATAAGCGTTGAGTCTTGAAGATGGGTTTAGGCCGACGTATGTGAATGCTGAGTCAAAGTGTGAGTGCGATTCAGAGTTAATGGATTTCTTAAGAAGTTCTGTTTCGCTTAATAGGATGCTTGACCTGAGTTGATTAATCGTTCGACCTTTGATATGAAAAGTTCTATGATACGTTATTCTGACACCCGGTCAACACTTGATAGCCGATTCTTTCTCGGCTCTAATAGCTGGTACCAGGAGGGTATCGCCTCTAGTTCAAAAAATGAAAATCTTCAAAGTCAATAAAAGCCGGTACAATGTGTATCGCCCCACAGAGCAAAGCAAACATAGACAGAGTGATGCATATAGTATGAAGTATGAAACAAAAGAAAAATCACTCAAGACAGAGGAATTGTTTGCTAATATCACCTATTACAATCTACGGGCCAGAAAACACTTTGGCTATTATGTCATCGGCCTAGGAGAAAAAGGCTACAGGGTTAGCAACACAGAAGCAATCCTCAATCAGGCGTTCATAATCCCTAGGGTGCGCCGCTACTAGAAGACCATGGGTGAGAAACCAAAGTTCATGGCCAGACTGAGCTTGTGTGGAAGCCAGCGCCATGGTGGCACAATGACGAGCGCCATGCAAAGCGACCTCCGTGACGTGATTTGGGATATCATGCAGGCGAACCGATGGGACGGCACGTCTGTCATTGACGAATCCCGCCACATGCTTTGCGGCTAATCAAAGGCTCTCCGGTTGGGCAGACGAATCTAAGAAAATTCAAAGGAAGGTGATTAGAATCTTGAGAATGAAAATAAAAAAGGAGCAAAGGTCATGACAGATGTCTGTCTCACCCGTGATTTTTGCCTCAGCCTTAGCCAACCTATCCTCCACTGAATTAGCCTCGGGAGGTGATCGACATCGAATCATGGCCAAAGCTGATTCCGCAAGGGAGAGACATTCAGCGAGACTCTGGCCATGCCGATCAATGGAGGCAAGCAGATCATCGTTGTCAATCCACCTCCTTTGATAACAAGGGAGCTGACAACAAGCTATTAAAGAGGAAGACCCTAAAGGCCAAATAGAGTCGGTCCTATTCCTCGAAGCAGTGGGGGCACCATGAGTTGCACCTTCCTGCCGATGAAGGCGCTGACGCGATGATGTAGGTCCGTTGAGGGCCTCCTCAGCGAACTTTTTGCTATTCTCCATGATCTCAAGCCTACGAAGAAGCAGGAACTATACTAAAGACGCGGAAGGTTTGAGGTGAAGCGAGTTTTTTTTTCGATCCCCAACCATGGCCTGTATATATAGCCCGGGAAGGTAGAGAGATAGATCTCACCAGTGGTGTGAAATTGAAATCAGATACGGAAAAGGATCGATGCTCTCGAGAATTCAGGGAACAGATAATGAACAGATAACAGATTCAGACTTATTGCTCTCCCAAATTATAGAATGTCATGGGATAGATCAAAAGATTTACATTGACCAGCAATCAACCCACCAAGGCCTCTTTGGATTGAAGGGAGTTTGAATCCCCATAGGGCCGAAAAGTCATCATAAACCAAGTCACATCGGACCGTTAATAAAATTGCAATAGGGAAGGAAAAGGCCGCTTGTCTAACAAATACCCAGTTGATTTCTCAAAACCGTTGGAAAGAAGCTTGTGGCTTTCTCGACGGGCATTTGATTGAGCAGACAAGGGGAAAGTGTCCACTCATTTTAGCCTTTGCAAACACTAGAACAGCTCTGCAAGCATGGAGAGAAGACCCAGGTGATATCACAAGGATTCTTCTAACCGTAGTGGCTGATTCTCTTGCTCGACAAGGTGCTAAGATGGGAGACACAATCGCCCTATACACAAGAATTCTTCTAGCCGCTCGAGATCTTCATAGCAAAAGGATAGACCATGGAGGGTCCAGCAGAGTCGAGAGCACTCGAGGGAGCAGATGGAAGAAAAACATGGCTGAATTGTTGAGTTGCTCTCGCCAGGGTCAGATGGGCCTTTTATAGCCGGCTCGGGAAGGTGAATCCAAGTGCCCGTGAAGCAGTGATACTCTTGTAAAAAGTTTGAGGCATAGGCTCATGAGTGGATGCAAGCAATGACAAATAGTGGACCCCAGATCAAGGTTCTCTACCCGTGACTGTGGACCAATCAGGGATACAAACATGATAATTTTGAAATAAAATTACTTTTATCCTAAAATTAGGGGGCATGTGTTTACACCAAAATTTGGAAGAAGATGTTGCAGGGACTCGAAAGCTCCCAAGATCATGTCACCAAGGAATCAATTGTGTGCAGATTGAGACCAGCTGATTCAGATGCAGAAACTGGAATTGGCTTTCCATAGATAGCGCCGGTGGATAACAACAAATGCTACGTTCGGCGACAGGACGAAACATGCCGGACTCTACAAAAAGGGAAAGATTAGAGTCCAAGTTATCTTAAATTAGGAATGTTTTCTCTAGGGTCAAAAATTGTAATAAGTTGTGCTTAGACAGGAGTTATGCATAGGGCCCGGGTATAAATACCAAATCCGGCTATTGTAAAAGGACATCAATCAATCCAATATATAAGTTATTTACTTTTTTGGCTCCGGCCACCCCTTAGGAGTAGGAGTAGAGTAGATCTCGGCGAGTTCTTCAGCAAGTACGGCTGCATCGATCTGGTCGACCTCCACTGCTTGTTGTAAGTATCGTCATGGCTTATATCTCTGTTCGTACGGCTGCATCGATCCGGTCGACCTCCACTGCGACTCTAGTATAAGTTAGTTATCGATTCTTGCCTGGTTCAAGTATGGCCACATCGATCCGGTCGACCCCCACTGCATGAACTAGATCAAGGTCAAGTTATCGGCTCTACCTTAGGATAGCAGTCTTTGGTAGATTTATTAAGTTACCGATATTGCTTATTGCTTTCATTATTTATCTAATTACAGCAATGTCACTCTGCCTGATTGGGATTGATCTAGATCGGCCTTATATCTTGTTTAGCCCATCGTTTGCTAATCTGAATTGATCTAATCTACATCTTAAACAATGGGTTATGTTTTATCGGCTATTTTACGTCAATCCTGATCATGCATAGCGTGCGGTTAAGGCGTGTTGCGTCTTGAGTAGATTTATTGGCTAGCGAGAACCGTTCCATGGCCCGTTATCACGGCCTATGTGATTCTGCCTCACGCCCAACTGTTAGCACCGTGGAGTGGGGATCGTAATTTAATAGATATGTTCCTAATAAGGCACGACTTTAGATGTACGCTATGCCTGAATTGGCTGTTTTAGCCGATATCGAGTGCTTTCACGAATAGTTCACATCACGAGATCATTGAAGTAAAGATAGGTTGAAAGATATGTTAGCCCCATGATCTCATTATTGTATTATGGCCTGCATGATTCTGCCTCATGCCCCACTGATATTAGTAATGAGTTAGGGTCATCGAGTCTATTGTTATTTCTATGGCCTGTATGATTCTGTCTCATGCCCCACTGGTCATAGCGATAGATGAGATCGAACATGTTCATTAGATTTATCTTTATCAAACGGTTAAATGGTGTTGAGTTGTTTCTTTATATAAAAAGGGGTTCGGTTACTTATAATCATTGGCTCAGCACAGACCAATCATTGTTGACATCTTATTGCCATTGATTAATATCTATTCGAATAATGACATTTACCCTGAATGATAACTGATTCTTCTTATACAACCCAATGAGCTTTAATCGATTTATTCTCATGAATATGCTGGAATCGACTATTTAGTCGATCTCCTTTCATATCGGCTCTCATAGCTGCATATTCGGGTCTGTCTGGCAACACCGGCAAGTTTCGCCCTTAATTACTGATGAACTTTCTCTCCTTGTCAATTACAGGGTCAAATTGACTGGCACGTCTCGGAAGGAGTGTGCAGGATCGACCACCCCTACGCTAAAGCTAGGCAGATTTACAGCTCCATCGAGCAGACCCTTCCGGCTTGCTGCGTGTGTCCTCGGCATGAGACGAAAATTCTGTGTCGACAACCTGGTAAGGCATCCAAACCGCTTGGAGAGATCACCCTCCTGGTACAATTCGGCACGGCTAGCAACTACCGCGTCGAGCACATCAACTTCTACATCGCCGACTTCAACACCGCCTACCACGCCATACTTGGTCGGCCAGCTTTGGCCAAGTTCATGTCCATACCGCACTACGCCTATCTGGTGTTGAAGATGCCTTCGCTTGCTAGTGTTCTGGCCCTATGGGCCAACCTCTCCATCTCCTACGCCTACAAGATAGAGAGTCTCGCTCTCGCCGAAGCCACCAACCTCTCCACCCAGATGACTAGAGTGGTCACCGAAGCCAAGACGGTGCCCCCCGACGAGCTAGAGATCCCAGCACTGGAGCCTCCTCGCGCCTCCGCCAAGTCCAAGGAGACAAAGGAAATTAACCTCGGCCTCGACAACCACTCCAAGACCATCAAGATTGGGGCTCACCTCGACCCCAAATAGGAAAACACGCTTGTCTCTTTCCTATGTACCAACACCGATGTGTTTGCTTGGAAACCTTCAGACATACCAGGGGTACCATGGGAGAAGATCGAGCGCTCCTTGAATGTCTCACCAACCGCCAAACCGATCAAGCAGAAACTTCAACGATTCGCGCCAGACGAGAAGGAGGCTATCAGGGTAGAAATAAAATGGCTCCTAGCTACCGGATTTATTAAAGAAGTGTATCACCCTGAGTGGTTAGCAAACCATATTCTTGTTCAAAAAAGAATAAAAAATGGAGAATGTGCGTTGATTACACTGATCTCAACAAACACTGCCCTAAAGACCCCTTCGGTCTGCCTCAGATAGACGAGGTTGTAGACTCCACCGCCGGCTGCGAACTGCTCTCCTTCCTTGATTGTTACTCCAGCTATCACCAGATATCCCTCAAAGAAGACGACCAGATCAAGACGTCGTTCATCACGCCTTTCGGTGCGTATTGCTATACCACCATGTCCTTCGAACTCAAGAACACCGGGGTGACCTACCAAAGGGCCATCCAGATGTGCCTTGATGAACAGATAGGCCGCAACATCGAAGCTTACATCGACGATGTGGTCGTCAAATCCAAAACCGCTAACAATATTATCGCCGACCTTGAAGAAATGTTCACCAACCTGAAAAGATACATATATGGAAGTTGAACCCTTCAAAGTGCATCTTTGGAGTTCCATCCGGCATACTCCTGGGCAACATCGTCAGCGCTCGCGGCATCAAACCCAACCCTGACAAGGTCTCTGCCATCACTAATATGAAATAGCCAACCTGCGTAAAGGATATACTGAAGCTCACAGGGTGCATGGCTGCTCTTAGCCGTTTTATATCGCGCCTCGGTGAAAAGGGACTACCATTCTTCAAACTCCTCAAGGCCTCCGAGCTCTTCTCCTGGTCGAAGGAGGTAGATATAGCTTTCAAGCAGCTCAAGCTATTTCTAACGAAGCCTCCAATCATGACGGCGCCTCGACCAGATGAAACCCTATTGATCTACATCGTCACCATTTCTCGTGTCGTTAGCACAGCTAGCGTCATCAAGCGCGAGGAAGTTGGACATGCCTATAAGGTGCAACATCTGGTCTACTTCATCAGCGAGGTTCTTAATGAGTCCAAAACTCGTTACCCTCAGGTTCAAAAGCTGTTGTATGCCATTCTGATCACATCGCGCAAGCTCCTCCATTACTTCAAGTACTACAAGATCACCGTGGTTACCAAGTTCCCTCTAGGGGAGATCCTCCACAACAAAGAAGCCAATGGCCGCATCATCAAGTGGGCTGTCGAGCTCGGCACTTACTCCATCGAATTCAGAAGTAGGCCTACTATTAAGTCACAGGCGCTCGCTGACTTCGTCGCTGAGTGGACCGAGATCCAAGAGCCCATCCCTGCTGCTTGCCCTGAGCACTGGGTGATGTACTTTGATGGTGCTCTCAACATCAATGGTGCTAGTGCTGGGATTTTATTCATTACTCTGACCAAGGACAAGCTCCGATACGTCATCCGAATTCATTTTCTAGCCTCCAACAATGTCGTAGAATATGAAGCATGTCTCTACGGACTCCGTATAGCCGTCGAGCTCGGCGTCAAACGCCTCATGGTATACAGAGACTCTGCGCTGGTCATCAACTAGCTCAATAAAGATTGGTCCTATTCTAGTGAGAAGATGGACGCATACTGCGCTGAGATCAGGAAACTCGAAGGGAAGTTCTATGGTATCGAGTACCACCACATGGTATGGGATCAAAATCAGCTCGTCGACCACCTATCTAAGATAGGCTCTGTTCGTGCCATGATTGTACATGGAGTTTTCATTCAAGACCTCTTTATGCTGTTCATTAAGGAAGAGAAGGAAGTTCAAGAAATCCCCCCTGCAGAGTAGCTGGTACTTGCAGTACCTTCACCGGCTGCCAATTGGAGGGAACAGTTCATCAAGTACTTCACCAGCACCGACGTACCCGCCGACAAGACCAAAACTGAACGCCTAATCCGTCACAGCAAGCATTACGTGCTGGTAGATAGGAACTTGATGAGGAAAAGTGCCAAGGAAGGGATACTGTAGAAATGCATCACCCAAGAGGAGGGAGTGAAACTACTTCTTGAAATTCACTCTGGTTCCTGTGGCAATCACGCGGCCTCGAGAAACCTGGTCGGCAAAGCTTTCTGAGCTGGTTTTTATTGGCCCACGGCCATCACCGACGCAGAAGACCTCGTCCAACATTGTGAAGGATGTCAATTTTTCGCCAAGCAAATACACGTGCTGACGCAGGAATTACAGACCATCCTAGCTTCTTGGCCTTTCGCATGTTGGGGACTGGACATGATCGGGCCTTTCAAGCCAGCGCCAGGTGGTTTCTGGTACGTGTACATCGCCATTGACAAGTTCTCCAAGTGGATCGAATACAAGCCACTTGTTTCGGCCACTGCAAAGAAAGCAGTCGAGCTCTTCGAAGATATCATCCACAGATTTGGTCTCCTGAACAGCATTATCACCGACCTCGGAACTACATTCACTGGTCATCATTTTTGGGACTTCTACGAAGACCGATGCATCTCCATCAAATCCGTCAGCTCTATGCTCTATGCTACTCCGTTTTAATCTCCATTTTTGATCACCAGCTCTATGCTACTCTGGTTTAAACTCCAATACGTGATCTCCATAAAAGCTTTGCCCCATTTCTCCATACTAACATATCTCTAAGATATTTCGCCAACCATCAAGCAGCACATGTTCCGTTCTATGTTCTTTGGAGAAGACCCAGTCTCCGATCTCTCCCTACACATGCTACGGGCTCCGCGCTCTGCGTTATGGGTGGTCGGCTGCGTTTCCTCGGTCATGTCTGTTCCTCCTACACGTGCACGGGCTCCGCGCTCGACGTTATGGAATATGGGCTAGCCAAGGCCAAGAGCCTAGTAACGAACTAACTGCTCAGACGCTACTTATAACATGTGTAATTGTGTTAGGGTTAACACTATATTTTTCACCAAAAGTGCTGGCAAACTGCATAAACATGCACATGTCACTTTACAACATTTATACATATACATAAATATTTGTTTATGCCCTCACGCATCTAACTCTCCTCTACAGATGTTCCATATAGGTTACTCGCCGAGCAGGTCATTGCGCTTGTCCCTCACCATCTACCTCGCCGAACAGATCGACATCGTCGACCAGCCTCTTTGTCGCGTCCTTCCCCTCATCTTCTAGCTACTACTACTTCGTCGCACCAGTACCTCTGGCAAATTCGGCCCCTATCACTCAAAGATCAATGGTAGGGTAATGAGACCGGACCACCTCTAGGGCATGGCTCATGGCAGAGACAGTGGCATCTTGGTTGAAGCTCTTGAAGTTCTCCCACGCCGCCTTGCACCTATCGATGATGGTGTCCGGACATGGTGGCTTGTCGTCGGGCTGAGGGGCCACCTCCATGTCAATACAGTCGAGCACCGGCTTAACTCCGACCACCATGGTGTTAAGTTTTCTCCTCTAGGTTTGCGCCTTCAGCTCCAGCACATCAAACTGTGCCTTGGCCCTTCGACGATACTCTGCAGACTCCAAAAGGATCCATCAAACAAAGAAATCACTTCAGCAACAACTTCAACCACGAACTACTCACCTTTCAGCTCCTTGGCCAGTTTCTCCCCTCGCCTAGACACCTTCTCCTTCTCCCCTTGGAGTTGACTAACCACCTAATGCAACTAGCCGAGCTCCGCATCTTGCTCTACAAAAGTGACGATCGTCAGCAACATCTAGTTTTTTTCGGCAATACAGAACAAGTTCACCGATCCGCAGTACCTTTCTTCTGCTCGGAGATGCTTCTCAGCAGCTCAGAGTTGCACTCTAGCTGCTTAGAGTTGCGCCTCAGCTGCTCGGAGACGGTCGTCAGCTGCTCGGATATGGTGCCCTTTTGGTACTCCAGGTCCCTCGCGTTTGATTTGGCAAGATCTCTTTCGCGCTGGGCCCTCTGGATGTTTTTCTCCATTAGTTTCATGGCCTCCTTCAGCTTCGCATTCTCCTCGGCGAGGGGCTCCATCCTCTTGATCAGTTGTTGCCATTGTATGGCAGTTAGCGCTATGCCCTATAAAAGCACCAAGATTATAAATAATCTCACTCTCCAACATCAAAGATGGACATCGCCGATGCAATACTGACCTCGATCTGCTTCATGGCTATGGAAAGGGTGGACCATAGCCTCTTCACCTCCCTAGAGGTGTCCTCCTCTTCCACGACCACCACTTCATCCCCCCGCTTGTGGAGAATCTGGATGGCTTGAGGTCGTGATTCTTTGTGTTCAATCTCCTCGACCTCGTCCTCTTCCTCCGCAGCCGATGGCGCTCCCTAGGGGCTCGGTGGCCGCACAGAGCATTCGACCACGCCCTACGACATCTTAGGGCACGACGTTTGCTCCTCCGACACCGCCGACCTCTGTGCCCTAGACTTCGGCATGACGTTGGTACTCCAGCTTCCGCCTCCGAAGATTCGGTGGCTCCCGCCGTTGCTCCTGGCATCTCTGTTGCATCGTCCGCCATCGTCGCCAACCGTTCTCCGTCGCCAACTCCATCAGCAGCGGTGGTCAACTCCTCCGTAGGCCACTGAGCGCCCAGGGACTCCGGGATGGAGTCTATCGACATGGTGTCCGTGCCAGGAATAGCCCTCGGCTGCTCGCCAGGCTAGACGGATGGATTCAGATCCTCCGTATGCCTCGCTCTACATCAGATTAGCTCGTCAATCACCGCAACTATAAGGATCGGATAACAAAAATGATCCCAAGGCAAGGACACTTACACGTCGGCTTCCCAGTAGATGGTTCTAAACCGGCGCTGCCTCCCCGAGCACCTAGGCACAGCTCTAGGGTCAACCCGTGTGCCCTGGGCTGGAGGTCTTGCGGCCCCCACCGTTGGCCTCTCCTCCGCCTGCTGCTCGGAGACTCCCTCCGCTTGCTGCTCAGGGAGTCCCTGCCCTCCCTTCGACTGCACCTCCATGTGCATGTTGTGCGGTGGTGCCTCAGTGCTTGGAGGAGGGGCTACTAGAGCCCCGTCGTCGTCAGGCTCGGGGACTAAGTGGGCACACTTCACCTTACGGTGAATGTGCGTTTTTTCATTTCAGGGCTCCACCCGGGGACTGGTTGCCTGCTCGGCTGGTCTTCTATTTTTCTTTTATTTTGGACCTTGGCACCATGTGACTACGTCACCTACTGTCAAGCTCGGGGACTAAGTGGGCACACTTCACCTTGCGGTGAGTGCGTTTTCTTTATTCTGGAAGACTCCGCGCCTCCTGAAGTTGAAGAAGACTATCTCCCTTTCTCATGGTCGGACTCTAAGTGGGCACACTTAGTCCACTACGAGGAAATTTTTTGATCTTGAACTTGAGCTCCTTGCATCCTTATGGCAAGCCTTATTTGGGATACACTGCTCGGCGATGGTTCACAACTGCTCGGCGACTCAGTATGGTGGTCGAACTATGAGTCTGACTGCTCGGCATTGTTCACACTTGCTTGGACAAGCTCAAGACGGCATTGCATAGCGGATGCAAGGCGCTCGGGGACTAGCTGTGGGGGGTACGACCCCGGATACCCATGATAGACTACATGGGCTATGCCCCTAGGGGTGGTCTAGCCCACAAGATAAAGCCTTGTAGAGCACGGCGCTGCTCGGCGCGCCCCACAAGACACCGGGAAGATATCCTGGAGATACTATGAGATCTGTTAGGATACGTTCGATCCCATGATTCATGTAATCTATTATTACTTTCCGGTTATCTCCTAGATCTAACCGACTTGTAACCCTACCCCTAGACTATATAAGGCGGGTATGGACCCCCTCAAAACACACGCAACATCATATCATAGCCAATACAATCTAATAGGCCACATGAGTAGGGTATTATGTCGCGCTGATGGCCCAAACCTGTCTAACTCTTGTATCTCTGTTGCCTTCTTGTTCTTGATTACACGCATCTCTACCAATCAATCTACATTCTTGGGATACCCCTCGAAGGACTATCGACAATATTTTGTCGACACTTGGGCTGATGCTCTTCGATTGCTCCGTAGCTAAAGAACACCTCTTTCCTTGGCAGAACCGGTTCGGTCTCACGGCCTATCGCATCTTAGCATCACCAAATTGGCTCCTGCTCTACTACATTAGCATTTTCTGCTAGTTGTAGCTTCAGGAAGCAGTAGAGCACCGCTAGTAAAACCACTGCAATTGATACCAGATGGAAATAGAATGTTAAGTGAATATGAGCAACTGGATAACCAAATCGAAAGTTGAGCAGTTACGAATTAATGTAGCACCTGCTACCACAAGGCATGTGAACCATTAGGAAGCAAAGGAGACCATAGCAATCAGGACGTTCAGGTAACACCCTAGTGTTAAGCATGCATTGGGCACTTGCATTCATGAGCATGAGCATCCATGAGCATAAGCATATGAAGTGTTATCTCAATCACCTTACTTTTGTTACATGTGATGATAGCTATATGCATGCATATGCTTGCCATTGTGTGTGACCAATGCATGAAATGCTTGTGGGGCCATAGAAACACCTTAACATGTTTATGATGGTACATGGAACAAGTTTGGTATTCATGACATGGACCCAAAACAGCCCCCAAGTCATAGTTATTCTAGAAACTCCAATTTTCAAGTTACTAGTTTGACCAAAGTTGAACTATGCTTTAGAGTGCTTGCATGACAGTGCACCCTTAAGAAAAGCTGTAGTACTTGACTAGAGTAACAACTTTCATTTTTGGTCCAAGACCTAATTCAGTGCATAGCATGCTCAAAAATAGCTCACAACTAGCAAGAAAATACTGTTTTTGACTTTGAAAAAACTTTGTAAGTGTTGGAGCTGATTACAGTCTCAACGTACCTGACTTTGAGATGATGTAACTTTCAAACCATTGCGAATTATAAGATGATTTCTAAAGCAATCTTGTAGCCCTTACATAGTTCTACAAGATTTGTTCACACACCTTGCACTGACTTGCCACGGATTAGGAGTTACATGGTCACAAAGTTGCTCTGTCAGATGTGCACGCCGAGCTCTGATGGCCGTGAATGAGCGCGGCGTCAGTGGCCGGCCATGCCAGGCCACGACCACAACGTGGTAGCCATACGTCGGCGACGGCTGGGCCGGTCGGGCCAGCGCGCGGACAAGAGGGCCACACCCCTGCTGCTCCCTCCCACTTGCTCTCACTCGCTCTCTCTTTCTCGCCTCGCCCAGCTAGAGCGAAGCTGAGCTCGCTTGCCGCTGTTGCAGCTCCATCGGTCGATTCCTCTCAGCCACAGCTGCTCCACCATCACCCCCACCACCTCGAGCCACCGCGCCACCCTTCGAACCAAGGTAAAGTGGCTTTCCGCTCTTGGCTCGTCGTGGCTAGGTCGCTCCACTTCATCTCCTGCCTTCCTATCTTCTAGTCTATAGTTGCCTTAGGTCATTGCTGCTCAGGTCAGAGCTAGGGTAGATGCTACCGTACCATCACGCGGGAACGCACCGCCGCTCCCGCCGTGCCCGCCATGTCCGCGAGCTCGAGTTCACCGCGGCCAGCAGCCCCTAGGTCTTGCCATCCCCCGCTCGAAGATGTTTGTGTATGGCCATGAACTATAGCTCCTACTACAAAGATGGAGACCCACCTCTCACCGCCGGTTAGCCAGAACGAAGAACCCTGCCGTGTGCGCTGGGCGCCGCCGTGCCGCCATGCACGCGGTCAGGCTCCCCTACTGCTCTACTGTGGCCAGATCTTGCTCTAGAACTGTGCTAGGTCACCGTAGAGGTAGGGCCGTCCTCGTCGAAGCCTGTCGTGGCTAGAGATGGTAGGTGCGCCACCGCGCGACCACCGCCGTGCACCATGCTCGCTGGTGAGCTTGCTTCGGTGAGCCGCCGACCCAACTTGGGGTACCCCTGGGTGCGGGTTGACGAGAGGAACACGATGGTGCTCGAGGTTTTGCCGGAGACCTTGCCATCGGCGAGTTCTCACCGGTCAAATGTTGTGCCCTTCGCTGGTCTCACTGACGAGCGGGCCCCATTGACCGCGGGCCCCATCTGTCAGTTTGTGTGTTCTTTGAATTTTCTTATTTATTTCATAGATTTGAATACATATTTCAAAAATTCATATCTGGAGATAGGGTTATCCAATTTGAGTGATTCAGATTTTGTTAGCTTCCTTAGGAAGTGTAGTATTTATTAAAAATATAAAATACACTATTTCTGTTATGTTTCTTAAAGAAATTAAATTGGGCAAATAAAGTGCTTTTCACTTAGTTTAAATCTTGTAAAATGCATATCTTGAGCTAGGGAAGCGATAAAAATATGATTCCAATTTTGTTGAGTTTGTATTAATATGCTATAGCTAGGAAAAATGATAAACCCATAGTATTCTATTTTGAATAAGGTCTTTCTATTTAACCCTAAATAAATAGTGATTTCTGATGAAATTCATTAGAGTAAAAATAGGTAACATATGGTCATGCAAAAATTTTGTACAGTGTTATTGTGCTAAGATGAGGTTAAAAAAATATAAAATATGTTGTTTGACACTTCTCACTACGTCAAACCATTTTCACTAAAATAAGCCTATGTACCTTGTCATTTTTATAGAGGATGATATACTTATTCAGTGGACATGAAATTTATACAGTAGCCTATTGGGGGCATATATGAGCTACTAAAATTTTCTTAGAATTTACTGTACACTTTTCATATATGTTTCTTATTTGACCTTAGTGTCCAAATAAATTAATAATGGCATTTAAATAATTTATTTGAGCTTGACCATTATATTTTCTAAAGTGTATATGATGCCTATGAACTGTTGGTACTATTAGTTGTGCCTAGATTTAATTGCTTGTATGCAGTGAAATATTAATTGCTCTATAATTCAATTATAGTGACTGTTTTGGACAGTTTCTGTTGTTAAGTAAATTGCATGGGTAAAATAATATTTGTTGTGAATCTTTTCAATAACAAAGTTGTAGATAACTTACTTATATTGCTTGTGTCAAATTTTTATGGCAATAGGCTAAATGGTTTGAGAGTTATAGCTGTTGAAAGTTGGTCTCCAGAATGCTTATTCCGTGGAATTTCTGGACAGATCTAGGAAATTGTTTTGTTTGATCTTGATAGTCATTGAATCATCTTGATATGACTATACGAAAGTTGTAGGCAATTTTATAAGCTTTCCATAAAGTCCAAGATCATAGTATTTGGTTGAGTATAACTCCATATATGGCCAAAATAATTAGCTGCTGTTTACAATCCAGAAAATAACTAAGTCAAATTATAATTGTTTGTCATATGTGATGCTTGTGTAGATGCTTAGGCTAATTGAGATTAGTTGTTAGCTACAGGTTCTAAGCCTCTTACTGATGATGAACAACTTTATCTTATGTTACTAGAACTTGGTGAGTGTATGTTTCTTGTACTATAGAAGAGATATGCACCTACTCAGTAAAGATCAACTAGAAGAAAGTTATACATCTACTTGGTTAACGAATGTTAAACTTATCATACATCTTGCGGATAACCATGCTCATGCGTATACACTTCATCAGGTCATCTCATCTCTTATGCATTCATGATACTCATTTGTGCATATGTATGCAATAGGTTCCCCGGAAGGAATGACGCTACTCGAGTTCGAACCCGAGCGTCAGGAGGAGGGGCAGGCAGCCCAGGAGCAGGAGGTTTAGGCGGAAGGATGAGTCAACGTGGAAGATCTTCCTAAGTGTCCTGATCACCAACCTTCCTTGTTTCTGAAAGGCAGGCTCCGGAGCATTCTAAGCCTCCTATATTTTCTAAATATCAACTTGAGTCCTTTTATGTTGATGCATTAAGTACTAAGGGTTGATTGGAACCACTTGCTGCATATACTTTTCTTGTCCAGACAAATATATCTTGAATCCTATGTAGGTTCAGGATCGAATATATGCTTAGCCATGCTTAGTCTAGTAGAAGTCGGGTGATTTCCTGTCACCTGTAAGATATAGGTAGATATCTGATCACGGTTGGCTATAATTGCTATCATGGAAATAACCATGTGTTGATGAATAAAAGGAGACCGGGCGGAATTATGATAGAGAAGCAACAAGGCATGTAGGTCTTAGTGCCTATTTATCCTCGTCTGTGTCGGTTAAGGACCGATTCGCTGTACGTCCTCATGTCATGTTGAACACATGCCTAGTACTTAGTTGGCCGGATAAGCCGTTCCGACCGCGAAGCCGAGTAGCTCAACTCAGGCCGGGACCCAGTAAGTGAAAGTGCGCACACTGGAGGAAGTAAGAGTGTGTGGGGAGCCAGTGGCGTGCGTCCAAATGTAGGCCGAGCCTAAACTTTCTGGCAGACTGATAGTATCCCTGAGGGTGCGGCGTTGATCGGACCCGTGACTGTACCTGAGTTGTACCAAAGGTGACCCGATGCGACTCTGACGGGGGAAGTATGGGTTTGTGTTAGGAATAACTCTCCAGCTAGTTGGAATCGATTCGAATCGCCGTCTCTCTTGGATAGTGAGAACTTGTCTTAGCAGCGACAACGTAGCATTAATGGATGGAACTTGATGGTTATGATGATGCTCAAATTAATACCCCGGATATGGTTACTAATGCTTGTTAGCTTAATCACATGATTGCTCTAGCACAGGTGCTAATCTAGAGATGCTTAATTGAATAGGTATTCAATTTGATGCTAAAGATATTAAATCTCCGAGTTATGTTACTTAAGCTTTTATACAAAATGTTGTCAAGCTAACTCCACCGATAAAGCATTGCATACTCCTTAGTGTCCTATTATTTATGGTTTACGACGGATAAGTCTAGCTGAGTACATTCTCGTACTCAGTGTTTATTCCCTCTTGTTGCAGATGATATGATGTATCAGGGGTACTGTAAGAACTGCCTTCATCCTGCCGTGGATGAGGACTAAACCATGGGGCATGGTACTCCTAAGTTATCCTCTCTGTTATGCTTTTGTTGAAAATGATCGTTGTACTAGCATGTATTTAAACTAAGTGTGATGTTGATGTCAAACTACTTTGCTTCCGTTATTTGAACTTGGTTTGTAATAATTATGTGAACTTCGATGTATGTGAGATACTTGTGAATCATTTGTGAACTGTGATGTAACATGTGACTTGTTATGTTGAATCATATACGATCTTGGCTTGTATGTTGGTTGGTTTGAGATCCTTCATGATTTCATCGGACTAACGGGTTTATATGGGCTCAAGTATGATAGTTTGATCGTTTCGATGATTGCTATTGTATTTGTGCTCTTATAAATTGGACGGTTCTGTTAAGTTCATGCATGGAGACCTAAAAAGATGAATCTGCAATAAGCTTCAAGCCAGGATTTTTCTTTAGTACTACTACTTTTTAGAAGAGAGAGAAACGGGTAGAGATAAGTACCTTCAACTGTATAATCCAGAAAGATGTCAGCAAGAAACCTCAGAAGTCAGGAATGACAGTGAAGCGCCCAAGATAATAATGTCATCAATGAGATCAAAAGGCAGAGGCAGGGGTGTTCATGATACACGAGGTCCTCGTTTGTTTGAAGCCCTTCGTGGGCAGGAGATATACGAGAAGTTCTATTAATCAGTTTGTGGAATTAGCGAATTTAAACCTGCATCTGATTTACTAGGAACTGAAAACCAAGAGAGGGTTGACCAGTAGCTGTGCTAACCAATGGTTTGCAAGAGCAAGGCTAACTACCATTCTTTCTGGTCAGGAGTAAGATGGGCTTGTGTTGCTACAAAGGATTTTTGAACTACCAGAGAAAACAGCGCAGAGCATCACCCCCGACTCTTTTGACAACTTATACTGGAAAGTTGCCTCAAATGCGAGTTGTTTTTTTTTTGAAAAAACGCAAGAGATTTGCTGTATTTATATTATCATAGGAGAGTAAAAAAGCACAAGTACAGATCCATATATAGAAAGAAAAAGGAAGACAGAAAGACAAAACAAGTACTCAATAATGGATTCGTACTGAACCAAATACGAGTGAAAATAATCACGAGCACAGGCACAGGAAATCAGGTATAAGAGCCATAGAATCTTCAAGCTCTGAACGAAGTTACTACTACCGGAAACTTAGGAAGTTAGCCAAAGGTCAAAAGTTTGGCATGATCATATTATTGAAAAAATTATTCATGAATAAGTTTAGAATAGACTGATACATAACAAATAAATAAATTTAAAGCAGTCTGGAATTGCTGGTGATGCAAAGATAGCAGTAAAGTAGGTATTCAGGACCGACTGAAAGGGCCGAGACAGTTGGTCCATAATTTAACTGAACTTGAGTGAAATGCAGAACTTGTATTATGGAAAGTACGCAAACAAACTTGAATGTTCAGACACAGTAATAAAACTTTTCGATCTTCGCTGAATCCACAGAGTAGTCAGGATAACTGGCTTGCCTGGAGGCCCATAACCCAAATGTCTCAGTCTCATTACGAGGCACAACTTCCTTCTCCTCGACCAAGCCCCTCTGTATATTATCAGAACTGGAAGAACTACAGCAAGCAACCTGATGAAACTGATGGCGCCCGCACGTTGCTGAATTCTGTGCCAACTCTGATGTTCAACCGAAATAAAGGAACAGGTACTTATGTACGTCCGAGAACCCAGATCATGCACATGCTTTGAGCAATCCAGAAGAGCACCAGCATGATGATCACATCACTCGGCTGAGCAGTAGGCAACTAGACATTCATTCGAAAACTGGAGTGCCTCACTGGGCACGCCGACTAATGGTTTCCCATCTTTGCCGAACCTGTATAAGCGCCTCCATGACGCACAAGTGGTGCTGGGTACGTCTACTGTCGGCATTTCGTCCAACAGCCTGAGCGTATACCTGCCAGGCAGGAAGTGCAGGGATGTCTACTCCAGATTTCTCTCCCCTGTTTGGGTAGTGTACAGATATCTATGAAAATCTCAAAATCTTTAACTTATTCAAACAGGCTTTTAGTTTTAATTTAGTTTACAACCAGCAGATTCAGAATCCATAGTAGTGTTTTGCATTGGCTAGCGGCCATTTTCACTCACTCTTGCATTACTTCCATGAAATTGTATCACAATTCACAATTTACACGGGTGCACGTTTTTTAGGTGACACGGACAGACGGTCGATCAGAAATTCAGAATACCGCGGCATGTCATCGCCTTCGCCTCAGACTCATCAGAGCTTGCTGGAGACGGCGATGGGCCTGGGCTTGGGCCGGGCCGGGGCGGCCTCCTTGGGCACCACGACGGTGAGCACCCCGTTCTCCACGCCGGCCCTGATCCTGTCCACGCGCACGTTCTCCGGCAGCGCCACGGCCCGCGCGAACTCCGGCTTGCCGCGCTCCGCCACGTGCCACACCGCCCCCTCCTCGTCCTCGTGCTTCCCCTTGTCCTTGGCCGCGGGCGGGGGCGGGGCGCCCCTGATGGTGAGCACGTTGCCCTCCTCGACCTGGACCTTGACGTCGTCCTTGCCGAGGCCCGGCACGTTGACGCGGAGCACGTGGGAGGCCGGGGTCTCCACCCAGTCCATGGCCGCCGCCGCCGCGCCGGAGGACCACTCGACGGCGGGGAAGAAGGGGCGCGCGTGGAAGAGGCGGCGGAACGGGCTCCCGAAGAAGAAGTCCGCCATTGCAGGGAGTTGGACCAGACTTGGGGCAAAGGAAGCGGAGCTGGATCGATGGAATGGAAATTGCAGAGGAGTTGATCCCTGGCGAATTGGGGAAGACGGGAACAATGCGGGACGGAGGGGGTTAAATTATGAAGAACACGTGACACGTCCACGTCACCCGATGGTTCCAGAACCAGAGAGAGAGAGAGAGAGAGAGACGTGGAGAATGATGTAGAGGGTGATTTGAGAAGCCTCTAGAATACGATGATTGATGGCACTTCTGAAATATGGGCCTGGTTTACTTTGCAAATTTTTTTAACCTAATAAATAGTACCATTTTCGTTTTATTTGGTAAATATTGTCTAATCGTGGACCAACTAGGCTCAAAAGATTTATCTCGTGATTTCCAACTAAACTGTGTAATTAGTTATTTTTTTTACCTACATTTAATACTCTATGCAAGCGGCTAAAAATTGATGTGATGGAGAGAGAGTAAAAAAACTTAGAATTTGGATGGCATGTAAACAAGGCCACGATGAATAAGCATAGTATTAGTTCGCCATAGACGTTTAAAAATTCCAGGTGCGAATATGGATAGGATTAACAAAAAGTTACGGGAGCATCGCCACGCAGTACCTGTCTTAAAAATAGAGTATTTTTTTAAAGTAGTAAAAAAAAAGTCATTCTTGTTTTCCTAAAAGTTAACAACTTTTAACTTTGATTAAATATATTTAGTAAAATATTAATATTTATAGTATATAATTAATACTATTAGGTAGATCATTAAATATGCAGTGGTAAATCTAGCCCAATAGATGACCTAGGGCAGACTTATAGTATAAGAATCAAGATGTTACTTATTAATAGCGGAATCATCAATAATACATGTTTTATTGGAGAAGTAGAGTACAGAAACTGTCAATTAGACAATTTTGAATAGTTACTACCACTTGCTGAGTTTCTACTACTACTACCAAAGAAGTTTTTCAAATCTGCATAATTAATAAATTGAATCAGACAATCGTTGACTATAAGTAATCAAATCAAATAATCAACCACACATTTCCAGCTTCATCTACTCCCCCATTCACAGCAGCTTCATCTGCTCCTCCATCCATCACCAAAATAAAAAATCCTGCAGAGCTGGGCAGTGGGCACTCTGATCACAGGGCAGGAGCTGGATCGCTAGGCCAGGGGCTGGCCGCCTGGCTGGCTGGCCGAGGGCCGCGGGGCATGGCGGCCCGCAGCCAATCATGGGCCGCGTGGGCGTATGACGAGAGCTCCGAGCGGCCGGGGCTCCGAGGTGGCGGGGTCGGGCCGCCGGGTGCTAGGGGAAGGCGGGGAGGTGGGGGAGCCGTGGCCGCCGGCGGGATCCGGAGATGGTGTGGCCGCGAGGGCGAGCGGCGAGCCTAAAAGATGCGGCAACATGAGATGCAACTGTGGAGGTGGAGCGGGCGAGCGGTGCCTAAGGCCGCAGGGCTAGGACGCTGCCACGTGGGGTGTCTGTTGGGCTGTAGGCTGTTGCAAATGGCCGTGGCCCAGTATCAGGCGCCAGGCCCATGACGCTCATCATCGCCCATCTCCGCGACTCCGCCTCGTCTCGAACAAGCAGCGCTGTCATCGTCTTCAACCTTGGCTCCTTGCCTCCTCGACCTCGCGCCCTCGCCAGACGCCTGCTCCGGGGGTGGGGAAGGGGTGCTCGGCCACAGGGACCTAGGGCGGCCGCCCTAGCTCACCTAAGTGGTGGCTCCGCCTCTAAATATATTTTCATAATAACTTATTTGGAGACACAAATGTTGCACATATTTTCTATAAATCTAGTCATAGTCGAGAAAGTTTGACCAGCCTATAGCGACTCTTTTTTAGGGACGGTGGGAGTAGAAGGTAGCGAAGGTACTCAAGTTACGGGTGCCACTGAAGGCGATCAACAGCTTCGTGAAATGAGCTGATACACAGCGTGGCCATTGATTTTAATCTAGAATAGCATTACTTAACATAGGGGTGTTTGGGACTGCTCCGCTCCCGTTTTTCAACTCCGCTCTAACTCTACGTTACCAAACACCTTCAGCTATAAGAACTCCGCTCCATGAAAAAGGTGGAGTTGAGGGCTAACTCCACGTTTTTTCTAGAGCACAAAAAGAGGTACTTTAGTTTTTAGAGTTTTGTATTCTCACGTGGAGTTGATGGGATAATTAACCACCTTGCCCCTTATTATCACTAGTCACTTCGCCACTCGTTCGTCTCCCCTCCACCTGTACGCATGAAGGACATGACCCTTCGTTCTCCGAGACCATTTTACATGTGCATACACATCCCACATTTTTTGGCATTTTGAAATAAAATCAACATTTTCTGTATATCTCAACTACAAATCGCTGGGCCATGGATTACGCTTACACCTGCCGTTTCTTTTGTTTTCCTACTAAAAAATTGTTTCCCTTATTGCTAAACAAATCAGCGTGAACAGGCCTAGCGCCCAAGAACGAAAAAAATTTGACTCGCGGCATGCGATCAGATATCATTGTGTCTGCGAAAGGCTCCTCAACTCTACCGGATTCCTTATATGTTACATCGGATTTCATTTGCATGAAACAAACGTCAATGAGGGCATAACGTACCATTTGTGTGGAAACAACTCATTCATGGGCTGGAGCTAGGCTGTGTACCCAATGATACCATCTGCTTCACAAACTTCATAGTGAAACTGCTCCACGGTGAAGTTGGTGGAGCGGACCAGTCCCAAACAACCCCCGTAATATTTGTTATATAGAAGAAATATAATACGTCAACATACAAATATAGAATTGAGTTAAAATAGCTTCCTATCGAAATACCTACTCTTATCTCGGTACAAAAAATTAGGGTGGGCCACGCCCTTAGCTAGGTCCCCGGTATTCAAATATACCTACTCTACCTTAGCTCAAAATATAATGCTTACATGCAAAATTTAAGGCCCCCGTGGAACGTGGGATTTTTTTCCCATTCCTACGCTTTTCCTACGAAAAATGAATTGAATCATGTAAAGTTTCCGAGAAATCCTTGTGTTCTAAAGAGGCTCTTAACGTACCGAAAGATCCAGTGGTGTATTAAAGAACTAGTACATAATTTTGAAGATAACTTTTTTGATTGGTGCCGCAGTTTGACAAGCATAACCTTAGTGCTGGCCTTGGGGGTATGTGTGTGGATGGGTGTGGGGGGTAGTAGTAGTATTAGGATATTACCGATATTACTTGGGCTAACCTTTAACAAACTATGTCTGCCATATAAAGTGTGATAAGTAAAATCAAAGCTGCTAACCTTTAACAAAATATGTCTGCCATAGAAAGTATGATAAGTAAAATCAAAGCCACATGCACTTGTAGTAAAGTTTGGCACGAATATGAATCTATGACGTGTGAGACATGATGCTAATAAAGTGTGGCATATCATGGTTGTAATGGTGAAAAGAAACTATAGCATGGCAATTGTGGTCACGAACCAAACATGATCCTAAACTATTAGATAGAACTAGAAGAACACCTCGCGCGTTGCTACGGAAACTACTGATTTGGAATGAAATTTAACTATTCATATAATTCTTAGGAAGAAATTAACTATTATAAACTAAGGATAGTATGGCACGCTGACGTGGACAACTAAATATA
This sequence comes from Miscanthus lutarioriparius, assembly GCA_904845875.1. Classification (NCBI taxonomy): domain Eukaryota; kingdom Viridiplantae; phylum Streptophyta; class Magnoliopsida; order Poales; family Poaceae; genus Miscanthus; species Miscanthus lutarioriparius. The sequence goes on from CAJGYO010000018.1 coordinate 57,087,663, forward strand.
TGTTAGTGGATGATGTGTCTCGCTGACATCATTTTTTTAAGCCTCTCATCCGAATACGCTTGTAGCATCTGTTTCAAGCACACACACACACGCACGCATCCACACACAAACACACTCACACCACACGTGCACCACTGGACCTACAACTACACACGAGTAGAAGACCCCGCGTCCTTCTAGAGATCACCGAAACCATCGTAGCTTCGTAGAGGACGGGAACGTCGCAGTCCCTTTATGGCACCACACGAGACCAGGCTGTAGATTTTATTCTGGGAGCTAGTCCCGGTGAGAGACGCAGGTCGATTCTAGGAATCGAACCTGCGCCGGCTGCGTGGCCACTACCGCCGCTAGCCACTCGAGCTGAGGCTCGGTCTCCGCTGACATAATAATTGCTTGTGCCAGTGGACTTTAATTGTAAGTGACAGTGGACTGCTAAGGTGGACACCTTGCATGTAAAATAATATTCTAGTGGAGTTTAGAATTATAAGAGATACAATGGACTTTAATTATAAGTGACAGTGGACTGCTGAGATGGATACCTTGCATTTCAAGATAATATTCTAGTGGAGTTTAGAATTATAAGAGATATATACAGAGGAGCGCACTCGAGGCTACGGTGCTCGTCAAAATGATCAATGGATCATTGAGAGATGTGGCAGGGGAGCCCCTGGAGGCTACGGTGCTCGTCAAAATGATCAATGGATCATTGAGAGATGTGGCAGGGGAGCCCCTGACTGGTCTTGTAGCACTTACGAAATGTTCCAATAAATGGTTAAAGTTAACACAATAACACCGAAACAGTTGTTAATGCATTTCCAGTTCCTGAGATAGCAACGGATAGTTTGAGCACTTGAGGCTATAAATACCCTTTGCGCGACCATTTAATTTCCATGTGGTTGAAACTTTGGAACACAGGAAAGAAAAAACACAGAAATAGAAAAAAACATAGAAATTACACGGAATGCATTTGCAAAACAGAGGATTAGAAAACATAGGAATTTGAAAGGAATGATCATTTGGTTGGATCATAGAAAAAACGTAGGATTTTTACCAAGAGGTTTGAGTGATGCTAAAGTTCCTATAGTTTTCCTTCAAAACAACATTCAAAGGAAAATTTCCTACACTATATATTTCTATGCTCCATTCATGTGAACTAAATGCATGAACAGTAACACTCATGTAGGATTTTCAGCCCTATGTTTTTCCATCATTTTTCCTATGAACAAAAGAAGGTCTTAATAAGACATATATATTTGAGGGCTCACCTTTTGAAAGTTGAGAAGATTAAGAAAATATCACAATAGTTTGGACTTGCTTAGTGCTACTTTAGGCTTATTAGGACATTTTAAGATGTTAGCCCAGCGTTAAGCAAGATTTCTACACCCCTATGTTATGTAGATTATGCGCTTCAAAATAGGGGCAGATCTAGCGGTGGGGTGGACAGGACTCAAGCTCCCTAACATTGCAATACACTACTTTCTTGCAATTCACTTTATGCGTTTACCTTTCCTATAATTGCTTTGCATACTTGTTAAGATTGAATTAACCTAGGCTGCTAAACTTTTGTGTTTTATAGAGATATGAACACATAGAAAAATGTACACATTAGATATAAAATCACTACTGCAAACTCATTTATGGAGGCAGATGTTTTGTATTTACAAGGGTAGCAAGGGCCAACACCCTCTAGCAAATGGTTTGTTCTGATAGGCCATTTCCTGAGGCTATGACAGAGATAGGTGTTAGAAGCAACAGGCTTTAGAGACCCGAATCTATAAATGATTTCTATATATAATCTATAAAACACAAAAACAACCATAAAATATATAAGTATTTTCCTAATCCCGGGACAAGCACCATGTCCCTGAGTTGCATGATTTTTCGTGAGGAATACATACGCATGCATTTTCTAGAATTAGAACTCTTGACCTAAAGCCTCAGGTGAGCTCTCCTTACCACCTCAGCACACCCACGGCCGCTTATAACAAAGTATGCGAAGCTATTGTTTTCTATTAATTTTTATAAATATTTTATTGACTATTAGTGCCCCTAAAATGTCTCAAATAAAGAATTCCAAATACAAAGTTTTAGATCTTGTGAGCTATACAACTTTGGTATAGGGCTTGTCTCCATATGAGGTCATTTGTTAATTATTTGAATTTCAAAATCTAAAATTTTAAAATAAATATTTTTGACTAAATAATTTAAATAAAAGACTTTTGAACTACAAAGTTGTAGATCACGTCGAAAACTACAACTTTAGTGTAGGCCATGTCAATGCTCGAGGTCGATTGAAAATTTCAAATTTGAATCCCAAAATCTAGAAACTAAAAATGAATTTTTGGAACTCTAACTGATTTTATTTAGATAAAGAAACCTATCAACTATAAATTTGTGGATCGTTTCGAGCATTATAGTTTGAATATAAAATTCGTCTTTATCTGGCTTCATAGAAGAAAAGTTTATGAATTGTTTTGTACGACAACTATTTATAAAGACCCGCCTTTATAAATCCAATTTCAGAGACGGAAAATTCATGGACATTACTAGTGTGCCATCTCCACCTTTATTTATTTTTCAACCATGAGACACATCCTCGAGTTATCATAAGTCCAATGATACATATGCACTTCCCGATCCTTGAACATCATGTGGTATAGATTGTATCAAACATTTTTCGTTCTTGAGCTTTTTCACTCCTTTAATTTATAGTCACTCCTTTTTCTAGTCTATAGTATAATTGCTACTTATTTTTAGTTTGGTACTGCCTAATCTCCAGATGATTCATTGTCGTCGAATAATTCAAATGGGGACCGTGGTTGGGACCCATCAGGTCGTCGACATCGACATCTTATTACATGACAAAATATTGACTTTGATCTCGCTAATGATCCTGTTACACGGAAATATGAGGCAGCCGGTAAAATCCTCAATGGTAATAACCTATAAATTAGCACCTTGTGACCATTAATGCATATTGTTGGTGGATATTTTTATAGTAGCCATTCCATATTGTATTCATCGAGATGATTATGTTCTTTGTATGCGTAATAATTGTATCTGTAAGAGTTGTTGGTGATTTTTGGGCATAGGTCAATCACGTTATGATCCGTGGGTACTAATAATTATCTACAAAATATTTTTATCTACTTTATATTATATCTTTAAAATTTAATGAAGTGATACTAGCAAGCCTCTTCTTCATGGTTGTAGTTTTTGCATGACTTTGTTGTGTTACAAATCAACACTCTGACCTACCCACCAGCTTCTTCAGAAGTGGCACCAAAAGAGTGTGATACAACTTCTTGTATGGACCCTACACCGACTCTACTATGATCACACCTTCCCACCAACAATAATAAGATCAACTCTATACACAAGAAAATTGAACCTCTATTGACTTCTATACACTTGGTACAACAATTAGTCACATTTCCTTTTGTAGCTATCCCATCACTCCTAAAAACCCATAACATTCTACCATGGCATTGGCTTCTCACTTGTGTTGGCTTAGCCCCTAGGGAGTGAAGGGCACCCATATTTATGGTGTTACATGATCCCATGTGGCACATTCCACACTCTTCTAACAAAATATCTACACTTTAGAACTTTTCACACTTTCCCATTATCTTATCCTTATGCATAACAAGATCCAGACTTCTAGTCTCCAAAGCCTTGTAGAATTTTCCAAAACTCTTCTTTCTTTGCCATGGACTTACTCTAGAATCTTGAGTGACAAATTAATATCTTCTCTCGTGTAATCTCTATATTCTTCTAGAAACTTCTAAATATGCATTGATGTTCTCAACACTTCCCCTCAATGCATAATTGTCTCTGGTTGCCAGACCGTTGTCCTTGGATCTTCTATGCTTTACCATTCATCTTTTATTCAAATTTTAATTTTTATTTTAGTAAAAAGATTAGTGGTCCACTCTTAGTTTCTACAATGGCATAAATAGTTGGTTTCGCATGCATCGAGGCACTCAAGATGTTGAGTTTGTTATATCAAAGAATTATATGTGTAGTAAAATTCATTTATACAAACATAGAGTGCTTAAACTTAAATTACCTGTACTAACAGGTCATAGTGTTTCAAACAATCTCAGCGTGTATACAATTATTTGCATTTCAGTATTAGTAGGACATAGTGTTGTGGAGTAGCCTTCCATGGATGCAAACATAAAACAATATATAGAAAACTTAGCAAATAAAGTATTACGAGGTCGTTTGAAAAATCCAATTATTTGAATTTCAAAATCTAAAATTTTAAAATAAATATTTGTGACTAAATAATTTAAATAAAAGACTTTTGAACTACAAAGTTGTAGATCACGTCGAAAACTACAACTTTGGTGTAGGCCATGTCAATGCTAGAGGTCGATTGAAAATTCCAAATTTTGAATCACAAAATCTAGGAACTAAAATTGAATATTTGGAACTCTAAATGATTTTAGATAAAGAAACCTATCAACTACAAAGTTGCGATCGTGTCGAGCATTACAATTTGAATATAAAATTAAGTCTTTATCTGGCTTCATACATGAAAAGCTTATGAATTGTTTTGTATGACAACTATTTATATGGACCCGCCTTTATAAATTGATTTGCAGAGACAAAATTTCATGGACACTCCTACTGTGCCACCTCCACCTTTATTTATTTTTCAAAGCCACCTCTAAAAGTTAACTATACTAGCGATAATTGTCTCAATGTCGCCACAACTTCCATATCAGTTGCTACCTTCTAGTGTGTCTAGCTAGCTTGCTGAAGGGAAAGATGAGGATATAGAGATATAGGAGGGGTAGGGATTGAGAAGAGAGAGAGAGAGAGAAAGAAAGAGAAAGAAAGATCTAAAGACCACGTATTACATGCAAGTTTTGAATATTTGGATCTCATATGGGTACAATTAGCAAGTTTAGACACTTTAGAGTGTCAAAATTGCATTTGGATGTACCAAAAATCTTGAATAAGAACATAGGATAAGTTCAAAACCACTAACTAATTTTACTCATTAGTCATGCATGTCAAGGCCACATCATTGTACATTCAGCAAACAATTTGGACGGTTTAATGCAAATTCCAAAAATTAGACCTTATATGGTACAATTAGGATTTTATGGTATACTAATAAAGTACATTTTAAGTGCACTGGGAACCTGAACGCATGACAAGTTTAATTAAGGACCACTGATGAAATTAGTTTAGAATTTAATTAGATCGATGTAAATTCATGGCTTGTATAATAAGCACGCAATTATTTGGAAATAACGCTACCAACCATCCGCTAATGAACATTTTCAAGCCCTACCCACACTCATTAGCAATGATTTAACAGCACTAAGCAGAGCACTAAGACAAGCTCATCCATTTTCGTACAAACTCCTCATGATGGCAACCATCGTCGTTGTCACTAGCTAAAGCTGAAAATGATCCAGCTCGTCAACCGCCATATATTCATCACTATATGATATGCCATTCCAAGATGCAGTTCCTGTAGCCAATTACCTTAAGGCTCAGTTTGGATCCTTGGAATTAAATTCATTTTAATAATCATAATTTAGATACATATTAATTAAGCTAATATGGTTAATTGTATATGGATTACATCTGTATATTGTTGTTGGCTACACGAGAGAGATACTTATGTGTTGCATTTCTATAGTAGTGGAGCGAGTTGAAGAGCATATAATAAGTTGCAAAGTAGAAACATAACATAGTGATTTATAGAATCAATATACATCTCCCACCTTATGAATTTCAGATAAGCTTATATGTGAACTTTGGACGGTGGTGAAATGTCAAATTCCAAACCAAATAGCCTAGTCTATTATGTAGATTTCAATTTCTCCAAATAAAAGGATCCAAACAGACTCTAAAGAGATATTGATAATAATAACAATAATATACATAAATGAACATCACCGACCGTAAGAGATGACACCAATTCGACACAAACTTGCACAATGCTGAATCATATGCTCCATAATAAGTACACTGTATATAAGTATATATATAGGGAATAAGCAAAGGCCACATAATTTGTTATTTTTGCTGAAAATATATCTTGCGTCGTGGCTACCTAGCACTAGCTGAGTAGGTGGTACCGGATGGAATCTTCACTGCTTCACATGCATGTCTGCACAGGGAACGCCTTTCAGCTTGCACCATTTCAGCATGGCTTCGCTTTGTTTCGAGAGATAAAGACGTGACAAAAGAGACCCTAAAAGATAAAAAGGAGGCAGATGGAGTAAAGCGGTTTTCAAGCCAAAGCCACCGACCGATCCAATCCAATCTGAGCCAAGTGGTGACCATTCTGCATGCTCTTAGCTTTTGCCTGCATATATGTGGTTCAGGTAACACTATTAGTTCAGGTAAAAGAGATACTTACAAATGAATGAATGCCATATATGGACACGAGAAATAGATTGTAATGTAAGTTAAGAATTGGCAGCTTCAAGCTTGTGTAGGTAAATCTTACCGCCGACACCGCCGGCCCTACGGAGGAAGGAGAGGAAGACGATAACAATGGCGACCGCTGCCACCAGGCCGATGATGATGGCAAGGGTTTTCCCAGATTCATCTGATGATGGACATTGACACTGAATTAAGAGCAGCAAACTTCTACTAAAAGTCAAACTAATCTGCTAGAAATATTTACTCCTATATACCATCTAGCTGTAGCTTTGTGCAAAGTATGGTGTTAAAGGGTTTAAAGCTACCCCAAAAAGAAGAAAAGGGTGTGCAGTACACTACTACTGAGAGACAGTACGTGGGATACCAGAGATATCCTCTGATGTGCTTCAGATTCCAATGATGCAAAGCTGGATCATTTTGGTACCACTTTGTGATACACTGCGGGGCCTCAGAGCATGGTTAACAACACAAAGAGAGAGAGAGTGAATCCATTTCAAAGCCTAGCTAAAAGTGCAGAGCGAGGAAAGTGAAAGGCAAACAAAAGTTCTTTTGGTCTACTTTGGATGAAAGATATCTTTGCATGCAGTTTGGACTTGGGGACACATCATGCACAATTTTATTTGCATCTAAATAGATAATGTACACCTACCGTAGCATGCAGTGTACATTCATGCGGACCACTGCACGAAAAGTTGATTAGTATTGAATGGTCCTGTGTCATCACTAATCAGTACACATTGTAATGCATGCAGTAACCCAGCCAGGCTAAGATAAGGACACCTTTTCTATTAATTAAGTTGAATATAATGCCTAATTGTTTGTTTATATTACGATTTGGTTAATAAGTAATATAATATAAAATTGAACTTAAGTAAATCAAGAACGTTCTATCAGGTGACTGGTGTCGTAATGATTCACACCCTGGTGTAGATGTGGGGGCTAGGGCTACACATGCAGTAAGCAATGTCAAATTTCTAGTCTATATCTACCTAGGCTTGCACAGGCTACATGGAAACCCCCAATCTCAGCAAATTTGCTGGCAGAGATGGTAGCAGGGAGCTGATAATACTCAAGTTTTTGGACCATTCAGTTGTAGCATCACCTTCGTAAACATATACCCTAAAAAACTGCTTAAAATTCATACTCTATTATTCCTTTTATCAAAAGTTATGTATCTGTGTAATTTCAGTTGATTGTGAATGCTAAACTTGTGGCACACTCCCTAGTATCTATTTTATATATACCTTTTGTAAAACCCAAACAAGGCTGTTATTTACGCTATGCTATATCATGGGGATTTTTTTTTTAAAAAAACCTCCACAATTTCGTGAATAAAATAAACCTGAAGAGAGAAAGCAGCCAAACTGTGCTAGTGTACTAATAATATACTAAACAACACTGTTTTGCAATTCTAGTACGCCTAAAATCTTGTGCAGATGAGCTGAGCCTTGCAGTTCGTGCACCCCATCATGACACGATGTATAAAATATAAAGAACTAAAGGAAGAGTGCACCGACGACGTTGTGTACCAAAAAAAAAAACCAAAGAAAAAACTATTTATTCTCAGTAAATGTCTAGTATTTTTAACAAAGTGAATCGTACGCGTATATGCTGTGGGGTGCTATGCTAGTGGGTAGGCACTTGATGATCCAGTTGTGGTATGTGCAAGATCCAACAAATATTCAGGACCAGCTGGGCCGCACTTGCCAACGTGGTTTCATCCAGCCTTCAGAGTTTTGCGTGCCGATCGATGGTACGCGGAACGAGATAACGGTGGAAACCGCAAGGATCCACGCTGTTCAATCATGCATCATATCAAGAAAGCCCCTGGATCGGCTGACTGGCCATTGGCCAAAGCAACCTAGCTAGCTAGACACTCTCACCATCACAAACCTTTGGCTAAAATCAGAGCTGAACCCAAGCTAACGGTTTGCTGATCATGTTGTTACTACTGCCTAGTAAGAATATTCTCATGTCAGCTCATGCATGGATCCAAAATTCATAATACGTACTGGATAGATGATGATCAATCAACCGTAGTTGAAATCTCATGTAAACATTAACAGTTCAAAAAGTGTATGGTAGGAGCGAGAAGATGACGGAAATTGATGGCAAGGAGCAGCTGCTTACGTACCGTGCTGTCCGTACGTGTTCGGCACGAATCCGCCATATGCGTATCCATTGCCTGCTGCTCCTCCTACACCGCCGCCGCCACCGATGACATTGCCGCCGCCCGCCGTACCGGCGCCACCTCCGACGACCGGTACTCCTCCGCCGGTGCCGGTGCCGCCGCCGGCATTGGACCAGAAGCGCGCGTAGCACTTGCCGAGGTACACCTCCCCCGCGGAGGCGTAGCCGCAGCCGGCCTTGAGCTGCGAGGACGCGGCGGAGACGCAGTCGGTGCAGGCCTTGGCGCCGAGGTCACCGACGCACTGCGACATGGCCTGCACGTACCCGGCCGCCCCCGCGCGGTACGATCCTTCGTCGGCGGGCGCCGCGGCGGCCACGAGCGCGCCCAGCGCCGCGTCGCGCATGGCCACCACGCCCGTGTCCCCGGCGTTCTCGCCGCTGCACTTCTTGAACAGCACCGTCGTGTCCTGCTTCCCCAGGAACGAGTCGTTCCCGTACCGCACGAAGCAGGCGCGCAGCTGCACTGCGGCGCCCGCCGCCGTGTTGCAGAGCGAGGAGAGCTTGGACACGGCCGACTTCACGCAGACGCCGCACACCGCGGCGGGGAGGTCGGAGCGGCACTGGTACACGCCCACCAGCTGGCCTGTCGACGCGGCCGACGGCGGCGAGGTGTAGTTGGCGTAGGCGGTGAAGCCTGCGCTGTTCACGAGGGACGACAGCGCGGTGTCCACGTCCGCGGCGTACTGCGACCCGGGGTCGTACCGCCCCTGCGAGCACCCGGCGTACACGAACGCCGTGTAGTCGTCGCCGCCGCGCGCGGGCGTCGTGCACGCGCACAGCACGATCAGCGCGACCACGGCGGGGAGCACTGATGGTGCAACAAGCTTCGACATGCTTGCTTCCTTCTTCTTGGTAATCCCTGCACGTACGGCTTTCGAAGCTAGCCGGCCGAGGGGGGCTCCAAGGGAGAAGAACAAGAGGCAGCGAAGAGCTAGCCAACTGTCTCTGTGAGTGTGGAGGGATGGGCTTATAAGATGTATACGAGTACTTAACTGGATCAACACAGTTCAATGTTAGTTTTTGCAAAGTGCTGTGGTGCCAGGTTAGATTTATTAGAGGGCTGTTTTTTTTTCTAAGTTTTTTTTTGAGTGGACTGTCTTTTTTCTAAGTAGGAGATGATTTTTTTTGGCCAATCATCCGTTCTGCTTCTGCCTATATAGCCCAATATGGACGGAGTAAAACCTCCTTCACCCACCCTCCAAGCGGGCTCCCAAAGTGGCCCACAGCCTCTCAATCAATCACGATTCGATTTTTCTTTTTCTCTTTATTTTCTTATTACTTATTACTTCTGTTTTAGCACACATTGAGCCAAATTTCGGCCCAAGTGAGACTGAGAGAAGTTTGTTCCATTAAAAAATAACTAGGCCACATAAATTGCGCAGGCAGTGCAGCTACGTGTGGGTCAATCCTAACACATGCACCATTCTAAATTATAAGTCAGCTTGACTTTTTTCTTGTACTAAAAAATTTAAAGCGATTTATAATTTGAAATGGAGAAAGTATTTTTTAATTGTATAGTAACGTAAATTGTGCAGCTAGTGTGTGGTTCAATCCTAATGTCTTTTTTTTTTCTCAATTGCACATACATATATACATGCTCTTACGAACGATCGAGTCGGCGGCATTAGTATAGAAAAGTATTAATAGTGATGGTAGAAAATGGTTTCCCTTGCTCATGTGACCGTGCATCCAGTACCCATAACCCGCACGCAACTGTGTCTGCGAGGGTTGGCTTTGACACCATTGGTAACGCACTAGAGTTCAAACAGCTCAGATCCACTCTGCATGCTAAGGGAACCATACACGTCCTCTCTTTGCGTAAAATGCTTAACTCAGGGAAGATGGTATAGACTCTAGAAGCCTTATATATTGGTCTAACCCACCTTCAACAACTAAGAGGTGGGACTAAAACCTCTATAATCACACATATATATTGGGCCACTGTGGGCCAAATTTAACTGGGTTGGATGTCACATGTTTACTTGCCTCAAAACGATGATGCAAGAACGTGAGCTAAGAATGATCCAAAGATGCACTACGTGTTCATACATCATCACCTCAGAAAGCACACTCATACAAACATACACAAGAACACATAAAGCATTCTTACACCTTGCAACACCGTGTTTCCCATAAGAACAACCAAAATACTTGATTTACCGCAACAACATTTCTTCACATTTTCACTGCGAAAAACTACTTTTCAAAAATTATGAAAATTTGTCAGAAGATACAAAACTCCACAATCTACAACTGTTACATTATAACTTTTGGAATTTGAATTTTCTAAGATACACAAAACAAGCCCGCAAACTAACAGAAATTTTTCGACGATATAGAACAACAACAGTCCAATAAAATAAGCATAACTTGAGCTCTATTGAGCATCTGACAACCTATATATACTATACCATTTGAAAGCTTATAGATTTTCTTTCAACTTTTATGTAGATCATTCCATGGTATTTTGGGCTTAAGATATCGTAAAACTAAATGCATCTAAAATTGCCCATAAGTTCGACAGCACAACTACATCATCAAACAACAGTCATGTCTCCCAAAGAATAAGGGGTATAAAGGTGATCTCTATGCTAAAAGAAAAAAACTAATAAAGTTTACTATTATTAGCATATATTTTTAAAGATTTTTAGTGCATAAAACAGCATGAAACAGCATATAAGCAACCACTCCATGATCTAAAAAAAAAATTGGACTTAATTACAAGATTATAACCTAATCCCATACACTAATCCATCTTATTGACTAAACCCTAGCATAAATCTCTTATAAAACCAGGGGGAAAATCACGATCTTAGTCTAATAACAAGTATGATGAAGACCCACAAAGATTAACCTCACATTTCCTTCTCCTTCATGGTGACCTCGCCGCTACACCTCTCGCCGACTTGATCTACGTCGCACACGACATCACCATCATGAACAGTGAGGGAAAGCACATAATTGAGGGGAAAACACAAATATAAGAAGATGTCTAACTTGTTTTTGAAGAAGGAACATATACGATGGCAAGCGATGGTCAAACCCGAATTTATCTTCCTCTCCACTCTTCTATGTTCACTTGTCTTATTTTCTCCCGTATGTGTGAAGAACGACGACTCAAGGGATGTGTATTAGGCTTTGTGGGGTTGGAGAAAGACATGACAGAAGAAATAAAGAAAAAGATAAGAGTCATAAAAAATTTAGAAAACTGACCTGAACATGTACTTTTTTTATATAATGGAAAGAGTATCCGGCTTCATCGTCATTGAAGAGGAGTCAGACCAACTTATCACAACTTACTTAACAACTCTGGATAAACAAAGTTCTTGTAAGAAAAACAACTCAAACCCCAAATATAAACAAACAAGGCCATCCATAGGACGCAAAGAGACTTATTGCTGCGGTCCCCAAAGTTTAACAATCCTCCACCATGAGCGCTTGTTGAACCTCAGTTGCAATTGGGCCCAGTACCGAAGCCAATGGGTCCCTAGGAATAACACCTGCAAAAGAGAATTGGTTCGACAATTGTCAAAAAACAACTTTGTTCCTTGTTATCTAGATTGACCATAAAATGGCCGCTGCACCAATGAGTAAGAGTGATCGAAAATTTTTATCTTTCCAAGAGTACCATCCATTAAACAAGTTATGGGCATTTCGAGTGGCTTAATTCCTAACACCATATGGACTGCTCTCCATAAAAACATGACATGTGAGCAATCAAAGAAGAGACGTTGGATGGTTTTAGGTTTATAAAAAAACAGCCGGACCTATCTCCATTCCAAATAAAGAACTTCTTGCCATGCGTTGCTCGTGGCCACACGTGTGCGGTGCTGGGCTTTAGTTGCCATGCGTTGTTGGCAGCCATAGAACTTGTAACACGCACAAGTGCAAGCTTACAATTTTGATAGTTGCCTATTTTGACTTTTTAAATAAGCATGTGTTTGGTTTGAGGACTAGGAGAATGGGATGGTCTTAGGGGGATAGGATCGTTTTTTTATTTTGTTTTGTTGGAGGGATTAAGAAGACGGACGGGTTATTGTTTTTTACACCATTATCAATAGTTATGTATGGGCCTCACATAGCAATTATGGGCCCATCTTTCATGCTCTATACCTTACCTCCTTCTAGAGATCGTCATCTCCCCGTGCTGGATCTCGCGGCGGCACCCATGGCGCGGATCTGCCAGGGATGACCGTGCGGGGGTGGACCGGGGCGTTAGGTGTTAGAGCCATGGCGCGTGGAACCACGCTGGAGAGGGTGGAACTGAGAGTGGCCATCGAGAGGGCGGTGGACCTGGGCACAAGGCGGTGGCCATGGTAGAGCCGGGAGCGGCTGTCGATGGGGGCAGACCTAGGCGCACAGCGACAGCCATGGACTCATTCCAGTTTGTCCCGCAATCAAACGCTGTGAAAAATAGGCTCGCTTGGTTTCATACCTCTATTTGTCCCACGAACCAAGCACATCCTAAAAAAAAGAAAACACCTTGTCGTTTTATTCCAAGTAAAGCGAGCGCACAGTAAAAAAAAAAGTAAATCGAGTGCAATCTTGCACGGTGATACATGAATTGTAAACTAAACTGGCTGGTCTCATATGAAAAAAAGCACAGAGAGAGCGGTCGTAACTAAACTGGTTGTGCACGTAGTGCCGATGATAATATATTTTGCTGCACCAGCACAACACTTCACTGCTCACTTCATCACTGATCGGCGAGCTCATCGACATCCATGCATCATCATGCGTCGCTGTGATGAGGGTCGATCTTATGGTCCCGCAGCTTGGGGAAGACGGTCCCGTCATAGATGCCCCTCACGGTGTCCTTGTGGAGGTACCCGTGCCTGTCCTTGCCCAGGAAGTGGATCTTCTATGAGAAAATTGTATCATTCATTTGAATTGTTGTTATTAGAAATGCTCCCAAAATAGTTTGGTTTGACTAGTATATATCATAGGATATATAATAAAGTATTAATAATGGTGAGTTGTGTTATTTACTAGCTATATCTTGAAAACCTGAAAAAAATGCATCAAGTGAAAAGGACAGGTCCTCGCAAAAAAAGAGGTAATATAGATATGTTATAGGTGTAGCACAATAAAAGTTAGTTACCATGAGAGAGGTTTGAGTAAGTCCCGGTTTGCGACGAGCATTGTCTCTACCTCCAACCACGACAAGGCGTCCTCCTCGCTGCGAGCAAACTTCTCGAATATCTTATCGAACTTTTTCGGGACAAAACTGAAAAATTGGAAAACAATTTATATAGTCGTAAATGTTAGAAGTAGAGATACTTATGTTCATGCATGTTAATTACAAGTGCAGAGACGATGGAGGTGTTTATATATACGTACTTTCCCCTCTTGTCATAGGCACCCGTGTCACTTGGATGCACTGCGGGCTCCGTGGATGTGGGACACATGGATGTTAGTGGTCGGTATTTTTCCAGGCTACAACAAGCAAGCAGTAAAGCACGGTAATAAGCACTTCTACTCCAGGTACATACATGCATGTATTCACACCCAATGGACAAATTAAGGAACAGAGATGTGTAGTATGAGCGTAGTACGTACGGGCGTTGTCAAAGGACCAAGAGCAGCATGGGTCGAGGTTGCCGCGGTAACCGCGAAGGCAGGGTCACATCCGATCGCAATAAAAGCTGTTTATATAGGACTATATTATATTGTCATCAATCAAAGTTAATTAGAAATAGAGTTGTTTATATCATCACCACGCACCTTTGATACTCTCCGTAATAGTAATAATGCCATCTTTGTTCTCGTCGAAGAACTTCACATGATGCATAAGATCCGTCATGTTAGCGCCATACGGTGATGCGGCTTGCGCCCCTTTGTGTGTGTTAGCGCCATCCTGCTCTTGGACTTGCTCCTTTCTCGCCCCCTGCTATCCTCTGCTTCTCTAATACGCCCAGCAGGACGCCTGACATTCTGCCCTCCTTAAGAACCCGCTTGACCCCAGGTCAGTGCTGCTGGAAATTGCTTTTTTTTTGACAACCAAAATTGTCCATTTTGTGAAGTTGTCAAAATATGAAACGGACTTCACCATTGCGTTCCGCTCGTCGAGTTGGTCAAAAAACATATCTAGAGCGTCTAATTCGAAGTCCGGATGAAGGAGTTATGCCACCAGAAAGATACTCCGTTGTTGGGAGTTTCGACCCAAGTCGGGACTTCCGACTATCGGAATTTCTGGCAGGTGTCGGGACTTCCGGGAAGCCTGAAGAAACCTGCTCAGGTGTCTGGAGTAATCCCCACCTCGGGAGTTCCGACAAAGGTCGGAAGTTCCAACTGTCGGGAGTTCCGACTGTCGGGAGTTCTGACTGTCGGGAGTTTCAACCCAAGTCGGGAGTTCTGACAGACCTAACAAAAAATCATGTTCGGATCTGGCCTTTTGGATTCCAAACGGTTTCAAAATCGTGGAAAACTTAGAAAATAAGTCTTCGAGAGGTTTTCTACTGGGATAAGACCACCCCCTCTATATATATGAGATGATCATGGCCGATTGAGTTCTCATCTATCCGATCGTCAAACAAATCAATCTATTACCTCTACTCCAACCCTTTTTACCCTCTTCTCCAACCCCAATGCCGTTCATCCCTTGATCCGACGATCAAGGATGGCACCCTAGGCTTGCCGGCCAACCTAGGGCAGCCCAACGACATCCTTTCCCTGACGGGGTCCCTCCTGGACGAGAGTTTCGGCGGTTTCTTTGCTAGTTTGCCTGAAAACTAGCCGGTTTTTCGTCACGTAAGCACGTTGATTATCCTTTGGTGGTTTGCTTGTAAACCTCTCCGTACTTCATCGCGAAAGAGTGATATCCTCGCTACGTTCTTCGGTCTATAGCGGCCCGGGCATCCAAGGCCCGGTGGGTGTGTGATTCAGATCACTTCCGGCATCAACACATTTTTTGGTGACTCCGCTGGGGACGATTGGTTCGGCCATCTCTTATAGCCGATCTCTCTGACCTAGCCTTACTCTTCACTGATTTATCTTCTTGTATTCACCATTATCGTTGCATCTAGCCCAAAAAGCCGATCGCATCTGGTTTTGACCCCTTGTGATCTTATTTGCGATTTTGCAACAAGTTGCGTTGCTTATTGAAAAATTCAGCAAGGCGGTCAAGTTCTAAATCATGGAGTACCAAGGTGTGACACCACAAAGCTACTACAATTACCCCAAGTTGCAACTTGCAAATGCATCTTATGATTCTAATAATTATTTTGCAAGTTCTATGAACTCTCATGTTGGTGTTGCTAGTTATAATGATACTAGATATGTTACATCGGCCAGTACTTTAGATAATGCTCCTCATTATACACATCATAATTATGAATATTATGGTCAAGAGCCGATGTCAACTGTGAATTCTTTGAGTTTTAATGCTACTAGCGACATACAACATGTAAATCTTTATTCATCGGCTATAAGTTCATAATATGTGGTTCCACCACAAGACATGCCGATGAATGAGAGAATTGGCTATGACAACGCTAATTATTTAGCCAATTAGTCTCAAAATTCAGCACCATATGCCAGTGCTCCTATTTATAATTCAGCTTCATATGTTACTCCCAACTTGAGCCGAATTAATGAAAATTCAGCAAGGTGTGCTAATGGTAATACTCACGATTCGGCTTCATATATTGCTCCTAACTCGAGCCGAATCAATGAAAGGTGGGTAAATATTCATACTCATGATTCAGCTCCATATGTTGCTAGTAATTCAAGTCAAATCAATAAGAATTCAGCAAGATATTCTCAATCAGACATTAATTTCAAAAGGGCAATGTTAGAGTTTGAAATAAGTCTTGAGAAGCAAAACGAAGATTTTAAAAATAAATACTTTGGGAGTACTAGCAAGAGGCTGATCACACCTAAGTCATCGGCTATGAGTATGAAAAAAGAAGCTTTGCCCATTAGTACAGTGAGTAAAGTGAGAATTGATTCGGATGTAAGCAAAGGTTCGACTACAAAAGCCGAACAACATAATATCCTTTCTGAATCAATCACATCACAAAAAACAAGTCTTGCTACAGAAAAGCATGGAAAGTGCTAGAAAATAGCTAGACTTGATTTTTAGGAGCTAAAGGGGTTGTACACTTATCTAGTAATTACCGCATCATTAATGGAGATCATGCCCCTACAAGCAACAAAGGAGGGCCACCTGCCTGCTCAGAATCGGCTGAGCCGACTTCAAAGTCGGTTGAGCCGATTGCTGCCTACCCTGAGTCGGCTAGGCCGACTGCCTCTGACGCCTGCCCTGAGTCGGCTAGGCTGACTTCCCAGTTGGCCAGGCCGACTGCCCCTGCTGCTTTGCCTGCTAGCGCCCAAGTCGGCCTAGCCGACTTCCTCTGTTCTAGCAGTTGTTGAGGTGCTTCCAGGTGATTTGACCCCTTTTGTTGATTGGTTTCTGGAGATGAAGAGCAACATCATTCAAATCAATGATATGCACTTATCCAGCTTGATCAACAAGGCACAAGGTACAAGTATTTTACCAAATTTCCAATCTGGTCATATTATTTCAATTGCTACAACTATTAGCGATATTCTTGCTAGTAGTTTTAAAAGACCGATTAAGGAAGGTACTTTACTTGTTGATGATAAAATAAATTTAGATTCTATCGGCCAACACATTGTTCCATATGGCAAGGCCGATAGTGGTAGTTTGTCAAAGCCAAAGCTTCCCAGAAGCAATTGCAATGGTGTGGCCGAATGGATTGATATAAAATCTAATCCATTCGTTTGCCTAGCTTTAAAGTCGACTCCACAAAAGAATTGGCTCAAGAAATCAAAGTACACCTTTGACTTTACTTTTTGTGATCATGTCTTTGATATCCTACTTAAGTATAATTTTATTAGAATCATTGATCACAATGCTTTGCCATCTATTCAAAACTTAGAAGAGCTTACATATTGCAAATGGCATAATTCATCTGATTGCAATGTGTTTCGTCGAGTGATCCAATTGGCCATTGATAAAGGATGATTGAGATTTTCTGAAGCTCAACACATAGACCAATTGGATTCAATTGGTCTTGATGGCAAACAGGTTTTGAATCGGCTTGCATTAGCCGATTCACTCAAAGCTCAAAGCTTGAACACCCAAGAGAGAGATGTGGAGCCCTCAAGTGAAGACAAAGTTGTTGTTGATGAATTATAAATAGAAGATATTCTAGAGGATAGCAAAGTCATCACAGTTCCAGAAGACACTGGGGGCAGCTGAAATCTCTCCAACCAAAGCAAAAGCCGATTGATCTCGTTGAGCAAGGGGAATCGGCTAAGGATCCTCCTTTGGAGCTTGTCTGTCAAGATAGGGAGAAGGAGGATGCTTGTAAAGCTAATGGAGGTAAAGGCCGTGACAAACAAAGAAGTAGAAGGCCGAAGCTCATCTAACTTCTAGCTAAATATGAGAAGATAGGAGAAGCAAATGTCACTAGTCGGCCAAAGAAAGTCCAATCATTAAAATTGCATCCAAAGCGCAAGTTTCAAGAGTGGAATCAACAAGGAGATAGATCTCACGCAGCAGCAACATATTCTCTTTTGAGCAGCCAATTCCCATGTCGTATGGACCACAACTCACATATTTTTATCCTTATTCATCTTGGGGCTGGTTTGATGAAGAGGTACACGTTCCACCATATTTTAGGCCAGAATATGTAGAGTATGCAGCTCCTAGACATTCAAAGAGATCATCATCTTGTAAAGACTATTTTGATCAAAATCGGTCTGGAGCTCAACCAAAGAAGAAAGCGGTAAAGCAAGTTTACCACGTGAAGTATGATGGCCAAAAGAAGAAGAGTTCATATCTGAATTCAACTATTGAAAAGCCGATTACATTACTGAAAAATCCAGCTATTGATGGCAAAGAAGTGGGGAAATCATCTATTGATATTCTAGGTGCAAAATTTCAACAAAAGAAGGTGGGAGTGCCCAAAATCAAGAAAGATTTGCTGCTGTCCAAAACAAAAATAAAACCGATATGCTCAATCGGTTTACCAAAGTGGCAAGAAAACAAGCTTCAAAAGCTTAGTGTAGAGAAGCTAAAAGAAAAAGGCTTGGCATGGGTTCCCAAAGAAAGTATTCAAGCTCAGAAGGATGATGTTCAAGCAAGTGGTGCAATAAAGGCAAAGGAGAGAAGGAGATTCAAGAAACAATTGCTAAGTTGGAGGTTTGCATCAAATCATCAAAATTATTGGCCATGGCATCATCCATATTCTTTGCCTATGTCTATGTGGAATTCATCCCCTGGTATGCATGGTTATCCCTTAGGTTCTTATTTTGATCCTTGGTGTGGATCTTTATGTTATGGAGGGTTGCCAAATTATTTTACTTATCGTTGATCAGGAGCCAAAATATTTTTTTTGGTTATGCATGCTCTTGTGGATGAATTCATATGGCCGATATTTTGATATCACCTTTAGTGTAAAAATATAGCTGATGAATGCTTGCGACCATCGTGCTATTTGAAAGCCCCCATGGAATTTACTTTGATGGCTTTAAGGCCCTGGGGGCATGATATATGCATTTTGGATTTACTTCATGGATGTGACAATATGATTAATCGGCTTGCAAATGAGGCTATGTTGGCATTGTTATTGTTTCTCCTAATGGTGCTGAAATTGGGATGTCAAGCTGATTAGATTTATATTGTACCAACAATCATACCGAATACGAAGCTCTCTTATTCGGGTTGATTATGTTGCATTCCATGGAGGTAAAACATGTTGAAGCCTATGGTCATTCTTTGCTAGTGGTTTAGCAAGTTGCTGGTGAATTTCAATGTTTAGAGGGATCACTAAGAGCTTGTCTTGATATTATTGACTATTTTGCTGAATTTTGAATTCGGCATATTCTGAGGCATGAAATCAAAAGGCCAACATGTTAGCTCAACAAGCATCTAGCTATGACTTCGGTGGGCATAATTTTCATATTCAAGAACAACCGATACATAAAAATTTAGATTTTTCCCATGGAGGTACAGACGAGTCAGCTAAGCTGACTGACCAAGTTGGCTCAGCCGACTCCCTCTCTACCATGGCCAAGTCGGCTAAGCCGACTGCCCTAGTTGGCTCCGCCGACTCCCCTGTGACCGACCCGGTCAATTCACCTAAGAAGCTCCCAAATCGGTCTGACATAACTTCAAGTGATGTTGGAGCTGATTTAGAAGATTGGAGGACTCGCTTGTTGAGATATCTCCGTGATCCAAGTACTAAAATTGATAAAAGTGTTCGGCGGAGCGTTTAAGTATGTGTTGCACAATGATGAACTATATCATAGAACCACCGAAGATTTGTTGCTTAAGTGCTTGGGATCAGATCAAACAAGAGTGGCTATGGGAGAAGTCCATGAAGGCATCTGTGGTTGTGAAGAGTGCTAGAAGTTTGGGAATATTTAGCTTGTGCCTGTTGCTATGCTTCATCCTATCATCAAACCATGATCTTTTCGTGGTTGGAGACTAGACTTCATTAGCCAAATTCGTCCCCTATCTTCAAAGGGACACCGATTTGCGTTGGTTGCTATGGATTACTTTACAAAGTGGACCAAGGCAGTTCCTTTAAAGAATATGACACACAAGGAGGTAATTGAGTTCATCATTGAGCATATTATCCACAGATTCGGCATCCCTCAAATATTAACTATAGATCAAGGGACATAATTTGTGTCTAAGGAGGTGAGGGAATTTGCTGAATTATATAAAATCATGTTGCTCAATTCATCTCCATACTATGCTTAAGCTAATGGTCAGGCTGAGTCTAGTAATAAAACTTTGATCAAGCTTATCAAAAAGAAGATTGAGGAAAATCCAAGGAGGTGGCATAAAGTTTTGTCTGAAGCTCTATGAGCACATCACATTTGTAACACCCTCGATGTTACACCCTAAATCATTTACTAAAACATGTTATGAGCATCATGTTTATGTGTTAATGCATGTGATAGGATGTGTAGATAAATTTCTTATGACTTAAAATGATCAATAAAAATGTTAAACGAAAGTTGATTCAATAGTTCATGTATATTAAGTAGGGTTTAAAACTAATTTTTAGTGAACAAAAATGCTATAGAACATGTGTGTGATACTTAAATAAAGTTTAAAGTATAAACTTTGTAGATGACAGTGAAATACTTGTTGTCGAAAAATGATATTACTTGCTAATATTTCCACTAGCTTAGAAATCACAAATCGAAATCAAATTCAGCTCAAAACTTAGAAAATTTCCAAGTTTGTCAACAGCTAGACATTGCTATGTTTAGCAAATGATTTTGAGAGATTGGGTTAAGGGGTGGTGTCATGTTATAGATCGATTTGGTAGTCTCATGTGCCATCTTGAGCATGGTGAACATGGTTTAGGTCTAGAAGCAACCGTTTAGTTTTTTATGGGTGCTTTAAAATTCATGCACGTCACAGTCTCGGGATGGTTGGCGCCATGCGCGCGGTCACCGCGCGGCCTCCCCCCCACGAGCGCACATGGCCATGTCCCGCATGGTCATCCTGTGCCGCCACACTGGGTCAGTCGGGCCACCTGGGCTCGGTCGAGGCCGACCGCAGCGAGCCGCTAGCCTCGTGCCCTGCTGCCCTGCCTCGCGCTGCCGCCTTTGGTGCCACCATGGCTGCACTGTGCTGCTATCGCCTCACTACACTGCCGACCCACCTCATGCCGCGACGCTACCGCTGCCGTCGCATCGTCATCGTGTCAGCGCCTATCCGCTGTACTCTTTGCACCATTGCCAGCCCAGTTCAAGGCCGCCACTGCCACGTGCACGTGGTCGAGCCGCCATCGCCTTGTCATTTAAGACACTGCGGCCGCGCGGGCCATGCCGGTCGGACACGCGGACGCCTTGTCCATAGCGCCTGTGCGTGGGTGTCCTGATCGCGCCGCTCACGTCCCGCCTGCGCCCTGTCTCTCTCTCTCTCTCTTTTTCTCTTCCTTCACTGCCACCACCAAGCCATGCCATCAATTGCCCTACGAATGATCACCTCCATTCAATATGTCACAGCGATGGCTTCAGCATCACGTCCTCTCGCTGCCCATCCCCACCCAGCTTTGAAGCGAGCAAGGCCAAACTCCAATTTGGAGTTTCTTCCACCGCCGTGCCGACAAGGCCGCTTTCGGCCGTGGGTTTGGGCAGCTCTACCATCGTCCCTCACAAGCCAATTCACCTGCACCACTAGCATCGTCTTGACTCCCTCTCCACCTTACGCGCCTTAGTCGAATCGCTACCGCCTCCCCTTCATCGCTGACGCGACTGTGCCACTGTGGTGCACCGCCACACGTCTCGACCGCACGTAGCCAGCCATCCCACGTCATCTTCCGCCCCAACTGTCACCTTGGCCAAGTCCATGGTAGCCTTCTGATGCTCACGCGCTAACCGATTAGGTCTGTAGCTGCCCTAGCTCACCGGAACAGTGGCGCCGCCGTCCTGGATGGCCACACGTCGTTGTAGCCTTCCCCAGCCAGTCGTGTCACCCTGCATCGCTGCTTAGCATAGTCGCTCGGGTCAGAGATGGTGATCGACCCGTTAGGTGGGCTCACGCAGGTCCTAGGTGGCCGACGTAGGCGCTCAGTGGCGCCGCTCGCTGCGCCGCCGTACACTGAGTCGCCGAGGGTGCGCGCGGGTGAATGAGGGAAAGGCCAGAGGGTTAAGTGAGAAGTTCTGAGAGAGGGAGAAATAGTGTTAGTACTTAGTTGTAATTCGGGAGAAGTGCGTGGTCTATTTTGCAAAAACGTCAGCGGGTGTGGGGTTTCCCTGCCGCCGGCCGTCTCCGCGTGGGCCGCACCGCGGGCTGCCGCGCGCTGTGAAATAAATTTTGTTAGGTTCCTAAAATTGTGCTCTATCTATTAATGTATTTAGTTCATATATGTACATGTTGATACTGGGAGCTATCAAATCATTTGAAAATGTTTAATATTGTTAGGAGAATAATTGTAGGAATTTTTGTGGTAAATTGGTGATGGCTTTAGTCCTAAAATTTTTATGGTAGCTTCATTGTATTATTATGTGCTCACTATAATTTTTGTAGCTTTAGAATAGACTAAACATTAGGGTAGTTAAATGCTCTTTGTTTCAATATATATTAAATCGTTAGTAGAAATAAAGATATATTCTTCATTTGTAAAGCTAGGTGTTTGTTAGTTGAACCCAACACTCTACTTGGTAGAAATGATAGTTAGCTTAGTACCTTAGTCATTAGAGCTAGCTTAGTAGCTTAGTATGTGTATTCTTATTTTAAGAGTTGCTGTTGTATAATTGCTAAGGTTGCATCATCATCGCATGCATGTAGCGAATGAGTTGGCGGAGATCATGACCATCGGCGATCATGAGTTCAAGGAGATCATCAAGGAGTATGAGGAGGAGATTCTCGTACAGGAGGACGTCCTGGAGGCGCCACTGACTGACTCAGCAGACACCGCGCCTGCCCAAGGCAAGCCTCGGTGCATAACCCTTATTTTTGATAATCACTGAATATATATGTGATGTGCATTTACGTTACAGGAATTTTATGAAAACTAAATGCATAGATATATCTCTCCTAAGTCTTACTAGTGCAGGTTCGAGTAGCTGCTATGCTTAGGTTTTCAGTAGCATGAGTAACCTGCCGTTAGTCACAATAGATGATTATTATAATTACTCTCATGATAAAATGATGAAAGAAAAAATGGAGACAGGGCAGGGACATGGTATGGGTATTGGTGGGTGTAACAAGTTGTGTTCCACGGCCAACGGGGCTTAGCTTGGTTGCACTGTTTTCCCTATTTGTGTCGATTAAGGACCGTCCGTTGCTGTGGATGGTAGTTAGGTCACAGACTTATTATCCTGAGCACATACCTGCTTATGGGAGCGGGAAGGCTCGTTATGCTCTTGTCATGGGTTCTGGCTCTTTCTAGACTGACTGATTGGAGATGGGGAAAGGTGGAGGTCTAAGCACCATACTGAGACCGGGTCTCAAGTGTGGGGGCTTGGAGTCCAAGTTTGGACGGGGACCTGGACCCCGTGACATGACTAGAATGGGTTGGTCTTGTTTTTGCCTGGGGTGTAAATGGGGCATGTGTTTCGGGGTACCCAGCTAGGATACATTGGTTCGTGAATCACTGTTTCTATGAGACGGTACGACTTGGCTATGGTCTAGCACCATAGTAAGAACTAGAAGATGAAAGATGGTAAAATGATTTTGATGGCTCAACCCTTGCTTGAAAGTAGAACATGTGCTTACCTAGAATGGTTAGCTAATGAGGTAATCATGACTGCCAATAAAACTTGATTGTAAGGATGAATTATTAGTAATGCTTTTCGCAAACAAAAAGAAAACAGCAAACCCATATTGCCTATCATACTCCTTAGAGTCGGGAAGCTATTTCCACTAGTCGGGTAAGTCTTATGAGTATATTGTCTACTCAGGGTTTATTTTACCCTTGTTGTAGGTGTAGCTTGAGGAGTAGCTCTTGTGTGGAGGATTCTTCTGGTGGGCACAGACGGATCCTTGTATCGTTTCCGCTAGATGTTTATTTTCATTCCACTGTTTAATTATCGCACTCTGAACTCTAGTATTGTAATAAAAAATTTCCAAGAACTCTTATTGTATGGAATTGATTAAGTATTGTAAGTTTGTACTCATTATTGGATTCTGGATGTAAAAACGTGGATTGTTTTGAGTTTTCTCTTGGGGTGTGCTCGACGGAACTGTTCGATATAGCTCCCTTTCGAGGTGCTTAGTGTCTAGTGGAAGACGAGCACCTATGAAAGCGTGTTATTTTGGGCGGTTCTATCACAGGTGGTATCAGAGCCAATAATGAGTCTACGAGTTTTAAAAACTCTTTTTAAAATCTAAAATTTGACCAGCAAAAGCTTTGCGAAAAGTAGGATGCGATAAATTACGTAAATAATTATAAGCCCTAGTAATATGATCTATCTAGGATAGTGACACTAGTTTTATCTAATTAGTCTTCTATAGGTACACTAATGTACGCTGCATAAGAATCGTTTAGCATATGGGAAGTGAGTGTGCGCTGTGCCAAAAATTTTATACGAATGCCGCTATATTCTGGCTTGAGCGAAGGAATAGGTCGATCCATGCATCATGAAAAGAGAATCTTGCTTAAACTAAACTCCCCCACATGTATAATTTTTGGATAGTAAATTGATAGGATAATAAATAAAGAGAAATGTCTTAACTCTTAAGGAAAAGATCTCGCTAGTAACCATTTATCGGGCCTTATCATCTCTCTAGCCGTTTGTTTCTAAATATGGAGGATTTGTCCCTAACGGTGGGTTCCTATCTGTTTATAGATGAACCTGAGGTCTGGTCGCGGGAGCACCAGTGTTGGGATAGGGCGTGGTCTTGGTGAAGACTAGGGCAAAAATGGTTGTGGTGATGATCATGGCAATGCCAACGGGGAGCCACGAGGCCCCATTCCTTGGTCCTCCTCCTTTGCCACCACCATCGCCTCCGATGACCTATGCCGAGATGATGGTTGCTCATCGTGAGTCAGCTCGTGCCCTAGAGATGCTGGCATAGGCTATTGGTGGCTTCACCCGTGGAGGCCCCAGTGGTAATGGCGGGAACGGGGGTGGTACTCGCGGTCCCGAGAGGCCCTGTTCCTATCAGGACTTCTTGGGGACACACCCACCCATGTTCATGTCGACTGCTGAGCCTCTAGACGTGGAGCATTCTCTTCGTATTCTAGAGCAGAAGTTTCAGCTGCTCAATGTGACTGATGAGCAGAAGGTGCGCTTTGCCGCACATCCGCTTCTGGGATCTACCAGTGCTTGGTGGGACACTTTCAATGTCATGCAGCCTATGGACCACCATGTGACTTGGCTAGAGTTTACCATCGCTTTCCGTCAGTACTATATTCCTATTGGTTTGCTGAATAGGAAGCTGTCCGAGTTTCTGGAGCTAAAGCAAGGAAACATGACTGTGATGGAGTATGTGAACAAGTTCAACCATCTTGCATAGTATGTTGGGACTCATGTGGATACTGATGAGAAGAAGATGGACCGTTTCAATCATGGTCTCTCTTGCATCTTGCAAGAGAAGCTGTATACAGGTTGCTATCAGACCTTTGGTGCTTTGATGAATGTTGCCATTGCTATGGAGGGACTTCAGCGTGACTCTCAGGCTAAGTTGAAGTGCAAGAGGATGATCACTGGGTCTTCTAGTCACCCACAGTTTTAGAAGGTATAGGTTGTGAGGAGGGTGCCCTATCACTCTCCGGGTGGACAGTCATCTCGCCAGACTCAGTAGACTCACCAGGCACCTCCCACTCAGTACCGTGCACCTACTCAGTAGGTGTAGCAGCTTCAGGGACAGCAGGTTCCGCCTTGTTAGGGATAAGGGAACAAGTCGGATGCTTGTTTCAAGTGTGTCAAGGAAGGCAACTATGCTCATGAGTGCCCCCAGAACCATCTTACTCAGTCTTCTCAGCCTTCAGCCAACTCTCGTTTGGTCAAGAGGACTATCATCTGGAAGAAGGTGGCCGTGAGCCGCTCGGGGTAGGTTAACTTCACCGAGGCTGAGGAGATTCCGCAGGGAGAGCCCGTGATGGCTGGTTTGTTCACCATTGATTCCCACCCAGCATATGTATTATTTAATTCTGGTGCATCACATTCATTCATGAGTATGGGGTTTGCACAAAGGCATAATATATCTACTATGGCTATTCCTATTTCCTATAGAATCAGAGCTCCGGGTGCACAGTTGTGCGTTAACACTCAGATGGACACAGTGAGACTAGTGCTACCAACTCACTCTTATCGTCTCCAGTTCATGTTGTTGCCTGGGTAAGGCATAGATGCAATTCTAGGAATGAACTGGTTAAGAAC